>OX382376.1:3345000-5745000 GCA_947508005.1 Amphipoea lucens | reverse complement strand
ACAAACTTTAGCATCGTCACAGTCGTCATGCTTCATTAATGACGATTATGACGTGTTATAACTGAGTAAACCCCTCTTTTTTTTGAGGGTGGGAAATCATCAAATGACGCCTCCCGCTCTGGGTGGAGCGAAGGGAGTGTCAGACTCTTACTGACTAAAACCCATCCGTGTTCCTTCCTTAGCCCTTTATGTTCCGGGGTAGCGGTAACCCTTTCGGACAATCCCCCTCTCTTGTTGTCTTTTAAAGCACCTCTACGCCTGTATTCACAAAACCATTTCTCTCCTGCAGGAATTAGAATCCAGTCTGGAACTGGAAGCCACAGCCCGTTCCCGTCTCGAAGGCCAGCTGTCCCGCCTTAGAGAGGCACATGAACAACTAGCGTCAGAGCTCGGCACCGCTCGAGCAAGGGAACAACATACTGCGGATGAAGTGCGCAAGTTCACTAGGCAACTGCGGTGAGTCTTCTGTCAAATGTCTATATCTAAATAGCCTGTGTTATCTCCCTGCGAGGCAAATGCCTCCTTCTCCCTTTTCCACACAATTCTGTCTTTAGCGGTAAGTCTTGTATTTATTTAATACTAGCTGCGCCCCGCGGTTTCACCAGCGTAAGTTTCGATCCCGTGGGAATATCGGGATAAAAACTATCCTATGTCCTTTCCCGGGACTCAAACTATCTCTATACAAAATTTCATCGAAATTGGTTCAGCGGTTTAGGCGTGAAAATGTACAGACAGACAGCATAGTTACTTTCGAATTTATAATATTAGTATGGCTAAAATAATTATCGATTTACAAAAAACCGGAAAAGGAGAGTAGCGAAACATCCGACGATGACATGGAAAACAGCAACATCCAACACAACACAACAGAGCAACGACATACAAAAGAACCGAGAAAGAAGTAGAACCCCGCCAAAAGACTCAACGATGAAGCTCGACCTGAACCAGCCTGACGGCAAGGTCGTTAAAAGATGCCCATCCATAGATATAATTACCCATCTCTCCACTAGTCCAATGCTTACTCTAGGATGCATATCCGGTAGGCTCTTAAATCCTTACCTATCCTTCGGGCACGTCTTCCCTACCATTACCGCGCCCCCCGGTCTATTCCTTGATATGCAATGGTCGCTGTAGCACCATGAAAATGAGGCTACAGGAGCTAGTGCGAATCTTGGGGTTCATTCGATTAATCGAGTCTGGTTTAACCACGCTGGGATCGGTGCAATTCATTCATTCGATAAAATAATTATCGTCTTAGAGTTTCCAGAAAAAAAATCTTATTTTCATTGCTCTGGGTAATTCATAGGATTTAAGTTTTATGATTTCTCGTTTTAAATGGGATTTAATACGCTGTTTTTATGTTGCTCAGTTATTTTTTTGGAAACCAAACACTTCACAAAAAAGACAGATTTCATCATTTGAAGATTGTTTTTATCTCACCCACTCGCAGCGAACTCAAGGAAGAAAACAGCGCTCTGAACGCCAAGCTCAGCGAAGCTGGCCGAGCCAAGGCAGCCGCTGAAGCTGCAGCGTCAGCCGCAGCGGCCGAGGCTGCAGCCGCCAGGGACGAGGCCAGGCTCGCGGCCCGCCGGGCCACCGCGCTGCAGGAGGCCATAGCGGGCGACCTGAGCAGTCCCGGGGACTCCAGGGATACTGACAGGTGAGGATATATAGGATATCATTGTATAATTTGCGTCTGGGTTATAATTTGGAGGTAGGCTTTGGTTTTTTTCTAATATGGCAGCAAAATTCCTGCAGCTTTGTTTAAATTTACCTTTTTTTCATCTTGAATTTATTATGCCTTTTCTTCTGACTACTCAGATAGGATAAATCGACTCCATCTAGCTTATTACAATTGTTTAAACACGACGTGTTAAAAATGTGGTTCCGATATCCTATTTACAGAATAAATAATTTAATTTAATTATCCCTTACAGCGACAACGACAGTTACAGTTCGGACGAATCAATCGGCACGTTCTTAGCCAATCACAAACTGAGCCCCTCCGCGCCCTCGCGGAACAGCGTGCAACTAGACACACAGAAGTAAGTACTGATATTTTATATTTATATGATCTGTGTATGATATTTAGAGGAAAAATTGTTCATCTAAAAAATAAAAAAGGTTTAAAAAATTAAGGGCGCTACACACGGCTAAGATAGTATAATATTTATCTTAAGATACAATATCGCTCGCCATACAATTCAATGGAATATGAAATAAATATTATCTTCGTCGTGTGTAATAATGGTCCATTGAATTGTATGGCGAGCGATATTTTATCTTAAGATAAAATATTATGGTATCTTAGCCGTGTGTAGCGCCCTTTATAGTGCTCGAAATATGTTTTCCCGGATGTATCCAGTCTTTGA
The DNA here is from genome assembly GCA_947508005.1 of Amphipoea lucens. Lineage (NCBI taxonomy): Eukaryota > Metazoa > Arthropoda > Insecta > Lepidoptera > Noctuidae > Amphipoea > Amphipoea lucens. Next base: position 5,742,628 of record OX382376.1, on the reverse strand, counting down.
GGCGTTGATTCCTAAACACAAGTGTGTTTGGGTGCAATAGATATTGCTGTTCTATTCCAGAAAAAAGAGAGCAGCTCGCAATAAAAAAAAATAAGCAGGTTAGCTGACAGCGCTTTTACTGCCTTATCCTGACTTTAACCGGTCAAGCGTCGCGGTTCGCCGATCGGCGACGAAACAATAGAAAATCAATTGTGTCTCATTAGCGGCGCTTGACAGATTAAGGTCAGCGTATTGAAGCGCAGAGCCCATCGGAGATGATGTGGCGATGATAGTTCAAATTAATTTTGTGTGTCCATTTTCCGATAATGTTATTGCGCACCTGGATTGTAAGGAATTTTTGACTTGCGTAATTGACCGAACTGTATTTGAAACGATTTACTCATATCTCTCTTCCCCCAGATCCCACTCCTCCGGCGGGCGCGAGAGTCGCTCGAGCGTCGGTTCCAGTAAGCAGATGAGCCCCACAAAGGAATCGTTCGCATAACAGCAGCCCACCGGCGCGGGCCTGCTCACGCGCGCACTGCCCGCGCTCTGCGCCGTGTTCTGCAGCCGACAGCCGCCCGCGCCGCATATTGTGCTCGACTGAAATAAAATAAACGTCTAACATGGCACCTGTCAACAAAAAAACGACAAAAGACAGATGTCAAATAGTGATGGAAACGTCACACTGACAGATGACAGACATACGTCAAAAGGTCAGGTGTCAAAAAGTGGCGGAAAATATGAATGTGTGAGATCAGAGACTCCTCAGTGGGAATGATAATGTTCTCTCATTAATTAAACATGCACCCCATACCAGCGATGATTATTATAAAACTATACAGCGTAGCAATAGTACTCGACGCTTGGAATTAAATGTAACGATGGCTCCTAAATTAGACTGCTCAGTAAAAACAATAATAATATTACACTTTTGAACGTCATTATACATTAATCGATTATACATTCGAATCTTTCATGTATTCATAGAAAAGCTTTTGATATGAAATTATTAACGCGTTTGATAAAGATTTTTAGGTAATTCTGTGTATTTAGTGACCGATGGCGCCGGTGTCCTGGGCAGTGTTGCCAGGTTATAAAAATGAATGCATTCCAGATTAAAAAAAATATCTTTAAAGAACTTCTGAGTACTACATCGGCGCCATTATCTAGGCTTGGACTTTAATTTATTTAGCGTAGAATTTTGTAGGAAATTAATTATTATCGGTTAGAGATCGCGCGGCGACCTGCCAGCCAGTCAGTATTTAGACGGCCTAGTGGCGTATAACTTACAAAATAATATTAGGTTCTTTGTTATTTAGTTAGCTAACTTTTGTAAATAACTAGATGGCATATACATTTTTATTATTTAATTTGTAATATTCGTGTGATCAGACTGTTATTCTATGATTTATTTGTTACAGATGAGTTGTTGCTTTATAGTAGACCTGAAACATATCTGATAGGTACATAGAACATGTTTTTTTAACTTCTTTCACGACTGGTTTGTTTTATAGTAATTTTAATTACACTAGCTGATTATTGATTAATAAAATGTACTTCTTTATAGTGTATCTTGTAATTGTGTACTCCATTATTCAGTCTATATATACGTATTATGTCTATGTGTCTGTAACCACATTATCAAATTGTCTATTAATGTGTATGTACTATAATGTGATGAAATGTTACTGCATTCAATACTGGTTGTAAAATGAAATTATTTAATAAAGTAACTGAAATTAGTGACTGTGTTTGTTTTTAACTTGTTCGCCCTCGCCGGCCCTCGTATTTATTTATTTAAACTTTTCGCACAAAGGTACAAAGGCGGACTTAGGGATGATTCTCATTAGAGCGGGGCGTGCCGTGTACGTGTCCCGGACGGGGCACGGTTTTAAAACGTTACATACATTTTGTATGAAGCAGTTTATATTACACGTGCATGACCCGTGTCCCGTCCGGCCCGGATAATGCACGGTAAAAAAAAAAAACTAAACTGCTAAACTGCTTCATACAAAATGTATGTAACGGTTCAAATCCGGGCCACGTACACGGCACGCCCCGGTCCCGGCCCGATCTAATATAAATCATCCCTAAATACCTAAGGCATTCTCTACCAGTCAACCAAGGGTGGTGAAGAGATTAGATAGGAGGTGGTGAGGTTGAGAGGAAAAATCATAAATATACTTATATTTACTATAATATATACTTATATATGCTACTTAAAACAAAATAAGGGTCACCACCATTTTTCTGCATAATTTAATTCTTGTGATGGTTACGATGCTGGGGGTGTTTAAATTAAATCAAACAAATATTTTCTCATCAAATAAAATTAATTTGATCAGTGGGTCGTCTTAGAGGCGCATTTGATAGAGTTGGAGTATACAGGTTGAATTTTTCAAGTGGGCGTGGATGGCCAAATTCGAAACTATGAGGACTAGCGAAAAGTACTCAAAGGAGTCGCGGGCTCGATTTTGATGAAAACTAAAACTGCATCATTGGATTTCTGATAAATCAATATTTCTAGCCAGGAATCGAACCTGTTGATTTTGAAAAAAAAAAACACTGTATTATTACACCATTCGAGTGTCGCTAATAAGGATCGAATTCTGGGAAGTAATGACATACGGCAAACTAAAGGAAAGAGCTCATTTTTAACAAAATACTTTTTTATTTTTCTTATGTTACCTACCTCATCATCATCTGCCTAGCCTTTTCCCAACTTTGTTGGGGTCAGTCTAACCAGATGCAGCTAAATACCAGTATTTTACATGGAGAGACTGCCTATCTGACCTCCACAACCCACTTACTGGGTAATACGATACCCCTTCTCCTTGGTAAGACTGGTTGTCAGACCTTCGAGCTTCTAACTACCCGTAACGACTGACAAAGATCCAGGAATGACAGCCGGGACCAACGGCTTAACGTGCTTTCCGAGGCATGGAGGGGTCTCAGTCTATAAAGATGGTCACCCATCCTCAGACCAACCGCGGCAAGCGTAGCTTAACCTGATGGATTGACCTGTGCGGCTGTTATTATTTAGCCGGGCCTGGGTTATGTTACCTACCTACTAAACCTTTACTGATTAATTGTTCAAAAAGCAGATGACCATTGTTTTCAATACATAGCTGGATTCGACGTCTCAAGGATTGTACTGCATTCAGCATTACAATATTATTGATTCCATTAGAATATTTTCCAAAGATCGTAATAGAAATTTGAATTTAGAACATAATTTTGTGAAGGTGATTGCGCGCTGCGGGTAAAAATATTGAGCATCATTTCGAACAAGGTACGTAATGTAGAAGGTATGAATACTTTAAAATAAGAAGAACTTTATTAAAATTCAACATTTTCCTTAAGTTTGCCGTATATCATTACTTCCCAGAATTTAATCCTTATTAGGGACACTATCGACTGGTGTAATAATACAGTGTTTTTTTTTTTTCAAAATCAACTGGTTCGATTCCTGGCTTGAAATATTGATTTTTCTAAAATCCAATGATGCAGTTTTAGTTTTCATCAAAATCGAGCCCGCGACTCCTTTGAGTACTTTTCGCTATTCCTCATAGCACAGAATACTTAAAGTACTACGTACAGAAAGGACACTCCCTTCCCCGCACTAACATCAGTTACCGCACCTCACCCTGCACTTCGAGGTATTCGTCGCCGACTCAAGAACCGCAGCGCTGTACCTACCTACTGCTGACACGAACACATTATTTTTTTAAAGTTTTATATTTTGTGTTAATCACGACGGTTGTATATTGTGCATTATTTGGACGCTTATCTTCATCGAGGAACGATAAAGACAGGAGTTTTTTTCGGTTCCCGAATCATGAAAGAAGGTAAGGAACAACAACTTAAATATCCTTTAAACCCATAAAAAATAAAAGCTAGTATATTACAGACAAACAAGTTAAGCCAGTGTTGTGATAATTTATTTTCATAAGTTTCTCTATTATTCATTTATTTTCCAAGTTTTCTTCGTTTTAGAACAATTAAAACTTCCATACTATTAAATTATTGCTCTCTCTCTTTATTGTCTTAGTTGTGTCTCTTTCTTTCACGCTCTATTCATTCTTCGACTGGAAAAGTAGTACAATAGAAATGTAATTAATTAGATTTCTGTGAGTAGTGCGCACTTTGTCGTGGCGCGCGGCGCCCCATTGTTGCATACTTTCGGGCAGCGCCGCCGCCTACGCACTACTGCCAGCCAGCCCAACTAGATTACACGCACACATTCATCACAAACGCCATTTGTTAATGTAGTAGTAGTAGGTAATTATTTTGCGACCGCTGTATGGAGTCCGGGGTGTGCTCATAGTTTAGAATTTGGCCATCCACCACGCCCACTTGGAAAATTCAACCTGTATACAGGCTTATTATTTTATCACCATCCAAATTTTTACAGGGTGTTCTACCCATGAATATGAACAACTTTCACTATGGGACCAAAACTGAAATCACGAAAAAAAATCTGCTGTTTCATACATTTTGGTACTTTTACTAGGGGACCAAACCTAGTATAGTGACCTCTTATGAGGTTGTTGGAGTTTTTCCAATAACCCTGTATAATAAAATAAAATTCAGAGGCTCATAATTCGGAAACGGTGCGTCGTTACTAAACTTCAACTATATCCGACGATCTCATACTTATCTCTTTAGTTGACTGTACATGTCCGTGACTACCGCCACCCCACCAACGCCAATCGTCCAAATCTGTGCACTTGATGACCTTATGCCTGCGACAGTGAGCAGAGTTCACGCAGCTGAATCTTGGGCCAAAGATGTTTGAACTTTCTGGCATCGATGCGCTAAGATGTAATACGGTATTTGAAATAATAATGGACTTTCCCATTGAGTTGTAAAAAAACGAAGTAATGCGTATAACATAAATTTATTATAACGTCTTACACACCGCTTGCTTCACCAAACGACGCCAGCTATAATAACAATAAACATGCGACGCGCACATTTACAGCAGAGTTTTTGTGAACATTTTATACAATCATAATTTCATTTATTAATCTCTTTGCTCGAAAAATTAAAATAATAATAGATTTCATTTTTGATTTATTGCTTCCAGTTAATAATTTGATTAAGAACCAGATTAACGTAGCTGCTAAATATATTTTATGTAGCTACCGTCAAACGGGGTGAATGGAGATGCAGGGGTGAATCGGGACAAAACTTTAAAAGGGATTTTAACATTAAAATAATATAGTTTGTGGCCAAAAAGGACCCTAATGTGTTTACTGCAATTTAATTAACGATTACGTGCCCTTATTGACAACAAACTATATTATTTCAATGTTAAAATCCTTTTAAAAGTTTCGTCCCGATTCACCCCTGCATCCCTATTCACCCCGTTTGTAGGTATAATTTGTGTGTTGATATTTTATTGACTCAACTCGTAAATACTCGCGTACCCATAATCATACTTCAATAATGGAATTTACATATTACAAGTCTTTATAACTTACATAGGAATACTTTCATAACATCTTAGACCAACATATACATATAAATCTGTGAGATTACGATTTTAAGATAGCTTCGTACGCTTGGAATATGCAGGAGGCGACTTCTACAGTTCTAGATTTGAGGCTGAGAGTTGCTTCTGGGTTTCCTGGCTGTAGTTTGAGTTCTAGGAGTACCCAGATGTTGTTCGTGAGTTTTAAGGACTGGTATAGCATATCTTGTCCTTCAACGTTTCGTTTCGCGATGGTATATATGTTGTTCAGGGTCATTTTCTGTGCGATGGTGTCTGCGTTACCGGTTACGTTTGAGAGTGTATGTTGGACCTCGTTCGCAGCGGGGATCTCTTTCCAGGTGGTCAGGAAGACTCGCTTGTCGAGCTGTCCGTCTTCAGTGAACAGGATGTGTGCGGGGATGAGGCACGCGAAGTAGAACACGTCTACGTTGTTCTTTATCGCCACCTGTGGGTGAGTTTTAGTGATTTAACTAAGGGAACATTTAACATCATTATTGCGTATTATGATTAGTTTGAAATCAACTTTCTAAATATCCGGATGAAAACTGGACGATTTTTAACAAAAAAAAAAAAAGAGAAAGACTAGACATGCTAGCTAAATGGGGATTACGAGTATCAGCTTTAATCATTAATAAAAACGCGGCGTCCGAAAAATGGCTTTCTTTAAACTTGTGCGCTGGGAGACAGAAGGGGAGGGGAGCCGCTGTTTATCAAATAAGATATGAAATCCAGTTATCTGTTCCAGTGATGCCGTCCTACCTGCAGGTTGTTGAGCGGCTCCATGCGCTGCACGGGCCCGCTGGTGGCGAGCGCGAGCGGCGCGTCGGCGGCGGCCCCGGCAGCCACCGCGCCCACACTCAGGCCGCCCGACGGGAACACGCCGAAACTGGAACCAACGTGTTTACGATCACATAATATTGTTATTAACCGCATAATTCGGAAACGTCCCGAAAAGACCCGAACACACGAACCTTTATCGGCTCGGTAGTGAACCCCCCTTTGGACCCCAGAATAACGACATACAACACCCTAAATTGATTTTGTGCACTTGCTAACCACGAGTAAAGCGCGGGTCGCCTCGTGAGATAAAAAATGTAATGATTACCGTCTGCACTATACATTATTTGACTTTTAACTTTAAGCAACGTTTATAATATATAATCGGTATGTGTGTAACTGACCTGTTCTTGTTGAGTTGTATAGCGAACCCGCTCATGGCCTGCATCGCTTTGTTGGTGAACGTCATCTCCATGCGAGGCTGGCCGTTCTGACGGCTGAATGTGCCCCAGATTTCTAAGCCTGTAAGTATTAATTATACAGAGTGTAAAAAGACCCATCACATAGCCGGCAACTAAGCATTCTGTACATCAAACTGAGTAACATTGCACAAGAATAATTGCTGGGAAAGAACTTTTATTTTTTGATAAGTGATGATGTTTGCGGTAGTGCGCAGTGTAACACACGCAATACATTGTGCTTATGGGTGCATGCAACGGTACAGGTGTCGTGGGGGTATTTACAGTTGTTAAAAAGTTTTCGTAAAAAACAAACGTCATTAAAACTTGAAATTTTAACCTTCAATATCCCCGTAACAAGAAGGTTCCCAATTATGGTCCATAAAAAAAAAATATGGCAATGACGGGGAGTACAAGTGACTCTCGGTTTCGTTAATTGTCTTTTTACACCCCTTTTATTAATTCAAAATATCAAAATTTTCGAGTGCTAAAAGAATCTTTTAATGCAAACTCTGGGCTAGCTACAGGACAATATCCCTTTTTGCCAGACAACAGTGTTTAACGAACCTTTTCCTTTGTCAGCAGGTAGCCAGCACTGCTTGGGAGGTACGTAGGAGGCGGGCGCGGTCGTGACGCCAAAGATGTCTCCCAGCAGGCCTGTCGTGCCCGATGTTGTAGCTGGTTCGGGACCTCCACCCAACTAGAATATAAAAAAAGAATGTTATTTTGAAGTGTGATGAAATATAACTGATTTATTAGAATTGTTTTTAATTTTGAACCAGTAAAATACATTTTTTTAAGAACAAAGCAGCTTTTGCTTTTTTTTTTTTATTCGGGCAACGTACTCGTACACGAGCGGCACGTCGATGTTTTGTGGTTTTAAAATAAAAAAAAAAGAGAAGTTACTCACAAGTACGTCCAGTCCTCCGGCCAGCAGGTCCAGGTTGGAGGTGGGCGCGGGCGCGGGAGGGGGGCCGCCGATGTCCATTGATAACAGGTCGCCGATAAGGGACTCCTGGGCAAAAAAGTGATGTTAAAACTTGTTGTATCGTGGTTGCTTTAAAAAGGAGGTCATACATACGAGTTTTTAGTGCTACATACGTTGTGCTGTGCGTTGGGTATGACCGCGGGCGGCGCGGCGCCAGACTCGCCCGCGCCCCCGGAGCCGCCCGCGCCGCGCGTCGGGAGCGACTTGCGCACACCCGCACCGCGACCTGCGCACGATTATTCATTAGTACTTGTCAATATGTTCCCACTGCTGGGACAGGCCTCCTACCCCTCGGTGCGAGGGAGTGGGCTGTAATCCACCACGCGAGGCCAGCGGGTTGGTGGATGTCACATGACTTCAAATTTTTGGTTCTAGGACATACCAGTTCCCTCACGCAGTTTTCCTTCACCGTTTTAAGAGCAGTGGTGATGAAATCATTTACATAAAATAAAGCGCCTATCTGGATTCTAACCTACGACTTACTACTTGTATGTGTCTAAAACTAATCAATAACAAGACTAACTTAGTTCAAGCTATGAAAATGAAGCGATGTTATTGGTTTGTTTCACACACATCCCTCACTACGCATCCTCGCACATCTCTGGTGGAAACGCAGCCTAATATAGATAGTCCAAAAAACATCACAAACTTTGATAAATCAAGTACCGTGTAAGTAAGTGCCTACCTTCAACAAACGCCGTTGGCGGCTTGTGGTACACAGAAGCCAAGGAGCTAATGTGACAGATGAGCTCGTCCAACAGCGTCGGTTCCAACAAATCGGTCTCCTCCGATATGAGCGGCTTGTCGGCCAACACCACCTCTTTAGCGGCCGCCGGATCGGTTGACAGGAGACGCCAGTAGATGAAGCCGCGGTCCCTGGAAAATGGAATGAATTTTCATCTCGCAAAGGAGTTTTAAAGCGTAACTAAAATAATAAATAAGTTGAATTCAGGGGTTATTAAGATTGAGTATGCAGGAGCGTTGGATATAGTTTAAGTTTAGTAAGAAACCGATGGATGTTCTCGAATAAAATTTAATTTAATTAATAGAAAACTGGCAAAAAAAAAAAAGGCACTGGGCCCGCGTGGTGGATTACGGCCCACTCCCTCTCGCAGAGAGGAGGCCTGTGTCCCAGCAGTGGGAACATTATAGGCTGATGATGATGAATAGAAAACTAACAGCTAATTTATCAAATTAAATTTCAGTCGACAACATCCATCGGTTTCTTACTAAACGTCAACTATATCCGACTATCCTGCATACGTATCTCTTTGTTGACTGTACATTTATGAAGCCCTGATAAATCAAGATCAAGAAATCTGACAACAGCCCCACTCTACTATACAGGGTGTCCCTGGAAGTAAGGATTAAATCGAATAGGGGCTTGGGCAAGGTCATTTCCAAACTTTTTAACCCTGAGAATGTCAGTGAATTTTTTTACGGTTCAAAAGTTATGACCAATTTTTATTTATTTTTTCAATCACTTCGCTTAGTGCTCAAAGAAAATAATCATAAAAAAATACTATCAGGGCTATCTAAAAAAAAAAATTGATAGCCCTGATAGTTTTCACGAATTCGATTTTTCTTCTCTTTTTTTTTGGTTTTGTTTTTTAGTTTTTTTTTTTTTTGCTAAAACTGTTGGAAATGACCTTGCCCACGTCCCTATTCGATTTGATCCATACTTCCAGGGACAACCTGTATAAGGTGTTAAAAAATTAACCCTAAAAACTTTAAGAGGTGCTTTAGACCCTCGAACTGAACCACTTTCACTATGGGACCAACTCCGAAACCACAAAAAAATAGTCAGCTATTTAATACAAAAGTTCAATAACTACTCGACCAAAATGTATGAAACAGCTCATTATTTTTCGTGATTTCAGAGTTGGTCCCATAGCTCATAGTGAAAGTTGTTCAGTTCGATGGTCTAAAGCACCTCTTAAAGTTTTTAAGGTTAATTTTTTAACACTTTGTATATCACTTTAAAATTTCAACATCCCAATTCGTTGGCATCCCGGAAGTGGCGCCATAAGTGCTCATATACACGGGCAGCACGTTGACGACGCGTCTACGGCTGCAGCCGGCGAGTGACAGCTGCAGTTGCTTCTGCCGTTAGCAACGTGCCGTTCGTGTATATGAGCACTAAAGATTCCTTTTTTTACCATTTTGGTATGGAACCTTAAAAAAAGATTGCTCACCTAAGATCAGGGTTGTCAGAGTCCTGCGTGGCGAGGCTGAGCACGTGCTGAACCAACTCCTGCGTGTCTGCGGGACGTTTGAGGAACAGCTTCACTACAGCCGTCAACAGTTGGAGTTGGACCTGGGGAGATTAAATTTTGATATCATACTGGGCATTTAAAATGGCTGAATCATAAAAATTTGCTTTCTTATTCTGGTTTCCAGTTCATGATATACCGAATCTTAAATCTTCGTTTCCTCTATTACCTGTGCATTTTCATCATGGAAGCCCTCGAGGAAGGAGTCTAACAGTTCATCAGCATTGTCGATACGTTCGGCGTACTCGCCCACGATCCATACCTGAGGAAAGAAAAATAAAATAATGACGGTTTCCGGTAACCTATGGTGACCTAAGCTCGTAAAAACGGTTTTCGGTAACCTATGCTTTTAATGGTGGCTAATTTCATAATAGGGAAGAGGTATCTAACTAGTTTCTACTGCTTAATTAACAATTGTTTAATAACAACCGCCCGCAGATTCGTCCGTGTGGGTGTCGGAAATTATCCCAAGAGAACGTGCTACCGGGACAAAAAGTAGCCTGTCCTTACCCAGGATGCAATCTGTCTCCTTACGAAATCCTTTTTTACCGAAATCCGTTCAGTGGTTTAGGCTTGAAGAGGTTACATACAGACAGAGTTACATTCAAATTTATAATGATTAGTATAGATTTCTCCAAAACAGCAAAGAGCAAACTTGTCAGAAGAGAAAGCCAATTTATTTTTGTTATAGAATAACAAATTGGAACTAAGAAAAACTTTGTTTTACTTAACTTATAAGTAAGTTATAACAAAAAAATTTAAACGGATCTCGAAAAATTGTATCCCATCCAAAAAATAACCTTAGCTACCATAACTTAACTTCCGTCTATCGCTTACCATAGACGCCCTCGCTTCCGGCTCATCCAGCGTGTCGAGATTCTCGCACAGCGTGCTAATGATGCTCTCGTACTTGTTGGGGTACTTCCGGAAGATGTCCTTGATCACCACTATGGCTTCCTGTACCACGTAGTTCACTTTCGTCTGGATCAGTTCCAGGAGAGTTGATACGCAGCGTTCGGCTGAGGGTTCCACCTGGGGAAGTAATTTTATAGATAATACTAGCTTTTGCCAGCGGCTTCGTCCGTATGAATCACACGGGAACGTAGAACCGGGATAAAAAGCATAATATAATGTCCTAACCCAGGTCATCATGGTCTACCCGTGCGCAGCATTTCATACAAATCCGTTCATGCGTTGAGATGTGATTTTACAAAACAAAGTCATAAACATCCAAACATACAGAATTCCACAGTCACTTTGTTCCTGTAAGAAGTATGATACTACACAGGGTGAAATTGAGCGACAAATCGAAATGGGAGGATGTACTCATCATTATGAACAACTTTTACTATGGGGCCGAACCTGAAATCGCGAAAAAAAAAATCATCTGCTCCCTACATTTTGACGAGTTATGCGCATAAATGTAGGGAACAGCAGATTTTTTTTTTCACGTTTTCACGTTTGGTCCCATAGTAAAAGTTGTTCATAATGATGAGTACAATCTCCTATTTCGATTTGTGGCATGTTTTCAATTTCATCCTGTAGAAATAATTATTATAATTTCGTTAAAAACACCACAAATACCCCATAAAGTGGCTGGGACAGACTGGATGCGGAAGGCGGAGGACAGGGTGTTGTGGCGCAGCCTGGGAGAGGCCTATGTCCAGCAGTGGACTGCGATAGGCTGAGTTGATTGACTGACCCCATACAAATTTGGATGAAGAAGCCAAAACCCTATCAGTTATGGTGATTTGACCTGTCCAATTTCATCTTAGCCTATCCAATATCCAGGGGAATCTTTCTTAATATGGAACCCTCCTGCTCACCTTGATGGCACACCTGCCGATAGCCCTGACGGCTTTCCTGACGAAGTCCACGTCCACCTCAGTGGCGTACTCCTTGAGCTCACCCAGCACTTGCGCGATGTTCGCCTGCGACGCGAGCCTGATCATTATGTCCAGCTTCTCCAGTTTCACGTAGATCGGGTCGTTGTATTTCACGAAGAACACCTGGAATTATGTTTTATTTAATAACTTTGCTGTATGTTGTAAAAAATTAAGAAAATGTAGAAACAGATCTCAGATTATGTAATTCAGTAAACGCAGAGAACTCGACCATTCGGTCCTTGGAAAGCAGGTTAGTCAAAAAGCGAAGTTTTGAACAATGAAAACCCCGAAAATGTTCTGTTCTGGATTCCTACTAACGGGTAAAGTATTTTTATCTCACGAAGCGACACTCGCATTATTTGTGGTGACCGAGTGTACAAACACGCTGTGAATGTGTGCGTGAAGTCGAGTAGCGTCTAAATTCAGTCGCCATGTAATAGGGTGACGTGCGTATTAAATAAAGAGAACTGTTTGGCTCTACTATCGATATAATAATGAATCATATTATGCGTGCAGTTACAGTTATATAGGGTTAGGCGTGCTGCACACTACACTATAAAGGTTTTCCTTGTGCCACAGATATAGATAGACTTAGAAAACGCAAGTATCACGATCTGTATGAAAACCACGCGTGCTATTTTTGACTACCTACTATGACGTCACTTGCAAGCACTATTTAGTGACGGGAAAATCAAATCGATTCAAAGCCGCCGCCGCGTGCGAACCCACCCCCGGGGCCTAGCGCCAGCGCTCACGCTCACCCAGCCAGCAGTACACAGGACTGAGCGCGAAAGTGGCGGCTTACGATTTTTGTACGTAAGTACGCACGCGAAGTAGTTGCTCTTGCGTTATCTATATCTGTGCCTAGTGCAGACCCCAGTCTCTCACAAACTAGTGTCACATAGTTGTTAAACTTGTCTAAATAAATATGATGGCATTGTTTGTGAAGGGAAAATAAATTATTTGAATTATTAAATACCTAGAACCAGTAGGTATTACAGTCCACGGTACTTTAACCCATAAAATCCTACCTTCATCTCATGCTTCAGAATATCAGGTCTCTTCTGCACCACCAGGTTGATGTTCCTCAACGCCACATACTGTACTTCCGGTTCAGCAGAGAGGAGCGTCACTAGAGGAGGGGCTAGCTTCCGGGAGAGTGTGCTGACGAGTTCCGTGTCGTCTGATACCATTTCCATCAGCTTCATTAGGACCTGGAAATGAGAGGTTTATTAAATATGCTTCTGGGAGCACTGAGCATTATATCGTTAGCCATTTTTGACGTCTATTGAGGACTTTCTGGGTGAGGCCTATGTCCAGCAGTGGACTCGTACAGGCTGGTAAAAATTATTGCTTTTTTGGTGGTCTAAAGGACGCTGAAATACGCCTATCAAGATTTTGATATAAGCCTAGAAATTCAGCGGGATTGTCCGAAAGGGTTACCGCTACCCCGGAACATAAAGGGCTAAGGAAGGAACACGGGTGGGTTTTAGTCAGTAAGTATCTGACACTCCCTTCCGCTTCACCCAAAGCGGGAGGAGTCATTTGATGAATTCCCACCCTCAAAATAAAAAATAATAATAAAAGCCTAGAAATTGGACTTTGATTTTGACATGTCTTTCATAACAGATCAATAGCCAAATAGATGGTGGAATAAAAATTTGGGCATGAATTTAGTATATTGTAAAGAGAGATTTTAAAAGACCCCGTATTTTAAAATCCCTTTTCCAAAATAATTTAATCGTAAAGAACGTAATATATGTATATAGTTTAGTCGTAGATAATGAATACAGGCCTATATGACTATATCTCAGCGAGTCACGTATATTCGAATTTAGACTAGTCAATTTTATTTTATTTTAGAACAAATCTTTAGTATATTTACCTTGACAGCCGACAGAACCACAGCAGCATTAGCATGAGCAAGCCTGGGAGTGATTCTCTCGCATATGGAGTGAGCTTCCCGTGCATCTCTAGGCGAGTAGTTCGACAACGCGTCTAGTATGAACACTTGTCCCCACTCCGTACATTCATTCAAAGCTGTCAGGAGCTTATTTATCGTAGGTGCATTCATTTCTGCGGGACAAAATATTTTAGAGACGATTTTAGGTTTATTTTGGCAACTTTTGTGATTATTATTGCGTTTTTTGGATACAGGCCAGAAATGCTTTTGCATAATTGGAAGCTTTTTATTAATAAGCTTACGAGTAATCGGCTTTATTTAGTGACGTAATTTTTTGGCATGAAAGAGCATGTCTGAAGAAACTTGGGAAAACTATTTATCCTGTAGAAAAATAATAAAATACAGAGACGAGATGTGCCATTTACACAGCATGCCGCTTTAATGGCTACATTCAAACTCAAAGCATTTATTTTAATTAGACCATGTACAGGCACTTTTGAATTGTCAAAATTAAATAGTCAGTCAGTTAAATTACATTAAATAGTCAGTCAGTTAGTCAGAAAGTTGAAGCTAGTTGCCCATTCCAAAACGTAGGTCTCTATGGAGAAGAATGGGCAAAAAACTCCATGGACACTTTTAAATCAAGATATTACAAAATCCAGGGTACATTATTCTTGTTGCTTCTATATTTGAGAATAATGTAAAAAAAAAACACAAATGAAGAAACAATTCAAAATATAAGATTAAAGATAAGCCTTGGCAGTTAAGAGATGACCAGTCTCAACCGACGGCGCCCGTTCACGAACATGAGGTATTAATTTAACATACTCAAACCCATGATTAAAAAAAAGAAAAAGAGATAAGACTGTAAGTAATTCTAAATTTGGACAGTCAGACAGAGACAAAGCAATTTAAAATTATGTGAAGGAAATAAGCATATAATGCCACTTGCAATAAAAATTAACATTATAGTAACAGACGGTATCCTCTATCTCCCTTTAGATGCTACTCACCCACAAGAGGGTGTCCAGACACGCTCGCTTCATTGATCTCCGACAGCGCAGCGACGGCGTTCGCCACTACCATCGGGTTGGAGTCGCTCAGCAGATCCTTTAGCTGGTCTAAGAAACCCTGGCAAAATGGAAGATACAAGTTATTTAGCTGATATAAATGTTTTATAGAAATAATAACAATGAAAACAGTTCAAATGTTAGTATTTCACTACTTTAAATTACAGGATATTTATATTGCTGCAATAATTTCCTTAAATATAATTTTAAATCAAGCATATTAGTATGTCAACTTTTCATTTTGGACATTGTTGAACACTGATGGCTTACGGAGATGGTAAACATCGTGAAAAAAAAATTGCGTTACTTAATGTCGACTCCAGAGAGCAAGCGAGTTGATGAATGGTATTTATCTATACCCAGTATGAGAAGATGGTTTTGGAATAATTAGTGTAATCTTGTCGTAATTGGGGCCAATAGACACAGCATTTTTATAGGCCCTTAGGGCCTGGATACATCTGGACACGAAGTATCTGTATTAAAAGACGCCATTGCTCCGCAATTGGATATTAGTCTAAAAATACAACGCCAATAATTACCTGATCCTCCACCATACTCGAAGAAATATCATAGAGCTTAGCAACACAGACGGCAGCAGTCTTCCTCACATACGGGTCCTCATCCTTCAAGCACTTGCGGAGCGGTTCACACAAGTACTCGGTGATCTTGTCCACTCGTATACAACCCATGGTGCGCACCGCTAGGGCTCTGATCAAGGGGTTCGAGTCCTCACAGTCCTGCCGGGGTCAACGTTTGTGTCGGTATTGTGTATAAAAAGAAAAGAGAAGCAACACATCAATCATACTGAAGCAATTTTACTAAAAGCGATGAAAGGGAAACCTTGTAGTCTGAAATTTCCGTACTTTTTTTTTTAAATATTTTATTTTGAAATATTGGAATGTATAAATCCTACGCGATCGTCGCGATTTTTTATATCAGGGCTGTTTAAAACACGGCCCGCGGCCCATGGCCCTAGGGGTTTACATATGAAAAGTTTTGTTAATCGATGTTTGTTAGCTATAAAATTTATTCGGTAGAACATTATTATGTTGTATTTTAGGGTATCCCTAAATAAACGAATGAAATATGTATTCGGATGGCAACAAGTTTTCTGTCACCATTATTAGGGGAGCTCCCGAACTGTATATTAGGAGAGCTCCCGAATTTGTGTGCGTTTTGTTGTTCTTATCAAAAGAAATGTGACGTTGACGTTTATTTTTCTTAAAAAACCGTTAAGGTTTTCGCGGCCCTCCACTCTATTTAGAAAGGGCTTTGAAGATCCGTGGCATACCTACCAGCCCGCCATTATGTAATTATTTTTTTTCAAAACTTATCTAATGCCAAGCACGAAACCTATGCAAATCGATAGCTAACATTAATGCAAACAGAAAACATAATAACACCAAACCCCGTAAAGTGAGCCCGCCATTTTGAAAAAAAATACAAAATGGCGCGAAACTGACAATAGGTAAGTATACCAGGCTCCATATAAAAATCTTCAATCCCCTTTATATTGGCCCGGGATCGTATCTAGTTCGGACAGCACTGGTTGATATTAATTTGACGTACGACTGCAATCAATCAAGTCGCGTTTGTACTAGGGCACTAGGGCACAGGAGACAGGGTAATTCTGTAGGGTTTACCTACAAAAGTAGAAGCCGAAACAATATCAAACTTATCTCAGAAGTGGTTTTTAAATCCTTTCATTAGTATTAATTTAGTTTTTAAAGATTTTTTTTTAAATATAGAAATAAATAAAATTATATAGAATGAACCATGAATTCAGCACATGACTCTAGACCATCTAGCGTAGAAAATTATATGTTGGTTACCAAAAAAAAATCTGTTGTTTCTTAGAAAAGCGCAATACCTAAGCGGTTAAAATGTATGGAACGGCTATTTTTTTTGATAACCAACGAAAAATTTTGCACGCATACGAGTTCAGAATCATGTACCGAATCCATGGTAACAGGTTGAGCGCACCTGCCAGCATGTATATTAAATGTAAAGGTGCGTCCACACTGTGTAACTTAACATGTTATTAAACATAGTTATATAACATGACATGTTTCTAAAGAGAAGTTTGCAATGTTAAATAATTTGGACGTATTGTATGATAACATAAGTTAATGTGTTGATATAACATAATCTAGATGCACCCTTAGACTATGTAGGACTAGCTGCACCCCGCGGTTTCACCCGCGTAAGTTTCGATCCCGTGGGAATATCGGGATAAAAACTATCCTATGTCCTTTCTCAAGTTCCAAACTATGCCTGTACCAAATTTCACACAAATCGGTTGAGTAGTTTAGGCGTGAAGAAAAGACAGACAGACAGACAGAGTTACTTTCGCTTATAATATTAGTTTGGATCAGCGTTAGTATTTTTTACGCATAATCGGCATAATTCCTGGTACGCAGAAGGCTTTTTCAGATGATGTTTGAATTTTTCACAAGTATTAAGGAATGAACACACTATTAATGATATTTTGTTTCCATAAAATTACCTGGACTGTTCATTGGCATTTTCATTTCTAAATCTAGGTACTAACTTCTAATGCTTGGCAGACTAAATGGTTTCCCTTGCATAATAAATATGGGATAATATAGTAAAATAATAGCCGATGTGCTTCTATTCATTATAAAGTATGAGGCATGGATTTTATTTCATACATATTTGTTTTTTTTTTTACTGGTTGTCGATTATAATGTAGATTTACACATTTCTTGTGCCAGTGATAGGGTTCTGTATAATTTAAAATATTTGGTTTATATTGTGATATATAAGTTATCATGCAATTTAATAATTTTCCTATTGCATGCAGGGTGGTCTCATCAGGATATTAAGTGCTAATTATTTTTATTGTATAGAAAATTTCTGTTAGACATTTTTGTTTTTCCAACCCATTATTAAATTATTGTCTAGGGTTATTAGATGGTTTATAGCACTGTGTAACCTAAATCCGCACTTAATTCACGTTTGTCTGTGACTTAAGTAGTCCATTATTACATAGAAAAGCATGACTTAAGTGCGGGTTTAAGTCACACGAACTATAAAATAGTATACAATACGTGTGTGTGTGTGTGTGAATACGTGTGTGTGTGTGTGTGTGTGTGTGAGTAGACTATTAATGCACGGCGTTTAGCTATTTTCACGCCGTGCAATAATGATCAACATAAATCACAAGTATCGTAATGTACTATTATTAATTTTAAGGCTATAAAGATGGTCGATAGCCGATTATTAAAAAGACTTTAGTTTTAACAACTATCCTTACAATTTATTATTATCTGAAAATTTTAACTAATATAATCCTCTTTTCATCTACACTTCAATTGCGAGTTATACAAATTGAAATGAGCAGGATTGAGCTCAAATTAAGATTTCATAAATCCAATTTATTACCTACACACTTGCTGTCTAACAGAAATTTCACAAAAAATTAAAAAAAAAAATTCCAAAGCTTTACAAAAATTTCAATATTTTTTCAACATCAATGTGTAAATCTACAATCAGATGAATTGATTTTGGTTTTTCTGGATCATTTTGTTACCTTAACAAGCTGGTATGTTGGTAGATCCTTCCACCCATCATTATAGGTACAGTAGACATTAAAAAACGATAAAAAATACATGTCACACACAAAATAACTACAAACAGTAGTTATTATATTATGATAATTTTAATATACTAAAACAATTAAATATGAATTTTCTTTTTTTTTGTAATAATATTGAAAATATTTTGTAATCCCATGCCCACATCTATTTTCAAAATTTGACTGGACTCTTATTATATGATCTAAATTTTATTAAAATTTCAACCCATGCAGATTTTCTGTTCATATGAAACATTTCAGAAGAATTTCCAGAAAAGGTTACGCTTGATCAAAAAAAGTGATACTCTAACCTAATTCATTCATAAATAAATCAGACATAGTCAACACATAATTCGAGAAACTTTAAGAAATATCTTTAAAATAAATACTAGATTTTTAAACCGCTGTCAAATAGTTCCTTAAATACTTGCCTACACCTCTACAACACTTCTGGGGTCTAAACAAATCAATCCAGAACTATGAAAAATTTATGTTAAAATTATATATAATCCAGAGCTACGTTTAGTCTATGCAGGGCTCAAAAATCACACCACACCACGCTAAACAATTTAAAATGCCTATCAATATCATGAAATCCTAACATGTCCCAAATAAGTGCACGCTCAACACCTAACTACGTATTATACCACAGTACATACCTTGACAAATGTGTTAACGGCCATAATAGCCATATCAGGCTGAGACTTAGCATAGTTCATCAGGTAAAGGTAGACTAGCTTCTTCAGCTCCAAGTTGTCAGTCTGCATGCAGTTGACCACGTCAGGAAAGAGTGCGGACACATCTTTGCCAACGGTCATTGAGGCTATGACCTGTAAAAATAATATGGGTAAAATTATACTATTACAACTAACCCAGAGCATGGAATAACAGCTAATAGAACCAACCCAGATGGGCTCATACGGTGGATTACAGCCCACTCCTACTTACAGCAAGGAGGCCTGTGCGCAGTAGTAGGATCATTATAAGCGGACTATGTCATGCAAACTGTTTGGATATGAAAGCAGATGGTACATCTGATTGTTGAGAGGTCCACCGCACTTAATACGGATTTCAATATCAATCAGTGAATCACAGGCTTAGCTAAATCTGTTGGAGAGTTGGTTCATAATATACTTAAAACATTTCTCTGGATCACCAAAAAGCATTATCACTCCCGTATGCAAAATACGCATTGACATGGAGTTGCGGACACCAGCCCGTATTACCAACCACTCTTTGATGATTAAAAGATTGATCAATCATTAAAATCCCTTCATAATTATTATAGTTCAAGGAAAAAGGAATGTTGTAGAGATGATTATTGTAAAAAGTAAAAAATGGACTGCTCTTATGCAATACCAAATAGTTTTGAGCAGCCTGTCCATTTTTAAAGTGTATGTAGACTAAACAGAATGGGGCCAGCTAGGAAATGTAGACAATTATGTATATTTATGATTGTTGTATGATCAATGACAGATGATCTGTCATCAATTTGGATATGACGAAAGTGTGGAAAGTACCTATTCGGATTACTGCAGTACATTGGCACCTTTTACTAATCGTTATATACCAAAATCGAGTTAGAAGCGTGGTTTTACATAAGCAAAAGGGTACTAGAACTTACTTTTTTCACTGCCTCCTTCTTTTTTTCCTTTTTATCACTGTTCAACTCGGACTTTAGTTCGAATATTTCGCCTTTCTTCGTCGTCGTAAAATACTTTGAATCGGTCATCTTGAGAACTTGTAAGGTATTTTACTCTAATTTTACTACACTCTGATGGAGAAAAATCTATTTATTTGTGACACCCGACCTAGAAAATCGATAATATCAGGTGAATATGACAGCCAGTTTGCGGCACCGAATACTCATATAAAAGTAAATTTACACAGAAATCAATTAATAAAGAATGGAAGAATCACAATAATGTTACTTCGATGCAACAAAACACCATATATAGCCGAAAAACAGTAAAGATAATGTATTAAAACTTGCAAACGCACTTTTGACACGACGAAAGGGGCGGAACAATACTAGGGATGTGCAATGTGCCTGTGCACGACAGGTTGAGCGAGTAATTTAGAAACTAGAAAATCGATTAATGCGGTCACTTTTACCGATTATAATTTTATTCTAAAATATTTGCAATTTTCCTTTAGAATCAGAAAATATTGTTTTTTATATTATTGAAACAAAAAAAGTTATCGTCGACCAACTTTTTTTGTATCTTTATTTTTTAAATAGAAGAAGGTATCATGATCTCGATCAATATGTAATGTCACCCTTATAGGGCCTGGGCATTCTATCTACGCTAATACCTACCTAGGTCTTCAAATTTGTTTAATTTCATGAGCAGCAAGATACCTACTCTTATCCATGCCAACAATTAAAAAACCTTTTTCCCGAGTAACCAATTTCTATTTAAATGGGTAAAAATCTTATTATTATTCAGCAAGCCCAAGGGGTAGCAGGTAATGGTTAGAATGTGTGTTTCTTAGTTTATTCAAATATTGAGAAGGTAAGGATTTATGTAGGTATATTGTCACAAAAATACTAAACCAAACATACCGATTAAACTTTGACGTAATAATCGATTAAAAACTACAGTTTTAAAAGTCGATCTCAATTGATACTGAAAGTCAATGACTAATAATATTTTCGTTTAGAAATTAAGAAACTTCAAAAGATGATGATGGTGGTAGAAAATACTTGTGTAAGACCATTACTTATTTATAATATATCTTGCGAAATTATAAACTATCGAAAAATAGTGAACTGAAACAAACTATCAAGTGTCCGTCCAGACTGGGGCGCGGGCGCGGTTGCGGGAACGCGCGCGGGCTGCCCACAGAGTACTTTTTGATAGACTGGGGCTGCCTGTCCGCACTAGAGCGCGACTGCGTTCTGCGTGATGTCGTGTCCAGTGTTTGTCAAAATATAATATGGATGAAGTAGACTTATTTTTACTAGAAAAAAGCTCGAACTAGTTTGGGAACCCCGGTCCCCGCGCACCCACTGCGAGTAGGGTTGCCAGGTCTTAAAACCAAAAAGCCGGACAGACCAGCCAGTTTGCCAGCCATTTGGGTAAAAAAGCAGGACGCCCTTATGGTAGGGGAGCCCAGAGGGTTTTTGAGCAAGCATATTCAGGGCGAGAAGTTGATAGCTGAGTAGGTCTGGCATGAGGAGAGAACACCGAAAATATATTTAAAAAGTTTCTGATAGGAGACCCCTGGTCAGGAGACCACTTTCAGATTTCAAAAAAGGGCCGAAATTAAAGTGATCTTCAGAGGCGTTGGTTTTGGCATGATCGGGTCTGGCCTAACCCATAATGACTTAAATAGGCAAATCTGACGGAGAAATTGTGGGCTTTCCCCAAATCTGACGACTTTGAAAACTCAGATTTGGGCCATTTCTAAAAGGATATTCAGGGCGAATGAAAGTTATTCTGTGCAATAGTGTTACATGTCCTGATAGTGAATATGTAAATATCTGACGGGATGATGGAGCCTTTTGGCAAATATGAGGAAATTTCATCAATTCAGAAAATTACCCAAAAGTGGCCATAATTTTGCATTTATCCCTAAATCAAGGAACCCAATAGCTTCGATTACTGTTTCTATTGGAAGGTGACACGTTTGTGAAGATTTCTAGATATTCAGAAGTTTGAATATACTAAATACTTGAACGTAATGATTAAAAGTTAAGTAGCAAAATTAAAACATCGTCGGAGTACACCATAAACAAAATTGATTATTTCAACATTTAACTATGACACCAAGTAAACCAATTAGTTCAAAAACATCCTCATCTTATGGGCTATCTAACGAACTAGTAACGTTTTAAAAAATATTGAGAGATGCCCGTCAATTGATTGATAAAACTGGCAAAGGTGGAAAGCCATACTTACTAAAATTAACGAAAACATTAAAGTAACGACTTGTTTACGTCGTAATACTTTTCTATTCGAGGTTTTATTGTAACTACGAACCTCTGCGCTCGATATCGTTACTGATATCGCCTCCAATTCTCAGTGATAGTTCGTTATGAGAGTTTTGTTAAATAAGTCCCAACACTTCTGCTTAGGCCGCCAGCTGCTAGTTAACTAAATTAAATGTTAGATCATGAGATACAAATTTATTTCTAACCGATTTCTACAAGAGGGAGGTTATTAGTTCGTCTGTATATACAGGTGAATGTTTCAAGTCATCATGTGGATGACCAAATCCGGAACTATAGGTAATACCGAAAAATTCTTAAAGGAGTCACGGGGTGGATTTTGACGAATACTAAAACTGCATCATTAATTTTTTTTTAAATCATTTGCTCTAGCCAGGAATCGAACTCGTAGATTTAGAAAAAAAAAACACTGCCTGTATTATTTCACCCTCCGACGGTGTCGTTAATAAGGATCAAATTCTGGAAAGAAATGATACACGCCAAAGTAAAGGAAAGTGGACATTTTTAAGATTAACTAAAATCAGATAAACAAATTGATTAATAATGGTTTAACAATAAATTCAAAATATAATTTATTATATTAAAAACATAAGGTAACGGCCAAATAACTACTGCTATAGTGCAAACGAACAAATCACTTACATTCTATATACTTAAAAACTGTTACTATCTTAAAATAATTGTTTTCTGTTAAAAATGCGCCCTTTACTTTACTTTCTCGTATACCCCCCGACGGTGTCGCGAATAAGGATCAAATTCTGGAAAGAAATGATATACGACAAAGTACAGTAAAGGTCGCATTTTTAACAAAAAGCAATTATTTTACGATAGTAACAGTTTTTAAGTATCTAGAATGTAAGTGATTTATTCGTTTGCACTGTAGCAGTAGTTATTTGGCCGTTACCTTATGTTTTTAATATAATAAATTATATTTTGAATTCATTGTTAAACCATAATTAATCAATTTGTTTATCTGATTTTAGTTAATCTTAAAAATGTCCACTTTCCTTTACTTTGGCGTGTATCATTTCTTTCCAGAATTTGATCCTTACTAACGACACCGTCGGAGGGTGCAATAAAACAGGCACTGTTTTTTTTCAAAATATACGTTTTCGATTCCTGGCTAGAGTAATTGATTTTTCTAAAATTTAATGATGCAGTTTTAGTATTCGTCAAAATCGACCCCGTGACTCCTTTAAGAATTTTTCGGTATTACTTATAGTTTCGGATTTGGTCATCCACATGATGACTTGAAACATTCATCCTGTATATACAGACGAACTGATAACCTCCCTCTTGTAGAAATCGGTTAGAAATAAATTTGTATCTCATGATCTGTCATTTAATCTAGTTAACTAGCAGCTGGCGGCCTAAGCAGAAGTGGTGGGCCTTTTTTAACAAAACTCTCATAACGAACTCTCACTGAGATTTGGAGGCGATATCAGTAACGATATCGAGCGCAGAGGGTCATAGTTACAATAAAACCTCAAATAGAAAAGTATTACGACGTAAACAAGTCGTTATTTTAATGTTCTCGTTGATTTTAGTAAGTATGGCTTTCCACCTTTGCCAGCTTTATCAAACAATTGACGGGCATCTCTCAATATTTTTTAAAACGTTACTAGTTCGTTAGATAGCCCATAAGATGAGGATGTTTTTGAACTAATTGGTTTACTTGGTGTCATAGTAAAATGTTGAAATAATCAATTTTGTTTATGGTGTACTCCGACGATGTTTTAATTTTGCTACTTAACTTTTAATCATTACGTTCAAGTATTTAGTATATTCAAACTTCTGAATATCTAGAAATCTTCACAAACGTGTCACCTTCCAATAGAAACAGTAATCGAAGCTATTGGGTTCCTTGATTTAGGGATAAATGCAAAATTATAGCCACTTTTGGGTAATTTTCTGAATTGATGAAATTTCCTAATATTTGCCAAAAGGCTCCATCATCCCGTCAGATATTTATATAATCACTATCAGGACATGTAACACTATTGCACAGAATAACTTTCATTCGCCCTGAATATCCTTTTAGAAATGGCCCAAATCTGAGTTTTCAAAGTCGTCAGATTTGGGGAAAGCCCACAATTTCTCCGTCAGATTTGCCTATTTAAGTCATTATGGGTTAGGCCAGACCTGCAGCCTAATTGCGGAACGCCAAATCGTCAAATGATTCTGATCAGTTGGCTTCATTTCTATCACAATTGGCTTCATTTTACGATTTTCGAATTGCGAAACTCTAGTTTCTGCGCAGGGCCTTAACGTTCATAATTGGTTTCATAATAAACTAGAGTTTCGCAATTCGAAAATCGTAAAATGAAGCCAATTGTGATAGAAATGAAGCCAACTGATCAGAATCATTTGACGATTTGGCGTTCCGCAATTAGGCTGCCGATCATGCCAAAACCAACGCCTCTGAAGATCACTTTAATTTCGGCCCTTTTTTGAAATCTGAAAGTGGTCTCCTCCTATCAGAAACTTTTTAAATATATTTTCGGTGTTCTCTCCTCATGCCAGACCTACTCAGCTATCAACTTCTCGCCCTGAATATGCTTGCTCAAAAACCCTCTGGGCTCCCCTACCATTAATTTTTTAGTCTTAGTATAATACGACATTTTTTTTTAGTAAAACTAGGCTTTCTTATCATTTACTATACACTAGAGTGGGGTGGTGATGAAAAGTGACGGGGAGGCGGGGGGGCGCCACACACGTGTTGGTCAAATTTAAAAAGCCGGACAGGCCGGACACGCAACCAAAAAGCCTGACTGTGTCCGACTTTTGTGCACAACTTTTTCAATTTTTTGCATCGCTATATCTCCGTAATGGTGATTCTTAGGAAAAAAAGAGTAAATCCAATTTTTGTAGACACCTAATTGCTTGATAAACAATTTTGTTTCACATATTTTTATGATCAAACTTACCGTTTAGCGAAAAACCGACTTTTGCAACATTTGACCTTGAATATTTTTTTTTGCACACGTCGGATCGATGGAGACTTTTGACAATTTATTTGTAATGGTGTTCCGTGTTCCACATTATACCAAAATTTTCAGCTTTATGGGAAGAAATGTCCTTACCCCTATTTTTGAAGCTAACTTGACTGGACAATTTATCGAAAGCTTACAATCTCGCGAGATAGATTACTTCCGCGCGCAGATTTTTGCTATGCCGCGCGCTACGCGACGGAGCGCGATGCAGTGTGATAGTCGCCTAAATATAAAACGCAATGCGGAATTGAGGATTGTCGCCAAATACTCACAATTTTCAAATAATTAGTTATTTTAGTCGGTGATTGTGATTGCTGTTGTAGTGTAACGTGAACAACTAGATAAGGACCGACGCACATCTGGCGAAGCGCAACGCAGAATATGTCTGCGAAGTTTACTACGAAAATAATTTATAATAAAACACTTTGTTAATTGAAAACATACTTTAATATACTTCTTAAGTTTTCTTTTTTTTTAATTTATACACATCATGGTCCAGACCTTTAAAACGTCTATTTACACAAAATGAGAAAATATTTCTAAAACTTCTCCTTATAAGTTAATTCATGCAAGACGCATATCTTTAAAAATTTTAACAAAATATAGAATTGAACTTAAAATGCCAACTGTTAACAAGAGTGAATATATAAAAAAAAAACGAGAGATTCCAAAATAAAGGAAAATACAATTCAAGGCAATTCCAATCGTAACCAATTCATATAATTCTCTTTAAAAGTTAATTCAGACAATAGTCAAAACTTGTTCCTAACACAAAAACAATATAAACTTCAAGAATTCAGAACATATTTCCACTGTTACTGCTATGGAACCTCATGATGATAAATACTTTTAAATATTGTCAATAATTTATAGCTCATACACGTAAAACTGTAAATAGACAAAAATCCGTATACCTAACATTTATAATTACGTAGGGCGCCCACGAGCAACTTAGTTGAACAGCAACATTTTTGTCTTTGTCCCTGTCTTCTCGCCGAGATTTGGACGATGTGCACACGGGAGCGACAGCAGCGCTACTTTTATGTAAAATTTTCGGTTGAGCGGCAACTGGCTAACCGGCAACTTTTTGTCGCCGTGCGCGCACTTGCATTGCAACCAATAGACGGGCGACAGTTGCGTCCAAACCCGCGTAAAAAATGCCTCCCAGCTGTCGCGTCACTACATACGCGCAATTTCATACAAACTCGTAGACTTGATGTGAGAGACGAATTAGTTGCGGAGACGGAAAGTTGCTCGTGGTGGCCCTCATATAATGCGCATACACACAAGCGACACGCGTCAACGGCAGAGGCAACTGCAGCCGTCGACAACATGCCGCTCGTGTATTTGGGCCGCGTGTCGCTCGTGTGTATACACACTTAGCAGACAACAAATTCCAGAAAGTATTTTCTAGTCTATTTTGACGAGGAACTCCTCAACTTCTAATTTTTGCCTCATGATGGCTGTTAGCACCACTTCAGTACTACACACTACGTTTAAAGTCTTTTCCGACTGCAGTAGATAGTACACTAGATGCAAATCGTTGGGTACAGTGAGTACAATGTAGCTGTAATTCTTCTGATTGTGCATCTCTTGTATGGAGACGTATGAGCGTCGGTTTTTCTCGACTTTTCCTCCGCATAGCTCTATCATTTCCGTCAGAGAGCCACGTGAAGGCTTGACGCACGGCGTGAGGAAGAAAGTGACTCCTTCGAAGAGTTTCTTCCTCATTTCCCCGCATAGTAGTACGTCTGATATGTCGCATTTGAACATTTTGTTGAAGGCTTCGTCTCGCAGGCCGTGCTTGGCTTCGTCTGCGAACTTGTTAAGGCGCTGGCTCTCGAGGATCCATTCCGGTGTGAGTAGATGTTTGACGGTGACAAGACTGCTGATCAGTTTGCATGTTCGGACCAGTTTGTCCATCACGAGGTGGGTCGCTTCGGCCGCTGAGGAGACGACAAGACCGCCTAGTTGCCTGTAAACGTGTAAACCATATTTTATATTAGTATGTTGACTATTTTACATTTTGTTCCTGGACAAATACGAGACAATGATACGTTTTTCACAACTATTAACCGTTACCGTTACTTCTCCCAACTTTTACTAACTATTACAGTTCTGAACGGTTCTAAACATTCTTACGGTTAGTCCTAATTCCAATATCACATTAATTTCAAGGAACAACAATGATTGTTCCACAATGTTACGATTTACAAACTAAAGGCATTTATCTAAAGCTACAGCAAAACAGAGACCGCAACCCATCACCTACAGTATTTTTATCTCACGAATCGACCCACGCTTTACTTGTGGTAGCCAAGTGTACAAACAGGCTGTGAATGTGTGTGTAAGCGCAGGAGCTCTCGGTAACGTCCGAGACAATGGCGAAGTCGGTGTGTGTATGTGTGTGCTGACGCTACTCGTCTTTACGCACAGATTCACAGCGTGTTTGTACACTTGGCTACCACAAGTAAAGCGCGCGTCGCTTCGAGACTTAAATATACTACATCACTAAGTAATATAAGGCTTATCAAATGTTTAACCTAATGTTTCAAATGCATATTGATTAGTCTTCTTCATGTATATGGTTCGCGTTTTCAACTCGTTTGATTGTAATGTCGCTGTAACGAAAATAACAAAAAATGTGCTTATTATTTCTATTACATCTCTTTTTTTTGTTGTAAATTATCATCATCTGCCTAGCCTTTTTCCAAATATGTTGGGATCGGCTTCCAGTCTAACCGGATGCAGCTGAATACCAGTATTTTACATGAAGCGACTGCCTATCTGACCTTTACAACCCAGTTACTGGGTAAAACGATTAAAATAAAATTTTCATTATAATAATTATGTTTATAAAAATAGAGCAGTGGTGGTCCAGTGGTAAAAGCCTCGACTTACGAGTTGTAGTTCGTGGGTTCAAACTCAGACAGGCGTTTTACTTTGTGTAAATAATTTCACTTCTCTCAAAAAAGTGAAGAAAAACATCGTGAGGAAACCGGCATGTCCCAGAATTCAAAATTCGAAGACATCTGACATCTAACAACCAATCCAAACGGCCCACTTCGTCTCCTTGAGGAGACCTGTGTCCCAGTAGTGGGCATTATAAGATATAGATTAGTAAAAATGCGAATTTTGAAATAAGAGAAGTGAGATTTCCATCCTGTTTTATTAATTATTTGGTAGTATTTGAAGATCAATCTTCTTCTTCATCGTTTATTATTTTAAAAAACTCATCCAATCCATAGCCACCTTCTTTTTTTATGGTCGGTTAAAAAGGGTAACTGGGCTTAATGTTTAGGAAGCTGCTAAGAAAATATTTATCGCAAGTGACAGAGTTCAGCGAGAGAGAGAGTATCAGCGTGGGATCTTACGAATATTAATTTTTTTGCTACATCGCCCTCTTCATTTTACGTGATTGGTAATTCTCTACACAAATCGGACGGTATTCTTATGCGTATACATTTACAATATTGTAAGAGTGGTGCACTGACCTCACAATAGCCGCCAACTTGTGCTGCAAGTGCGGCTCGAGCGCGGAGAAGGCGACCCTGGGCGCCAGGTGCAGCGGCGGCGGCTGCGGCGCGTGCGGCGGCGGCGCGGGCGGCGGGGACGACACTCGCGCGCGCTTGCGCAGCCGCGTGCCCGCCGCGACACACGCCGCCGCGGCTGACCGCTTGGCGCGCTCGTGCGACTCTTGTGTTATGTTTATTGGCATTTTCCAGGCGTCTGTCACGTACAAAATTTGTCATAGAATTAGTGAGACTCTCTTTAGATCGATTCTAAAGTAGATCAAAGATTTGAACGATAAAATCCATCCAGACGAAAAATAAAATAATCAATGTTTAATAAACTACTGAGAATTATTATCCGACTGCCCGACAACAAAGACAGGGATATGTTTTTCACGCGTATTTTTATTAAATACAACAATAAAGTACAAATAGGGAACCAACATTAACTTTAAACATCAAAATACAGTTACAAAAAGCACAAATCTACCAAGTCTAAGTTGAGAGTCTAAACAGCTAAGAATCTACAAAAACATAGAAAAGCTAAAAAACGATTTATCTAAATCTGAAAATAGTCCCATGCACAATTTATGTTAAACCCGACACCAAAGTTCACCAAACTAATAGAGCACACTAACAAAAATTACAGATATAAGGCGCTCCACACACTTCACCGCGCGTGCAGTGCGTAGAGCGCCTAAGACTGAAGTACCGTATATAAATATAATGTAACTTACTCATTAAATGCGACACTAAACTGTAGTCCATTCGGAATGGACTCGTCAGGTTAAACTGTTGGTACTTGGCGTTCTCGACCTGTTTATAAAACAAAACACGCATAAGAAAATAGAAGAAATGACACGCGGGGAGCGCGTGTCCCACGCACCGGAGCGTGGCGCGAGGTAGTGTGAGAACCGCCTAACTCGCTCTACGACACAAGAGACGTATAGAAACTGTCAGTTTTGAATGGCGATCCGTGAAGAATTTTGTTAGTACTGATGCAGTCTCTAAACGCTGCTGGCGCGATTCCCTGCTCTGTGCTCATCAATAATCTATTCCAAAAATATCTGACAAAAAGTGTATACAAACCCTGTTTAGGTTAAATTCTTACGCAATCGCTCACTAACGGGAATTATTAATACATTCAATTTTCATCTGTATTTAGAAGGTTTCACAACTTTATTCCTCATCACTTTTTCCAACAATTATGGTTGAATAACATTGTAGAATTGTAATTGAAAATTCGTTAACGAAAATTAGCCTCAATTCTCAAAAAAAAAAACATCTTTTAGGTGATTTCAAACTAGAATTCAAATAATCAAATCAAAGCACTCATTTTGCAAGTGGCACTAGAAATTGACATCCACAGGTAAGTGTTCTGATCCATTTGTTTACATTTTCATAACATACTTTTGGAACAGACTATAAGACCTTGAAGCCTTTGACCAGTGTTTGTTGCCAGTGATGGCATATGGCACTGAAACGTGGTCGCTCACAATGGGCCTTATTAGAAGGCTAAAAGTCACTTAAGTCACCCAAAGGGCAATGGAGAGGGCTATGCTTGGAGTTTCCCTGCGTAATCGAAACAAAATGAGGAGATCCGCAGGACGACCAAGGTAACTGACATAGCCCGAAGAATTGCCAAACTTAAGTGGCAGTGGGCAGGGCACGTTGCTCGCAGAACAGATGGCCGATGGGGTCGAAAGGTTCTGGAGTGGCGACCGCCTACCGGAACACGTAGCGTTGGAAGGCCTCCCACAAGGTGGACCGACGACCTTGTGAAGGCCGCAGGAACGCGTTGGATGTGAGAAGCACAGAACCGGTCGAAGTGGAGGTGCTTGGGGAGGCCTAGTGGACGTCTTTCAGCTGTGGATTACAGCCCACCCCTCTCACAGAGGAGAGGCCTGTGTCCCAGCAGTGGGAAAATTATAGGCTGATTATGTACATTAGTTATAGTCCTTGCGGAACTAGTTGTCCGCCTCAGTGGCCACAGACGTCTCGGCGGCGGTTCGCAACGCACGTACTGAGTAATGCGCCCCCGCCCCGCACTCCCACCCTCACATACCTAAGGCGTATTAGAGCTATCTTTATAAACACAATGTATAGATGAAATAGGTCTAGCATAATACTCCCTTGTAACTTACCTCGTAAATACATACATGTGAATTGGGTCTCAAATAATGAACTGTCAAAAGTGTCAACTTTTCTTCTTCCCTTTCCTGTGACATACTAAATGTACTCGGACGTGTTACAAATATATATCCTTTTAAATCAACGGTGTGTTTGCATTTTCAGTCCTTAATCTATCAGGTTATGGGCCCAGAACACCGAAATCTGCACGGCAATCGTAATATTTGCCGTCTAAATACGAAACTAGAAGTTAAATAAAAACTATAACGTCTACGTATGCAGACATAAAAAATGGCCGGAAATGCTTCACCCATGCAAAGCATCGAGAAACTCAAAGGTATAGATAACTATTCTACATGGAAGTTTTGTATGAAAATGATACTAATCCATGAAGACCTGTGGGACACTATCGATGGTGAGCAGAAAGTAACACTGAGCGATGCAGATATGAAAAAATCGCAGAAGGCACTTGCAAGAATATGCCTGTCGGTTCAAACGAGTGCATTCCCCCATGTCAGGAACGCAAAGGATGCACGTGAGGCGTGGAACAACCTGAGCAAAGCCTATGAGGATAAAGGGCTATGCCGAAGACTAAGTCTCTTAAGAACGCTGTTCAGCACCAAATTGGCAGAGCATGACAGCATGGAAAGCTACCTTGGCAAGCTGCAGGAACTGTCACAACAACTGCTTGATATCAATTCATCTCTGGATGATGAATTCTTGGCTGTCATCATGCTCAGTGGGTTACCAAGTAATTATGATCCGCTTATTATGGCACTTGAGAATTCAAATTTAAAGTTGTCAAGTGACATGGTCAAAGGTAAATTATTACAAGAATATGACCGCAGGAATAAATCTGAAGACACTATGGCATTCGCAACAACCAGGAAAGCACCAAAATGCTATAAATGCAAGAAGACTGGACACTTTATCAAAGATTGCCCGAGGAATAATAAGAAGAAGCCAGAAAAAGACAAGAATACAGATAAGGATAAACCTCCCAAGGATTCATTCAAGGCTCTCTTAACGGCACTCTCCGTCAGCTTCCAGCCTGGTGTATGGTATGTGGATAGCGGTGCTTCAAACCATATGTGCAACAACCGAGAACTCTTTTATGATTTTAGTGTAGTAAGCCCGTCACAAGTGAGTGTTGCTAATGGTGAAAAATTGCCAACAGCGGGACAAGGTAATGTGCGTGTCAAATTGCAAGACTGTGTGAGAACAATTAGAGACGTTTATTATGTGCCTAATCTTTCAGCAAATTTGCTTTCTGTTAGTTCTTTAGTGAAGAAAGGTTATAAAGTAACTTTTAATAAACAGAAATGTATTGTATCTGATGAGGATGAAGTTTTGGCAACAGCCACTCATAGGAATGGTATATATCAACTTGATGTCATTGATCGGCCTTTGTGTGGGGAGAGAGGCAATACAAATTTTGCTTCTTACACTACAGTTACCAAAGAAAAACAGTCTAGTGATGAGACTGTTATAATTTCTTCATCAAGCTCATCAAAAGGTACAGTGAAGGAGGAGTCGCAGGAAATGTGGCATCGTCGACTTGGCCACTTGAACTCTAGGAGTATGGCACTGATGAATAAAGGTATGGTCACAGGTATTAAATATAATTCTGATATTTTTAATCCTTGTGTTGCTTGCATTGAAGGGAAACAAACTCGTGTTCCCTTTCCTAAAAGGTCATATACACGAGCAACACAGTTATTAGGATTGGTACACACAGACTTGTGTGGACCTATGCCAATGCAGTCTATTGGTGGTGCTAGATATTTTCTGATATTTATCGATGATTTCAGTAGGAAAACATTTGTCTATTTTTTGCATAACAAAGATGAAGTTTTTGAACATTTCAGGAATTTTAAAAACTTAGTGGAAAATGAAACTAACCACAAAATTAAAATTCTACGTAGTGACAATGGTGGTGAATTCGTTAACTCTAAATTACAGGCTTACCTGAAAGAGAATGGAATCAATCATCACACAACGGTCCCGTATTCTCCACAACAAAACGGTGTGGCAGAAAGAGCGAACAGGACCATTGTTGAGAAAGTCAGGTGTATGCTAAGGGATGCCGGCCTGGACAACAAATTCTGGGCAGAAGCTGTTAATACTGCAGTGTATCTCAAAAACCGGACACCAACTAAGGCTCTAATTGGACAAGTACCTGAGGAAAAATGGAGGAATAAAAAGGTAGATGTTAGTCATTTACGTATTTTTGGCTGCATTGCCTATGCTGTTACCCCAATTAGAAACAAATTGGATTCGAAATCCAAACAGCATATTTTTGTTGGGTACTGTGAAAGTACAAAAGGTTTTCGTCTGTTGGATCCCGAAAAATCGTACAAGTGTGTCAAAGCAAGAGATGTGATTTTCTTGGAGAATAAATTTTTCAATAATAGGTCACATGATGATAATTTTGACTCTGTGTTCATTGAATTTTCTCAAAAGGATGCTTCGAGGAAACCTGTGAATGTTGTTCACGACCTAGAATCAATCCAGGATGGTGACCAATGCTCACAGCATATTGAACGACCTGAGCAGAGCCAGCCTGAACCATCCACCGTAAGACCAGAGTTTTCTGATGACCAAAGAAGAACACGGTCGAGTATAATTACAGTGTATGATTCAGACAGTGAGATTGACACCACTTTAGAATCAAATCTTTCTGCGGATCCAACATACTTTCCAGGTAGTTCTACACTGGAAGAGGTGACATCAGATGAATCAGTATATGAAGATCTCAATGAGACTGGAATGTCTGTTCTGTTGGTTAAAGAACTATGCAATGACGATGACGAACCAGGAACGGTGCAAGAAGCTTTGGCAGGCACGGAAGCAAATGAGTGGGCAACAGCCATGACAGATGAGTATAAATCTTTTAACGACAACAAATGTTGGACTCTAGTAGAGAAACCGAAAAATCAGAAACCAATTAAGTGCAGATGGGTTTTTTAAAAGAAAGAGAGGTCTCAATGGTGAACTCTTGAAATACAAAGCACGGCTGGTGGCTAAAGGTTACTCGCAGAAGTATGGAGTCGACTATGAAGAAACTTTCTCTCCGGTGGTAAGACACTCAACTATTAGAACTCTACTTGCCATTGCTGCTGAATTTAACATGGAGATTGATCATCTAGACGTTAAGACTGCTTTTTTGAACGGCAACTTAAATGAAACAGTATATATGGAACAACCAGAAGGTTTCATAGTAAAAGGTAAAGAACATTTTGTGTACAAACTAAATAAAGCTATTTATGGCTTAAAGCAGGCTTCCAAAATGTGGTACGAGAGAATAAACGAAGTATTATTACAGAAAATGCACTTCAAAAGGATAACTTCAGAACCATGTGTATTTTACATGAGAACTAAGAGTGAATTAATAATAATTGCACTCTATGTCGATGATATTTTATTGTTTTCCAGCAATTCAACTTTGAAAGAAAAGGTGAAATGTGAACTTATGAACACATTTGAAATGAAGGATTTTGGATCCGCACACCACATTCTTGGAATGAGAGTTAATAAAAGTCAGAATAAAGTTACACTCGATCAAACTGGATACATAAAAAGGGTATTGGAGAAGTTTAATATGACGGATTGCAAACCTGCAAAAACACCACTAGAAAAAGGAATCAAATTACCAAAAGGTGATAACAAAAGTGAAAATTCTCATTACAGGAATTTGCTTGGCTGTCTCATGTACATAGCAGTATGCACCCGACCAGATATCGCTCATGCTGTGAGTGTGCTCAGTCAATTTAACGAGTGTCATACTGAACACCATTGGAAAGCTTTGAAGCGTGTTCTTCGCTATCTTAAAGGTACGGTAAACTATGGATTAGTTTTTCAGAAGAGTGGTATGGATGTAACTGCTCATGTAGATGCTGACTGGGGTGGAAATGAACTTGATCGTAAGTCTTTCACCGGTTTTATTTTTAAGCTTGGTAATTCATTGATTTCGTGGGAAAGTCGAAAGCAAAAGACTGTTGCTCTCTCCAGCACAGAGGCCGAATACATGGCAATTTCAGATGGTTGTAAGGAAGCTCTTTTTGTAAGAAGTTTTCTTAATGAATTGTTGAACAGTAATTGTAAAGTAACATTGTATAATGATAACCAATCTGCTCAAAAATTAACTACTAATTGTATGTTTCATAATAGAACTAAGCACATTGATGTGAGGTATCATTTTATTAGAGACAATATAAAGAAAAACATTGTTACTGTTAAGTACTTGCCAACAGATTTAATGATTGCAGATTTGTTGACAAAACCTCTGACAAAGGAGAAACATGACCAATTTGTAAAAGGATTATGTTTACATAATTTGTAAACTATGTTTAAAGCTTCATAGACATCAATAGGTAAATTGATTGTAATTCTGTTAAGTCTAGTTAGTACTTATGACATTGGTTTAAGGGGTAGTATTAGAGCTATCTTTATAAACACAATGTATAGATGAAATAGGTCTAGCATAATACTCCCTTGTAACTTACCTCGTAAATACATACATGTGAATTGGGTCTCAAATAATGAACTGTCAAAAGTGTCAACTTTTCTTCTTCCCTTTCCTGTGACATACTAAATGTACTCGGACGTGTTACAAATATATATCCTTTTAAATCAACGGTGTGTTTGCATTTTCAGTCCTTAATCTATCAAGGCGCGCCCAACTAGTTCCGCGCAGACTATACATACCTGTGACAGCGCACTCATATTGCCGAGCAGCAGGTCCGTGAGCCACGCGGCCGTGACCACAGGGATGCCCCACTCTCTAGCGCGCCGGTACTTGTTGCCTTCAGCGCGCTTGCAGATCAGTACTGTGTTGTCGCGAGTCATGTATGGTGTTAGCTGAGGATGAGAGAAGAGATTAAGATTAGGGTGATAAAAGTAAAAAAAAAAACGGAAAAATATAAAAAAAAAATGAAAAAAGAATGAGAAAAAATGTTGTGATCGGAAACTGAATGGATTAGAAAAACCTGGGGGCCTAGACAAAATCCAAGCGTTTTCCGTGCACGCGTTTTCCGCACACGCTAAGGAATTGGCGTTAGCGTGATGAGAATGGTAGACAAGTTACACATGATACGCAGAACGCCCATTCCGCAGCGTTACCCGAAACACTCTATATTAATCTATGAAATAGTGTGTAGCAAGTGTCACAGTGACATCGCGTTTAAACATTCTCTCTGTCACTGTCAAACGCAATCGCGCGCTAAAAATAATATTCAAAAGTGTTGTGTGTTTTGAAAGTAATTAAAGAGTGTTTTATTACAAAGAAAGTAAGTGAACGGCTTTAAATATTATTTAAAGTTAATGTAAGTATTGTGATCTAATTAGTAGGTATCTTTGAAAAATTGAATATTAATATTGTTAATAGAAAAATTTGTTTTTATTGCGGTGAGTAATCAATAATTTTTATTTTAGATGGATTCTAGACTTCGTGCGAGTCCCGAGCAATTTACTTTGCTGATAGAATTTATGGAAAGGCAGGTTTTTTACGATATTTTTTCATTTATTTCAAATTCTTACCCCATTTTTAACTAGTATTGGGCCTACTTGAGATTATGGAATGCATAATGTAAACAAACTCCCAATGGTGCACTTATATGATTGTTGTTCTTACATTTGTTATTTCTTTAAAGATAAACTCGATTCCAAACCTGATTACTTGTTTCTTAGAAAGGGTATTAGAATGCTAGTAGCAAACTTTGTTTACTGGCTCTTATTCGCACTGTACCTACACTAACATGAATATTATTTTTAGCCATGGTGATCTTTCAAGGCTACAACTGGACTTCAAGGAAAGGTACGGGGTGAACGTCTGTGGCAGGAGATAGCTGAAATTTTAAACTCAGTGTGTGCCTTTTAATGAGGTTAAACGCCGAAGATCATCACAGAAATACCGAAAACTTTGTTTGTCTAACCTAAAACGATGAACAAATTCCAACTCCGACATCTCCACAATTTGCTCCATGTTACGACGATGTATTCTTGTTTAACGTCTTTGCAATGCTGCTTCATTATTAGCTGCCCATAATAATGTCAAAGTATGTATTTCCACTAATTAATTTGAATTGAATACACAAAAATTGTTTACTGATTACTTTTTTTAAGCGTTAGCGTGAGGGTCCGATCTCCCGCTAATAAAGCGTGTTGCGGAAACGACAAAATATCATTAGCGTTTGTCAGAAGTGGCACTTGTCTACCATTTTGATGAACATTTTTGTCGTTTATCTGTCACGCTCGCTTCGACGTTCCTTTCCGCATGAGGAATAATGACTTTGTCTACGAATTTAGCAGCAGTCACGTGACATCTGGTAAGCAAATGTCAACTCCATACAATTTGATTTTTCCGTTGGCGTTAACGCTTACAGAAAAGGGATTTTGTCTAGGCCCACTGGAGTGCTACAACAACAATATCATTATAATAATAAGGCAAACAAAGGCTATATTTTGAGAACAATATTATTGTGAAAGAATATCACAGATCCTAGAAAAATATTTGTATTATTCAAATTTATCATGTTTCCATTGCAAGAGCGAGATGACGCTAAACGGCGAAAAGCACATCCCTATTAAAACCGATAGATTTGAATACGCTGCTGAAAATGACGTCTAATTAGAACTTTTCAGGGCGTGATTTGTTTGCTTCGGACATCTTTGGCCCATGTCTGGGAGATCCTGTACATCTGTAGGCATAATGTATACCTTAGCGCCGATGTGTTCGACACAGAAGGTGACGCGGTCCCGCTCCTCGTCCCGCCAGCCGGAGATGGCGGCGCGGTGGTGCCGCGCGGGCCGGTCCCGCGCCGCGTACATGCTGGGCAGGTGCAGCGCGTGCCAGGGCGGGACTACGCCTCGGCGTAGCATCGCGTCTGATAGCCAGTACGCTGTTACGCAACGTTTGGCGTCGCGTAGGGCCTGTAAACGAGAATGAGAGATTGTGTTCTATTCCGATAGAGCAGAATGCGGTTTGAAAAATTTTAAAAACTGATAGAAGAAGTAAAAACCTTTTAATACGTAATAATTGATAAGACAGCTTTGCATTTAGACATCCTAATGATCATTTATAAAATCCAAGGAAAGCTTCCTGAGCGAATAAGTCTAGACTTCGAAAACGAAAGAGATAAAAGTAAGTACTATTGTGTACAAATATTCGCGTTCAAAAACTATGCTTTAATAAAAAAAAAGTCGTGAGATATTCAGCGTTTTAGCCTATTCAGGTTATACTGAAAAACGACTAGAACCCTACACATAATAGTTTAAAAGTCTGTAATTATAGTTTTTAATGTTTTCGATTATTTTTCTTTTCATTTAAACATGTTTACCTGCATCACAACGCCATGTTTCTGCGTCTCGCACAGCACGTGCGTGACTCTGGCGCAGTAGACCGGCTCCAGTTCGCCGCCGCGACGTTGTATGGCTTCGGCCCAGCGCGAGACTCGGTCTGAACCCCAAGATTGTTGGTACTCCACCTGGTGACGTAGTGTTGAAGATAAATAGGCAATTTTAGTGAAACAGCTCCGACATAACACTTTTTCATTATGTATGGGAAATAGGATTAAATAAAAATAATATAATGCAGATCCATACAGGGCAATACTCACGATATGAAACACGCATCCTAGCAGGAAGAGGTCAGGCGGCAGCTTGAGGTTGGGGTTGTGTCCGTAGAACTGCGCGCGCGCAGGCGGCGGACGAGCGGGCGGCGCGTATACCTAGTAGGAAATATATACGTTAATCTACTGAATTCGAGAAGTTTCTGGACTTCTGGAGTCAATATGATGGAGTGCAAGATGTGGGTGTGAAGTATTGAAGTAAAATCTAATTTGGAGTCGATTGTATCAGAATTTAGAAATTTAAAAGATCAAACTTGCAACAGAAAAAGTTGATATGGACAAAGTAATCGTCAGTGAAGTGAGAGGTTTTGATTTAGACCTCTTATTCAGAAACCTCGCCCTCGAAATTCTTTGGAAATGATTAATGAACCATGACGAATAATGAGCAATTTTTTATAATCGCCATCTTGTATTTTACTTTAACTTTGTTTTGTATTATATATTATAAATAAAATAAAAATCATTTATTTCAGACAAAAAAGTCCATAGGCAAGGGAAGGTTGTTAGTAACAATTTATATCTCGTGTATTTTATGATACATTAAATGATGATTGTTAATAATATGACAACATGAAATGACTGACTGTATTTTGTGTTAGCAAATAAAATGATTGACTTGCCATCTCTACGACTTCATAACCTCGTCGGCCATCAGGATGATCATGCAAATCGACGAACAAAACTTTTCTGGGTGCCGGCTGTGTGTCACGTTACCTTGTGGTGCGGGTGCTGCAGCAGCAGGCGAGGCGCGCCGGTCGCGGCTCGTGTGCAGTAGCTGTGTGTCACGTTACCTTGTGGTGCGGGTGCTGCAGCAGCAGGCAAGGCGCGCCGGTCGCGGCTCGTGTGCAGTAGCTGCGTGTCACGTTACCTTGTGGTGCGGGTGCTGCAGCAGCAGACGAGGCGCGCCGGTCGCGGGTCGTGTGCAGTAGCTGTGTGTCACGTTACCTTGTGGTGCGGGTGCTGCAGCAGCAGGCGAGGCGCGCCGGTCGCGGCTCGTGTGCAGTAGCTGTGTGTCACGTTACCTTGTGGTGCGGGTGCTGCAGCAGCAGGCGAGGCGCGCCGGTCGCGGCTCGTGTGCAGTAGCTGTGTGTCACGTTACCTTGTGGTGCGGGTGCTGCAGCAGCAGGCGAGGCGCGCCGGTCGCGGCTCGTGTGCAGTAGCTGTGTGTCACGTTACCTTGATGTGCGGGTGCTGCAGCAGCAGGCGAGGCGCGCCGGTCGCGGCTCGTGTGCAGTAGCTGTGTGTCACGTTACCTTGTGGTGCGGGTGCTGCAGCAGCAGGCGAGGCGCGCCGGTCGCGGCTCGTGTGCAGTAGCTGCGTGTCACGTTACCTTGTGGTGCGGGTGCTGCAGCAGCAGGCGAGGCGCGCCGGTCGCGGCTCGTGTGCAGTAGCTGCGTGTCACGTTACCTTGTGGTGCGGGTGCTGCAGCAGCAGACGAGGCGCGCCGGTCGCGGCTCGTGTGCAGTAGCTGCGTGTCACGTTACCTTGTGGTGCGGGTGCTGCAGCAGCAGGCGAGGCGCGCCGGTCGCGGCTCGTGTGCAGTAGCTGCGTGTCACGTTACCTTGTGGTGCGGGTGCTG
This sequence comes from Amphipoea lucens, assembly GCA_947508005.1. Classification (NCBI taxonomy): domain Eukaryota; kingdom Metazoa; phylum Arthropoda; class Insecta; order Lepidoptera; family Noctuidae; genus Amphipoea; species Amphipoea lucens. The sequence continues at coordinate 5,702,399 of OX382376.1, read as the reverse complement.
CAGCAGCAGGCGAGGCGCGCCGGTCGCGGCTCGTGTGCAGTAGCTGCGTGTCACGTTACCTTGTGGTGCGGGTGCTGCAGCAGCAGGCGAGGCGCGCCGGTCGCGGCTCGTGTGCAGTAGCTGCGTGTCACGTTACCTTGTGGTGCGGGTGCTGCAGCAGCAGGCGAGGCGCGCCGGTCGCGGCTCGTGTGCAGTAGCTGCGTGTCACGTTACCTTGTGGTGCGGGTGCTGCAGCAGCAGACGAGGCGCGCCGGTCGCGGCTCGTGTGCAGTAGCTGCGTGTCACGTTACCTTGTGGTGCGGGTGCTGCAGCAGCAGGCGAGGCGCGCCGGTCGCGGCTCGTGTGCAGTAGCTGCGTGTCACGTTACCTTGTGGTGCGGGTGCTGCAGCAGCAGGCGAGGCGCGCCGGTCGCGGCTCGTGTGCAGTAGCTGCGTGTCACGTTACCTTGTGGTGCGGGTGCTGCAGCAGCAGGCGAGGCGCGCCGGTCGCGGCTCGTGTGCAGTAGCTGCGTGTCACGTTACCTTGTGGTGCGGGTGCTGCAGCAGCAGGCGAGGCGCGCCGGTCGCGGCTCGTGTGCAGTAGCTGCGTGTCACGTTACCTTGTGGTGCGGGTGCTGCAGCAGCAGACGAGGCGCGCCGGTCGCGGCTCGTGTGCAGTAGCTGCGTGTCACGTTACCTTGTGGTGCGGGTGCTGCAGCAGCAGGCGAGGCGCGCCGGTCGCGGCTCGTGTGCAGTAGCTGCGTGTCACGTTACCTTGTGGTGCGGGTGCTGCAGCAGCAGGCGAGGCGCGCCGGTCGCGGCTCGTGTGCAGTAGCTGCGTGTCACGTTACCTTGTGGTGCGGGTGCTGCAGCAGCAGGCGAGGCGCGCCGGTCGCGGCTCGTGTGCAGTAGCTGCGTGTCACGTTACCTTGTGGTGCGGGTGCTGCAGCAGCAGGCGAGGCGCGCCGGTCGCGGCTCGTGTGCAGTAGCTGCGTGTCACGTTACCTTGTGGTGCGGGTGCTGCAGCAGCAGGCGAGGCGCGCCGGTCGCGGCTCGTGTGCAGTAGCTGCGTGTCACGTTACCTTGTGGTGCGGGTGCTGCAGCAGCAGGCGAGGCGCGCCGGTCGCGGCTCGTGTGCAGTAGCTGCGTGTCACGTTACCTTGTGGTGCGGGTGCTGCAGCAGCAGGCGAGGCGCGCCGGTCGCGGCTCGTGTGCAGTAGCTGCGTGTCACGTTACCTTGTGGTGCGGGTGCTGCAGCAGCAGGCGAGGCGCGCCGGTCGCGGCTCGTGTGCAGTAGCTGCGTGTCACGTTACCTTGTGGTGCGGGTGCTGCAGCAGCAGGCGAGGCGCGCCGGTCGCGGCTCGTGTGCAGTAGCTGTGTGTCACGTTACCTTGTGGTGCGGGTGCTGCAGCAGCAGGCGAGGCGCGCCGGTCGCGGCTCGTGTGCAGTAGCTGTGTGTCACGTTACCTTGTGGTGCGGGTGCTGCAGCAGCAGACGAGGCGCGCCGGTCGCGGCTCGTGTGCAGTAGCTGTGTGTCACGTTACCTTGTGGTGCGGGTGCTGCAGCAGCAGACGAGGCGCGCCGGTCGCGGCTCGTGTGCAGTAGCTGTGTGTCACGTTACCTTGTGGTGCGGGTGCTGCAGCAGCAGACGAGGCGCGCCGGTCGCGGCTCGTGTGCAGTAGCTGTGTGTCACGTTACCTTGTGGTGCGGGTGCTGCAGCAGCAGACGAGGCGCGCCGGTCGCGGCTCGTGTGCAGTAGCTGTGTGTCACGTTACCTTGTGGTGCGGGTGCTGCAGCAGCAGACGAGGCGCGCCGGTCGCGGGTCGCGCATGCGCCGCCGTCATGAGGCGCAGGGTGCCGGCTGCGGAAGGCTCATGTTCAGTAGCTGTGCCACCTTGCAGACGAATGCTCAGCATATTTGCGAGAGCGGTCTTCGTCTTCGGGTTTACGAGTAGAGCGTTGCCTGGAAGGTAGATATTGGTGTCTCCTGTTCTTAGGGATATCAGGTGGAGTCAATATTTTGGCATGCTCACACTTTATTCAAAAAACTTTGCTCTATTATTTAGTTCCCTTTTATGTCGTTTTTGACTCCTTTTTTTTCACGACCGGAATAACTTTGTAAAAAAAAAAATACATGCGAATATTTTAGCATGCTGTTTCTACCTTCATTTATAGATTAGTAAACATATTTTCATTTTTCTACTGTTAATGTCTATAAGCATTCAGAACTACAAAGATCACCAAACTACCCACGACATCACACAATTATTTCAAAATTACCGTCAAATGGTACAAATACAGTGATATTACCTTGTTGCTGGTCTGGGGTAGTGGGTGTGAGTAGGGCTGCGTCGACTGGTTGTTCAGTGAGAGGGGCGCCTACCACGTGCTGTGTCACCCCTGGGGATACCTGTACCGACAGTAGGAGGCACACATTGATAATATGACGTAAAAAGTGTGGAGGCATTGAGTGATTGCAATGCTGGATTAAGAAAATAATATGTTTTCGCATTATAAGATTTTTGGTGATTTTTGTTCTGCAATGAGTGAAATTGGACTTTAAGTCTTAGGTAATTAGACTGTAAGTTATTTAGGACAAAAATACGGCTAAAAATATTACAGTTTTCAAGCAATTATTCACACCGAAATCTAAGTAAGAAGTATACGTAAAAACATGTAAGTTTTAACATAGAATGATTGGAACGCTTCGAAAGCCTACATACCTGTTTTACAGCAGCATGATGCGCTACATGGTCCCTCTGCGCCTGCAACTGCTGCAAGCGCTGGTAGTGCTGCTGCCGCTGCATTTGCAGCTGCTGCAGTTGTGTCTCAACTGCGCCGCCGGCTCCTGGGGTCGCCACTGGACTGGGTACGCCTGTGGAACCGACTCATCATTACCTTGCTCTTATGTCAATGTATTTGGGGGCGACGCAACATGTCTTTTTCTTCCATACCTCTCTATTAGTCACTTTCTTTGTAGCCACATCATCTTTCACAAAGTCCATCCATCGTTTTTTTGGTCTTCCCCTACTCGATGGCTATAACCATCCAGTTTTATATTCAAAACATTCCTCACGACATTTTTTTGAATTCCTTATCATCACATGTCCATACCATGACAACCGATATCCACGCAACTTTTCAGTTACCGGTGCCACTTTCAGACTTCCTTTAATATACTCATTTTTTATTCTATCCATTCGCGTAACACCAGATATCGCATCTTCGGTGCAACAAAGTCACAACAGCTCATTTTTTAATTTTGCAGGACAGGACTTTTAAATTTTTTTTTCGCTTTTATTTCCTAATTTTTTCGCATTTATAACCCACAAAGGCACCTGCGCCATCTAGTAGAATTTTGAGATACTTTCGCGGATGTTTTGTTGCCCCAAGTATAAGCATGGTTCAGAGACAATTTGGCATACTTACCTCAATTTTGCATTTGGCTATTTGTGACTTTGTTGCACCGAAGCGAAGGTGCGATATGTCTATTAGCATTATCATCTCACCTGAATGCAATTGTCTCTCGTTCATCCCTTTTCAGGCCTAACATTCTGATCCATACAAGTCAGAGTCAGCACCGACTAGGAGTAAAAGATATGCAGGACTTGGGTATATATGATTTACTAAACTCGGATTATTTATTTGCTAGACCAAAATGACAACTGCGATCAATACATCCATACTAATATTATAAATTCGAAAGTAACTCTGTCTGTCTGTATGTTACCTTTTCACGCCTAAACCGCTGAACCGATTTAGATGAAATTTGGCATAGAGATAGTTCGAGTCCCGGGAAAGGACATAGGATAGTTTTTATCCCGATATTCCCACGGGATCGAAACTTATGCGGGTGAAACCGCGGGGCGCAGCTAGTATTATACAGGGTTATTGGAAAAACACCAACAACCTCTTAAGAGGTCATTGCACTCATCATTATAAACAACTTTTACTATGGGACCAAACCTGGAAATCGCGAAAAAACAATCAGCTGTTTTCTACATTTATGTTCGTATAACTCGTCAAAATGTAGGGAACAGTTGATTTTTTTTTCGCGATTTTAGGTTTGTCCCCATAGTAAAAGTTGTTCATAATGATGAGTGCAATGACCCCTTAAGAGGTTGTTGGTGTTTTTCCGATAACCCTGTATACATTTGTCATGTTGACAAAAAAAAGATCGATCGCAGCTGAAATTTTAGTCTAGCAAATTAAAAATCAGAGTTTACACCGTTATTATGACGTATTAATAAAACCATAATTGAATTGTTTCAATCGGAAAGAGATGCAGCTATACAGGACAAATAGCACGACGCGGGCCTGGTAAGTCTTGGTAGTTGGTATATGCTACACGTTCTCGAACTTTTGTCTTAGGACATGCTGGCTTCCCCATAATGTTTAAACTTTAATAAACGTTTTATCTAGTCCACAATAGTGGCCAAGCCATCCTGGCAAAACATTTACCTCTCAAATTCAGAGTGTCCATGTAAAGTTATGAGCGACCGGCCAAGGCCAAAGTGTAATAACCGGGTTATAATACACAATTTTGATCACTTGATAAAGATTATTATACTTGGTGGTCCTGTTACCATGGATTTAGTACATGATTCTGAACCCCCCTGCGTTGAAATATTTCGTCAGTTATTAAAACAATTTGTTGTGTCATTCTATTTGTCGCGTAGGTTTTGGTTTTTTTTATGAAACAGCTGCTTTTTTAGGGTTCCGTACCCAAAGGGTAAAATCGGGACCCTATTACTAAGACTCCACTGTCCGTCTGTCTGTCTGTCACCAGGCTGATCTCATAAACCGTGATAGCTAAACAGTTGAAATTTTCACAGACGATGTATTTTTGTTACCGCTATAACAACAAATACTAAAAACAGAATAAAATAAATATTTAAGGGGGGCTCGCAAACAACAAACGTGATTTTTTTGCCGTTATTTGCTCGATATTAATCACGGCAACATGTAGACGCTTGAAATATTCACAGAATATTTAGTTGTATATTCACTTTAAAAATAAATAATTAAATTATAATAAATATTTAAGGGGGGCTCCCATATAACAGACGTAATTTTTTTGTCGTTTTTTGAGATAATGGTACGGAACCCTACGTGCGCGAGTCCGACTCGCACTTGGCCGCTTTAAAAAAAAATAAATGACGACAAATTTTTACGCTAGAATCATGTGATGAATTAAAGATTTCAGTTTGCGCGTCGAAGAAACTCTGTATTTTCTTTGCTTTTAAAGGTACTTGAAAATCACTTACAATATTAGAAGGTATGAAACCCACAATATAAAGACACACTTATCAATATCAAATATGTTGAATTAGGAGTAAGCCAGACCACATAAATTACTGTTATTAAACAGACTATAATTGTAAAACATCTGCAATAATGTTGAAACTTGAAACCGCACTAAAATTCCTACCGTACTTTTTGAGAAACTCCATACATAAATAATACCGGTCAAAAACATCACTGAATTTTCCTGTTCACATTAATGAATCACTCCTATTCAAAACAATAATATAGGTAAATAATAACTTAGTACGCGTTGATTTAGAAAAATAATCGTATTCATTTGTTTAAACGAAAAAAAAAACAACTTACGATTACTCTCTGTATTTTCCTCATCCATTTTCTGCAATGAATTTTTTTTTAACTATAAAACTTTATATTAAAAGGGTGCAAGCAGTTCTCACCGCGTCGTTCAAGTAAAATACTAAATATATTGCGGTATAGTGCTAGATAGCGCTTTGAAATTATAATTTGTGATATGGTTACCGCGAGGGTCATCCTTATTTATGAACATTTCATTTAAATACCAAAATTTCTAACGTTTCGCTCCACACTTGATCAATACGAAAAGGTTTTCTTGTGTTTTTCCATAACTACTTGGGCTTAAGACCGTTTTTGACATCTTCTAGAAAAGAACAGAAGAAAAATATCTCTTCTATGAAATCGATTGACGTGCTGTGCGAATTTTTTAAAGCGTTTGCGCACCGCTTTCGGGCCATACAAATTGAAAATGTACAGACGCCAGCACATCAACCTACTACAATCTGTCAAATTTCTTTAATAGATTTTTAAACTTTATCACTAAAGCATAAGGTTCAAAGTTGATTGGGAAAATGTGACAGTTTCGGGTAGGTTGATGTACGAAATTCAGACGGACGGAGTTCGGGTCTAGTGCGCCTGTGTCTAACCCGTCATACAAAATGTTTTAGAGACACTTTGGGACGTCATTTTTTGGATGCGGAGCTAACAACTAACCTTTGGTCTTATCCTTAATTCCTTACTAATAATATAAATGTGTAATGACCGGTTTCTGAAGAATTTTTAAACGGAGTTTAAACTTTCAATAGCTGTTGATTCAACAGAATTATCTATTTAAGGGAGTTCCTTCCTTATGCTCGGTTTTTGAGGTTCTCAGGAAATATTCACTAGACTTTTAAGCTAAATTCTTCCTTAATGACGTGTTCAGAAACACGATATCGAACCAATAAATCACTATCGAATGGATAAACTCCCGTTTAAAAACCTCAGAAACCGGGCATACCTCAGAAACCGGGCATAAGTGAGTTTTTTTGTGTGTTTGTTACGCTTTCACACTAAAACGGCTGAACGGATTTGTATGAAATTTGGCATATATGGGGAGACTTTGACCTGGGGATATAGGATACTTTTATCCCGGTAGTAAATTTCCAACATCCACGCGGGCGAAGCCGCGGACAAAAGCTAGTAATATACAGGGTCAAATGAAATTAGCTAGCGAAACTGCGCAGACGTGGTAGGTATCGATATCTCAACACAATAAAACAAAAAATAAAATAATTAGACGGTTTTTTTTGTGTGGTCACCGACCGCAATTAGTAGTCACTTGAAATATCAGTTAAAAATCACTTTTTTTATTATGCAAACTTCACAGACGTGTTGGGTATCGATATCTCAACACGACAAAACTAAAGAAAGCAGATTTTCTCAACTCATACTTCAAGTAACAACACCACCAGCTGTCGTTCAATCAACTCAGCCTATCGCAGTCCACTGCTGGACATAGACCTCTCCCAGACTGCGCCACAGCACCCTGTCCTCCGCTTTCCGCATCCAGTCGACCCCAGCAACCTTCTTTAGGTCGTCTGTCCATCTAGCGGGGGGGCGTCCTACACTGCGCTTGCCGGTACGCGGTCTCCACTCCAGGACTCGCCTGCTCCACCGGCCATCAGTCCTTCGACAGACATGGCCAGCCCACTGCCACTTCAGTTTGCTTACTCTGCAAGCTATGTCGGTAACTCCGGTTCTTTAAACCAGCGGTTCTTCAGCGGTCGTTGAACCCCAAAAAAGCCATAAAATCTTTTTCGTTTTTATTTTATCGTGTTTAGATCGATACCCGTCACGTCTGCAGAGTTTCGCTAGCTAATTTAATTTTACCCTGTATAAGACAAAAAAAAGAACCTAGCAAAATGGATACCAATGACACAGTGACACTAGACAAAAAATAATATTTATGTCTGAAAACCAAGTTTCGCGTCTTTAATCTGTAAAAGAATTATGTAAACTTGGATACATTTTTTATTTTAAAGTTCTCGCCAAAGTTGGTAGTGTGACCTAGCCTTAAACCAATGTCTAATAAATATTAGATCAGGGTTGGCGAACTCGAAACACATGTGCCTTAGTTGGGCACGTTGCCGACTGATGTACTTCTAAACTACTATTACAAAGAGAAAGATTTGATTATTTGTATGTTTGTTTGCAACGCTATCACGCTAAAACGGCTGAACGGATTTGGATGATATTTGGTATGGGGATACTTTGAGCCCTGAAGTACATAAGCATACTTTTTTATCGATATACCACGCGGACGAAGCCGCGGGCGGAAGCTAGTATAACTATATATATCTATACTAATATTGTAAAGAGGTTACATCTGTGAGTTTGTATGTAAGGGGGTTATCTTCGGCGGTGACCTCTCGCGTTCGGCGCTGGTTCAAGCCATGGTCCGGAGCGAGAGGGAGTGGGAGGCAGTCACCTCCTTCTGCGACGCAGTCATGATAGTGAAGGAGGTGGCGGGATGGCTGAGGGACGGACCCTCACGTCCCAGTCGCCGCGGGAGACGCTCCGGGCGTCGGGAGAGGCGGGAGGCGCTCCAGGCGTCGGGAGCTGCAGGAGACGCTCCGGGCGTCGGGAGCCGCGTGACGACTCCCAGCCACCGTAGGCGCGGGCCTGCGGACGGAGAGTAATGGGCAGCTCACCGCCCGATCAGGACCAGGCCCGTGCCGGACGGCGCGTATGTGTTCCACGCGCGCCTCAAAAAGATGTCAGCACCAGGGAAGGGGCCCGTTAGGGCCGAAGCCTGCTGGGTCAGCGGGATTGTCCGAAAGGGTTACCGCTACCCCGGAACATAAAGGGCTAGGGAAGGAACACGGGTGGGTTTTAGTCAGTAAGAGTCTGACACTCCCTTCCGCTCCACACAGAGCGGGAGGAGTCATTAAAAAAAAAGGGGGGGGTAAACTTCAAAACTCAAAGACATTTCTCGCGGTTGTAGTTGCGTCGCGGGCAGAAGCTAGTACAATAATAATCGTGGATTTTAGGATTCCTAGGACTTCCTTTACTACTAAAATCCTACATCATTTTATGATCATTGCTCTTTTTTCACCTATTTTTGTTCTCTTTTTTCAGGGTTCCGTACCTCAAAAGGAAAAACGGAACCCTTATAAGATCACTTTATTGTCCGTCTTTTCTCAGGAACGCGTGGAGTTATCAAGTTGAAATTGATATCAAATACTCAGGGCTGAAATCCCTTGAAGCAGTGACAAAATCAAACGTCTGAGTCAACACAATCAAAAGATACAGGCGTTTTTGTTCTGGAATCAAAACCTATAGGGTGCTTCCCATTGACCTAGAATCATAAAATTTTGCAAGATGCAATGGATGCATAGCGGACAAGTAAAGGAAAAAATCCGAAAACCGTAAAATAGTTACCTACATTACAAAAAAAAATTCCCGTGATAACTATTTACATATATGTACCTACTGTACGGAACCCTCGGTGCGCGAGTCCGACTAGCACTTGACCGGTTTTTTTTTTTTGCTTACCTGGTGACTGTGGTGGTGGCGCGGGCTGTGCGGCCGGTATGGTCGCCGCTCTCGCACCCTGCTGCTGCAGCCATTGTACCTGTGCCAAGATAATGACGCTTAAAGTCTATTCAAATTTATGTTTCAAATTGATGTCATTTCAAGTTAAACAAATATCAACTTTATTTGAGAATGTTACAAAAATGGTAAAAAAAATGTAAAACCATTTAAAAATGTTTGAAGTTGTAGCGTAAACTGCACTTTATCGTGTAGGAATTGCAGTTACTTTTCCATAAACTCATTTGTTTACATTTTTGGCAAATAAGTCCCGAATGCAGATTAGAATTGAAGATAACATAACATACAGTACACCCACATTTCGCCAGTTTTGTTTATATCTCATGTAACAAAGTGACAGGGGGCGAGCCTATTGCCATCAAACGGACACACAGTGGCGGGGCAAGACCTAAATTTGATGTGGGCAAGATATATTTTGCGAGGCCCCCTGATGGATAATGCAAGAGGACGTATTTTGTTGCAAGAAAAAAATTTTTGATACTCAAATTTTTATTAATGAAAATGCAAACTTCTTCATTGTAATTATTTTACACTAGCTGCGCCCCGCGGTTTCACCCGCAAGTGTTTCGATCCCGTGGGAATATCGGGATAAAAAGTATCCTATGTCCTTTCCCGGGACTCAAACTATCTCTATACCAAATTTCATCTAAATTGGTTTAACGGTTTAGGCGTGAAAATGTAACATACAGACAGACAGGAGTTACTTTCTAATATTAAAATATTAGTATGGATTGTTAAGTATACCTCAACTAACAGTAAAGTAAACAATTAAAGAAACATAAATTTTCTGCTTTTAGCCATACTGAACTCCCTAATAACTGTGTCGTAATCTGCCAACGCTGAAACTAGCCGGTTTTTTTATTATTTATTGCTAGATGATTCGCGGGCTTTCGAGGCGCGAGGCCCCTTGGACCGCGAGGCCGTAGGCGGTGGCCCACGTCGCCCACGCCTTACGCCGCCTCTGCGGACACAAATCCAAACTCCAGGCTGCTACTGAGAAATTCCAAATAGAAAAAGCCAATAACACTTTGCACGACCTGGGGCTCGAACCCAGGACCTCACGTTCAGCACTGAAGATATGTAAAAATTATAATAATAATATACTAATAATAAAGCTGAAGAATTTGTTTGTTTGAACGCGATATTACTACCAGTCGGATGAGATAAATTGTTTTTATATTTGATAGCCTATATCTTGAGGAGGGCCAACCCAAAGGAACTGAGCAAAACGAAAAAAAACAAAATACAGAAACGGCCTGGCCACGACCTCGGCGCTCAGCGGCAGCTTAGCGCAGGGCTGCGAGCGGTAAAAACAAAAAAAAAAAATATACCAAAATGTATGACCCATGCCACGACGCACCGTCACCGCTAGACAAAAGAAACCGCGCCGCTTGCCGCTAACCCAAAAGTCGTGGCCGGGCGGAAAGAACGCCAAGCGAAAACGAAGTAAAAGGGCGGGCAGGCGATGCGATGCGACGGGGTGGGTGGGGAACAACAAATTTCACGCGAACGAAGTCGCGGGCAGAAGCTAGTTAAGCTGATAAAAATTACCGGCACTTGTTGTTGCTGAGCCAGCCCTGGTGTTAGTTGACTACGTATGAAGGTGACGCTCTGAGCACCCGCTGGGGCCTGGGCACCTGGCGAGCCTGCTACTACTCCTGGCTGCTGCAGGAAAAGATTTATTATTAGTTTTGATAAAGAAAAAACCGACAGTCTATATTGGACCACGCGCAAAGAAGGGTTTCATAGCTGAAATGAATTTATAGTAATAGAAATCAATACTATTTCTCCTTTTTTTAAGCAGTTTTCATACCAATTTATTGAAAAGCTTGGAATCTTAACAAAAAATTCAAATCACACTATTGACTAGCAGGTAATAATTAATGGCAGTACAATAATAATACCAGATTAGACCCCAGGGCTTTAATGACTTACTTTAGGTGAGGTTTGCATGACATATAATTTGACATTATCAAGCTTGTAAATAAACACAACACATACCTGTTGCTGAGCTATAGCGGCCTGTCGCTGGAGGGACAGCTGGCGTCGCTTCTGTAGCTGTGCCACAAAGACCGCTCGCTCCTGAGGCTTCATCTGTTGGAGCTGTGCGTGCGTCTGCGCGTCTAGGTGGATCAGTTGCCGCCCTCCGCCACCAGCGGTCCATGACACCTGGGGAAATAATGAACAAACCAAATTGAAAAAAATAGGACAAGAATTATTAATCTAAAAAATGTTGTCTCATAGTGAACTAGTAACTCAATTAGGAATAGATTTGACTAGGAATATTTGTAAAGTTGTGTTAATGTAATTATGTTTGAAGACATTGCAAGAAAGTTGAACATGAAACAGCTTTTGTCAATGTCCCATTATCTTTTCAAAAGTTGTTTCTCTAATGCCCGGTTTCTGAGGTTTTTAAACAGAGTTTATCCATTCGATAGTGATTATTGGTTCGATATCTTGTTTCTGAACACGTCATTAAGGAAGAATTTAGCTTAAAAGTCGAGTGAATTATTATTGAGGGTTTATCTGAGAACCTCAAAAACCGAGCATAAGGAAGGAATTTGCTTAAATAGATAATTATGTTGAATCAACAGCTATTGAAAGTTTAAACTCCGTTTAAGAATTCTTCAGAAACCGGGCATAAGGAATCTAAAGAAAGAAAGAAAGCCTACAACATTATAAAAATAATAAATAATATCTTCAACTCTCACCCTAGGCCCAACAGTCCCAGGCTGAGCAATTTGCTGCCTCTGCTGCAAATACTGCTGCTGTTGCCATGACACATTCTGACCACCCTGCACAATCTGCTGGCCCCCAGGCGAGACTATCTGTTGCGCTCCACCATGTGTGATGATCTGCTGGATACTGCCCCCTCCACCGGCCTGAGGAGACTGCGGCATTTGAGTCAACACCTGCTGAGTCTGACCGACAGCCTGACCAAGAATCTGCTGCCCAGACTGGGTCACTATCTGCTGAGATGATTGGGCTATCACCACATGTTGCTGTTGACCCTGCTGAGTGATCACATGTTGACCTCCTTGTGTCAATACCTGTTGTGTTCCTTGCGTTATAATCTGTTGTCCACCTTGATTGACAATCTGCCCTCCTTGGTGGACAATCTGGCTTTGAGAAACAATTTGCTGACCCCCTTGCAAAGTCACTTGTTGGTTCCCATGTACTAGTATTTGCTGCTGTCCAGTGTGTTGGTTTATTAGAACTTGTTGAGGAGCTTGTACTATCTGTTGCTGTCCAGAACTGCTTAGGAGCTGCTGTTTTTGGAACAATATCTGGTGATGTGTCTGGCTTAGTTGCTGCCCTTGACCACCAATGGATTGCTGAAGAATCTGTTGAGGATTCTGTTGTATAGTGTGCTGAGGGCTCAACTGTGATTGCTGGTTGTTTATCAAAGCCTGCTGCTGCGTCTGCATTATCTGCTGCTGTAATATGACCTGGCTCTGCGGTGTCCGAGATTGAACTAAAGGATTTCTTATTATTTGGTGCTGACCTTGAACATTTTGCACCATCTGAATGTTTTGCTGTCTCCAAGCTCCTTGGACAGGCACATTAGCATTCTGTTGAGTTTGTATTGTCTGCTGAACAGACTGTATTTGCTGGCTTAAAACTGTTTGCTGGTTGGAGTTGACTAACTGGTTAAGTTGTACTCCCTGACCAGTCTGCCCTTGAGATGACGTCACAAGACCCTGAACTCCCATATTTATGTTCTGTTGTTGATTATTAATAGACTGTACATTTTGCTGCTGAATTAGATTCTGGTTCTGCTGTGGCATCTGCTGCCCAGATGATATCAATTGCTGGTTGATCACTTGTCCCTGTCCCAGGTTTTGACTCATTTTGGCATTCTGAAGGTTTTGGGTTGACTGTGCCAACTGTTGAGCTATGTTCTGGACAGCTTGGGAAGCACTCTGCTGGCTGAGGCTCAAGCTCTGCTTCATAGCCATGTTCTGCTGTTGTTGAAGATTGTTAGCACTTTGACTCAACATCTGACTGATATTTTCAATATGCTGTTGAGCTGAACTCATTGTGGTCGGAGGCTGGTTGATATTCTGCTGTAAATGATGCTGGTTACTCTGTATATGTTGCTGCAACTGCCCCTGCAGGTTCTGAGACATCTGGGACACTGAGACATTAGGCTGAAACCCTTGCTGATTCTGTTGGTTGCCGAGCTTGTTCTGTTGCAACATCTGCATCTTCAACTGATGTTGCTGCAACATCTTCTGTTGCTGTATCTGTATTGCTGTTAGTCCATGTGGTTGCTGCTGGCTTTGGTTGTATGACTGTTGCTGCTGTTGCATGCTCATTTGCTGATTCTGAATCATACTTGCCTGGGATACCACTGTGTTCTGTTGTCCAAACTTCTGCAGCAGTGGAGAGTTTGCCTGGCTGCCTTGTATTTGGACATTTTGAGTCACTATCCCTTGAGGTATGGACTTGCTCATTATACCAGGAGTCGACATACTGGTTGATGTGTATCCCATTGAACTGATGGGTGTTGTAGGAGTAACTGATGCACTTGAACTAGCCGGGGGATGGTTCCACGGCATCCTTTGTTTCAGTTTGTCTAACAAAGCCTGTGTACTATCATCCTTGTTCTCAGCCATGTTTTGTGTGGGCACTTCGTTTTTAGCAATACCTTCCTCAAAGTCGAATCCTGTGATTGCACTAATACGGTCCATTGCTTTCGGGGGCGGCTGAGGGACAACTAACAGCTTTGGGTGAAATATATCAGTCACCGCTTGTATTCTAGCCCTAATGCTCTCTAGCACCCAATCAGGAGTCACAATCTTAATTCTTGATGAGGGGAGTGTGAGCGCAGCACTATATTTCTTTCCCGCGGCTAATCCACAAATCAGGTGAGTACACTGAGAGTCCAAGTTCAACTTTACTTTTCCACCATGATATGTGATAACAGCGAACAAGGCTTTAGCGTCAGCAACACTCACTTTAGATATGCAACATACAATGTTAGTAAATATCTTATTCTTATGAGGGATGTAAGGCTTCGGGTCGGCCAATCTCCTGAGGCGCGCGCACGCAAGCACCCAGTGCTCGGTCACTGCAGGGATCTGGTAGATGTCCTGGGCTTCATCGACGTCAGTGTCCGCAGCATTTTGACCACAAATTAGATGTGTGACATAGTCAGAGAAATATTTTGTACTCTCCGCTCCACCGGACTGAAGTAACAGCATAATCTGTAATTAGGGCACGTCCCTTCATTATACTGTCCATTAATTACACCACATAATCCATTGAAAATAAAGTATTCAACACAAAACATACCCTTTCCGAGACATCGCCAGAAACATAATATTTGACATCCTTGAAAATTGGCTCTTGCAAAGTTAAAGAATCTAAATCGTCAACAATCGTTACCATTTTCTGTTACACGACAACGTTAAAAAATACTCGATTTACAAATTAATTACACATTTTCGCTGTATTTTTCAACAAAACGCCGATAACTCAAGCGACGACGTCCATGATTAATGTTACCAGCTAACAAAAAAAGAAAAAAAAAGATACAATATTTTTGTTGTTTTATCGATTGGTATGTGAATTTTACTTTACATCTGTGTTATATTTTTTTATGAACTGAAATATTTCAATCAAGCCCATAATTTATTACAGCTGGTAAGGTAGTCCAAATCTGAAATAACTATTTTGAGAATAATGTTTTCACTTCTCATGCTCTAAAAGTCCGTCTTTATGTTGTGCTTAGGCGACATAAAATCGCTTTTTATGTTCTAGTGCATAAAGTAATTTTTTTTTCTAAGACTAAAGTAATCAGGCCCAACAGCCACACGCACAATAAAACTTCGCAGATTAAAGTCGTGATTTATTTCATTTTCTTTAATTTATACCATTTCCGTGTTTTCTATTGTTAATTTAATAAAATCAGGTAAAATAGTTGTCATTTATTATTTAAAAGGCAAAGAAACGTTTCCATTTTTTGGCAGTATGAAGTACCCCAGTCGAATGACCAAGGAACTTATGGTGAATGCGTAGTTGTAGCCCGCGAAATTCAATTTTTCTTACGTTTTTTGCAGTTTTCAGGTCAGTGTCAGGTTGTATCTTGATGAAAATTTGATTCGCGACTATAACAGGTACGTATTCACAGAATTATAATCATCAGAATCATTAATACATCTGTTTAAGTTAGATTTCTACCACCAACACTTTTCCATACGAGATTTGTTCTTAACGGTAGAAATCTAACTTAGAAAGATGTATTAATGATTCTAATTATTATAATTCTGTAAATACGTACCTGTTATTGTCGCGAATCATATTTTGATCAAGATACAACCTGACACTGACCTGAAAATTGCAAAAAACGTAAGAAAAATTGAATTTCGCGGGCTACAACTACCCATTCGCCTTATAGGTAAAAGTTCCTTGCGAATGACAAATGATGAAAATTAAAAAAAAAAAACTTTTAAAAAAAGTTTCGTGGCGGTATTATCTGTGGTGGCGGGAATCGGCTATGGATGCAACATTTTTGATTAATTATGTACTGTATACTTTATGCCTGTTTCATTTTCTCGCAATCGAAGTGAAAAGCAGAGTGTATACACTCTGCTTTTCACTTCGATTAACTATCCACTCGACTTAACTATCCACCCTCGCCTGCGGCTCGGGTGGATATAAACGTCTCGGGGTAAAATAGCTTCTTTTATGCCTTAGTTGTACAATCTACTATTTGTGTATATTTTTTTGGTTTTTTAGTGTAGCAATACTTAAAAGTTTGTTTTCATTCAATGGGCCGTCCATGGCGTCCATACATTTTTCGTTCAGTTATACCACAGATTACTAAATAGTTACTTCGTAACAGATACATCACTCTAGTACAAAAGCGAAAATACCTACGCTATAATAGCCTACAAAATCTTAATAATAATACCAGCTGTTTGCAGCGAGAAGAAATGTAACATAAGTACGCACACAGAGAGTCGAGATTGTTTTGCCCGCCACGCGACCCACGTGCGAGCGCGTCATCAAGCGAATATGCTAGGGTTGTACCTATGATGATTTTGGTAATAAAACGAATGTTGTAGAAAAACAATTATTTTTTATTTGTTAATCAAATATGTTTCAGTTTAATAAAATGGTAGATGCTTTTTTTCCCTTCCCTGAATTCCCGATTATTAAATTTTATTGTCGAAAATATTCGAAACCGCGTAAATAATTTCAATAAGTAATCAAAAGGGAAACAGGAGCAAAGCGGAGGAAAATCAATTGTTTTTAAAATTTCCAAGATGGTGATGCCAGGTCGATCCATTATGACGTTGTCAAAACTATTTAAAAATGCTTTTTCTAATTCTTCGATATAATTATTAAAACTTTCTGGTGGGACTTTAAGACTTTTCATTTGTTTTTTGACTGTGACACCCATCCACTGCACAATAATTACGTGCTTTTGGCATTTTGATTTGATAGTCAGCGCGGTAAATTTGGCGAGCGAGCACTCAGGCGTGCGGCAACCGACCATAGAGTATAGTAACTAAAATGGAATAGAGAGGAAAGTCGACCATAAAAAACGGCCACGAAGAAAGTGCTGCCATCTATGAAACTTTTTCGGAACTTATGCCAAAGCCGTAGTTATAGGTACTTGTTTACGTATAGGTAAGTATACTGTATGTATACGTACTACCGCCGTATTTGAAAATTGAAAGTAAGTGTACTGCGAAGGCGACCTTTACACCGCAGCCGCAGTCAGATTTGCATTTAACAAAGAAAATAAATAGGTACCATAACAAAAACAATTAAATGCAAATAGGGCTGCTGGTGTAAGACCGCCTGTAAATAATAAAACCAAATTATTATAACATAATTTTTTAATCACTTATTTAGCTTTCATTTAGATACATCAATCACTGGGTAATTACGATAGCGGGGTATATTCAGATTTTTTTTATTATTTCTACCTACCATTCACATACAATCTCGTATTATAAAAATTATAAGAGATGAATAATATAATTATTTATTAACAATGCCACATTAAAATAAATATCGCTGCTTTTGGTGGTAATTAATAAAAATCCGGCTGTCGTAATTACCCCAGTGCACTATATTACAGTTATAAAAATATAAAAACAATAATCATGTCATTTACTTTTTTGGTTTAGTTTTATGTTTCATGAAGTATGAAAGGGCTGCTAATTTAATTTGGTCTTCACCATCGTAATTGTATTTACCTGATAAAATTCTATTGACGCTTTTGCACCAACTATACACTAACAGATTTGTTGAGATATCTGTAAAGTATTTTATAACAATTTCTCTATGTTTATTGCAATCGTGATATGAAAAGTCAGATATTATTTCTACAAGAGATTTAATTCTTTCTTTTAAGCCTGGTAAGTGCACATCGTGTGTTAAAAAATTGGATACCACAGATTGGATATGGCTAAAAGATAATGATAAATTTTTAGATGGATATACTAGCCAAGTTTTGTTTTTATTATACTCCTTTAATTTTATAAAATCGTTTCCTGGTTCGTTTTTACTGCCACAAAGAGAAAGCTTACATTTTTTGCACCCTTTTACAGCTTTTAATACTTTTGTTAGAGCCCATCCACAAACATAATTTCTTTGGAAGATGCCAGGAGTTTCGGTGTCCTCTATCCTAAACAATTCAAGTGGCTCACCAATGTGCACATTTTTATATTTGCCCGTTTCTTCCTGGATTTTTTCTTTTTCAGTGATAAAAAACTGCAGTGACTGTAGGCACGAATTTGTGTCCTCTTCACAATTTGCATGAGGTGAATGGTGAGCACTAAAATTGTTTAGTAACAATGTTTTATATGCTCCCTCAAACCCTACACAATTTGGCGACACATTACGTGCACCCATACTCCTGACATTTCCAAAGAAATTTTCCAGGGGATCCTGGTTGCAGTTTCGAGTCAGGAAACAATCTTGGGAGTATTTATCATTTAAGGTTTTCCATAAAAGTTGGAATCCCTCTATGGTTTTAATCCAATTATTTACAGTTGGAACTCGTTTTTCTATTTTGCTTACTCTATCTACATAGTGTACAGAATTTAAAAAAATTTTTGCCTCATTCCAGAGTTTGTGATGTGGAGAATTTTTTTTTACAGCTCCAGTATAAATTTTGCCATTTTTAACATAAAATGTACCGCCATTTAGGCTATCAAATAATTTGTCAATCATTTGTATAAATGGTATTATTTTTTCCATATCTTTTGGAACTTCATTCCTAACAGACAAATGTTTTATGCCAACTGCTACGTGGAGAATTTTTTTTTACAGCTCCAGTATAAATTTTGCCATTTTTAACATAAAATGTACCGCCATTTAGGCTATCAAATAATTTGTCAATCATTTGTATAAATGGTATTATTTTTTCCATATCTTTTGGAACTTCATTCCTAACAGACAAATGTTTTATGCCAACTGCTACGCTGTGACTAAATAATTGTGCAGCTGGCTTGACCCGCATTTTGTTTATTTTTTCGGGCAGTACATGCTCCTCTGTGAGCTTGTGCATCAACCGAAGCTCACCATAACATTTGTCAGCCTCATAGAGCATGTTAAAATATTCCCATTTGACTGTAACCTCCTCTTTTGTAGATGGATCAACAAATATTAAGTCTTTGTTGAGTAAATTATTCCTCAAACCCTTTAAGAGGTGTGGCACATCATATAGGGGTATTATTTCCATTGCACCAACAATAAAAATATTGTTTTTAAAATTCTGGCAGCCTTGGACATACTACTGGTTACTTTAACAGATTTTCGTGCAATTCTTTCTGCCCTTGCCAGTCGGGTTTTGAAAGACTCTTCTTTATTTTTCATCCGAGTAACCATTTTCTTCAGGTTTGTGATTTGCCTCTGGTAGTTTTTGATCTGT
This sequence comes from Amphipoea lucens, assembly GCA_947508005.1. NCBI lineage: Eukaryota > Metazoa > Arthropoda > Insecta > Lepidoptera > Noctuidae > Amphipoea > Amphipoea lucens. The sequence continues at coordinate 5,683,370 of OX382376.1, read as the reverse complement.
TCCGTCCTAGGTCGGGTAATATTTGTTTTTCCTGAAAAGTTAAGATTGACTATTATATTATAAGATTCAATAAAACATTCGCCCTATTGTTATAATAGAAATTGGGAAAGTTTTTGAAGATGTTTGTGTTTTGATTATTGTCACTCAATCACACAGGAATTGCTGAACGGATTTAGATGAAAATTTGCACCCAGATAATCAGACATCCTGGATTAACACAGGATACTTTCTATCCCTGTAACCTGAAAGTTGCTAGTAAAGGCTAGACTATAATATTAAGACTATAAATCATCAAAATACCAGATTATTTGTTAAATTAAATGTAGAGGGGACACCACACACACATTTAAGTGCATGCCTCTTCTATTTGTAATCTTAGAAATATTTCTTAAGTAAGTTCAGTTGAGCTTACCACTTATTTATTTATTGTGAGTAACCCAAACAATAAATCAATTATCTACATAGACAAAATACTAACTTACCTTTGAATAATGATGTTTGCGATTTAGAAGGTTCTTTCTCAATATACGGCATACAAGCATCTACTGATGTTTGCATATCCACATGGCTCGTCAATGCAATGTCTATAAAGAAAAAAGTAATTATTCATAAGAAGGTACAGTTTTATCCAGTATTATGATATTTAAATCAATAATTTATTGTTATACAGGGTGAGTATACAAGTATACAGTGATGTAGTCCAGCAGGGCTAGTATGGCAAAAAAGGGGAAAGAGAGAAGTTTCTTTTCAGGACCAAAACAAATAAAGATGTGACAAGGACAACAAATTCATTTGTGGGTGGTTTAAGCGACAATAATTTTTACTCATATTAAGAAAGGCCTTGTATTTGTCTTCTGACATAGAGATAAAGGGGTGATAAACAGTTTTGACCACACTCCATGCTAGCCCTGCAAGCATGATAAATATTATGTATGACAATAATTATTTACCGGCATTCTGTGGTGTTGTACCGGATGATGATGGTGTTGCCATTTCAACATTGGCTGAGGAATCAGCTAGCTTCATCCTTGGTAAGCAATAATTATGTTCAGTATCCAGATTGGTTATTACTTTCGGCACACCTGAAACGTAATTTAGTGTTAGGTCATTTCTGGTTGACAGTAAGAGAGTGAGCATTAAGAGACAGGTTTTTACATTTTAACCGTACCCCTATATCTATAATATATTTGTAATTACAAGGGACTTTCTGCGATACGGGTAAGAACCTTCTATCTAAAAGTTACTCACCTACCCGTTTAAGCACATATTTGTCTATACTCCATAGGCTTAGGTAGTAAAATAAAGGTAAACAAAAAACCATGTGACTTAGTTAACCGAATAAACATAATACCAGTCTATTCAGTTGTAATGCTACGTTACAGTTGTACTTTTCAATTTAGCAACATTATTAAATAACTTTGCTTTTTTGGAGTATAGTCAGAAGACCATGTCTTGGATTAACGCATAGGGGTTTTTATCATACAATTCCCCTAGGTTGCAGGTAAAAGCGCATGCAGCAACTGGTTATCAAATAATAATACCTAATAAAAAATCATTCACATGCATACCTATTAAGTATATGAAAGTGGTGGAAAATATAATAAATAATCAGTATACATTTTACCTTCTAAATACAGACAGGGTATAGCTGTCTTAGTAATGCCATGGCCTCGTGTCCTGTGTTCTGGTTTAAAATGGTAGTCACACACTTTTAACGATTTAGGAAAGTTCTCAGGATCTTCATGAGCTATATTTTCGGGTATGACTGATACCCATGCTTCAAAGAGGGTAGGGTATTTAGTTTTATTCGGAAAACCATGCATTGACACTCCTGGAAATAATAGTGTTGAATTATGATAGGTACAAAAAGAAATACTTTCTACAGGTGTATGTTTTCAGAGTTGTAATGTTAATGCTAATTGTTTAATATTTTATAATAGATATTACGCATAGGATAGCTAAAATCTTTAGAATTTCGAGCTTTGAAGTCACGGAATGCCAACATAGCTTAACGTTGATTGTGAAAACATTAAGTTGTTGAATAACTTAAACAATGTGTTTTAATATTACAGAATAGCCTTAAGTACATTTAACTTCATTATTAATTGCAATACTTACCAAAAGTGTCGCAACCAAAAATGCAACGAGCTTGGCGAGAACTCATTGCGAGAATTGCAATGAAAACACCGTAAATGAACACTTAACCTATTAATAACAAAAACTTAACAACAAAGAAACAGTAATAATAACATTAACAACACAAATAACAAAATAACACTTTGATAACGTAGAAAAACGAAAGTTTTTAACGAGAAGCAAGGCAACAGAAGTTTTCGAGTTTGAATTCAAACTTTCAAACTCATTGAATGATTTCGCCGGCAGTGACACTTCACTTCCGTCAATAAAACAGTTGCTCAAGCAATAAGGCGCCATCTAGCGAGACTAAAATCACTTAGAAACTGTTTTATTGACATTTAGTTCTGCAAAATTTTTAAAGATAGCAGCACTAGTCTGTCATTAAGGTCGAAAATCGCAACAGTTCTAAGTTTCACGCCCCTGCAACCGACTGTCGGTTGTATCGACGGCGATACGCGAAGCGGTAGGCATATAACGCGCGGCCTTGAGTGAGTGACGGACGCCTGGTTATACGCTAAACATAGACACATGATAGACACCCTTTGTTGAAAACGGATCATTTTATCACTTTTCTATAATGAAATGTCTCCACAATCGACCTTTTTAGAAAATAACTTACATTATTTACTCAGAAAAATGATCGTGAAATCCAGACCAAAGGTGATAAAGCTTACGCTCGCGCTAGTGGCACGGAAAATTATAATGTGTAGCAGTGGAGTGCTCTTCTCCCTAGAGTAAATATGTCGTCTGTCAAATGAGACAACAAATGTGGCTGAAAACTTTATGAGCCTAAGTAATAAATAAATTCAACTGTGGAAAACGAATTAGGTAGTTTAGGAAGAGTTGGTTCTTACCAGCGACGTGTTCATATGGCAGGTAAATATAAACAGTCAGAAATTTTCAGTACCAGTAAGAAATGCTTTGATTATTATGGTACCTACAGTATTGTTTCTTTTTATAATTTATTTTAGTATCTTGTTTTCTCTTACTGTAATTAAAATCTAACATTTCAGGTTCATGGACAAATGCGTGTTGCATTGCATTGCAAATGCTAAATGTATACTTAGATTTGAATAAGTACCTACGCGGCTAGATATCACACGGCTACATAATATCCAGTTATACATTTTCAGTATAAGCTGCCCTCTCATTGTACGGAAATCCTATACAATGCGAAATCAGCTTACACTGGAAATAATATTCGTCCAAAGTAACATAATATAATTATAAGGTGTAAAAAAATTAACCGTAAAAACTTTAAGAGGTGCTTTAGACCATCGAACTGAACAACTTTCACTATGGGACCAACTCCGAAATCACGAAAAAAAAATCAGCAGTTTCATACAAAAGTTCAATACCTACTCGGCCAAAATGTATGAAACAGCTCATTTTTTTTTTAACCAACTTCTAAAAAAGGAGGAGGTTCTCAATTTGAATGTTTGTATTTTTTTTTTTTTTTTTTTGTGTTTGTTCGTGCATAACTCCGTCGTTTGCCAACCGATTTGAAAAATTCTTTTTTTGTTAGAAAGGGTATACTTCCCAAATGGTCCCATGAAAATTTTATCGAAATCGGATGAGCGGTTTTTGAAAAATCAACAAAAATCTAAAAATTTATCTACATTGTCTACATTAACGATCTTTTTGTTTACTTTTTTGTGCGGTAGGTACAACTAAAATGTGAAAAATAAAAACTTTTTTACAAAAAAAAACAACCGACTTCAAAAAAAACACTACAAAGTGATAAATAACTTTAATTTCGGAAGTCGGTGTCAAAAAACGAAAATGCGGAATCAACGACACCGACTTCCGAAATTAAAGTTATTTATCACTTTGTAGTGTTTTTTTTGAAGTCGGTTGTTTTTTTTTTGTAAAAAAGTTTTCGTGATTTCAGAGTTGGTCCCATAGTGAAAGTTGTTCAGTTCGATGGTCTAAAGCACCTCTTAAAGTTTTTACGGTTAATTTTTTTACACCTTATATAGCTACTAAGTAAATTTATTTTTCTTTGCAGCAAGCAGCCTTATAGCAATGGACAAGAAGACTCACGGCAGATGGTTATAGGTAATAGGGTATTTTCCTGGGTAAAAAAATAATAATTAGATTTAGTCCGTCAGTTAGATTATCGAAAAATAATGGACCCTTATTTTTTCTTTTGTCAATCAAACAAAAAATGACAAAGATAAAGCGCGTCAAAATTTGGGAGTGGGGGGTCGTGACGTCACGCCGTGCTAAAAAGTGTCGCACGGCGTGACGTTACGCGGAACTTTAACGGGCGATATCTTCATCATTTTTTATATAATTGACAAAAGAAAAAATAAGGGTCCAATATTTTTTGATAATCTAACTGACGGACTAATTAGAATTTTTTAGGAAACTAGCCTATTGTATTTTTGTAGTAGTTTGTTTAGAATCGACATTAGATATTACTTTTTATTTGTATTTGCTATAAAATCAAAAGGCGTATTTTTGTAGTAGTTTGTTTAAAATCAACAATATCATTGTATATTACTTTTTATTTGTATTTTTCGCAACTGTGTCCATACTGGATTGTAAAATCAAACACTGAAAATGGCGCCCCACGTTGGGCGCCATTTTCGTAACTATCGATTATTACGTGTTTACCGTGATTATACGACATTTTTTTTTCATAAGTGTTTGATTTCACAATCCAGTATGGACACAGTTACGAAATATTTACTTTTGTTTTTTTCTTGTGTCTGTTATGTGTAACGTCTGTAATTATTGTAATAATCGGTTGTACTATAAATTTAATCATGTATAGGCATCATTTGTGTCACTTCAAATACTTAGTGTAAGGTAATAAAATAAAACTATCTTTGTAAACTGTATAGACTCAAGTTTTATTATCCTATCATCATACTCACGGCTTCCTCCCATGGGGGGGTAGACAGAAACTACCGAACGCCACCTGCTACGATCCTTACATACTCCTTTTGTTTCGTTTACGTTCATAAATATGGTCATAAACGCACGCCGGTTGCGAGTACTACGCACAGTATTCACACCACACATGCTACGCAAGGAACGCATTTCATTTTTAATATTTTTCCTATCATAGTCGTTATAATTATCGTAGCAGGCGGCGCACCGCATTGACCTCGCATCGCAGCGCGGTTCGTGAGCTTGTCCAGAGGCGAGGCGCGTTGCAGTAGGGAGTTTCATACAAAGCATTGGCGTCTCTAGACATTTTTCGACGAAAAAAGACTTCTTTTTTTTGGCGAAAAAAATCAAATAGGTTTTACCCACATCCAAACGTAATATTATAAATGCGAAAGTAACTCTGTCTGTCTGTCTTTTCTTCACGCCTAAACTACTGAACCGATTTGTGTGAAATTTGGTACAGACATAGTTTGGAACTTGAGAAAGGACATAGGATAGTTTTTATCCCGATATTCCCACGGGATCGAGACTTATGCGGGTGAAACCGCGGGGCGCAGCTAGTAATTATATAAAACATGTGATGTGTGTATTCTACACCAGCCTACAAAGGTCCATTTGCAGTGCCACATAATGCATTCATGAACGTAGCTTTTACATGAAAGTGCACTCTGTCTCGGAAAGGAAGTCCTATTCTGTAAAACATCTTACCGATAAAACTTAGGTGAAGTGAGCTGTCAATAGTGTCAATCCCTAGAATCGGGTAGGGTGACATTTCACTAGAAACTCACATCACCTAAGTATTCACTGCACTCTGTCTCGGAAAGGAAGTCCTATTCTGTAAAACATCTTACCGATAAAATTTAGGTGAAGTGAGCTGTCAATAGTGTCAATCCCTAGAATCGGGTAGGGTGACATTTCACTAGAAACTCACATCACCTGAGTATTCACTGCACTCTGTCTCGGAAAGGAAGTCCTATTCTGTAAAACATCTTACCGATAAAACTTAGGTGAAGTGAACTGTCAATAGTGTCAATCCCTAGAATCGGATAGGGTGACATTTCACTAGAAACTCACATCACTTAAGTATTCACGGTGAAAATTTTACTGAATACATCGGCTGCTATACTTTTCTGTAAAAATTTGAAGTGAGCTGTCAATCCCTAGCATCAGGTGGAATGACAGCTCACTTTATGCTCACTTCACCTAAGTTATGACGGTGATCTTTTTACAGAATAGCACCGCTAGCTGCAGTGTCTCCCCCTCCCCACCTTTGCACCACTGTAGTTCATTCACCTTTATTGATAGGTAGGTTATCGTTTATTTTTGCAATAAACGCACCTAAACATTTTTATTCATTATTCGACTTACGAAAACCTGTCTTACAAATCGAGACAAGTTTTCGACGAGATTGGGTGGACCAAATAATATTAGGATTGTTTGTTTAGATGTATCAGAAGCTGTTTCTTTTCTGTTTTATGTTATCTTGCATGCACGTTTTTATTCTTGTCTAGCTTCTGCCCGCGACTTCGTTCGCGTGGAAGTCTTACCATCATAATATACAGGGTGTTACAGAAAGGGTATATCAATACAAACAGGTTGAAGAGTGTATCTGGTCTAGAATCTCTGTACAAAATTTCGGCTCAAAAGCAGTAACTTTGAAAATGCGTAATATTTTTTTATTTCTATAGTTTATTAAATTGAAATCATAAAAAACGTGTCACCGCACTACGAGGGTCATTATCCATTATCTGTAGTGTGTCTGTGCACCTAATACACGCACATCACGCCGCCGCGCGCCAGTGCAGCGCCGTGATGTCGAAATAAAAAAATATTAAGCATTTTCAAAGTTAATGCTTTTGAGCTGAAATTTTGTACTGAGATTCTAGACCAGATACACTCTTCAACCCGTTTGTATTGATATACCCTTTCTGTAACACCCTGTATATCTACCGGGTTATAGGAAAAACACCAACAACCTCTTAAGAGGTCATTGTACTCATCATTATGAACAACTTTATTCGAAATATTTCTGTCGTAAAACGTTTCTAATCCACGTTAAGTACTGCGCTGTATCAGTGTACACGACATACTCGTTGAGATTGCAGGCAAAGTCTCTATTTCCATTCTGAAGGGATAGGGAGACTACGCCCCGCAGTCTCCACTTGCCGCCATCTTTTATATAGAGGCCGCCACCGGGGTCCCCCTTGCATGGGCCATCGCCATCTCGACTACCTGTCAAAGTGAAATGTCAAAAGTGACTTTTGATTCACAGATTAAGTAATAAGGTTTAATGTAACTTTTACTGCCACTGAGGTACATTCCCACAGGCTTTGGCCCCATAAAGGGTCCCACTTAGTTACAGGTCACGACTTTGGAAATGCACCACAGACACACTGGTTGACTTCGACTAACTATTATAATAATCATAAACAACCTATAATGTTCCTACTGCTGGGATACAGACCTACTCTCTTCGAGAGGGAGTGAGCTGTAATCTCCACGCGGGCCCAGAGTGCGGGTTAGTACATGTCAGTCTTCGAATCTTTCTCTTTTCTCTTTTCGAAGTCTATTTGGTTCTGTGACATGCCGGTTTCCTCTCGATGTTTTCCTTCGCCGTTTTGAGAGCAGTGCACAGTGGTAATGAAATTATTTACAGAAAGTAAAGCGCCTGTCTGGGTTCAAACCCACGATCTACAAATCGTAAGTTGGGGCCGCGGGCAACCACTGCTCTATTATAATTACGCTAGACAAAAAAGTGGTAATTTTTAAACCATGACCTTTTTAAACTGACCTATTACTTAGTTAACGCAGGGCCAAACCAAAGCATTGAACATGCGTGGTGCCGTGCAAATGCGCTCATTGAATTGAATTAACACCACCGCTGCACCGCGAACGAAGGATGAACGAGTTGGTTTGGCCGTACCTTTAGGGCTTTATCATACTAACGGATTGCAGACTGTCCTCAAAGCAGAGCGGGCGCGCAACGAACACGCGTCGTATGCGCAGCGAATTCGATGCGGACGCGCAACGAGCTCGCCGCGAATGTTACTGTGCGTGTCGTGTGTGTGTGGACGCCATTGTTACTGAGTGCATATTTGAACATCGTTAACTTGCTACAAACACACGACGAAAACGTTGCGATTTTGCCACGCGTCCGCGATGTCTTCGCTGTGCAGCCGCGGCGTGTTCGCGACGCGTTCGCTGCGCGCCCGCCCCGACCTGCAGCCGCTCGCAAACCGCTAGTGTGATAGGGCCCTTAGTATGATATAGGTACGTAATTACTTCCACTAAGTTGATTTAAATTGTAGGTATTTTTTTATCGTATCATAATATATCGGAATGAATTTAAGAACAGCTCATGCAGATTAACGAAAAGAAGTGCCGATAGTAACGGCTGACTTCCCAGGGTAAAATTCATAATGATGTACTTTATCTGAATGTATATACCTGCACATATGGTATTGTGGAAGGTAAGCATGTCGAAGTCAGAATTACTGGCCGTGCACTCTTCGGTACTGATTACAGGGACGTGCAGCATTTGGGGCTCGTCAGACTCCTTGTCACCCCAACCGGCCACCTGCAAAATAAATACAATGTTACATTACAGTTATTACAATGTTACAACTCTAGGGCTTTTCGGCCCCATGGACTATCCGTTCTGTGAACAAAGTGGGGCCACTGTCACTTAATATGGTCTATCAATTCTTCGGGCTATGTCGGTATCATTGGCTGCTGCGAATCTCTTCTTTCCTGATTCGATCATACAGGGTATCATCTCTATTGCCTAACTGATTTGGACGACTGATAACATTCTTAAAAAGTTGTTTGCAATCCATACTAATATTATAAATTCGAAAGTAACTCTGTCTGTCAGTCTGTATGTTACCTTTTTACGCCTAAACCACTTAACCGATTTAGATAAAATTTGGTATAGTGTCCCGGGGAAGGACATAGGATAGTTTTTATCCCGATATTCCCACGGGATCGACACTTATGCGGGTGAAACCGCGGGGCGCAGCTAGTTATACATATATTGGATCAGGCACTTACAACTCCAGTAGCTCCCACAATAAGGGAGAGCTCCGTGTTATCCCTCCAAAGACAAGCTGGACGGATGAAATCGTTGAACTCGACGCGTTTGTTCAGTGTGAGTATCATTATGTCGTCTGAAAGAAGCAAATGTTAAAGAATGAACATTCTGAGTACATTGTCAATGTCGCAACTGCATAAATTATGGCAGCACCCTCTTATCGTACTAAAACAAAGATGAGATGAACACGAGCAGTATGGAATTAGGCTGAGAATCAGCTCATTTTGAACGTCAAAATTGCCTAAGACAGTCCCCTAAAACGCCATTCACTACTTCCTAGTGCTTTTAGGTGGGAAGAAGATTAGCGCAACAAATTCCCCAGCATCACATAACACATACATAGCCTACAATGTTCCCACTGCTGGGACACAGGCCTCCTCTCCGTGAGAGGGGAGTGGGCCGTAATCCACCACGCAGGCCCAGTGCGGGTTGGTAGATGTCACATGTCTTCGAATTTTTGGTTCTAGGACATGCCGGTTTCCTCACGATGTTTTCCTTCACCGTTTTGAGAGCAGTGGTGATGAAATAATTTACACAAAGGTAAGCGCCTGTCTGGGCTCGAACCTACGACCTACAACTCGTAATTCGCGGCCTTCACCACTGGGCCACCACTGCTCTCCACCAGCATCGCAGCTAGGTATTTGCTTGATTTATGCAAAGTAATTAACATTACGAAACTCAGAACATTACTGTATTATTTTCAATCTACTTTTGCTCTCTTAGGCGTCTATCCCAGCAGTGGGAACATTATAGGCTGATTATACTTCTGCTAGCTATTTTCCGGACAGACCTTGCATATTTTGATCTTCAACATTTAACATATGCGATTTATCCGTCGTCGATGATAGTGATGATAACAAGCAATGCTATGATGGTCATCCTTTTAAACTCACTTTCAAGCGAAGAACCATTAAAGGACTCGTGAATAGTCGCAGCCATGAGCTCCGCAGTGACGACTACGTCGTCACTCCAAGCATTCAGGTCATGCACCCCAAGTTTTACCACGATCGTTTTTTCAGAAATCCGGACTCTAAAACCCTGCATGCAGTGGGCAGCTGCAAATAAAACAAATACATAAAATAATTTTAACTAGTCAATATATACTTAGAATCAGCAAATATTATTTTGTTTTGATTACAAGAAAAGTGTTAAAAGTATGAATGGGGGCGTCGCTCACACGAGCTAGAGTCGAGGCGGGCGGCGGCGCGGCGTCGAGGCGCGGGCGCACAAGCGGCGCGCCGCTTCTACGTTTTCTATAGGAATAAATGGCAGTGCGCTCACATACTAGAGTCGCGGCACCGTCGAGGCGGTGGCGGCGCGGAGTCGCGGCGGAGGCGCGGCGGGAGCGGCGCGGAGTCGCGGCGGAGGCGCGGCGGGGTCGCTGTGCCCGACCGCGCCACGACTCCAGCGCCATTTTATCATTTTGTTTCGGGCGTAGACGTATTTATACAGTTAAAATAATGCGTGACGATTTTGAAACCAACGTGAAACTCATCGAAATTGTACGATTATACTTATTTTTTTAAATTTAAAACTGTTTATTTTAAACAACTCGTCATGGAACATTTTACATTACAATAGCGCTCAATCTTGGATACAAAATAAGATTATGTGCGCTATTAACTTATTTTAGAGTTTGCTCACTTAAAGTTAACGTTAAAGGCTAAAAAAACCTACACGCAGACTTCCTCCATTCCAATGTTTTTAATTTGTTGCCCTTTTTTGTTTTCTATTTTTTTGGCAATTTCCTTTGGCAGCTTAGAATGTTAGGAAAGGCGTACGACCAGGCTCTCTTACCATATTCATTATTAATCTTTGGCAGTTTATAGAGGCAATTACGACAGGTTACGAACAAAGTTTGGTCTGTTTGTTTTCTGCAGCTTATTCATAAAAACAAATTAATCAGAGGCATCAGCCAACTTGTAGGAGTGCAAGTACGTCTTCATCTTCTGACGACGACATGTTAAATGAATTGGAATGTGTGAAGGAAGCGTAGCCGCCCGCGCCTCGACCACGCCTCGACGCCGTCGCGACCCCGCCTCGACTTACCAGTGAGCGACGCCCAATAGGCAAACCAAAAAAGATGGATGGAATTTGTGAACAAGAGACAATATGGCGAGAAAGAACGTAGTTACTGAGATGTCAGCTAGTAAATTGGTTTACTGGAGAATGACAATGGAGTCGAGAGTAAAGTAAACGATCACTTAAACTTACCAGTAATAACATGACGATTCGACACGAGCGTCCCTCCGCAGAGAAATTGAAGAGTTTTCTTAACTTTCTTATATATCGCCACAAGCCAAGGTATTTCTCCCCTCTTGTAAGACTGGCCATTGTGGATCAGACGAGTAATCTCGCTGTCATTGGCGACTACACCGCACTCTTCCATTGCAATCGTAGTATTAGAAAAGGTTTGTTCTGGACTGGATAGGGCAGAGAGATTAAGTTAATTCTTTATTTTACCCCTCCTTTGATCTGTGTATTGCTTTAATGAGTCAACTCCCTAGTCGACTCAAAAAAAAAAAAACACACAATCAATGAACACAGATTACTAAATTACCTTATTAAATTACCAAAAATTAAAATTACTTCTAAATTACCAAAAAATGCGCTTTCCGCACGACCACTCGCAACGATATTAATTTGCATGTTTGGCGCCGACTCAAAATTACTTAGGTATACTTACAGTACCCGGCGATAAATATTGCACATCGACCTTTGGAAAGAAACAATCGGCTAATTTCGGCTTTGTAGTGCGTTATCTCTGTCGCACACTACCTATGTGACGTTAACTGACGTTTTGTCAGTCGTTGGTCAAGTGCGATAGAGTGCGGTCGCGTCCAGTTCAAAATATATGTCTAGAGTTGTTAACACCCCCAAATTTAAATAATTTAAAGTTGTACTATGGCATCTTCAGGAAAAATAGGGGAACCTTTTTATTTTACCCCAACCTAAAGCAATCATTTATAGAAAAATTGGTGTATTTTATACAAAGAATAAAAAGAATTATCAAAAGAAGCAAATCATAATTGTTTTAACAGCTCCTAATAGATACCGGACTGTTTGTATTTCGTGCGACAGAGATAACGCTCTACGAAGCCGAAATTAGCCGATTGTCTCTTTCCAAAGATCGATGTGCAATATTTATCGCCGGGTACTGTACATTAGTTTAAGAACTTATTTATTAAGGTTAAATAAAAAAGGTTTTTATCTTTTGCTTTTCAGTTTTTCGGGGGTTTAATTTTTTTGTTAAAAACTTTTTATACACACCGGGTTGTCTTCCTCACAGGTTCAGAATACACCATCGCGGTAGTAGTACTGGTGGTAGGAGTAGGTCTCACCGTTGTTGGCCGTTGCGTGTCTGGAGGGGAGTAATTCACGACAGTGAATGGTGAATTGGCTAAAAGATCGAAAAATACCTATAATCAAACTTAGTACTTATGAGCTAATAATTATGTTTCTTGTGGTTAATTTTTCTTAAAATATACAGGCTTATTTTTTTATCTCCATCAACATTTTTACAGGGTGTTCTACCCATGAATATGAACAACTTTCACTATGGGACCAACTCTGAAATCACGAAAAAAAAAAATCTGCTGTTTCATACAAAAGTTCAATACCTACATGACCAAAATGTATGAAACAGCTGATTTTTTTTTCGTGATTTCAGAGTTGGTCCCATAGTGAAAGTTGTTCATATTCATGCGTAGAACACCCTGTAAAAATTTGGATGGAGATAAAAAAATAAGCCCGTATACAACGTGTAACGTTAAATGCGCAAAACCTGAAAATAGTTTGATCAGAATAACGAGCAGAATCAATTGAACCACTTTTTAATATAGGTCACATTTTTCAAAAAATCTTCATTAAAAACGTTGCCGTGTCTATTTATTAATAGGTCAAGCCATCACATCGCAAACCCGCCAAAATAGGTAAACAAACACAAATTGTTGTCGACCAATTTAAATTTTCTCATACGCGGGATAATAATAGCTCTTATTTCAATGCAAATACGAATCTTCCATACAGTAAGTACCATGAATAAGACCATTTGAAGTAAACAATAACGCTGTCTATCTTTTTTTAACTCAAACTTAACCTAAGGGTTAGAAAGAGAAATGACGATCTGCACGGGGGCGGGGCGTGCGAAATACGTGACAGTGGCCATGTTTACTTCAGTCTGAGCACAGTAGACAGATACGAACAGTACGGAAACTACGTACAAACGGTCGCAACGGCACACTCACACAGACGCGCGCATCTACGGTACTCCTAAGCGATGGTCGGGGTACTCTCAGTCACGGGTGCCGTGTTGGAACGAATAATCGTGTATTTAATTTATTCCTTGCGCCACGGATCGTCCATCTTTTTAATAAAAACTGTTTGATCTCGACTTCTTCAAAACCGGAGCTTTCCTTTTTTAAACTCCCTGCTGATCTTGAAAGGTAAGAATGATTTATTGTTATAATCGATATCGAATAATGGCTCGTGCGATCATGCACCGACGTGAATTTATTTGTAAATCAAAGATGGCGGCTGCTAACATTTTTTTCGTCATGGGTGTCGTAGGTAGTTAAAGAGGTTGCCAAAATCGTTAGTGAGGTCAAAATCTAAATCCAAGATGGCGGCTGTGAAATTTTTCTGTTTATTTGTCATGGGTGTCGTTTTCATAGTTTTCGAGGGTGCTAAAGCCGATAGTGAGGTCAAAATCTAAATCCAAGATGGCAGCTGTGAAATTTTTCCATTTATTTGTCATGGGTGTCGTTTTCATAGTTTTCGAGGGTGCTAAAGCCTATAGTGAGGTCAAAATCTAAATCCAAGATGGCGGCTGTGAAATTTTTCCATTTATTTGTCATGGGTGTCGTTTTCATAGTTTTCGAGGGTGCTAAAGCCGATAGTGAGGTCAAAATCTAAATCCAAGATGGCGGCTGTGAAATTTTTCCATTTATTTGTCATGGGTGTCGTTTTCATAGTTTTCGAGGGTGCTAAAGCCTATAGTGAGGTCAAAATCTAAATCCAAGATGGCGGCTGTGAAATTTTTCCATTTATTTGTCATGGGTGTCGTTTTCATAGTTTTCGAGGGTGCTAAAGCCGATAGTGAGGTCAAAATCTAAATCCAAGATGGCGGCTGTGAAATTTTTCCATTTATTTGTCATGGGTGTCGTTTTCATAGTTTTCGAGGGTGCTAAAGCCGATAGTGAGGTCAAAATCTAAATCCAAGATGGCGGCTGTGAAATTTTTCCATTTATTTGTCATGGTTGTCGTTTTCATAGTTTTCGAGGGTGCTAAAGCCTATAGTGAGGTCAAAATCTAAATTCAAGATGGCGGCTGTGAAATTTTTCCATTTATTTGTCATGGTTGTCGTTTTCATAGTTTTCGAGGGTGCTAAAGCCGATAGTGAAGTCAAAATGCGCGTCGCTCGACCAATGTCTAGTTTAACCCTGCACCTTACCGTTTCAATTCGAGAATGGGTGTAATAGTAATTAAAGAAAAGAATATTTAAAAAAATATATCTCTATTATTCGTAATTATAAATTATTTACTGAAAAATACTTTCGCCTGCTACATGTAAATTTTACAGTGTTCTCTTTTGTTCTCTTTTAAAACAAGAACGAAAAATTTCATCCAATACGCTCGACGCATTTTCAAAAAGTTGGACGGTCCGTGGTCTCTGTTTTATTAGTACAACTTTTATTGCGTTTTATTTGGTCTATAAAAAAATTATTAAAAAAGTCCGCAATGGTCTGCGGATCATCACCACATTGTTTACCATCTAAGTATATTAATTTGATTGATTTCGCTTTTTGGCACATTACACATTGTTTTACTAATAACGTTCCAAGTAGCCCTACATTTGTTATGAGCTGTATGGATAAAGTAATTATTCTGAGACTTTTTTGTCAGTTTTATAACACGTTGTAATCTACTCGCAAAATTTTTTTAATTGTTTTTTTTTTATGATATTTCGATTCTTACGATACTTCCATAATAATTGCTGTTTACGCATGCAGCATTTTTTTATTCCTTGTGTCTTCCACTTTGTTTTTGTTTAATACATTTATGAAGTCGCCACATAATATTATTTTCTTTTTACTGTAGCACTACTTCCCAAGTAGTCGGTTTAAAGTATCGAAAAATGTGATTTAACATAATTACGAAGAATAAAGATATTTTTTAAAAATATTGTTTTCTTTAATTACTATTACACCCATTCTCGAGTAGAAACGGTAAGGTGCAGGGTTAAACTAGGCATCGGTCGAGCGACGCGCATTTTGACTTCACTATCGGCTTTAGCACCCTCGAAAACTATGAAAAAGATATTCACGACGAAAATTTTGAATTTTTTCGCAGTCGCCATCTTGGATTTACGTTTTGACCAGAAGAAGGGAAAGATAATCAGTCAACTTCTAACCGCACACCACGTTAAAAACTTCGTTACAATAAAACACATCAATTTTACAGACATTAAGAGTGACAACCCTAACGCTCCAATGAGTCGTAGGTATTTATTTCG
The DNA here is from genome assembly GCA_947508005.1 of Amphipoea lucens. Lineage (NCBI taxonomy): Eukaryota > Metazoa > Arthropoda > Insecta > Lepidoptera > Noctuidae > Amphipoea > Amphipoea lucens. Next base: position 5,667,732 of record OX382376.1, on the reverse strand, counting down.
ACAAATTGGCCTAGTTTCCATACTGTTCATATTTATACTGTGGTCTGAGCGCCGAGCGGCGCCGGCACATGCGTCACAGGTGTAATTTGTTCTATCCCGTTACCCCGGCGAGGCGGCGCGTGCGCGCTCATTTCGCGACTATGGCGTTTTTGTATGTACACAAACATTCAATATTGTGAAATGGTGAGAATGTTGGCGCGTTGTCATGACAAAGTTAATTACTGTAGGTAAACAGCTATTTAGTCTAAAAATGTCGGTTGCCTAATGTTGCCAGTCCAAGCCTGGAAAGTGTGATGGAAACATTTAAATCACTGTTCAAAGATAACCTAAGTTTTTTAGGAGCGTAGATCTATATCTATACTTATAATAAATCTGTAGAGAGGTCAATTCTGTACATGAAATATATTTTCAAAATAACTATCAGGGGGTGATTAGTGATCGATACTGATGCCAAAAATGCAATCAGTAAAATTTTTGTCTGTCTGTCTGTCTGTCTGTCTGTATGTTCCTTATAGAAACAAAAACTACTCGACGGATTTTGACGAAACTTGGTACAATTATTCTTCATACTCCTGGGCAGGTTATAGTATACTTTTCATCACGCTACAATCAATAGGAGCAGAGTAGTGAAGGGAAATGTTGGGAAAACGGGAGAAGTTACTCCATTTTTTAAGCTTCCTTCGCGTGTGCAGCCTTAATGGTTAAAGTTACATAGAAATCATGTATGACGGAAATATTCTACATAAAATTGTCTAAAAAATATCCCGTAACAGCATATGTCTATCTTTTATGGTTGACTCACAATAACACGTGTAACTCCTGATAGCTTAGCAGTTCGGAGCATTCTGATTATATTTGTTTACTCTTACGTTTATAATACTCTCACTCATCCCTAATTTAAAAAAGTTAACATTATTACCTATTCAATAAAAAAAGAATCATGGAAATCGGTATAGAAACACCAAACTTATACATGAAATAAGCCATCGCGCCGTCGCACGTCTGAATCATGCTATAAGGATTATTTTTGTGTAACGGTTGCCGCGCTCGACACGGGTCGCGGCGGGCGGGAGGTCCGAGAGCGAGCTTCTCAGCTTCATTCAATATTTGGCTGTTGATGCGTTCAGAGCGTTCGACCTTATTGACAGACAATAATTGATATTGAGAAACCGTGCTTATCAGCGCGACTTTTAGTCTTTAAATAGTTTATTTGAATTTCTTTTGTTGTTATTTTGTAAAATAGGTATGAGTTGTTTTGGTAGTGTTTAAATATTCGTTCAAATTAAAAATTATTAAGCGTAGGTACTTTTATTAATTAAAGTAGTTATAAGTATTTATTTTAAGTGAAGTAGGTATAGGTAGATAGTATTGCACAGGCGTTTCAGCTTTATTTTCATTTCTTTTTTGTTGTGTAGACAAGGAATAAGGAAGGATTTTTTGAAATTCAACCCCTAAGGGAGTTAAATAGGGGATGAAAGTTTGTATGAAAGTCCGTCAGTTTTAAAGTTAGGATCATCAAATTTTGTGTTTAGGCTGACGACTAAAAATTAATTTATACGTGTCTCAGCGTTTTTGATAATTCTACTCCCAAAGGGTTAAAAGGGGGGATGAAGTTGTGTATGAAAGTCCGTCAGTTTAAAAGTTAGGATCATCAAATTTTGTGTTTAGGCTGACGACTAAAAATTAATTTATACGTGTCTCAGCGTTTTTGATAATTCCTCCCCCAAAAGGGGGATGAACGACCTGACTGAAATATCAACGCACAGTCTAAATCGCTGGTCCTTCCTAGGGACATGAATTTTGGAGGGTGTGTTCTTTGTGAAGAGTAGGTATCGAATAAGAAGGGGTTTTTGGAAATTAAACCTTTAAGGGGGAGAAAAGGGGGGATTTTGTTGGTATGAAAAATCTTATTTCTTGAGTTAATAACCTTGAAACTTGGCACGAATACTTATCTAAGTAAATTATGAAGTTTGGAATTTTTCGTTTTTCTAAAATACCCCCTAAAGAGGTATTGGGGGGTGTCAAAATTTGTATGGAAGAATTTTAACGCCCTGTCCGATTAACTTGAAACTCAGTATTTATACTAAGGACTAAAAATAATTAATAACATGTATCAGGGTTTTTCGAAAATCTACCCCTAACTGTGTGAAAAGAGGTAGTTAATTTTAAAGGAGAGGATTTTATCGCGTGGCTTGATTAGCTCGAAAATTGGTATAAATAAACTGAGTCAAGTTATAACATTCCACCCCTGTGGGGGTGAAAAGCGGGGATACAGTTTATTTGAAAAATCTGATTCCTTTGTTCTATAAACTTAAAAATTGACCCGAATACTTATTTATCTAAATTAATTATAAAGATCATACCAACATACATTTTCGAAACTTTTAGAGGAAAGTACGAATTTCACGCGGACGAAGTCGCGGGCAGAAGCTAGTAGTAAATAATAATGTCAGCGCGGCGCGGCGGCGCAGCGGCCCGGTGATGACTCCTCCCTCGATAGAGCGTCGTCGCAGACGCAAGAAATTATTAGAATTGCCAGTAAAACTTAAACCGCACATAAAACCTTTAAAAAATGTTTAATGATTTTTTTTTTTTCTCTGAAATAGGTCAATTGAATTAAAAATCAGTTGGGGTGTCTCAGGTTTTGCCACGGAACAGATATTATCTGTTCCGTGGGTTTTGCGCATTTAACGTTACACGTTGTATATAATTCAGCAAAATATTAAAATGAACAGTATTCATTTCTCATTTTACCTGTGAAAGGGTTGATATGCTGTGCAAATACATGGGCGTTGTTTTGATGGTTTAGCGACATCTGTGGTATTAGCTCTGGCGTCATCTGTGATTCATGTTGGAATTTTTTGTAAGTTAAAGGCCCTCCGCCGCGGACGTAAGAATTAGTTAGCTTGAGACTTGAGTATGCGACCACTTGGTTTGGTATGACTACGTCTGGAAGAAGTAATTCGAAGTGTTATTAAAGACTAGGAGACATGACATGTTAATATGCTGATATCCTTTTTAGGGACTTTATACAGGGTGAAATTGAATTCATGGGCATCCTTTTAAGGGGTCATTGTAATCATCATTATGAAAAACTTTTACTATGGGACCAAACCTGAAATCGCGAAAAGAAAATCGGCTCTTTCCTAGATTTTGACAAGTTATGTGAACTTAAATGCAAGGAACAGCTGATTTTTTTTTTCGCGATTTTAGGTTTAGTCCCATAGTAAAAGTTGTTTATAATGATGAGTACCTACAATGACCCCTTAAAAGGATGCCCATGAGTTTAATTTCACCCTGTATTTGGTTAGTAAAGATACTGGCCATATGGGCCACCAGGTTTTGAATTTGTCTGCTGTGATGAATTTATAAGCCACGAACGCGTACGCCTCTTGAATGTACCTATGTTGCTCAGTAGGCAGCAATAGGTAACACTTTGACCTTGAGCTGGCCTATCCAAGTACGGAGTTTAAATAAAAAAAAAGTCTGATTGTTAGCTCTCTGACGTGTGGCTTACGGTACCACATTTATGTTACACAAACCGTGTACCCGATGGTACTTCCCATCGGCAAAAATGACGAACATCCATACAGACATAAATCCCATGATTTTTCAAAAATTTTTTATTAGTGCTCGCTACTAAACACCACTCACTGAGTTGCAAAAGTTCCGCCTTGGCTTTTGGCAAAGAGTGATGGACGCAGCATTCTAGGTGTAAAAACCGGCCAAGTGCGAGTCGGACTCGCCCATGAAGGGTTCCGTAGCAGCAAGTAACATAATATAAAAGTTCTTGTAGTTCGTTGTAACTTTGTGAAAGGTAAATTGCGGTTTTCGATTTATGACGTATTAAAAAAAAACTACTTACTAGATCTCGTTCAAACCAATTTTCGGTGGAAGTTTACATGGTAATGTACATTATATATATTTTTTAAATTTTATCATTCTCTTATTTTAGAAGTTAGAGGGGGGGGGACACACATTTTACCACTTTGGAAGTGTCTCTCGCGCAAACTATTCAGTTCAGAAAAAAATGATATTAGAAACCCCAATATCATTTTTGAAGACCTATCCATAGATACCCCACACGTACAGGTTTGATGAAAAAAAAATTTTTGGAGTTTCAGTTGTAAGTATGGGGAACCCCAAAATTTATTGTTTTTTTTTCTATTTTTGTGTGAAAATCTTACTGCGGTTCACAGAATACATCTACTTACCAAGTTTCAACAGTATAGTTCTTATAGTTTCGGAAAAAAGTGGCTGTGACATACGGACGGACGGACAGACAGACAGACAGACAGACATGACGAATCCATAAGGGTTCCGTTTTTTGCCATTTGGCTACGGAACCCTAAAAAGACATGACAAAATTCGGAACACAATGCTGCGTTCCAAAACGGATATAATAGACGCGTAGGCAAGGCATCCGCCTGCTTGTTGACCAACATCGTAAAAAACAAAGTCTATAGTATTTACCTCCAGGTCCAGTGCAGATGGTGTCACCATTGAGAGCTATCTCAGTGACTTTCGGCAGCGGTGAGATCACGGGGAAGTAAACCCGGTAACGGACGGTTTCCCCCCTGTTATACTTCTGCAGAACGTCATCGGGTGCATCGATGTGGCCTAGATAGTGGCCCTGGTTTACAAGAAGAAAGAACATCTTAATAATTCTTTCAATAATGTGATCTACATACTTTCAGGAAGGTTTTAGTATATAATACATTAGGTAATTATTCTTATGTACGAAGTTATATGCATAAATGTACTGCATTTCCGGCATTTTTATTGCGAATTTTGATGATTCTTCTAGTCGCTGTCTTCAATTACTCAATGCACTAGTGTTAATTGAATTTGTGTGGGGTAGCTGTACAACTAAAAAGTGAAAAATACATTTTGTTTACATAAAAAACAACCGACTTAAAAAAATTACAAAGTGAAAAATAACTTTAATTTCGGAAGTCGGTATCGTTGGTTCCGTATTTTCGTCTTTTGATATGATGTCCTCAACCTTGCTGAACCACGTCATGTATTCATCGTCAGTTGCAGTGGGCTTTATATACATAACAAAAACAGGTATGCTAAGGCCATCTCGAGATGATAACGCCTCCTCTTCAAGACACAACATCGGGATTCCCTTGCTATATGTATGTTAAATATTAATGTTTTGTTCACATGAACCTTCCGTAGTAAATTCTCTAAATTATGGTGAAAACCGCATCAAAATCCAAACATGGCGGTGTTTTATAATATTTAGGACTGATTTTTCCATCGTCAGATAACTGAAGATATACATATATGTATAGAAGATATAGAAAATTTATTGTTTCTATTTCAATAAAATTAACATAGTATACTGTATGTAGTAGTAACTCACATTTAGAGCAGCTCGAACAGTATAATTAATTCTTATTTCTAAGGAAAACACTGTCTCAACTGGCTGCAAAGTGATTTGCCCGAACACGTTTATCTCGTCTGTATAAAAATTAAAAATGGCAGGACATGGAGATTTCGAGTAGCCACACTCAAATAGTAAACTTAAAACTAAAACACAGAAACACACTGAATACATTCCTGAATTTTAAAATTTTGAATAAAGCTTCACTTTAAAAAAGAATGTTCTTAGGGACGTGTTTCCATTCCTCCGACTGGCGAAGGACTAGCATTTTTTACTTTTATTACTTACTATAATCAACTACTCGTTTTATAAAGCCTTTGCTAGGGTTCATCGTAACTCGTATACATAATCCGTTACTGTGTATGGCGCGGGAACTGCATGTTGACCACGCACCGCACCGCGGGTCGTGAGCTTGTCCCGAGGCGAAGCGATTATGTTACGATTCCGATTATAAGGCTGGCCGCATACGTCCGGTTTTCTGATTCGAAATTCAGATTCGGAGACCCCGAATGCACGCATTTCATACAAAATGTTCTCTTTAGCGCACACGTTCTTATATATTCCGTCAAGGTTTCCGAACGGAAAATATAAGAAGGTGTGCGCTAAAGAGAACATTTTTTTTTTGAAGTGAAACTTCTTTACGCACGCTTGACTTGGGGAGTAAGCTATCGAACGCGCCGCGTGACGTAAGCGTTACGAAAAGTGTGATCGGGTGAGGCGAACGGGAGTTGAGTGGGGGATATAAGCAAGAGAAAGCATTGCGCGCGCACATTTTCTTTCTCTCTTCCTCTCATAATCAAATACGTTTGAAGTTTCACTTCAGTCGTGAGGTCATAAGCACACTTGGTTTTTTTTTAAATTTTTTTTCAATATTGAATAGTTTGTACATAACGATTTCAGATGACAATATTTTCTTGTTTCATACTTTTTAGAGCGTGATTTTTCAGTAGTCGGGTTTTGTAGGTTTTGAACTTATTTTTTATTGCGGTTGAAAAAATCAATACTTACTGTGCAAGTGCATGCTGTGTGTGTTCATCCCATCTACGGAACCTTTCACTGCGCGTTGTCCGACACGCACTTGGCTGGTTTTTTTATTTTATTTGTTATTGTCAACATAGGCTATCTAAAACTAGTAGGTACTTAGTAAGAAGCCTAGTAAGGTGCAACTCATAAGCCGCGGTCGTTGTGCCCTGGAACTGGACCATTACTGCTCTGTTTTGTATGGCTCATCCATTCTGAACATGCTAGTTCTTCGCCAATCGGAGGCACGGAAACACGTCGCTAAGAACATTCTTTTAAAGTGAAGCTTTAATCGAAATTTAATAACATGAATATGAATTCTGTGTGTTTGTGTGTTTTAGTTTTAAGTTTACTATTTGAGTGTGGCCACTCGAATTCTCCATGTCCTCATGTTTTTGATTTTTATACTGACGGGAAAACCGTGTTTGGGCAAATCACTTTGGAGCCAGTTGAGACGGTGTCTTTCCTACAATTAAGAATTAATTATACTGTTCTAGCTACACTTGGTGTGAGTAACTACTGTATACTATGTTAGTTGTAATAGAAATAATCTACAAATATATTTCTTCTCGCTTCGCGTCGCTTTTCGAGTCTGTGTGTGTGATCGCGATGGTATGCTAAACTACATAACGGATTTTGATGCGGTTTCCACCAGTGAAATTATTCCGGAAGGTTTATGGGTTAATGCATTAATATTAAACATACATATTACACATATCAAAAGAGGGCTGGCCTATTTTTTGGCCAAAGAATCAGCATTGCCATACAACGTGGCAATGCTGCCAGCCTTTTGGGCACGTTTCCTGTTGACAGCGATGCGGACGAATTTTTGAATGCCCTTTGATTATTTCTCCTCCCTTTTTATATACTTGTACATATCGCACACCTAGATCTAAAGAGAGCTAACTCTAAAATCTAAATATTTGAGCTAGATATGCATACCATCGAATTCCTTAACTCACTACCTAGCGACCAACAAAACAGATGCAAAAACTTATAACATCATTGTTCTATCTGCATTTAAAAAGTATTGATCAATACAGCAAACTCCTGTAGTGCACAGGGAGATGGTAATCAGTTTTTCAACTTTTCTGAAAAAAGTGTTTTTTTGAGTTAATCGCTGTTTAGATCTAGGTGTGCGATATTATTATTAGGTGAGTCGCTAGTTACTTTTATTTATAATTAGTCTCGTATTGCTAATAAAAATGTGAAATCAAGATGTAATACATTCTCTGCCAGGGTCGCGGGTTGTTCAGCTCGCCGTCCGGTAAGGACCAGGCCCGGGTCGACGGCGCGTTGTGTTCCACGCGCGCCTCAAAGAGATGTCAGCACTAACTAACGGGGTCTATCAGGACCGAAGCCTGCCGGGGTCGCGGGTTGTTCGAAAGAGATACCGTGGCCCCTGGCACAGGCAACTGAAGGAACACGGGTGGGTATAAGTCAGTAAAAGTCTGACACGCCCTCTCGCTCCGCCCAGAGCGGGAGAAGTTATTTGATAATTTCCCACCCAAAAAAACAAGATGTAATACATTCTCAGTTGTATTTTACTCGAATGCAGTGGTCCTTACAGCGTTATAATTTCAGTACACCAGAGGGCCAATTCTCGTAACTTTAAGAACGTTCGCAGTCTGATCTCAGTCTCAATCTATCAAAAATACCTCTTAATTTCCCTACATTTTGACAAGTTTTTGACATTTTTTTGTCGCCGAGATGACACTGCGAATAGATTTTGAACGTTTTAATTACGAGAATTGGCCTTCAGTTCAATTTTGGTTTGAATGTAGAACAACATTTTGTAAGTTGTGGTTATGAAGAATGGGATCCGAAAGCTATACCTGGGGTCCTAGCTAAGCACGGATCCATAGTTTCGACCGAAATCACGGGTGTTTCTTGCTTCGTATTACTTACAGACATAAGATTAGTTCGAGGCCCGAAAGAATGACAACACGATTTGATAATTAATGTCCTTTACCCTGATGTATTTTTAGTTTTACGTCCGATTTTTAAAGTGAAAACTTCTTTAGGCGCGTTGGGCATTTTTTAAGATGGGAAAAACCATTGAACTCGCGACACCGTTACCGACACCTCTGTTTTAAGTTTTGGCCATTATAAAGACATCAACGCGCGTAAATTTTCTTTGGGAAAAAAGTAACCTTCAAATATATTTATAAAATTACTATGCTTTTATAATTAAACAAATAGATAAATAATATTGTTCGAATTTTCACTTCTGTCGGCACTCCCGGAGTGCCACTGTTTTTCTTTTATTTGTCAGTTGTTTTGACAGATCAACTACTTTTGGACGGGCCCGTAGGATCTTCGTTGACGGACTTAGAGAGTATAACCCCTTACTGCATAGCGTGACATATCGGTTTTTGATTTAAGAGTTGCAAGAAGAAAAGAAAATGTACCAAAAAATGAGGTGACAAAAACCCTTGATGCCAGATATGTCATGCTATGCAGTAAGGGGATAAAACCCCCAGATTACAACTTAATGCTATGTTGAGGCACTATAAAATTATTAGCTTAAAAGGAAGACGTAACCATTACTTCATAAAATTATAAGTAAACGGTTCTATATATGCACCATTGATGAACTATTTTAACATTAGGTGCAGCCAACGGAGTAGGCGTCATCATCGTATCTTTAAATTGCCTGTATCCAACTTCAATACCACATTTAATATCAAGTAGATGTGGCAAGGCAATAGTATAATGAAAGGTCCGACTTGACGATACCCTTTTGATATTTTCTCCATGAGTTTCGCTTCATACAAACGTTCCCTATTTAAAAGTTTTGTATTTTGTTCTAGATTTAGGTCTACTTTACAGATGGGTGTCGTTTTCATGGTTTTTGAGGGTGCTAAAGCCGATAGAGAGGTCAAAATAAAATCCAAAATGGCGACATCTTTACAAGAGCTTCTAAAAAATTATATAAGTACTAGATGGCTCTGATGGCTGTCGAGGGTGCCCCAACCGCACGATTTTAGGGTTCCGTACCTCAAAACGAATAAACGGAACCCTTATAGGATCACTTGTGTGTCTGTCCGTCCGTCTGTCACAGCCAATTTGCTCCGAATCTAATGGACCGATTAAGTTAAAATTTAGTACACATATCAATCTCTATGACCCAAACACACAAGTGTAACTTAAATAAATGAATTTTGAATATGGGGTAATTTTTGGCGGGCAAATAGAAAATTAAAAAAAAAAGCTTCGCAATACCGTGTGACATATCAAATGAAAGGGTTTACTGTGAGGATCTCAAATATGTTTTTTTAATAATTTTAAGGTAAATTGTGTTAAAGTTATTTAAGAAAATAGACGAAAATTGACCATTCCCCTCCCCTTAGGTACTCGTATATCCGAAACTGGGAATGTTCCAAACATTTCACGGGCGATCAACATTACCGTGCCGTGCGGCTTCTGGCTTATTAATAACAGCCACACGGGTCGATCGATCAGGTTAAGCTACGCTTGCCACGGTTGGTGGGTGGATGGATGACCATCTTTACATACCAAGACCCCTCCGTGTCTCGGAAAGCACGTTAAGCCGGTTGTCCCGGCTGTCATTCGTGGATCTTTGACAGTAGTCACGGCACCTACGTAGTTACGGGTAGTCAAAAGCTACAATGTATGAAGATTTTACTACACTGCACTGCTTATATGCAGTGCACGCCACTGCTGGAAGCCGACCCCAACATAGTTGGGAAAAGGCTAGGCAGATGATGATTCCCATGGGCGGATGGACGCATTCTATCAATTTGTATCATTCGCTCAAGCAAGGAGTTTCAACAAACAACATAAGGGAACAATAAATAAACATGAGACGTCGCGGGACGCCTGGCAGATGTGAAACATCGAAACTATTTTATTTAGAAAATACGCACGAAATGAGGATTATAGGAAATAAATATGGCATACCAAATCAAAAAGAAAATATTTTAAGATTAAAAAAAAAATGTATAAGAGTATAATAAAAAGAAAGGAAAAAAAAAGAAAAAGAAAGAAGCTCATTGGGCATCAAAAATTCGTCCGCATCGCTGTCAATGGAAAAAGTGCCCGTATAATAAAATATATGGTATATTATTCTCTATTATTATTTTAAACTAGCTGCGCCCCGCGGTTTCACCCGCATAAGTTTCGATCCCGTGGGAATATCGGGATAAAAATTATCCTTTGTCCTTTTCCGGGACTCAAACTATTTCTATACCAAATTTCATCTAAATCGGTTCAGTGGTTTAGGCGTGAAGAAGTAACAAACATATAAACACACACACACACACACTCATAAACTTTCGCCTTTATAATTTTAGTGTGATGTTAGCTTATAATTTAAATAAAAATTTATAAGTACATATTCATTCAATAACAAAATTAATTTCGCGCGCGGAGCGATGCGTCGCCGCGTCGTCGTCGCCACAACCGGTCCGGTCTGACCTGCCTCATTAGATGCACATGTATCACATCAAAAATAACTTTTCAATGCTAATGTTATATAGCTGCTGGTAGCTAGCAGCTATACAACCTCCTTTTACTAATCTTTAAAAAGTTTTTTTTTTAACCAGGACTATTTAGGCACCATCGATGCACCCGATGACGTTCTGACGAAGTACAACAGTGGGGAAACCGTCAATTACCGGGTTTACTTCCCCGTGAGCTCGCCGCGGCCGAAAGTCACTGAGATAACTCTCAATGACGATATAATCTGCACTGGACCTCCAGGTAAGTATGGACTTTGTTGTTTTACGATTATAGGTGGTCAACAAGCAGACGGACGCGATGGAAAAGCTGATCGCCTGGCGGTCGTGGGGCTTCGGCTTTAACCGGTCAACAAGCAGCGCGCGTCGCCGATCGGCGACGAAACAATAGAAAATCAATTGTGTCTCATTAGCGGAGCTTGACAGATTAAGTGTTGTTTGTAAGAACTCAATAGGTACCTCAAATCTTAAATTGATAAACAGGCAGACAACGCATGGCCTAAACCGCTGGATCTAGAAGCATATGACGTTTTTCACAAGCTACCCGAAACTGTCAAATTTTCCCAATAAACTTTGAACCTTATGCTTTAGCGATAAAGTTGAAAATCTATTAAATAAATTTAACAGATTGTAGTAGCTTGATGTGCTGGCGTCTGTCCTTTTTTAACCGATTTCATTAACAAAATAAATGAATTAAATTAAAACTACTTTGAGTAAACTTTGATATGATAATTCGTTACGCCGTGATGTCGAAAAAAGTAAAAAAATAGATATAACATTTTGCAATTTTTTTGTACCGAGAAAACTCATTGAATCGTGTATTCCTATTACATGATACCAGAGCAAAGAGTCAAAAAACATATACCAAAATGATAAATCCTTATTCCACATACTTAACAAGTTACACGAAATGAAAAAAACAACTTTTTTTCAATATATCACCTTAAAACCGTGTCCGTCTTCTTTCAGACAAACCCGTACCAAACCAAGTCCTCTCAAAACCGAGTATCCAACTAACTAACTATTACGGCTCGGGCGGAGGGCCTCCACCTTACAAAATATTCAGACGTCAACCACAGCCAAAACCAGAGACCCCGCTTTGGCCAAAACCACAGACCACGCCACAGTCAAGACCACAGTTTTCGGTGCAACATGATCGGGACTACTCCAGTGCTTTCGCAGAGTATGTCAATACACATGCCGTGGGACAGAAAATACCAATTGAGCAGATCTACCAAAGCTTCGGTAATCGTGTCAGTGGTAAGACATGTTTTCTAAAGCTAATAGAACACATATCGCACCCTTGAAACATAAGTGCCACTATACAAAAATGTCAATTTTTATATTGTATGCCACACACACATAATTTTATTGAATGCCACCAGTGGCTGACTGAAACAGCGTTAGTTAAATTGTTATTTTTAGCCGATCACAAAGCTTTATTTAATTTTTTTTAGTTCCATATCACCCATACAATAGGTAATTAAAAAACTTAAAACGGCCATACCTTAAAATTAACATTTTCGTGTATTGCCATTTATGTTCTAAGGGTGCGATATTTGGTTGCACTTCGAGGATATTTTGTTGCTAATTAGATCGAGTTGTGTCCTTAAACATAGATTTTGACAATTATTATGCTCGGGATTTCAAAGAACACTTATCACAATTAAATTATTGCGAAGTGCTAACGCGAAGAAGACGGAGGAAATCCCACAAATCTCGTTTTGATCCAAGAATGATTCATTCGAAGTACATTTGATGGAAAGCTCGATCAGGACTAGGCTCAGTAGGTACTGATATATGTATTGCGTTCATAGCTAAATTGCTAATGGCTTTCATAGCAGCAGTCAAAGTTGCACCGGTAAACAAAGATAATTGCTATTAAAAGACACTGAAAACAAGGATGTGTGCAGAGGCAATATAAAGTAATAAATATAAACAGGCTAAAGTACCTACATACACTTCTAAAAGAGCGTATTCTTGTTAACAATCATTAGGATTAGATACTGCTTTGACATTAATTTGATCAGTTAACATTAGTATCTAAATAGAAACAAGTTCAGAGATAATACCTGTTTACTCGTTATCGGAACATATTCCTTTTTCATTGCTAACATCGCAGACACAATGAAATAAACTTGAATCTTTCAATATCAATAATGAGAACGCAAGACCTAAGCTAAGCATACGTATGCCATGCCTCTACCGATTATAGTCGTGCCTAATCTAATAGATTCAATGGTTGATGTCTGCAAAAAGGAGTGTAGCGAAATTTTTTTTCGGTGCAAAAGAATTTTGAGAAGAATGAAAAAACCATTCGGCTTGATTGAGTGGCGACTTTTTAACATGTTCCGTTTTGATTTTTCAGACAGTTTTACATTCGTTGCCCCTCCAGTCACGCAAAGGACAGAAACAGCAAGACCGACTCCTACCACTACCACTACTACTACAACTACTCCTACTCCTACTACTCGTACTACTCGTACTCCTACTACTCGTACTACTCCTACTACTCGTACTACTCCTACTCCTACTACTCGTACTACTCCTACTCCTACACGTACTACTACCACGCCGGTGTACTCTCAACCTGTGAAAAAGACAGCCCGGTGAGTATGAAAAATTTAATATCATCCTCTATCATCAATCCGATGGCCTAGGCGGCGGACCCAGGCCATCGAATTTAATATACACGTATGGTAAATACGTGTATACGTTTTTTTTCTAATTGAATTTATATTATTAAAAAAAAACGATGTTTATTGCTTTACTCCCTAGTTGGTATAGTCGACACGGGTCGACACCCTAGCTAGAGCAGATGTGGACCACGAGGTCCCAGGATTTTAAGAATAAAAGATGGAAATACAAAGACTAATGCCCGATTTTAGGGGTATTTTAAACGTAGTTAAACATTATTTTATATACGTACGTTATCACGTTTCTGAACACTCGATTAAGGAAGGAATTCCCTTGAATATAATTTTGTAGATTCAATAGCTATTAAGAGTTTATCTGAGAATCTCAGAAACTGGGTATAAAAGATAGATTCCCACTGCTGGGATACAGGCCGCCTCGCTATGAGGAGGAGTAAAAAGTAGAATTAACTGAATCTATTTGCCCTATCCAGTCCAGAATACTACAATACGGCAGAGTGCGGTGTAGTCGCCGGCAGTAGCAACGAGTTTAGTGGTCTGATCAAAAATGGCCTGACTTACGAGAGGGGAGAAATACCTTGGCTCGTCGCTATTTATAAGGCCGTTAAGACCAATCTTCATTTTATTTGCGGAGGGACGCTCGTGTCGGATCGCCATGTTGTTACCGGTTAGTTCAAGTCACCACAAGTTATTTTACTCTCGACTCCATCAACATTCTCCCGATAACCAGTTTATTAATAATAATAATAATTTATTTTATGTCAGGCATTGTACAGTCATACACATATACATTTCACCCAGCAGGAATCTCGGTGTTTGCGTTCTTTCTTGCCATTTTATCTTTTCTTTCACACAGTCCATCCATCTTTTTAAGTCTACCTATTTTATACATTCATATTTTTAAACTTTTCTTGTAATCGCGATTACCAAAATAATATTGCTGATTCTAAGTGTGCTTACATTAAGAAGCGGATTTTTGGTCCCGACTCCCGGTACAGGTCTCTGCAGGTAGATCTTCGGAAGGAAACGGTTACATGTTTTACCTGGTTCTTTATGTGTGAGCGCATTTAATAAGTTAATGTGGGTCTGGGACTATTTCACCCGCACCAATCGGTACCGACCCACACAGACTCGCCTGCACCGGAAACCTGTTTTTAAGCACCCTAAGTCTAAATTGATGACCTATAAATCCATTTGCAATAAGATTAGACATTTAAATTAACATTTTATACAGTCCGTTCAACCGATTTTGAATTCTATTGCGTTGGTGGTATGACAAATGGTAGCTGCAATAAACAGTTGGTATTGTAACCACTTTTTTGCTTTTAACGCCATCCTTATGCCTACGGATAGAAGTCGAAATCGGTTGAACGGACTGTAAAAAAGGTTTTTTAAAATGTCTAATCTTATTGCAAATGGAGTATAGTTAAAATGATTTTCAGTATGTTCGTTTATCAGAGCAGTGGCAGACCAGTGGTAACGGCACAGACTTACTAGTTGTAGGTTCGTACCCAGGCAGATCCTTCACTTTGTGTAAATAATTTCATCACCACTGCCCTCAAAACGGTGAAGAAAACAGTGTGAGGAAACCAGCCTGTACCGTGTACCAAAAAATTCTAAGACATGTGACGTCTACCAACCTGCACTGGGCTCGCGTGGTAGATTACAGCCCACTGCCTCTCACCGAAAGGAGGCTTACCTATGTCCCAGCAGTGAGATCATTCTAGGCTGATTGTGCTATGTTTGTTTTATTTGCAGCTGCTCACTGCGTTCAGGGTCCTAGAGTCCGGCTTTTCGTACAAGACGTCGTGGTAAGGGTTGGGGTACACGACCTGAACGATTGGAGTGACGACATCGCCATCACCTCGAAGATTATAAATGCGACTATACACGAATTCTTTAATCAATCTTCGCTTAGAAGTGAGTATATAACAATGGGCATTATAGCATTGCTTGTTATTATCACCACCATCATCTCTATACTCTCTGAGGTTTCTTCACTCGTGATAGATACAGGAGGACAGCTCATGCTTATTTGATCATTGTTCCCGTACGACAAAAGAATGCCGCTATTCATGCACCTTCTGCATAGATAAAATACTCCTAATGTTATTTTTTTGTCATTTGCTTCTTACAGATGACTTAATGATTCTCACACTAAACAAACGCGTCTTGTTCACCGACTTCATTCGTCCGGCTTGTCTGTGGAATGGTAACACTGAGCTCTCACTCGTCGTGGGGGCTACTGGAGTTGTAAGTACCTTTTTTTTGTTCTGGAGTCGAAAATCCTCTTGGAAGTCCTCCGCCCTGGGTCTGGGGTCTGTCAGACTCTTACTGTCTAAAACACAAAAACACTTAGATCGGGGATCATGGTAGCTTCCACGATCCCCGGCTGGTGCCAGCCCGCCCTTGCGGGCCTCCTCAGGGCCGCGAGAGAGTGAGAAGTAAGACTCCTCCCGCGACGTCCAACAGGTGCGCGTGGAAAACTACTCGCCTCGGGTCGAGTCCGCCGTCCCTCCGGACCTGTTTACGGGGGCTGGAAGACGGCGTTGTCAGCCCTTGGCCGTCGCTCGGTCCGCCTGCTGCGGGTCGGGAAAGTGGTCTCAATCTCCCTCTCCCTTTCCGCAGCCTCCTTCTGCGAACCGAACTTCAGTGTGCGTATCATCTGTATGCAGACAGACTTGCAATTGTACTGCCGAGGGAGGGTTGAAGAAATACCTGAAGCTATCGAAAAATTAAATAGGGACTTGATAGTTATAAAAACCTGGTGACATAGCTTTGGGGTAGCATGTAACCCTAATAAGTGTCAGGAGATCATCATCGGTAATTCTCGGAGTATGAGTCTCTCTTCAATAGTACGATCGTTCCATTTAGTACTGATGGGAAGGAGCTAGGCTTGCATATTGATAGTACCTTGAACTAGCATGTACAGCCAGAAGGTTACTGGAACGCTAAGGTTGCTCTGTAACGACTGAAACATTTATTACCAATGAGTACGAAGACAATGCTTGTGTTGGAGATGTGTGATACTATGACCTGAACGCAGATCCCCTGGACAATCTTGACAGTCTTCTCAATTACTGCATACGACTTGTTTTAAATCTGCGTAAGTATGATCATGTCTTTTCTCATCGGTTGCTTCTTAAGTGGTTACTGTACGCCAGCGCAGAGCGCAAAGGGCGTTGACCACCCAGTTTTCATATCTTGATTCCCCCTTTTTAACCGACGAAAAAACGGAGGAGGTTATCAATTCGACGCGTATTATATATTTTTTTTTTATGTATGATCACGCATAACTTTTTACAGAGCAGTCCGATTTTGATAATTCTTTTTCTATTGGAAAGGATATACCCCGAAGTTGGTCCCATATAAATTTGAAAAAAAAAATCCAACCCTAAGGGTAGGAAAACAGGGGATGATTGATTGTTAACTCACTGATTGTAATGTATGATCACGCATAACTTTTTACAGAGTAGTCCGATTTTGATAATTCTTTTTTTATTGGATAGGACATACCTCGAAGTTGGTCCCATGTAAATTTGGAAAAAAAATTCCTACCCTAAGGGTGGGAAAATAGGGGTGATTTATTGTTCATTCACAGATTTTAATGCTGAGCCTTTTAAAGCGTGTTTTTTTAAGTATCTTATTATACAAAAAATAATAATTAAATTAGGATTATATAACAGTTAAGATCTAAAGTAAGGTAGGTAGCTATTTTAAAAGTAATAAAAAATTAAGCATGTAGTAATTAGTAAATTATAGCCTCAAAAAATTATAAAATAAAAACTTTTTAACAACAAAATTAAACCTCCGAAAAAACTGAAAAGCAAAAAATAAAAACCTTTTTTATTTTACCTTAATAAATAAGTTCTTAAACTAATGCAAGTATACCTAAGAAATTTTGAGTCGGCGCCAAACAATCAATGAACAAAGATCACTAAATCACCTTAAAGGAGACTGTTAAAAAGTGGTCTATGAACCAATAGCGATGCTGTTACGATATTTCTGTGGGGATGCCTCAACTATACCCTTGTGCAAAGTGGCATCAAAATCTGACCCGGCAGTTTTGAGAAATATAATATTTTAGAATACATAATTTCATGATAACTTTAAAAAGTGGTCTATGAAACAATATCGATACTGTTACGATATTTCTGTGGGGATGCCTCAACTATACCCTTGTGCAAAGTGGCATCAAAATCTGACCCGGCAGTTTTGAGAAATATAATATTTTAGAATACATAATTTCAACATAACTTTAAAAAGTGGTCTATGAACCAATAGCGATACTGTTACGATATTTCTGTGGGGATGCCTCAACTATACCCTTGTGCAAACTGGCATCAAAATCTGACCCGGCAGTTTTGAGAAATATAATATTTTAGAATACATCATTTCATGATAACTTTAAAAAGTGGTCTATGAACCAATAGCGATACTGTTACGATATTTCTGTGATGATGCCTCAACTATACCCTTGTGCAAACTGGCATCAAAATCTGACCCGGCAGTTTTGAGAAATATAATATTTTAGAATACATAATTTCATGATAACGTTTTTATTTTAAAAACGTTTTAAAGGGTATTTCGGACTTTAGAATACTTAATTATTGTGTTTCTTTCCTAGATTTTAGTATTTGTTTTGATTTTAACCGACTTCAAAAAAGGAGGAGGTTCTGAGTTCGTCGGAATTACATTTCTTAAATATTTTTATACTATGTAGTGATGTATAAGTTTTTTTTACATACACCCTTTTTCTGCTGCTACAAATAGAGTTCCTTCTTATTTTTCGTATTTTGGGGTAATTTTTTGTTTTAAGACATATCCTTCCTACATAAATATTTAAAAAATGCCTAAAAATCGGTAAGTACAAAAAAAAGTTGAGGGGACAAGTGACATTGCCTAGTAGAGAAACACATTAATAAAGTCAGAAATACTCGTTCAAACCTGACGGTGACAATGGGAACACTTGGTAAAGTATACCCTTTCAAACAAAAAAATAATTTTCTAAATCAGTCCAGCCGTCTTCGAGAAATCGGTGAGTATAAATATTAAAAAATGTTAAAAAGATTCCGACGAACTGAGAACCTCCTTCCTTTTTGAAGTCGGTTAAAAACGAAAAAAAAACTGAAATTCAGCACTGTCGAGGTGGTAAGTGTCTTTAGTTTAGCAGAAAACCACATTAATTAAGTAGTATAAAGTCAGAAATACCCGTTAAAACGTTTTTAAAATATAAAAATGTAACAAGAAATGTGAATTTTAAAGTATTATTTTTCTCAAAACTGCCGGGTTAGATTTTGATGCCCCTTTGCACAAGGGTATAGTTGAGGTATTCCAACAGAAATACCTCTACAGTATCGCTATTGGATCATAGACCACTTCCCATACAAATTTTAACAGTCTCCTTTAAAGAAATAACCAAATCAAATTAATAATGCAACGTGAAATCTCCAGCGATATATATAACATTCCAAACAAAAAATGCGCTCTCGGCACGACCACTCGCAACGATATTAAGTTGCTTGTTTGGCGCCGACTCAAAATTACTTAGGTATACTTGCATTAGTTTAAGAGCTTATTTATTAAGGTAAAATAAAAAAGGTTTTTATTTTTTGCTTTTCAGTTTTTTCAGAGGTTTAATTTTTTTGTTATCTCTTACTTATCTATAGGCCCCTACTTTCAGTACATTTGTACCAACCACAATAAAAATCTCCGTTCATCAAGTAAATCGCCTTCTTCAATGTCCTACTCACCGCACAGACTTTATTCACTCTTCCTTCTGCGTTAAGTCTATCTATGTGGATTGCGATCGCCCTGGAAATCAGGATGGCAACCAACCGATCATCCTTAAAAGTAAAAGTTCGCGAACACATTTAGGAAGACTTACCAACTGAACTTCGACAAACCGTAATACGACAAGATTTTATTTCGACACTATGAAACTCCGACACGTCATCATTTCGACAATACTTTAGTTCGAAATACCTTAAGTCTGACACAACTGTACTCCGTAAGTAAGTCCATGCTCAGCAGTAGCGCTTGCGATCACTCCGCGGGCGAAGTGCTAGTAAAAAAAAAAAACTATAACGTTGGTTAAGCTTCTTTACATTGCGGGAGAGCCCTATGCCATGAATTTGCCACAGGCCTCAAACGGTATAGTTACGCCACTGGCAGTGGCCCCACTTTGTTCATAGAACCGATAGTCGATGGGGCCGATAAGCCCTGGAGTTGCAGTACTATAATAATTGTAATGTTACATTGTATTTATTTTCAATTCAATTCAATTCAATTCAATTCAATTCAATTCAATTCAATTCAATTCATCTTTATTGTGGATCATAGGAAAGTGTACATAATACAGCTGGTGTTAGTCTAAGAATTTGCGAACAGCTATGTCCTACCCTTAGGGCGTACAATAAAATGTAGGTAAGTACAGAAAGTTAGGTTACATGCATGTCAACAATAATATTATAATAATTCCTTATATATAACAATTTTCAATAATAATAATTTTCAAAAAAGGACAGTTCGTAAATGAAAGGACTCTCGCATCATGTATCTATACAAAACGCATCATGACCTAGCCAGATTATATTTTAAGAGTGATTTGTCGGCAAAGAAGTCTTTCACAGAGTAATAACATTTAATCACTAACAGTTCATGGAGATTCTTTTTAAATGATTTTATTTCAGTAATTGCTCGTATAGGCCTTGGAATGTTATTGTAAATACGCGGAGCTGAGCAGAAAACACTTTTGTGCAGGAAATCCGTCTTACTGGGCACTATGTCCAGCTTGTCCTGATGCCGTATACGCGTTCGATATTTAAATAGATTATTATTATTTTTAACAAAAACTGCGACCTCAAAAATATATAGACAGGGTAATGTTAACATGTTCATTTTTTTAAAAAATGGTTCACAGGATTCAGTTTTCTGAAGGTTGAAAATTGCCCTGACACATCGTTTCTGTGCAATGAACGCACGTTCTTTATCAACGCTATTGCCCCAGAATATTAGGCCGTATCTAAGGTTAGAGCTGATGTAACCATGGTATGCCGTAATGAGTGTTGGTAGATTTGCAACTTTTCTTAGTCTGTGTAGGGCATATGAGAACTTGCTTAACTTTTTACAGACATAGTCAACTTGTTCTTTCCAGTTTATTTTGTCATCCACGTGCAACCCCAGAAATTTTGCCGTTTCTATTTCTTCGATGTCTTTATCTTGATATTTGATATTTAAAGTACCCGTGCGTCGAGTTCTTATTTTAAAATTCATTATTTTGGTCTTGTCAATATTAATCATTAATTTATTTAAATTAAGCCAGTCATTTACTAGTACTAAAGATTCGTTAATGTCAGATTCTAAATTAATTGTATTGTCATTAGTGAATAGTATAGTGCTATCGTCAGCGAATAATGTCATATCGTGATTTATTACCGAAGGCATGTTGTTTATATAGACAAGGAAGAGAGGGGCGGATAAGATACCTCCTTGTGGAACGCCAAGTTTTACCGTTCTGGATTCAGACGCATAAGTTTCTTCTGTTCTTGTGATTATGTTTACCTTCCTTATCTCTGTAATCTGTTGCCTATTAAACAGATATGATTTTATGAGATTGTATGCATTGCCTCTCACACCGTATGCATATAGTTTCCTTAGAAGAATATTATGGTCAACACGGTCAAAAGCCTTTGACATGTCCATATATATTGCTACGGCCGGCAGTCCTTTGTCCAAATTTGTCATTATTTTTCCTAAGAAGTCATATATTGCTAAATTAATCGATTTATTTTTCCTAAAACCATATTGCCTTGCAGAGAAAATGTTATGGCTTTCGAAGAAGGTGTAGAGACTTTTATAAATGACCTTTTCTAAAATTTTGGCAAAGATAGGCAATAGCGCTATGGGCCTATAATTGCTCATATTTGTTCTGTCACCTTTTTTAAAAACTGGCTTTACAATTGAGATTTTTAATTTGTCCGGAAATATGCCTTCTTCTATACACAAATTGATTATATAGCTTAGGGGTTCTGATATTATATCAGCAACATCTTTAACAATTTTAGTCGCAATTCCGTCATAACCGGTACTGCTTTTATTTTTTAATGAAATTATTATTTTATTAATGTCTTCTGGAATTGTAGGAGTCAAGAAAATAGAATTAGAATTATATGTCAATTTATTTAAAGAGTTATTAAGTGTATTGAATTGTTTATTATTATTATTATTAATGTCAAGAAAAAAGTCATTAAACGTTTTAGCGATGTCTTTAGGATTGGTTATTATTTCGTCGTTGGTGATAATTTGTTCTACGCTTTCAATCGGAAATTTATATTTGATCTCATTAATAACATTCCATGTTGCTTTACTTTTATTTGTGGCAGTCCTAATGTAGTAATCGTTTTGGGATTTTTTTGTTAACCTGATTATTTTTTTGTATCTCTTCGCATATGTCTTGAATGCGTTTTTGTTTGACGCATTTGGGATTTTTCTATATTGCCACAAGAGATGGCATTTACGTTTACTGCATATTTTTAGGCCGCGTGAGATCCATTTTGGTCTTGATTTGTTAAAAGTTTTAATTTTAGTTAATGGGAAACAAAGGTCATAGAGCATAACAAAGTTTTCGTGGAACTGGTTGTATGCACGATTTGCATCCAAACAGCTGTAAACATCACTATTAGATAATTGCTTTAAATACTTAATAAATAGTGCTCTGTTATTTTCAGAATAATTCCTTTTTATCGAATACCAATATTTTAAAGTGCAAGTTTTTTTAACCGGTATTTTTATAATTTGTGCATTGTGGTCTGACAGTGCTAGCTCCTTGATAGTGACTTTGCATGATTTTAAGTTGTGGGCCATATTGTCTAAACAACTTTTACTAGCGAAACGTGTTATTTCCTTGACCTGCAGTTTCAGATTATAACTAATTAATAGATCTGTAAATTCGTTGGAAACCCTAGTTTGCTTTAAAATATTGATGTTGAAATCCCCGCACAGGATTATTTTCTTGCCATTTAAGCTTATGGTTTTTAAAATCTTATTTAACGTTGTAAAAAAACTTGTTATGCAGTTGGCAGCGGAATTTGGAGGCCTGTAGATACATATAATTATTATTTGATTTTCCACTAATTCGACGGCAGAGCATTCAATTGTATTACTGATCGATAATTTTGAAATGTTATTTAATACCTTGAACTTGATGTTATTTTTTAATAATATACACGAACCTCCATGTCTGCTATTTCTCATAAAATAAGACACAAGCCTATAGTTTGAGATTGTAAGATAAGCTTCGTCACCTTCTGTCATGTTGTGTTCAGTGATACATAGTACGTCAACAAAAACATTTTGTGTGGCTAACTCATGGATACAAATAGATAGCATGTCAGATTTATTGACCAATCCATTAATATTTTGATGGAGAACAGTAATAAAATTATAAGCGAAATAAATTATTTGAATTTGGGCTTTTATTTTGGGTAGATTCATGGTTTTCTGACTTGTTTCTTAAATCGCTAATGCAATCGGTACTTTCTCTATTATGATTACTTAGCCCATTTTGATCAAAATCTAAACTAACTTGGACACATTTGTCTACAGACGATTTACTATTTTTATTTAACAATATGCTCTTATATTGAGATACTTTGAAATTATACATTACACATAATATTTCTTTTAGCAGTGACCTTGCAAGGTTCAATACATAATTTCGACTGCTTGGTAGAGTTCTGGAGTAGTTCATGTCCATGTACAATACATTATTATATTTCTTGCCGATAAACCGGAGTAGATAGTTAATTTTAGACTCTTTTAAAAACCTGTTCTTTGGTACTTCACATATGATCACATTTGTGTTAGCTGTTAGGGAAAGCCAACGATGTAGATTTATGTCTATATCAGACGGATTTTTGTCGCAGCATCCACCAAGTACAATAACGTAGTCACTTTTAGTCAGTGTGTTGAGGTCTTTTTGTGAGTATCTCAAGATTTCTTTTAGTACTGCACCGGGTTTTATGTAGGAGCTGACAGCGTACTCTGGCCCAAGTAGATTTTGCAAGATGTTGCGTAGACCACGTCCTTGGCCATCGCCTAGAATAATTACCCTGTGCTTGTCGATTTGTGTTTTTGTTATAACTGCCGTGCTTGCTGGTGATGGTCGTTTGGCTTCCTTATTGATTTTATAATTATCTTGGTGAGGCTGTGTATTTGATTGGTCGATCATATTGCTCTCGGGAACATTTTGCTTAGTAATTGGTTTACTGGGTGATAATAGAGCGTTTGTGCAAGCACTTCTGGATAGATGTATTGGAGAGTGGCGAGAAGTGCTTAATCTCATGCTTAGTAGCCTCTTCGACACTGGTGATGAGTGTTCTTTTTGCTGAGGCGTAGTACAGGTTATTTTCTTCAGTAATTCAATTTGCATTTGTTGATCATGAATATGTTGCTTTAATTGAGAGTTTTCGGAATTAAGATTTTCAATTTCTATATCTGCGCTTTTTAATTTTTCTTTAAACTCATTTATTTCTCGTTTTAGGTCCTCAACAAATGATTGGTCATTATTCTGTGTAGCGCTCTGTGTACTCAACATAGTCGAATCTAACATAGTCGAGTTCAATATATCTTGACTAGTCGAATACGATAAGTTTACATGTGATTGGGATCTCGTAAGTTTGTTTCTCATAGTAACATTTTCCATCTTAGTTGTTTTTATTAAATAGTAAAACAAGATATTTTTGTAGTAATAATAGTTTTTGGATGCTAAGTTACTTGTGTTATAAGTATTGAAATCGTCAGGAAATAATTGGACGAACAAAAAGTAAATCGTTACTTGAGATTCGAACCTGCTACTCTGCGATCTTCAGTCGACGTAATTTGGTGTGCGCCGTATGAGCACTTGAATGAGACGGTGAATTTATCGAACACTTGTTTGTAATTTTTATTTTAAAATCAACAAAGTCGTTAACGTGACTCATGCAGAAAAAATTTTTTTCTTCTTGTTCACAATAACACCCGCCACTTTTTATGATTTTTGCACTTTGTCATTGATTGTTTTGATTGCTCACATCACTGGATAACTTACTTTGGTTGTATTTAACCGCTTGAGAAGTTACCAAACTGATTTACGGTTTTGAAGGAGAATGTTTGTATTATTGTTAAAATCGGTTTTTTATTAGTATAACTGGTTCACAATACACCGGATAACATTATCACTGGAACTTTGGGTGGTTCTTTACACGTTTAGTTGAAATAGACACTTGTAATAACAGTTTTTATATTATTTATCAATAATTATTACGAATCACGTGCAGTGCCATTCACGGTGATTATACATTTTGCAGGTGGCCGGCTGGGGTGATGACGAAATAGACGAGCCCCAAATGCTGCGCGTCCCTATAGTCAGCACGCAAACTTGCAGGGCCAGCACGCCTGACTTGTATAAGATTACCTCTTATAATACCTTGTGTGCAGGTATCACATCACACTAATATTATAAAGGCGAAAGTTTGTGAATGTGTGTGAGTTTTATATGTTTGTTACTTCTTCACGCTCAAACGGCTGGACAAATTTTGATAAAATTTTGTATGGAGGTAGCTGACACCCTGGATTAACAAATAAGCTACTTTTTATCCCTATATTCCCACGGGATCGACATTTACGCGGGTGAAACCGCGGGCGCAGCTAGTATTACATAATTATGAAAATGTCACCCTGGGCAGTCAGTTGTTACGGTACTTTTTATTTGTCATACTAAAGGTATGGCCAAACCAATGCGGTCAACCTGGGTCCGCGAACCAGTGCTGGCGTGAATGTAATTCAATGAACGCATTTGCACGCCGCGCCGTCGCGGACGCATGTTCAATGTGTTGGTTTGACCGTGCGTTATCCAAGTAGGATTGACTTTTAAAAGGTAAATATCACTTTTTGTTCAACATACCAGAACTTAGTCGAGTTCAACCAGTTCAACAAGTGCGTGTGTATCGCATCCTCTTATCATATCACATCCATTACTTATCTGTGAACCAATTTAAGTCACCTTTGACATTTCACTTTGACAGGTGATCGAAACGATAGTGGCCCTTGCAAGGGGGACTCCGGTGGCGGCCTCTATCTACTAGATGGCGGCAAGTGGAGACTGCGGGGCGTAGTCTCCCTATCCCTCCAGAATGGAAACAGAGCCAGCGAATGCAATCTCAACGAGTATGTTGTGTACACTGATACAGCACAGTACTTGCCGTGGATTAGAAGTGTTTTATCACAGAAATATTTCGATTAAAATTATTTATATTTTAGACTGATAACGTTTTATTAACCGAATCCAAATGTCCACATCAGAGGTATCACTTGTCACTATAGTTTTGACATAAAGCTGCTGTCAATTGTCCTACCTCGCAATAGGTGCGAAAAGTAAAAAGTATTCTCCTCGGGGATAAAGGTGTCTACGTCTCGGGCGAGCTTGAATCCCTCACTGCATTCAGGATTCTAGTCTAAACTCCCTCGCTTCACTCAGGAATTAACTCAGAGTTCCCTCGCTGCGCTCAGGAGCCCTAGACTCCTTCGTTGCGTTCAGGATTCAAAATAGCGCCCGCGACATTATGACACTGCTTTATGCCCTTGGTGAATAATCTACTATTAAATGATTCTGTGTGAGACTGTTTATTTCCGATAACTTATTTACTTTATTGTAGATAAATGTTGCCAAGTACAGTAAGTACACACGTTGCCGTCTGGCTGAGGCTGAGTTGAGTTTCACTGACGGAAAAACATTGGTGATAATGGTGCGCCTACTTGTAGCATGGACGTCGCGTTATAGGGGGTTATGCGATATGCGATGTTGTTTTATAAGGACATTGAGTAGGTATAGCTGTCTTATGACGGAGCCACACCAACGGGAAACGCCGATAATTATCGCGATGACGGGCGTTAAGCCACAACTTATCGCGATAATTATCAGCGTTTCCCGTTGGTGTGGCCCGGGCATCACTGTTAGCACTTGACAGTTTTTATATAAATATGTAACAGGCAAACATGCTATGAAGATTCCACAAGGCGATTGTGTTCTTGCTATTTTTCTAACTCCCTCTTTTGAACGCAAAACCTTTGCTATGGTGAAAACTTCAAGCTTTCGTCAATCCAGCGGCTACGTCAATTTGCCAGTAACCATATCTTCAGTCTTCTATTATAAGACTGTGTTTAGTGTTTACTTTTAGGATTATTCCACTTTGCCCCATCGGCCGCCCCACTGGTGGGGCAAAGTGGAATGTCTAAAATTTTGCAGTGGAATCTGCCCCACTAAATCGAAATAGTGGGGCAGATTCCACTACTTTAAAATTCTGTTGGATTCTGCCCCACTAGAGTTGGC
The DNA here is from genome assembly GCA_947508005.1 of Amphipoea lucens. NCBI lineage: Eukaryota > Metazoa > Arthropoda > Insecta > Lepidoptera > Noctuidae > Amphipoea > Amphipoea lucens. The sequence continues at coordinate 5,640,816 of OX382376.1, read as the reverse complement.
AACTTAGAATAAACGTACAAACATTTTATTTTTGCAAAGGGGTTTGAAGGTTTTGGCCCTAAAATCAGCCGCCATTTTAATTTTTTTTCAGAATCGCGGTGCACAATAAAAGTTATATATTTAGATAGAGGACAAGTGTAATGTCAAACTTCTATACTAAAAAAAAACGAAAACACAAAAGACTTAAATGTCAGATTAGTCTCTGGGATTAAAAAAAGGAACAATAAATTGCCGTGTTTAATTATTTACTTAAAAAATATGTATTCTTCATTTGTTTCTTCTCCATAAAGGTTTTATAACGTTTCTATTACCTCAATAGTTCAATATGCTTACCTGGAGGAAAAAAAAACAAAAAAATCCTTGTCGTTTTCGACTTATATTTTGGTGAATAACTCCGAAACCTGACGCTTTAGGATATTATGTTATATAACATTTTTTGTTTGTATAAGTGTCCTCTATCTAAATATATAACTTTTGTTGTGCACCGCGATTCTGAAAAAAAATCAAAATCTTCAAACCCCTTTACTACGCAGTAAAAAAATATTTTGTTAGATTGGAGAGTAAACCGAGTTGAATGAACTAAATTCAAGATACGGCCTATTTCGACTCCAAATAAAATTACAAATGAACGATTTTTGGATATTGACGTGATCCATTGACACTCATTCGATGTCCACCGCGCACAGCATGGATGGAAAGCAGCAGATGAAGTGATTTTTTGTACTCCGTTGGTGTAATTGCCGTATGGCGTTCCAGTGTGAGGATAAATAAATAAAAAAAAAAATAAAATTAATTTATTTGCGAGTGTCAAAATATGCGACATGAATGGCAATTTATGCCAGCTTCTAAGTCAACGTCTTAGAGGCTTGATATTTATATAGGAACCATAGATTTAAATATTTGATATCAATTTCAACTTGATAGGACGCATTTCTGAGAAATAGGGTCAGATAGATACAACGAAGTAATCCTATAAAGAGTTTCGATTTTTATACTACATCATGAATCATGATCAAAACAAACTCAATATATTTGTTTTTTTAACGATATGAAGACTAATATAATCGCATCACTTACCTTAAACTTTTTTACTTTGAGCTGATGAAATTAAACCTTTTTAGAATGACGACGTCATAAAAGCCATATTACGGACGAACCCTATCCAAAATTTTAGAATATTTGTTGCATCGCAGTGATCAACAACCCTATTTCTCGTAATAGTTTCTCAATTACAATATTTAAACGGAATAATAATGATCATTGGCCATTCCCTTTATTTTTAACTAGCTTCTGCCCGCGACTTCGTCCGCGGAAAATTTCTTGTTTTAACATAAGATAACACTCGATTGATATTACTGTATTTAATTTTATTAGTAAAATATTGTTTGGAATCAGATCAGTAACTTCAAAGATTACCTAAGTTCTCTTTTCTGCTCAAGGTAACTTAACCCTTGGTCGCCTTTTACTTATTTTATTTATTTAAGTTAGGTATCTATTTAATTTAAAGCTTCTCTATATACAATGTTTGAGGTTGTTTTATTTTCCGGTAACAGAATAATGCCAACCAAAGAGAATGTTTGTCCCTGGGACTTGTTAATAGTCAGGGCAAATGATGTTTTTATTGGAAACTCAGATAGACGCTGTGCACGTTCATCGCTGGATTCTCGAGCGCGGGCCTGCGATGTTATGGCATTTTGCCTAGCGAGCCGCTGCGAGCGCTCAGCGCTAGTCTCCCTATCCCTTGTTTCAGAGACATGCTGCCTTAAAACAGATAGACGCTGTGCACGTTCATCGCTGGATTCTCGAGCGCGGGCCTGTGATGTTATGGCATTTTGCCTAGCGAGCCGCTGCGAGCGCTCAGCGCCAGTCTCCCTATCCCTTGTCTCAGAGACATGCTGCCTTAACTCAGATAGACGCTGCGCACGTTCAGCGCTAGTTTCTCGAGCACGGGCCCGCGACGTCCTCACATTTTGGCTAGCGAGGCCCTGTGAGCGCTCGGAGCTAGATTCTCTAGCGCGTGCTTGCGAAATATTTTCTCTATTTCTCGAGAGGCGCTGCTCATTTTCAGGGGCAGATTCGTCCGTACGGCGTACTCGAGCGGCTCTTGTCTGTGATGTCTGCCGGGACAGTTGAGATTTCCTTTTAGGCATGCTCTCGACAAACTACGCACAGACTTGAAAACAATTACGAACAAAGGGAGAGCGACTCCAACACCGTCCGCCTTTACAAAACAATCGTAATATCGAATAACTCGTATCGATTATTACGATAGAACGAAGTACGAAAGTACGAACATAACATACAAAACAATGAAATCAAACGTACAATAGGCATGGGTTCGATATATCACAACGTAACTTATATCGGATATGTGTTTATTATCATACCATATCGATATCTAAATATACATAACCGTTTTCACAAAAACTTCATCGAGCTATGGTTTATCCAAAGCGCAACAACGAGAATGAACTACGAATAATGTCGAATAAGTAATAACGAACAAAACGCAAACTTCACATCACGAGCGATATGATATCGAGGGTTTTTATTCGCTTTGTCTCTGTCTTACCATTCAATGTTTTACTGGCGTAAAAGTGATGAAGCGAATATTACGTAACTTCGGCTAGTGATTGGTTATTTGGTTAATAATAGTGCGGGCGTAATATCTATATCCTAAAGCGCTAGCAATAAGGTCTAGTTTCTATTTATTTAGTTACAACAAAGATTCCATATGTTAGCAACTTTCCGGCGGCTACTCGATATCAGGGAGAAATTCATTCTTTGAACGTAGGTCACGTTCAATAGATTTAAGGTTGAATTTATATTTATGTTGTTGAAATAAGAATAGCATCGGTAAAAGTGTGAGTTTGCGTTTCGTTCGTTTCAGTTACTTGTGCAAATCGTACTACTGATATCGATATCTGAAAACGGTTTTCGATATCGATATGAAAACTGAATATCGGTTACGTATCCGTTAGCAACTAAATACGAAAACGCCCATGTCTAACGTACAACGAAATTACGATATTTTCGAATATGAGGTTGAGGTATCTAATAGATACTATTAGATACCTCATAATCTCCGTGCTCATAATCGAATCGTCGTTCGTATGGAACTCCAATCCAACTAACGACAACGTGGGCATAAAAATTCCAGAGGGTCATCAATCCACGGAAAGTCTTAACACCGCGATTCAGAAAAATGACGTAATTGCAGAACGCCATCTATGGGCAAATAGGTAAAACGTCTGCACAATGAAAGTTATGCTAGGGGCATTTTGCGTTTTAGTAATTTTATATTATCTCCGAAACTGTATGACCAATTGATATACTGTAAATGGCAAATCTTATCTGTATGATGTTCTTGTGATACTGAAATAATTTATTGTCATAAGAATTAATATTTTGTTGCTCAAATAATCAACCAAACGTAAGTATACCGAAAAAAAATTTTTTTAATGCAATAAAAGAAGTATAAAAGATAAAATATAAAAGATAGAGATATGGTATCGCGGACTTTTTTGTAGAAATAATGAAGACGAACCAGGTAGCCATACATTGTTTTTAATTTTAAGCAACTGTTTAGGCAGCGCACGCAAATAATTCTGTTTTATGTGGTATTTTTTTCCGACTTGCTAGACAAAAGTTGTGATAGCTCGGTTAATATACATGCTATAGAAACAATTTATAGCCTATAGCACTCAGGAATAATGTAGCTTTCTGCCAGTTAAAAAATTGTTAGAATTGGATTATGAGTTCCAGAGATTACCCCCTACATACAAACTTACAAACTTACAAACTTACAAACTTACAAATTTTACCTCTTTATAATATTAGTATAAGTATATTGTTTGGAATCAGATCAGTAACTTCAAAGATTACCTAAGTTCTCTTTTCTGCTCAAGGTAACTTAACCCTTGGTCGCCTTTTACTTATTTTATTTATTTAAGTTAGGTATCTATTTAATTTAAAGCTTCTCTATATACAATGTTTGAGGTTGTTTTATTTTCCGGTAACAGAATAATGCCAACCAAAGAGAATGTTTGTCCCTGGGACTTGTTAATAGTCAGGGCAAATGATGTTTTTATTGGAAACTCAGATAGACCTGTGCACGTTCATCGCTGGATTCTCGAGCGCGGGCCTGCGATGTTATGGCATTTTGCCTAGCGAGCCGCTGCGAGCGCTCAGCGCTAGTCTCCCTATCCCTTGTTTCAGAGACATGCTGCCTTAAAACAGATAGACGCTGTGCACGTTCATCGCTGGATTCTCGAGCGCGGGCCTGTGATGTTATGGCATTTTGCCTAGCGAGCCGCTGCGAGCGCTCAGCGCCAGTCTCCCTATCCCTTGTCTCAGAGACATGCTGCCTTAACTCAGATAGACGCTGCGCACGTTCAGCGCTAGTTTCTCGAGCACGGGCCCGCGACGTCCTCACATTTTGGCTAGCGAGGCCCTGTGAGCGCTCGGAGCTAGATTCTCTAGCGCGTGCTTGCGAAATATTTTCTCTATTTCTCGAGAGGCGCTGCTCATTTTCAGGGGCAGATTCGTCCGTACGGCGTACTCGAGCGGCTCTTGTCTGTGATGTCTGCCGGGACAGTTGAGATTTCCTTTTAGGCATGCTCTCGACAAACTACGCACAGACTTGAAAACAATTACGAACAAAGGGAGAGCGACTCCAACACCGTCCGCCTTTACAAAACAATCGTAATATCGAATAACTCGTATCGATTATTACGATAGAACGAAGTACGAAAGTACGAACATAACATACAAAACAATGAAATCAAACGTACAACAAAATTACGATATTTTCGAATATGAGGTTGAGGTATCTAATAGATACTATTAGATACCTCATAATCTCCGTGCTCATAATCGAATCGTCGTTCGTATGGAACTCCAATCCAACTAACGACAACGTGGGCATAAAAATTCCAGAGGGTCATCAATCCACGGAAAGTCTTAACACCGCGATTCAGAAAAATGACGTAATTGCAGAACGCCATCTATGGGCAAATAGGTAAAACGTCTGCACAATGAAAGTTATGCTAGGGGCATTTTGCGTTTTAGTAATTTTATATTATCTCCGAAACTGTATGACCAATTGATGTACTGTAAATGGCAAATCTTATCTGTATGATGTTCTTGTGATACTGAAATAATTTATTGTCATAAGAATTAATATTTTGTTGCTCAAATAATCAACCAAACGTAAGTATACCGAAAAAAAATTTTTTTAATGCAATAAAAGAAGTATAAAAGATAAAATATAAAAGATAGAGATATGGTATCGCGGACTTTTTTGTAGAAATAATGAAGACGAACCAGGTAGCCATACATTGTTTTTAATTTTAAGCAACTGTTTAGGCAGCGCACGCAAATAATTCTGTTTTATGTGGTATTTTTTTCCGACTTGCTAGACAAAAGTTGTGATAGCCCGGTTAATATACATGCTATAGAAACAATTTATAGCCTATAGCACTCAGGAATAATGTAGCTTTCTGCCAGTTAAAAAATTGTTAGAATTGGATTATGAGTTCCAGAGATTACCCCCTACATACAAACTTACAAACTTACAAACTTACAAACTTACAAATTTTACCTCTTTATAATATTAGTATAGAAGTATAGATGAAATTCTTCAGTACGTAAAAACATCTGTTTATTTTGCATATACTTACCTACTATACGCTAAGCATGAATTCAGAATTTAAGAATGTCATGTCTTAATTGTGTTTTGGAACTTGAGACACAATGTTGACGTGAAAGAGTTTAAATTCCAATGTAACCAATTTTTATTTAGAACCTTGTACAAGTTGGACGTCACGACATCTTCGTGGAAATGAGAGTCAACCAAGTAATAGTACATTACTGCAGCGGCCATCAAAAGAGGCATTGATGGACGAACGTGTAAATATGGGCCGAGGCAAAGCCGAGGCACACATAAGTAAGTCCATCAATGTCTAGTTGTGGCCAAGGCTTGTATAGTACTTTTCTCAAAATAATGCGCGGAAATTAAAACTAAGTAGTACCTAGGCAGAACTTTTTGTCAATTACAGTTACTTTTAAAAATCAATGACGAACAACGAACAAAATTATTTTTTCCCGCGTTAGGCTGGCTGCATACGTCCGGTTTCCTGATTCGGAATTCAGATTCGGAGATCTTGAATGCACGCATTTCATATAAAATCTCTTTAGCGCACACGTTCTTATATTTTCCGTCAGGGTCTTCCGTCAGCTTTCTATTAGCAAGCCAGTTCGAAATTTAAATAAAACCTTTGATAAGTTACCTCCTTGGTTGCCATGTCTCGGAGTAAAACAGATATGAGATTACTATGTAATTTATTCGGCCACAAAACACGACAGATATGGATTTTTCTACAACTTTTGCCGGCCGCTGCTCGCATGTATTTGGTCAGTACAGCAATTTCGATTTATGTCGAAGAAGGTTGTCAAAATAATGCTCAAAGGGGTTTGAAGGTTTTGGCCCTAAAATCAGCCGCCATTTTGATTTAATTTCAGAATCGCGGTGCATAACAAAAGTTATATATATTATTTAGATAGAGGACACTTATACAAACAAAAAATGTAAAATAACATAATATCCTAAAGCGTCAGATTTCGGAGTTATTCACCAAAATATAAGTCGAAAACAACAAGGATTTTTTTGTTTTGTTTCCCTCCAGGTAAGCATATCCAGATTAGTCTCTGGGATTAAAAAAACGAACTATAAATTGCCGTGTTGAATTACTTATTTAAAAAATGTCTATTCTTCATTTGTTTCTTCTCCATAAAGGTTTCGTAACGTTTCTATTACCTCAATAGTTCAATATGCTTACCTGGAGGGAAAAAAAACAAAAAAATCCTTGTTATTTTCGACTTATATTTAGGTGAATAACTCCGAAACCTGACGCTTTAGGATATTATGTTAGACTAGCTTCTGCCCGCGACTTCGTCCGCGGAAAATTTCTTGTTTTAACATAAGATAACACTCGATTGATATTACTGTATTTAATTTTATTAGTAAAATATTGTTTGGAATCAGATCAGTAACTTCAAAGATTACCTAAGTTCTCTTTTCTGCTCAAGGTAACTTAACCCTTGGTCGCCTTTTACTTATTTTATTTATTTAAGTTAGGTATCTATTTAATTTAAAGCTTCTCTATATACAATGTTTGAGGTTGTTTTATTTTCCGGTAACAGAATAATGCCAACCAAAGAGAATGTTTGTCCCTGGGACTTGTTAATAGTCAGGGCAAATGATGTTTTTATTGGAAACTCAGATAGACGCTGTGCACGTTCATCGGTGGATTCTCGAGCGCGGGCCTGCGATGTTATGGCATTTTGCCTAGCGAGCCGCTGCGAGCGCTCAGCGCTAGTCTCCCTATCCCTTGTTTCAGAGACATGCTGCCTTAAAACAGATAGACGCTGTGCACGTTCATCGCTGGATTCTCGAGCGCGGGCCTGTGATGTTATGGCATTTTGCCTAGCGAGCCGCTGCGAGCGCTCAGCGCCAGTCTCCCTATCCCTTGTCTCAGAGACATGCTGCCTTAACTCAGATAGACGCTTCGCACGTTCAGCGCTAGTTTCTCGAGCACGGGCCCGCGACGTCCTCACATTTTGGCTAGCGAGGCCCTGTGAGCGCTCGGAGCTAGATTCTCTAGCGCGTGCTTGCGAAATATTTTCTCTATTTCTCGAGAGGCGCTGCTCATTTTCAGGGGCAGATTCGTCCGTACGGCGTACTCGAGCGGCTCTTGTCTGTGATGTCTGCCGGGACAGCTGAGATTTCCTTTTAGGCATGCTCTCGACAAACTACGCACAGACTTGAAAACAATTACGAACAAAGGGAGAGCGACTCCAACACCGTCCGCCTTTACAAAACAATCGTAATATCGAATAACTCGTATCGATTACTACGATAGAACAAAGTACGAAAGTACGAACATAACATACAAAACAATGAAATCAAACGTACAACGAAATTACGATATTTTCGAATATGAGGTTGAGGTATCTAATAGATACTATTAGATACCTCATAATCTCCGTGCTCATAATCGAATCGTCGTTCGTATGGAACTCCAATCCAACTAACGACAACGTGGGCATAAAAATTCCAGAGGGTCATCAATCCACGGAAAGTCTTAACACCGCGATTCAGAAAAATGACGTAATTGCAGAACGCCATCTATGGGCAAATAGGTAAAACGTCTGCACAATGAAAGTTATGCTAGGGGCATTTTGCGTTTTAGTAATTTTATATTATCTCCGAAACTGTATGACCAATTGATATACTGTACATGGCAAATCTTATCTGTATGATGTTCTTGTGATACTGAAATAATTTATTGTCATAAGAATTAATATTTTGTTGCTCAAATAATCAACCAAACGTAAGTATACCGAAAAAAAATTTTTTTAATGCAATAAAAGAAGTATAAAAGATAAAATATAAAAGATAGAGATATGGTATCGCGGACTTTTTTGTAGAAATAATGAAGACGAACCAGGTAGCCATACATTGTTTTTAATTTTAAGCAACTGTTTAGGCAGCGCACGCAAATAATTCTGTTTTATGTGGTATTTTTTTCCGACTTGCTAGACAAAAGTTGTGATAGCTCGGTTAATATACATGCTATAGAAACAATTTATAGCCTATAGCACTCAGGAATAATGTAGCTTTCTGCCAGTTAAAAAATTGTTAGAATTGGATTATGAGTTCCAGAGATTACCCCCTACATACAAACTTACAAACTTACAAACTTACAAACTTACAAACTTACAAACTTACAAATTTTACCTCTTTATAATATTAGTATAGAAGTATAGATAACATTTTTTGTTTGTTTAAGTTTCTTCTATCTAAATATATAACTTTTGTTGTGCACCGCGATTCTGAAAAAAAATCAAAATGGCGGCCGACCTTAGGGCCACCCTCCATACAAAAATCTTCAAACCCCTTTTATTTCCTAGTTGTTTCTGGAAGGATACGGGTTGTAAATCGCAGATTAATTACACGATTTGTTACAAGCATATGTTACATGCAGCGTTGAAGTAAGAATGACCAAACCGTCATTTACCTACACAATATACGTGCATTTGGCCATTTGCATTTCTTATCAGTATAGTCCATTTTGAGACCCACTCTTTCGGAGGCTCTACTGAGGTCATCGGGCATTGTACTAAGGTCCTCCATAGTCTCAGCCATCACTACAATATTATCGCAAACCGAAGGTGAGTTATGTAGGTACTCGCCATTTATGTTAATGCCAGCCCCTTTTCAGTCCAGAGCCTTGAAGACATCCTCCAGTGCAGCAGTGAACAGTTTGGGAGAGATAACGTCTCACTGTCTTACACCTCTCTGCAGGAGGATAGGTTTCGAGGTCTGATCCTGGAGCCGGATTGACATAGTGGCGTTTTCGTACAGACACCTCGATGCAGCATCCACTGCCGCGAAGTATTTCCAACATTCCGTTTCAATTGGATTCGTAACATCATCTATACTAGAATACGTGGAAGAATGTTTTTTGGACAATTGAAGCAACAACTGAGGTTCAGATCAACTTTCATTCTTGGGAATAATGGGAATCGCGTAAAATATGACACTGGTTTGGCCGATTGTTTCTAGGTACAGCTTGGCAAAAAAGAGTGTGGAATAAATGAGGTCGCCAGTATCGCACCTGTGGCAACCCGAAATACTACGACTCAACAGTTTTTGATACTTGTTATTTTTGGGGATATGATCCCAATCCCAGGTACGGTTCAGTACCTTAGACGCTACGCAAACACCATGGAAGGCTTCAATGTCACGAAAGCGGTGCAGTAGGTACCCACAGACAGATAATCAAGCCCCTAAGAGCAGTCTAAGGCACTCCACCCACTGCACCGCATTACGCGGCGGGGTGCGGGAAACGGAGCCAAATTCCACGCGCGGAAGCGCGTTTTTATTGAATTTGTATGTAAAAAATCACGCGCGGGGGCGCGTTATCTGCTCGCCGCGACGAGGTGCGGTGCAGTGGGTGGAGCGCCTAACAGTGGGATTTTTAGGAATTGACGATAATAGTTTGTTTACAGGGATAATGAAAGAACACGTTTTTTTGAAATTTCATTTTAATACAAAAAAATCAATCGGACGAATCGAAAACACTTTCATCTAAATATTCAATGCCAGAAAAGCTCACATTTTGTCTAGAGCTTCCTGCAACTTCAGAATCACTAATATATTCTAATTCTGATAAATCACTGCTGCTGCTACTGTCATCTCTGAGATTTATTACCAATCGTTCTATCTGTTCATACATAGTCACACCTCTGTCATAATATTCTTTTTCTATTTTCATTACATGCTTGCATGAATTTTTCCAGTCTTCGGCAGTAATGTTTGAAAATGCTTGTTTAGCAGCCACCTATAAAAAATAATTAAACGTTAACTATAGTTCTTACATAGCAACATTAAATATGCATAATTATATAAACTAGGCTACATACCTTTATATCAATGACCCAACATTGACTGAAGCAATTTTATGCTTTGCAATTCCCCAAATTAGTTCAATAGGATTGAGGTCACAATGATAAGGCGGAAGGCGTACCACAGTGTGACCATGATCTCCTAAAATTTGGTCAATTTCATGAATGGGCTCTGGTTTATGCCGCTTCACTAGCATTAATAATTGAGGCTTGCGGAGAGACTCATCAAAAGGTATATTATTTTGCAGTAACCATAACCTTATCTCAGCAACTTTTGAAGCGCTAGTTGGTGCTTTGTTCAAGACCACCGAATGGTAAGGAGCATTATCCATTACAATAATGGAAGGCTCTCTTAGGTCGGGGATTAATTTTTCAGTGACCCATTTTGTGAAGTTAGTTTTATTCATTTCCGAGTGATAGTCTTCATTTTTGTTTGTGCCACTGAAAATCAAAAGGGCATTTGGAACAAATCCTTTCTCGCTCCCAGCATGTACAATTATATATCTCTTGCCTTTTGATATGTTGTGTTTCACTCCGCTGACATCAACTGATTGCCAACATTTTTTCAGCTTGTATGATGAGTGAATATAACTTTCATCCAAATATATTATTTCTTTTTGTAGTTCTGGAGGCAGGTTTCTGTTATCCATAATAATTTTCAAATATTGCTCTCGCTTTGCTGCTATGTTAGGTTTCTCTATTAGAGACGATCTGTCTGTTTTACATTTCTTATAAGAAAAACCCAGAGAGTGTAATATCTTTCTGAGATGTTCACGGCTTCCATCATAACCCAAGTCCTCTCTAACTACCGGCAGTAAATTTCTCAGTGTAGGCACCTGAAACATGGTATTTTGTTCTAAATATGCTTTTTTTAAACTCATGAAATCGGGAGTAGTATAAGAATAAAACGTACCTGCTTTTTCACAGTGTAAAAGAAATGAACCTTTTGTCTAATTGCACATAAATCGAAATCATCTAATTTTTTCTTTGGGCGACCTTTGCGATGTTTTCCCGGTGTTGAAAAAATACCATTATTTTTTTCACCTTCCTCAACAATTTTTCTTACTGTGTTGACAGATTTACCTAAAACAAAAAGAATAATAACTGTATTTTATTAATTCCATGTTCATTATCTTCAAGTATCAATCATGGAGGTTAGCGTATACGAGACTTGTCAAACTTCAAAATATAACCTTAATTGAAAATTAAGGTTATATTTTGAAGTTTGACAAGTTTGACAATTTCTGTAAACAAGACTAAAAGTTACTTTATATCGTGATACTAACAAAACTACGCATTGAAAACATTTATAAATACTTATTTAAGATACAATGACTTATTTATGTTACATAAATACCTGTCATATCGGCAGTTCTTTGACCAGGTTTTTTTTTGATCATCTAGATACTTTGTTAAAGAAAGTGTGTACCAAGGCAAAAAAAAAATAGTAGTATGCGGTGACTTCAACATCAACACACTGAAAAAAAATAACTTTACATTGGACTTTGAAAATTTACTGTTGAATTATAATTTAAAGTTAGTGATTAATCAAGCAACTAGACCAAAGAGCAACACGTGTTTAGATAACTTTGCGCACAATTCCAAACAAAATTGTATGAGCGAAGTAGTCGACTTCGGTTTATCGGACCATACCGCTCAAATTTTAAAAATACCGGTAAGCAAAACATGTACAATACATTCATGGCGAATTCAAAAGCCTAACTTATCCAGAGAAAATTTAATTTTGTTTAAAAAGCACCTTCAGTGCCTATCTTTCTCAGAAGTACTTGAAACAGATGACCCTAATGATGCATATAATAATTTTATAGATCTGTTTCGACTATTATATAATTTATGCTTCCCAATGCAATTAAAAAATGTAAAATCTGATAAAAAAATTAAATGGCTATCACGCGGTATTAGGATTTGTAGCAGAAAACAACGGAATATGCTATGGAAATACAGAAGATCACCTACAAGCGAGAACAAAAATAAATTTCAAAAGTATGCACAGAAACTTAAAAAGATTGTAAAACTAACTCAAAGAGCCCAAAACAATTATATGATTAATAGCTCAATAAACAAATCAAAATCATCATGGCAAATAATAAATAGCAATAATAATTTATTTAAAGAACCAATTTTGCAAATTAAGGACGGAAACAAACTAATAAAAGCCCCTAGGCAGATTGCAGAATCATTTAATAACTTTTTTGTTGACCAAATACATGATGTACCCAGTAATTGTACGGGAAACACAGCTGCAATTACCAAAACCCGTAATTCTTTGTTTATGCAGCCGGTAGTCCCCCAAGATATTACACGTGTGATACAAAACTTAAAAAATAAAAAAAGTTTCGGATTCGATGGTTTTTCAACAGTTGCAGTCAAATTTGTCTCTGATATTATCGCAAAACCATTAAGCCATATAATAAACGTGAGTATAAGCTCAAGTATATTCCCTGATGAATTAAAGACTGTGATCATAAAACCATTGCACAAAAAGAATGACAAGGAAGACATGACAAACTATAGACCTGTAGCTCTTATTTCAATATTCTCCAAAATCTTTGAAAAAATCATCTATGAATCTATTTACACGTTTATAGCTAAAAATGATATTTTATGTGAAGAACAAAAGGGCTTTCGATAAAATAAAAATATCAACATGGCAATATTCGATCTCTTGAAAGTAATCATGAATAATGTGGATAAAAAACAATCCTATATGTGCAATATTCACAGATATGACAAAGGCATTCGATTATGTAAAACATAACACTCTTTTGAATAAACTTAGTGACTATGGCATAAGAGGTAACGTCCTAAACCTAATAAAATCATATCTCACGGATAGAAAACAGTACACAGAACTGTCGAGAATCTGTACTAAAACCAAACGTGAACTGAAATACCTATCAAGTTGCAGAGTAATAGAGTTCGGAGTTCCACAGGGCAGTGTACTCGGTCCATTACTGTTTCTACTTTATATTAATGACCTACCCCGTCAAATTCGACACCCATGACATTATTTGCCGATGACAGCACTGCTATAGTCGAATGTATGAATGAGACGAACTACGAAAATGAAATAAACAGCACACTTAAAACAATAATAGAGTGGCTTAAAAAAATAATCTCGTCATAAATTTAAAAAAAACTAAAGTCATGCATTTTCACCAGAGGTTACAGCCAAAAAAAGTAATCGTTGAATATAATGGCCAAATCGTAGACACTACTTCAGTGACTAAATTCTTAGGAGTGCAGATTGACGATAATTTGACATGGAAATCTCATGCTGAAAATGTATGCCAAAAACTTAGCAAATCTTCGTATGGACTCTATAACCTCTCAAATAAACTAAACATAAATACATTAGTTATAGCCTATCATGGATTAGTTGCTTCAGTATTAAGATATGGTGTCATATTTTGGGGCAATTGCAGTGAGAGGGAAAGAATATTTAGAGCCCAAAAACGATGTATTCGATCAATGACAGGTCTTAAGTTTACTGAAAGTTGTCAACCTGTATTTATATCCCTAAATATTTTGACATTACCTTGTTTATATATACTAGAAGTTGCTCTATTCGTTAAATTAAATAAACACCTATTTACCTCAATGATTGACATAAGGCAACGCACAGCACCAATGAGGTCCCAGTATAAAAACCAATTGTGCACAGGTGGTCATAAAACAGCCTTATTAAAAAATAGCATCTTTTCCATGGGACCACTTGTATATAATAAATTACCTGAAACTTTAAAAGACCTTCCCATAAAAATGTTCAAAAATCAATTAACAAAACTATTGCTGGAGAAATGCTATTACACAATTAAAGACTTTTTAAAGGACAAAACTGTATAGGAAAATGTTATCGATAAATGTACGTTGTCTCTGCAATTTCGAATGTTTCAGATTATAATAATGACATTGTTATTTATTTATTATTTTTTATGGTTGTTGCTGTATTGTAATTTGACAAACAGATTTTGAAGTTACCAGATTATGTAAAGATTATAACTAGTAATAATTGTGATTGTCGTTAATGTTTTGGATTATTTTGACATTAAGCTTTGTAACATTCACATTACGACATATATTCTTCACTACATGATTTGCGAGAGATTTATATTTAATTCATTGATTATTTTGATTATTATTTCGTTTATTTATTTATGTACATTAATTGATTATTATTATTATTATTTTTTGTTTTAATCTGATCTATAACTATATATTAAATTTGACTATGGCTAATAATAATCGTATCGATAGCTGTATCTATAATACTATTCAATTCAAACCTAATATGTTGCATGCCGTAAGGTAAAATGTATCGGGACACTTATCAAATATTCCAACTTATATGTATACCTACATTATCAGCAAATAAATGATTTCTTTCTTTGATAAACATTCTCGATATCAGACAAAACTTGTCCCGCTTGAGATTCGGCCAGACACCGCGAAAAGACGTGGTAAATCACTGCTCTGCCACCACTACGAATAGTTTTATTTATTTTAAATAGTTAAATATGCAACGAAAGTTGATAATTTTTAGAAATCTATGAAAAACGACTAGGATAGTCGCACTGTTGACACAGAATGTACTAGCAGTTGACAACTAAAGCAATGTTGCCACAATCATCGATATTTAGTTCCAGCTGTCACCGCGTCAGACTCTTTTTTGCCAAGCTGTAAATATCAATTTCATGCAGGTAGCCCCTGTAACCTAGGATCAAGCAAAGCAGCTTATACAATCATGTTGTGATAAATCACTTTACCTACCTTTTAAAAAAAAATGTAGTTTGATACTTATAGTTTGTCAAACTATAAGTATCTTTGGGGTCCGTGGCTAAATAATAACAGCCGCACAGGTCGATCGATCAGGTTAAGCTATGCATGCCGCGGTTGTTCTGTGGATGGGTGATCATCTTTACATACCGAGACCCCTCCGTGCCTCGGAAAGCACGTTAAGCCGGTGGTCCCGGCTGTCATTCGTGGATCTTTGACAGTCGTTACGAGTAGTCAGAAGCCGAAAGTCTAACAACGAGTCTTAGTAAGGGGTATCGTATTACCCAGTAACTGGATTGTGGAGGTCAGATAGGCAGTCGCTCCATGTAAAATACTGGTATTCAACTGCATCTGGTTAGACTGGAAGCCGACCCCAACATAGTTGGGAAAAGGCTAGAAAGATGATGATGTTCCGATTTGGGGTCTCAGCCCTCAGGCCTGCCCTCTGTGAGAGTTGGCCGCAGAATGTCGGTCGGTGGTTGTCACATGTCTTCGAATGTTTGTTTCTAGGAAATGCTGTTTCTTTAGAATGTCTTTTCCTTTATCGTTGTGAATTTTTGAAACGATTTTATGTAAGCTTATTAATGTGTGAATTTAGTTGATTTTATTCCTTTTATTCCTTACAGTCAACAAAGTAGTTTAGTGGCTGTTTGTATACAGGGTGAATTTTTCAAGTGGGCGTGGATGGGCAAATTCGAAACTATGAGGACTAGCGAAAAGTACTCAAAGGAGTCGCGGGCTCGATTTTGTTGAAAACTAAAACTGCATCATAGGATTTTTGAAAAATCAATATTTCTAGGCAGGAATCGAACCTGTAGATTTTGAAAAATAAAACACATACTGTACCTATTATTACACCATTCGATAGTGTCGCTAATAAGGATCGATTTCGGGGAAGTAATGACATATGGCAAACTAAATGAAAGAGCTAATTTTTAACAAAATACTTTTTTATTTTTCTTATGTTACCTTACCTACCTCATCATCATCTTCCTAGCCTTTTCCCAACTATGTTGGGATCGGCTTCCAGCCTGATGCAGCTGAATACCAGTATTTTACATGGAGCTACTGCCTATCTGACCTCCACAACCCAGTTACTGGGTAATACGACCCCTTCCCCTTGGTAAGACTGGTTGTCAGACCTTCAAGCTTCTGACTACCCGTAACGACTGTCAAAGATCCAGGAATGACAGCCGGGACCAACGGCTTAACGTGCTTTCCGAGGCATGGAGGGGTCTCGGTATGTAAAGGTGGTCACCCATCCACAGACCAACCGCGGCAAGCGTAGCTTAACTTGATGGATTGACCTGTGCGGCTGTTATTATTTAGCCGGGCCAGGGTTATGTTACCTACCTACTAAACCTTAACTGATTAATTGTTCAAAATGATGACCATTGTTTTCAATACATAGCTGGATTCGACGTTCCAAGGATTGTACTGCATTCAGCATTACAATATTATTGATTCCATTAGAATATTTTCCGAAGATCGTAATAGAAATTTGAATTTAGAACATAATGTTGTAAAGATGACTGCGCTGCGGGTGTGTTAATAAAAATATTGAGCATCGTTTCGAACAAGGTACGTAATGTAAGTATGAATACTTTAAAATAAGCAGAAGTTTATTAAAATTCAACATTTTCCTTAAGTTTGCCGTATGTCATTACTTCCCAGAATTTGATCCTTATAAGGAACACTATCGAATGGTGAAATAATAGAGCGTGTGTTTTTTTTTTCAATATCAGCAGGTTCGATTGCTGGCTAGAAATATTGATTTTTCGAAAATCCAATGATGCAGTTTTCGTTTTCATCAAAATCGAGCCCGCGACTCCTTTGAGTACTTTTCGCTAGTCCTCATAGTTTAGAATTTGGCCATACACGCCCACTTGGAAAATTCAGCCTGTATAGTTAAGTTGTTTCTTATTTATAAGTTAATCATAAGAATGTATATGCCATACTAAATGATGATTAATGTGTGATTTTGAACAGTTAAATAGTTAGAATAAATAGCATTTCGTTTTCTATTTACGGGGACAAATCGTATTCAGTTTGTGATTTTAAACTTCAATAAACTAGTAAAAACAAATCGTATAATATCTGTGATTTTAAAAGTACATAGTTATATTTGATAAAAATTTGCAAAAATAAAATGTTTGTGCGTTTATTCTAAGGTGCCAACCCTAGTGGGGCAGAATCCAACAGGATTTAAAAGTAGTGGAATCTGCCCCACTATTTCGATTTAGTAGGGCAGATTCCACTGCAAAATTTTAGGCATTCCACTTTGCCCCACCAGTGGGGCGGCTGGTGGGGCAAAGTGGAATAATCCGACTTTTACTCTCACTAAATGGTAGCGGAAGTTTATGTGATAACTTTCAGTACATAAAGGCGCTTTGATTATCATACGAGTATAACTGTACATAAGCATAGAAGTATTTTTAAGTTGAGACCAAAAATATGCTGCTGTGACGATCACAAATGAAACGAAAACTATTTCTTCGATACAATTTTCAATATTCACCACAACACGCTACTAAAAGTTGCTCAAAATAAATTCCTTAAAAGAATGTGCATCCAAGAAAATGGAGCTCATTTTGAGCAACTAACTAGTTAATTTACTCGTTTTTTTCGTTCGAATAAAATCAGTTTCTAAAAGATTTCATGGTTTTTGTTCAATTGAATTTACCATGTTTGCTAGAGAGATTTGATCCTTATGATTGACCCTATCGATTGGTGCCATAAAAGACAGGATGCAATTTTTTCGGATTTTAGTCGGTTCGATTCCCGGATATGGCAAGCATATTTTCAAAAATCTTTAAATGCAGTTTTGTTTCTTTTAAAAATAAAGGAATGTTTCCTTTGGGTAAAATATGCTGTCTTCAGTATTAAGAGTACTTTCCCTCCAGGTACGCTTCGAAAATTCCGCCCTAGTATAGGATGAAAAGTTTTAAATCAGCATGGATGGCAAAATCTGAAATTATAGGCTCCAGCAATAGCGAAAAATACATAAAAAGAGTCCTCCTATATGTATTTCTCGCTGTTGCCGGGGCCGATTTCGGATACTAAAACTGCATGATAAGATTTTTGAAAAATAAATGGCTCTAGCTAGGATCATCTCTATCTTTATTGATAGGAATCCCTTCAATGACTTATCGTTTCTTTTTAACCGACTTCAAAAAAAGGAGGAGGTTCTCAATTCAACGGTATGTTTTTTTTTTTTTTTTTATGTTTGTTACGCGATTACTCCGTCAATTGTGGACCGATTTTCAAAATTATTTTTTTGTTCGAAAGGAGATACTTCTGAAGTGGTCCCATAGTCACCAAGTCAGGAT
This sequence comes from Amphipoea lucens, assembly GCA_947508005.1. NCBI lineage: Eukaryota > Metazoa > Arthropoda > Insecta > Lepidoptera > Noctuidae > Amphipoea > Amphipoea lucens. The sequence continues at coordinate 5,622,220 of OX382376.1, read as the reverse complement.
CTGATGATTGGATCCTGGAGAAATCGAAGGAACTCTTCAAATATTATAGGCACACCTATAGCGATTTGGGTATTTTTTATAGTAACTCGTGCATTTGCTCTCGGAAAGCACCATTTGGTGAAGTGGAACTGATGATGAAGACCACAGATGGACACCGGAACTACTCAATAATATCTAAGTATTTCACGGGTTGCGATTCGATTACTTTAATATGGTTACTAAGCAATTTATGCTCGCCACGATGTGAATGGTGATATGGAGCTGATGGTGGACCAGGGGAACTCCTCAACAATTAACTTCCCTGCTTAGGGAAAAGCAATATTTTGTAAAAGGCGATGAGCATGTTGACACTGGCTATTGTAACTTAGATAAATTATAATCAGACCCACTAAAAATCGTGAAATAAAAACTTTTTAACAAAAATACAACCGACTTCCAAAAGAAACACTACAAAGTGAAAAATAACTTTAATTTCGGAAGTCGGTGGCAAAAAACGTAAATACAAAACCAAAGACACCGACTTCCTAAATTAGTTATTTTTCACTTTGTAGGTAGTGTTTCTTTTAGAAGTCGGTTGTATTTTTGTTAAAAAGTTTTTTTTTTTTTTATAAAAAACTTAGATTTATAATTTTTTGATATTTTCGAAAATCTGTCTTCCGAGTAGAGATAAGTTTCCTCCGAGGTTGGGTGGAGCAAATAATAATAATATTAGGATTGTTTGTGTGTTTGGACTTGTCAGAACCCGTATTTTTTGTGTTATATCCATCTGTCGCGTATTTATTCTTGTATATGTTGTACACAACATGTTTGAACAAATTAATATAATATCATAAGGAAAAACACCACTTTTATTATAGGTGTTTGACTTGTATTCAGATTCTAAACCGGAATAAACGCTTTCTAACCGACTTCAAAAAAGGAGGTTCCGTATTCGACCAGTAGTAAGTATGCATGTATGTATGTTTGTATGTCCGCGATTTTCTCAAAAACTAATGAACCAATTTTGATGTTTCTTTCATTAACGTGATCTAGGTACATACTTTCAGGAAGGTTTTAGTATATAATAAATTGGGTAATTATTCTATTGTACGAAGTTATATGTACTTATAAATGTACTGTATCTCCGGCATTTATATGCGAATTTTGATGATTCCATTTTTCGCGAGCCCGCGCGTCCTCCCTCCAGTTTTGACTTGATGTTTTAATTGATATTTTTATTTCCATAGCAAGTAGTGTTAATTGAATTTGTAGGTACAACTAAAAAGTGATAAAAAAAATATTTTTACAAAAATAAAAAAAAAACAACCGACTTAAAAAAAAACACTACAAAGTGAAAAATAACTTTAACATCGGAAGTCGGTATCAAAAAACGAAAATGCGGAACCAACGACACCGACTTCCGAAATTAAAGTTATTTTTCACTTTATAGTGGTTTTTTTAAGTCGTTTGTTTTTTTTTTAATTACACCTTATTTCTAATTATTTATACCTTATATATTTATACCTTAATTCTGATTATTACATTACCACCAAAATTGGCCTTAATTTCATAAAGTTAATAATCTTGTGTCGAGAACCAATAGCATAATAAGTATAATATATCGTAATTTGGGAGCACTTTAGACTTATTTTATCTACAGGTAGGTACTTACTAATATTAAAAATGCGAAAGTGTGTATGTCTGTTACCTCTTCACGCTTAAACCGCTGAACCGATTTAGATGAAATTCGGTATAGAGATAGTTTGAGTCCCGGGAAAGGACATACGATAATTTTTATCCCGATATTCATACGGAGAACTTATGCGGGTGAAACCGCGGATCGCTGCTAGTAAGTATATCTGTCTTCGAAACGACAACACTCACTAACGGCATAATTATGCAAAGGTGAAGGTTATTGAAGAAGCGAGCGAATAGTAGAAAATGTTAAAAATTAAAAATAATGTCCACTGACTAAACTATTGGATATATTTGATTGAATTTTAGTATGCAGACTGGAGAGCAGTGGTGGCCCAGTGGTAAAGGCCGCGACTTACGAGTTGTAGGTCGTAGGTTCGAACCCAGACAGGTGCTTTACTTTGTTTAAATTATTTCATCACCACTGCTCTCAAAAACGGTGAAGGAAAACATCGTGAGGAAACCGGCATGTCCTAGAACCAAAAATTCGAAGACATGTGACATCTACCAACCCGCACTGGGCCCGCGTGGTGGATTACGGCCCACTCCCTCTCACAGAGAGGAGGCCTGTGTCCCAGCAGTGGGAACATTATAGGCTGATTATGTTATGTTGTATTTATGTATGCAGACTGGGAACGTCATTGGGTATACGCAGTTTAATTTATTGATGTATTGTTATCTCCACCTTGGGTATTGTTGTCTCCACTGGGGTATAGCCAATGAATCATTTGCGATACAGTCGTTAGATTTCAGTAAGATTCAATCTGTTGGAAGAGAGTGGAGTAGGTACTCCGTGATCAACAGGTTTGAATTTAATTTTTTTGACAGATTTGAAGTCATCAGATTTGGGAAGGGTCTTATAGCCCTTCACCATGTTTTACGACGAACAAATATAACCAAGAGTTTTGAAACACTATCATCACACTAATATTATAAAGGCGAAAGTTTGTGAGTGTGTGTGTTTATATGTTTGTTACTTCTTCACGCTCAAACCGCTGAACCGATTTAGACGAAATTTGGTATAGAGATAGTTTGAGTCCCGGAAAAGGACATAGGCTACTTTTTATCCCGATATTCCCACGGGATCGAAACTTATGCGGGTGAAACCGCGGGGCGCAGCTAGTTGCTTCATAAATTCATAATATATTTTGTTTTAATTGAGTCCATTTCTGGGGCAAGCTTGTATGGGACAAAAATCCATCTCCTTTATTTAGCTTTTTTTGTGCCGACTCAAGAGCTCACGTCGACGTCTTACTCATTCTTTCGCGTTACAAATTAATAAAAGGACCCTTATGTTACTCAATCATTAAGATAATGGATAGATTTGGAAGATCTTTGAGTATGGAGTCGAATGCACCTGTTGAAAGTATTGTAAATGAAGAGTTGATGGAGAATACGAGTGAAGAAACAACTATTGAGACAAGTACGGTGGATGTTGACAATGAAAATCGGAGAAATGTTGAGAAAAGGGTGAGAGAAGATAGTGAAGAAATTATAGAAGAGGATGATGGTTTTACCACAGTAACCAGAAAGGCGAAAAGACGATTGCGCAGTAAGTCACAAAATAACAATTGTAACGATAATGTGGGTAGTTGTGAAAATAATACACAGCAAGAAAAATATTTTGAAGTATGTCTAACATCTAAGACGGTATTGCCAAAAATTGTTGGTATGGCCAAATTATTAAAGTGTCAAAATATAAACGACATACTTAAAATCAATTATAAAAGTCCTTATAAAATGTTCATCATACTAAAATATATTGAAGATACAAATAAAATACTTAACTGCCAAAAGTTTAAAGAATTACTCCCTTATTCATAAAACTTATCAAACCTATTTTAGTTAAAATGGGGTTTGTCTCTTTCTTACACACAGAAATGTCAACGTGACAGATAAAGACAAACGTTCTATAAACCTATTTTAGCTAAAATAGAGATAAAATAGGATTATGAATAAGGGGGTTAGAATTTAGATGTCAAAGAACAGACCAATTAAGTATTATTTATGGCATTGTCAGAGATATATTGACTTGGAAATAGAGGACAACGAACTTGCGGAATTATTTCAAAGTGATGCAGATATTTGCACTGTTAAAAGACTGAAAAGATTAACTGAAGATGGAAAGTGGATCAATAGTGAAGCCATTCGCATCGCCTTTAAGGGGGCAACATTGCCTTCACATATATATGGATATGGATGTCGCTTTAAGGTTGAATCATATATGTTCCCTGTTACCCAATGTTCAGGGTGTTGGAAATATGGCCACATGAAACGTTTTTGTCCTTCCTAGAAAATAATGTGCCCTAAATGTGGCAAAGAACATGACAATTGCGAAACTGAGGAGTTATCATGTATTAATTGCAAAGGCCCGCACATGGCATTAAATAAAAATTGTCCAGTATATCTCAAAGAGAAAATGATTAGAGAAATAATGAGTAAGGACAATTGTTCGTACAAGACAGCGCTAGACTCCTATTTGAAACAAAAAAGTAAGGATATTACTCCTTTCAACGTTGAAGTAGGGCAAGTACTACCTCCTTCTACCTCTTCTTCAAAGACTAGAAGCTACAGGGATTCTCTCATACCCCTAGAACCATCAATTAATCTAGTAAATCCCCGCATGGATTCTTCGTTAGAAGAAGTCAGTGAAAGCGAAGAAGAAGATAACGAAAATAGAACTTTATCTAAATCTATTAAGAAGAAAAAGAAAAAACAGAATGAAAAGAATAGAGAACAATCAAAGGGCAATACAAAATAATATGTAGAGGAAGGTCAGAAAGAGAAGAGTCAACCGGAAATAGTAGAAGTAAGTCCCTATAAAAACGAAAACATATCTAAATTGAAGAAATGTTATAACAAGGTTAAAGAAATATAGTTGGCAGATTGTTCATCAGAACAAAAGGTGAAGAAGAGCATAAGATTAGTACTAGAAGAAATTATGATGTATGTTGTTTCGTACTTTAAAGATTGGGATATTGTAAGTAAACTTCTTGGATTATTCATAGATGGATAATGGTGAAATTACTACTAATATCAACATACATATACCAGTGGAACGCTCAAAGTCTGAAGCCAAAATTAATTGAGTTAGATTTATTACTAAATAGAGGAAATATTCATGTAGCCATTTTAAGCGAAACATGGTTGGATGCAGATAGCCGCATACATATAAGTGGGTATAATGTATATAGAAAGGACAGGTATGACTCATATGGCGGAGTATCGATTATTTCACACAAATCGTTAAAAACTTTCATTCTTCCCATAAGTGTGACTAATTCAGGTATATAAATAATACATATTAAAATTATTAATTGTAAATTAATTCATAATATAATTTCGGTATACTGCCCGTCCTCTGTGAAAACCTCTCAATTAGATTGGGAACATATTTTTTCAAGATTTACAAAAAATCTATTATTGCGGGCGATTTTAATGGCCATCACGCCTGCTGGTCTAATAAAAATGATTCTAGGGGCACACAGCTGTTCGAAGCTGCAATTGAAAACAATTATATATCATTAAATAATGGTGATCCCACTAGGATGAAGCTCGTGAATGGTTTTTTACAAAAAACTTCCCCTGATGTTTCGTTCTGTACCACAGACATAGCTATTAATGGTTCTTGGAGTGTTAGTAGCGAATGCCTGGGTAGTGACCATTTAATCATAAAAATATGTTTTAAATATCCCGACGCAGCTAATACTATCTTAAAGCGAAATTTAAAAAAAGCTGATTGGGCTGGTTATCGTGAAGTTATTTCTAACTATTGTGTAGAGATTCCGACACCATCAGAAAACGTACAATGTATGTATGACTATCTTACTGACCAAATTAATAAAGCTGCTGATAAAACAATTCCATTCATAAAATTATGTAATAATCCAATTCGTGAATTTACACCAAAACCGTATTGGAACCAAAAACTTTCTCAAGTGGTAGCCGAGCGCCGTTAAGCTTTAACAAACTTTAGAAAAAACCCCATACCTCAAAATCTAGATTTACTTATTATTAAAATTTATGAAAGTCAAAAGATTATAAGGCAAGCTAGGTCTAAGTCTTTCTATAATTTCTGCGACAGTATTGATAAGACTACAACTTTAGCAACTATGTGGAGAAAAATGCGTTGGATGAAGGGGTTCGGACAGGCGAGATCTTATTCATCGGATGAAAAAAAAGAAGAACTACTAAGTTCATTGGCCTCAGACTTTGTGATGACTCCAACACCTGTGTTTGATAATAATGAGTCACCTCTAAATTGTGAATTTTTGAAACAGGAGTTGGAATCATGCTTTAAAGCTAAGGATACATCTCCCGGTATCGATAATATTACATATTCAATTATTTATAATTTGCCTATTATTGCAAAAAAATATTTACCTACTTGAATTGTATAATTTAATTTTTAAAACATCAACGGTTCCCTTACAATGGCGAGATATTTATATAATACCGATTCCTAAAACTAGCAGCGGTTCCGATTCTAAGCTTCGTCCAATCGCATTGATATCTTGTCTGTGCAAAATATTTCACTCCATGATTCTGAAGCGACTAGAATGGTTTATAGAATATAATAAAATACTATTTCCTAGTACAACTGGTTTTATAAGAGATCACTCATGTCAAGATAGTCTGGCACGCCTAGTTACTAAAATACAAATTGGCTTTACGGAAAATACCCCGACTGTAGCTGTTTTTTTGGATGTGGAAGGAGCTTATAATAACGTTCTTATTGACCGGGTGGTACATACATATTCTAAATGATTTGAAAGTTGGGAAATATATTTGTTCTTATATTTGGGAATTTTTAAAAGAAAGACATCTCACTTTAAAAGCTGACGAAAGCGATAGACAATATGTAAGATGGACTGGTAAGGGTATCGCACAGGGTGATCCTTTATCCCCCCTTCTCTTTAACATAATTACGGCCAATATCTGTCAAAATATTAATAACGTTTGTATCAGTCAATATGCTGATGATTTTGTTTTGTATTGTAATACAAATAAAATACAAGACAGCGTTGATAAATTGCAGCAAGCCTTAGATTTTTTGTAGCATCAATAGACGTTTTAGGATTAGAACTATCAAACAATAAATCCAAATTATGCATATTTACCAGAGGACGCAGAAGACTCTCAGTTGACATTAAAGTAAACAATAGTACTTTAGAAGCTGTTGACTATATTAAATATTTAGGAATGTGGCTGGATAAGTGCTTAAGGTGGGGGAAGCATATTAACGAAGTGTATGAGAGTTCACAAAAAAAAATTCAGCTACTGAAAGTTCTGGCGGGATCGTCATGGGGTGTTCACCCTATATTTATGCGTAGACTTTATATGGCCCTTATTAGGAGCAGAATTGATTACGGTGATTTTTTGTACGATAACTCTGCAATTAGTCACACTTATAAATTGGAAAAATTACAAAACCTAGCCTTAAGAATAATCGGCGGTTTTATTAAGTCGACTCCGATACACGTAATGGAGAGTGAATTGAGTATACCTCCTTTACAAATTAGAAGACAATTCCTGTCGCTAAAATTTTGTCTAAAGCTACAATCCAGGACGAATGATATATCTACGGGTTTGATTACAGATCTTAGTAGTATGATGGAAAATAGGTACTTGAATAGGAAGAGGAAACCTTTACTCGTTACTTCACAAAATATGATAGCTGCTGAGGAGATTTCGTCTTCGTATCCAGTTTTAATGTTTACTTTAGAGACATGGGTGTCTAACATAGATATTAAGGATGTTATTAAATGTAAGCTAGATAGCGTCACGGCTCCAAAATCACATTATGATATTTATTCGCTAAAGTATCATACGCTTAATGAATTACGGGAAAGATACTCTGGCTGGCATGTCATTTACACAGATGGGTCCAAAACATCAGAGGGAGTCGGAGCAGCTTTTTGCGATTTAGCAAATAAATATCATAAAACTTATATAGGAATAATCATAGTTCTATCATGACTGCCGAACTATTTGCTATTTCTGAGGCCTTGAAATATGTCCTAGAACTAAATGTGATGAAAGTAGTGATATGTACCGATAGTAAGAGTGCTTTACAGCATATTTCTAAATGTGTTCATAAGGGGTCAAAGGGCTTAGCTATAGCATACAGAATCTTGAAACAAATTCAGTTTTTTAACCAAACAAGTAAAAAGGTAGTTGTTCAGTGGGTGCCATCCCATGTTGGACTTCCAGGTAATGAGGAGGCTGACAGACTAGCCAAATTTGCCATTCTATCAAGGACAAAAACACGGGATGTATTACCAAGCTATTCGGAAATCTTATGTAAATATAGAAAAATAAACAATCTATCTTGGAAAGAACACTTTAATGAAAGATCAAAATCGAAAGGAATCTGGTATAAAAGTATACAATGTGAGCCTCCTCATATACCTTGGTTCACTGGGTCGAAACTGAATCGAAGCCAAATTGTTGCTGCACATCGATTGCGGTCAGGACATATCGCACCTTCAGAACAGTAGTGAAGTATCTCTAAAAATCATTTTTTTGGGAAAACGAAAACAAAGTTTTGAAACTGCAAACTTTCAACTATCTATCAATACCTAACCTATCAATTATTTAATAATTGATAGGTTTTCATAAAAACATAATTAATTAAAAATCAGTTCAAAGTTGAAAGTTTGCAGTTTCAAAACTTTGTTTTCGTTTTCCCAAAAATATGTTTTTTTGAGATACGTCACTACTGTTTTGAAGGTGCGATATCCACTAAACAACTTTGCTTATCTCATGTGAAAGTCTGACTCTCCAAACTGTGAAGTGTGTGGCAAAATAGAGGATGCACAGCATGTGTTGATGGAATGTGTCCGATATACTAATAAGAGAAACGCAGTTATCAACGCGATGAAATTGTCAGTAATGGATGTTGGAGTGTTCCATAGTATTTTAGCTAAGCCTACTTCTGAAGCAGCAAAAATTTTATATACTTTTTTATTAGATAATAAACTAGACTAAGTTCATGTGGTTTGGGGTTTTTATAAGCTAAATTAGCTTAGGAAGTAAGTTAATATTTGTGAAAGTACGATGGGATTGACATCGTCGCAATTGTGAACAAAAATCCCTTAAATAAAGAAGATTTAAAAAAAAAAGACGGGTTGCACTCCGGGAGTGCCGGCAGAAGTGAAAACTTGAATATTAACGTTGAAATAAATCAATTATTAATTTAATTAATATAACTCATTTTTTTTTCACTATTTCTGCGTCACTTTTTTCATTAATAGATGCACATTGTTCAATTTCCATATTTTAAACACTTTATATACACGAATTTTACGAATACACAGCAGTGTGGCTACTACACAGACGGTCGAGCCATCAGCTGTCCATCCATCCATCCATCCACTTCCACTTCCACTTCGACTTCCACTTCGACTTCCACTTCGACTTCCACTTCGACTTCCACTTCGACTTCCACTTCGACTTCGACTTCGACTTCCACTTCCACTTCGACTTCCACTTCGACTTCCACTTCGACTTCCACTTCGACTTCCATTTCGACTTCCACTTCGACTTCGATTTCCACTTCCACTTCCATCCATCCATCCATCCATCCATCCATTGTGTCCGTGTGTCACTTCACTTCGGTTGGCGCCGCCGTAGAAAGAGAGGGGGGGGAAATCTCTCCTGACGGTCACGTGTCCTGACGCGATGTCCTGACGCGAGTTTAACATTTTTTACCCATTACAAAAAGTGTGCAACGCCGCTAAAGAAGTTTACACTTAAAAAAAAAAGACTCAAGAGCTTCAGTTATTAAATGTTCTAACATAACGTCATCACCTAAGATCAGCCAATCTTTTTCCTCAATTCAACAGATTCACAGTTTTCGATGATATGGTCAATAATATTTTCATTTAATTTTGTAAATCTACATTTAGACCCTTGTAGGCGTATGCGTAACAAGAACTTATCAAAGGAGTATATTGGGCGCAAAATCCAAAAGAGCCGGCCAATGAAAAAAATGTATTATCCTGGTCGGGAAAATCCTCCTTATCATTTTTTACTATTGCGCCGAAACTCTACGACAATTCAGTCAGCCTTTTTTGAAAATTGAAAAAAAAACAACCGACTTCAAAAAAAAACACTACAAAGTGATAAATAACTTTAATTTCGGAAGTCGGTGTCGTTGATTCCGCATTTTCGTTTTTGACACCGACTTCCGAAATTAAAGTTATTTATCACTTTGTAGTGTTTTTTTTTGAAGTCGGTTGTTTTTTTTGTAAAAAAGTTTTTATTTTTCACTTTTTAGTTGTACCTACCCCCCAAAAAAAAGTAAACAAAAAGATCGTTAATGTAGACAATGTAGATAAATTTTTAGATTTTTGTTGATTTTTCAAAAACCGCTCATCCGATTTCGATAAAATTTTCATGGGACCATTTGGGAAGGATACCCATTCTAACAAAAAAAGAATTTTTCAAATCGGTTGGCAAACAACGGAGTTATGCGCGAACAAACATAAAAAAAAAAAAAAAAAAAAAAAATACAAACATTCGAATTGAGAACCTCCTCCTTTTTTAGAAGTCGGTTAAAAAATCAAGTTTTTTAAATTAAAAAGCCTGATTTTAGAACTAAAGTTGCAAATAAATAGCTATAGAAACACTCGCAGAGGTTTGTTGTCATAGTAGGTAATATTTTTTTAAGGTCACCTTTAATTTATTTTCGCCAATAGTAGGTTTATATGTTATTATAAAATGTCTCATACTAGATTTTTCAACTTTCAAAAACAGGTGAAGGAATGGTCGTAAAGATTCGGCGCAATAGTAAAAAAAAAACCGGTCAAGAGCGAGTCGGACTCGCGCACCGAGGGTTCCGTACCATCATAATAATATGTTGCATGCATAAAAAATGTATCACCCTTTTTTTCGCTGGCACTTTGTGTTTTGGGCCAAACTTTGTATGTCTCCTTTTTCGCATTGTTCAATAAAATGGGCTCATTATTGTTTATTTGTACAAAATAGTTTGAAATAAGAAAAACAAGGTTGACTTCCTTCTAAATATTTGAATACTATACTGACACTGAATAGGTAGTACATTAAAACTTATTTTGATTATATTCGACTTTAAGGTGGAGAAATAAGAGACATTAAGGCATAATGTCAATATTTTAAATTTTGTATTACGTGACCGTTTTTTGGTTTTTTTTTTTTACTTTCAACCCTTTTATTGCAACCGGCCGACGATAATTTCCGCTTTCCTATAAGTTGATTTTTATATTATTTGTGGATTCTTTTTGTTTCAATAGGTATTAAAAGTTTACTTCAAATAAGTACCTAACATTGATAAGTTAATTTCATTTCTGATTTTTTTTAAGGAATGAGATTTCTGAGCCATTGGCTTCTACTCTGTTCACCTTTGATCCCCAGTTTTTGTCCGGACGGCAAAAAAAGTAAGCCGGTATACATATATCGCAACTATTAGTCTGTTTTCTTTTTTTAATTGTCGCGGTTTTTCCAATACTTAGATCATCACTACTCTAGGTGAAGCACGGGTCCGTCCCCATGTTACGTATGGTTCATCCATTTTGACAATACCAGAAGGCCAATTCCCGTAACCTAGTCGCAATCTTCATCAATGTCAAAAACTTACCAAAAATGTATGGAAATATTAAGAGGAATCTTTGACAGATTAACCTTTTAACCGCCTACGTCGGATTAATCCGACAAATATTTTCGTGCCCATTCCGCCAGAGTCGTATACAGGGTGTTACGGAAAGGGTATATCAATACAAACGGGTTGAAGAGTGTATCTGGTCTAGAATCTCTGTACAAAATTTCAGCTCAAAAGCAGTAACTTTGAAAATACTTAATATTTTTTTATTTCGATAGTTTATTAAATTGAAATCATAACAAACGTGTCACCGCACTACGAGGGTCATTATCCATTATCTGTAGTGTGTCTGTGCGCCTAGTACACGCACATCACGCCGCCGCGCGCCAGTGCAGCGCCGTGATGTCGAAATAAAAAAATATTAAGCATTTTCAAAGTTACTGCTTTTGAGCTGAAATTTTGTACAGAGATTCTAGACCAGATACACTCTTCAACCCGTTTGTATTGATATACCCTTTCCGTAACACCCTGTATACAGAGTGAATTTTCCAAGTGGGCGTGGATGGCCAAATTCTAAACTATCAGGAATAGCGAAAAGTAGGTACCCAAAGGAGTCGCGGGCTCGATTTTGATGAAAACTAAAATTGCATCATTAGATTTTTGAAAAATCAATATTTCTAGCCAGGAATCGAACCTGTTAATTTTGAAAAAAAAAACCACACTGTATTATTACACCATTCGATAGTGTTCCTAATAAAGATCAAATTCTGGGAAGTAATGACATACGGCAAACTTAAGGAAAATGTAGAATTTTATTAAACTGCTTCTTATTTTAATGTATTCATACCTACATTACGTACCTTGTTCGAAATGATGCTCAATATTTTTAATAACACACCCGCAGCGCAGTCACCTTCACAACATTAATTATGTTCTAAATTCAAATTTCTATTACGATCTTTGGAAAATATTCTAATGGAATCAATAATATTGTAATGCTGGATGCAGTACAATCCTTGAGACGTCGAATCCAGCTATGTATTGAAAACATTTCAGTTAAGGTTTAGTAGGTGGGTTGGGTAACATAACCCGGGCCCGGCTAAATAATAACAGCCGTACAGGTCAATCCATCAGGTTAAGCTACGCTTGCCGCGGTTGGTCTGTGGATGGGTGACCATCATTTTCAAAAATACTATGATGCAGTTTAAGTTTTCATGAAAATCGAGCCCGCGACTCCTTTGCGTACTTTTTGCTAGTCCTCATAGTTTCGGATTTGGCCATCCACGCCCACTTGAAAAATTCATGACCAAATAACACATCTCGTTTAATCTGTATTATTATTATATCATCACAGCTTGTTTCATCGGTATTTATATTTCGTTTTTTTTTTTCTCGGGCGACAGGGGCACTACAACTGATATAAAGTCGGGCGGTTTAAAGGACTGAGATCAGACTGTGAACTTTCTTAAAATTAAGAGAATTGCCCCTCAGTTCTTTGCTAATTGGACGCATAGAAACACGTCGCTAAGTTTATTTTTTAATATAGTCAATAATTTATTCGAAATTTAAAAATGGACTCGGTGTGTTTGTGTGTTTTAATTTTAAGTTTATTATTTGAGTGTGGCCACTCTGTGAGTATTCATACTATGTTTTTTTTAACCCTTTCGACGCAAAAAGTGGGATGGTATAAGTTTAATGTGTGTATATTCTGTGTGTCTGTCTGTGGCATCATACCAGACGGCTGAACCGATTTAGAGTTTTTTTTTGCTTGAAAGTTGGCTTGATCGAGAGTTCATAGCTATAATTCGAGAAAATCTGGCTCTTTTCTAGTTGATGTATGGATGTGAGCATCGTGTACAACTCATATTAATCTTAGAGTAAAAAAATAATATGTATTGGCCCATACATATTATTTTTTTTCTTTTTAAAGGATTTTGTTTGTATCGGGGTTTTTGAACTGAAATAATTACTTATTTAAAAACCGGCCAAGTGCGTGTTTGGCTACGCACAGAGGAAGGTTCCGCAGTTGGGATGTATATTTACGCATGCACGGTATTGTTCTTATCGACCGTAAACAAGTTTGTAAGTATGTCATAGTATTTTTCGAAAAAAATTAACAGTTATTTCTGCGGTTTTTACTTTTCACCCACAAACGTTTCGCCAACATATCTCTACGTAAGTGAATGCTTAACCAACAGAATGTTTTGACGAATAACTGTTCACCCAAAGAACAATTGACCCATGTCAAAAAGAACTTAGTATGCAAGAGCGAGCGAAGCGAGCTCGGGACTTAGGACACCCCGTCTCGAACAGCCAACAGGTTAGGCTTGAAGGGGATGACGGCGGCTCAAGTGAGCGAGCAAATCAAGCGATCGAGCCCCAGTCCTTCGTGGAAATAGGGTCCCCACGTAGCGGGGCTCCGTCGACTACGTCTTATTATTATTGCTTGTAAACCAACTTAGACCCGCCACGTGATCTTCCCCACGGGGCGGGGCAATAGTATTTAAAAACTATCATATTTTTTTTACAAGCTTTTATTTACTTTCACCTTTCCCGGTGTCTATTGGCCTTGTTCTTTCTTGTTACTATCATAATTATAGCATTCGCTCAAGCAAGTGGTTGTAAAAAAAACGTTTTTGGAATTAAAAAATAAACTTTTGAATGCAATAACCCGCTTTCTCTATTTTTTAATGTATTTTTTTTTTTTTGATATATCAGGATTATTCAGGTCGCATTGATTCACCTGATGACCTTCTGCAGAAGAATAACCAGGGGGAAACCGCCAGCTATCGGGTTGACCTCCACGTGACCTCGCCGCGGCCGAAAGTCACTGCGATAGCTGCACCTGGAGGTAAATATGGACCAAGGTGGATTATGATTTAACAGTTCATGTATGTATGTCATCTCGATGGCAGCAAAGTAGAAACGGACATGTACATAATCACAATTTTACAGGATAGCTGATTTAGTAAAAATTAATTAAAAATTGTCCTTATTTACTTGGCAGATTTTCTTAATTATTATGAAATTTGAAATAATTTTAATACAGACTTGTAGATAGGGTTGAAATAAGCTCATTTTTGTAAAAAAAAGCATTTTCGCAAAAATGTAGATGTCCGTTTCTACTTTGCTGCCATCGATCTGTTCCTTCATAACTCCTAAAATCCAAGTCATATTTTGACAAACCAGGCAGCGCGGCGGTTGCTGAAAATGCTGAAACGCTGGGGCTGAGTCTCGCATAAGGTTTTGTGTGACGTATATTCTCCCCAACTTGTTCTTTTTTGTGTTTGTGTTCGTTCTTTGCGTCATATTCCGATGAACATAAGAAAAGAAAATACGTTTATTTGCACCTTTTTATCTTTAGCTTTTAATCTGCGGAACAAAATGGTGCCTCCATTTTATTCCGCAGATTAAAAGCTATATGACGTCATACAAAATCCGACATCACCATGTCGGATTTTGTATGACGTCGATCGTACCTACGATCTTTAAACTAACCGTTGTATCATACATTACATATAATTCCTACGTGAATTAAAGTTAGACTATTTATTTCGGGATTTTACGTGAAAACCCCGAAAATTTGGTTATTGCAAGTTTAGTTAAAAATAGCCTTTATCCATCTTAAATAAAGCTTATTTTCAACTTATTTAAGACTTTTCCCAAATGCCGGGAAAAAAAAAATTCGTCGTAAGGAAGTCTCCACTTTCTGTCTCTGTTCTCCGAAGTTTAGGTAAATATACTCAGCCTATTCCGACTACTGTTAATAACACTACGAATTACTTCTTTCAGTCAAACTCATACCAAACCAAGTTACCTCACATCAGAGTCTCCAGCTAACTAACTCTTACGGCGTCGGCGGCGGACTTCCAGCTAACAAAAGATCCCGACGTCATCTACAGTTAAGCGTACAGCTACCAATGATTGGGCAGATTTTCCCATCCTTCGGTACTAGTAATAGTGGTAAGGCACTGGTTTAAGGCGTTGAACAACCATAGGACACTCTAAGCCACAAAGTTAGGAGTATTGGTACATATTACAAGCCAGAAAAATTAAGTATGTTGTAAATTCAAAAACATTTTATAAAAGAAAAATAGTATCATGACAAAACAATCATAAAACGGCTTATTCCCAGGCGCTCCGTAATTTTATTCCCGGCGCGCGGCGGCTCCAAATTAAAAAAGCAATGGGAACCATTTTAGTATACTTAGGTATTTTAAGAAAATTATGGAGTTCTTGGGAATCAAATGTATGGAGTGAAATTGTTTGAAGACCAATAGATTTGGAGATCCTGGAAATAAGCCCGTAAAAGAGAGTTCCACTTTTTTTTTTCGTCGCATACTTCTCAAAATTTCGGGTCCGTGGCTTAGGCCCCCAGTGGTCGAGGCACCTGTGGCCGACGCCCCCGATTCGATTAATTTAATATCTTCTTTTTTGTGCTTTTTCACTTAGTACATTAAATGAGAAAAGTGGTTCACCATAATAATAAAGTATTTTTCCTTGCTAAACAAAAGTTATCTATCAAATAGTAGAGAGAATAGATTGCCACTTAACCTTATCCTTACATACTTTTTTCCCCATTAAAAGCATATTTGTTATATATGTACAAACATTTAATAGTAACAATAAAAAATCCGTCTTTTTGTACACAAAAATGTCTATCTCTTTCATACCAGAGTCAAGTTATTGAATATTGCAATATGCAACAGATAAGAAAGTTTAGTGTGTCATCTCACAATGACGAGCGAAGGTCCTTCGCAAGGGCTCGTGCGAAATAATTAAAAATATAGTTAAAAATAGACTTGGTGAAAAAATGTTTGTGCCTGACAGTACATTTGATCAAAAATTGCTTTGAATTAAATTAATCGTATCGGGGGCGTCGGCCACAGGTGCCTCGACCACTGCGGGCCTAAGCCACGGACCCAAAATTTCGAGCGTCATGATCTGTGTAGCCTTTTACCAACTATGTTGGGGTCGGCTTGCACTCTAACCGGATGTAGCTGAATACCAGTATTTTACATGGAGCGACTGCCTATCTAACCTCCACAACCCAGTTAATGGGTAATACGATACCCCTTGATGGGTGATCTCCTTTACTTTGACAGTCGACGATTACCAATCCCTAATTTTTGTTTACCTTTACAAATGACTGGGAATTACAATTCCAAATATGGAAAAGGATTGCTACTGGAATTTGCTTAATTACAGAATCACATTGAAACAAAATATGTTACGCAATTAGGGTGCCGGTGGCCCCTAACTACTTGGTATTATATATCTCGAAAGATATGAAGTCCTGAAAAATTATATCAAATCAATAACACCACGAATTACTTCTTCCAGATAAAATTGGCAACGTCGGCGGGAATCTAAATTTTGAAAGCGTCCAACATGAATCCACACGTAAGACATTTTTGGTTATTTTTCTGTCACAAGACAGGACATGCGCTGGTGTGAACTGGTACGAGACTTACAAGTTCATCATAAGGTGAATGTTCATCATAAAAACAACCGACTCGTGCAAGCCATTTTTTGTAAAATATAAAATTTTCACCCTCCCATCACTCTATATCTTTGAGATTGCTATGTTCGTAAAATCAAACACGCATCTGTTTAAGAAACAATCAGATATGGATAACCGTAACCGGCGCGATAAGTATAGGAACAGATTGTGTGTGAGACCATCCAATACAGCACTAATGCGTAACAGCGTTTTCTGTATGGCACCACGTATATTTAACCACCTTCCACAGGCACTCAGAGAGATAAATGTTACAAGCTTATTTAAAAAAAAACTAAAAGAGTATTTAGCAGCCAAATGTTTTTATAGTATTGCTGAGTTTCTAATGGAGAAAACATGCTAATTCTAATGTAAATTCTAAGGTGTGGGCGAAGTTTGTTTCTATTGACTTCTGTTAGTATTTTATCGGGTACACTACAATAATACGAAAACCTTTATTCCGAAAGTCACAAATACGAATTTCAAAATGCCGATTTTCATAATTCCGAATGGTTCAAAATTCCTTTTATAACAACTCCGATTTATCATTCATCCTATTTTAATAATTCCGAAATTTCAATATCCCTAACATTCATAATTACTATTCTCAAAATACCGAGTTTCAATAGATCGAATGACAAAAAGTCCGGCTTAATGATAATTCGAAACATCAAAAATACGAATTCTGATTATTGAAATACCGATTAATTAGAATTCCGAAATAATAACGCTTTGTAGAACTGAATAGCAAGACAAATAAACACATAATTACAATTGTGAGAATATAAATGGCAGAAAACCAACAATAGAGCCCCTATTTCTGTGTAAAGGGTTTAAAGTAACCTAACCAAACCGAACCTCGGGGTGCCCTTCGCTCGCTCTTGCATCCTATGTCGACGGAGCCCCGCTTCGCGGGGCCCCTATTTCTGTGTAAAGGGTTTAAAGTAACCTAACCAAACCGAACCTCGGGGTGCCCTTCGCTCGCTCTTGCATCCTATGTCGACGGAGCCCCGCTTCGCGGGGCCCCTATTTCTGTGTAAAGGGTTTAAAGTAACCTAACCAAACCGAACCTCGGGGTGCCCTTCGCTCGCTCTTGCATCCTACGTCGTCTATTACGTTCGTTGAGTTCGGGTCCGGTAACGGTAACGGAAATAATTCGGAGTATTGAAAATCGGAATGTCGTTTTTCGGACCGAGAACCCATCGAGCATTTGATTCTTCGAATATATGAAAATCGGAAAACAAACAAGTCGCATTTATGACTTTCGGTAAAATAAATTTCGTGATTTTTAATAATAGACATTATGATTCTTAGGTATTATGAAATTCGGACTTTTGAAAATCGGAACATCTAAATTCGGAGTAAAATATTTCGGAGTATTTGGGTGTTCCCTATTTTATCATATTTTTGACATTTGACTTAATTTTGACGATGATATTTTGTTCCTCTAAAGGTATATTTAATTAATGTTTAAATTGCTTATGCTGTACTATTATTATGTAAATGTAATTTAGTATTTTATCTTGTTAGTATTTTATATCTTATTTTTGACATATGAATTAATTTTGACGATGATATTTTGTACCTCTACTTATCTTATTTAATTGATGTTTGAATGGCTTATGATTATTAAATGCAAATGTAATCTTTAACAAATGTAATCAATTTGTTAGTTTTTTTTTTGTTTATAAATATGTTTAATAATTAATAGTAACAATTGATCAAATGTTATTATAATACATATTTGTACGCCATAAAGGTAAAACATGACTGTGATCCTTTCTGTAATATACTTAACATCTTGTATGCTTTGTGTGTGCATGTGCATACTCACGTTTCTGACAAAAAAAAAAAAATGTGCTATGGTAGACCGCGAAATTTAAATTTTCTTAAGTTTTTTGCAATTTGCAGATCAGTGTCAGGTTTTATCTTGATCCAAATATGATTCGCGACTATAATAGACATGTATTTACAGAATCATAGTCATTAGAATCATTAATACCTATATCTCTTTAAGTTAGATTTCTACCATAAACACTTTTCCATACGAGATTTGTTCTTAACGGTAGAAATCTAACTTAGAAAGATGTATTCATGATTCTAATTATTATAATTCTGTAAATACGTACCGGTTATAGTCGCGAATCATATTTTAATCAAGATACAACCTGACACTGACCTGAAAATTGCAAGAAACGTAAGAAAAACATTACCCACTTAGTTACAGTGGTATGGTAGGCATGGTAGCAGATGCTTGCGATAAGAAAATCTGGACAAATTAAAGAGCCGGACAAAGTCCGGACTAAAGTCTAAAAGGGTAACCCTATCCCCAGACCTCCAGTGACCTGAGGCTACCAATCTGCTGACTTCCAAATTTTACTAGCACAATATACTTCATTGAAAATTTTAAAAATTCGGAAACTGTTCACACCTATACAAGTCCACACATGTTCAAGCTAGGACAAACGAGTTGCAAGCCTGCTAAAGCTATGTTCCGTTGTTTTTCAGCCAGTTCACTAATCCCTGCCGATATCAGCACCCGTAAATCAGCTATCACACAACAGTCAACACCACCGAGACTCGAGACCCGGTGTGTATGAAAGTTTTACTGTGCACAGGACTTTCGATTTAATATTTTCACCACCATAATTGTTTAGTCCAAACAATAGATTTTTTGTAACTAGATAATTGTTTCATATTTTGCAATAAATACCAGCGTTGTGTCATCGCGCTTCTCTTTCTTTTATATGCAGTCCGACAGTGACCGCGCTTTAAGTAATGTAGTCCTCTTAAAAAAATCGCTTAATTTATAGATAATTTTGTCGAATCAATAGCTACTATGAGTTTATTATTATTTATTGCTTCTGTAAATATTTACATAATATAAACTATAATAATATGTACATTTATATGAAAAAATAAGCAAAATAATCATAGGGCATCAAAGAATTCATCCGCACCGCGCTGTCAACAGGAACAGTGCCCAAAAGGCCGGCAGCATTGCCACGTTGTATGGCAATGCTAATTCTTTGGCCAAGAAATAGGCCAGCCATCTGGTCACGTGAAGAGTCGACTAACCGTTTGGCGGTATCTCGAAAAACAAGTGGGCACTCGGACCCCATGGCCCTATAATATTTATTATTTGAGGAACTCAGAAATCGGGCATAAAACATAGTCTAACAGCATATCAATCTATAGCGTTTCCACTGGTGACATACAAGCCTCTTCTCTATTAGAGGGAGGAGTAAAAGATTGAACTAATTTAATTTCTCTGACCTATCCTATTTAGCCTACCCAGCCTAGGAGACGGCTTTTCAGATTCTCCAATTACAACGGATGAGTGCGGTGTAGTCGGCGGTAACGAGCGCCCGGTTCCCCTGGTTCAAAATGGAAAGTTGTACGAGCGGGGAGATTTACCTTGGCTTGTAGCAATCTATAGGACCGCTAAAAACAATCTTCTATTTATCTGTGGAGGCACACTCCTGACGGATCGTCATGTTATTTCGGGTGAGTTTGAGGGCATGATTTATAGAACGCTCTTTGACACGAACTTACCCCCTTATTAAGATAGTTTGTATAGCGTCTGTATGGTTATACAATGCTTTGCCTTCTTCTTTCGAAAGTTAAATTACTGACGACTGAAAGAGAGAAATCGGTGTCTAACTATTCATCTGATATAATAGGTTTATTAGTAAGGGGGTTATAATATAATAGATATTTATGTTGTATTCTAATGAAACGCTTGTTCATGTTTGCATATCGTTGTCGTACAGGGAAAATCACATTAAGAATTTTTTTTCTTTTTATTTGTTTGTTTACGTTTATAGGTTTATTGCAACAATTACAAGGTTTCACTGCACGGCGATGATGTTCGTAGAATTTCGGGAAGGAGCCCTAAGGAGACTGTTACCTATTTTTTTCTTCCCTAGTTTCTACTATTTATGCGGGGAAGAAAGAATGACGAAATTATTTATAGAACATCAAAAATTACAATTTTATTTTCAGCCTATAGGTAAATAAAGCCTGGTTTTATTTGCAGCTGCCCACTGCATGAGTCGTCCCAATGTCCAGACTCCCATCATGGAAATCGTGATAAAGGTTGGGGTACACAGCCTGAACGACTGGAGTGACGACTTAAGCGTCACAAGGAAGCTTATGGCGGTGACCATACACAAGGACTATAATCCTGCCACGTTTAAAAGTGAGTATATTAAGGCCCACTTGTAGGTTTAGTAGGGTTAAATTAATAAATGTAGAGTTTGTAAACCCGGAGTTAAGTAATTAAAATATGATCTCTTATTACCAGAGGTCGGAGTAGGTAGATTGATTTTATATACTGGCGTCAAGATATTATAATATGGACATGCCATTTTATCCATAATGTGCGGGAAGTACCGGAAAAAGTTTCGGGATTGGAATTATCGAATAAAATAAAATAAAAGCGAGTGAGATGACCTGGAACACAGCGCGCGCGCATTGTTCTAACAAACACCCAATGAGTCATACAGGATACTTGCTTCTGATTGGTCGTTGCGTGCGGCCAATGCGTTGTGAACATAGATGAACATGAGATAAAGAAACAAAAGGCCCTTGTAACACTGGCCCGTGCGTAGTTTACAGAAATTAATTGGAAACAAGCTGATGATGGTTTCTATTTGAACTATACTACTCACCACCGTGCTAAAGTAAATTTATAGGGTATATACTGCTAGGGAAAGATTCAATTAAACAAGTACCTTCTTACACAATACAAGTTTATTGGAATTAATACAAAATTAAGGCACACATACAAACAAAGTGGCGAGCCACTAAAATAATGCCTCTTTCCCTGCTACTATGGCATTCACCCACACAACTAGTCTCCGTACCTAGTGGTATGGGTGAAAACCTGCATGAGACAATAGCAGTTTCTCAGAGTCGCTATGCGAGTCCGCGAGGGAATAGATCAATAACCTTACTAGCTCACGTACATGTGTCGACCTATTTGGACTGTGCTCATATGGGGAAAATAACTAATATGCTAAGCAAACCCGAGACACAATATCTTACAACAACTGGTCTTAACACCTAGCCTTTTTACAAAAGGCCTAACTCTCTCATAGGTTAAATTATTATCTTACACGGATAACCTCTCAGTTTTGAATTCAGTTCATACCAATCAGTTAGTTCTGACCTCAGTCAGTTGACGGATCGTCGGTCCTTGGCTTCGCTCACAGGAGGTTCCTGTGAGCACACGCGAACGCGGCCTACGGACGAGATGGTGACGCTTTCGTTACCTGGAGTGGCGTACTTCCCTCATAACCGGGAACCGGCTAAGTAAGGCCTTCCTGAACGTCGGATGACCACACCGCAAGGGATAACCTTAAAGCCGCCTGCGCTCTGATGAATTCCAAATCATCACACAACGGCGCAACATCCAGGCATCAATTTAGCTGCGCATAGCACCAATCAAAAGAAGGCTAGCATAACAAGCCAGACCTGTAACAACGTCCTCGTGTCAGAACACACATGCAAGAGACCTGGGCTATAGGCTATCCAGCAAGAATAAAGCAAATGGTTTAATACTCACAGGATTCTGCTCTTACTGGAATTTATACTAAAACCCCATTGGGTTATTTGGGCACATCCCGTTCCTCTCAGGATATAAAGTCCCTCTCACACAGCCCCCAGGCTCGTGTTCTTGGTCGTAAAAGACCGGACACGGAACACCGTTTTTTTCCAAACCAATCTGACAGTTTCTCGAATAATCTTCCACAGACTATATAAGATTATTATCGATTTTTATCTTTAATACATTCGACATTGTTTTTTAATTAAAAATATGGTGAATTATGTATGTTTGTTTATTTGTTTTAATTAACTGATAAACTGTAATTAATTTACTAAACACAAAACACCAACGCCATCTTGCGTCCCGTAAACCACCATGACAAACGCCCGCTGCTATTCCACGACAGATGTCGCTACTATTTAGTTTTGCAACGTCACACCCTGTCTAAGTTTTGTCTCATACTGTCAAGCGTCATTTCTAATTCAACAGTAAGGGACAAAATACGGTGTAACTATTCCAAGGTATTTTTGTATAAAATAAAATACTGATTTCTTTCACCATTAGCTAACTCTCGCAGCGTAGATTGATGTTATTAATACGTTTTTCACCTTAAACACGAATTCGTGCTAATTTCAAAATTCCGAAACAAATATCACAATAAATATGAAGTTCCGGTATTTTGGAGGCATATCCATATTATCCTCTACGTTTGACGTCAACGACCTTAAATCAATGTACCTACTCCGACCTCATTACGCGTTGCACCACTGAATGATGACTTAGGCTGCCGGTCCATTGACGCGGAGCGAAGCTGCGGAGCGGAGAAACGGAGAAATATTAACCAATAGAAAATGACATTCGAGATTTTATGCAATCCTATTGGTTAATATTTCTCCCTTTCTCCGCTTCGCATCCTCGCTCTGCGTCAACGGACAGGCAGCCAGCCAGGCAACTCAAAGCTGCGATGGCTCTTTCTTCAAAAGGCCCTTTTAAAATATGGGACTGCATTGTTAGACTCGCATAAAATCATAATAATAATTTTTGAACTTTAAAAGAGACCATGACCTCTGAGTTCGTTTCGGCATTTCTTCTCAGGGATCAGTCAGGGAATACCGGCGACATCGACATCTGTCTACTGTGACATAGATGTCGATGTCACCGGTATTCCCTGTAATATTTTAAAACTAGAATTTTAAAATATTAACTCTTCGTATGGCCGTAACGTGGATCCACGAGACACAATGGCTTTTTAATTTTTTCTGTAATTACAGCATTGAACCTGTTAATATTTGTTACTTTTTCGCCTGTGCAGATGATATCCTGATATTCACACTGAACAAACGCGTCAAGTTCACCCAGTACATCCGTCCAGCTTGTCTGTGGAGCGGTGACACTGAGCCGTCACGTGTCGTGGGGGCTACTGGAGTTGTAAGTACCTGATCCGATATATAATTATAGGCAACCTTTCAAGAATATCAAATATCTTTGAAGGAGTTAGGCTACACGCACACTGATGCGGCCACGACCATGTTCACGGCTTGGCTGGGGACACGTGACTAATCAAAACTTGAATTTAGTTTGGAAACCCAGGTCGCAGCCGCAGCGTCCTTGTGCATGTCACAACATGCGGTTTCAATTCAAAATGATTTAAGGCCGCAGCACACTTGTAACACCCGACTCCCACGCTTACTTATTGGCGCCGTCAAAATAAGATACTCCATAGACAAGTTTAGACGCGATTAAAAACTTGCCTACTAAAAATACGTCAATTTACGTCAGGCGTTGACTAATTTGACAGGGCTATAAAAATATTTATCTTCTGTCCTTTTCTTAATGAAATAGAAAGAAAAAGATGCACTGAACTTAAATTTAGTTTAGTTTGTGAACAAGGGAATCGGCGCCATTGGCCAAAGGACGAAAATAGCTCAACGAGATGAAAAATGTGGCCAATGAGTAAGCTTCATTAACGTCGCGTAACGTGGTGTGTTATAAGTCTGTTTCCGCCTTTATGCCTATGCCGTTGCACACCTGCCTACCGATTTTTACAATACGATCTTTCCACAGGTGGCCGGCTGGGGTGATCGCGGCAGGGGAGACTTAGACAATCAAGATGAACCTGAAATGGTGCGCGTCCCTATAGTCAGCACCAAAGAGTGCAGGGCCAGTAATCCTGTCTTCCACAAGCTGACCTACGACAATACATTATGTGCAGGTATGTACAGTCTAAGGCGTTTAGTTTAGTTAGTTTCTTAGTGTGATTATAATGTTGTATGTATTTATGGTATTTTTAAGTTATATTAATATTGTATTTTATGTGTTTTATATGGGCCTTGATGCCTGAAATAAATGGATAAATAAAATAAATAAGGCAGTAAATAGTCCAGTAGCATCTCAATGTTCATATTTGCCCACATGGGATGAATTTATCCCAAGAACAAACTTAACATTGTAGTTGAAAATTATGATCTCCCATCCATTGCAACTGCAAATTTAAGTTGGTGGACTATTAATCGTAAACTTGTAACGCCTACTTTAGCTGTGATAGTTTTACTTTTAATTTCGTTATACAGTTTTATTGGAAAAACACTAACAACCTCTTAAGAACAACTTTTACTATGGGACCAAACCTACATTTTGACGAGTTATACGAACATAAATGAGACTGGTGCTTGAAATAGCCATTGCAAACGTCTGTGGTCAAGTCACCAGGGTCCCATGACGTTACATGCGTACACATGTGCCATTTGTATGTGAAGTGGCTAGATTTAACTTGAGAGTTTTCACTTTGATAGGAGACCGAAACGGCGCGGGTCCATGCAACGGGGACTCCGGCGGCGGCCTGTACCTGCTAGATAGCGGCAAGTGGAGACTGCGGGGCATAGTCTCCGTGTCCCCCACGGCTGAAAATGGGGCCCGCGTCTGCAATCTCAACGAATATATCGTGTACACTGATGCAGCGCAGTTCTTGCCGTGGATTAGGAATATATTATCAGAGCAATACTTCGATTAAAACTATTGTTTTTTTTTTTTTTTTGTGACACCTATTCGTAACTGTTTCAATGTAGATGGTTCAGGAAATGGGTTCAGAATAGTGTTCATGATATTGTTAGCTAAGTTGAATTATTATAGATGGAGTTAGTTTAAACAACCTAAGCTATGCAGACGATGTGGTGCTGCTGAGCCCCACAATCGGCGGAATAAGGAAATTGCTCGCTATTTGTGAGGGTTACGCCGAGCGGCAAGGGCTAAAATATACTCCTACTAAGAGTAAGCTGTTGGTATTTAGAGGCAGAAATAAAAGTCCCTCAAATGTCCCTCCCGTAGAACTGAACGGTTTACTTTTGCAGAGGGTAACATTATTTAAATATTTAGGCCATATTGTTACGGAGCATCTTAAAGATGACTCGGATATAGAAAGGGAGCGAAGGGCGATGGCTGTGAGGGGAAACATGTTGGCTCGCAGGTTTGCTGGTTGTTCAGTCCCAGTTAAAATAACACTTTTTAAGGCGTTTTGTCAAACATTTTACACCAGCAGCCTGTGGGCTAATCATACCCAAAAAACAGACAACACCCTTCGCATACAATACAACAATTTATTTATTTATCAATGTTTTTCATTTACAATGCCTTCAGGGCGCTGTTGAGGCTTCCTCCGTACTGTAGTGCGTCACCGATGTTCGAAGCGCACACTGACGATTATTTTGCGATCATGCGCAAGAAAGTGGCGTCAATAATACGTAGATTGAGAGGAAGTGACAATAGCATCCTGAGGGTATTTCAGATAGGTTAGAAGGGCCTACAATGGATAGGTTTATCAAGCTACATGCCAGACATGGGGCTTGATAAACCTTCCTGTAATTTGGGCGCTTTTTATTGTGTTTTTATTTAAGTTAGATCGTAATTGTGTGCCTTATTTTTTTTTTTCATCTACTACCTACTAACATAGTTTTTTAAGTTACTTGTAAGACTAACACGCTATGGGCCTACGATGCCTGATAATAAAAGATTTTTATTTTATTTATTATTTTATAAGGAATAGACCCACTTCGGTTCCCTATCCATTTGCATAAAATTTTAAGACCTAATATAACTTAGCATAATTTTGTTTGGCATAATTATATTTTCGCATAATATAATTACGCATAACAGCTTACGCATATTTTTTTTAAGCATAATTTCTCTAACCATAATAATGATTAAGCATAATTTTGTAAAGCATAAATTTATTAAGCATAAAGTTCTAAAGCATAACTTTTTTAAGCATACTATCCTAAAGCATAAATTTATTTACGCATAATGATATTAAAACATATTTTTATTTTTTCGCTGTAGGAAGCATGAAGCAAGCAAGCATACAGCATGCAAGCAAGCATGCAAGCAAGCATGCAGCAAACAAGCAAGCATGCAGCATGCAAGCAAGCATGCAGCATGCAGCATTCAAGCGCTCGCTCTTGCATCCTATGTCGACGGAGCCCCGCTTCGCGGGGCCCCTATTTCTGTGTAAAGGGTTTAAAGTAACCTAACCAAACCGAACCTCGGGGTGCCCATCGCTCGCTCTTGCATACTAGGTCGACGGAGCCCCGCTTCGCGGGGCCCCTATTTCTGTGTAAAGGGTTTAAAGTAACCTAACCAAACTGAACCTCGGGGTGCCCTTCGCTCGCTCTTGCATCTTACGTCGTCTATTGCGTTCGTTGAGTTCGGGTGCGGTAACGGTAACGGAAATAATTCGGAGTATTGAAAATCGGAATGTAGTTTTTCGGACCGTGAACCCATCGAGCATTTGATTCTTCGAATATATGAAAATCGGAAAACAAACAAGTCGCATTTATGACTTTCGGTAAAATAAATTTCGTGATTTTTAATAATAGACATTATGATTCTTAGGTATTATGAAATTCGGACTTTTGAAAATCGGAACATCGAAATTCAGAATATTTCGGAGTATTTGGGTGTTCCCGTTTCAATCAGTTAACTTCTATCTGAGGAATAACCGCCATATTTATTTCTCATAATAGAAGTTAACTGATTGACATATTTTTTTATACAAAAACTGTCAAAACATCTAATATATTCTTCAGATAAAAGTTATCTCGCGATTGAAAAATCGTTTAAGTTACATAATGTTATGTATAAATTATATTAATTGTATGCCTAAATATTATTATGCTAATAGTCATTAGGCCTACTAACGTTATGCTAATAGTCATTAGGCCTACTAACGTTATGCGAATCAAATTTATGCCAAAACAAATTAGTTTTTAAGATGATTATGCCAACATAAAATGTATGCCTAAAAGAATTATGCCGAACTATTATTATGCCAAAACAAATTGTGCCAAAATCGTTATGCCGAAGTATATTAGGACAAAGAACATTATGCGAAAAAAAGGGATCCCATTCCCAGACCATTTATACCGAAAATTGCGTCATGCCCAGGGCTTTCATTTTTGCATAATAAATGTATAGAAAATGCTATACTTTCCGAGGCACAAAGGGCTTTATCGCTGAGCGATAACGTCGCCCTGTAACATCACCACAATCAACTAAATCTAAAAACAGATAGCAATAAACGTACTTTAAAACAAAGAATGGTAGTTTGTATAGTATCCTAGCTTGTTCCGATAAAGGACATGCCAGGATACAAAGACATTAAAATTATACAGGATAGCATTACACTCTCCAATATCATACACATTTATAGGACCAAGTAAATTACATCTCAGAGCCCCATTCCGCACACAATCCATCAAAACATGTTGCACATCTTCGACTACTCCACATTCTTCACAGTTGCGTGATGTTACCTTTTTCATCAGAAAACCGAACTTCTTTGATGGAATGTGACCGGAGCGAAGTCTTAGTGCCATAACTAAATCCCTTCTGCTAAGTATATTTTGATCAGTCCAATTATACACTGGAAGCTGTTGTTGGATGGTCTTATACCAAATACCCTTTTCCTTTGACCTGTGGTTAAAGTATTCACTCCACATGTCTGTACACTGCTATTTTATTGATCTTATACAGGGTGAAATTGAATTCATGGGCATCCTTTTAAGGGGTGTCATTGTAATCATCATTATGAACCACTTTTACTATGGGACGAAACCTGAAATCGCGAAAAAAAATCAGCTCTTCCCTACATTTTGACGAGTTATGTGAACATAAATGCAAGGAACAGCTGATTTTTTTTCGCGATTTTAGGTTTAGTCCCATAGTAAAAGTTGTTCATTATGATGAGTACAATGACCCCTTAAAAGGATGCCTATGAATTTAATTTCACCCTGTATAATCTGTACAGGGTGTTACGAAAAGGGTATATCAATACAAACAGGTTGAAGAGTGTATCTGGTCTAGAATCTCTGTACAAAATTTCAGTTCAAAAGCAGTAACTTTGAAAATGCTTAATATTTTTTTATTTCGATAGTTTATTAAATTGAAATCATAACAAACGTGTCACCGCACTACGAGGGTCATTATCCATTATCTGTAGTGTGTCTGTGCGCCTAGTACACGCACATCACGCCGCCGCGCGCCAGTGCAGCGCCGTGATGTCGAAATAAAAAAATATTAAGCATTTTCAAAGTTAATGCTTTTGAGCTGAAATTTTATACAGAGATTCTAGACCAGATACACTCTTCAACCCGTTTGTATTGATATACCCTTTCCGTAACACCCTGTATATAAAGGAGGAACATTTACAGAAATTCCATCTGACACTGCTTGGTTGGCCAAAAGATCTACTCTTTCGTTATCCTGAATCTGTACATGAGACGGGAGGAGTCTTAGTATGTAATAGTACATTATGATACATGTGTGCTATGTTGATCATTAAACTCGAGGCGGTATTATTCGATAAGGAAGCCGAGAGTTTAGTGATCAATGCACACGCGTATCATACGTCGTTTTTCAACACACTTGCGAGGAAAAGAACAGGCTTGTATTGTTAAATATTAACTTGTATGGATAATGGCGGGCTGGGTTTATTTTTCCACGCGCCGCGCTAGCGTGGTGCGCGCGCAGGTTTACCCATAGAGTAAGTAATGGCGCGCGTTTATTTATTTA
The DNA here is from genome assembly GCA_947508005.1 of Amphipoea lucens. Lineage (NCBI taxonomy): Eukaryota > Metazoa > Arthropoda > Insecta > Lepidoptera > Noctuidae > Amphipoea > Amphipoea lucens. The sequence goes on along the minus strand of OX382376.1, from coordinate 5,592,853 downwards.
AAATCACAGACAAAACGTATGTCAAATTGTAGTTTAGTTAGTATGGAATTAGAAAGTACTATTGGCATACAGAAATATACATTAATTCAGTGAGAATCCGCAATAATAGAACGCCAGTGGTCTTTTCCGTTTGGTTCCGCGAGGGACCACGGACCATATTATTATAAGGTGCATCCAGACAGAGCGAGGCATGCGCCGCAAGTACTTTTTTTTGTATGTTAGATGCCTCAGCCTGAGGCAACCGTACATATAAAAAAAATCATTTGCGGCGCATGCCTCGCTCTGTCTGGATGTACCCTAAGGTGAATGCGCAGTGGTAGACCGCGAAATTTAAATTTTCTTAAGTTTTTTGCAATTCGCAGGTCAGTATCAGGTTGTATCTTGATCAAAATGTATATATATGTAATAGATATGTATTTACAGAATTATAGTCATTAGAAACATTAATATAATATACCTATTTAAGTCAGATTTGTTCCCTAAGAACTTATCCATAAGAGATTTGTTCTTATGGAACAAATCTAACTAAGAAAGATGTATTAGGTAATGATTCTAATGATTATAATTCTGTAAATACATACCTGTTATAGTCGCGAATCATATTTTGATCAAGATATAACCTGAAACTGACCTGAAAATTGCAAAAAACGTTAGAAAAATTGAATTTTGCGGGCTACAACTGCGCATTCATCTTAAGGTAAATACATTTTAGTTCATTTTGGGACCAAAGACAATTAAGACTATTAAAAAAAAAAGTGAAATATGGCTCGCGGATTCCTTTTGGCATGAAGTCTCTTTGAAGAGATTAAAAAAAAAAAAACGCACTTCTCCGACCTCCGACTAGTAAATTAAATAGTTATCTGTGGAAATAAAGCACAAGTACCGTAACGTAAAGAAAAAGCAGGCGTTTGTAATACACTGCATTATGGTCCTAAAAGCCGTGCATTAAGAGCCATTTTACGAGCAAGTGTGTTGAAAAAAATCTTAGAAACTTAAACAAAAATATCGGAATATAAAGTTTTGTCTGTAAGAACATAAAATACGTATTTTACGTTGTGTCCTTTTGTTGAAATTCGATATTTTTGTTGAGTTTTTGAAGCTTAAAATTGACTTTAATTAATTTAATGTTGAATAATATTGTGTTCATTTGTGTAGAGATTTGCTTTTCAATAATCACACCTAGTTAATTAAGGTAATATTTGCAAGACAATATATGGTGTCATCGCACTAACAATTTATATACCTAACATATTTTGTACCACATTAACTCCAAGTAAATGACTTTGACAAAATTAACCACGCAGATCAAGGGTTTATTTATAAACGTCGGCTAAAGTTAATATACATTTTTGACGTTTAAACGTCTCTTAAATATACGCAACGTTAATAAATAAAGGGGAAAATGTTGCCTTCAAGACACAATATTTCAATAAACGGCAGTGCAACAGGTTTCTAAAACCCCCGACGCAAAAACGACGGGGTGTTATAAGTTTGGCGTGTCTGTGTGTGTGTGGGGGGGTGTGTGTGTGTGTGTGTGTCTGTCAGTTGCATCGTAGCTCCCGAACGGATGAACCGATTTTGATTTTGTTTTTTTGTTTGAAAGGTGAATTAGTCGCGAGTGTTCTTAGCTATCTTTGAAGAAAATCGGTCTAAGATGGCCGCCGCCACAAAATGGCGGATTACATATTTTTTCACAACTCCCTCAATATGGGTATCAAATGAAAGGGCTTGACAAGTAGAATACTAAACACTATGATAAATTTCAAAACCAAAATGGCCGCCATCACAAAATGGCGAATTATATTTATTTTTTTCACAATTCCCTCAATATGGGTATCAAATGAAAGGGCTGGACTAGTAGAATACTATACACTATTACAAATTTCAAATCCAAAATGGCCGCCACCACAAATGACTAATGAAAACGCCAAACAGATGAGGCTTAAACCCAGCAATAATGAATGTAGCTATTGTAGAAAACATAACTGCTGTTAACTTCCAATTTTCATTAGCCGTCCCCCGACATGAGGACGCTTGGATCAAAATATTTCCTGCAAGTTATATTAAACTTAAAGGGCCAATATATATTATTATTTTAGTTTTTAGATGTTTTTGTTTGATTCGGGGGTTTTTTAAATTTTTTAAAATAAAGGAATGTTTCATTTGGATAAAATTTGCTGTCTTCAGTATTTAGAGTACCTACTTTCCCTCCAGGTACGCTTCGAAAATTTTACCTGTATAGGATGAAAAGTTTTAAACCAGCATGGATGGCAAAATCTGAAATTATAGGCTCCAGCAATAGCGAAAAATACATAAAAGAAGTCTTCCTATATGTATTTCTCGCTGTTGCCGGGGCCGATTTCGAATACTAAAACTGCATGATAAGATTTTTGAAAAATAAATGGCTCTAGCTAGGAGTCCACGACTGTAGGTCATCTCTATCTTTATTGATAGGAATCCCTTCAATGACTTATCGAATCTTTTTTTTTTAATAAAAAACTTAGATTTATAATTTTTATTTTTTCGATATTTTCGAAAATCTGTCTTCCGAGTAGAGATAAGTTTCCTCCGAGGTTGGGTGGAGCAAATAATAATAATATTACGATTGTTTGTGTGTTTGGACTTGTCAGAACCCGTATTTTTTGTGTTATATTCATCTGTCGCGTATTTATTCTTGTATAGGTATGCTGTACACAACATGTTTGAACAAATTAATATAATAGGTATCATAAGGAAAAACACCACTTTATTATAGGTGTTTAACTTGTATTCAGATTCTAAACCGGAATAAACGCTTTTTAACCGACTTCAAAAAAGGAGGTTCCGTATTCGACCCGTATGTAAGTATGCATGTATGTATGTTTGTATGTCCGCGATTTTCTCAAAAACTAATGAACCAATTTTGATTTTTTTTTTTCACTAATGTAATCTACATACTTTCAGGAAGGTTTTAGTATATAATACATTAGGTAATTATTCTTATGTACGAAGTTATATGCATAAATGTACTGCATCTCCGGCATTTATATGCGATTTTTGATGATTCTTCTAGTCGGTGTCTTCAATTCTTCAATGCAAGCTTGGCACCGCTTGGCTGCAATTATATATCTATAAGGTAAGTATGTCTCAGGGGTGGTCCCATATAAATATTAACTTTGCTTGCGTAGTTTTTGAGTTAGCTTTAATAATACGATTTTTTCCACTTAGTTTATATTGATGATGTTTTAATTGATATTATTATTTCCATAGCAAGTAGTGTTAATTGAATTTGTAGGTACAACTAAAAAGTGATAAATAAAATATTTTTACAAAAAAAAAAAACAAATGACTTAAAAAAAACACTACAAAGTGAAAAAGATAACTTTAATTTCGGAAGTCGGTATCAAAAAACGAAAATGCGGAACCAACGACACCGACTTCCGAAATTAAAGTTATTTTTCACTTTATAGTGGTTTTTTTAAGTCGTTTGTTTTTTTTTAATTACACCTTATTTCTAATTATTTATACCTCATATATTTATAGCTTAATTCTGATTATTACATTACCACCAAAATTGGCCTTAATTTCATAAAGTTAATAATCTTGTGTCGTGCAGAACCAATAGCATAATAAGTATAATATATCGTAATTTGGGAGCACTTTAGACTTATTTTATCTACAGGTAGGTACTTACTAATATTAAAAATGCGAAAGTGTGTATGTCTGTTACCTATTCACGCTTAAACCGCTGAACCGATTTAGATGAGATTTGGTATAGAGATAGTTTGAGTCCCGGGAAAGGACATGTACGATAATTTTTATCCCGATATTCATACGGAGAACTTATGCGGGTGAAACCGCGGGGCGCTGCTAGAAAGTAAATATGTATAATTACCTGTCTTCGAAACTAAGTACGAGTATATCTGTCTTCGAAACGACGGTATGTATATAAATGTATGTAAAGGCGAAGGTCATTGAAGAAGCGAGCTGGCAAAATGTCGTGTTTGTACACTAGATGCAGATTACTGCGCGGATGTTGTTAACAGATACATCATGTAGAAAATGTTAAAAATGAAAAATAATCTCCAGTGAGTAAACTATCACACTAATATTATAAAGGCGAAAGTTTGTGAGTGTGTGTGTGTGTGTTTATATGTTTGTTACCTCTTCACGCCTAAACCACTGAACCGATTTAGATGAAATTTGGTATAGAGGTAGTTTGAGTCCCGGAAAAGGACATAGGATAGTTTTTATCCCGATATTCCCACGGGATCAAAACATATGCGGGTGAAACCGCGGGGCGCAGCTAGTTGGATATATTTGCTTGAATTTCAGTATGCAGACTGGGAACGTCATTGGGTATACGAAGTTTAATTTATTGTTGTATTGTTATCTCCACCTTGTATACACTGGGGTATAGCCAATGAATCATTTGTGATAGGTATACAGTCGTTCGATTTGAGTGAGATTCAATCTGTTGGAAAATGCTTTGGTCATTTGGTCAACTGGACCCGCGGGTCCAGTTCAAGTGGGTCCAGTTGGCCAAAGACTCTAGGTACTCCGTGATCGACAGATTTGAATTTAATTCTTTTGTCAGATTTGAAATCATTTTGGGAAGGGTCTTATAGCCCTGCACCATGTTTTACGGTGAACAAAAATAGAGTTTTGAAACACTGTTATTGCTTCATAAATTCATAATACATTTTGTTTTATTTGAGACCATTTCTGGGCCAAGCCCAAAGGAGATGGATTTTTGTCCCATACAAGGACAAAAATCCATCTCCTTTATTTAGCTTTTTTTGTGCCGACTCAAGAGCGTTAGCTTCGGTTATTAAATGTTCTAACATAACGTCATCACCTAAGGTCAGCCAATCTTTTTCCTCAATTCAACAGATTCACAGTTTTCGGTGATATGGTCAATAATATTTTCATTTAATTTTGAGAACTTATCAAAGGATATACTCCTTTGATAAGTTCTTGGGCGCAAAATCCAAAAAAGCCGGCCAACGAAAAAAAATGTATTATCCTGGTCGGGAAAGTCCTCCTTATCATTTTTTACTATTGCGCCGAATCTCTACAACCATTCCGTCAGCCTTTTTTTGAAAAATCAAGTTTTTTACATTAAAAAACCTGATTTTAAAACTAAACTTGCAAATAAATAGTTATAGGAACACTCGCAGAGGTTTGTTGTCATAGTAGGTAATACTTGTTTAAGGTCACCTTTAATTTATTTTCGCCAATATTAGGTTTATATTTTATTATAAAATGTCTAATAAGTACTTGATTTTTCAACTTTAAAAAACAAGTGAAGGAATGGTCGTAAAGATTCGGCGCAATAGTAAAAAAAACCGGTCAAGAGCGAGTCGGACTCGCGCACCGAGGGTTCCGTACCATCATAATAATATGTTGCATGCGTAAAAAATGTATCACCCTTTTTTTTCGCTGGCACTTTGTGTTTTGGGCCAAACTTTGTATGTCTCCTTATTCGCATTGTTCAATAAAATGGCCTCATTATTGTTTATTTGTACAAAATAGGTAAGGCCTTTGGTTTAACGTGAAATGTCTATGTTAGCAACTCGGTTTTAGTGGTAAAGTTTGAAATAAGAAAAACAAGGTTGACTTCCTTCTAAATATTTAAATACTATACTGACACTGAATAGGTAGTACATTTAAACTTATTTTGATTATATTCGACGACAAGGTGGAGAAATAAGAGACATAATGTCAACATTGATATTTCAAATTTTGTATTACGTGACCGTTTTTCGGGTTTTTTTTTTACTTTCAACCCTTTTATTGAAACCGGCCGACGATAATTTCCGCTTTCCTATAAGTTGATTTTTATATTATTTGTGGATTTTTTTGTTTCAATAGGTATAAAAAGTTTACTTCAAATAAGTACCTAACATTGATAAGTTAATTTCATTTCTGATTTTTTTTAAGGAATGAGATTTCTGAGCCATTGGCTTCTACTCTGTTCACCTTTAATCCCCAGTTTTTGTCCGGACGGCAAAAAAAGTCAACCGGTATTATATCGCAACTATTAGGCGCTTTTTTAGGGTTCCGTAGTCAACTAGGAACCCTTATAGTTTCGCCATGTCTGTCTGTCCGTCCGTCCGTCCGTCTGTCCGTCCTCGCTTAATCTCTGTGACCGTTAACACTAGAAAGCTGAAATTTTGTACCAATATGTATATCAATCACGCCGACAAAGTGGTAAAATAAAAATTGGAAAAAAATGTTTTATTAGGGTAGCCCCCCTATATGTAAAGTGGGAAGTGATTTTTTTTTAATTTCAACCCTAACGTGTGATATATTGTTGGAAAGGTATTTAAAAATGAATATGGGTTTACTAAAATCATTTTTTGATAATGTCAATAATTTCGGAAATAATCGCTCCAAAAGTAAAAAACAATGTGTGTCCCCCCCCCCTCTAACTTTTGAACCATAAGTTTAGAAAATATGAAAAAAATCTGAAAAGTAGAACTTTATATGGACTTTCTAGGAAGATTATTTTGAACTTGATAGAAACAACAGTTTTTGTACAAAAAAGACAAGTTGTACAAAATCATTTCTGGACTAAGTTTGTAGTATAATCGTATATGCAAGCATTTTTTTTTTTAACGTCGTTTACATATTTTATTATCCTGAACGTATCTTTTTTCAAACAAAAAAGAATGATTAAAATTGGTTCTCGCAATCCAAAATTACCACCGAAAACTTCTGGCACGTCTATGTACTAATTAGTAACCCAATTCCCCGAGAGATGGCGCTGTATGTACTTATTACATTGGGTCGGGTATTATTGAATTGTACGTGGGAACACTTATTGTGACGGACGGGAAACTACGGAACCCTAGACTGAGCGTGGCCCGACACGCTCTTGGCCGGTTTTTTTTTTTAAATTGTCGCGGTCGTTTTGTTCCACTGGATCATCACTGCTATGTTACGTATGGTTCATTCATTTTGACAATACCAGAAGGCTAATTGTTGCCGGAACTAAAATCGTTAAAAGTCTAGTCGCAATCATCATCAATGTCAAAAACTTACCAAAAATGTATGGAAATATTAAGAGGAATCTTTGACAGATTGAGACTGAGATCAGACTGTGAACTTTATTAAAATTATGAGAATTGACCCTCAGTTCTTTGCCAATCGGATGCATAGAAACACGTCGCTAAGTTTTTTTTAATATAATAATTTATTCGAAATTTAAAAATGGACTCGGTGTGTTTGTGTGTTTTAATTTTAAGTTTATTATTTGAGTGTGGCCACTCTGTGAGTATTCATACTATGTTTTTTTTAACCCTTTCGACGCAAAAAGTGGGATGGTATAAGTTTAATGTGTGTATATTCTGTGTGTCTGTCTGTGGCATCATACCAGACGGCTGAACCGATTTAGAGTTTTTTTTTTGCTTGAAAGTTGGCTTGATCGAGAGTTCATAGCTATAATTCGAGAAAAACTGGCTCTTATCTAGTTGATGTATGGATGTGAGCTTCGAGCACAACGCATACTAATCTTAGAGTAAAAAAAAAACTTTTTAACAAAAATACAACCGACTTCCAAAAGAAACACTACAAAGTGAAAAATAACTTTATTTATTTTATTTATTTATTTTATTTTTATTATTTTCGGAAGGCTTACAGACTATAATAACATTATAACAACATAATATATTATAACTTAAATTGCTAATTACAAGCCTCCAGATAGATAGCAAAATTACAATTAAAATTAATTAGGTAGTCTACAAGTTACATCCTATCTTCCATTAGTAATTGCCTCAAATTTGGTTAATTTCCGTAAAAAATTGCCATGTAATTTGTTATAATTTTATTCCAATCTGGACTACAAACGCTTTCAAGTGCTGGCTGTTTAAGTCGGAAGTCGGTGTCTTTGGTTTTGTATTTACGTTTTTTGCCACCGACTTCCGAAATTAAAGTTATTTTTCACTTTGTAGTGTTTCTTTTGGAAGTCGGTTGTATTTTTGTTAAAAAGTTTTTATTTCACGATTTTTAGTGGGTCTGCTTATAATTTATCTAAGTTACAATAGCCAGTGTCAACATGCTCATCGCCTTTTACAAAATATTGCTTTTCCCGATGCAGGGAAGTTAATTGTTGAGGAGTTCTCCTGGTCCACCATCAGCTCCATAATACCATTCACATCGTGGCGAGCATAAATTGCTTAGCAACCATATTAAAGTAATCGAATCGCAACCCGTGAAATACTTAGATATTATTGAGTAGTTCCGGTGTCCATCTGTGGTCTACATCATCAGTTCCACTTCACCAAATGGTGCTTTCCGAGAGCAAATGCACGAGTTACTATAAAAAAATACCCAAATCGCTATAGGTGTGCCTATAATATTTGAAGAGTTTCTTCGATTTCTCCAGGATCCAATCATCAGATCCTGAATTGGTGACTATGGGACCACTTCAGAAGTATCTCCTTTGGAACAAAAAAATAATTTTGAAAATCGGTCCACAATTGACGGAGTAATCGCGTAACAAACATACAAAAAAAACATACCGTCGAATTGAGAACCTCCTCCTTTTTTTGAAGTCGGTTAAAAATAATATGTATGGGCCCATACATATTATTTTTTTACTTTTTAAAGGATTTTGTTTGTATCGGGGTTTTTGAACAGAAATAATTGCTTATTCAAAAACCGGCCAAGTGCGTGTTTTGCTACGCACAGAGGAAGGTTCCGCAGTTGGGATGTATATTTACGCATGCACGGTATTGTTCTTATCGACCGCAAACAAGTTTGTATTCATATTATTTTTCGAAAAAAAAAAAAAATGAATAGTGTTATTTCTGCGGTTGTAACCGAAAATATCGATACTGAAACGGTTTACTAATAGTCGATTGGTCCATGAACCGTTGGTCAACATTATCATTAAACCATTAACTTTTCATCCAAAGAACTTTTCACCCACGAACGTTTCGCCAACATAACTCTACGTCAGTCCATGCTTAACCACAGAATGTTTAGACGAATAACTTTTCACCCAAAGAATAATAATTGACCCACGTTAATAAAGAACTTAGTATGCAAGAGCAAGCGGAGCGAGCTCGGGACTTAGGACACCCCGTCTCGAACAGGTTAGGCTAGAAGGGGGTGACGGTGGCTCAAATGAGCGAGCAAATCGAGCGATCGAGCCCCAGTCATCTCCTTCGTGTTAGGTTTCTCTAAACCCTGTAGACAGAAATAGGGTCCCCGCGTGGGGGGCTCCGTCGACAAAGACAAAGACAACAAAGACAAAGACATTTATTCGTCGGATATGGTAGGTACAAAGTTGGTTGGTACAAATGGATAAGTTCAACACATTCGCCGCTAATAGCGGCATACGAATATTTGCAACATGAAATATTAATGTATTAATGTACACGTGGGTAGGTATAAAACCTAACTTAAACTCTAATAAACAATAAAAAACACTTATAACTATGGACATATTTTATACTCTAATATACAATATCAAATCAAAACACAACAATAAAATTTTTTCTATTTTACAACTAAATAAATCTAGGTACCTTATTATTAAAAAAAAAAAATGTATACATATATGTATTATTTACCCTTATAATCAAAAAATTCTTTTAGAGTGTAAAAATTATTTTGGAGAAGCCAATTTTTCAGATTTTTTTTGTAAAGATTAAATGGTAGCTCTCTTATTATTTTTGGGATATGGTTACTTATATATTTCTGTAGTGGAGAGTGCTATTACAAAATTGGTTTTTTAATTTGGTGGGGTCCCTTTTTGCAAATGTATTGTTTTCGGCTACTGTGGAGAAGAAGTGAGAGTTTTTCTAGACAAATATGGCTATTTCAAAAATGTAAGTAGAGGATAGAGTTAGAACCTTTAGCTTTTTAAAAATTGGTTTACAGCTCTCGTATGGAGGCGCCCCAGTTATTGCTCGTAAGCATTTTTTTTGCGCTATGAATGCTCTTTGTATGTGTGATGAGTTACCCCAAAGGAGTAAGCCGTACCTCAATACAGACGCTACGTAGCCGTGATAGGCGTTGAGTGCAGCTTCTTCGTTCGCTGTTTTGCGTAGTTCTCTTAGTGCGTATACAAATCTGTTTATTTTTTTACACAGATTTTCAATGTCTATTCCCCAATTACAGTTTTCATCTAATGTTAGACCTAAAAATTTTATAGTATTTTCTTTATTAATTATTTGGTTATTATGATTTAAAATAATTTTTGGTGGATTTTGTTTGTAGTTTGCAAACTGAATGAATTTTGTTTTAGATAAATTTATTTTAAGTTGTTTTCGTTTAGCCAATTAATTATATCGTTGATGGTTTGATTTACTTCTTGTTCATGTAATGTTTTGTTATTTTCCGGTATTATTACTGACACGTCATCTGCAAATAGTACGCACTTATGTTTTGTTATGTTTGGCAAGTCGTTAATGTATAACAGAAAGAGGAGAGGCCCAAGGATGCTTCCTTGGGGCACTCCGGACCCATTATGTCTAAATAAAGATTTATATACCATCGCAACAAGTTTATCATCAATACGGGATACTTCAACACACTGTTGTCTATTGCTGAGATAACTTTTCAGCCATTCTAACGCTGGACCTCTGATGCCGTAGCGCTCACATTTATCTAGAAGTGTATTGTGGTTAACGAGATCAAAAGCCTTGCTCATATCTAGAAAGATTACTGAAACAGAGCGTTTTTTATCTATATTATCTGTTATGGACCTTACTAACGAGAATGCTGCTAGAGTTGTTGACTTACCTTTTTGAAACCCATTTTGTTTTTCATTAATAAGTTTATGTTTGTTTATATATTGAACTAGACGATTATGCATTATTTTCTCATACATTTTTGAGAATATTGGAATGAGAGTGATAGGTCTATAATTATTTTTATCTAGTGTACTCTTACTTTTATGAAGGGGCTTAACTATTGAAAATTTTAATCTATCTGGGAAGGTTCCCTCAGATAGAGATAAATTAATTGTGTGGCATAGTATTGGTGATATGATTTCGGCACATAATTTGAGTACGTGTGTAGAGATCTCATCATACCCTACTGACTTTTTATTGTTTAGAGATATTATTATACGAAAAACTTCGATATCAGAACATGGGTTCAAAAATATGCTGGAACTGTTCCTATTGGGTTGAGATGAACAGGTATTTCTTGCAGATTGAGGTTTTATATTAGCAATATCAATAAAAAAATTATTAAAAGAGTTAGCTATTTGACTCGGATTGTTTAAAATACAGCCATCGTGATCTATTGCATTTATTTGATTAAATGTTTTATGCGTGTCTGTTCTATTTTTGATGATATCCCATGTAGCTTTGTTTTTATTTTTAGATTTTAGTATGTGATTGAGGTTTGAACATTTTTTTGAGCGGAGGACGCAGGATTTTAGTATTTTATTATATTTTAAATATCTAGACCGTACATCATTATTTTTATTGTTTATGTAACACATTTTCTTAAGCTGTCTTTTATAAGCGCACGATTTCCTTAAACCTTTAGTTATCCATTTGGGTGATGTATTATTAACGTAAACTTTAGTTTTTTTTAAGGGAAAACATAACTTATAGAATAGTGAGAAGTTTTCATGAAAATTATTAAAACTATCGTTTGCGTCAGTGTTTTCGAGAACATCAATCCATGAAAAATTCCCAATAGCTTCCACAAATTTGATGTTATCATCTGAGTAATCCCTGTTTACATTGTACCAGTATTTTAGGGCAGGATTCCTCTCTTCAACTGGGAATGTTAATGTTTGACAAGTGATGTGATCTGATAGGAAAACTTCGTGAGTGTTTCCAGTTGAATTTTCTATGTTACTGATCTAAGCAACAAAGCTGACGTGTTGGTTTATTTATGTGTAGTCTTAAGCCATAGTTAGATATAAGATCTTTAAGTTTATTTGTATCGTTGCTTTCTTTTAAGGTCTTTTTGGTTTTTCTATTTAGGTCCCCTGTAATGATAATGCGTTTTTTCCGTTTGAGTAATTTGTGCAATAGTAGGTCTAATTTTTCAAAGAATAGATAAGTGTTTGAATTTGGAATTCTGTAAATACAAATAACAATACATTTTAAAGACAGTATCTCTACTCCACAACATTCAAATATTTTTTCGGTACATAAATCCTTAGGTAATTCTGTGTTCTTAAAATCAAACATTTTATTTATTAGAATACAAACACCTCCACGCTTTTCCCTTTTCCTTGAGAACGAGTTTGCAAGATTAAAATTTTTAAAATTAATATTTAATTCATCGCCTGCTCTTACAAACGTCTCAGAGAAACATAGAATATCCACGTTAATATTTTTATCTACTAATACTACTTCTTATTATTATTGCTTGTAAACCAACTTAGACCCGCCACGTGATCTTCCCCATGGGACGGGGCAACAGTATTTAAAAACTATCTTTTTTTTTAACCGACTGCGCCAGAAGGAGGGTTATGTTTTTCGAGAGTATGTATGTTTAAATTTTTTTACAAGCTTTTATTTACTTTCACCTTTCCCGGTGTCTATTGGCCTTGTTCTTTGGGTAATTATAAATCAATTATGATATATGATTATAATTATAGCATTCGCTCAAGCAAGTGGTTGTATAAAAACATTTTTGGAATTAAAAAAATAAACTTTTGAATGCAATAACCCGCTTTCTCTATTTTTTTTAATGTATTTTTTATATACCAGGTTTATTTAGGTCGCATTGATTCACCTGATGATCTTCTGCAGAAGAATAACCAGGGGGAAACCATCAGCTACGGGGTTGACCTCCACGTGACCTCGCCGCGGCCGAAAGTCACTGCGATAGCTGCACCTGGAGGTAAATATGGACCAAGGCGGATTATGATTTAACAGTTCATGTATGTATGTCATCTGTTCCCTCATAACTCCTAAAATCCAAGTCATATTTTGACAAACCAGGCCGGCTGTCGCTGAAAATCAGCGCTGGGGCTGAGTCTCGCATAAGGTTGCAGCATTATGCTGAGCAATGACCGTTTTGTGTGACGTATATTTTTCCCCCAATTTGTTCTTTTTTGTGTTCTTTCTTTGCGTCATGTTCCGGTGAACATAAGAAAAGAAAATACGTTTATTTGCACCTTTTCTTTCTGAAGGTATCTTTAAAAGAGCCATTTTGTTCCGCAGATTAAAACCTACATGACGTCATACATAATCCAACATGGTGGCTTATAGCAAAAAAAAAAAAAAAAGTGTTACCGAAAAAAATAATATATATGAGATTAATATACCGTGGTTGGTATCTAATGAAAGATCCACCTCATCCTATTACATTAATTGGTTATCTGATTGTTATTAGTCTATCTATATATATAAAAATGAAACCCGTTTTCCGTTGTCACGACATAACATGAAAACGGCTGGACCGATTTCGATGAAATTTGGTATAGAGATAGTTTGAGTCCCGGGAAAGGACATAGGATAGTTTTTATCCCGATATTCCCACGGGATCGACATTTACGCGGGTGAAACCGCGGGGCGCAGCTAGTATTCAATAAAAATCCTTCTAAAATGTTATGTAGGCTGCTTAACAAGTCATAGCTAGGCATTAAATTCCATTTGGTATATTACATAAAACAATAAACAACCAAACTTGGCTCTAGGTACAGAGGCCAGCACATCAAGCTACCCCAATCTCTCAAATTTTCCCAATTGAATATGAACCTTATTACTTTGTGGTAAAGTTGGAAATCTATCAAAGAAATTTGACAGTTTGGGGTAGCTTGATGTGCTGGCGTCTGTACATATAACGATTTATTCCGGTCTGATACCTTGAGCCCCCCTCCACCCCCCCCCCCCCCCCTCCTCGATCCCCTGCTAGCTCGTCTTCTATTTTAAACTTTGTCTTATCCACTTTACGCGAGCTCTCAGAGGATTAAATTGAGAACGGTTCTTAAAAAATATATCTGTTGAATTTTCCCAAACCAAAGGAGTAGAGGTACTCACCCTCAATGATTCAAAAGCCCAAAGAAAGAATCCACTGCCGTACGGCCTCACTGTACACCACATTATTAAATACGCGAAGGCGTCCGTGGCTTGTGCCTCCTAGTCTTTAATAACCAGTGATCGGAATAGGTTGAGTATACCTATTTACCTAAACTTCGGAAAACAGAGACAGAAAGTGGAGACTTCCTTACGACCACATTTTTTTTCCCGGAATTCGGGAAAAATCTTAAATAAGTTGAAAATAAGCTTTATTTTTAAGATGGCTAAAGGCTACTTTTAACTAAACTTGCATTAACTTTAATTCATGTATTCGAATTATAATTACGATCCTTAAACTAACCGTTGTATCATACATTACATATAATTCCTACATGAATTAAAGTTCGACTATTAATTTCGGGATTTTACGTGAAAACCCCGAAAATTTGGTAATTGCAAGTTTAGTTAAAAATAGCCTTTACCCATCTTAAATAAAGCTTATTTTCAACTTATTTAAGATTTTTCCCGAATGCCGGGAAAAAAAAAGTCGTCGTAAGGAAGTCTCCACTTTCTGTCTCTGTTCTCCGAAGTTTAGGTAAATATACTCAGCCTATTCCGACCACTGTTAATAACACTACAAATTACTTCTTTCAGTCAAACTCATACCAAACCAAGTTACCTCACATCAGAGTCTCCGGCTAACTAACTCTTACGGCGTCGGCGGCGGGCTTCCAGCTAACAAAAGATCCCGACGTCATCCACAGACGAAGCTTCAGCTAACACCAGAGATTGAGCAGATCCTCCAACGCTTCGGTACTAGTAACAGTGGTAAGGCATTGGTTTAAGGAGTTGCCCAACCGTAGGACAGCGTAAACCACAAAGTTAGGAGTAGAAGTACATATTACAAGCCAGAAAAAATTAATTGTGTTGTCAAATGTTCAAAGAAAAGACTTATTCAAAAACATTTTATAAAAGAAAAATAGTATCATGATAAAACAATCGTAAAACAAACAACATTTTTTGAAGTGTAAACTTCTTTAGCGGCGTTGCATGCTTTTAGTAATGGGTAAAAAATGTTAAACTCGCGTCAGGACATCGCGTCAGGACACGTGACCGTCAGGAGAGATTCCCCCCGCCCTCTTTTCTACGGCGTCGCCAACCGAAGTGAAGTGACACACGGACACAATGGATGGATGGATGGATGGATGGATGGATGGATGGTGATGGAAGTGGAAGTGGAAGAGGAAGTGGAAGTGGAAGTCGAAGTCGAAGTCGAAGTCGAAGTCAAAGTCGAAGTGGAAGTCGAAGTGGAAGTCAAAGTGGAAGTCGAAGTGGAAGTCGAAGTGGAAGTCGAAGTGGAAGTCGAAGTGGAAGTCGAAGTGGAAGTGGAAGTGGAAGTGGATGGATGGATGGATGGACAGCTGATGGCTCGACCGTCTGTGTAGTAGCCACACTGCTGTGTATTCGTAAAATTCGTGTATATAAAGTGTTTAAAATATGGAAATTGAACTAAGTGCATCTATTAATGAAAAAAGTGACGCAGAAATAGTGAAAAAAAAATGAGTTATATTAATTAAATTAATAATTGATTTATTTCAACGTTAATATTCAAGTTTTCACTTCTGCCGGCACTCCTGGAGTGCAACCCGTCTTTTTTATTTTTCGTCGCATACCTACTTCTCAGAATTTTGAGCGTCATCATCTGCGCAGCCTTTTCCCAACTATGTTGGGGTCGGCTTGCACTCTAACCGGATGTAACTGAATACCAGTATTTTACATGGAGCGACTGCCTATCTGACCTCCACAACCCAGTTAATGGGTAATACGATACCCCTTGATGGGTGATCTCCTTTACTTTGACAGTCGACGATTACCATTCCCTAATTTTTGTTTACCTTTACAAATGACTGGAAATTACAATTCCAAATATGGAAAAGGATTGCTACTGAAGTTAGCTTAATTACGGAATCACATTGAAACAAAATATGTTACGTAATTAGGTACTTATATCTCGAATCAAATGAAGTCCTGAAAATTATATCAAATCAATAACACTACGAATTACTTCTTCCAGACAAAATCGGCAACGTCGGCGGGAGTCTAAATTTTGAAAGCATCCAAGATGAATTCAAAGATTTTGACGCATTATTTGAGAGGTTTCGCGACTCCGGAATTAAGACTAAAACGCGTAAGATATTTTTGGTTATTTAAAGGCGTTTCCACCCACTGCACCGCGCCCCGGCCCGGCGGCGAGCAGATAACGCGCCCCCGCGCGTAATTGTTTACATACAAATTCAATAAAAACACGCTTCTGCGCGTGGAATTTGCCTCCATTTCTCGCACCCCGCTGCGTAATGCGGTGCAGTGTGCGAACTGCCTTACTATCACAGGACAGGACATACGCTGGTGTGAACTGGTACATACAAGTTCATCATAAACAACTGAGCGCCGCTATGACGTGCTGTAATGCTATTCTGTAAAAAGATCACCGTGAAAACTTATGTGAAGTGAAGTGAGCTGTCAATAGTGTCAATCCTTAGCATCAGGTGGAATAACAGCTCACTTCACCCAATTTTTCACGGTGCAGTGGCGTGCATTGGTTTTCAGAATAGGTAGGCACTAGGTCGGGTCTAGTCTAGGCAAACGCGGTCACAAATCAGAAAAAAAAGTGAGGTCAAAAGTGTGGTTATTTGAGTAGGCATGCCTACTTAAGGGTGATAAATTGCGAAGGTCGAAAGTCATGGTATTACGCGGGAGACGTACGTATTTTTAATTTTGTCGTATTAACTTGAACGAGTAAAGATCAATGACAATGTGCGAATAGTACGGGACGGGAGCCGAGTAGGCCGTCCGGCGACTGCCTACTGCCGCGCGTGTTTGTATGAAGATTTTGTTTTTTGTTATTTGATAATTTAGTGAGTTTCTTGATGGGGCACACACACTAAAATGTAATTGACAGGCTTATGTTGATATATCGAGGTAGGCACTGCTTATATGCCTATATGCAATGCACGCCACTGTCACGGTGATCTTTTTACAGAATAGCACCGCTGTGTAGGCCATCGCGGATGCATGTTGAATGCGTTAGTTTAATACTTCTGTTCATCCCCAGACCTCCAGTGACCTGAGGCTACCAATCTGCTGACTGCCAAATTTTACTAGCACAATACTTCATTGAAAATTAGAAATTATTCACACTTACACAAGTCCACACGTGTTCAAAGCTAGGACAACGAGTTGCAAGCCTGCTAAAGCTATGTTCCGTTGTTTTTCAGCCAGTTCACTATTCCCTGCCGATATCAGCACCCGCAAATCGGCTATCACACAACAGCCGACACCACCGAGACTCGAGACCCGGTGTGTATGAAACTTTTGCTGTGCACAGGCCATTCGATTTAATATTTTCACCACCATAAAATAATTGTTTCATATTTTGCAATAAATACCAGCAGCGTTGTGTCATCGCGCTTCTCTTTCTTTTATATGCAGTCCGACAGTGACCGCGCTTTAAGTAATGTAGTCCTCTTAAAAAAATCGCTTAATTTATAGATAATTTTGTCGAATCAATAGCTACTATGAGTTTATTATTATTTATTGCTTCTGTAAATATTTACATAATATAAACTATAATAATATGTACATTTATATGAAAAGATAAGCAAAATAATCATAGGGCATCAAAGAATTCGTCCGCACCGCGCTGTCAACAGGAACAGTGCCCAAAAGGCCGGCAGCATTGCCACGTTGTATGGCAATGCTAATTCTTTGGCCAAGAAATAGGCCAGCCATCTGGTCACGTGAAGAGTCGACTAACCGTTTGGCGGTATCTCGAAAAACAAGTGGGCACTCGGACCCCATGGCCCTATAATATTTATTATTTGAAGAACTCAGAAATCGGGCATAAAACATAGTCTAACAGCATATCAATCTATAGCGTTCCCACTGGTGACATACAAGCCTCTTCTCTATTAGAGGGAGGACCTAAAAGATAGAACTAATTTAATCTCTCTGACCTATCCTATTTAGCCTACCCAGCCCAGGAGACGGCTTTTCGGATTCTCCAATTACAACGGATGAGTGCGGTGTAGTTGGCGATAACGAGCGCCCGGTTCCCCTGGTTCACAATGGAAAGTTGTACGAGCGGGGAGAATTACCTTGGCTTGTAGCTATCTATAGGACCGCTCAGAACAATCTTCTATTTATCTGTGGAGGCACACTCCTGACGGATCGTCATGTTATTTCGGGTGAGTTTGAGGGCATGATTTATAGAACGCTCTTTGACACGAACTTACCCCCTTATTAAGATAGTTTGTATAGCGTCTGTATGGTTATACAATGCTTTGCCTTCTTCTTTCGAAAGTTAAATTACTGACGACTGAAAGAGAGAAATCGGTGTCTAACTATTCATCTGATATAATAGGTTTATTAGTAAGGGGGTTATTCTAATATAATAGATATTTATGTTGTATTCTAATGAAACGCTTGTTCATGTTTGCATATCGTTGTCGTACAGGGAAAATCACATTAAGAATTTTTTTTTCTTTTTATTTGTTTGTTTACGTTTATAGGTTTATTGCAACAATTACAAGGTTTCACTGCACGGCGATGATGTTCGTAGAATTTCGGGAAGGAGCCCTAAGGAGACTGTTACCTATTTTTTTCTTCCCTAGTTTCTACTATTTATGCGGGGAAGAAAGAATGACGAAATTATTTATAGAACATCAAAAATTACAATTTTATTTTCAGCCTATAGGTAAATAAAGCCTGGTTTTATTTGCAGCTGCCCACTGCATGAGTCGTCCCAATGTCCAGACTCCCATCATGGAAATCGTGATAAAGGTTGGGGTACACAGCCTGAACGACTGGAGTGACGACTTAAGCGTCACAAGGAAGCTTATGGCGGTGACCATACACAAGGACTATAATCCTGCCACGTTTAAAAGTGAGTATATTAAGGCCCACTTGCACGTTTAGTAGGGTTAAATTAATAAATGTAGAGTTTGTAAACCCGGAGTTGAGTAATTAAAATATGAACTCTTATTACGCGTTGCACCACTGAATGATGACTTAGGCTGCCTGTCCATTGACGCGGCGCGAAGCTGCGGAGCGGAGAATCGGAGAAATATTAACCAATAGATAATGACGTTCGAGATTTTATGCAATCTTATTGGTTAATATTTCTCCGTTTCTTCGCTCCGCAGCGCCGCTCCGCGTCAACGGACAGGCAGCCAGCCAGGCAACTCAAAGCTGCGATGGCTCTTTCTTCAAAAGGCCCTTCCATGGGACTGCATTGTTAGACTCGCATAAAATCTTAATAATAATTTTTGGACTTTAAAAGCCACCATGACATCTGAGTTAGTTTCGGCATTTCTTCTCAGGGATTAGTCAGGGAATACCGGCGACATCGACATCTAGTTTTAAAATATTGACCAATAAATTGACGTGTGAACGTGTCTTAAAAGATCTACTACATTTCATTAACCCTTCGTATAGCCGGAACGTGGATCCACGCGAGACAATGGCTTTATAATTACAGCGTTCAACCAGTTAATATTTGTTAGTTGTTCGCCTGTGCAGATGATATCCTGATATTCACACTGAACAAACGCGTCAAGTTCACCCAGTACATCCGTCCAGCTTGTCTGTGGAGCGGTGATACTGAGCTGTCACGTGTCGTGGGGGCTACTGGAGTTGTAAGTACCTGCGGTGCTATTCTGTAAAAATCTCACCGTGAAAACTTGGGTGAAGTGAGCTTAAAGTGAGCTGTCAATAGTGTCAATCACTCCAGCTCACTTTAAGCTCACTTCACCTACGTTATCACGGTGATCTTTTTACAGAATAGCACCGCTGATCCGAGATATAATTATAGGCGACCTTTCAAAAATATCAAATGTCTTTGAAGGAGTTAGGCTACACGCACATTGATGCGACCACGGCCACGTTCACAGCTCGGCTGGGGAAATTGACTAATCAAAACTTGAATTTAGTGTAGTACCTAACAACAACAATTATAATTCGTAAATTCAATTTTGTATTCACAAAAAAATATAACTTACTACTTAAATACTTAACTAATATTAAAATTTATCATAATAAACACCCAGTGTTCTTCCTCCTCTCTCCTACTATCTATGCTGTGCCCGAAAGGGTCCATAATTGTGCCTAGTATAATTATTTCTCTACCAACTATATACATTATGGTACGCAATAAAAAATTGAGAATTGAGCAACGCAGGTCGCAGCCGCAGCGTCCTTGTGCATGTCCCAACATGCGGTTTCAATTCAAAATGCTTTATGCCTATGCCGTTTTACCCACCGATTTTTACAATACGATCTTTCCACAGGTGGCCGGCTGGGGTGATCGCGGCAGGGGAAACTTAGACAATCAAGATGAACCTGAAATGGTGCGCGTCCCTATAGTCAGCACCAAAGAGTGCAGGGCCAGTAATCCTGTCTTCCACAAGCTAACCTACGACAATACATTATGTGCAGGTACAGTCTAAGGCCATAAACCCAGCAGCATCTCAACGTTCATATTTGCCCACACGGAATGAATTTATCCCAAGAACAAACTTAACATTGTAGTTGAAAATAATGTTCTCCCAAACATTGCAACTGCAAATTTAAGTTGGTCGACTATTACTCGTAAACTTTTAAAGCTGTGATAGTTTTACTTTTAATTTCGTTATTATAGGTATACTACTGCCGTGATTTTTTTCATATATCCAAATGCAACCATTTAGCTGGCAGGGGGGGACACTTGACTCTAACAAAAATTAGCACTTTAAAGCTTAACATTTCACAAACGGATCCCTGAATCGAAAAATGGCTTCTACAAACCCGCAATATTTTTGAAAAACCTATCTAACGATATTCCACACCATGGGGTAGACGAGAAAAAAAACATCCCCACTTTACGTGTAAAGGGGGTACCCTAAAAAAATTTTTTTTTCATGATTTTATTTTACCACTTTGTCGGCGTGATTATTATGTATATCCATGCCTAATTATCGCTAAAAGCAAAAGGCTCCTATCTCAGCATGATGCTGCAACATTTAAAAAATAAATGTCACAGCGCTGGTATTCTGATAGGGCCCACATAGGGCCCGCTGTGACGTCACGGGCAGTTACAGAAATAAATAAATAATAAAATAGGTATAATAATTATGTAAAATATTATCAAATAAAATAAAATATAAATTTTTAATCCGCGCCAGACGTAACCTCATTACTTGTCTATGCCTCGAGTGTCAGAAGCACTCTAACAAGTACTTATATTTATTTTCTCTTCACAAGTGCAAAGTGGAAGTGTGTAAAACTAGAATAAGGAAAAGTTTACATTTGTGAGAGACTGGTGCTTGAAATAGCCATTGCAAAAGTCTGTGGTACAAGTCACCAGGGTCCCACGACGTTACATGGGTACAAGGTACGGTCGAACAAGCAATTTGGTATACAGGCAGCTAACTTGCAACTACTTTTAAACGATGGTGTGCTGAGTTAGTCAATTCTTTTATACCACTCTATTTAATTAAGGATGCCATAAGCTGAAAAAGTTATAACGCACAAAATAAAACTAAATATTGGCTGTGTAGTGGAAAGATGAATATTTTTGCCTGTATATCAAATAGCTTGTTCGACCGTACCTACACATGTGCCATTTGTATGTGAAGTGGCTAGATTTAACTTGAGAGTTTTCACTTTGACAGGTGACCGAAACGGCGCTGGTCCATGCAACGGGGACTCCGGCGGCGGCCTGTACCTGCTAGATAGCGGCAAGTGGAGACTGCGGGGCATAGTCTCCGTGTCCCCCCAGGGTGAAAATGGAGCCCGCGTCTGCAATCTCAACGAATATATCGTGTACACTGATGCAGCGCAGTTCTTGCCGTGGATTAGGAATATATTATCAGAGAAATACTTCGATTAAAACTATTGTTTTTTTTTTTTGTGGCACCTTCTCGTAACTTTTTCAATGTAGATGGTTCAGGAAATGGATTCAGAATAGTGTTCATGATACGGCACACCTAGATTTAAACAGCGATTAACTCAAAAAACACTTTTTTCAGAAAAGTTGAAAAACTGATTACCATCTCCCTGTGCACTACAGGAGTTTGGTGTATTGATCAATACTTTTTAAATGCAGATAGAACAATGATGTTATAAGTTTTTGCATCTGTTTTGTTGGTCGCTAGGTAGTGAGTTAAGGAATTCGATGGTATGCATACCTCAAATATTTCGTTTATGCTCACTAGTTCCTTCGAGTAGTTCCTTTGAAGGAACTACGCGAAGGAACTAGTGAGCATAAACGAATATTTCGATTTTAGAGTTAGCTCTCTTTAGATCTAGGTGTGCGATATTTTTAGCAAAGTTGCATTATTATAAGGAATAGATCCACTTCATACACCATCAGCGCCAGACCTTAAGTGGCCCTTCTTACATGTTTTGACTATTTTTTTTTTGTACCGATTCCCAGACCATTTACACCGAAAAAATGCGTCAGGCCCAGGGCTTTCATTTTTGCGTAATAAATGTATAGAAAATGCTATGCTTTCCGAGGCAAGGAGGAGTCTTGGTATGTAAAGATGGTCATGCAGCCATCCACGGACAAACCGCGGCAAGTGTAGCTTAACCTGATCGATCTGTCGCAGCCAACTAGTTAAATTAGCCGCTCAGTTAACTGCCTAGCCTTTTAACTAAACGGCGCCGTTCAACGACCTGCCTCAGCCGCTACGGCCCGCACGGGTGCCTATAATTATATCCTTTGTTACGTAAGGGCGAAGGGGCTACACTTCCCGCAGCGCCGAAGACTTTGCAAAAGCAAGTTTATTTTGACAAAAACTGTTTTGAGATTAGGTTGTCGACGTCGTATTGACAGATTGGGTTTCAGCGCCAGGCGGCAGAAAATGGAACTAAAGTTAAAGTCTGGGCTAGGCAGGTAGTTAAACGTCATTGAATGGCTGAATATCATTCGGGCAGCTAGTTGAACGGCGCCGTTTAGTAAAAAGGCTAGGCAGTAAACTGAACGGCTAATTTAACCAGTTGGCTGCGACAAATCGACCGTGCGGCTGTTATTACTTAGCCACAAGCTGGTTTAGTCAATTATCTCAAATACCTAAATTAGGGTGCTGAGACGGTTTTAACACTACCCAGCATGGCAGGGAGTGTTAAAGCTTTGGCTTATCACAGTGGGCGTGTAGCTGCTCCCCGCAGTTTCACCCGCATAAGTGTCGATCCCGTGGGAATATCGGGATAAAAAGTAGCCTGTATGTTAATCCAGGGTGTACCCGCTACCTCCATACAAAATTTTATCAAAATTGGTCCAGCCGTTTGAGCGTGAAGAAGTAACAAACATATAAACATACACACACTCACAAACTTTCGCCTTTATAATATTAGTGTGATAAAACCTGCAGTTTTTATGTGCAAATACATGAAATACATGAAACTATAACTGGAAACTGAATGTACAGTAATAAGGTCACCTACTGTCACTGACTGAGGAACCTAAGCTCCGTTTTTCTTTCTGTGGTGTCTTTTATTCTTGTGCCAAAACGAAAAAAAATTGTTTAACTACTTATGTTAATTAACAAGAGTAGGTATCGTCTTAAAACATTTTAATAAGTAGCTAACCTTTAGACTTCGTCTTTGAGGTTAGCTTTGTGGTCACCAACCCGTTTGCTTAGTATATTGACTTATTGAACATTATAAAAAATTGGTGGAAAGGCCTACGATTAATGTTGGACTCATTTGGCAACAATTTCGTTGTAACTACCTCCAGGTGTTACTATTATTACTGCGCTAGCAGCGCCTCGCGGTTTCATCCGCATAAGTTTTGATCCCGTGGGAATATCGGGATAAAAGTAGTCTTTGTTGTTATCCAGGGTATCAGCTACCTCCATACAAAATTTTACCAAAATTGATCCTGCCGTTTGTGCGTGAAGAAGTAACAAACATACAAACACACACACAAACTTTAGCCTTTATAATATTAGTGTGATAAGATGTACTTAATTATCTCTATTTTTATTTAAAAAATAAAAATCTCGAAAATTATTGAATTTCGGCCATACGTAACAACGTAACGTATTTTCTTTCTTTCTTTCTTTCTGTATAGGGGTTCAATTTACAATCATTACTTACAACTTTTCATGATTTCCGACGACTACTGCGCTAGTGTAACATCAAATCCCAAGATCGTTGTATGAGGGATTAGAGAATTGTCAGACGAAGCCTCACACGATACTAATTTACGAGGCCTCGTCACCAGCACCCTATTTGCGTAACACACTATCAATCGGAATCTGAATCATTATAAAGCAAATTGCTAATCCATTGCTTCATAAGTACGAAAAATTTGTCTGCTCAACACGTAAATAACGCAATGAATGTTGTTAAACTGTCAAAATGAAACCGATTCCGATTGATAATGTGTTACACAATTGCCCCGCGGAAGAAAACACTTGTAACCATCGGTCCGTAAGAGGCGAATATTTGATTTTCTTTTAAAGCACTTGGATAAGTTACTAAGTTTTTGGATGATAGTTGTATTGAGCAATGAATTTACGTTTGAATTATTTGAGCATCGATGTTGACAATCTGTATGGTGCCCTAGCAGCTGTAACTCTTACAATGACAAATAAATATTTTTTAGCAAAATCAAACAAAACACCAAGTGCAACCTATTGGACTCGTCAAAACAAATCATTATGAGTCCAAACTCAAGGGGTTTACTAGTAGCCACTAAAGAGTTCCACTATCCACCTCGTAGCTCCTTTATCAGGCCCTCGACACCAAGGGGCGAGTGTCGCTAGTATTTGCTTAATTATTTACTACGTATGTATTTATTGTATTGTGTAAATGGTTCACCACAGACTACCTACAGTATTTGTCTGTTCTTCCCCATGTTAATCCATCCTAAGGCTGTCTTTAAAAGATCGCTCTTAGCGATAAGACCGCCCATTGTGTCACCCATTGTAAAGTTTATATACACATACATATACACATAATCAGCCTATAATGTTCCCACTGCTGGGACGCAGGCCTCCTCTCGGTAAGAGGGAATGGGCCGTAATCTACCACGCGGGCCCAGTGCGGATTGGTAGATGTCACATGTCTTCGAATTTTTGGTTCTAGGACGGTTTCCTCACGATATTTTCCTTCACCGTTTTGAGAGCAGTGGTGATGAAATAATTTACCTACACAAAGTAAAGCGCCTGTCTGGGTTCGAACCTACGACCTGCAACTCGTAAGTCGCAGTCGTTATCACTGGGCCACCACTGCTCTAAAGTTTATATATTTGTCTGTAATTTATATGGTATGTACATAATAAAGAGTATTCTATTCTTTACTTAATTTAATAAAACATTGTTTTTCTCGCTACGTAGGTATGTACGTACACACCTAATATTTTTTCATTAGTTGTTCTCAAATTAATAATTACCTATACTGTTATAAAAACCACATTTTAAGGGTTTTTACACAATAAAAATGGGCATATCCCAGCGAAAGTTTTTCCGTTTAGTCACAGATAGTAAAAAAATAATAATAGGTAGGTAAATCCCCGTGCCTTATGAGGAAACATGTTATGGTTCACACACACACATAAGCGCACATTACGTATTTATATGAATATTTTAATGACACACCTACATAAATATGCGCATATCACTTAGGCCTCAAAGATGTTTCGTCGATTACTATTTTCATATTTTTGCTGCAGGCAAAATAGTATTAGTCATTATTTTGCATTGTCCTAATGGGTAGAACTCTACAGAATTTAACCTGCTTATTAATTTGTATAAATGTGTTGTTTTTTTTATTATCCGTATACAATACAATACCCATTTAGAAAATAACGTTTTGGATCCTGATTATTTCTATTTAGAATTTGTTTAGAACTAGCTGTTGGCTGTGACTTCTTCTACAATCCAGGATGAAAAGTAGCCTATGTCCGTCTCCAGGTCATGGTCTACCCATGTGCCAAATTTTATCCAAATCCGTTCAGCCGTTTTAGCGTGAAAATGTAACAAACAAACAAACAAACTTACCTACTTTCGCATTTATAATATTAGTTAGGATTTAGAATTATTTATCTAGACTAGATTCTTAAAAGATCGCAAAAAGTAAGCTTCAAGAAAGAAATTCTTTTTTTCTTTAATTAAAATTAAGTAGGTATTTACTTTATTTTTACGGACACGTTTTTTTTTTTTTTTTTTTTTTATTGCTAAATGGGCGCACTCTTGACCCCGATCACGCCTGATGGAAAGCGATAGATGAGGTCTATGATGGATCGAGCGTGCCCAGAAGATGCCTGTTCACTCTTGATTTGAAGGCAGACGGGTTAAATGTGGGAGGGAACACAGCAGAGAGTTCCACACTTTGGCTGTGCGCATAATAAAAGTGGAGGAGAAGCGCCGAGTACGACTCATCGGGATATCAACCAAGTGCGGATGGTACGCTGCAGTACGTCTGGTTGTCCGGTGGTAAAAGGGCGATGGTGGGATCAGGTCGTGGAGCTCCTGCGCACACTCTCCATAGTACAGTCTATAGAAGACCGTCAGGCAAGCGACATTACGCCGATGAGCCAGGCTGGGAAGCGTAGCTACCAACGTCTCGTCGCCTATAAGCTTTCTAGCTCTGCGTTCCACCGAGTCAAGTGCAGCAAGCTGGTATTTTGCTGAGCCATCCCACAAGTGGCTGCAATACTCCATACAGGAACGGACCTGAGCTTTGTACAAACTTAAAAGCTGTCCTGGTGTGAAATATCGCCTCACCTTATTTAGGATGCCCAGCTTCTTGGCTGCGGTCTGAGCTTTTGACTCGATGGTTGAGCCGAAGTTGAGATCTGATGTCAACTCCATGCCCAAAAGCTGAAGGCGGTTGGTAACCGGTACAGATGCACCTCGGAAAGCAGGGCATAACTGGAACTGGCTCCTTTTCGCAGTGAAAAGACACGCCTGTGTTTTTAAGGCGTTGAATTTGACCAGATTGTCGTCACCCCACTGGGAAACGAGATTTAAGGACAAATTCATTCGTTCCACCATGGCCTCTCTAAGAGTAGCCGTTTCCTCTCTGCTGGCTTTTGCACTGGACAGGTATCTTTCTGCGACTGTGCTGTCATCTGCGTACCCGATTGCACCAAGCTGAAGCAGGTCGTTGATGTGCAGCAGAAATAAAGTTGCAGAAAGAACAGACCCCTGAGGAACACCGGCATCAATGCCCATATGTTTCGATGAGCAGCCATCAATGACCACTCTGATCGATCGATCACTCAGGAAGTCTGAAATCCAGTTGCAAAAGTCAGCAGAGAGGCCAAAAGCGGGAAGCTTGCCCAGCAGACTGGCGTGCCAGACCCTGTCAAAGGCCTTTGAGATATCAAGCGACACAGCAAGGGCTTCGCCGTGTCTCTCAATGGCCTCGCCCCAGCAATGCGTAACATACACAAGAAGATCCCCAGTTGAACGACCATGACGGAAGCCATACTGGTGGTCACTGAGGAGCTCATTGTCTTCGAGGTATGCCAGCAGCTTTTTGTTAAGTACCCTTTCCATCACTTTGCACAGTATGGAAGTTATGGCGATTGGTCTATAATTGACAGGATCGGCACGGTTACCCTTTTTGGGCACCGGCTGCACATTAGCAAGCTTCCAGGACTCCGGCACCACTCCGGTTTTTAGAGAGAGGCGAAACAAACGCGTCAAGACAGGAGACAACTCTGGAGCACAGTTTTTCAGTACTCTTGCGGGTATTCCGTCAGGTCCGCTGGCTTTATTCACGTCCAGATTGCTAAGGACCCTACGGACCTCTTTGAGATGGATCGAGATCTCCGGCACTGTAGAGCCACAGTGCGGTATCTTAGGTGGTATGTTAGAGGCCGTATCAAGGCGTGAATTTTCAGCAAAGATGGAGGCAAATAGATTTGCCTTTTCTTGCGCGGTATGAGCCAGCGTTCCATCAGACTTCAGCATAGGAGGCAGCGTAGGACGGCAGAAATTTGTCTCGACCGATTTTGCCAGGGACTAGAACTCCTTGCTACCCGAAGGGTAGGACGCCAGTTTGGCCCCAATTCGTCCAACATGGTCAAAACGCGCCTTCCGTAACACCCGTTTGCAATCCTTGGCGGCAGAGTTATATGCTCTTTTCATTGCGCGAGCATCTTCACTATTACATTTGACACTGCGGGCCGAAGCCCAGGCCTGGTATGCCTGCTCTTTGAGCAAATCGGCTTGCGCACAAGACGCGCTGTACCAAGGCTGAGCCTCGCAGCCAAGTGAAACGTCAGAGTATGGGATAAAGTATTCCATTCCCTGACGTATCACGTCAACAATTGCGTCGGCGCAGTCAGAAGAGTTGCGCGAAGAGAAGCAAGTCTGCCACCATGGGTAAGATGCAAAGAAATGCCGCATCTCATCCCAGTCTGCTGACCCGTACTTCCATACTCGCCTCGTGCCTCTAGGGCTTAAATCAGGGGGGGAACAGGAAGACACGGATTTCACCAGACAATGGTCAGACGATCCGAGCGGAGCCCAGACCGATACAGAGTGCCTGTCCGGATCAGTTGTCAGCAGAAGGTCTAAACAATTAGGTGTATGGCTGTCAACATCCGGAACGCGGGTAGCTTGGTCAACCTGCTGGTGGAGATCTAGCGATATCGCAAACTTGCGCGCCTCTCTTCCAGCATGGTCAGTTTTCTGGTACGGGAACAACCACTCCTTATGATGGGCATTAAAATCCCCCAGAAACACAAGCCCCGCTGTCGGATATTTCGGTTGAGCCAATTCAGCTGCTTCCGTAAGATGTTCAAAAAGTCTTGTCGTCTCCTGATCACCGCTATGCGACCTGTAAACACCGACATAGATGGTTTTTAGGGAGCCGGTGTCCACCATTAACCACAGTGTGGAGAAACCCGCTACCTCACAGCAGCGGAGACGTTGACAGCATAAGTCATCGCGGACGTACACACAGACCCCAGCCTGCTTCTTAAACTTATGTTCAAGTGAGTATCCCGGGTAGTTGAGGTACGCCACGTCTAACGGGTTCGCTATCTTTGTTTCTGTCAAAAGGAACAAATGCGGCTTCTCGGTCTCAAGGTGGTGATGGACCGGGTTGATATTTGAGTGCAGTCCACGGATGTTAGTGAAATGCACTTTTAGTGGGAGGAAGTGCCGCCGTTGTTTAAACTTATTCCTTTTATTTTTACGCTTCATGGGGTTAAAAGAGTTTCTAGGGAATTCAGGAAAAAAGCGAGACGAGTCCAATTTACCAACACAGCTCCCAGGAGCAAAGTTCGACAAAAAAGGAAACTCACCTGGAGACTGCGGGGACGCCCGAACCCCCCCGAAGATGCCCGCCGGGTCCTCCCTTCCAGTCGCCGACTGGCACGGCGGAACATTTCGGGATTTTTCGCGAGGTGGCGGGGCAGCCTTTCACACGTGGCTGGCGTGCTAGTTGGGCCCCCAACTTCCTGCGGTCGGCCAACGGCAAGACCGTGCTTCGGATCCCGCTACCCTCCAAAGTGAGTTGCCATGACGACGTTCACTCCTGGGCTGTGACTAGCCTTGGACAACGCAACTGCCATCTCTCAAATTCCCTAAGGCACTGGAACTCCCACGCATCGACGAAACACAGCAGACTGCTTGACGCCGGACTCCGGTGAGAGGGTGGTCGCAAACCAGGCGGGCGTTAGCCCTACCACCGCAATGGAAGAATTGGCCAGTCATATAAGGTGTTGGGTGTGACTGTCCAGGATGCGCCGAGCGCTCGGTTCAGTTGAGTAACAGGCGGAACAAACTGCGCTACACGAGGAGGCTTCTTCATGCATCCCTACAATCCCTCGTTGAGATAACGAGCAACACTCTCTTTGCCACATTATGAACGCTTGCCGTTCAAAACTGGTATTTCCAAAACATGTTCCTTTTTCTAAAGAAAAATATGAGAAAAGTAAATATAGAAAAATAAAAAGTTGGAAAAAATCACGTTCGTACGGAACAAAGACCATAAAATCCGTAAGTTCTGTCAATTAAATAGATTTACCCGCGAAAAAAACTGATGACGTTTGGTGTTAACGTAAAAAAAAAACTCAAATATCTTTCAAGTTTACGGTGGCACTACTTGCTTAGGAAAATGTCATCAACTCATCAATAATGTTAAACTGGTTTTTAATTCAGTTAAATACTCTCCTTGGTGAGATATTTCCATTGGTACGTGTGTGTCTTAACTCTTAACGCTATTAGGCTGATAGGGAAGATTCGCATAATCTCCTTTCTATTTTTCATACAAACTTCCCATAGAATATAAATAAGTACTTTCAGTTTTCCAACTTTTTGTTTCCGTAAGAACCTGTTTCGGATTATTACGAACATTTTTAAACAATAAATACCTAGCTAAATCGGCCCAGCCGTTCTCAAATATGCGCTTACCAACGAACATCATTTCATTTGATTAAATCCATCCATATTAATATTATACTAATTTACTAATCCATACTAATATTATAAATTCGAAAGTAACTCTGTCTGTCTGTCTGCATGTTACCTTTTCACGCCTAAACCGCTGAACCGATTTAGATGAAATTTGGTATAAAGATAGTTTGAGTCCCGGGAAAGGACATGGGATAGTTTTTATCCCGATATTCCCACAGGATCGAAACTTATGCGGGTGAAACCGCGGGGCGCAGCTAGTTATATTATAAATGCGAAAGTGTGTCTGTCTGTCTGTGTGTCTGTATGTTACCTCTTCACGCTTAAACCGCTGAACCGATTTAGATGAAATTTGGTATAGAGATAGTTTGAGTCCCGAGAAAGGACATAGGATACTTTTTATCCCGATATTTCCATGAGATCGAAACACATGCGGGTGAAACCGCGGGGCGCGGCTAGTAGATTATAAATCTTTATTACAATAAGCAATGCGTAGTACCCACTTACCTTATACACAGTAGTTATAGACGTTGTCAAACAAGACAAGTACTCGTAATATAGGTATTATGCATCCAGTGTTTGGTTAGACTTTTGCATGCTAAGCACGTGTAGCGTCTCATACACACAGTAAGTATAACGGATAAGATTATGTTATTAAGTCAACCTTAAAGAATGACTTAGCCATCTTGCAATGCGACCTTGTCGCGTAAATATTTTACTTGAAAATAAGTTGAAAGCATAATCTGCCTATAAAGTTCCCACTACTGGGACACAGGCCTCCTCTCGGTGAGAGGAAGTGGGCCGTAATCCACCACGCATAGCAGTTATAATAATAATAATATATCATTTATTTTCTTTTCACAATAAGAGGTTTGAAAATAATGCAAACTTAGAACTGCAAAACTTTTCCCACCTTTGTGAGAGACTGGTGCCTGAAGTAGGTTTTAGGAATAAAACCTGTGTTATAGGTCACCAGGACCCTCACCTCGGGAAGATTTTTGTAGAAATGACCAGTAAATCGAAAAAGTTCAAAGAACAAAAACATCTACTAAATTAAAAATAGTACAAATAGCAGTGGTGATGAAATAATTTAGACAAAGTAAAATGCCTGTCTGAGTTCGAACCTACAACTCGGTAAGTCGCGGCCGTTACCAGGGGCTACCACTGCCTAAAATAACTTAAAAGATGTCAATAAACTTTATGAATTTTATGATCCGTTACGTGTTTCTTGTAATTTTGATTGCTGCCTGTTGATTAAATATTTAAATCACGCAATTAATGATCAGTGATGAAATAAAACCTGTCTTATGAAATTACTTATTATGGTGTGTTTGATTGGTTCTAAAAAATTAAAATAAATGATGGAAGCGCTTTTATGTGGCTTGCACTTCTCTATATCTTGTTGCATAGATGTTTGAAATAATCAGTCTGAAAGTTTTTAGTAAGTAATCAAACATGCAACAAGATCTAAGAAAGTTAAAAAATATGGATGTCACGTGATCAAAGAACGTTAATATCTCGGAAACGTGACGCTTTAGGCTGGCCGCATACGTCCGGTTTCCTGATTCGTCAGGGTTACCGATCGGAAAATATAAGAACGTGTGCGCTAAAGAGAAGATTTTGTATGAAATGCGTGCATTCTGGGTCTCCGAATCTGAATTTCGAATCAGGAATCCGGACGTATGCGGCCAGCCTTACGGGGTTTGGTCCTATCATATTTTCAGTTTGCATTGCTGTCAGCTATCGATATACATAAGTCTCATTCGTGACTGCAATAAAAAAAAAACAAAATGGCGCGACAGTCGGTACGCTCGTAGGTTGGCTATACAAATCTTCAATCCCCTTTGGCACATGGCTAAACCATGGCGTGGATTAGGACATATGATACTTTTTATCCCGATATTCCAAAGGGATCGAGACTTATGCGTGTGAAACCGCGGGGCGCAGCTAGTCCTTCATGTAATGAAAACAATCAACAACAAAGGCTCTTTAGAACAAATGCAGCCCATACCTAAGTACCTATCTTTCATGTCAAAATAGGTACTATTGAAGTCAGTAAGTATCTTGTGTTAACTATCATCTTTGCTTTCTTTTTACTCCGTGCCCAATACGCGTAACAAGTACACACTGTCCTCGACATACCACAATAAAATAAGTTCAAAAGTCGACGGACCACAAGCACCACAAGGACTACGCGAATTATCTGTTTTGTATGGCTCATCCATCTTGATAATAAAGCCAGTCCTTCGCCAATCGGAGGCATGAAAACACGTCTCAAAGAACAAACATTTAAATCGCAAAATGAGAACTCGTAATTTAAAAATATGGATATGAAGTCAGTGTGTTTGTGTGTTTTAGTTTTTAGTTTACAATTTGTGTGTGGCCAGTACTCGAATACTCCTTGCCCTGGTGTTTTTGACTTTGAAAATAATGGGCAGCATGTGTACGGGAAAATCACCTTGCGGCCAGTGGTGCCAGTGTCTTCCTTAGTACTAAGAATTAATTTTACGGTTGCAGCTCAACTCAATAGTGTAAGTAGTAATACAGATGAATAAAAAGTTAAATTCGAGACCTTTTGGAGATTCGTTCAATGTAACTTGCTATTTTTAATAAAAAAAATCTAGGACTGCTAAGTTTATAAAAAAAAAATATTCGTTCAAAACAATGGATACCTACCTATAACAAATGAAAATTAAAAAAAAATCATGTAGGTACATATACCTACTTAGTTTTTAAAAGTTTGACAAACACAGGCGCGTGGCTACTCCTTTGTCTGGAAAATAAAAAAATTAGTGGTGATCAATATTATAAAAAAAAATTGTAAAGTAACTGTCTATTTACTTAATTTTGGTAATACCTAAATATATTTTCTTGATTGTGTACAATAGGTAGGTAGGTACAGGAAAAGATATAAGAATGAGATTTTAAAAAGTAAACACAAGCTGCCGTTGCGCGCGACGTGAATACCAGCAAGGACTGCATTCAGCCACAAAATACATTTTGTGATTCAGCATTGTATTTTCCCACAACAGCTGGGCCAGTCTTAGAGCCAGTCTTTTAGTCCGAAACATTGGCAACCAAGGAGGTAACTTATCAAAGGTTTTATTTAAATTTCGAACTGGCTTGCAAATAGAAAGCTGTTTATAGAAAAAAAAAAAAAACAAATGAACACTAGGCTGGGCGTATACGTCCGGTTTCCTGATTCGGAATTCAGATTCGGAGACCCCAAATGCACGCATTTCATACAAAATGTTCTCTCCAGCGCACACGTTCTTAAATTTTCCGTCAGGGTTTCCGAACGGAAACCGTTCGGAATTCCGAATCAGGAAACCGGACGATTTGCTGATGCACTTCAAACTGAACCTGGTACAGACGCCAGCACATCAACCTACTACAATCTGTCAAATTTCTTTAATAGATTTTCAATTTTATTACTAAAGCATAAGGTTCAAAGTTGATTGGGAAAATTTGACAGTTTCGGGTAGGTTGATGTGCTGGCGTATGTACATTGGAAAGATTATTAGAAAAATTAACAGAACATTCACAGGAACATAAACGACAGAACCTAAAACACATTGCAGAACAGTTTGCAATT
Source organism: Amphipoea lucens (assembly GCA_947508005.1). Lineage (NCBI taxonomy): Eukaryota > Metazoa > Arthropoda > Insecta > Lepidoptera > Noctuidae > Amphipoea > Amphipoea lucens. The sequence continues at coordinate 5,558,915 of OX382376.1, read as the reverse complement.
GAAAAATTTACAAGCAAACTTCGAATGCAAACCAGTGGATGAATATTTTTGAAAAAAAATATGTATAGGTACGCTTTGATGTGACAACAGATGAAAATAAAAAATAGAAATACTCAGATTATTCATGGATAAGTCTTGTATGGATCGGTACGGCTCAATGATCATAAAATTGACAACGAACTCTGAATGGTCAAAATGGAAAAATAAATTCTGTGAAACGTTTGCAAACAAGGGATGATTCCAGTAACTTATGCATTATTGTTTAAATACAAGGATGGTTCAAGGTTGGATTATGTTATCAGAAAAAAAAAACTCTTATTAGATATGAGACAATCAATTGACACCGGTACCTTGATAGATCTTATTGCAGCTGGTTTACCGGAATATATTCTTAATAAAATTGATAGAGAAACGTTAAAAAGACACTAAAAAAATTAGCAGTTCCCTACATTTTGACGAGTTATGTTAACATAAATGTAGGGAACAGCTGATTTATTTTTTTCCACGATTTCAGATTTGGTCCCGTAGTAAAAGTTGTTCATAATGATGAGTTCAATGACCCCTTAAAAGGAAAACAGTGATTAAAATTTCACCCTGTATATACCTACATTTTATTCTATAGGCTATTTTTTAAATGGATTTTTTATTCATTTTATGATAATATTTACATAATATATAAGCACAGACTTAAAATAATATAATATTATGCTTATATATTATGTAATATATTATGTAAGTACATGTACTTATATAATATGTATATAAAACAAAACAAGGGTAAAGAATCAAAGCCAATCAAAGGGCATCAAGAAATTCGTCCGCATCGCTGTCAGCGGGAAAAGTGCCGAGAAGGCTGGCAGCATTGCCACGTTGTATGGCAATGCTGATTCTTTGACCAAAAAATAGGCCAGCCCTCTGGTCATGTGAAGATTCGACAAACCGCTTGCTTGGCGAACCGCCTTTTTTAAATCGTCAGATAACTTACTAAACTATCTGAGGAATCAATACTGTGGTTTTATAGTTTTAGAAAATGTGTCAAAATGTCATGTAATTATTCTTCTGACACAAAACCACGTTTGAAATTTCACGAACTTATCATATCAGAAGGGCAATTCTCGTAATTTTACGAACGTTCACAGTCTCAATCTGTCAAAGTCAAAAATACTTCTAATTTCCCTACATTTTGACAAGTTTTTGACATTTTTTTGTCGCCGAGATGAGACTGCGACTAGATATTGAACGTTTTTAATTACGAGAATTGGCCTTCTGAAGTCTCAAAAAACAACGTCTATCATTTGATTTCGGTTCATCTACCTATTCTTTTCCCAACTATGTTGGGGTCGGTTTCTAGTCCAAGATGCAGCTGCATACAGATTATTTTTAAGAACTCCTATCTGACCTCCACGATCCAGTTACTAGGTAACACGGTGCCCCTGCCACTTGATTTTTTTTTCGGAATATAATATAATAGAATTTCGAATGCTAACTGGCATAACAAGTTTAAATTGTTGACAACATTCTTTAACAGTAGGTATATAGCACAGCGTCCGGTTTTGATTTTTATAAATAGTCGCTTTTATTGCTCACATGATTTATGTTAAAAATGGAACAGAACTTATGTCACATACATAGTTAATAATATACGATGTCATTATCATCTGCCTAGCCTTTTCCCAACTTTGTTGGGATCGGCTTCCAGTCTAACCGGATGCAGCTGAATACCAGTATTTTATATAGAGTGACTGCTTATCTGAGCAGCTGACCTCCACAACCCCTTGGTAAGACTGGTTGTCAGACTTTCGGACTACCCGTAACGACTGTCAAAGATCTACGAATGACAGCCGGGACCAACGGCTGAACGTGCTTTCCGAGGCACGGAGAGGTCTCGGTATGTAAAGATGGTCACCCATCCACAGACCAACCGTGGCAAGCGTAGCTTAACCTGATCGATCGAATTTTGCGGCTGTTATTATTTAGCCAACAAGGGCCCCTCGATAATAATACACGATGTATTGTATGTTAACTTAAAAGTCACTGTTCAGACTTCGGACCGCAGCTACCTAATAAACTTATTTTATTTTATTTCTCCTTTTAGAAATATATACTTAAGTATCTAAAGTAAGTACATATCTAAATACTATCTAAAGTAGTTAATCTGAACTGAGTTCACCGCACGTCCACCTGCACCCTAATTGCGTAACACACTACCAATCGGAATCTGAATAATTTTGAAGCAAATTGCTAATCCATTGCTTCATAAGTTCGAAAAATTTGTCTCCTCAACACGTAAACAACGCAATGAATGTTGTTGAACTGTCAAAATGAAACCGATTCCGATTGATAATGTGTTACGCAATTGCCCCGCCGCCGGTTTGTAAACATTTATAGATTACTTACAACACAAAAATTCACTAACAAACTCAAACTTATGTTAAGTGACTTGATTGGTTGTTGTCGTTTCGGTCAGTCAATCATGGTAGTGAGTCACATGAGTTTGCCTGTTAGCAAATTGTGTTCAAGTCTTTCATAAGCCGGGTATTTTTTTTTTTTGAATAAATTTGCTGTTCCATACATTTTGGCACTTTTCTATGACAGCTGTTTTTTTTTAAACCGACAATTGAGGAAAATTTGTCTGCTCAACAACGTAAAAAACGCAATTAATGTCGTTGAACTTTCAAAATGAAAGCCATTGCTACAGTGTCTTACGCAATTACCCCGAAAGCGAAAAGTCGGGTGTTGCGGCGTAACTTGGAACGCCTATGTCCAGCAATTCACATTACGGCGATTAGCTGAATAGAGAATAGAAGTAAAGAAAGAAAGAATATGCGTTTATTGGAACAAGAACAAAAAAAGGTAACAAGCTATGAAAACAGAGGTTAGCTCCCTCGGTCACATTCATTCAATTTATTGACCAGTTATACTTAATTTTTTTTGGAACACAACCATAAAAACTGCGGGTTTTATTGAAGTGAAAACTTCAAAAGGCGCGTTGGGCATTTATTGAGATGGGGAAAAAACCATTGAAACGCGACACCGTTACCGACACCTCTATTTTAAGTTTTGGCCATTATAAAGACATCAACGCGCGGTACATTTTCTTTGGGAAGAATTACCTACCTTCAAACATATTTATAAAATTACTATGCTTTTATGATTAAACAAATAGATAAATAATTCTGTCGACACTCCCGGAGTGCCACTGTTAATTAATTAGTAATTTATTTACAGTCGTGTAAATGAAGTACACAGGGTGCAGGCATGCAGCCCATGGTATTGGTAGTGTAGGGCTGCATGCCTGCACCCTAATTTACCTGAGATAATAGACTAACTAAACCCGTGGTAACAAACCTGTGCTCACTTGATCAACAAACCGAAGTGATTCCTTAGAAAAATTAATTGTTCTTGACACAAGATTATTACATGATTAGCTATTTTTTGGTAGGACAAATGGAGCAAAATATTTACTCAGTGGTACCCAAGAAACGGCCAATGAAAAAGAGGTGGAGCACAGTTGTGATATCGGAACGTAGCTGTAATATTATCTATGATTGTATGTTTGGTTTGTCTATGGCAGTTTCCGCTCTCTCGGAACGGATCAGTTTTTGTGTGTTAAATAAAACCTATAAGTGTAACCTAGGAGTGTTTCAATTAGTACTTAACAACAGTAAAGATGGAATGATGACATCAGACAGGTCGCTGGAACAACATGAGGCCCGAAGAGATGAGTGGCCAGAGCTATCTCTCGGGCCACACATCTCGTCTCCTCCTCATCTCATTCCTGAATGGAGAAAGTTGGAGGAGGCCTTTGCCGACTGGCAAACGGAGATACAAAACTTAAACGAACGAGATACGAGACTGACTACACTTTATTTGTCCGATTATAAAGCTAATAATAATAATATTCGATATTTTTTGTGTTTGTTGAATAACGAAGGTCAAGGCATTTAATATAACATTTGAAGCTCTCCAATATGGATCAAACTCGTAAAAATAATTTCGGAATTCTCAACTAACGCGACTAGTTTTCATTACGTAAACGACAATCAGTAGCAATGGCATTCATTTCGACAGTTCAACAATATTCATTGCGTTATTTACGTTGTTGAGCAGACAAATTTTTCGAAAATATGAAGCAATGGATTAGCAATATACTTCAAAATGATTCAGATTGTGATTAATAGTGCGTTACACAATTAGTGTGCAGTTCATAATAATAAAAAAACACATTTTAGTTCATATTCGGTTAATGCAAAACCGTTAAATATAAAAAACATTGGTTGTCTGTAAATTCGGTTTACGGACGACAATTTTACGTGATAACGTCATAAGAAAACATCCGACCGTGCCTCTCTATCGCTTGTTCCGCGCTCTCGCTTGCACACTCTACTCAGGTGGAACGTGACAATGAGTCACGCTTTTTCGAGCGTGCAGCCGGCTTTCATCGATTTATAAGACGTTATTACTCGTACGTCAAAAACTTTATGTTGGCACGGTAGATACAATAAGCTCTTCTAAACAAAAATGTCCTTAATCATTGTCAAGTAAATTCTTGCATATTATCATCTGCCTAGCCTTTTCGCAACTATATTGGGGTCGGCTTCCAGTCTAACCGGATGCAGCTGAATACCAGTATTATTCAAAAGTAAACAGTTTCTTTTTTTAAACCGCAACAATAAAAACGTACGGATATGAGTAGGTATGACTAAACTTTGGGACATTTGTGTATTTTTCAAATATTAATCACTCCAAGTGATGTTCATATGTTTTCTGAGAACAGTAATTTAATCCTATGCTACAATAGTCCCTCTGACTTTTATGTATATTGATATTAGCTGTGCATGGTTTCTCATTTTTCAACCAATGTGACTCAACTTATGTAAATAAGTGGCGGCTTGCTCTTTCATGTGTGTCATTCACAAAAACGGGTGTGGTAATTCGGAAAAAAAAGTAAAATTTTGTCGTATGGTGGTATTGGTGGTCGAGTAAACGAAAGTTTATCGTGTTCAATAATATTTCGCTGTAGTTACATACCTAGGTATCCTAACCAGAGAGAACATCGTAAGTATTATGACTAGAGATCGGATATTCGGATGCATATTCACCTAAAGTTGAGATGTTTGCTAATATGGAATGTGTGTATCAAAAAAATCCCGCAATTCCGGAATCGACAAAAGGTTTCTGATAATAGAATCGGTTGTATATTTACTTACTTTTAAATATTGGCTTATATGGAATGCACTTTTGTATCGATCGTAAAAATCCCGCGATTCCGGAATTTTGTGTTTTTTTTTCTAACTATGTATAATCGGATGCATATCTACCTACCTAATATTGTAAATTAGGTAGGTAGATGCCAAACTGCAATAGCAAAAAACGTCAAGATAAGATAACGTACTACATATATGTAAACTAATGTTATTGATGTAGTTTCTTCCTTCAATACTATACACCCGGCTAGTTATGCATTCCCGGTGTTCCTGGCATCCCGGGATTTTATTACAGAAAAAATATTTCAAGAAGCCGCTTCCATACTTTCAGAGCTAAAAATTCACTTTAGGTAAATATGCATCCGAATATCCGATCTCTAATTATGACTATCAATAAGTCGGTTAATTTACAAAAAATGTTATGAGTGTTAACGGGACTGCATAATTATGCATTTTGAAAGTATGCAACAATTATCGTAAGCAGATAGTTATCTGCTTACGATAATTGTTGCATACTTTAAGTACCTAGATAAGTAGTTACTTATCAAGGTACTTACTATATAATACCAACGATAAACAAAAAAAAAAACATTGCTGACTCCTGTTATTGTATTATTAATTGCTATCTACCAAATGTCACAAAAAAATTGCAAATAACGAGTAAACCTATGCAAAAAAAGATCAGTTAACTTGAATCTTTACTACTTATTAAAATTGTTTTCCTTGTTGCGGTTTAGTGGCCTTCTTCATAAAGCTCCTACCTACATAAGTACATAGGTATTACAACCATATTGTTGTTATACGAGATGAGTTAATATTTCGAAACAAAAACACAAACACTGCCAAAAAAAATTAGGCAAGTAACTACCTACCTACTCCAAGGAAATTCAAGCTGTGCCGAACCTGCCGAAGGATTAAAAAAATATGAAACAAATGAAAAAGATAAGTACCTACTTAAATACTCTTTTACCGGACCTAAGTAAAGATTGTTGTAATCGGAAAATACATTTTTACGTTGCCCAAAAGCACAGCTTCGTATGGTAACGAGAGTGCAAGTCACAGAGCATGTAACCGTGCAAGTCATCCGGATACCCCGATTAATGGCGAGATTTCGACTGATATTCTTGTACTTTATGATGTCGTACCTACCTAAATAAATAGATACATATACATACATATTCATATACAAATTATTGCATTCCATATTGTAAATAACCCTCCTTTTTACTTCGCCGTAATCGGGTAAAAAGATGTTAAAAAGGGCTTAAAGCTAGGTACAAAAATATGGACCCTGCAAGGGCACAGCAAAAGGATAAAAAACGACGAAATCGACAAACGAAAACATTTGTTCCTTATGATTGACCCTATCGATTGGTGCCGGAAAAGTATAGGATGCAATTTTTTCGGATTTTAGTCGGTTTGATTTCCGGGTGTGGCAAGTGTATTTTCAAAAATCATTAAATGCAGTTTCGCTTCTTTTTAAAAATAAATGAATGTTTTCTTTGAGTAAAATTTGCTGTCTTCAGTATTTAGAGTACGTTCCCTCCAGGTACGCTTCGAAAATTCCACCCTGTACATACATTTTTTAAGACACCTATATATTTAGGGAAAACCCGTTTATGACATAGAAGATAATTATGTTACATAACTACAGCAGCTGTTGTTTCGTACAAGCAGTATCTACTCAATACTCAATACTTTATTGCTTTACCATAATGTGTATCTAAATGACTTCGCCAAAAGAAACAGGTATCTATCATGGGTTTATTAAAAAAAAAAACCGGCCAAGTGCGAGTCGGACTTGCGTACCGAGGGTTTCGTATAAAAATTTAAGGTTTTCGGAATTTTTCCTTTATATGTGCTATAAAACATTGCTTCATTCCAAATTTCAAGATTCTAGGTCGTTTGGAAGTACCCTTTAGGTTTTGATTCCCTTGCGAGTAGTTGCGAGTTTGAAAATATGCGGCTTAAATTGCTGTTTCTTTTGATTGCGTTGACATAGGAGTTTGATTTTTTACAGCTTAAAGGTATTATAGACTTGAGTATTTGATATGCATTTCAATTTAATACCTCTACGCGTTCATGAAGAAAGGGGTAGTAAGTTTAAAATTATTAAATAATTTATATTATATGATTTAACTAAAAATTTACGGTTTTCGCATTTTTCCTTTATCTGTGCTATAAGACGTTGCTGCGTACCAAATTTCAAGATTCTGAGTTTACGGGAAGTACCCTGTAGGTTTTGATTCCCTTGCGAGTGTCGAAAATTTGCGGAAATTTGCGGCATAAACGGCTGTATCTTTTGATTGCGTTGGTTTAGAGGTTTGATTTTTTCACAGCTCCAAGGAACAGTAGACTTGAGTATTTGATATAAATTCCAGCTCCACGCGTTTCTGAGAAAAAGTCTCTTGACAGACAGACGGACGGACGGACAACAAAGTGATCCTTTAAGGGTTCCGTTTTTTCCTTTCGAGGTACGGAACCCTAAAAACAAGATTCTACGCACTTTAATTCCCAGTGTGTTTTCCCATACCTATTGGTAAATGACGTCTTTTCTCTTCGATAAATGCTTAACTAACGACGACGCACTGACTAACATTAAAGATATTTCTTTTATAGTACCTATACGATATTTTTTTGAAGAAGGTACGTATGGTGGATTGGAAGGTTTTTAGGATGCCGGATGCATGAAGAAGCCTCTTCGTGTAGCGCAGTTCGTTCCGCCAGTTACTCAACTGAATCGAGCACTCGGCGCATCCTGGACAGTCACACCCAAAACCTTATTTGCCTGGCCAATTCTTCCCTTGCGGTGGTAGGGCTAACACCCGCCTGCTTTGCGACCACACTCCCACTGAAGTCCGACGTCAAACAGCCTGCTGTGTTTCGTCGATGCGTGGGAGTTCCAGATGCCTTCTAGTATTCATGAAAACCGACATAAGTACGATGCCCGGGCTTTAGAAAGAGACACAATCATGATAAGATTGCTAGAGACGACACTCTACACAAGAAGTCGTAGAACCAAGGATCAGACAGTGCAAAGCGCCGAATTCTCGGGAAGATCAGCCCGTAAGCTCAAACTTTGATACCGAAGCTAGCCTCCCGTATGTGCTGAGTACGCCCTACATCTTTCCTCGTACAGGTACCTACGCGTCATACATAAATAGTATAGCAAATGATGCTAAATTGGCCCTTTCTGTGCTGACTGGAAATTTTTAACCAGCTGCGGGACGTAGTGTGTGTGGAGGAGGTTGATGAGTGCGTGCGGCTAACTGCCCCGTGAGGGTCAAGATGACACTACAGGCAACAAAAAGGTCAAATAAAATTGGACTTGCCGTAGACTACCGGTTCCATCTCAAATCATTTTATTACCCGGCAATGTTAATTAAACAACTGAGGGCAATTCTCGTAATTTTAAGAACGTTCACAGTCTGATCTCAGTCTCAATCTGTCATAAATACCTCTAATTTCCCTACATTTTGACAAGTTTTTGACATTTGTTTGTCGCCGAGATGAGACTGCGACTAGATTTTGAACGTTTATATTACGAGAATTGGCCTTCTGTCAGTCGTGAATAGTCGTTATATCATTCGTAGATCTAAGGTACACGCCCGCAGCTTCGGCAGGTGGACTGCGTTCTCCCCAATTGTCTATATTCTCATGCTTGGTCGGCGAGTACCTATGCTTGCAACAACTGTCAATAGATAGTTAGGCCAAGTGCGTGATCTAATCGTAATCTTATTCGTAAACTCAAAATCTAGCGTATTGAATGGAATGCTTCATTTAATAATATAAATCGCAATCATACATGACACCAGAAATAAAAATATCAATGCCAGTACCTACGATTTATCTATTCTATAGTCCTGTTCGTAAATTTGCCAAAAATGTAAACAACAATGGCCGCCATTTAGAAACGCCGGACCTTACATTACTGGACGAGCCAAAACCAAAAGGTCATCTTTGATGAAGCTGTTTTTTATTTCGTTTAAAAGAAGATTTATGGCCAAAATAAATGAAGTATTGTTTCTTTCAACTACGTAGTAATGTTATCATATCATTAATCACTACAAAACCGATCACAATGGACTTATTTTTTGCTTAGAAATAAATTATGTTATGAAAATGCCTTGTTACAATTATTTGATAAAGGTTTGAAAGCAGGTATTATTGTATTCGTTATAACGCTTTAGGGTCATTATCATGATAGGAATTCAGAATCTCTGAGCAATATAAGTAGGCTACCATTTCAGAATAGCCATAGGTTTTAAACAAAGTTGGGAAAAAGCAGACGAAGGGTTCTTTTGGAAGGCTGTCATAACATAAAGCCGTTGAACGTGCATGATTTTGCAAGGAGCAACAAAGCCAAACACTGTGAGCCGAACAAAAAAAAAAAAAAACAATCTCTAAAATACACCATAGACCTATCCCGCGCTTGAGGATTAAATGCACAATTTTCCTCATTGCTTTATTCAGTTATTGCAGTGTAAAAAGTAAAAACGGTCCCTGGAACCCGTTTCTCTCACTGTTAATCTACAAAGATTGACTGTTTAACTGCAGGCCTTTAAAGGAAACTTGAACTTGTAGGGCTGTCAAATACAAGATGTATTCAAAATAACTGAAAACAGGGGTCCACTCTTAAGGGTCCTCTGATAATTAAATATTTTTTTTTAATTAAAGCTAAAAGAATTTCTCATATGTAAAAAGTATTATTTAATTAATGAATTTCTTAATGACCAAATTATTGACTAAAGTTGTTTTTACTTATTCAATAGAAATTCATTAATAATTATGCCTAATAATAAATATAGTATGAAATTGACTAAAACTTGACATGTTAAACTTATTTTTATTTTTTTACTTATTAAACGTAAACTGTATGACTGTAATAATGAATGTAAAATGAGGTTGTCTAAACAACCAATGCAATTGATAACAATCACCAATCAATTAAGAGTGAAATTGTAATAATATTTGAAATAGCCAATAACATTGACATACTATAAATATTGTACACCCCATGGGTATGTTGCAGAGATACAATGAATGCTAATTGTAAAAACTGTCTTTTTTATTTGTGACAAACAATAAATGATTTGATTTGGGGTCAGTGTACCTATTCATCATTAAGAACAACTTTTTATGTGGGAATAAAACTGAAATCACAAAAAAGGTAGAAACTAAAACCCGACTAGAACTAAAAAGATATAAACAAGACATCGATGCCTCTGAATAATTTATGGGATTTATGCCTTAACTATGTGACTAACGGCCGAACTCATTATACCTATTGACAGATAGTTAGGTAGCCAGTATGACTATAAAGCTGTCAGTGTAATATAATCATATAAAAGTTGATTTTCCTTTTCAATTTTTTAAATGTTAACAAATGTATCAGGTTCTACTAGTCAATTCAAACTTTTAATCGATCTATATCTTTTAAACTTAAAATCAATTTTAATCGTAAGAATGTAAATTTCTCACTTTCGATAAAAAAAATTGCATTCTGCACTAATGTTAGGAGGTTGTGTTGTTCTTAACACGAGTGCATTAATTACTCACTTTAGCAAGGTGCGTAATCTACTTTTCTTTCAAATATGTACCAATCTACCTACCGTGATAAAATATACCTACTCAAAATAAAAACTCAAGGTAATGAAAACAAAGTTTAATTCATCTTCACCTCAAACATTTAGGTACAACTTACCTACAATTATTAAATGTGCAGTTATTAAGAGTGCACTTTTACTTGTAACATTTATTCTAGTGTTTGTTGGTTTATTTGTGAATAATACCTAATTATTATCATCAGAATCAGACGATACAGATAGACGCCGGCTCAATTTCAAATCATTTTCATGAGAAATAGAGAGAGTAGAATTGATTCTTTATTCAGCCGATTTTTGTTTTCAGCCAGTATCTTTTTGATCCAATGCATACATTTTATATTAAACTTAATGGGAGACATTAAACCTCTGTGGTAAATAAAAAATAAAAAACAGTGCATTAATGAAAAACAGTGCAACAATGAGATTTCATATAACATTTCTGCACTCTCTTGGGTCTAAGCAAAAAATACGTCCTTTGTGATCAGTTTTGTAGTGATTAATGATAACATTACTACGTAGCCGAAAGAAAAATATGATAAAACCGAAATCATTGGCTTGAAACGATAAGCGTATTTATTTTTTATTATTTAAAACGTTATTAATGACCTGCACGGTATACTTTTTTTTTCTTAAATAAAAATGAGTTGCAAGCAGTTCAAGTTTCAAAAGTGTGCCAGCCTTGAATCTATGAGTATATATGTTACCGGCCAAACCCGATTTCAGGACAAACTAGTTTAGCCTAGGCTAAACTAGTTCCGTCGACATAGGATGCAAGGACGAGCGAAGGGCACCCCGAGGGTCGGTTTGGTTAGGTTACTTTAAACCCTTTACACAGAAATAGGGGCCCCGCGAAGCGGGGCTCCGTCGACATAAGATCCAAGGGCGAGCGAAGGGCACCCCCTATCGCGTATAGGAAGAACTAGTTTAGCCTAGGCTAAACTAGTTTGTCCTGAAATCGGGTTTGGCCGGTAACATATACATAGATAAATCTTGTCTGTGGTAATAACTTCAGTGCTAAAAGCTTGTTCTGCATGTTTTAGCGGCTTTAGTAAACAATGGAACTTTTCAATTAAAATAATAAGAAGATTCGGGTAATTAAGGATAAAAGTTACGTAATTATGAACAACTTAAAAACCGGACCGACCAGAACTGCGTTTTATTTTAATTGAATAATTTGTGCGGTACTTATCTAGCCGCTTTTTTATTTGATGAGCGTGATGACGAGTGCATAGGTCGACAAAACTGTTTTTAAAGACTTCTTAGTCTTCAAAAAAAAAAAAAGTTTAATGAGGTCATGTTAAGCGCTCGTAAATAGAAACTGGTGAAATGCAAACCTTTTTGGAATTTTAATCTGTCAAGCTCCGCTAATGAGACACAATTTATTTTCTATTGTTTCGTCGCCGATCGGCGAACCGCGCCGCTTGACCGGTTAAACTCCTAATGCGAAGCATTAGAGAGAACTTTACAATCGAAAAAAAAAAAACTTTTTTTTATAGATTCGTTTCACCCATAGGAGGAACCCTATTGAAAATGGCTCTTTTATTCAAAGTAATTTAATTATAATTAATAAAAAAACTAACTAATATAATGTTTTTTATACGATCAAATGAGCATTATAAGTTTTGCACTTTTGGAATTTTTTTTCTCACCAAACTCAGCAAGCGAGCTTTCACCGAAGGTTACTCAAGAAAACGAAACTGTTGACATTTTAATAACTTGTTAACTTACTTACGTAGTAAGTTTGTAGTAAAACATTATTTAATAGCTTGTTTCCTTAAACGAAATAATAAAGAGTTAATGAGACGCGACGTCAGAGGGCACCCGGAATTGAATATGAAATTCGAATTGATATTCGCTCATCGCTTAAGACGCTAATAAATATACTACGTCGACATTAACTTAGTAGGATCTACGAAATTTGAATAGATCATCTTGTTATATAAAATTATATTCATTATATTATCATTATTAAATTTTTCCCCTGAGAGTTCATTTGGTTTATATGTAGGATGTATGTATCTATGTATAGGTATATTCTTGTATTTTATAGTAATTTCCTAGCTAGTTATCCTGTTTGTTACACCTGACATGTTTTGTCTCTGCATCACCCTAAGGTTGACTGGTAGAAAATGCCTCAGGCATTAAGTCCGCCTTTGTACACTATTTTTTACTTGTGCATAAAGTTCTAATAAATAAATAAATATTCAAAAGAATGCTTCTCTATGTCATCTTCTGATGTAGATATGTGAAATGCGCAAGATTAGGCACACGCGCAGAGCGACAAAATTGTATCGTAAGTATATCTCGCGCCAAAACGAGACAGATTATAAGTACCTACATACAATCGTTATTATTTTCTACACAAAACTAAGTACCTACAAGGTTATGTATAAATCGCGCGAGTATTATCGGTAGGTAATACCTAGGTACCTATTGCGGCGCGTATACCTACTAGGGCTACTAGGTATACACGCCGCAATCTGCATGTCAAAACATGCATTTTGAACAATTGCCTGCTAATGACAGACATCAGACATTTTCGGATTCCCATGCACAAACATGCATAACGTGTGCATAACTGATACCGAAAACAAGTTGATTCATCTTCCTAAACAGGTTTTAAAGCTCATATATTATTCTTCCGTTAATAATATGCCGTTTCATTAGTTATGTAGGTACATAATTATATAAGGTGCTATAAAAATATCTGCCACGGCTTCAATGAGAGACAGTAGGTACCTACCTACCTATTATGTATACAGGCTTATTTTTTTTATCACCATTCAAATTTTTACAAGGTGTTCTACCCATGAATATGAACAACTTTCACTATGGGACCAACTCTGAAATCACGAAAAAAAATCAGCTGTTTCATACAAAAGTTCAATACCTACTTGACCAAAATGTATGAAACAGCAGATTTTTTTTCGTGATAGGTGCAAGTGGTGCAACCCCTCTTCCCTCACACTCATAATGCATCCATTTGAAAAAAAAAATTGACTTTGACGGCAATCTGACGGAGAGAGATCAGACGCAGAACTCAAGTTAACGGGGTCATGAAAATAAGCTAGCAAAACCTTTTTTACGATATACACGCATATTTCCCCCCTTTCTTATTTTTTTTTGTGTTTATGTTCCTTATTGCGTCATGTTTACCGCAAATAAACGTGTGTTCTTTCTTTCTTTTCGTCTTTCATATTATATGTAACCGAATTTCCCATCATTCTGTATTACTTTCCAAAGCAATCTATACAGCCCGATGCAAACTTTATGGTGGTGAGGATTGGGGTACTGCGCAGCGACTATCCCAGTTCAGAACCGCCATAAAGGTTGAAGCTCTCTGTACCTACGAGTAGGCATTGTTTGGTTCGGTACCAACATAAACGCCTTAGGTGCGGCGCAGACGACAGACTATCCGTGACGCACTTTTTATTGTAAGTAGGTACCAATAAAATGGAAACTGTATATAAAATAATAACAGGATATACCTGGAATATTTGAAATAAACATAGGATGATGTCGCTTTCTAATTTTCGGCTACTACATATAAAAGCTTACTTAGTATCAAAGAGACATTTTGTGCGCCACAGACTCGATCGCGCAAAAAGTGTGTCGTCTGCGCTGCACCTTAGGGTGTGTCCAGATATGTTATTTTGTCCGTACCGCACCTCCGTTTTGTATCAGCGTCGCGATCCAACGCTGATACGAAGCGGAGGTATGGTACGGACAAAAGAACATATCTGGACACAGCTAAACGGAGGTACGGTACGGACAAAAGAACATATCTGGACACAGCTAAATGGAGGTACGGTACGGACAAAGGAACATATCTGGACACGGCTAAACGGAGGTACGGTACGGACAAAAGAACATATCTGGACACAGCTAAACGGAGGTACGGTACGGACAAAAGAACATATCTGGACACAGCTAAACGGAGGTACGGTACGGACAAAAGAACATATCTGGACACAGCTAAACGGAGGTACGGTACGGACAAAAGAACATATCTGGACACAGCTAAACGGAGGTACGGTACGGACAAAAGAACATATCTGGACACAGCTTTATATTCAAGCAGTTCATCATGAACCGACGTTTTACTGCGATATGAATAGGCCTTTTTTATGACACTTGGTATTTCCAACCTCCTTGCTAGAAGCGGGGTTGGCTCCACCCACTTATTATCAAGTAGTTGGCTATCTACAAGGCTCTATTAACCACCTACGTTTTCCTTGACCATGCCGGTAAAGTCAATAAACTCTATTTCGTTCTGAGTTCCGTTAGGGTATAGTCATCGTAGTAGGTACATACCATAGATATCCGTGGTACATTCAGACCTACAGCGTACAGTAAGATAATTGGATATAACTCGTTTTTTAAGGTTCCGTACCCAAAGGTTGCCAACAGAACCCTATCACTAAGGGCGGTTTCGCACTACGTTCGATTCGAATCCGAGAAATGCCGCAACGGTCCGAAGTGACCGTAGTCCTATTTGTATTGTAGTGGGGCTGCGCACTACATCCGAACTCTATCCGTCAGAATTCAGAACAATTTCCACTTCGGATTGATTTCTCGGATTCGGATCGGATGTAGTGCAAAACCGCTCTAAAGGTGACATTCGGATCACGGCAGTCGCGACCTGGCAGTGGCGGCTAACTGCCGCGGCCCATTGTCGCTGCTGTGCGGCGCTGCCAGAAGCTTTCGGATAGCAGCGTCCGCGACCCGGGCAGCGACTGCCACGCGCAGTAGCCAAACAACAAACGTCGCCATTTTGTCACCCACTGCGAGCGGGCAGCGCGACCGTACTGCCTCCGGAGCGGCTCGGCGGCGCTGCCAAGGTCGCGCGTAGGCCACGCCCCCCGGCCGCGCTGCTCGGTCGCTTGCGTCGGAAACTAGCGCCTATAAATCCCTACAAAGCAGTGCGGCGCGACCACGGCTGCGGCTGCAGGGCCGCGGCTGCCGTGCCGCTACTGCCGTGATCCGAATGCTACCTTAAGGCGATTGGCACACCGCTGCGTTTCACGCAGCGGGGTGCGGGAATTCCACGCGCGTGAGTGCGTTTTTATTGAATTTGTATGTAAAAAATCACGCGCGTGGGTGCGTTATCTGCATCCCGCTGCATCATGCGGGGCAGTGTGAGAATCGCCTAAGGCTCCGCTGTCCGTCCGTCTGTCCCACCCCAGGGCTTTTGAGCCGTAATATGTAGACATTTGGAAATTTCACAGAGTGTGTACTACTATGACCGCTATAACAATAAATAGTGTGGCAAGCGTGAGGATCATACCAACTTAACCATATACCATTATACAGGACATAACCACTGAAATAAAAGTGGACCTACAGCTAGCTCTATCTGCACTTTATGTACTTAGCCCATGTATTATTATAAGCCAGGAAAAGGTGACCTTTTAAAAGGCCCATCGTCATAATATAGGGGTCGTATGTTATATGTATGTCATACGTATGCGTTTTTCGGTCTTTTAAAAGGCCCGTCGCAGTATCGGGCTGGGTTAATTGAAATTGTCAAAAATTATGCTGTGATGAATGTGTTAACTATACTTGATTGTCACATGGATGTCATAATTCGTGAGCGTCAAGATGACGGAATCAAGTCCTCAATTTAAAATGTATCACATTAAAGCGTTTGTACTACATATGTACTATTTGTACCCTAAACAAGACATTTGTACCTCTAAAGGTAAAGGAAATATTATGTCAAGACATCTCTGGTCCCGCCACATTGACGTCAAAGTGGCGGTACGTTCTGGAAGCGCTACTCAGACGCAGGTTATTCACACCCGAAGACTTAGTACTACATATGTACAGGTATATACTCAATTTTCAATACAATAGTAAGTGCCAAATTCAAGTTATGTGATTCAAACATTGGTCCCGCCAATTTGATGATTCATGTTATCGCTGAATTCAATAATAACAGCCGCACAGGTCGATCGATCAAAGGGGCAATTCTCGTAATTTTAAGAACGTTCACTGTCTGATCTCAATCTCAGTCTGTCAAAAATACTTTTAATCTCCCTACATTTTTGACAAGTTTTTGACACTGTTTGTCGCTGAGATGAGATTGCGACTATATTTTGAATGTTTTTAATTACAGGAATTGATCTTCACGTCTATTTGTCTATGTATGGGACAGTTGAATAGTTCCAACCTTAGTGAAGATTCAGAATCCAGATGTTACTGAAACTATTTTTTCCAGGAAAGCCAGTTGAAGGTGGCTTTTTAAAAAGTCCGTCGTAATATAGGGGTCGTATGCATGTAGTTCGTATATGTTTTTCGGTCTTTTAAAAGGCCCGTCGCAATATCCAGGTAGATAATGGAAATTGTTGTCAAAAATGGCAAAGCAATACAAGATCGACTATACACACACACGCACCTACATTCCATTAGCCACGTGCTATTATGTTATATAACATACATATATGTTATAAACACTGGCGTTAAGTGCATAATTTACATTAAAAGCGAATAACCATAATTATCCACGTTGTAAATGTGTATTTTGAAGGTGTGAATCAACGCCGCGCCGGTAAAGTCTTGTCTTGTATCATCTTTACTAATATTATAAAGAGGTATTTGTTTGTTTGTCTGTATGTAGGGGGTTAATCTCTGGAACCACTTGTCGGATTTGAAAAAATCTATTTGCATTTGATAGCCCAATTCT
Organism: Amphipoea lucens; assembly: GCA_947508005.1. Classification (NCBI taxonomy): domain Eukaryota; kingdom Metazoa; phylum Arthropoda; class Insecta; order Lepidoptera; family Noctuidae; genus Amphipoea; species Amphipoea lucens. The sequence continues at coordinate 5,541,417 of OX382376.1, read as the reverse complement.
TGAGGAACCGATAGGCTATCTATGACCCTTAAGAGCCGAGCAATAAGGAAAAAATTGGTTGTCTGTAAAGTCGGTTTACGGACGATAATTTTACGTGATAACGTCATAAGTAAACAATGCGTCACAAGCCAAACGCTTAGGCCGATCGTGGCTGTCTATCGCTTGTTCCGCGCTCTCGCTTGCACACTCGGCTCAGGCGGAATGTGACAATGAGTCATGCTTTTTCGTGCGTGCAGCCGGCGTTCATCGATTTATAAGACGTTATCACGTCAAAATAGTCAGAACGCTTAGCGAAAACGGAGTGTTAGCACTTGTGTTGCGACGGGGTGGCTCGGGGGAACACACGCGGTCGAAGTCGTGGGCTGAAGCTAGTAAACAATATTTTGCTACGTGCGGAAATGTTACCCGTAGATGCAAATTGATACATAGTCTATTCAAACTTATGTTTCAAATTAATATTATAAGCACTAGCTATTGAAAAAATTATAAAAATGTTAGAAGTTTTAGCGTAAACTGAACTTTATTGTGTGGGATTTTATATTTGTTTACATTTTTGGCAAATAAATACCCACAATACTACGCAATTATAATAATTGTAATCCTAATATTTCCACATTGCAATGTTTTTAAAACTTATCCACGTCACTTTGATTTTAAAATGTCATCTTCTTTTTAATTTCCAGGATTATGTAGGCCACGTAGACGCATATAACAGCAATACCCTCCTGCAGAGGTATAACCAGGGGCAAGCAGTCACCTACCTGGTGCATTTTCCAGTGACGTCACCGCTGCCGAAACTGACCGCGCTGACTGTCAATGGTGACACCATCTGCTATGGGCCTGGAGGTAACTGTGACTGCGCAATGTTTTATTTTATTTTAATTATTAGAGTCAAAGGGAGAAGGAGGCCTTTGTCCTGCAGTGGGCCACGACAGGCTAGTTATAGTGTGTTCGCGATTTATTTGCAAAAATGTAAACAAATATGAATTAATGGAAAAATAACTTTAATTCCTACACAATAAAGTTCACATTACGCTACAACTTCAAAGATTTTTATAACTTTTTCAATAGTGCTAGTCACTCTGAAATCAACTTAATTGTCAATGAAATAAAGTTGATATTTGTTTAACTTGAAATAGGGCGGGGGTGTGCAGCACGTCTCTCTCCTTCACAAAGAACTCTAGATTATCTACACAGCGTTGGTTGTTCGCCAGTTCAACGGCTAAGCGATAAGCGTAGATTACCCAGATCGTGGAGTCCTACCCCCTTACGATGTTGTATAGCGTCTGTATTACACAACGCTTTGTCTTCTTCTTTCGAAAGTCAAATTACTTTGATAATGAATGAATGAATCTGTCCCGAGACTGAAATGGTTCACCTGTCGGAATGTGGAGTGATTCGTCAACTCGTCATACATGCCTACGGGCCATTTGGGACGACATGACAAAAATCAAAATAATTTTCGTCAAGTCGTCCCAAAGGGGCCGTAGGCATGTAGAACGAGTTGACGAATGTGGTTGATGTATGCAGTACAACCACCCGTTATTAAAAATAAATAATCCACTACCTATTGGCAAGTCTGTTAAGGTTTAGCATTGTATTCAGTTCTGTGACAATTTCGCCAACTTTTTCCTTGAGTATCATAACGTAATCGACACACATACATGATAGTGGGTTTTTCCACGTGTTTATTATGTTGAATTCTTATTTAAAAGAGAATTTATGTAAGTGCCTCTTCTATTGTGTCAAGTGAGTTCATGCCATAGAGAAAAATAAATACCTACTTAAGCAATGTTTTAACTGGTAAACAATGTTTAATGTACAGACGCCAGCACATCAAGCTACTACAATCTGTCAAATTTATTTAATAGATTTTCAACTTTATCGCTTAAGAGTAAGGTTCAAAGTTGATTGGGAAAATTTTACAGTTTCGGGTAGCTTGATGTGCTAGCATCTGTACTTATGTGTTCTTAATATGTAAGTAGTACTGTTAACTATTAAGTACACTCAATAATTAAAAGTGTGTCAATTACCGATTACTCTAATATCTTCATGAATTTAAATACTAACCTCTTTACTTAGCGTGTCGACACGCTAAGAAGAAGAACCTCTTTACTAATAAACGTAATTTACACCGATTTCTCTCATTCAGTCGTCAGCAATTTGACTTTCGAAAGAAGAAGTCAAAGCGTGGTGTAACTAGACCTACAGATGCTAATACAACGTTTATTAGTACCTAAGGTGGCTACACTCCAACATCGTTATATCGAAATCGCCCGGTAAACCCAAAGCGCTGGGAAGTGACGCTCCTGCCTGTCACTTTTTGTAAAAATTGGCCATGGGTAAAGTCGGTTTACGGACGATAATTTTACGTGATAACGTCATAAGAAAAAAACATATATGCCTCTCTATCGCTTGTTCCGCGCTCTCGCTTGCAGGCTCGGCTCAGGCGGAACGTGACAATGAGTTATGCTTTTTCGTGCGTGCAGCCGGCGTTCATCGATTTATAAGACGTTATCACATCAAAAAACTTTTTTTTTTTTAATTCAATTAGGTACCTAATCTCTATCTACGTATGCTACCAAGAATCAAGTGACAGGTCGCTCAGCCAGTGATGTACGACCCTTTTTTTTATGGATGGGAAATCATCAAATGACCCCTCCTACTCTGGGTGGAGTGGAAGGGAGTGTCGGACTCTTACTGACTAAAACCCATCCGTGTTCCTTCCTTAGCCCTTTATTTTCCGGGGTAGCGGTAACCCTTTCGGAAAATCCCGCACCCCCGGCAGGCTTCGGCCCGGGCAGGCCCCTTCCTCTTTGCTGACATCTCTTTGAGGCGCGCGTAGAACACGTACACGCCGTCCGACACGGGCCTGGTCCTGATCGGACGATGAGCTACCCATTACTCTCCGTCCGCAGGCCCGCGCCTACGGTGGCCGGGAGTCGTCACGCGGCCCCCGACGCCCGGAGCGTCTCCCGCGGCGGCTGGGACATGAGGCTCTCTCCCTCAGCCGTTCCGCCACCTCCTTCGCTAGCATGACTGCTTCGCAGAAGGAGGTGTCTGCCTCCCACTCCCTCTCGCCCCGGACCATGGCTTGAACCAAGGCCGGACGCGAGAGTTCGCCGCCGCTGCCGATCGCCTCTACGAGGGCACGGCGGTGCTCCGTGAGATACTTTTTGACAATAAAGAAAAAATAAAATTCATCATCGTAAAAAATCTTTATTTATCTCAACACTAGCTTCTGCCCGCGACTTCGTTCGCGTGGAAGTCGTAAGGACTCCTCCTCCTATAGGATAATTAAATAGGATAGGCCTCCGCCTATCCTATTTAATTTTCCCATTACCCCCTGAGGGGCAGAATACACTGCCACATAACGACTGCAGTGACGAAAAAAAAAGGAAAACGATGGCATCTGGATGTGACTTTACGTTGTCAAAAAACTCTGTCTAGGGAAACCAAAGACTATAATATTCTCTATGAGGGAACACACCACACAACAACTTACTTTTATAAAGATACAGTGACGTGCATTATAATAGTGGTGACGTCTGGTGACGGTGACGTCATTCCACGGTAAATTGAGGATACTATGTGACGTACACCGAAGTCTCAGGAAACCCCAGGTCACAGACTACAATTTATAATGAAGCCCCAGCTTTAGTGCTCACTTTCGTTACAAAACGAACTCTTGCGCAAGATTTTATCTTACTAGACCCACCGGTTTAGGCTGTGCGTTGCCTGTCAGTGAAATAATTAATGAATCTATAATTTAAGGTTTTAATTACTATTTTGATCTGTGGACAAAGTCACAGGCAAAATCTGGTTCTTATTACAGTCCAACCAAGCTATTGCATACCTATGAAAACTGGACGCCCATAACATATGACCCTGTACCTAACTCCAACCCAATTAACATAACATCATAGGTTATCAACAAACAATTTATTTTTCCAGACCCGCCGAGGCCCAACGTATACATCACAACTCTAAGTCTACAGCACACTTCGTTCCTAGAAGGGGGCGGGGGGGGAGGTCCAGTTTACAACAACTTTCAACACCAACCACAGACAAGGCCACAGCCGCGGCCACAAGAGCCAATACGACCGACAATGGTGGACCACATCCAATATGGAGAGGATGACGTTGTGGCAGAAATTTATACCTTTAACAATATTGAGCCTACTTGGACTTCTGGTAAGATACTACATAAAAGAAAAAAAAACTTAACTCTCCTTTTGAGCTTCTCCACAGTCGGCCAGAAAAAGCCCCTAAGTATATTAAGGCGCGTCCCCACTAGGACCGCGCGGCCTATTGGGGCCTCGAGGCCCAGCCTCTCGAGGCTTTTGCTGTTTTTTTGCAACGCGTGACTTCACGGAGCCGTGCGGTAGCCGGTAGGCCACGCGCCTTTAGAACCGCTCCACACGGTGCGTTGCAACGCCGCCGCCGCATCGCACATAATTTTGTACTAATTTTGTAAAGACTGTCGTAGAGATAGGCAAGCCAACACTCTTTTCGACGCCGCCATAAAAACGTTGGGACGCTGCACCTGCACTGGGCGTGTGATCACCAGCGCGGCGAGATGTTTTGCGGTGTGGCGCCGCACCGCACTTTGTGGAACGGCTCTATAGAGTCAGCAACGTCGCAAATAGCCGCATGCTAGCTAGCAGCTTGCAGTGTTCATATACCTAAATGTTGATTAATTAAGTAATCAATATGACTAAATGTATCAAGTGAACTAAAAGCAGACACACGAGCGACACGCGTCAACGGTAACTGCAACCGTCAACAACGTGCCGCTCGTGTACGACGAGCTGCAACCGTCGACACTCGTCAACAGTTGAAGAAAGAAAGAAAGAAAGAAAAATGTTTATTTGGACACAGTTCGTGAAACACAAAAATACAAAATTAATAAAAAATATAAAAAATAATGTTTCAGACAACAATAGTGTGTGCCTCACGGCTGCGCCAAAAAGGTTCATTTCAGCATTATGCCAGACAGATGCTGTCTGACGTTGGTTTTCTGATGAACCCTGCAGTTGCGTCTGTCGATTTCGGGTGTCGCTCGTGTGTTAGAGCACTGATAATACAGTGTTATTATTGCAATTCATAATCAATATTTTAGTGCACTATACATAGAGCGATATTTCATAATTATATTTAGTAATATTGAATTAAATGTGTTCGAAGAGTTTTGGATCTAAAAAAAACTTTTTTTCGCACTTAAAACAAAATACCTATGCATTGTTACGATATTGATTATTGCGATTGATAATCATTCAGTAAGTAAGTATAGCACGATATTTCATAATTTAATGTAAAACAATGAAACGACAACAATTTTCGACGTTAACAATCTTCGAGAAACAGGCTCTGTTGATGTGCTCCTTAGTACCCAAACTTATCGAGATTTCTCAAGATAAGCAATTCAATTAATTTTCAGGCAACTTACCGAACTACGTAGTGAACAACACTAATCCATTCACGCAAGCAACGCAGCAGTATCAACCACCGACGCAGCAATTTTCCCAGTCCAGACCAACCTACGAACCTGCTTATCAGGTTCCTAGTCGACCTGTTCCTGGGAGACCTGTGAGGCCAATGACTCCGGTCTATACAGAACCTTTGACCAACAGACCTATGTATGAACCAGCTCCAGTGACTAGGCCTAATCCAAATGATTTCCAACACCCGCCTGCGAACACGCCGACTGCGATTAGTTCTAGGTAAGGGCTATATTTGACATTAAAACAATATCATGTTTTTACAGACAGTTATCGTAACATCTGCTGATAAAGCTTTAACTTTTTTTAACAATTTTTACAAAGTATTTAGAATGTTAGAAATCATCCGATTTGCTTCATTCAGGAATCATTTGTTATCCTTCACTCTTAAACGCTTTGGATTTTTGGCGTTCTCTTTACATTCAAGTTTTAAACACTGGCAGACTAAGGGGGGCGCGGCAGGGGCGGGCCACCCCAGGCCCCCGGTATTTTGGGGCGTCCAAATCGAAGCAGGCCTTATGCAAAATATAAATGTCGTAAGCAACCTTATGCAAAATATATAATGTCGGGTGATAAAAAAAATGTCGTGCTAGCTTCGCTCGCTCTTGCGATTTCTTATTCCTCAGTTTTATTTGCGTAAAGTTGAAAAATAACTCGGTGCTTGAATTTTGTCTCCTTGCTTCGCTCGCTCTTGCCAGCAGTCTTAATCGTCAAGGTTTCTTTTTACGTCGACAAAGTAATTACTATTTTAATCTAAAGAATACCTAACCTTTCCGAGGGAGGAGTCAAGGGATACGGGGTGCAAAAATTTTCGAGCTCATTGCGCTGACTCTTGTATCCATTATTCTTCTGATTCTTATTCTTTTCTGAACAACTCAACAAAACAATTCCTATTCTGTATGTTTTTTTTTTTTGCAAAATGTTCCTAGGTATAGGTACAGACGCCAGCACATGAGGCTACTAGAATCTGTCAAATTTCTTTAATAGATTTTCAACATTATCGCTAAAGCATAATAAGGTTCAAGATTGATTGGGAAAATTTTACAGCTTCGGATAGCTTTATATGCTGGCATCTGTACAAATACACAAACTGAGAAGACCGGGGGGCTCATTTTTTTTTTGCCGCCCCGGGCCTCCGACGGGCCTAGTCCGCCACTGGTTTCAAGTAGGTAACAGATAGATTCAAGTAGATAGACTTATCTGTTATAGATCGAACATACAGCAACAAGATATTAACAAGACCTCCTATCTCTTTCCAGCACGGACCGTTACTCAAATACTCCAGACCAAACCATTGAATGCGGCACAGTCTCGGGCGGCAATAATCGGCTTCCCCTGATCTACAATGGCAATGCCTACGACAGGGGAGAGTTACCCTGGCTTGTAGCCATCTACAAGACAGAACAGGCTTCTCTTCGATTTGTCTGCGGAGGAACGCTCATATCGGATCGTCATATTGTTAGCGGTGAGTAGGGATCACAACGTACTGTTCCTGCGACTCTGGCATCGACCCCTTGCCCTTACTCCAATACATTTGCAGTTTCTCTTTGCTTGCTTTTCTACTAACCGCTACCTCAAGACAGGTAAAGGATATTCTACAGGTGCTGATGATAAAAGAGGTAACCCCTAACATTTTTCATTGCTTCCTGGTAACCTTTTGACCGTCACAGTCTATATCTACATATAAAATTCAAAGTCCTGACTGACTGACTGATATATCAAGGCACAGCCTAAACCGCTGGTCCTAGAGACATGAAATTTGGAGGATGTATTCTTAGTGAAGAGTAGGTATCCAATAAGAAAGGGTTTTTCGAAATTCCACCCCTAAGAGGGTGAATGGGGGGAGGGTGAAATTTCATGCGGACGAAGTCGCGGGCAGAAGCTAGTCATGTATAGATGACTAACCAAAATGTGCTCCAACGCCTCTAACCCAGAACGCGACGGTCACGCTTGGCGCTGAGGGTACGTTTTTGCTTTTCTGACGTGGCTGTCAAAAGGTACCGGGACGGAATCACGGAAGTATAGTTTGAAAGAAAGCTGATTCTCAGCCAAATAGCAAGAATATGAAACTTTCTATTTTATTTGCAGCTGCTCATTGCATGCAACGTCGCGGCACCCTGACTTCCATTAAGGACATCGTAGTCAAAGTTGGGGTACACAACCTGAATGACTGGAGTGACGATATCACCATCACCAGGACTCTTCAGACTGCCACTGTACACGAAGAGTATAATCCTGCCACGCTTCAAAGTGAGTATATCGATCATCATCATCAGCCATATAGAAATATTAGTAACCGGTACCCCTTTCCATATTTCCTTCCAGGTGACTCCTCTAAATGACGAGACGTTAGTGAGGCAATATACTTTAAATTTTTTAGCCACTTTCTCTTCTTCACTCGTGCTAGCTACAAGATAAACCCAAGTTGCGTTTTGTTTTTGCGGTATGCATTTGCGTAGGTATGTAGTTATGTCTCATTTCGACGCGAGGTAATGACAAGAAAAGATTTTGTCTCACTAGCCTGGCTGAACGGACTAATGTGCCTTGTTTCAGACGACATCCTGATGCTCACCCTGGACAAAGTCGTCAGGTTCAACCATTACATCCGTCCAGCTTGTCTGTGGTCCGGCAACCCCGACCTCTCGGTAGTCGTGGGAAGGAAAGGAGTTGTAAGTACTTACCTACCTAATTTTACTCCAAGATCTAGAATTGATTTACAAATCAAGGGCAGACTATTCGTTAGTCAGAGAACTTTTATTTGAAAAATAATAATAACAGTTCGACGCGTTTTCTGTTGGTACAAAATATGTCAAATCGCATTATTTTTCGTCAGGTAAGTGCTCAATTACACGAGCGGCACGTTGCCAACGGCAGAGGCAACTGCTACCGTAGACGCATCGGCGGCAGCCGCCAACAAGAGAGTAAGAGTTTTCTGACTATATAGAAAAATCAGCCCTAAGACCAATAAGTACATTCAAACAGATAAAAAATATGTTGTAGGTACACTACATACAATCAAGTCGTACCGATTATAATAATATTGTATTCTGTCCGCAGGTGGCCGGCTGGGGTGACCAAGGCGTGGGGGGTATTGGCAGGCAAGGCGAGCCCCATAAGGTGGACATCCCTATAGTCAGCACTAATGACTGCAGGGCCAGCAAAGCTCTGTTCCACGAGCTAACCTACGACACTACATTGTGTGCAGGTATGTAGGTTGTACAAGAATGTACAATGTATTAGGTATCCAGATTACACTAGAAAATTTCACAAGAGTCAACCGTAAAGCTGTGGCCAAACACAAATCACTTACGCCCATCAATTCTCGTAGCGTGGAAGGAACAGGGCATATAGGGCATAATCCTGCTGCACATCAATAACTTACTTCAGCCTGGTATTGTTGGGTACGCAGATGACAGTACTGTTTCAGAGAGATACTTGTCCAATGCAGGGGCCAGCGGGTCCGAAGTTCGTTCCTTGAGAGAGGCCATGGTAGAGCGGACAGATTTGACCCTAAGCCTTGTCTCTCAGTGGGGTGATGACAATCTGGTCTCTTTTAACGCCACCAAAACACAGGCGTGTCTTTTTACCGCCAAAAGGAGTCGTTTTGACCAGTCTCCTACTTTTCGGGGTACATCTGTTCCAGTAACTGATCGGCTCGAGCTCCTAGGCATGGAGTTGACATCTAGTCTCAACTTCGGCGCCACCATCGAGTACAAAGCCCAAACTGCGGCCAAGAAGCTGGGCATCCTAAATAGGGTGAAGCGATACTTTACGCCTGGACAGCTTTTAACCCTATACAAAGCACAAGTCTGATCCTGCATGGTGTATTGCAGCCACCTTTGGGATGGCTCAGCGAAATACCAACTTGCCGCGCTTGACTCGGTGGAACGCAGAGCTAAGAGGCTCATTGGCGACGTAAAACTGGTGGATGCCAAGCTTCACAGCTTGGCTCATCGCCGCAAAGTTGCCTGCCTGTCGGTCTTCTACAGACTGTACTTCGGTGAGTGTGCCCAAGAACTCTACGACCTCATTCCACCGGCCCCCTTCTACCTTCGGACATCCAGGCGCACTGCAAGTTACCATCCCTACCTGGTTGCTATTCCACCAATTCGCACTAAGCGTTTGCAAATGTCGTTTATAATGCGCACAGCAAAAGAGTGGAACTCTCTACCTGCGTCTGTTTTTCCGAGCGCATACAACCCGAATCTCTTTAAATTGAGAGTGAACAGGCTTCTTCTGGGTAAGCTCGCTCCATCGTCGACTTTGTCTCTGTCACCTTTGACCTAGGCTAGAGTCAAGAGCAAGCCCATTTCAAATAAAAAAATAATAATAATACGAGTATTGAATTATGCAACATAATAATTATACTTGCCATGGTACAATACGACTTACATGGTAAGTCAGGTCCGTTACCACTGGGGCACCCCGCTAATGATAGGCATATCCATTGCCCCAGTATTGCCAGTGGCCAGCTGAAAATCAGATGGTAGTTCTAAATGTTCCTATCTGAAATTATGTTATTCTTATTTTTTAGGTACTACCCATATGTGACTTAGATTTTCTATGTGTTTTAAATGGTACCAATAAACGCACCTTTATTTCATTCTATTGTGGAAATTTTTCTGTGGCAGTTTTCTGTTTGTTTTGAGTGCAAAAAGCCTAAGGTGACATTTCCCTTTGACAGGTGACCGAAAAGGCTCGGGTCCATGCGTAGGGGACTCCGGCGGCGGCATGTACCTGCTTGAAGGCGGGAAGTGGAGGGTTAGGGGCGTAGTCTCCGTGTCCCTCCGCGCTGAAAACGGAGATGACACCTGCAATCTCAACGAATATGTTGTGTTCACAGACACAGCGCAGTTCTTGCCGTGGATTAAAAATATATTAGCACAGTAATAATATGAGGTTTTTGCCTGGTACTTGTTGTTGTTATACGTGCAAGGGAGCAGGGGGTCTACTCCCTAAGTCCGTCAACGAAGTAACGAGCCCGTCCGATAGTGGTCCGATACGTCGGACTGAACCCTACTCCCTAACGATTTCGGATTCATCAGTTTCAAACGGAATCATAGACAATATTCGTGAACGAAAGACGTATAGCAATAGAGTTGCGCTATTTTACCGGTCGATTACCGATTTACTTATTTTGTAGTTTTCTAGCTTATTAAACAAAAATTAATACTTTTGTCGTTAGAAAATTACCACATTTTTTAAATATAATTTTTATAATGTCTTTAAATATAGATTTTAATTATTTTTGCCATTTTTTGTCCGGAAACCAGCATCATCCTGTTGATACCTTTGCCTGTTTACTTTTTGAAGGAAATTTTCAAATGAAACGTCAAAGTATAGCACGGATTTTTCTATGGCTATAGTAAGTACGATGTTGTTGCTACCACGAAATATAAAAAAACAGGCTGCTACGCAGTGCCATTCCGCCGCCCGTGCACCTAGCTCCTAGCGAGTAGCGCACCTAGCTGCTAGCGAGTAGCGCAGCAAAAGCGACGCGGGCGACAGAGAGAGAGAACTCCGATCGCAAACGGATACGGACGTACAACGGCGATCCTCCGTGACTCTCAGTTGCAAAGCCATTTTTATATTTTGTACAGTGTGTTTTACTCATTGTATGAAAAAAAACCCATTAAATGATTATTTAAAGAAGTGATTTTAAAAAAGTTTATAAACTTCGTTAGCGTGGAAGTTTTCTGTATTCTAATTAGCTTTTCATTCCATGGTTAATTGTTTAAAATGGCCCCAACCGCTGCAGCAACTCACGAGCAAATTGAGGCCCTTCTTGATTTTATGGGTGAGAACCAAGAATTGGCTCGCGGATTACTGAAGGGTGCCGACAGGAGAGTTCGCCCAAAACGGCTATGGGAAAACCTGTGCAACTCCCTTAACTCAATTTTACTAAGTCCGTCGAGCAGCGGTAAAGGGTGAGGATCTAAAAGTAAACAAAAAATGGGTGGGACAAATTGGTAATACAACTCAATAAGTTGCAGAATCTTTAATATGTCCTCACCTTCATTCTTGGATCAACACCACTTCGGGGTACCTATGTGTTGAGGCAAAAGAGGTATTAATCCGCACATAAGTCCCCGAATAATTCCCGAGTGAGCCTAGTTCCCGAGAGAGTAGTTCCCTATGAAGTCTGGAATACTCGCCAACCTAAAGTTTTGGCATAAATAAAATCAACGTTGCCTCCGCTCTTCCTGTAAAGCTTCTTCAATAATTAAAAAAGCAGCCATAGTTTGAAATTCTTTTATTTTAGTAACTTTCGTCGATAGCACGAGAACTATTTTGATGTCGTGTCAACTGACATAACTATCCGTCAAAACCAGTGTCATGATCAACTGTTCGGACGGGCAAAAACACATCGGGAGTAGGGACAACAGTCAAATCGCGTTGTCATTCATTCTTCGCTCGGTCCCCGAACGAATCATCCATCCGTAGGTCATAGGGAGTAGGAAACGCCCGTAACGAAGGCCGAAACGACGGACTTCGTGCTTAGGGAGTAGACCCCCTGATTGGGATTGCTTACAAAGTTGAATTTGGAACTGATATTCCTTTTTATTACAGAAGTGTTGCGGAAATAAGCAGAGGGGCAATTCCAGTATTATTAAGAACAGTCACAATCTAATCTCAGTTTCAATCTTTTTTTTTTTTTTTGACATTATTGTCTCTGAGATGAGGCTGCGACTAGATTTTGAACGTTTTTATTTACTGGAATAATTGGCCTTCTGGTGTTTTAAGTACATTAATAGACTAAAATGACGGAGGTTGGCAACATTCCATCGTACGAAAACCACTGCCGCTGTTGTGGGGCTATTCTGTAAATATCTCAGCGTGAAAACTTAGATGATGCTAGCTTTGTCAATAGTCTCAAACCAATTCCTAGCATCAGCACCCTAATTGCGTAACACATTATCAATCGCACCATTTTGAAGGATATTGCTAATCGATTGCTTCAAAGTGAAAGCCATTTCTACTGTTATACCCATAGATATAGAATTCCGTAGATTGGGCATGAGAGTGAATGAGAGCTCCCGCTTTAACGGAACTTTGCTGTGTTAGAAAGAGAGAGAAAGTGACGCTGTTAACAGGGCCAAACACGTATTTGCTACCGGCCCATACCGGCCCCGGTGACTGTTTACGTGAGCGTTTCGGCAATTATTTAAGCGAACTAGAGTGATAACCTGTGATTAAATAACCATAATACGATGGTTTCTTGTGCAGTACCAGGATGTGAATCTTCCAAAAAGAAAAACCCCCAGGATTACTCGTTTCACCAGTATGTTTACAATGTGTTTTAATCGTTATTTCTGCATTAACAATGCACTAATAAGCCGGCTATAAGCAAAATATGATGAGAACATTATTATACTTACGATTTAGATGAATTAGCATGCCTAAAACCACCGTATTTAAGAAATAACAAATAGAGAAATACGAAGGAGTTATAACCTCACTTTTTAGTGATGCGTAGCCTAATTTTTGTTGATATCGACAGCTAAGATAGGTAGCTTCAATACAAATGCATAATCTTAGAAAAATAGATTATATTTAAGTACTTATTGTAACAAACAAAATAAAATATAGATATATGTATTACGCACACACTTACATTTTACGCATACTTAGATCAATGGTTTTTGGTCTCGTTTGATTGTTGACATTACCAATCTACGGAATTCTATATCTATGGTTATACCCGTATCCCGTATACACAAACATTACTATCAGGTCTCACAGTGCGCGCGGACGCACAGGGTTCAAAACACATATTCATAGACAATACTTGAGTGGCGATCGACACTATCCGTCCCTTAATGTTTATGCATTTAAAGGCTTGTCATATGGAACGCATTGAGAAATGCCTTACTTCGCATTCGCATAGTACCTATTGCTACTTTACTTAGGGCTGATTTTTCCAACGCCAGATAATTTTATCCGAGGAATAATTTTGAATTTTTGACAGTTCTTCCATACAAGATCTGTCAGACGTCAATTTTATTCCACGAATAAAAATTATCTGTCGATTAAAAAAATTTGCCCTTAGACAAATATTGTTTGTGAATACAGGTGATATTGTATTACGCAATTACCTCGCAGGTGGAATGACAGCTCACTATAAACTCACTTCACCTAAGTTTTCACGGTGAGATTTTTGCAGAATATACCGGCAGGACTTTCATGAAAAGCACTCCACTCCAATGCACGCCACAGCCACAGCCGCAGCACGCCAGTGGAAGAAATGAGTTCCATGGTCCACACAAATAAAGCATATGTAACTTGCCAATGCAAAAAATGCACCACTATACACTAGTCCGTCGTTCAATCTCAGAAGATCCATTGGCCAGATCCATGATGGATCTAGTGACGATTGTTTTCTCATTAGATCTATTTATATAAAAAAAATTGTAAAATGGATCAAATTAAACCGTCCAAAATTAGATTGATCAAGCTCAAAGTAAATAAATTAAACCGATAAAGTTATTTTATAAATAATTATTCTACTATTTTAAGATATCTAATAAATATATCTAGTTTTGTATTTATAATCTAGTTAGGAACAAGTAATTATTGTCAGTCAAAATGTGCATTTTTAATTATATTTCTACACCACAGATGTCTTGCCACAACTTTGCGTTATCGGCGCTAATCATAAAATAATCTTGGTCAATATCAAATACTACGTAACCACAATCAACCGCACATTTCACATTGACTACGACTTTCCGTCGTAGCACTAAGGGTGATTTTCGTAGTGCAAGTGTTAACACTAATGTGTTGTTGGCTGTACCTAATTACGTACACTATATTAAAATTATAAAAAGAAAATTATACCGTTCAAGATTATTTTGTATGTACAGCCACAGATAATAATTATAATGCTACGGTACAGCGAAAAGGGACCACCAAAATAATTGAATTCTGTTAAAGTGCGAAAAAGGTTATTGTCTTTGTTAGAAAATAAGTTTATTTTTATGTCTGACTCGCTAATAAATAAATTATCACACTGAGTTTATTTTTAATTTATTTTTGTATCTACTCGCTAGGAAACCCCCATACGATTTATTTTGACTACTTGGCTACTAGGGACACTTGTCTCTGTAAAGCAATATTTATAGTAGGTACCGGACATGTTCGAGTCCCGATCACATGTACCACAACTACACCTAGCGGACGGGCAGTCGGGCACTCATTTGTATGAAAATGTGGCCAAATGTACAGACGCCAGCACATCAACCTACTACAATCTGTCAAATTTCTTTAATAGATTTTCAACTTTATCACTAAAGCATAAGGTTCACAGTTGATTGGGAAAATCTGACAGTTTCGGGTAGGTTGACGTGCTGGCGTCTGTACCATATTCGACTGTCAAAATCAACCGTATACCGACCACATCAAGGCGACGTCACAGCCGTAACCCAACCACAACGATCTGTTTGTCTGCAAGCCACAACGTAACCACATCGCAACTAGTAGCGACAACGTAACTGCAAAAAGTAGCAGTGACACTATTCACCCATAACTACTACTCACATTTTGTCGCTGTGATGTGGTGTCGGTAGACTCGGTAGGGTACATGTGCATCCCACATCATAGATTGTCCCACATGTCGACAACCTCGCGAGCCAAATCAAAATACTTGATTTATTTATCTTTCTCGGCTTTCAGGACTCACGAGGTTCCCATCATCGTTATTAGTGTTATTGTTCCACTAATAAAACACATTCAAAACACTGTCACATACCTATAAAATGATTATACACCCATTTCAAACGAAATAAACCACTTCACAAGAGAGTTATATTGATTATTTTCTCTATACATTTTTACGTCGCAGATCATAAATCCTAACACTGACCTGCAAATAGATGTAAGAAATTTTGAATTTGGCGGACTATCCTGGCACAAACTTGTTTTCACAATTTCATGTATGGCAACATGGTAATTTCCATGAATGGGGAAGCCCAGCCTGATGTTCAAAGTTGCCAGCTGAAAGATATATTTAGAATATAAATTTTCATTTCCGATTTCCGAACAAAACTAAAACTGTCACTAGTCTAGTCTGTCACTGTCAGTGTGACAATACTGACAGTGGCGACACTCGGCCGCGGGCCGCGGCCGGCAGTCCGGCACAGAGTACTTTTACATATAGGCGGCCGGTCAGTTCAGTACTTCACTGTCAAATTTCGCGCCGCTATAAAATTATTTACGCAATTATTATTTACAAAGTTTTCAATGAAATTGAGAGGAATAAAATTAGCAACCAATAAAAAATGACTTGGAATAAATTGTTGTGTAACTTTCGGGAGCTTCAATTGATGGGAACGTTATCTGGCGGTCAAAGTTTTAGGTTCGTATTGTGCATGTTATTTTTAGCAAATATTATATGTTTTTTTATTAATTACCTGTATGATAATTCAGCTTACACCTGTTCAAACCTTTAGGGCAACACATGCGTGATGTTATGTTATGCACAGCTTTATTATAGAGGCGCCGCCGTCGCATTTTGTCGTGGTAAATATTACATTAGTTCGCAGTAGTTCAAGGAACTTCTTAGTAACAGCCCGGAGTTTGGAAGTTGGCGTTGTGATACCCCCGTGTCTCGGAAAGCACGTCAAGCTGTTGGTCCTTCGCCCTCCGTTCGTATCGGATTGTTGTCCCATCGGACAATGAGAGTGAGGGAAGAGAATGCGCATCTGTGTCTGCGCACACGCGCCTGCGCCATGATATCTCCCTCGTCGAAGGCTGGTCTCCACTGAGATTAGTCACCATGTACAAAATTAGATCTGGAGGACTTTATGTATATGAATTAGTTAAGAATAAAGTAATAATGAGGAATCTTGTAGAAACAGAGATCTTCTAAAACTAAGGTCAGTGGGTCGTCTTAGGGGCGTAAGTAAGGAACTCAATCCTACTATATCACACTATCACATCACACTTCACACTAATCCATACTAATATTATAAATTCGAAAGTAACTCTGTCTGTCTGTCTTGTCTGTATGTTACCTTTTCACTCCTAAACAACTGAACCGATTTAGATGAAATTTGGTATAGAGATAGTTTGAGTCCCTGGGAAGGACATAGGATAATTGTTATCCCGATATTCCCACGGGATCGACACTTATGCGGGTGAAACCGCTGGGCGCCGCTAGTAATATTATAAAGGCGAAAGTTTGTGAGGATGGATGGATGTTTGTTACTCTTTCATGCAAAAACTACTGAACGGATTTTGATGAGACTTTACAGTAATATAGGATAGGATACTTTTCATCCTGATATTCCCACTGGAACGACACTTATGCGGGTGAAACAAAATAGTAAATAAATAATTTCCCGATAGGACTTGACTAGCAGATGATTCATATAGAAATTGTTCTTCTTCAGGTGGACACACAACAAAGAAAACAATGAATGGATCGGTGTTTTCTCAAAAACCGTTTGGAAATTACGTGAAAATGATGACCATCTACAATATCAAGTCATAGGCTCCCTACATAACAAGTCAAACAAAAGCAAAAGTACAAAAAAAGATGTAGATTTTAAAACGTTACTTGAAGATTATTTTAGACTAGACTTGAACCTAGGAGAATATTACAAGGAATGGTCGGAGAAAGATGAACTCTTTGGGAAGGCCTGTCAACAGTTTTATGGCATCAGAATGTTACGCCAAGAACCTGTGGAGAATTTATTCTCTTTTATTTGCAGCCAGAATAATCATATATCACGGTGAATAATGATTTTCTTTACTCATTCAATACTAGGTGCCTTTTTTCCCTTGTTTTTTAAATATTTATTTAAAAAGAAACAATTTGACAAGATTGAAAAGATCTTTTTTTATTTGTCTGTCTACAGTGGAGCCCATAAACTGGATAACATTTTCATAACAATCTTTTTTTTTTAATACTTGCACAGTTTAGAACTCAATTAAAATGTATATTTTATGTGTTACAGGATATCAACCATGGTAGAAAAGCTGTGCACTCATTATGGAGAAAAAATATGTGAATATGAAGGAGACACATACTATGCATTCCCAGAGGTCGAGAAATTGTCTTTACAAGGGGTAAGAAAATAAACAAAAATACCTTTTACGAGGAAAAAAAAATTTTGAAAAAAAAATCACTTTACTATTGGTGCAGACACCAGCACATCAAGCTACCCGAAACTGTCAAAGTTTCTCAATCAACTTTGAACCTTATGCTGTAGCAATAAAGTTGAAAATCTAATGAAGAAATTTAACAGATTATAGTAGCTTCATGTGCTAGCGTCTGTACTTTATCATACAAAGTTTTATATTTATTATTTTATAATAGAAAGCCAGTTAAAATTTTCAAAAAATACAGTTTACTGAGGTGTCCATATCCATAACAACAAATAATCTGTTATCTTGAAAAATTATTTTTGCATTGATAGACTGATAGTTTGCATTTGATAATGCAATTCTTGAGGAAGGCTATTAGCTTTTTAATACCATGCTAGGAACGAAACCACAAAGAACGCTAAGTGAAAACAAAGTTTTAGCGTGAGCAGGCGATGCGATACGGCGAAGTGGGTCGGGGAACAAGATTTTCCACGCGGAAGTCAAGGGCAGAAGCTGTTATAAAAATAAACTAAAATAGTCTTGGTAGTATGGAATCTTGGTTCAATTAATTCGAGCTATAGGGTGCCACACGGCGGTGCGGCACCGCAGTAGAACGCTGTTTACCGTGGTGCGCGCCGCAGCGCATCACCCCTCCCCGCCTCGTCTCGCAGGTCACAAGCGCGGCGCGCCTACGGTGCGACGCCCCACGCGGCGGCCCAACGCATCGTGTGACATGGCATAGTGATTTGTATGTAGGATGACGTTGCGGCACCGCTCCGACGCCGCACCGCACCGTGTGGCCTCACTCTAAGTCAATGTTGAATGTTATTCTGTTGGTGTTTTTCATTAAACCCATCGCGTCCCATTAAAGGACATTAAACAAGATACAGAAGTTTTGTTGTAATCACGTCTAGCCGTTTAGTGTCCCGCAGAGTTAAAACTTAAATGATTTTTGTCAATTCTAGGTAGAATCAGAACTCAGGAACTTAGGTTTTGGGTACAGAGCCAAGTTCATACAGAAGTCAGCTGCTCAGATAGTAGAGTGGGGGGGCGTGGAATGGTTCAACAGCTTGCAAGACATGAAGTACAAGGAGGCCAAGCAAGAGTTGATGAAACTACATGGCATTGGGCCTAAGGTAACTAAGCAGTGTTTTTTTTTAATATGTAACGTAAGGTGTAGTGCAGCCTAGACGATTTTAAACCTTGTCTTTAGCGCTATAAAGTGCAAAATAACATAACGTCGATTTTGTCTCATACAGGCCCCAGCACGAACGCGACGTAAATAAACGTACCGTAAATTCGAACGATTTCTGAATCGAAAATACAACTATTTTGCAGCATTTTTGTATACGTTTTTGCGACAAGCAATTAGTATCAGTTACATATGTAGATATAAATAAACTATCTAAATATATTATGTACGAAAACTAAAATTAGTATTTTCAATTTTAAAATCGTTCGAAATTACGTTACGTATACACCGCGTGGGCGGTCGTGTAAGGTCCACTGCTTTTTACGCCTAGCAATGTAAAATTCTTCTACAGGTAGCTGACTGCATTTGCCTGATGTCCCTAAACCACCTGGAAGCTCTTCCTGTGGACACCCACGTGTATCAAATAGCCGCACAGAACTACCTCCCACACTTGCGAGGCAAGAAGAATGTCACTGAGAAGATGTACACAGAAATTGGAGATCATTTTAGAATGCTGTATGGAGATATGGCAGGATGGGCTCATACTGTAAGATTTTATTAAGTTTTTTTTTTGTGTGAATTTGAATGGCTATTATAGGAGTAGGGGAAGACCAAAGAAACTATTAATGTACTGTGTGAAAGATGATATGGCTAAAAAGGGGGTTACTACTGAGATGACGAATAATAGAGAAGTATGGAAGGAGACATGATGTTGCACTGACCCTTAATAAATTGGGATAAGGTCAAAAGAATTATTGTGATTTTTTTTGACGTGATACGCACGAAAAAGCATGTCTCATTGTCACGTTCCGCCTGAGCCGAGTGTGCAAGCGAGAGCGCGGAACAAGCGATAGAGAGACACGATCTGATGTTTTCATGTGACGTTATTACGTAAAATTATCGTCCGTAAACCGACTTTACAGACAACCAATTTTTTTGCAATATTTTTTCTGCCCTATTGCCCAAACAATTAAATAGGGTTCATCTATGGCCATAAGTCATAGGTGCTTTGCTCACCGTAATGGTAAGTATCTATACACTAGATCATTTTCTCGAGCATTTCCATGTAATGTAACGTTCTTGAATGGTACAAGTAAAGGCTCAATTTAAAAAACATTTCCTTGAATGTTCGACACGGTGTTCAAAGTAATACTCACGGCGAGTGAGCATTTACCTGTAAGATTCCTTTTTTTTTGTTTTGCGTTTACTCTTTGAAATGTCGGATCTGCAGGAAATGTCAGGTCGCGTTAGCTGCGTTTTTCTTGCTCGATAAAATATTACGCAAAGCTCGTTTTTTGCAAAATCATGTTGTAACAAAGCGTCGAGCGGCGTCCTCATTGTTCGGTTCGTGAAATGGTGACGCATTAAGGGCGGCTCGATGTTTTGTTACAAGTAAATGCTCTATATAGTCTATACTCACCTTTATGGCCCGGCGCGGCGTCATCTCACCTTGTACAGACGTCAGCACATCAAGCTACTACGATCTCTCAAACTTCTTTAATAGATTTTCAACTTTATCGCTAAAGCATAAGGTTCAAAGTTGATTGGGAAAATTTGACAGTTTCGGGTAGCATGATGTGCTGGCGTCTGTACCTATCATTTAAAATTTTGGAAGTGACAAAATACTTAAATGTAATATTACTGGCAGGATTGAATGTTAAGTCGCCATTTTGAAATTAAATATGAAAACACACATAATTATAACTTACCTATCTATATCTTGTTACAGGTACTTTTTTGCGCAGACTTAAAGAAATTCCAACAAAATGACACAGATAGCAATGATACCGGCAAACCTAAGAAGAAACGTAAAAAAGTTTGATTGTAAATAAAATAATGGAAACTCGATCTAATCTGTTTTATTTATGCATGAAACGAATAATTAATTATATTCTATGTTTACATGAAAAAAGTTAAAATTTTACATAAATCTGAGGTCCTTAGAGCAATGGTGTAATAAAGTATTAAAAAATAAACGACGAGATGTTTTAGAATTTTGGCATATTGTTTTAGAGCTTTTTATAAATCCAGTAGAAAGATTTATAAAAAAAATGAAGCCCTTATAGCCAAGAAGGACCTATCTATGACTTCTTAAAACATTATAATTTGCTTATAAAACATTAACTACGTTACCTTGGTGATAGATGTGATCTTGTCTACTACTCGTTTCAGTCAAGAATTAAAATTATACATCACTCATGATTTCTTAAAACATTATAATTTGGTTATAAAACTTATAACTAAAAGTACACAACCTGGAATGGTAGAGAAAAGACAAATTATTCTTTTAGAAAGACCGATATTCCAATATCACATTTTTTTGATAGAGATAAATAATTATATTGCACGTAAAACTAACTTAACAGCTAATTTGTG
This sequence comes from Amphipoea lucens, assembly GCA_947508005.1. Classification (NCBI taxonomy): domain Eukaryota; kingdom Metazoa; phylum Arthropoda; class Insecta; order Lepidoptera; family Noctuidae; genus Amphipoea; species Amphipoea lucens. The sequence continues at coordinate 5,520,261 of OX382376.1, read as the reverse complement.
AGATTATTTTGAATGAGTTTTTTAAATGCACCTTTTGTGCCTCATTTTATTTATCTTAGTCTAGGTAAATGCTTGCATTAAGATAATAGTAATTTATAAAATAAAGTTTACTATTGAACACAGGGCATCAAACATGATAAAAATTATACATATGTTTTTTTACATGTAAACAACAAAATAGGTACAGACGCCAGCACATGCACATCAAGCTACTACGATCTGTCAAATTTCTTTAATAGATTTTCAACTTTATCGCTAAAGCATAAGGCTCAAGGTTGATTGGGAAAATTTGACAGTTTCGGGTAGCTTGATGTGCTGGCGTCTGTACATAAAATAATATACAACATAGATAATAATTTTTAACTAAAAATCAGTCTACTTCAGTAGCACAAGAATAGTTACGGTCAGCGCAACTGAGCAGCAAATTGCTGGAGCACCTTTAGTCAATAATGAACTAAATCACGATTAAAATAGAGTCGAAAATAGCGTGCAAGAGGTAATTCCTTGTGGCGTGTGTCATGTATGCTATTTTATAATCTTTTTCTGTTGTAATATAGCTCAATATCAATATGAAAACTGCTCAAGCATTATGGTGTTCAAAGTGCATGGCCCTTATACGAATTAAAGTTATAATAATGTCTTGTTGAGTTACAATAAACAAAAGCAATAATGTTACACGATACTATGCGTAAAAAATACTCAATCGCAGTCTATTTTTCAATGTTTGAATCAATTTATCTGTTTTTAAGTCCTTATTACGTATAGATAATGAAGTCTACGAGCCCCGAATCCCTTCAAAGTGAGAGTGAAGAAGCTTCTTCTGGGTACGCTCGCTCCATCGTCGACTTTGTCTCTGTCACCTTTGACCTAGACTAGAGTCAAGAGCAAGTCCATTTCAAATAAAAAACGCGTCATATCACTCTTATGTCATTGTGATAAGATGAAGTCCGACTGCAAAAAATATATATTAACCTATTAACTGTCCCACTGCAGAACAAAGGCCTCTGCTCAAATAGAGAAGGCATTAGCATTGATTCTTACGCGTACTCAAGGTGGATTGGAATCACACTTATACAGGCTGTTCATGGAAGTATGGATCAAATCGAATAGGGCAAGTTCATTTCCATACAAATTTTAACAAAACAAAAAAAAAAAAAAAACAAAAAAAAAAAGAGAAGAGAAATCGAATCGTTTTAAAAAAATCTTTAAAAGAAACTATCAGGGCTATAAATTTATTTTTTTTAGATAGCCCTGATAGTATTTTTTATGATTATTTGTCTTTGAACACTATGCGAAGTGATTGAAAAAAAAAAATTGGTCATAACTTCTGAACCGTAAAAAATTCACCGACATTCTCAGGGTTAAAAAGTTTGGAAATGCCCTTGCCCACGCCCCTATTCGATTTGATCCATACTTCCAGGGGCACCCTGTATTAATCGCTCCGTCCCGGCGCGGGCCTCTAGTGGCCCATCAAAATAGAAAATCAATTGTGTCACATTAGCGGGGATTAAGCGATTAATGTTATAAGTTCAAGATACATACTTTTATCTTTTTGAAGTGAAAACGCGCGTAGACGCGTTGGGCATTTTTTGAGATGGGAAAAAAACCATTGAATTCGCGCCACTGTTACCGTAAGCGACACCGCTTCGGATGTGTTCGGTTTTCCTCGGGATGTACTCGGTTTTAATGTATATCCGATATGTCAGTGAGTGATGGCAAAGTATTCTGTTTGTGTTTTGATTTCACTTCTGTCGGCACACCCGGATTGCCACTGTTTTTTTTTTTTAATATTATTTACAACCTTTCAGATCCACCAAAACAGCATATTTTTCAGCCCAATTCACTTACTACCGTAGTATATCTGAGGGCAGTGTTCGATGAGTACTTGCAGGGCGCGTATCTCGAAGGCCAGGTCGGTGATAGCTGGTGGTGTGGCCACCAGTGTGGGTGCAAACACTGTACTCAGGTTATGAGCGCTCATCTTGTTTAGATCTTGTAGTTGAGATACTCTGGGGAATAAATATACAAATTAAGAGCGTTTACGGCGTACGCAGTGGCGGATTTACACATTTGCCGCCAGTAGACTATTCAAACTTTTGCCGCCCCTACCGACCTCTACAATAATGTCCCATGTCTTTGTATACTGCTTTGCCTTTTCTTCAAAATACTTAAAATGTTCTCGTTTATCAGCTACGAAAAACTTGCAAAGAGATTTGTAAAGATCGGCAACTGTGATAAAATCTACGGTAGAAGCCTGTATTTGAGCATTCACTTTGTTTATTCTTTCCAAAACAACATGGTAGGTATATAAATATTAATATTTTTAATTTCAGTAAGACATTTAAAAAAAATGTTAGTCGCAAAGGGGTTAGAAGATTTTTGTATGGAGGGTGGCCCTAAGGTCGGTCGCCATTTTGATTTTTTTTCAGAATCGCGGTGCACAACAAAAGTTATATATTTAGATAGAGGACACTTATACAAACAAAAAATGTAATGAACATAATATCCTAAAGCGTCAGGTTTCGGAGTTATTCACCGAAATATAAGTCGAAAACAACAAGTATTTTTTTGTTTTTTTTCCCCTACAGGTAACCATATTGAACTATTGAGGTAATAGAAACGTTATAAAACCTTTATGGAGAAGGAACAAATGAAGAATAGATATTTTTTTAATAAATAATTAAACACGGCAATTTATTGATCCTTTTTTTAATCCCAGAGAGTATCTGACATTTAAGTCTTTTGTGTTTTCGTTTTTTTTGTACAGAAGTTTGACATTACACTTGTCAGATTAGTCTCTGGGATTAAAAAAACGAACTATAAATTGCCGTGTTTAATTATTTATTAATAAAATGTCTATTCTTCATTTGTTTCTTCTCCATAAAGGTTTCATAACGTTTCTATTACCTCAATAGTTCAATATGCTTACCTGGAAGGAAAAAAAACAAAAAAATCTTAGTTGTTTTCGACTTATATTTCGGTGAATAACTCTGAAACCTGACGCTTTAGGATATCATGTTAATTACATTTTTTGTTTGTATAAGTGTCCTCTATCTAAATATATAACTTTTGTTGTGCACCGCGATTCTGAAAAAAAATCAAAATGGCGACTGATTTTAGGGCCAAAACCTTCAAACCCCTTTGCCGCCCCTAAAATCTGCCGCCCTAGGCTTCAGCCTACTCAGCCTATTGGTAAATCCGCCACTCGGCGTACGGCATTTCATACTAACTTTCAAGCCCTTGTTTTTCGAACGTACGCATAAACAAGATACAAAGGTCAAAAAGTTAGTTAAGAACTTTTTTCGAAAAATAGTGTTACAGCCAAATTAGACCGATTTTAAAGAACAATGTCAGATGTCCATAGTAACTTTGGCTCAATATTAATTTGTCATGGACAGTGAAAATTCTTACGTTTTTTTGTGTAGTTTAATGTGAAAAACTTTTCTGTAATATCCACTTTTACACTGAACTTCTAAAGAAGAAGTTATTCAGACATTTTAAATTGGAGGTTATTGTTGCTCTATCACGCGTCTGATAGCATCTTCTCTTTCTGAACTGTTATTTAAGGCGTGAGACTTTACACGATGCAATGAATGACCGCAACGCAACCAATACAAAGATTTCGATGCACAATTGATTCAGTTGGCGCATTGCTACTTGTTGGATTACTTGTTTGTTTAATAAATAACCAACAGTAATGACAAACAACACTGACATTTGGAATCTATAACCAACAAAATACGGTTGTGTTGCAAATTAACATTTAGCTTAGTTAAAACAGTTGACATTCTATTAATAAAAATCGTACTTTACCTCAGAAAGTGAAGTCCATTGCCGTAACAATGCATGGACATCGTCAGATTCAAGTAAATGCCGTTCCATCCGGAACACATTTATACCACAATTAATACAACGTAGTTGATGGTACATTGTCACAAAATGTGTGGTATGAATATAACACAATAAGTCTATAAAGCAAACGCAGATGAATTCGAGAAGGAACCAAACGTACACAATCACATAGAAAAACACCGACAACAACAACATGTTTGAACTGGCGCGCGCGATTTTGACAGAACTGCTAGTTTTTTTTTTTTTTAATGGCGAACTGCTGGTTGCCATTACAAGGCGATTAAGTTATCGAATACAGATCAGGAAAATCGATTTCTTGAATTTCGTTCTAATATTCTTTAAAAAATAATAAATGTATTTTAATAAACACGACGAACGTATTATTTAGATAAAAAATAATAATAATAAAAGACAATTGTGAGGTGGTAAATAAAAACTAAAGAGTAAATCGCTTTAATTATTTAGAATAATCGATTACAGTGGCAGAATAGGTAACTACCTGACACTTTTATTTAAAAAAAAGTAAAACCTGGAATTCAATAACATGATTAGTAAAATGATTACTTATTAAAATGATTTTCTTTTCGAACAGTTCTCGAAAAGAAATAAATATTTTTTTAGAAGTTGGAATTTTATATTTAAATTGTTGTAGGTAAAAACTTCGTGTCCGTGTGAATTTAGTTTTAAAAGTTGTGTGAGCCGAAATCTGACATTGTTCTTTCCATAGAAACAGAGATTTCCAGTCATCTTTTTTTTAATAAGACATTTCGACCCCCTCAACTCGAGGAAGGAGTTGCGAGTAATAATGCGTCATTATTATTTATCAAAAACTATGCATTGGTTAGAAAAACATCGCACTAGTAAGTAATAAGGCGTCCATCTAACCTGTGTAAATGCTGCACCATGTATTGAAGACAGTTGAAGTGTGCGGGCGGGAGAGAGTCCAGACATTCTCTTAGGGATGCTATTTGTTGCGCTTGCGTCTTCATCTCTGAAATTAAGTTAATTTTATTTGAATAATACATACTAATATTATAAATTCGAAAGTAACTCTGTCTGTCTGTCTGTATGTTACCTTTTCACGCCTAAACCACTGAACCGCTTTCGATGAAATTTGGTATAGAGATAGTTTGAATCCCGGGAAAGGACATAGGATAGTTTTTATCCCTATATTCCCACGGGATCGACACTTACGCGGGTGAAACCGCGGGGCGCTGCTAGTTGGCTATATTTAGCTCAATTTTCATATGCAGACTGGGAACGTTAACTAAACGTAATTTAATTTATCGTCATTTTGTCGTCTCCACCTTGTATAGTAATTTTTTTTCCTAGCCTTCGCTGTCCCACTACTAGGCAAAGGCCTCCCTCCACTCTATCCATCTTTCGCGAGCCGGCGCGTCCTCCTTCCAGTTTTGATGGAACCTATCCAGCTCGTCCCGCCATCTCCTACGTGGTCTGCCGCGACCCCGCCTCACTGTCTCAGGGCACCAATTCTGCGCTATTTGGGCCCACAGTTTGTCCGGGACACGGCAGACATGTCCTGCCCAGTCCTATTTAAGTTGAGCAGCCTTTTGAGCCTTGTATAGTATAACATGTATATTGTATACTCACGTATAGCCTGCACCAGTTTCGGATGTAGTTCGTATGTGATGAGAGGCACCGGCAGCAGTCGTAGATACAGTTTGAGAGTGCCGGCGACCACGTTGATGTTACTATACACGCTCAAATCGGCTGCTTCACCGTCTGGAATATATAAGGAATAAGATTAAAAAATAACTATAGAAATCGTAACTTACGAGTGCGCGAAATGTGACTCTTATGCCATTGTAATAAGGCATACATTGGAATTATTGACGCGCGTTAATTTGCACTGAGCTTACTAATTATGTAGTTGTAGAGGAAGCAGATTAATTGATAATGCTAAACGAAGCGAAATTTCCTAAGAATGCGTTTAAATGTCGCGCTATCAGAAGGTCAATTCTCGTAATTTAAAAAGTTCAAAATCTAGTCGCAGCCTCATCTCGGCGACAAACAAATGTCAAAATGTAGGGAAATTAGAGGTGTTTTTGACAGACTGAGATCAGACTGTATTTATTTATCCATGGTGCTGGTGTACAGACCTATAACATTAGACTTTTCATTCTTTTGCAGTCTAATATCAAAAAAAAAAACTTCTTCAAAAGGGGTTTGAAGGTTTTGGCCCTAAAATCAGCCGCCATTTTGATTTTTTTTCAGAATCGCGGTGCACAACAAAAGTTATATATTTAGATAGAGGACACTTATACGAACAAAAAATGTTATATAACATAATATCCTAAAGCGTCAGGTTTCGGAGTTATTCACCGAAATATAAGTCGAAAACAACAAGGATTTTTTTGTTTTTTTCCCTCCAGGTAAGCATATTGAACTGTTGAGGTAATAGAAACGTTATGAAACCTTTGTGGAGAAGAAACAAATGAAGAATAGACATTTTTTAAATAAATAATTAAACACGGCAATTTATAGTTCGTTTTATAATCCCAGAGACTAATCTGACAAGTGTAAAGTCAAACTTCTATACTAAAAAAAAACGAAAACACAATAGACTTAAATGTCAGATTAGTCTCTGGGATTAAAAAACGAACTATAAATAGCCGTTTTTAATTATTTGTTTAAAAAATGTCTATTCATTATTTGTTTCTTCTCCATAAAGGTTTCATAACGTTTCTATTACCCCAATAGTCCAATATGTTTTCCTGGAGGGAAAAAAAACAAAAAAATTCTTGTTGTTTTCGACTTATATTTCGGTGAATAACTCCGAAACCTGACGCTTTAGGATATTATGTTAATTACATTTTTTGTTTGTATTAGTGTCCTCTATGTAAATATATAACTTTTGTTGTACACCGCGATTCTGAAAAAAAATCAAAATGGCGGCCGACCTTAGGGCCACCCTCCATACAAAAATCTTCTAACCCCTTTTATTGTAAACTGACAGCACGATATAAATGAGTTTTTTATTGGGAATTTCCTTTATAAACGAATTCATTATTTTCTAAGTTTTATTAATTGGTTCCGTACCTCTATCAAAAGCCAGTTTCAAAGCTTCGATCTCATCAGCGAACCCAGACACCCTGTATATTCCCTCTGAATCCATGCCCCTATCTTCTATCTCGTTCACACACTTCTTGACCACGAATGGCAGAGTACTTGAGTGTGCATTCAACAACGTAGTCAGGTCTATACCGAACACTCCGCGGAGTTTCTTCAAGTCGGGCACGCAGTGGTTAGGAACGCGCTCTGAGCATTTTGAGTGGGCTATGAAACCGCAATCTGGAAAATATAGCTTTAAGTTATAATTTACTTTTTGTTGGCCGCGGTTTTACTCACATTATAGAGGTACTACTACATTTGTCTGGATAAAAAGTAGCCTATATTTTAAAGGAGAGAGACAAACAATTCTATAAACAAAAAATAGTTAATATTCTTATAAGAGAATGTGAACAAACTTTTCATATGAATATGAACAATAAAATCATACAGATATTGTTCATATTCGAACAGTGTGGTCTGCGAATCTTGCTCCATTGAAATAAGATGAGACATTTAAATAAACCTTTTTTACAGTCCGTTCAACCGATTTTCACTTCTATACCGTAGGCATAAGGATGGTATTAAAATAAAAAAAAATCGGTTACAATACCAACTGTTTACTGCAACTGCCATATCGTCGTTGTCAAACCAAAAATCTGCTATATATGCAGTTTTTTGAGATTTCAAGATTTTGACCAAAATCAAACATCAATCAATTTGTCAAAATCTTGAAATCTCAAAAAACGGCACATTTTGGTTTGACAACGACGATATGTCATGCCACCAACGCAATAGAATTCAAAATCGGTTGCACGGACTGTAAAAAAGGTTTATTAAAACGTCTAATCTTATTTCAAATGGAGTTTAGCTGTGTGCAAAACATCATACAAATCCGTTCAGCTGTTATAGAGTTATTGAATAACATAAATTCAAACATTCACATTTATAATATTTAAAGTGGCTTTAAATGGGTAGTTCCCGCTCGTTAATACCCCGTCGTTAACACTATTAACGATTGGAAATGTTTTGTTCCACTCGTTAACAGTGTTGAAGAACGCGACATTTTTTCCCAATCGTGCACCCCTCGTTCCGCGTCTAGTTTAAGAGTCAGATAGGTTAAAGAAAAAGTGATTTAATTAGGTTTTTGAATGCACAAAATGAACAACGAAAAGATAAATGCTTCTATCCTTGTTTCACAAACGGCTGTAAATTGTTTTGTATCGTATTAAATATAATTATATTCTACCTGCAATAACAAAAGATAGGCAATTGCTTATCAGTTATGACGATGCTACCAGGAACAAACAATAGATGACACACACCACCGCAGTGACTTGACCTTGAAATGGCCAATCAACGCGTCGCATACTGCACAGTAACATTTGTAATTTACGGTAAGTTTAAAAAATATTACATTAAAAATTCGACTTTACAATAGAGTAATAATTAAAACACTTTTTCTTTAACCTATTTGGCTCTTGAACTAGATGTGGAACGAGGGGTGAACGATTGGGAAAAAAATGTCGCGTTCTTCAACACTGTTAATGAGTGGAACAAAACATTCCAGTAATTAATAGTGTTAACGAGCGGGGACTACCCCTTTAAATACCATCATTATGGAATGACAATAAACTAAATGATAGTGTCATGTGATAGCATTTTGTCACTTAATAATGTGCATTGAATAACTTCTAATACTTTGAATATAATTGAATTACTTTGATATTTGGTCTAATATCCAATTAGGGTTTCCTTGTAGGGAAAATATGACCAATGAATTTGATTAACACAATTTGTCAATTAAAATATTATTTTGAACTGTGGTGGCCTTCTATTTTCCTCATACATTGTTTATGGTTATTATTAGATTTGTAGGTATGTGTCACCTACTAATTGAAAGTGAAGGCTAATTGAAATTGAAGTTTATAATATTATAAACTTGTAACTTGCAATTTGTAAAATTACGAAAAATTGTAACATACATACACTAACAAAAAAAAAAAAAAAATAGTTAAGACATATAAGCTATCTGTGTCTTGTCAACAGGTTGTGAGATAGCAAGCAAGGAAACACAAAGCAAAGTGCACGTTGATTGGCGTCAAGACGCACACGCTGGGCGATACTATCACAGAAAATCGAATATATTGTAAAACTGTGCACTAATTGGTCCCTAGTGCATATTCGTTCTGGACATATCCAGATGGGTCAAACTGAGGCAGATTGTCCTCTCCATTTATACATATCTATACTAAAAAACCACAACCAAATACAATAAAATCAAACTATCTATATAAAATATTATAAGGAGGTAAAATTTGTAAGTTTAAGAGTTTCACATGGGCGAAGCCGCAGGGAAAAGATAATATTCCATCGATATTAGGTTGAAGATAGGCAGCTGGTTGAACAGGTAAAAAAAATATAGTTGTGAGTGTTTTACCTTCACATTTAACACCTTGTGCCGTAAATCCCCATAGGAAGTTGGCACACAGTTCGCACCAGTTCAGACCCTTAAACGTATGTACTTTGAAGCTGTGTGACTTGGAATACTTCATTACTAATGGATTGTCCTCTATGGATGGTGTGAGATCAAACGGAGGTTTCTTCATGCCGTCTACTTCGCTTACACCTATGTTTTCAGTCTTTGTTATTAAGGGGCTTGCGTTGTTTGAGACTCTGGAATAAACATGGAATATTATAAGAATATAGACATGCTGTGCCAACCTCAAATAAATTGGTAATTAATAAGTCAAATACTGGTATTCAGCTGCATCCGGTTAGACTGGAAGCCGAACCCAACATACATAGTTGAGAAAAGGCTAGGCAGATGATGATGAATAAGTCAAATAGTATATAATTATAATAGATAATTAGACGCTCTAGGAAGACATATTATAGTGACCTTATTGGTGAGATTCTTCAGAAAGGACAGGTGTGTTGGGTGTTGTTGTTGGTGTGTGTAAGTGTCAATCTATTGCTTTGTGAAATTGCTACTCCACTTATGACCGTTACTGTACAAAGTGTTACAAAGTAAGGGCAGGAAGGTGATGATGATTTTGGAATATTTACATTTGTATGTTATACACTAGTGGAAAAATAGTAAACATTGAATTTTAAGGTTTTGTATTAAAAATGATATTTGGGTGACAATAATACATTGTATGATTCAATAAACAATATTGAAGCACACAAAAAAAAATTCATGCTGGAAAAAAAGTATTTAACTTACTGTTGCATTCTTGACAGTGTATTTAGTTTGCGTTTGTTCAGCGTAACATATGGGCTCTCAGGGTAACTTGCTCTAGAATTGATCATCTCCACAATGTGATGAGCTTTGAGTTCCATATGACATGTGATGAGACCGTCAGCCACCAGGTCATATATAGTGTCGTACCGTTTAGCACCAATGTAATGCGTTCCGTCATAGTATAGTTTGTAGTGATGAATTTTATCATCAAATCTGAAATGTTTTAAAACATAATTGTACACTTATGTATGTTATAGAGACATGATAAAGATGTTGATTAAAAAACTAAAATGCTAAGACTGTCATTCACACCTATTTAACTTTTTCATATAAAAAATATGGAGTAAAACTATTCATTATCCTATACCTAAATAAGACAATGATACAATATTTTTGACGCACATTGACTCAGTCTGAATTCTACAATGTTGATTCATCAGGATTAGGAAACAAACAAATGATTCAAAATAATATTAAAAATAATTATAAGTTGTAAAATTGCAAATGGATTCTTGTAGGATATAATCGGTCTTTTTGGGTGATAATTAAATCATTTATAAAGTTAAAAAATTCTTACTTTAAAGTTAATGTATAAAAGTCGTTACCCTGGCTGCCTTTTCTTATTAGAAAGGCGCCGTTGGGTTCATTTTCAAGAACTAAAATTGCTTCTTTGTGGCTCATAACACCATGATATTCCCTCCCATAGAACTCCGGTCTATCGTCCAAATTGTCACACGCCACACGCTTCGGCTTCGGAGCCTCCATTTGTATTCGATATACTGAAAAATACAAGTTTATTACACAAAAATATTCGTACTTAAAAAGTAATTCAAAAAGTTTTCACAAATAACTTACATTCCGGTTTCCAAATGTTTTTCAGGTTCTCCATTTTACGGGTTTGCTTATGTCTATATCAGGAATTGATTCCGAAATTTAATTATCCGTTAGTGTGTCAAGGTATTTAGGAAATGATCGCGTTTAAATGAGTAATTAGTAGAAATCGTAACGTAAACAAAACTTGCTGTGCTTGACACTGACAGAGGACAGTGACATTTGACTTTGACGTTCGGCCGTAATTTCGTTCGGTTGGTACGACTGCTTGGTGATCATAGAGTTGCTCCAAATAGTACATACTAATTCAATGATTGCTTCACATCTGTATTTTGAAATTCCGACATTCTCAATAAACTTACAGATTAACCCTTTGAACGGTCGTGTATAGCCGACAAATGAAAACGTGCCCAACACGCCACCATCGTCTATAGACGACAAGAAAACGACATTTTTTTAAAACAAAATAAAATATACTAAATTAAGTTTTCTGTGTTTCTTTTTCCTATTATTTAAAACTACATTAAAGTTGCCTGGCGTCAGGGGTACGGCGGGCGATACGTTTATACTCTGGCGTTCAAAGGGTTAAACTTTACACCATGTAGTCTCTAGAGGTAAGCAGGTAAAATAATGGCAGGGGGCAATATAGTGTACCTATTGAAAGTTCACATGCAGACAATACTAAATTGTTATGTCGTATGCCTACCCTTTATATTTGTATGCCGTTAACGGCAAAACATAGCAATCTCTGTACCTATTCTATTTCAAACACCTATTTTTACACGTATGTTTAACAAATAAAAACCTTGACTTTGTATAGTATTTAAATTACATTTTTATTAAGAGCGTAGTCGGTCTGCGACAAAATTGAGAAATAGGTATTTGTACAAACTATTGCCGTCGCGTTGCGCCCAAGCGACCGCGCTATCAATGTGTGTGTGAGTAGTCTGTGTTTGTGTGCGTGCGTACAGCGTACCACTCCCGCGCCCGGCCGCTTTTCGTTCTGCGGTCTTTCAGTTGCATTTGCTATCGGCATCGGTCGGCGTTTGCAGTGTTTGGCATTTACGAGCTACTTACTCGATCAAAATATTGTGTTAGACGTTTTTTACCGACTTCACAAAAAGGAGGAGGTACTATGTTCGACTGTTTGTATGTTTTTTTTTTATATGTTTGTTCATCGTATACTCCGCCAATTGTCGACGGATTTACAAAATTCTTTTTTTGTTCGAAAGTAGATAGTTCTGAGGTGGTGCCATTGTCACCAAGTTAGGATCTGATGATGGGATCTTAGAGAAATCGAGGGCAACCCTCAAATTTTATAGGTTCACTTATTGTTTTTCGCATATTTTATGAAGTATCTTGTTTATTTGCGTATGGTTGTCACCATCTCAGGTAGCTGGGCTGATGATGGAAGGTACAACTCCTTAACAGTAAGAAGTTACTCAAACAGGCAAGGACTGTTTTAGTAAATTGTTTTGATGTTTGATAGGGCATTTGCCACATTTGGTCTCATGATCATCAAGTCATGACCTGATGCTGCAGCCAGGATAGTCTGCAGAGTACCTAACTCCTCGACAACTAACAGCAGATATATCGTGTTTAGGCTCATTGAAAAGGGCTCGATGTGTGGATAAACGTACTGTTAATGAGGAACACCGAAGTACATAGAGACCTGATGCTGAAGCCAGGAGCATCAGGAAAAGTACAAACCTTGAAATTACAGCACCGCAGTCGTGTTTGGGCTCATTTTAAACAGAACTAAATTTTAAGTTCAATGCAATGTTGACATAAGTCTGGCCTGATGCTGCAGCCAGGATTATCAGCATCTAGTCTAAAAACATTTGATGATGGGATCCTGGAGAAATCGAAGGAACTCTTCAAATATTATAGGCACACCTATAGCGATTTGGGTATTTTTTATACGAGTAGTAACTCGTGCATTTGCTCTCGGAAAGCACCATTTGGTGAAGTGGAACTGATGATGAAGACCACAGATGGCCACCGGAACTACTCAATAATATCTAAGTATTTCACGGGTTGCGATTCGATTACTTTAATATGGTTGCTGAGCAATTTATGCTCGTCACAATGTGAATGATGATATAGAGCTGATGGTGGACCTGGAGAACTCCTCAATAATTAACTTCCCTGCATCGGGAAAAGCAATATTTTGTTTGTAAAAGGCGATGAGCATTAGGCTATTGTAACTCAGATAAATAAAAGCAGACCCACTAAAAAGCGTGAAATAAAACTTTTTATGAAAAAAAAAACAACTTCCAAAAAAAACACTACAAAGTGAAAAATAACTTTAATTTCGGAATTCGGTGGCAAAAAACTAAAATACAGATCCAAAGACACCGACTTCCGAAATTAAAGTTATTTTTCACTTTGTAGTGTTTTTTGGAAGTTGATTTTTTTTTCTTAAAAAGTTGTTATTGTTTACGGACTTGATTCTATGCTTTACTGAACTGACTTGGCTTGTGTATCGGATTTTGAGTAATTATATTTACGACTAAAGAAAAAACGTAAGTACCCACCTATTATTTTTAAATATTTTACCCACTTCAAATAGATAAACGAAATGCAATACCTATACATATTATATTTATCTAAAATACTATACCTACTGATTGATAAATAACAATTTACAAATGTGGAGCTATAAGTGCCTAATCATGGTAGTTGTTGTTTCAGTTAAACCTTCTCTGTGATGGGTAAAAGAAAACAAAATAAAGCGCGTTTATTCTTGAGCGCTAAAAGAAAAAATAGTAGATTGTACAACTAAGGCATAAAAGAAGCTATTTTATCCTGAGACGTTTATATCCACGCGAGCCGCAGGCGAGAGTGGATAGTTAAGTCGAGGGGTAAAATGGCTCGTTTATGCCTGAGTTATACACTCTGCTTTTAACTTCGATTGCGAGAAATCGGTCCAGCCGTTCTCGAGTTAAGTGTTCGAACAAACAAACACGACTTTATTTTATATATTTAGATAGCCATTCTTCTTTTGTGTTCTGATTAATTATATTTGCTGTTGGAGAATAAAATTAAAAACTTCAATTCTGTAAAATAAAAACTGAATATTTTTTTGCCTTAGTCAAACAATTTAAAACTATATTATCTGTGGCTGTATGAATGAACTGTCAATGTCAAATTGCTTCTTATTTATAATTCTAGTTTCATATAAAAATACAAAAACACTACTTTTCGCCCCGCGGTTCAAAGCATTTTCCCGTGGGAACGGCATACAGATACCAAACTCTATACAAGTAATATCGATAATGATGGAAATCACTACATTATCGATAAAAAAATCGACAGTGGTCATTTCCCTATTTGTATACGTATTAGTCTGACCCCCCCTCATCCTTGATCTTTCCCCGTAATGTGCGATAGGGACAACTGCTGCTCAGACCGATTTTCACTACAAAATCTTGACAAGATCGATGCTTTGTATTCCCCTGTTTTCTCCGCCAAACCTGCGCCGATTCAATTATGTTTGGTGTCGAAAGGGGTTTGAAGGTTTTGGCCCTAAAATCAGCCGCCATTTTGATTTTTTTTCAGAATCGCGGTGCACAACAAAAGTTATATATTTAGATAGAGGACACTTATACAAACAAAAAATGTTATGTAACATAATATCCTAAAGCGTCAGGTTTCGGAGTTATTCACCGAAATATAAGTCGAAAACAACAAGGATTTTTTTGTTTTTTTTCCCTCCAGGTAAGCATATTGAACTATTGAGGTAATAGAAACGTTATGAAACCTTTATGGAGAAGAAACAAATGAAGAATAGACATTTTTTAAATAAATAATTAAACACGGCAATTTATAGTTCGTTTTTTAATCCCAGAGACTAATCTGACAAGTGTAATGTCAAACTTCTATACTAAAAAAAAACGAAAACACAAAAAACTTAAATGTCATATTAGTCTCTGGGATTAAAAAACGAACTATAAATAGCCGTTTTTAATTATTTATTTAAAAAATGTCTATTCTTCATTTGTTTCTTCTCCATAAAGGTTTCATAACGTTTCTATTACCTCAATAGTTCAATATGCTTACCTGGAGGGAAAAAAAAAACAAATAAATCCTTGTTGTTTTCGAATTATATTTCGGTGAATAACTCCGAAACCTGACGCTTTAGGCTATTATGTTATGTAACATTTTTTGTTTGTATAAGCGTCCTCTATCTAAATATATAACTTTTGTTGTGCACCGCGATTCTGAAAAAAAATCAAAATGGCGACCGACCTTAGGGCCCACCCTCCATACAAAAATCTTCTAACCCCTTTAGAGGAAGAGTAGATCTATGTTTCTATTATTTTATTTTAACGTAAAAACTTTTCATATTTGTCTGGTAGTCATCTGAATATGACAGTAAAAATGGGGCATTTTGTAGGTTTTCGAAAATTCGTATCTGTTTTGGTAATTATTTTTTGGGAAAAAGTAAATGACAGGGGCATACATACACTAGATCTAGACTTTATAAAAAAAAACGAGTCTTCTAGAGGGATAAACCAGGAAGTAAATAGGGGAATACGTTTGTATGGAAAAATGCTGCTAGGATACCCTCTTAAGGTTTCAAAGGAAATAATTATTGATAAGTGCAATAATTTAAACACCATACTATGAGTCCTTGATTTTGATAAAATAAGATTAATGTTACGTTCGTTAATGACCTACTGATAAATAAATAATTAACCTAATTAATCATTATAGGGGTTCCTCACCATTATTCTAATCAAATTATAACGCATGTACAGACGCCAGCACATCAACCTACCCGAAACTGTCACATTCGCCAGCACATCAACCTACCCGAAACTGTCACATTTTCCCAATCAACTTTGAACCTTATGCTTTAGTGATAAAGTTGAAAATCTATTAAAGAAATTTGACAAATTGTAGTAGGTTGATCATTGATGTGCTGGCGTCTGTACGTATTTCATAAACTGATATAAATGCTGACCTGTGAAGTGTGATACCTATCCTTTGCTAGTCTTAGGACTTAGCTCGTGCAGTTCAGCTCTGACTTCCTTATTATACCAGTTTTACAAGTTACTTTTCGATGAAACTGACTGTTAGTAGGTAGGTATATTGACTATAACTTACTACGTAATTAGGTCTATTTTTAGCTAAGTATCTACATAAAACTTTACTATCTATTAATTAAATTCCTGTCACGCTTGAAGTTAATGGGTTTGAACACCTAAACTGATAGCGCACTTCAGGAGAATTCCTAAGGCGCAGGAAACATTTAATCAATTCAATGATAAGGTAAAGTAAACTAGGTTTTTAGGTACCTACCTATAGATAGCATACAAATGAGGAACCCCAAAGTTTATGGACCTACATAAAGGTACTTAGTTGAAACTAAGAATTATCCAGCTATGAGATTTTCCCATTTCTATGGGAAAATCTCATAGCTGGATAATTCTTAGTTATCGATACCTTAGTTTATCGATATCTTAGTTTTAGATACCCAAGAGCCTCTCTTCTGAGAGGCTCTTGGGTATCTCTTAATGACTACCTAGGTACCTATTGAATGAACAACAAATATAACATGTGATCACGACTATATTTCTCAAAGGAGTGTATTTATATTAGGTAGGTAGGTACACCAACATTTCGCCAGTAATGTTCTTGGTAAGTTCTATTCCATGGAGCATTGCCTCTCAACTGTGGGAAAATCAAAATTTGATTTATAACAATAGAAAAAGTACCTAATTGTGTCTCAATAATCACAGTTAAGCTCATCAGAGCACAAATCTACACTCTGGTGTGCAAATAACATAAACTACACTTCGCGCACTATCTGTTGTACAGCAAGCTTAAGGCTGATTAAGACAGGGTAGGTTAGTAACTGAATCCAAACTCGAGACAAGTCAGTGCTGACCCGATGTTTACCAGTGTAAATTGAATTTGGAGTCAGTATTACTGACTCCACTGACTCCAAATTCAATTTACACTAGGTAAATATCGGGTCAGCACTGACTTGTTTCAGTTACTTACCCTGTCTAAATCAACCTTTAAAGTAATAATCTAAGAAAGCAAGACGTCACGTCGGCGCGTGCGAGAGAGAGTACGCGAATTGTAGTTCGCGTAATCGCGACAATGTAGCCGTAGCACTTCGATCAATTGATCGAAGCCGTAGCATTAGAACTATCTACTCGTACCTACCTAGGTAGCGAGTACCGAAACAAGGACCCCTCTCTTTTCAGTTGCGCTTTAGACCACTTCAACGAAGTACCTACCTATCTAGATTCTAGTAGTATATACCTGCGGGGCAATTGCGTAACACATTATCAATCGGAATCGGTTTCATTTTGACAGTTCAACAACATTCATTGCGTTATTTACGTGTTGAGCAGATTTTCTTTTTGAACTTATGAAGCAATGGATTAGCGATTGGTTTCAATATGATTCAGATTCCGATTAATAGTATGTTACGCAATTAGGGTCATCATCATCATCATCATCAGCCTATAATGTTCCCACTGCTGGGACACAGGCCTCCTCTCTGTGAGAGGGAGAGGGCCGTAATCTACCACGCGGGCCCAGTGCGGGTTGGTAGATGTGCAATTAGGGTGCGTCGAATAAATGCTTTCGATTCTTCTATTCTAGTCTTATTTAGAAGAATAAATACAAAGGTAATTTAAGGATAGAATTGGATGCTCAGGTAACCTTATTATAATCTGCCTTTCTTCATTCGATTTTCCGTAGGAAAATGAACTTAATAGATAGAAGATAGATAAAATACTACCTACCTAAGTACACCATAAAAATAACAGTTAAAAATGTAGAAATTTATACAGTCCAGTTTAATGGGAATTAGAAATTAATGAAATATGCAAGGTCGAGAACATTTTTTTCACAGTGGAAAACCATGCCATAGTCATATCATAGGTACGTATATTATGTGGAAAGTTTGTACAGGTAATAATAGTCACAGGAAATATTGTAAAGGTCATTTTCATATTAGTTACTAGCTCCTGCCCGCGACGTCATCCGCGTGAAATTTCTTTTCCCTCGACCCACCACTTCGTTTTCGTTTAATGTCTTTCTGACTTTTTTACTTTTTGTTCGGCTCCTAAGGGTCATAGCGTGATGTTAAATAGCCTACAGCCTTCCTCACGAATTGTGCTATCAAATACAAAAATATTTTTTCAAATCCGACTGATAGTTCCAGAGATTACCCCCTACATAGAAACTAACAAATTTTACATTTTTATAATATTATAGTATAGAAGTATGACTAAGGATTTTACCGTTACTACATCATCAATCGTCAGAAGAATGCAGGATATCCCTCGCGCTTGTTCATTGCTTAGGTATTTCTATATAGACGCACGTCTAGACATAAATACGTCATCATTAGGGAAAAATACAGTTTACACAATATTACGCTCTTTTGACAGCATCCAGGGAGTGCAGCTGTCATAAACAGCTGTGTGTTAAAAAAGAAGGCAGTGGTTAAAAACAAAGAGTGAGTCAGTAGGTGATAGCAGACTTGACTACCCAGGTTT
Source organism: Amphipoea lucens (assembly GCA_947508005.1). Taxonomy (NCBI): domain Eukaryota; kingdom Metazoa; phylum Arthropoda; class Insecta; order Lepidoptera; family Noctuidae; genus Amphipoea; species Amphipoea lucens. The sequence goes on along the minus strand of OX382376.1, from coordinate 5,501,736 downwards.
CACCGGATGACCGGACACATAATCAGCCTATAACGTTCCCACTGCTGGGACACAGGCCTCCTCTCTGTGCGAAGTGAGCCGTAATCCAACACGCGGGCTCAGTGCAGGTTGGCAGTTGGCACCGGACGTATACTGCGTGCCACGAAACATGAGACTTGACACATTTGACATGCGCAGTATATACACGATTTTAGAGGTCTCTTTAGCCTTAGCGGTATGAAGTCTGAGCGCGGGATGGAACCGGGCGTCATACGGGCGGCGGAAACATTTTTCGTGGCGCTAACTATACCTACATTTAAATGTATCGTCACTTATGGATGCTACTATAATGCAACTTTTACTTGGTTGAGCATCGGGTTCTATAGTTTCGTCTACTCCTTCGAAAAATACAGGCACGTGTTGTTATGTAACATTGTAATACCTAGTAGCAATATTGATTTATGGTTCCTAGGGCCCATCTAGGCTGCGAAAATAAACGAGTGACGTACAATCAGACATGGTTCTATTATAATATTTTGACATTTTTATAACATTTTGCAATTTGACAATTTGACAAGGCAACGGGTGTGAAGGCTGCGCCCTGCATGCGCAGCGCCCCAGGCCCCGAGCGCGACTGCGCCGCAGTCGTCAAAAAATTGACAATTCCAGTGTGACATTTTATATTATTGTAAATAATGAAAATAGTGTTTTTAGTTTATTTTTTTTGAGTGCGTGTATATATAGTTTATTTTTATATTTTTAGGTAAGTTTTACTGTAAATTTAAGCGCGTTTTTATATATATATGTTCAATGCCGGCTGTAGCGACGCCGGAAACAGTGTAAGTCAACCTGCTACATCGCTTGATGTTCAGCTGGTGAGATGCCCGTATTGCTCACAGGCACGCTTTTTTAAAGGCGAACGGGGGCTGAAGATACACTATGGCAAGATTCACAAATCACTTAGTGTACCTTTGTGCCCCCCAGCTACATCCCCAACATCAACAACTCCAGACCAAACCTTGTGGCAAACGCTAGCAAAATTCAAAAATTCTACACCGGTTTTAAAGAGAGTTCCCCGGGGCGCGAGACGGTCTGTTGCACTGAATTTGTCGCGGTGTCTCCGTCTTGCAACCCAGGAGAACTCAAAAAGTGCCTGGGAGCAATTACTGACCTTCCCTTATAGGATTCTACATGTCCAGAAAAATTTAGCAACTAAAAAATCCTTAACAAACCAAATTAAAGACAACTGTAACAATTCGACCCTAATTTTAGATCCAAAATTACCTGCATTTAACAACCAATCACAAAAAAGCTTGTGTTCACATGTAGAATCAAAATTAAGTGAAGGTGACATCAAGGGAGCGGCCAGGATACTATTCAGCAGCGATGTGGTGGCGCCTTACTCTCCAGAAACGCTATCAGCTCTAGAGAGTAAACACCCAGCGCCTGCGGATGGCCTCACCTTCCCCGACCCCCCCGACCCTCCCGATCTAAATTCAACCTTTCTAAATGTTTCGGCCCCCCAGTTAATGGCAGCCGTGAGCTCTTTCCGAAATGGTTCCGCCGGCGGTCTCGACGGCGTCGTCGATGTCTTGTACGGGGCCAACCTATGTGCCCTGCGCAAGAGGGACGGCGGCATTCGTCCCATCGCTGTTGGTTGTACTTACAGGCGTACGGCAGCCAAAATATGCTGCAAGCTATATAGCCAATCGCTTACAGCTAAGTTTCAGCCCCTGCAGCTTGGTTTTGGCTCAAAAGGGGGCTGTGAGGCTGCCGTTCATGCCCTTTCCACTTTTATAAGATCGAACAAAGGTGAGGTCATTCTCAAGGTTGACGTGAAGAACGCCTTTAATTCTGTAAACAGGGACACTTTGTTGGCTGAAGTCAAAAAGGAATTACCCGAAATTTATGGTTTCATGTGGCAGTGTTACAGACACCCTTCCAAATTATTATATAAGGACAATGTTTTGGAATCTGCAGTAGGATGCCAACAAGGTGACCCTCTCGGGCCTGTCATTTTCAGCTTGGCTATTCATCCAATCATCCAGAAACTAAATTCAAAATTCAACGTGTGGTACCTAGATGATGGAACGCTAGGAGGTGATGTAGACACCGTTTTGAATGACCTACAACTTCTCAAACAGGAATTTAAATCTATTGGCTTGGACCTTAACCCCTCAAAATGAGCCGTTTGGGGTTGAAACACTAGGGCCATGGGGCCCGAGTGCCCACTTAGTATTCCAAGACATCGCCAAGCGGTTGGTCGACTCATCACGTGACCAGAGGGCTGGCCTATTTTTTGGCCAAAGAATCAGCATTGCCATACAACGTGGCAATGCTGCCAGCCTTTTGGGCACGTTTCCCGTTGACAGTGATGCGGACGAATTTTTTGACGCCCTTTGATTATTTTCCCTCCCTTTTTATATACTTGTACATATTATTATTTTAAGATTGTTAGTTTTTTAAATTAAATGGTTGAAAAATAAAAACTAAAATTTGGTCGAAAAAAAAAAAAAAAATTTGACAATTTTATATTTGACATTTTTTATACGATTCTGACATTTTTATAATTGTACTTATTTAAATTTAATTAATCACAGTTTTATTTTGGATTTTTATCTGTTTAGAATTTAATATAGTTTATAAGTAATTTAAATATAAATGAGTTTACCTAAAACTATGGACTAGAATTATGTCTGAAATAAATAAATTATTATTATATTATTATTATAATCAGTATGGGCTCGCTTCCGGCGAAGACATAAATGCATAATTATGGCCGGTAATAAGTTGGTTGGTTGGTTATTGGCTGGTTAAACGAAGGGAGTATGTAAAGGTCGTGTGATCGGTAGCGCTCTGTAATTTCTGCCTAAGCCCATAAAAAGAAGGCGTGAGTTTATTTCGGAAAGTAATTCCTTCTTCTTAGTATTTATTTGCTTACTGCATAAAAATGTGCATTGATCTCCACATAACACTTAACGCTCGGTAAGTTTTATATTAAGCTAAAAAGGATAAATTATTATTTAAATTATTTAATCATCTTTAGATGTTATTAAATTGACAATAACTTTTTTCAATAAACTGATTTTTAGCTTTTCACATAATAGACAAGAGTATAACGGAGAAGGCATGTGTGTCTCGTTATTATCAGCCATATTTTAACTAATGTGGGCGAAGTATGGGTATGTGTTGGTTATTGCGCAATAGAAAAACGGTTTGCAGTTCAAATTAGATTATAATTTCACGAACAATTTAATCACACTAGCAAATCACACACTATAGGTACACGATACAACCAGATACGGAACGCAGGACAGTTTCTGAGCGCATGTTGTTCGTCCGATGTCCAATGTCCAAGAAGCTCCACATCGTTCTGTCGCGCTGTTGTCGACCCCCCACGAACTCAGGCTAGACTCTGTCAAGCGCCGCCAGATGGCGCTGGCGTTCCGAATAGTCAAACGAATGACCGGATGCGACACGGCCATCCTGCGATGCACACGTCCTCGTGTATTAATCTGTAAACAAACGTATCCGCAAAGTATCACATAGCTCGGTCACTCCTGACCTAACCCATAAAAATCAGTTAAAACTCTCTCTCTCAAAACTCTTTATTTCATTTGAACTAAACTGGGAACCTTATTACTAACAATCAATGACAAATTAGAAGAAAATTAACATCTGACTACACATTTATCGCGCTATCTCACAAAAGACACAATCAAACCAAATTAATCAACACACTTAAGCTCTACATGTGATTTCTGGCTACGCATAGCCCAGTAACCTCGAGTTACCCATCTTTATTTTGTGCGAACCCCCACGGGAGCGCCGAGTCTCTCCTGGACTCTACGGTTTTCACTAAAACCCGACCTCCGCCAGAGTTGACTGCTTACCGCTACACGACAACCTCTGGTACGGTCCAATCATCATGCAAACTTAATTACTCTCCTCATTGTACTACTACTTTGCTCAACCTCAATTTCGTCACTTATACTCTGATTTTCTGTCATTTTTCGCAACCTCGCATATGAAGACTGATGAGATAATTAAAAGGGACTCAACTCTTTAAAATCTGTTTTATTTCACAATCAATTTGCAAGAAGCATTCAAATTAGAAACCAAAAATTTGGATAATCTAAGAATTTGAACTATCTAGTTTCGAGATTACCGAGACCAAGTACAACGTTTTCACATTACTTTAATCAAAGAAAACAAAACCACAGGTATCCCATTCACGGTCCCACACATTTGTCACATACGCACTTCCCGCAGGAATGCCGAGTCGTCACTGACTCTACGGTCTTAGCTTCAAGGCTAGACCCGACCATACTACCCAGAGCTACCGCGTACTACGTACCGACGATACTCTGGTACGGTCTCTGAGTCATCCTTGACTCTACGGTCTTGGCTTCAAGGCTAGACCCGACCATACTACCCAGAGCTACCGCGTACTACGTACCGACGATACTCTGGTACGGTCTCTGAGTCATCCTTGACTCTACGGTCTTGGCTACAAGGCTAGACCCGACCATACTACCCAGAGCTACCGCGCACCACGTACCCACGGTCTACCAAGTAGATGCCGATTTCTAGCGGGCTATGGCTACGATACTCTGGTACGGTCTCCGACCCAATGAACCGAGAACCTGAGTACACAAACCAAAGTGATGCCAATTCATCATCAATATTGTCTACAATCTCAATTGGTACTTGGCCCTCGGGCATCTTCCGAACACAGTCATGGAGCGTATTTAAAATTTGCATTGTAAACTAGATTAGGCTATACCTAATAATGTAACCATTTCTACTGTTGTTTACCAGGAAAGCACTCAGTACCAGAGTCAAAACAAAACGAAAACGGCTCACCCGATTCGGTAGACGATAGATCTGTAGCTGGCTTAATGGTACAGACATCCACTCGCTGCCACCGCTTCCCTGGCAGAAGTCGCGAAATTTCTTGCTCGAACAGCACCGTCCTTGATCAGCGACTCCTCGTACAGGAGAGTGCAGCGCTGTCTGACACTGCCATCTTGCTTGCAGACGTTCTTGTGTGTTAACCTGTAACCGAAAAAATCAACAGCAGTGCCTGTTCCACTCGGCCAATTCTGACCACATTGTTATCGTAACGCATTACTTAACAAAAATTTAAATAAAGACAATAACAATAATCGATAACAAAAGATTCTTCTAAGCCTTGGTAATAATTGGTCAGGAACTGTATCAACTTACGAGTAGATCACATAGTATCATAATGTTACTTTGCAAGTAAATGTCGGGTCGGGTAGAAATGTAATAAAATCTCAAGTTATTGCTCGCTAATCGTTACACTACATAAGAATTATTCTGTGCTGAATACACGCGTTTGGCCAATGCCAGTCAACGCAACAACGTCATTAACTGGTTTGCCATTTAACCTCTCCTTTACTAACAAGCATTCAGCACTAGAATCGTAAACAAAACAATACAGCTCACCTTTATTTTCTAACGTGTCTGGGGGTAGTTGTACGACGCAAACATCCACTCGCCGTTGCTGCTTGCGGCAGTTCAAGCACGTGCTCCTCCATCCGCCTGCACAGCTTGGCTGCCACTGCTCGTGTATCGGGCCGCGATATGTCCTGGTTTCCCACTTGCAGCACGCGAATGGCTTCGCTGACGGCTGCGCTGCTTGGCTCGATTCAGTTTCTCCACGTCACTGGTAGCTCCACGCCACGTCCTTGGTATGCTATTTACGATAGCCACGTTGATGCTGCTCCTTTATCCACCTTGCAGTGAATTTTCAGCAAAACGAAATTTAGCTGTCGTGCTGTGTGCCGTTACGTTTGCACACGCGTCCTACCGCGTGTTATAATTACGGGAACGGGATACGACGAACTCGAACGCCGGTTAGACAAACTTTTTTTTTCTCAAACATGGCGGTAGACGATACACGCACGTTATTCGGCAAAGGTTTTCTGCATACAGCCTATGCCCAAAACAACATTCACTACGATCGCGCATCCGTATCTAGTTTATCTGGGTTCAACTCAAGCACATCCACACGATTATTTAATAAGCGTTAGTATGTTTACACTTTGTTTTTCAAATGACAACGGTTACTTTCACTTTTAGCGTTCTGATTTTTGCGCATAAACCAACACGAATCCCAGTTCTGATGACGGAGAAGGCATGTGTGTCTCGTTATTATCAGCCATATTTTAACTAATGTGGGCGAAGTATGGGTATGTGTTGGTTATTGCGCAATAGAAAAACGGTTTGCAGTTCAAATTAGATTATAATTTCACGAACAATTTAATCACACTAGCAAATCACACACTATAGGTACACGATACAACCAGATACGGAACGCAGGACAGTTTCTGAGCGCATGTTGTTCGTCCGATGTCCAATGTCCAAGAAGCTCCACATCGTTCTGTCGCGCTGTTGTCGACCCCCCACGAACTCAGGCTAGACTCTGTCAAGCGCCGCCAGATGGCGCTGGCGTTCCGAATAGTCAAACGAATGACCGGATGCGACAAGTATATATTCTAAAAAAAAAGACGGGGTGCACTCCGGGAGTGCCGGCAGAAGTGAAAACTTGAATATTAACGTTGAAATAAATCAATTATTAATTGAATTAATATAACTCATTTTTTTTTCACTATTTCTGCGTCCCTTTTTTCATTACATGCACTTTGTTCAATTTCCATATTTTAAACACTTTATATACACGAATGTTACGAATACACAGCAGTGTGTCCACGTCCACTTCCACTTCCACTTCGACTTCGACTTTGACTTCGACTTCGACTTCGACTCCGACTTCGACTTCGACTTCGACTTCCACTTCCGCTTACACTTCCGCTTCCACTTCCACTTCCACTTCCACTTCCACTTCCACTACCACTTCCACTTCCACTTCCACTTCCACTCCATCCATCCATCCATCCATCCATTGTCGTGTGTCACTAAACTTGGTTCACTTCGGTTGGCGCCGCCGTTGAAAGAGAGGGGGGGGGGGAATCTCTCCTGACGGTCACGTGTCCTGACGCGATGCCCTGACGCGAGTTTAACATTTTTTACCCATTACAAAAAGTGTTCAACGCCGCTAAAGAAGTTTTCACTTCAAAAATTCTTCTGCTGCAATTTTGAACAAATATTTTGCTCAATAACTAAGATTAAAAAAACTGAAGTGTTAATCAACTTTTGATGCTGACCGTACGTGAACATATTTGGGAAATGAAGGGAAAAGGATGGTGGAAAATTCCTTTGAGTTTTCATTTGGGCTTATCACATTTTATTAGTTGATCCGTGGTCCCACCGTAAGCGGAAACTCCAGTATACATAAATGGAATAATTTTATTCATGTAATTTGTAATGCACTATCAACTAGTTTGGTATTGGTATCAAGCCAAGAAATTAACATTTTTGCACTACTAGGTAAAGTTCACTACTAATGCGTGCGTGATAACACTGATAACTGATAACTTTATAAAGAAAATGGTCCTACCATTTTCTAAGATACGATTGGGATCTGAAGGGCAATTCTCGTAATTTTAAGAACGTTCACAGTCTGATGTCAGTCTCATGTTGTCAAAAATGCCTCTAAAACCCCTACATTTTTGGCAAGTTTTTGACATTGATTGTCGTTGAGATGAGATTGCGACTAGATTTTTAATGTTTTTAATAACAGGAATTGGCCTCCAGAGCTCACGCATAACATAGTTTAAAAAGTTGTAGTTATTTAGTTTCTGGAAGCTGACCCCAAAATAGACAAGAGAAGGCTAGGCAGATGATGATAGTGAGTAAATTGTTTTGGAATACCATGTAGATAGATTTGAAATTAATTTTCAGATTTAGAAGAGGTGTTAAAAGACTTCTTGGAAAAAGTATGTATAGAAGGTAAGTATATCATATCATATTAGTTATTGATTTAATAATGAAGATAAGCATATAGATACTATCCCCAGACATTTCCTTTCCTAAAGGCACAGACAGACTACACGTATTGACATAAGCATAGCGTGTAACGTACAACGCCACACGCTCCGCTCGCAAGCGCACCTCAGCCTTGGCAAAACCGTTTGCTATATAAACATAAAAGATCCTTCCGTGGTATTATTCAGCCCTTGTTACTTGAAGTAATAACCTAATTGCGGACTATACTGTTTTATATCGTATAGCAACAAGTACTTTTGTTTTCAATAGTTTGGTTCGACTTATTTTTCAAAAGTTTGGTTCGACTTATTTTTTTAAAGTTTGGTTCGACTTAATTTTCAAAAGTTTGATTTGTGTGATTTTTTTTCGTAGAAATGTCGAAAATATTGTATTTATATCTAGTGTCTCTCACAATGGATTCTTATTATTGTTGGATTACTGACATAAACACTAAAATGTTGAGTCAAGGCTTGCAGGACTCCAATGGAATTAGTTACGATGAAATCGATAACAGTTCTGCTACTAAACGAATCAATTTAATATTTCCAGGTGAGTGATTTTCAGTTTCTTTATTTTTGACTGCTTCATGGGATTAGTGGTCCTGAGCGCCTGCTGTGTGGAGTCATGAGTTCGATTTCGGGTCAGACTTGGGGTTTTCCATTTGGAAATTCTCTGTAGCAGCCTGGTTGGGTGGCGGTATGGCTGAGGGAGAGAGCCTCACGTCCCAGCCGCCGCGGGAGACGCTCCGGGCGTCGGGAGCCACGCGACGACTCCCGGCGTCGGGAGCCACGCGACGGCTCCCGGCCACCGTAGGTGCGGGCCTGCGGACGGAGAGTAATGGGTAGCTCACCGTCCGATCAGGACCAGGCCCGTGCCGGACGGCGCGTATGTGTTCCACGCGTGCCTCAAAGAGATGTCAGCATAAAGGAAGGGGCCTGTTAGGGCCGAAGCCTGCCGGGGTAGCGGGATTGTCCGAAAGGGTTACCGCTACCCCGGAACACAAAGGGCTAAGGAAGGAACAGGGATGGATTTTAGACAGTAAGAGACTGACACTCCCTTCCGCTCCACCCAGAGCGGGAGGGGTCATTTAATGATTTCCCATCCAAAAAAAAAGCCTGGATGGGTGTCCTGTTAAGGATGATTTTTGCCAGTCCGAGCTTGCGGGTCTACTCCTTAAGCACGAAATCCGTGTTATCGGCCGAAGTCACGGGCGATTCCTACTCCATACCTATAACTCACGGAGATAAGATAAGTTCCGGGCCCGAACTAAGAATGAACGACAGCACGATTTGACAGTTCTCCCTAATCCCGAAGTATTTTTTCCCGTCCGGAAAATTGAATTCCGAATCACGTAGGTAAGTACTACGAGGTACAGGCGAGGCAAGAACGGAAAACTGATTCAAATCGAGCCAACTAAAGCACGACTCGCACCCGTGACAGTTCTTCACATAAAAAGCGTTTTTTGTGTTTCCGGAACCAACAAGTCTTAAAAAATGCATTAAGTATCTATAACAAGATTAACAAGGAAGTAAGAACCACAATCGATGATTCGGAACCTGTCTAATTGAAGATTACGATGCGTGAACAAAGGTACCTTTACTACCATAGAAATGTAAAAAACCTTTAATCTATGTTTGCTACTGTTAGGTACAGACACCAGGACATCAAGCTACTACATTCTATCAAATTTCTAATAGATTTTCAACTTTATCACTAAAACATAAGGTTCAAAGTTGATTGGGAAAATTTGACAGTTTCGGGTAGGTTGATGTGCTGGCGTCTGTACCTAAGGATCTTTATACTAGATTAGCTTTCCTCCCCCTAGATTTGGTTCGCGTGAAGTTTCTTGTTCCCCCGAACCACCCCGTCGCATCGCATCGCGTCGCCTGTCCGCGCTATCACTTCGTTCTCGCTTAGCGTTCTTCCTGACTTGTTTTATTTGCTCGGTTCCTGAACTCCTAGCGTGATGTTAAATAGCCTTCCTCAAAAATTGGTCTACCAAATGCAAAAAAAAATTCAATTCCGACCGGTAGTTCCAGAGATTAGCGCGTTCAAACAAAAAAAACTCTTCAGTTTTATTAACAGATAAGTACAGACGCCAGCACATCAACCTACCCGAAACTGTCAAATTTTCCCAATCAATTTTGAACCTTATATTTTAGTTATAAAGTTGAAAATTCATTGAAGAAATTTGACAGATTGTAGTAGGTTGATGTGCGTCTGTACCTACTCAGTACAATTTTATTTCCTGATCTGCTCATTTGCCGCAACGTTTAATCAGTTGAAGGATACTGAACGAGACACAACACAATAGAAGTTTTATTGTTATTACGCTTAAGGGTCAGTTCACACCGCGACGCGACGCGACGCGCAGTTTTCAAGATAGCAATACAATTATAGACCTTATCTACTACACGGAAAGGTACACATCAGTGTGGAGGGCCGCGCGGCGCGAGCGGCGTAGCGCGACGTAGTAGACACATAGAATTATGTACTTTTTTGTGTAGCAGGTAAGGTCTATAAATTGTATTGCTATCTTGAAAACTGCGCGTCGCGTCGCGTCGCGGTATGAACTGACCCTAATGGGTATTTAGTGTCTCTCAAAGTGTTAAGATAGGATGATAGTGTTTTGTTCTTTACCTACTTGTATCAAATTACTATAAAGATTACTGAGATTCTAATTTTAAGATAATTGGTTGTTTTCAAGTAGTTAATTCGAAGCAGTTTTTATGTAACTCTTAATTAAGCAGTCTAACACGTTCACTGCGTAAGTCTGATTTGCTGACTTGGCGTCGGAGCCACATCTATAGGGAGTCCGCGTATCACTGGTCAGTTTCCCTCAGTCGTCAGTTTATTTAATTCGCCAGTTTCATTGATTAGTCAGTTTCACTGATTCGTCAGTTTTACATCTAAAAGACGGTAGCGCTAGACAGTGCGTTACCAGATCGAATAGACTTGAGGGGCGATTCCCGTATTTTAAAGAACGTTCGCATACCAATCACAGTCTCAAACTGTCAGAAATGCCACTAATTTCCCTACATCTTTTTTGACAAGTTTTTGACATTAGTTGTCGCTGAGATGAGACTGCGACTAGATTTTTAACGTTTTTAATTACGAGAATTGGCCTTCTGGTTGACAGCTCTGCATTTAGGTGGCATATTTACTCATTCATTTTGAATCTTACCCCCTTACTAATAAACGTTGTATGGCGTCTGTATAGTTACACACAAGTCTTCTTCTTTCGATATTCATATTACTGACGACTGAAAGAGAGAAATCGGTGTGTAACTATTCATCTTATATAATACCGTAAAACGGGGCTACTTTGAACCGGCCGATCACAACGCTATGACGCGTTCCCCACACCCCGCGCCTCACGCAATATTACTCGAGGTCACGCACACTTGCTGAGCACACGTGAAAACCGATTTTGGCGCTCTGTCAAAGTAGCTCCAAAATCTGTCAAAGTAACCCTGGAAGTCAAAGTAGCCCCGTTTTGCGGTACGTTTATTAGTAAGGGTGTTAATGTTTACTTATCTTTATTGTTACTTACCTAGGTACTTGTTTTTAATGAATTGATTAACCTGATAATTAAATGGTTTTTAAATTCAATTAGTCTGAAACAGAATCCAGACCACCGACCGAAGTCTTTTCTGCGGACCTTCAGTAAACAGTAAAAACCATATACTATAATATTATAAATTCGAAAGTAACTCTGTCTGTCTGTCTGTGTGTTACCTTTTCACGCCTAAATCACTGAATCGATTTAGATGAAATTTGGTATAGAGATAGTTTGAGTCCCGGGAAAGGACATAGGATAGTTTTTATCCCGATATTCCCACGGAATTGACATTTACGCGGGTGAAACCGTGGGGCGCAGCTAGTATAAAATATATTTAAAAAAATAAGTAGGTACTTATTTCCATCACGCCTTTAGTTCTTCACCAGGCTTACAATTGTTTACTATAGTGAATTCGTGATTGATGTTAAACTCCTGGTTTTTGGTACCTTCCGCGTTGTTACCAAATATGTCTTATCTATGCGGAAAAGTACCTGCCCTGTTATCATTTCACTAAGGTTATTTATCTCCAGAGCTGTATACTAGTTCCTTGAAGACCGTTACAGTAGCAAACAATGTATGAGTACATTCATCTATGATAGTTAATTAATTAAATATTATATTTTTACCGCAAAATAGTCTCTATGGAAGTTATTTTTAGAAAGAAACTGATAATTAGTACAGGTTTTAATTAATTGTAGGTCTATCGTTAATACCTACGTATCAATAAAAAGTTTAATTATTGTGTCCCTCTTCGAAATATTTTATTAGATCGGTACTTATTCGCTGCACAGAAGTAATTAACTGTATTCATAAAAGGACTTTAAATACTTTAAGTATCTTTAAAGTCAATGCCCTACATTTTATTGATCACTACTTTACATTTTTATCGAAACACTAGCTGCGCCCCGCGGTTTCACCCGCATAAGTGTCGATCCCGTGGGAATATCAGGATAAAAAGTAGCCTATATGTTAATCCAGGGTGTCAGCTACCTCCATACAAAATGTTATCAAAATCGGTCCAGCCGTTTGAGCGTGAAGAAGTAACAAATATATAAACTCACCGCCTTTATAATATTAGTGTGACTAGCTTCTGCCCGCGACTTCGTCCGCGTGAAATTTCTTGATCTCCGACCTACCCCGTCGCATCGCATCGCCTGCCCGCGCTGTCGCTTAGCAATCTTTCTGACATTTTTTCTTTTTGTTCGGTTCCTAGGGGTCATAGCGTGATGTTACAGCCTATAGCCTTCCTCAAGAAAGGACTAGGTATGCAAAAAATCGACCCCATCCACCAGCAGATTTAAATTTTTTTTCAGTTAATACATGCCTGATGATTTTCTACTATGACGACATTTGCCGTAGGAATGGGGTTTTCATGCAAAAAAATTGTATTTGAATATTTTATATTTATGTACTTTTTTTATTTTTTTTAGGTACTTACTTACGATGTTATTTTTATATATGGTCGCCTCCCTAAACACGCACGCGCGCACCTCAATCATGTCAATCCTGGCTAGTACGTTCCGCTGTGTTCACATTGTTCGTAAATATGATATAACTAGCTTCAGCCCGCGACTTCGTTCGCGTGAAACTTCTTGTTTCCCCCGAGCCACCCCGTCGTATCGCAACACCCGCCCGCGCTATCACTTAACGTTCTTTTTGCTGGCTCCTAAGGGTCATAGCGTGATGTTAAATAGCCTATAGCCTTCCTCAAGAATTGGGCTATTAAATGCAAAAATAATTTTTCAAATCCGACTGGTAGTTCCAGAGATTACCCCCTACATACAAACTTACAAATTTTACCTCTTTATAATATTAGTATAGATTTTATTTGCTTTGCCCGGAACCAACCATACAAAACCTAATTATCAAGACTCGATTTTGTTTTTAAATCTGTCTTCAGCGAGAAACATCCTCGTACATCTGACAAAACTATTCCAAAGAATAACAATAAGTTTTTTTTTATATTACTTTTCATCTTTAGGAACGAAATGGTGCGGAGCCGGCAACGTGGCAGACAGTTATGACGATCTAGGAGAGGAGAAAGAGACAGACATGTGCTGCAGAGAACATGACCTCTGTCCCGATATAATCTCTGGAGGAGAAACCAAGTACAACTTGACCAACACAGCTTTTTATACAAGGTATTACTACAGACGTGTATTTTTTGGCGGAAATAGCCTAGCGGTCGTTGATTGGAAACAAAATAGCGCTATTTCATTTGTTGAAGTCCCACGATGGGCGCCATTTCATTTATTGAAGTCCCACGCTGGGCACCAACCATGTGCCTGAAACTCGTGTTGGGCGCCAACATTTTTTAGCTGAACAAAAAATGAGCCTTTAAAGAAAATGGTTGCCAATAGGTGAATCTTTTGGCGCTTAAATAACAATTTTTTACCAGGGCCATACTGTCGTTTAAATTGTTTTGCGTTAAGGCGAAAGCGCCTGGGTAACCCATGAAATGAAAATATTCTTACGTTTTTTGCAATTTACAGGTCAGTATTTGATTGTATAATGATTAAACCGCGACAGTAACAAATATGTAGCTGCAGAATTAAAATAATAAATTAAATACTTTTTCAAATTACCATTTCATAAAATCATGACTTCTGAGGCCAATTTTCTAAAAAGTTAAAATCTACTTTACCTCCTTTTTTTCAGATTGAGTTGCACTTGCGATAATAAATTCCACGATTGCCTGCACGCTGCCAAAACAAAGACAGCGAGGTACATTGGAGTCATATACTTCAATACGCTGCAAACAAAATGTTTCAGAAAAGACTATCCAGTCACTGAATGCATTAGGAAAGGAGGGTAGGTTAAGAACTTTTTTTTAAGACAAATACACGGGCTGACCTTTTTTACTGTCTGGACAAAAACGGTATAAACGGTGATCGGAGTAGAAGCCTGTATGTCACAGAAATCACTTTTTTTTTTTTTCAAAAACAGGCTCTACTCCGTTCATATTTTATACCCTGTTTTTGTCCAGTGGTAAAAAAAGTCAGCCGTTATATACATATATTGTTTACCCAATAATCCGAAATTAGCATCGAAAGCAGCTGTAGTGTCTCTATAACACCATTTCCGAGGCCTTTAAAAAAAAAATCGCTCATTGTTCGTGTCTTTTCAGGTGGTTCAAAACAAAGTGCGTGAAGTATTCTTACAACACAACCGGTGACAAGGTCTACCAATGGTTTGATGTGCCAGACTTTTAAAGAAGACAAAAGCCTAATCGATAATATTGAGTCAATAGATGTACTTAATGATAATAATTTGAAAGTAAAAAATATTGATAGCTTGCAATGGGAAATGAAAAAATAATTGTTATTCAGACATGCAGAATTGTTCAAGCAGGAGAGGTTTAAAATCAATTATTTACCTGACCTTAAAAAAAAGGAAGAAGACACTATCATGGCATCATAAGCCAAGATAAAAAGATGTTTACATAGTAATTGGATAAGGAAGATGTAGTCTAAATAAAAACCTTTTATTACGTATCTGTAGTTTCCAACTTGATGCATGTGAAAATGTTTATCATCTAATAATTCTCAGATTTTTCTAAATTCGTGTTATGAAATGCTTTGTAAAACATGAATGATTCTTCTTCGTTCAAAAGATATTTCAGTACCTATCTTGTATCGTCTTCTTGGGTGACTATTGGATTCAAATACCCACTAAAGAATGTGAAACCATGATAATCTTGATAAATATGTAGTTAGTTATAAGGATATAACAGAATTAATGTATATTATATTTCGGGATTAACATTTTTATTATATTCATTCATCTAAGCCTTATCTGCTAGTGTTACTTACTCTTATTTGTATTTCCCCATAGACTCTCATGACGGCTACAATATAAACCTTATGATGTAATATAATTTATTTGTTTGTGGTTAAGTATTATAGTAATACAATAAATAAAGAAGCGGCATTCGTATTATTTATTTTCCAGCATATTTCATTGGTACATTGTTAGAGATTTTGCCATAATTCATTAGTATATAAGTAATATACAACTCTTTATATTAAATTATGCACACATGAATGCACGATTAATATACATAATTTATATTATCTCATAGGTATAAATAACCATACATTTAGTTACACATGTGATAAAAGATATGAATACAGATTTATAACAATATATAAACAAGTGAACAACTTCGAACCGTGTCGGAAACAACACTATAATATTCTTTATTAATGATAGAAAAACTTCAAATACGGGTTATACATATAATATAATGTAGATATGTAGCAGGTGCTTAGCTAAAACATTGGAACGCGGGCGCACGCATGATTATGTACAACCAGATAATATACATAAATAGTTATACATCGTAGTGGACTAAACTGTGGGGTTATATACTTTACGAGTGATTAACACTAGGAATCGCAAGCTAAATCTGGATTTATACGTGAAAAGGTTGAAATACACGAGAACGAGAACTTTGTTTGGATAGATACGAAGCAATATAAAGGACTTAAAGAGAATCCCTTGTACGAAGTGAGCAATCTCCAAGTAGCCTACAATCCAAGCGACCTTACCGATCAATATGTACAACAACAACTTTAGAACATTTATAAATTATTTAGATCCTTCAACGTCGCTCTGTAGTGCGTCCTCGCAGGTACCTACGATATATAGGTTAGGTCGATTGGTTTCATCAATTATTCAATAATTATAGTTATTCAAAAGTATGAAACATCCATTGTTTCGTTAATATTTTGTTTATCTAACACGTTTGTGTCGCAATGAAGTATATTAATTTTAACGAATTCTATATATTTTCTAAAAGTAATAATATTTCATGCAAGCAGTCTTTAGTCAGGTGGAAACGACACTAACATTTCACTGTTATATATGTCCCTTTCCACACCAACAGATTTACGATAAGAATTAATTCACATTCTATTATTGTTTTTCTTAAAAACTCCATATCAAAATTGTATGAAATTCTCTTAAATGAAATAAGCAAAGGTCAACTCAGAAACCAAATCGTTTTTAAAGAAAACATGTGCTTTGATAGATTATGATTTGATTAATCAATAAAGTTAATTTCTTAAAAACCTTTGCTCATCTGCATAATGAAAAAGCTGGCGAAGAATGCTTTGACAACAATATACATTCACATTATAGATGAAACAATAGTTCACACATTTTCAGTTACTTTAAGTGACAAATGACGCAGTACTGTTTAGTAAGTAGGTATTATATTAAGAATGATAAAGATGGTATCACGTCTACTATCACAGAATATTATTATTTCGAGAATAATCAAAGAACCAGCATATAAATTTAATGCGCTTACACAAATTTTCTTATTTAAAATATCTTTATCATGTAAGTATATTGAGTTATAGCAGTTGGATATTACAAACGGGTATTGGCAAATCTCAGTAGGCACCTATACTTACATTTTCCCAAGATTTACGTTTAATCAACTGTCGTATAGTATTGTAATATAAGTTATTTAACTTAATGAACAGGATTTTAGATATACAAATAACTTTTATTTAATAATATGTAATTTTTTACATAGGGGAACGACTTATCTATATAGATGACTTGATGATGTCTTCAACGTTGGTAACCGAACTTCGATTTCACAATTTAATCTTTGATCATGAATGGAGTATATGGGATAGTTAAAGTTTCGTTAATAGAAATTCATTATCAGATAGTTTCGATTCAACTTTTGGTCAATGGGACGGTCGCAGCAGCATACTGGTGCTTGCAATATTGCTCGAATTATTTGAATTTTATTTAATATACATTTATATTGTTAACATTAATAATAATGTATTAGTTCTTACATTGAAATATTGTGAAATAAACATTTAAGTTTCAACTACTCATTTAGGATACATTCAGGTAACTCACAGCTAGCGATCAAAAACGTAACGTAGAAAATCACAACAATTCTATGTTATAAGGATCGTGTAGTAATAACTAGGTATATAATAACTTTACGAACTGTTCCTACACATAATAAATAATGCGCTCCAATAATGTGTAAACAATTCACTCGATATAATCTAACCTAACAGATGGACGCGAGTCCAAGATATAGAAAGCATCGGAATACACGACTAACCGGGTGTTCGGGTGTTAAAACTCCAACCATGGATGCTATTAAGACAGCACTAATACTCGAATATTCACTAGACTGTGCGTTTATTGAAATTTTACTATGTACAACATCTCCTAAGTCCGGCCCAAGTACCGGCGCGTCGAGCGGCCTACAATAGAATTCGTTCTACCATCGAGCCGAGTTCCACGGCGAGCCGCAGCAGGATCAGCCGACCGACAGCAGCCGCGAGCCCGCGCCCGCGCGCCCGCTCCGCCGACATTATTTGCCGCCGAGGCCGAACTTCATGAAGATCAGCTCCTTGCCCTTGCTGAGGATGTCGCCCCCGGGGGCGGTCATCTCGGAGAACTTCTGCATGAGGTTGGGCTGCTGCGCGGGCGTCGACGCGGACGGCGGCTGCACGCCCGGCGCGGGCACGACGGCGGGGCCAGCGCGGCGCGCGGGCGAGGCGGGCGCGGCGGGGCCCGCGGGCGCGGGCGGCGCGCCGGGCGACTGCACCGTGGGCGTGCCGGCGTTACCAGCGCTCGTGCGCGCGATCGTGCTCGCCGCCTGCCCGCTCGCCGCGCCTCTCCCCCTCGCCTGTTCGCCAAACTCATGTCACACACTGCACTGTTGGCTACACTTACCGTCTCACCTGTTTATGGATCGTCTCTGATCGAATTTTTACCGTTATCTTCATGGTGTTTTCAAGGTTCAGTTGATATTAGAAACGATTCCCAAAACAGATAAAACAGTTGATTAAGATTCATTTTCAATTAGCGTGAATTAAATGCAACAAGCAAATCGTTATTATGACTGGGACAGGTGCCTAGCCTTCTCAAAGGTCTTGTCAAAACTCTGATAGATTAATTTACGTTAGATATTTTAAAGAGATAGATATTATTATATTTAGTTCTCATTATGCGTGTCTTAAAATATTTACATATAGGTAAATAAAATACACTTACATCAATACCTAAGTCACTCTGTGTATCATGCTATACAATATTGAGACAAAACATTATTATTTACAAAAATATCCATAGTACACACATCAATATAGTATAAAATGTGCAATAAAAAACATGCATTGCCATAAACAAAGCAGGTGGCATTTAAAAAAAAAAATGACAAGTTCAGTCAACCGGGGACACAATATTTTATATATTTTTGGAAGAAATTAATCATCAGGGTTGTACATAGAAGCTCAGATTCGTTAGGGTAGGTCATTTCATTCAATGCATTCGTCATGCTTCGGTATACTACAACAAAAAGCTTGAATAAGAACATACTATTCGATTACGTAATGATGCACAAGAGTCGTCATATAAACGTCAAAGAGGTTGCTATAGTAAACGTGACGTCATCACCAACGCAATCGTTTAGTAAAGGACCACATTCACAGGCCTCAGAGATTGTAGTAACATGGTGAATGGGTTATGGTATCTGATGTGAGTGAAGTACGCCAGTGTATGTTCTGTTCTAGTCTCTGTATGATCTGGTCCAGTATGCGATGACAGCTAATGATGTGTAAACAATATAATATTATGGTAATCATGACCGTCAGTCCACTTTGCTAGTGGACGAGTGACCGAGGCGGCCACAGTACCAGATGCCCGCTGTACACTGAGCGTAGTAATGAAACGCAAGGAAATATAGATAAAGAAATAAATGAAGAAAAGGAAAAAGTGAAAATAATAAAATCTAAAGATAATGAAGTGACAGTCGAACAAAAAACGTCTAGTATCGTTGCATAGTATATTTGAAAGTATTCTTGTGGGTCGATTACAAACGGTATTTTTACCTGAGAATTCGCCTGTTCTGGATTACTGGCGCATGTGTTGTGGTCTAACATAGAGGAAGGAGGGCAGGCATCTAGCAAACAGACAATACACACAACATATATAGTGACCACAGACAACCACTTGAATCTTGGATCACACCTCACGAACACCCCGTGGGTTCAGAGCGAGATTATGTTGCGTGTATTTGTACGAGCAGCCTACCCGCTGTGTGTCTAAATGCCAGGGTATACCGTGTGACAAACAAAACATAATAATAGGATAGAGAGTTGGATAGATGAAAATAAAAAAAGGTATCCTCGAGTCTTAACGACGTGGCTTTGAGTAGTGTGGTTTGGTAATAAGGACACACTTGTAATAGCAAGTCTTTGTAAGGAATCAGAACCTCTTCGAACGATGTTTGTGACTGTGTAATCCAAGATAGAGTGTTCATTAGCAAAGTGTACACCAAGAGTCTTTGTGCTCCGTAGATTGCAACCGGACTCGCATTCATACATTCCGTTTTACCATCACTGACACACTTGGCTAAATCCAGGATTGATTGGAAAGGAAATTGTGAGTTTCAATGTCGTAATTGATCAGCACACAAACAACAAGTTTAGATAAGAATCTTAAAATTCAGAAAGTCCAATTCTTCAAGGAGGCAACGAGGCAAAACGGAATGGAAAATCTAAAACACAAACTCGCTGAGCGAGTCCCGTCGCAATCGCAAGTGTACAGGAAAGATGATAGAGGGTTCCAGAGCGAAATAGCTAGCGTCTTTCAGTAGTCACATAGCAAGTCCAAGGTGCAAACATGAAACACTCAAAGCTCTCGGTGAACGGTGAAGACACGCGTCTTCACCGAACTTACCTAAGGGAGGTCGGCTCGGCGATCTCTTTGGAAAGCGATTTGATCATGACTACTTTCAGTGTACGGTCTTCTGAAGTCAATGTTTTATTAGGACTTCAATTTAAAAGTTCTGATGTTTTACTGAAGTGAAACTGACAAGCAGGACGAAACAAACTAGTTAATTTGTGTCATGTAAGTGACGAGTGACTCTAACAGGGTTTGTCTAAAGCGTGTGCATCGCTCTTCTGTAATCGACGAGCCGACCGACCCGGCTTAGAATTAAAATAGGGAGCGAGGGCAAGAGCAGCGGTGGCAGCTCAGGGAAAAAAGTGGAGGAGCAGAGGTAGTGGGGGGGTTCCGTACCTGCGCGGCGGTGGTGGTTGCGCTGCTGGGCCTGCTGCGCGGCGTGCTGCGCGAGCTGTGCGTGCTGCGCGTGTTGCGCGTGTTGCGCGTGCTGCGCATGCTGCGCGTGGTGCGGCACGCCCTCGCGCGGCGGCGGCGGCGGGCCCTTGGTGCCGGGGCCGCAGCCCGGCCCGGGCAGGGGCACGGCGCCGCGGCCCCGCCCCGCGCCGCCTCGCCCCGCACCCTGCCCAGCTGAAGACATGCCCGCGACCCCTGCACCCAACATTAATGCTCGACATTCCATACCAAAACTGTCATCGCTCATATACTTAGCCTATTCAATGTGACGTAGTGGACGTAGAACCACGGCTGTGGTAGAACTCTTACGCAAATTAAAGTTATCACGTCTCGCTTTAGCACGTTTTTACTTGCAGAGAATTTAATCGTAAGGATGATAAGATTATTATTATAACTTCCTGATATATTTTGAAGTTCAGTTCACAAATCTTAATATCTACTGTAAAATTCATCAACAGGATTATCTGATGAAAACCTTTACTATAATCCAATAGACTAAAAACGAAACATGCTGTATCCCTTAAAACTCTATCACTACTTTTAAAAATAAAATAGGCGTAAGTTCCACTCACCTTGATTACTATGCTGTGCCGCGTACTGGTCGTTCGCATCAGCGAGGAAGTTGCTCGGAACAAGACCTCGGACGCCGTCAATCTCAGCCATGTAGAAGCCATCGTCATCCATGTCTCCGTACACGTGGATGATCTGACCCGTTTGGAAGCTCAGCTCAGCCTGGAAAAGTTTCTGAGTGACAAAAAATCAATTGTGAAAGAAATGTTAGAGTCAATAGTAAGATATAAAATAGAGGAAGGGGAGAAGAATATGGAAATAGATATAGTTACATTCATAAGCAAGGGTACAAGATAAGGTAATAATGCAAGACAGGGAAATATATAGGCTATTCAAGATTAGAATTCACTAGAACAACAAGAGTATATCAAGAGGTAAGAGACGAAAATGTCGTATTTAGATATCCAGACATAAAACACATAATGCAGTCTTAGGCAGTAAGCAACATATATGTTTTCAAACATCTAAAGCGATATTCAATTTTAAGATTACTAGCAATGAAGGTCATTCGCTACAACAATATAGAGTACAGATTGTTAACTTTTTTTTGCAGCACTCCTTCAGCTGTGACATAGATTATCCAACAATGATCTGACTTACAGGATAGCAAGTCCATCAAGCACAAAGATCTCTCGACAGAGTATTACAGCTTCAGTCTGCTTTAGTTCCATCTAAGCTTAATATTTAAGTAAGTACATGAAAAATAGTACGATATTCATGTTTTCCAGAAGTATTGACAACGATTTGTCTCGTTGCGTCCATGGTACAATTATTGTATTGTTATACCATGGTTGCGTCAACAAAACCAAGATCGAAAACATTTGACACTTACTGACACACTGACCCAAGTCAGTGAATATTATAAACTAGTAGGTCTGTGGTAAGGTCATGTCTTACAAAAACAGCAAGTATTTAATACTCAGGTATCATAAAAAAGTTTGGAAGGAAGAGAAGAAGAGGATACTTACATCAGCATCCACATTGGGGCTGAGTTCCTGCGGGTCATAGTCGTACAGTGCGACCATGCGGCGTACTGGCTGGTTGGCGTAGGCGTCGTTCCAGCGGTCTCGCTTAGTCGGCTGGCCCGTGACGTCTTGCTCCGAAACTTCCATCACCATGTTATGGGGCACATATCCGCGACGACCCCTGCACTCGCCCCAATAGAAGCCGTCGCCGTCTTTGTCGCCCCAAACCTGAAGGTTGAGATTAAAGCAAAGGGTGAAAATGGGCTTTCCTTTGTCACTAGAATAAAAAGAAGAAAAAAGAAAGAACTTTAACAAACCACTTTGATGGCGTTCTCAAAGAACTCACTGGGCTTCTAATCGTATTCTATTTTTTTCAATTTACATAATCCTCGCTTACGAGTAGAATCGCCATTGTAGGCTATGAATACCGTTGGGGAAAATAAAGCAAATTGGTGGATCTATAGCATCGGCAGCGCTTTTTTAAACTGGACGTAATATAATGATTCCTGTTATGAGATATTCACGAACCTTGATAGTGTCTCCTTCACTGAAGGGTAGTTCTTCATCACAACTTTCAGGATTCGGGCTCATGGTTTGTGGGTCATAGTCAAATAGGGCGATGAAGTAGCGGCTTCTCTTGGACTGAGGGTGGGTTTGCGCGTGCCTGGCGCCAGGCTGGGGCCCACGGGGCCCCTGGGGTTGGCCCCCGCGTGCGGTGTACTGCATACTGCTGCCTTGCTGGTTCTGCTGCTGCTGTTGTAGTTGTTGTTGTTGCTGTTGCTGCTGCTGTAAGAGAAATAGGTAGCTGTTAGAACATACTTAGGGTAGAAATATTTCATGTTTGTTATTTTTAACCGTCGAAAAAAGGAGGCGGTTCTCAAGTCGATGCGTATATTGTTTTTTTTTTAATGTATGACTGCGCATAGCTTTTTACAGAGTAGTCCGATTTTGACGATTTTTTTTTTATTGAAAGGCCTATAAGAAGAAACATATACCTCGAAGTTGGTCCCTTTTAAAATTAAAAAATAGAATCGGGGAGTATTTTATTTAAACAAAGGCGCCAAGTAAAATGATGGCAGCTTGATTGTTCTACGTTGATTATTTGTTTGAAACCGCATCAAAATTAGTAATTTGCATTTATTTAGGAGCGTAGGCTTAGTTAGACTAAATGGCTTATTTTTAACCGACTTCAAAAAAAGGAGGAGGTTATCAATTCGACTGTATTTTTTTTTTTTTTATGTTTGTTACCTCATAACTTGCGACTGGGTGAACCAATTTTCATGATTCTTTTTTTATTTGAAAGCTGGTGCTTCCCGTGTGGTCCCATTGTCACCATTTCAATATCTGATGATGGGATCTTAGAGAAATCGAGGGCAACCCACAAATTTTATAGGCTCACTTATTGTTTTTCGCATATTTTATGAAGTATCTTGTGAATTTGCATATGGTTGTCACCATCTCAGGTAGCTGGGCTAATGATGGAAGGTACAACTCCTTAACAGTAAGAAGTTACTCGAACAGGCAAGGACTGTTTTAGTAAATTGTTTTGATGTTTGATAGGGCATTTGCCACATTTGGTCTCATGATCATCAAGTCATGACCTGATGCTGCAGTCAGGATAGCCTGCAGAGTACCTAACTCCTCGACAACTAACAGCAGATATATCGTGTTTAGGCTCATTGAAAAGGGCTCGATGTGTGGATAAACGTACTGTTAATGAGGAACACCGAAATACATAAAGACCTGATGCTGAAGCCAGGAACATCAGAAAAAGTACCAACCTTGAAATTACAGCACCGTAGTTGTGTTTGGGCTCATTTTAAACAGGACTAAATTTTAAGTTCAATGCAATGTTGACATAAGTCTGACCTGATGCTGCAGCCAGGATTATCAGCATCTAGTCTAAAAACATCAGGTCAGGATTTGATGATGAGATCCTGGAGAAATCGAAGGAACTCTTCAAATATTATAGGCACACCTATAGCGATTTGGGTATTTTTTATAGTAACTCGTGCATTTGCTCTCGGAAAGCACTATTTGGTGAAGTGGAACTGATGATGAAGACCACAGATGGCCACCGGAACCACTTAATAATATCTAAGTATTTCACGGGTTGCGATTCGATTACTTTAATATGGTTGCTAAGCAATTTATGCTCATCACAATGTGAATGGTGATATGGAGCTGATGGTGGACCTGGAGAACTCCTAAACAATTAACTTCACTGCATCGGGAAAAGCAATATTTTGTTTGTAAAAGGCGATGATCACTAGGCTATTGTAACTTAGATAAATTATAAGCAGACCCACTAAAAAGCGTGAAATAAAAACTTTTTAAGAAAAAAAAAACCGACTTCCAAAAAAAAAAACAACCGACTACAAAAAAAACACTACAAAGTGATAAATAACTTTAATTTCGGAAGTCGGTGTCAATAAACGAAAATGCGGAACCAACGACACCGACTTCCGAAATTAAAGTTATTTATCACTTTGTAGTGTTTTTTTTTTGTAGTCGGTTGTTTTTTTTTGGAAGTCGGTTTTTTTTTCTTAAAAAGTTTTTTTGCATATCAGTTTCTACTTTTGTCGGTTTAATTTTGTGTTATAAAGGTATTTTATACTTTGGGTTTTGTAATTAGCCATGGTGTGTAAAATGAAACGAAGTTAAATAATTAACTTCTAACACCTAACTAACAGAATGTAGAAAACTAAAAAAAAGAATAAAAAAAAGAACTAGTATGCATACCTGCTCGTTGTGATGTCCGACTTGGTGCGGGTTAGGAGGGCGGCCTCGCTCGTGGTGGTTCCGGGGGGGCGGGTTCTGGTACTGCTGCGCCGCGCTGGGCCCGCCCGCCCCGGGGTACGCCGGGTTACTTTGGAACTGGCCGGCTGGTGGATATTGGGGTTGCTGCGTGCCATGGTAGGCTTGTGTACTCGGGTACGGCTGACCCGAAGGCTGCTGCGACGCTTGCGTTGGTTGGGACGGTTGCTGCTGACGTCCGTACGAACCAACACATTAATAAGGTTAGATTTTCCATAACAAAGCCAACAGCAATCGAACAAGCTCATAGCCATTATCCTCATTGGCGTTGCGTCTCAAAGCGATATAAATATTACCTTCTCCTCGGACGATAAGAAAAACAAGACATTCCGTTGTAGCTCTAGTCAACCCCCATGCACAACGAAAGCTAGCGTGCAGCGCTTACACTTGAAACCACATCATTCATAGCAGATATAATCATAAACAGTCGGTTCCAAATGTGCTTGTCACAAGTTTAACAAAACAAAATTTAAATTCAACTTCAACAATAACAGAAAAATCGTATCATTAACCGATGTCCCCTCTTTAACTGAATACCTTATCTGAGAACATAAGACATTGAAGTGTGGGAGGTGTGTGAGAGGAGTGAGTGTACGGCATTGATACGCGTCGAAGCCAAGACAGCATGCAGGAACAATCATACAAACACGCGAACATGCTCCAGTGTTGTCTGTATCGAGTGCTCTGTGGGCCTAGTTCGTCTGCCTATCAGTTGGACGTCGTAGGGACGTGCGGGTGTCGCATGACGTGTGGCGGGCCAGAGTCGTGTGTGGGCAACATCGAGGACGGTACAGTAAGTGAAGATGACAACACAGAACACCGAGAAGTGAAACTCAGAAACTCGTGATCGGGAGATCGTACAGAATTGAGAGAAAGAGAGCATAGTGAATAGTGCTAGCACATGGAGAGCACATCGATGACAGCTAGGAGAGATCCCAGACCTGCGGGCGGCGGCGCGGCGCCTCCTCGTCTTCGCTACCCAGCTCCGTCGCGCTCTCTTTAGTGATTTCGATGGCCGGTATCCCCGATTGCTAATACCACATGGTCATTCAATATTTTAGCATATACACAGTTCTTTATAACGACACAAAATATAGTGAGTTAATGATCGTGCTGATATGGGCGATATTGATGACTATGGTGCTCGCAATATTTCGGACGTGTTCTTTGCTTCATACTCTGTGTAGGTACTTTCTCTTGAAACTATTGGATAACTTTTTAAAGCAAATAGAAGTACACACTATACGGAAAGGTTATCAAGCGGTTTATTAGAAGCTGTTGAAGAGTGAGTTACAAAGTACGTTTCTCTTAATATTAATACATCAGGCGTTAGGTCAGAGCAAGTGAAGCCTGTACAGGAAGCTGAAGTGGAAGGATAGAAGTTCACTGCCGTGAAAGCGATCGGCTTTTATTTTATACGTGATTCGATCCTAGTTTTAAACGCACGATTGTTTTGTTTCCACGGGTCGGATACATGGATGATGTGTTAATGTTCATGAGTGATGTCTTATATGTTTATGAGTCGTGACTGTTATGAAAAAATCGTATTAAACGCAATAACTTTACCACTCCTAAGTAATAAATTAAGTGGTTTTCTTAGCAGTATCAAATATGAACCCTTTCTATTTAAGCTATAATTTAATTGTAATATTTATACTATCTATGTATCTTTAAAATCGTACAACTGCTAAACAGAAGTTTGATTCCAAAAACCTAGTTTTCTTTATATAAATATATATGCATTTAGCTAGTATACTTGTTTTCTACATATTTTTGTCTACTTTCAGATAAATATAAAAGCATACTCAAAGTAAATATTGTCTTCATATGCTGATTATATGGCTACAATATTATAGTATTATGACACTATTTGTATAATATACGGGCACACTGTGTATTAATAAAAATTCAAAGAAAACAATAAAAAAATATTTTACATAACTAATAACACAAAAAAAAAACGCTTTCAAAACTAAAATAAAATTCATAGAACGCTAAATAAATCAGTCGTGTGTAAACTTCAGAATTAAATAAATAATGATAAATATGAAAAGACGTGTTAAAATTCCTTACCGAAGGGGTTATTTTGTCGAATATACTCTTTAGGAGGCCTGTGCCGAATCCACTCGTTGGCTATGGAAAGGTGTATAACAGTTATGTGAGAGAGCGAGGTAAGGTTAGACTAAGTGGCATGATCACAACTCATGGGCGGTATTGTCTGTGTCACAAAGTACAAGCTCTTTATCTGTTCTAAGTTGTATCTGTATGGTGTCGTGCGTTGTCGGGTATCGGCCAATAGCACTAGAGACTACTGATCTAGTCGCAAGCAGTATGCATTTAATTTTGAACGATCGAGCCGAGTGCATAGCTATAGTCGATGGCGCGGTGGTCGTGTCGTGAAACCGTCGGCAGAGAACTAAATACTGGACATTTAGAAGATGCCAGCGACAGAACCACAGGAGAAAGTATAAAGAGTGCAGTTTGCAACACCGATATCACGCGACAAACTGTCTGTATACACGTACTCATAGAACTTAAACATGTCATTGAAGTAGATGAAGGTATACAAGTTGTTAGACCAGACTGTTTGTCGCGCAAGAAGAGAGCATATGACACTGATCGTTATAATGATAGCTAAGAAGACACAGACGAAGAAAATTATCAGAGATAAAATCAAAAATATAAAGCACATATTAAATACTGAATCAACCTCAACGAAATAAACTGGCAAAATGAAACTTGACGTTACACACAAATGTACAACATTGATTTGCAAACCAAAATATAGACAAAGTGCTATGCCGATCAACATTTAGGTAATTCAACACATGTATCATTTTTAATTTTAATTTTGACAAAAGTTTCAAGATTCCAATTCGGGTAGCAAAAAAAAATTCAATAAGATGTGTGAAAGTACAGAAAATAATCAATGTAAAATTTTGACATTTAAAATCTTTAGTTAAAGCCAATTTGTTGGGACAAAGACTCCATTATATCAGACATAGCGAGATATTATTACCAACATCATAAAGGGACAATAGAAAAGATAAATAAAAAGTGTTTGGTCACCTGAGCAGCGTGTGGGTCGTGGCGGTTAACCGATGGGAATATCTCCTTATCGGAGAGATTCTCATCGTGCTCTATAACTTGCTGGTGGTGTTGGTAGGGCTGAGGGCGCTGCACGGGCCCGCCCCTGTACCCACCGGGCCCCGGCTGGTTAGGGCCCGGACCCGGCCCGCGTGGCATCCGGGTCACTACACCGCGCAGTACCGCTGGTGGAATCGGCGTAGGCGCACTGTCACTGGACTGGCTGTCCCTTGACTTTGTACGTACCTGAAAACAACAACACAGGAATCGCGATAAAAATCGTCAATCTAAACAATAAACACAAATATAATTCTACCAATTAGATAAACGTCACCATATATCTAATATTTCTAACATAGCGTTCACATAGCCAAATCAAGCTCCATACAGCCATACTTACGGTGACACATTTAGGATTGAGGCCGATCAGTTTGCCAATGTCGATGAGAGCGTGGTCACCGGTTGGGGAATCCACGTCGGTCACCTTCTTGCCATCGGCGTACACAGCGTACCCAGTGACGGGGCCCGAGGCGGGCGGACGCACGACTGGCTGCCAAGTCACCAGCAAGGTCCCGTCCTGAGGTCCGGCTTCCACCTGCGACACCGCACCAATCACCACCAACAATCCAGCCGAACAATAGTGAGGCAAGCCAATTGGGTTTCATCTTTAGTACATGTGGGCCAACGTTGAACTAAGCCACATTGAGGGAGGAGCTGACATTACAGATGGGGGTAGCTAAGCTAACAACGAGGTGAACATTGGGATATGTCAAGATAATTTTCCTGGAGCTGGATTTATGGTTGCGATTGACGCGACTTCCTCGAGACGTGCTGTGTGCTTTGAGGTTGTGAATTATTTGAAAGGAATAGGGGTGTGTCAGTCGGTCTTTGTGAGTATTCATACTGTATCATCACACTTTCGTGGAGCATTGGAAAAGCTACCTTGTGCGTGCTAAAAACGCTTCACAGTTACTGCCTTGAAAAGCATGGTTCAATATTTATCAGTCTATTTATTTTAAATTTTCCACTATCCACTGTGTGATTGTTTTAATTCTGATTCCTGACTAATATAGATAGATACATATAACATCAGCGAGCAAGGAATGTGAGTGTAAGATGTATAAGTTTGGATCCAAAAAGCATGCTCAATTCACGTCATGCTGATTGTTGAGTTTTTTACTTTCCACGTACCATAATTTCATTTGGCGGATCCGGGAGTCCTTTGGGAAGAGTTCTGAAGTCTGTGTAAGCTCCAGGAGCTTCTTCTTGGACTGGAGCTCCGGGTTGTGGAGGACCGGCTCTTAAATGTTTAGCCCTTACAGTTACCCGATACTGTGTGCTAGGTGATAAACCTGTGATTGTGTGGCGGTAAACTCCTGGCTTCACTGTTCGAACCTGTAATCAATGAATATATGTCTAGTCTATCCTATTGATTAATGACGTCATTTTATTGTTTCGAGTGCTTACTTCAACATTGTTTACACAGACGACGTGCTGGTGGTTTGAGTTGGCTGGTAGCCAAGAGATCACGGCCTGTGAGCAGGTCACCCCGCTGGCCCTGACACAGGTCGGGCCCATGTTGCCCGTGTCTCTACCGATCACCATCGTGCAAGCTGCGTCCCTTGACGTGCGTCGCGACACTGTCACCGAACGCACGCTGATACGATGCGGCTTTAGGAATAAAAAAAAACATAAAACTGACGGCTCTTATTGGAAGCATAACAAGAATACGAATACAAAAATATAACATCTAAAAGCAAACAATGACATCGACGACCAACTAAATGAATTTGTGCTCACTGGTAACATGTAAAAGTGACTACTGTAGAAACATAAGAGAAGCAGCTAATTGAACATCAAAACAACTCACCCGATTAGAGTCTACTCCTTCAACGAGAGCTCGTGTGCGTTCCGAGGCCTTGACGGTCGTTTTGAGGACTCCATCGACGTAAACGTGGTAGCTCTCGATGTTCGCTTGCTGCACACCTTCGGGGGCAGTCCACCCGATGAGCACGGACTTGTTGAGCTGCCTCTCCAGGGTCAGCTGCCGCGGCGCCGGCACTAGCGACGAGAAAAACAGCTCGGCTGTTGAGGTCCGAGGGCATATCGAGGAGTGCGGCCAGGCAGGCGAAGTGCGTGAGAATGCGAAGAAGCGTGCAGCGAAGTCCAGGGAGGGGAACGGGGAGGGACAAAGGTTCGACTATAGAACTATTGCTATAAATGATCGTTGACGACAACCGTCACGGGTAGTTTGTGTAGCGTTCTGATTGTATCACTGTGCGAAGCGTCATGATTGTTTAATATTACTATGTTAGTATGGTAGTTCAGTGCTCGATGCGTTTGAGTTGCATGCGAAATGTAAAACTTCACTCAATGGCGAAAAATGTACTGTATAGTAATGCTAATATTTTAACTTCTAAGCTAAATTTTGTCTAAATCTCTTCATCAAAAGTCTAATAATAAAAATATTTAAAAATCATTACTAGATTGTTCACATTGTCAAGTACTGTTTGGTCTACGTTTCGTGCCTAGTTTTAATTCTATGAGTGGAATTTGATGCGTGGATGCTTACCATTGTCATCGTCTTCTGGTCCTTCGCTTAATTCGGCCACTTCGCTTAGACGAGCGACGTCACGACTGATCGATAGTTCGCTTATCGCCGTGGTGGCCTCATCAACATCTCTCAGCGTCGAAACAATCGCCTGAGGATAAAATGGGACCTTGTATGACACAAAGTTTTTGAATCATATTAATAACTTTCGCAGTCTATAACACATAGTCATACCGAGCAGAAGGTGATGGTAAGGTCGTTTTTTTTATATTTACGTACCCGAATTATCTATTTTAAAATATTTTTAGGCAATGGTTGAAAATTCGATATAAGTGTTAATTTTAAAGGAATAAATAAAAATCTGGTTAATTTTTTGTAAGTTTTGAAGGAGTTGAATATTAAAAATAGATAACTGATACGTAACTTTCAATTATTCACTGTCTTTGTTTAGAATCAAATGTTACCTAATTTATCTGCAAAATTTATTGAATTGTATATTTATTACAGCGAACGGAATAGTTTTCATTGGCACTCAAATAAGAATTTAGAGCCAATTACAATTGAATGTAACGTATCGTATCGAAACACATCACCTTTAGAGCCCCCGTTCAATGAAACTTCATATTATGTTTGTAAAATATTTCACATGTGTGGAATATTTCGACACACACTTTGTTCTAAAAATAACAATACAAAAGAATCTATTTATCACCTGATGGAACTCTAACAGATCGTCTCCGATCAATCTTGTAACGAAATTAGCAGGTACCAGTCCTCGTCGTCCATCCAACAGTTCCGCGTCAAGCATGGGAGCGTTGGGGTCTGGGGGACCCCACACCAACAAATAATCCCCAACGGTTATTGCCAATTCACCTTCTGCAGTCTCAATCCTGAAAGTATTACTATTTTTATTCACACAATCAGATTCTGCGAGATACAAAAGTAATTTCATTGCTGATCAAGTTTCTACTTACTCAGGTGGGTCGTAGGAGTACCGGGCGATGTACACGCAACAGCGACCCTTTCCCGGAATGTCCAACATGTCAACTGTGTCCGAGGCACCATTCATAAAATGCGACGCATTTCGCGCAACTGAAACATGTGCACCATTGAAAACGATTTCCTTTTAACAAAGAGCACGAAGAAAATTGGATTTCACTCACCTTCCATTTCCAAGCCGGTATTAGGCATAATCCGCGCTATAGCTCTTTGGTTCCGATCGTGGCTGAATCCCGAGTCTAAGCCCCCTAGTCTATCAGTTCCGAATTGGCTATCTAATCCTAAATTCCACGAGGGTTGGTGCGGCGTGACCGGCGTGGCCACCCGCCCCACTCCCGTCGTGTTCCCATATCTACCGAGTCCGAGGTCTATTTCATCTAGAGGTTTAAGTTTTATATTCATAGGATTTGTTCCGAGTCCGCCGGAGAGGAGGGGATTTGTATACGTCCCCGTCCCAGTTCCGTACGCGCTTGTGCCGCCTAAACTTGTGTTTAGTCCTCCTAGTTGCGTTCCAGTCAAGTTCGAGAGGGCGTTTCCTAACCCGCTTGTTAAGGTTGACTGTAATCCTCCCAGCGTGTTCGATAGTCCACCTGATAAATTGTTTTGCGGATTGTTCAAACAGCTGGTCAGGCCGGAGCCTGCTATGGTCCCCGTCATGCCAGGAGCGAGGCCTGAGCCCAGGTTCAGAGCCGACACGTTGCCGGTTAGGTTCTGCAGGTTGGTCTGCAGTCCGGCTAGCGTGCTGGAGATTTGTCCGATGTTGTTTACGAGTGGTGCGGTGACAGGGTTGGTGAAGGTGACTTGGTGGGTGTTGGAGAGGCCGTACGTGTTGGAGTAGGCGGACACGGGGTTGGAGTAGGAGGTGGGATTGTGCGCGCTCATGGAGTAGGCGACGGAGTTGGAGGAGGGGGCGGTGAACTGTCCGGTGGCGTGCAGCGAGGACAGCGTGGGCATGGTGCTGCTCTGGCAGATGGCGGCGTGGCCGGCAGTGCTGGTGTACGAATGCGGCAGCGGCGACGGCGTCGGCGAGTGGTACTCGCCTAGCGCCTGGTTGGATCCGCTTGATTGGATACCTGGGAAACCATAAACTACTAAAACATTATCGTTCTGTAAATGAAGCGCATTAATAAGAAATATTCCCCTTTACTTAACTCAGTTGCGAATTTAACGAATCCTTGCGTAGACTATAACCTAGATCCATCAAGAAAGGTGTTGGCGTGGTCAATTTACTGACACTGGAGTGTCTCTATCTCATGCTGTATAATGTGACGTTACATTATAGAGCATGACGTCGAATTTGCACATAGTTCCAAACTACAAGGTGGAATATTCGTTTAAGTTGATTTTCCAACCTTCTATAAATTCGAGGGTCACCAGAAGAAGATTATAAATAGCGTCGCAGCATACAAGTAAAATATAACTAGTTTATTACCATGTGTGGTGGATCTGGTATGTTCTAACTCAGCGAGGATGCGGTTGTCCTGCTCAATCTTGGCCATGATGCGCTCGATCTCGGAGGCTGGTTGTGCTGACTGCGTCGACCACGTGGTGACGCCGCCCTGACCACGCGCGCGTAACGCCGATGACAGTTCTAGTTGTAACTCTTCGCATCGAACTGTTTCTAACGCCGCCTACGAAGTAAAACAGCATTAATTAATGTCTTATAATGAAGCAGTGGTCTATTTGGAGAGAAGAAGTCATCGATTGAAAACAAAAGGTAAGTATCTAATAAGACCAGCTTTTTTATTAAATGGGTTACATTTTGAGTGTGCTTCGTAAAGTTTTTGATGACCACATTGATGCGAAATACATTTTATTTTACAATTTATTTTTCTTCATTGTCTCCGTTACTGTTCTATGGGCGATGACACAGAGTACATTTTATTATAGAGCGATGATTATTCTGTGCGAAGCTGAGAGAGCATAACGGCCACACTATGGAATATGTCGTATCTTGAACATTTTAACAATGGTCGTATCTAGCGTCACTTTATTCAATACGTCATATTTATTTTTCTATCTCGTTGCATAGTTAATTATATTAAACTGAAACTTTTTTTGACATACATAATGGGTGTCAGCTAAGCACTTGATAAAAAAAATCTTTAATTGTTTTTTTTTAATAAAATAAAATATTCTAGTTAGGATTTATTTTCCATCGTTACTAAGCAACATAAAAAAATGAAAAATATATTAATTGATTGATACATAGAATTTAGAATTATTGGAAAATGTTTTTATTAGATACTATCATCATCATCATACGTCTCAGTATTTGAATCCGAGTCGCTGAAATCTTCATCATCCGAACTCTCTAGGCAATTTCTGGAGCCTATATCAGTGTGATTGTTTCCTGAGGAAGAGTGTGTTTTTTATGGGGACCAAGACGTGTATTCGAGCTGGACAATATTGGATGGGAACTTATAAAAAACCGGTTCCAAATGAGCAAGTTTCTTTATTTTTGTTCACCTAATGAAAAATAACTGTATGACATGTGCAAATAGGTGCACGGGAATACAACCGATTCCTTTAGAGCACGATTCAGGGAATAAGAAAAAATGTTACAGCTCCAATACGTTTTCTAATGTCTTAACATCAATCAATCAACTCAGCCTATCGCAGTCCACTGCTGGACATAGGCCTCTCCCAGATTGCACCACAATACCCTGTCGTCCGCCTTCCGCATCTAGTGTACCCCAGCCACCTTCTTTAGGTCGTCCATCCATCTAGCTGGGGGGCGTCCCACACTACGCTTGCCGGTACGCGGTCTCCACTCCAGGACTCGTCTGCTCCACCGGCCATCGGTCCTTCGACAGACATGGCCAGCCTACTGCCACTTCAGTTTGCTTACTCTGCAAGCTATGTCGGTAACTCCGGTTCTTTTCCGGATAATTTCATTTTTTTTAGGTGTCTTAACATACCTATGCATAATTAAAAATATACACAAAAGAAAAACAAACGTGGTATTTAAGTAATGTCTAACTTTCAAACTCACCTTCTAAGATAACTAAAACACTGTAGGTAGGTGTTAACACAAGTGCGTTTCTGTATGTCTACCTATCTAAAACTTCACCCGTGAAACACCTTCAAAATAAACGTCTATTACAAAATCCACATCACAAGTGTCAATTTCTCGATGTCATAGTATGAAAAATGTCGACACCTAACCGCAAATTACAATCAAATCATACAGTTGCTTTATCTAGCTATCGTGTAAAAATATTGTATCGTTGAATATTACATGTTCAAATGGATAAAGTGACGCTAGATACGTGTTATTTCAGTGTGGCCGCCGGCGTGCGCTCGCTCCGCTTCAGTGCGACCGCCGGCGTGCGCTCGGTCCGCTTCAGTGCGACCGCCGGCGTGCGCTCGCTCCGCTTCAGAGCACTTTTACCAAATAAAGACCATGCAAACGATAGAGCTACCTTCTTCTCCAGCTCCCTCGCTCTGGACTGCAGTTGTTCGACATTGTGCTGGTCTATGGGCGAGCGTTGCGCTTGCCGGAGCTGAGCGAGCGCGTCGGCGTGCGCTCGCTCCGCGTCGGCCCGCGCACGCTCCGCGTCGCGCAGTCGTCTTGCCAGCGCGTCTGTGTCGCCGCCCCCCGACATGCTTGTGCCGTACCCGCTCATTTTCTAGTAAAAAAGAAAAACAATTGCATAAACTCATAATCTCACGCCTTTTTCATATGATGTTAGATAAAAACTACAGAACGTCACCTAATACAATCATTACATACTCCTTTTGGTTCGTTTACATTACATTCATACATCTGAAGACCAATTCCCGTAATTAAAAACGTTCAACATCTAGTCGCAATTTCATCTCACCGACAATCAATGTCAAAAATGTAGGGAAATTAGAGGTATTTATACCCGACTACGGCGAAGCAAAAAGGAGGGTTGTGATTTTGACCGGTATGTATGTATGTATACAGGGTGTTACAGAAAGGGTATATCAATACAAAAGGGTTGAAGAGTGCTCTGTACAAAATTTCAGCTCAAAAGCAGTAACTTTGAAAATGCTTAATACTTTTTTATTTTGATAGTTTATTGAATTGAAATCATAACAAAGTCAAAGTCAAAGCATTTATTTCAAATAGGCACATAAAAGGCACTTTTGAACGTCAAAAAATATCTTAAAATAGAATTGATTCTAGCCATTCCAAAAGGTAGTTTTCGTATGGAGAAGAATGGGCAAGAAACTCCACCGTTACTCTTTTAAAATGTTTTAGGTACAATATTTTGCATGGGTACATTAATTATATAATAACATGTGAGGACGATGCACCTAAAATAAAATTACTATACCACAGGTAAAAGAATTAAAAACGAAACCATGACATATAAATTAATTATCTGATAGATACATGGTGCTCACATATTTACAAACATGGTACAAGCAAAACGATTTTAATAAAAAAAAATAAAAAAATAAATACAAGTAATAAGTCAGGGTGTGAGTAATGAATGACAAAACGAATAAAAAAAAATTACAATTAAATTAGCAACCAGTTTGATTTTGTCTAGACTCTAGATTGTCCTATGGAGCAGGACCAGCATGTTTCCAAGCGTTCTTATCTTGGATATAATCTTCTAATTTCTAACAAACGTGTCACCGCACTACGAGGGTCATTATCCATTATCTGTAGTGTGTCTGTGCGCCTAGTACACGCACATCACGCCGCCGCGCGCCAGTGCAGCGCCGTAATGTTAAAATAAAAAAATATTAAGCATTTTCAAAGTTAATGCTTTTGAGCTGAAATTTTGTACAGAGATTCTAGACCAGATACACTCTTCAACCCGTTTGTATTGATATACCCTTTCTGTAACACCCTGTATATGTTCATCTGTTCCCTCATAACTTCAAAAGTACTTATAATGATTTAATGAGGTATCGTTAGTGACCGTCCACTGGTTATAGGCTATGTGACGTCACACTAAATGCAATATGGCGCCCACTAGAGGCCATAAAGTAATGAATTTAAAAATAATAATAAATAAATATTTTGGGATGGTGCCTTGTGGGGTATCAAATGAAAGGGCTTCATTAGCACATTACAAAAATATAAATATTACTGAAATAAGCCCCAAAATAATAATGATTGAATTTGGATGTAAAAAATCACGCACGGGGCCGCGTTATCTGCGCCCCGTCGCGTGGAGCGGCGTTGGCTTACGGTTTTCCTGTTTATGTGTAGCTAGATATACACACGTGGCGACTTTAGTCACCGACTAGCTGGCGATTTCATCTCCAAAATCCAAAAATACGTAGAAACATTAGTGTTACTTTACATGAAAAAAGTAAGGCTGACGAAAAACAATAAAAAATATGGATGTAAAATCCATAGAGATATTTTTTTTCTGTATCTAACGGGAGAGTCGAGAAATCACAATATAAAAAAACCATCCATTTATTAAATTGATGTTCATAAAAATGTACGTAGCCCATAACTCCGTAGTCCGTAGCTGTCCGTAGCATATTCGTAGCAATCGTAGCGGAGTGTTTACGAGTGCTACGAAAGCTCAATTTATCAGTCCAATCATAAACTGCACGTAAAATCAAGCAGTCTCTTTCTCTTTTTACTACCGTTTGATTTATATCTTTCTATCTCTTTCTCTCCATGAATAAGGCTTGAAATTATGCACTGCTGAACCCGCTACGGAGTATGATAACGAGTTGCTTTTGCCTAAAGAAGGCTTCGCTGCAGGATAAGCTAATTTATGATAGTATCATGATATGTTTTTTGGCAAACTTTTGATTTACTGCTTGGTTCTTCAACAATAATTTGGAAAATATTCTAAAGCATTGATTTCAGTGTTGATTATCCTGTTAGCTTTATCCTATTATTTTTCGCATCATTCGGTTTTCGACTGGTTTCGTTTTTATTATTGCTTCATAAGACATCTACGAAAAAAAAAACCTTATTATATTGTTCAAAATACCACTTAAATCACGAAAATATTTACAGAAGCCCCGACGCCAAAAACAATTGACAGTCGCCGTTAAATCGAAAACCTTTATCAAGCTAACTATATAGGAATATTTTATCGATTTTATGTTAAATTCGAGTCGATTGCGATGCTCGCCCTTCACGTCTCTGACGTCATCCGATAAAGGCGACCTACCTATCGACAGTTGATAGGACAGTCGTTAATCACAACACTTTTACGTGCTAATGTAGGTATTATACCGTATTGGCTGCCTCGTCGGTCTAGTGAGCGTAAGCGCTATGCTGGGCATATAGGGTCCTGTTTTCGATCCCCAGGCTGGACATTGGTTTTCTTTGGGTTGGTTTGGGTTCTAAGCTACAGCCCGGAGTTTGGTTTTGTGGCCAATGTGGCCAATTGGTAACAATAGGTCTATAGAAATATGAGGAACAGGGTGTAAATTTCACTCATACTCTATAGAAAAGGGAGGATCCTCCGACCAGCAGGGTGTTGTGTCTGGCGGGCAACCCCAATGATTCATGTCGGGCCGTGGTATCTATGCTAGTTGCGCAGTAAACTCTGCTTGCGAGATGCAGGATTTGCGTGACGTCAATATGACGCGTTGTTCGCATGTGGCGTTGTAGATACCGCTACAGGTCCACCTAAATCATCATCAGATTTCTAAAAGGCTAGACAAATAAACGTATTTTTTCTTTCTTCTATTCTTTTTAGCCTTTTCCCAAATACGTCTATAATATTTAATTTAATGTATAATTAAGAAACAAAATGTTGCGGTGCCCTAGCAGGGTTCATGTACGAAACCTTTATTTGATTTTTTAACAACCTTGTAAACGACATGAATGCAATATAAACTAAATAAATAAATAAATAAATAAATAAATAAATACGTTGGCGTCGGTTTCTACTCACACTGGATCCAGCTGAATACTAACTTCCTTATTCATAAAAATTATCAAATCTATTTTAGTTAAAATGGGGTTTGTCTCTTTCTTACACACAGAAATGACAACGTGACAGATAAAGACAAACGTTCTATAAACCTATTTTAGCTAAAATAGAGATAAAATAGGATTATGAATAAGGGGGTAATACTTTACATGAAGCGTAGGCGTATTAGCCGTAGAACCGATGACCGTTGGGGTAGACGTATTCTTGAGTGGAGACCGCGAATCAGTAAACGTAAAGTGGGACGCTCTCAGGCTAGGTGGATGAGAGTTGCCGAAAATCGAGTTGAATGGCGTGCAATAGGAGAGGCCTATGTCCAGCAGTTGACTGCTATACGCTGATGATGATGATGACATGAAGCGACTTTGACTAATAGGTCCACCCAAACAGGATCCCAATAGAATGGCGACTATTAGAGAAGTATGGAAGAAAAAGACAT
Organism: Amphipoea lucens; assembly: GCA_947508005.1. Lineage (NCBI taxonomy): Eukaryota > Metazoa > Arthropoda > Insecta > Lepidoptera > Noctuidae > Amphipoea > Amphipoea lucens. The sequence continues at coordinate 5,462,834 of OX382376.1, read as the reverse complement.
GTTGCGCCAACCCCAAATACATACATTGGTATAAAGGTCAGGAGAATGATGATAGTGACAATAGGTCCACCCAGTTACAAGATACTTATACTTATGAGACGAAATGTGGTTGTATAGATGGCAGCACATCAAGCTACCCGAAACTGTCAAATTTTCCCAATCAACTTTGTACCTTATACTTTAGAGATAAAGTTGAAAATCTATTAAAGAAATTTGACAGATTGTAGTAGCTTGATGTGCTGGCGTCTGTACATTTATATACTACACAAAACTGTATACCTTCACATTCATCATTCATTCAGCCATAAGACGTGTACCGCTGGACATAGGTCTCCCCCAAGCACCGCCCGCCCATTAATAAAACAATTTTCGGAATCAGATCAGTAATTAAGATTACCCCCTACACACAAATTCAAAAAGGTTACCTCTTTACAATATTCATGTCATACAGATCTTGCTTACAAGCCAATGAGATATTTCTATCGCACTGGTATGGGAGACCAACTAAAAACTTACAAGCAGATAGCGCATCAAAAATGTATTCAAACGATATCGAAAAAAGGTCGCAGCCATATCGATTATTTGGTACTAACCTAGTTGAACTAAGCTGAATGAATTACTAAATATTTGGCTGTAAGGAGCCCCTCTATTGACCTTGGCAGGTCGTGGCGTAATGAATAGCCCCGACCATGTCTCGACGGATGAGTTTATGCAAGATAGATTAAGTTAGGGATAGTGGGGGATGGTATTATGCTATTATGTCAAACATGTTATATTTTGATGTATGTTGCTGGAAGAAACGAGACTTCCAGTCTGAAAAGGTCAAGTTATCGATGGGATCGAAATACGTGAAGTACGTAACTATTAAAAAAAGACGGGTTGCACTCCGGGAGTGCCGGCAGAAGTGAAAACTTGAATATTAACGTTGAAATAAATCAATTATTAATTTAATTAATATAACTAAGTTTTTTTCACTATTTCTGCGTCACTTTTTTCATTAATCGATGCACTTTGTTCAATTTCCATTTTTTGAAACACTTTATATACACGAATTTTACGAATACACAGCAGTGTGGCTACTACACAGACGGTCGAGCCATCAGCTGTCCATCCACGTCCGCGTCCGCGTCCGCGTCCGCGTCCGCGCCCGCGTCCACCATCACCATCACATCACATCACCATCACCATCACCATCGCCATCACCATCGCTATCACCATCGCCATCACCATCGCCATCACCATCACCATCGCCATCACCATCGCCATCGCCATCGCAATCACCATCGCCATCGCCATCACCATCACCATCACCATCCATCCATCCATCCATCCATTATCGTGTCTCACTTGGTTCACTTCGGTTGGCGCCGCCGCGCCGCCGCGACGTAGAAAGAGATGGGGGGGGGAATCTCTCCTGACGGTCACGTGTCCTGACGCGATGCCCTGACGCGAGTTTAACATTTTTTACCCATTACAAAAAGTGTTCAACGCCGCTAAAGAAGTTTTCACTTCAAAAAAACATAATGTAGTACCTTCAGAAATACCGACCAAAATAATTGGAAAATGTCGTTTACTTTATGTTTATTTAGATACAGCCTACGCTGAGCTGGACTGTGATTGGCTGAGTAAATTGCTCAAAGCTTTAGTCTAAACATTTTATGCAAAAGATCGAACAACATTTAATACTTAAATTATGACATGAAATTCTGTCTTGCTATTTGCACTACGATGGTGTACCATCTGGCATTTGCAAACGTTTTTATCTTTTTGCCATATGTATGTTATCTCTAGATTGTACAGTGTACACCCTATTCCAATCTGTGGTTATCAGTTATGACCTTTCTTTGTTATTGTATTTACAATTTTTACATCGGCTCATAAGTACATAGGCACATACAAAATTTTTTTTTTTTTTTAATTTAAAAGGGGCAGCCGGTGGGGCAAAGTGGAATAATCCTATATTATGTTGACTAATAAACGAAATTACTGATGAACTTAGAAATTAAACGATACTGAAATTAACTTACTAATATTACTTCTTACATAATATAATTAAAAAGTCAAATTACGAAATTAATGTTACCTAATGAAGTTATTTCTGAAAATTTACTTAGATAACTTGTAGGTAAGTGAAAATAAATAATAATATTACTAATAGAATATTACACGCATAGGTTCTTTAAACACTCTGCCAACAGACAGACTTAACCACAGACGAAAAAAAAAATGCATAAAGCTTTCCCACAAACGTAACACCCGAGCATGTTTATGCACCGTGTGTGTCCGCCCTAAGGCTATAGATTCGACGGTCGCCGCCGCCGCCCTGTCTCCTACGCCATAAGACGGCAAAGTGCGCTGACCTGATTCAACTCCCCCTTACCTCCCCGAATACCCCCTTCGAGATCCCAGACTCCTTGGCAGGGAAATTGGGCGCATGGTCTGGCATTACCCTTGCTCTCACGAGCTTTATACAGAGTAATTCCATAGCCTGGTGCTTCTTATTGTTCCCATTATAATAATGAATTGTTTTAATAGTCTATGGTTTTTATTGAGACCACAGCTTATGGTTAGGGTGACCAGAGATTAAGAAAGTTTGGGTTTAATGGTGGCAATCAATATGTCTGGTTATTAAAAGTTTTTTTTTTAATCAACCAAAGTTAAACAATTTTAAAGTTGTTTAACTTTAGTCGAATCTACGTAAACTGATACACAGTTTAGGTAGATTCGTGATTAATTACGTGAATCATAAAAAATCAAGATTATACTAATTAATTTTAAGTAATCATTATTTTTTTAAGGTTCGCTGAGGAAGATTATTATTTATTAGTGTAGTACTTAACGTGTCTGGTTAATACATCTTTATAAAATAAAATGATGAAACGAATAACGAACTATTGAGTTTCCAGCACCTTGGAGTGCGTGCGTGGTAAGTAAAAGGTCAAGAGCGACTTTGAAAGGTCTAATTGAAGTGCTTAAATGGTTCTATTTCTATGAAACAAGAAAGCAATTAGGTAACCTATACATGTTTTAGGATAGCTTGATTTAAATTAAATACTAAATTCCCGCGTCTCCGCGGACAGACTTAGGTACTTTCGCATTTATGATATTAATATTTGCTACCTACTGTTTTACTCAGCGTAACTTATTTATATTAGCATCGATAGTAATGAGCTATGAAAACAATTGACAACATTTCATATTATTAACCTGCATGTATTATTACGATATATAAAAGTAAATTCAAATCTAGGGCACCCATATATTTTCGTTTTTCGAAATTATGTACTTTTCATTCATAATTTTATCTTTGAAATTCGGTGTATTCTAAAAAGACGTAAGTGCCAGATGACGGTAGAATGGCGATATTACCTTTGCTTTATTTGTGACCCGTCAAAAAAACTGTTAGATGTCACTTGTCTCAGTCGTTGTTTTGGTTCCGTCATTGGCGTATATTTTTCATTGGGATCCATTTTATTGGCGAAATATCAATCAAAAATTGATAATATTAACAGTAAGCAGCGTGTCGAGTTGATAGGAAAAAATATTGTTGAATTCAATTCAGTTTTTTAGTTGTTTTCTAGTTACACTTCTTAGGTGACATTGACATATCTTGTTTGTTATAATGTTTTCAATCAAAGACATTGGAATGCGCAAAGGTAACTACCTCATTCCGCCGTTTATGTGACGTCATCACATGTTTTTTGATTTTTATTTTTTTTCTCAGAAATTTAGAAATAAAAAAATAAAATAAAAATATATTTGAACTCAGGATACGAAAATAAAGAAATAGTATTTTTATTTTAAGGTCGTGTCAGGTTTGAAATGTTGTCAATTGACTATCGAATAAAAAAGTGGCATTCCGGGAGTGCCGACAGAAGTGAAAACTTGAACAATTACGTGTGTATTTTTTTAATCGTTATATAAACAAACCACAAACAGAATGCCATCCATCACTCACAGACATATCGGAAATACATTAAAACAGAGTAGATCCCGAGGACAACCGAACACATCCGAGGCTGTGTCGGTTACGGTAATAGTGGCGCGAATTCAATGGTTTTTTACCATCTCAAAAATGCTTAACGCGCCTAAAGAAGTTTACACTTCAAAACGTTAATATTTATCATGGCAATGCTTGCACCTTTCTTGAACATACTATAGTGACTGCCACTCGCATCTGTCAAATCTATCAAGCAATAGTGAACTCACTATACACAACAATGATTTACGGGGGAACACAGCCATACACTGATAATATCATACCATAAACTAAGACGGGTCGGTAAACGGAGCACACAGTGTAAATTGCCAGAATCCCCACGCTTGGCGCTTCGCCAGACGTGGTGATTGTCTGTGGTTCATTCTTGTGATCTATAGAGGAGTCCGTGTTCAGCTTAACTTTATCTACTAATTGTATAATTAAGGAAATGCACAGTGGGCAAGGGAGATAGGTAAATACTCAAAATAGCTAGTTAAGTACGCAAATGGTTTTATCAGTTTGTTGAGTAACCAAATCTTTGGCGCTTCAGCGACCAAAGACAATTACGGTCATATACAGTGCTTATACCTATGTACGTGTGCAGCCAATATCGTTCGTACATTCAGAATGGTGCCTAGTTTTTGCAAAAACGGTTGGATTTGATTTCTGGCTAACCTACAAACATTTACAAAATACTATCAGGTAAATTAATTGATGAGCACATTGACACCATATGTCAACTTGCCGTGTAGCAGCCATTTCATAAAACGAGTTTCAAATAATGACAGATGTGATTTGAATACTTATAACTACGGACAATTTAATTTGGTCATCAATTTGTTTAACAATTGATTTCCTTTAATTTACTATACTTTTTGATATAAGTAGGTATCTAGCTTATTCTGAAATCAATTTGATAGCTCGTTTGTCTTCAGTATTTAACACTAGCTTCTGCACGCGACTTTGCCAGCATGGATGCCTGAAATTATACCACGGGAACGTGCTATCCGGCTAATAGTAGCCTATGTCCTTTCCCAGAATGCCAGACATCTCCTTGTCAAATTTTATGAAAATCCGTTCAGTGGTTTAGGCGTGAAGAGGTAACAGTTACTTTCGAATATATTGTAACATTAGTATGGATAATTTCGGATTATTCCACTTTGCCCCACCGGCCGCCCCACTGGTGGGGCAAAGAGGAATGCCTGAAATTTTGCAGTGGTATCTGCCCCACTAAATCGAAATAGTGGGGCGGTTCGGTTTCTGAATTAGGACCTGAAGTCCTAATTCAGAAATTCAATCAGGATACAAAATAATCCCACAGATTTTACTCATTAAACATAATAAAATTGTATCCCCTCCATTACCTACAAAGATTTCATAATAAAATTATAAAAAGTGCACGTGTTCAAAAGGCTCGGGTTTTTTACCCTTACAGTATCAATCATCCGAGCACCACTCTAGCGGAAAAATCGTTTGATGTCCCAAAGGTTAGAGGTGGGCAGGCCAAGCGCCTCCGGAAAATAAACATTGTTCCCAACTGTGGAAAACAATGAAACGTTATGTTTAGTGATTGGTATAGGATTGTTTTGTATGATATATTTTTAGTAAAGTTAATTTGGATTTTTAAATGTGATTTCGACTATTAACGTTGTTTTTTTTAACATACTTAAGCTAAAGAGTGTTCCTAGGTGCTCTAAGACCTAAGTCACGCTTTATATCGCTACGAATTAGTTTACTTATACCTATTATTTTTCTCGTGATTGTTTATTGCATACTGACTTTCACTAGGCTCAAATTATGTTATACTCGTATAAGGTCCCATTCAAATAGATGGACAAACTTTTAGGAATCATTCAGACCACCAAAATAAAGACGATGGTAAAAAATATACCTATACCTAAGAAAAACTCATTAGATACTTACAATTTATTATTTTAGGTCAAAATAAAATCACTTTAATCAGTGTTTATTTTGCTTGGATATCTTTGGTTAGACGTACTGAGCGCTGTGTTAAAATTTGTCCATCTATTTTAATGGGACCCTGTATAAGTACAAAACATTAAAATTACTCAACGTCATGAAAACTATCTAAAGCTCTCAAAACGGTGAAGGAAAACATCGCGAGGAAACCGGCATGTCCTAGAACCAAAAATTCGAAGACACGTGACGTCTACCAACTCGTACTGGGTCCGTTTGGTAGACTACAACCCACTCCCTCTCGAAGAATGGAGGCCTGTGTCCCAGCAATGGGAACATCATAGGCTTTCATGGTAGTTTCATCTTAATTCCAAACGACACTATCATGTGAAAACTTCTTGTGAAATCATTTTATGGTGTGTACAAGCTTTTTTAAGTGTGATTTAGATAGGTTAATGTTTTTGTTCGAACATAGACCAAAGAGTAAAGACTCTTTAAGTGTACCTAGATTTTCCAAACAAAAAAGTATCGTTCTTTTTCTGCTAATCGTTTGATGATGATAGAGACAAAATATGTTAGCGCTAAACGTATTTAGTGCTTTGTGGTGCTAGTGGGCCATCAATTTACTTACTATGGCATTGTTTTCTCCATGATTGTCTATTGTATTTGTACTGACTTTCGGGAGGATCATATAGCAGGTATCACTAACGTCAACAACATGATCGAACGTCCAAAGCAGTATCAAGTCACTCGTTCATATGTTTGAAGTGAAATTTCTTTATGCACGCTTGACTTGGGGAGTAAGCTAGCGAACGCGTGACGTAAGCGTTACGAAAAGTGTGATCGGGCGAGGCGAACGTGAGTTGAGTGGGGGATATAAACAAGAGAAAGCAGTGCGCGCGCACATTTTCTTTCTCTCTTACTCTCATATTTATGTTGGACTGTAGAAAGCCAGTTAACGAAAGGAATAAAACTAAGTTTTAAATAAAATTCAGTTACATACTAAAATAAAACCAGACCAAAATCTTGCTTTTATCGTTATTCAACGTGATGTGGGCTTAAAACATTTTATATCACAAACATACAATAATTTTAAGTATTTCCAAGTTGTGTGGATTAAATTTTTAATACAGCTGTAAAATATTCAGTCGTTAAAAACTACTGGCAACATGAATAAAAAATTTATCAAAAACTACGCCATAAGATTAAAAAAAAAAATGCTAATTTTGTTTTCTTTCGTACCTAATCACTGACCTCTATTAAACAAGAGGTCAGTGTACCTAATGGTACATATGTTTTTCCTGACATTGTTGACAGTATTTTGATATTAATTAACCTTATTGGTCAGTCAATGTAATAATTTTCAGAGATATCTAAATATTAAAGATCTGAACTTAAAGGTAAAATGAAAAGGCTTCCGTTTCTAACGTAAAATTGTCAAAATTCTCTCACATATTTTGCTTTTTAAAACCAGTATGGGGTGCATTGAAATAACTTCCACAAGCGGTGATATTCAATACTCAATATTTTTATTGCTTTACCATAATGTGTACTTAGGTGGTAACTATATAACTAAGATCATTATGGACCCTGTAGGGCACAGTAAAGGGGTAGAAGAGAGGAAGCCCTGTTTTAGGAGATATTTAATTATTATTTTTGTTATATTATTCCGGGCAGTCAGCCACCACCTTGCTTACTGGCTAAGTTTTGAACTGCGACATGAGCTATTCTATTTATTCGTCAAAAAGATAAAATAATTCGTTATTACCACCACTAAAGAGGACTACATGACCTAAAGCGTGGTCACTGTCGGACTGCGCAATTATCTATTTACAAAAAATCTATTGTTTCCACTAAAAAATTAAAACACTAGAGTTTTAGTATGTTGCTTGTAGAAAAATCTGATAAAAAATCATAATGATTGTATGTATATTAGTATGGTTTTTATTGTAAAAAAAAGTTTTTGATCTTCATGATTTTTTTTCTATCGTACCAAATAAGTTGTATTATATTTTCAACACACTATCTAGCTAGTATATAGGTATCCTGAAGAATATCATATATTTTTCTGATTTTGTTTACTGTAGTCGATCATATACTTTTTACCGACTTTACAAAAAGGAGGAGGTACTATGTTCGGATGATTGTATGTTTTTTTTTATTGTTTCTAACACTTGCGTTTTTTGCGTTTAAGTCCTGTAAGCCCCTTAAGTGCGTAAAATAAAAACGAACAAAAAATCTCAATACCCCGTCCTCAACCCAATACATGTTATTGCAGTTCAGAAACACAATTTAAAAACTTTAAACACGTACTGGCACAAAACATTTTAAATCTAAACGACAAAGTGGCACTCAACGGGCACGCCACGGCTATAACTTGTAATTTTCCCATCGGCTGGGCGAAGCTTGGCGGCTTGGCGAAACTTGTACGTGCCAAGTTGCGATGGGACAAGTATGGCGGCTGCGACTTGGCGGAAGGCGGCAATGTTGCGTTTTTATATGCCGCAGCCCGCAATGGAGTGTAACGTGTGAGGTGTGCGGGTAATTAGAGGCTGTACCTACACATGAAAAGGTTTTTTTTTTGTGCTAGTTACTTTATGTGCCCACCAAGTGTAGTTTTCTTTAGTTAAAATACTGTTATGATTTTTCCAACGCCAGAAAATTTTATCCGAGGAATGGTTTTGAATTTTTGACAGTTCTTGCAAACAAAATCTGTCAGACGTCAATTTTATTCTACGAATAAAAATTATCTGATATTATTCGATTAAAAAATCAGCCCTTTACTAACTTAATATCCTTATTCAAAGATTTATATGGTGAGATTCGCCCTACCGTGTCAAAAGATGGTCGCATAGGTATCTGTTTCTTTTTGACACCTCTGACACACGATGACGCAGTGACTTGACTTGATTGCCATGAAACGATCTTCATCGATCACTAAAAAGAAGGTATGGAGACTTTTTCGCGTGGTTAAATACGGTGGGGGCAAATCTAACGATTTAAATCTTTGCCAATATCACCTTCAATGTCGATGATACTCTCTTAGTGATAAATTATTGAATCCCTTTAATTCTCTTAACTTTTTGGATCAAAATAACAGTATAAAATTCTGCAGCCATATATAAATTAAGTCGTCGGCAGAAAAAAAGACACTAACGAACAATCTTCTCACCAACACTGAAAATAGATAGTCGTCTTCTTAATTTAAATCTTCGCACAAACAAATACCCAGACTGCCAACTTGCAAACTTTTTAAACCCAACCTCTGAGAACGAGGTGAAATTTTACTAAATATCGTCAGATGTATGGACGAGTAATTCAAGATGTCTAGACGTAGTAGTTTGCTCTGATGTGGGTACTCAGAGATTCTGCGACGACCACTACTAATGTATTGGATCTGATACCGCTTAGAAAAGATTTTTGAACGGCTTAGAGATAAATTTCATCGATTTTTTATTATATCTTTGCTCCGGGAAAACTTGATTAGTTTTGAATCGAATGAAGCACTTTAATTCATGAAGTTATGTTTTAAGTTCATCTGCGACATGGTTTTTTTTTTTAATAGGTTTCTTGTGGTATCTATTTATAGTAACTGTAAGAACTTAGAAACTTTCCGGAGAAATGGCAGAACAGCATAACAGGGACATCAATTTTAGCCTGGCTTGAGCATCGATCTTAAAACCTCATACTATGAAGTTAAGCTTACGACCACTAGACATCATACACATAAAACAAGAACATAAAAAGTCCACCCTCAATTCAATAAAGTCCCTACCACACTTTAAAATCACTACCTCATTCTAAATTCAACTCCATCACCCACGTGTGTCGGCGAGCGTAAACAGAATATCATCCCGATCGTTAATTAGCTTAGTGCGTGCCCCTGACACACATTCGTATTCCATGGAGCGCCATATTCTAGGAATCGGGATGCAGCGTTGAAAGTGATTTTCCGGCCGGACATCGGACGGTCAGTACTTGCAAGGTCAGTTACGAGAATTCAATTATCGTAATTTCTGTGAAATCCTGTCGGAGTTGTTTGTAAACAAATTGCATATGGCTGCTATATTGATTCTGCTGTCGCATGTTTTATTTTCGAGAGAAGAAACTAAAATGATGCTTGAGGATTTGACAGACAAATTGACAGATTTTCAGTTTTTTTTTTTAAAACAAAAAATACTCCCCACAAATTGAGCAACATTAACAACATTTCATCGTAACTGAAACTCTCGTAGTAGCAGCCATGCCAGATCGAACCGCATTCACTAGCAAATATCTTGAAGATGTCTTCGCGACAATCCATCAATTTACTGACGTGGACCACGACGCTAATGGCTGCAGGGGAGGGGGATCATGATCCTCGCTTTTTTTGCTAACTGTCGTCTCAAAGACGGAAAAGATTGTAGATAAGAAATTGTTAAGCACATTTGAATGGGGTTTAAGAAACTTGTCAAAAAAGGTGTTCTGGATGATGTGAAGGTTTTTGAAGAAGGGTAATTTGGAAGTAATACCTAATCTGTATTTGTGCATCGAAATTTCAGGAGAAAAGCCTACAAAAATGGAGATGGATTGGTTGTGTGGAAGCGCGGAATCTTGGTTCGTATCCAAATGAGGTTTCCTAATTTATTTAGTGCACATGAAAGTGTTGTAAAATAAATACAAGATTTACCAAACCTGTTAATATGGAAAACGAGGATACACGAGGATGAAATAACGACAATGGACTCGGCACGATTAAAAAACCACATTTAAACTTTGGCCCGATTCCGATTCAGAATATTCAAGCCTCAAAAATAACCAAACGTTTTGTATTTTTCTTATTACGGAAAACATTCGTAAGCCTAAAACACAAATCAGTAAACTATGGATATGACACAATTTTTTGACGTTCTCCTCGACAAGCGAGCGGCCGGGTCGCGTGATAACCGCTGAATATTTCACTCGGAGCGAGCTGGGCACAACGACCGATTTTATTTTGTATATTGTTCTTTGATTCTGATTTTATGTGGCCACCCTGATAAGCTTGAATAAATAATTTTTTATACTTCCGATATTTTGACCTTTCATCGTTTGTTTGTTGGTAAAAGCAAGGGTTCACGTTTTATTTCTAGCTGACAGTAAATCTACGTCTATAAAACCAAAATGATCCTCAACTTTCTTTCAGTCTGCACTATCAACATCCTATCTTTGAGACTAATCCGATCTAGCCTTCGTCAAACACGCCCGATCACTAAAATTCAACAACCATCGTTCCATAACAATGTAAATGAAGCCTTTGCAGTATAAGAACGGAGCGATGAACGTAAAAGTGCAGTCAACTTCGCTTATTGGATATAGAGGCGAGCGCTATAACATTCCGCCCAAACTAGGTGGTAATGTGTTACACGAAGATATAATCGGGTATAGCTGTTGTCTCACTCTTACAGGTGAAACAACTTATGAATGAACTCATTTCGACGACGCTTTTAAACGTCCCGACTTTAAACATGACGTATTTCAGGATATTAAAATCCCATTGGTTCATTCTAGATTGATTTGCATGGAATCAAATTAAAACTGGATATGACTTGAGATAAGTATTTTGTACATATTCATGGGATTTTAAATAAAACAAGATCCGAAACGGTTTTTTTTTTCTAATGTATCAATGTAATTTTTGATCTCATTGATACTTGACAGATTACTAAAACTACTCAGATGGACTTATGACGGAGATGGGAGATGATATGTCAAACATGACTCATTTTGAACAATAGCCAACTTAAGTATGGATAAGAACAATAAATCTTTAATCCTTACAACCGACGACGTACAGTAGGTACATAGAGATGAAGACTCGCTAAGCTTGCGAGTTTCATTACGAACTCATATCTAGGTTATTTTTTATATGAAATCAGTACCTACAAAAACTATGTGGGTATAAAAACGGGGACGCGGGAAGCGGTCGGCCTGATGCCAACTACAGTGGGGGCGTGGCAATCCCGTATTTACCAGAAACCACTACCGATCCAACTTAGGCTAGACTCTGGAGACTGAATAAACAACTTCAGGCATACATATAATTGGCCCCATTCGAGACTGACTCATCTTTGAGTAGCCAAGGAGACTGGATGTCTGCGACTTGTATGTTCCGCGAAGATGCTGTATCGTAGGCGTCGCTATTGTAGGAATCTAGATCTGCTTCAAAATCTATGAAATCTTAAACATGTCTTGAGATTTTTTTTTTTTTTTTGTATGATATATGCTATGCTATGGAGTCATTCAGCCTGTTATATTCTACATGGAGTATGGGGTCAAGGAAATTAGCTACGTCTACTATTTAATCTTACAAGCAAGTTGCTTTGCTCGTGTTTTAAATTGCTCTTAGCTTATATATAATGACAGCTAGCTACTACATTGCACAGTTTTATATGTCTTTCATCTTAGTGTGGTCAATATTTTAATGTAGAACATAATTGCTATAAGTACCGTCAAAAGTAAGAAATACTTTACGATTATAAAAATGGAAATACTTATACTTATAAGTTATAACTGACGTATTTAGGTTACTCACATGTTAAATCGTTTTCAACCTCAGTAAGTAACTAGAACCTACATTTAGTGGAAATTGTAACGTTCAAGTAAATCTATTTCTAATTACACAGACTTATCAAATATTCTATCGATAATATTGGTTCGTGTAACTTCGATAGCAGAAGGTCATTCATATTACGAACTTCATCAAATATAGAGAGCTTCCAAAAACAATAAGGAGGTTGATCAATACATGCTCCCACATGCGAGTGAGTGGTGTTGACAGACCAACTATCGCCATGGTACAATATCTCCTGTAACACCACACAGCTCGTTATTTTCTCATTAACCCGCAATATCCCACCTCCTTTTATTCGGAGAGGAAATACAAAAACAATTTCCACTCGCTCCGGATAACGATCCGATCGATAAAAGCGAAACTCGAATGCGATTACCATTAACAAGTACGGGCTTTACTAGCGTTGTTGTTACGATTACGTTACAAGCGCGTGCAGTCAGTAGCACGTCGAGTAATGAGGTTTAGGGGTACTCACAGGTCAGTGGTGTGGTGTCGCGGGTACATGGGCTCCAGGGCACAGCACGGGACTTAGTTCGTGTAACAACAGATGCACCTCGTCGTGGCCACTCCGAGCTCAACTTGCGTAACATTTATATAACGAGACACTGCTGAGGAACAACACCGCTCGGTCAGAGGCGGACTCGCGCGCGGCCCCGGACCCTTCGTCCTGCCATTTTGGTATCGACGGGGACGGGTTGAAAAGCGGAGATGGCGATGAGGCCCGCCGAACGCGGGCTGTGATCGCGTTCACGTTTCGAGTGGGCTTTTGTGTGAAAATGGGGATGTCACAGCGGTGGTTACGTTCGGTGGGAAAATAAAAAAGTGTGAATCGGTCGGGCGGAGCGGTCGGCCGGCTGCGAGAGGCACATGCCGCTCGATAGTCGGGCGCGTGCGCGAGGCGCGGCGCGCGTCACTCGCCGCACTTGCGCCGCCGCCCGCCTCAATGGAGCGCCGCCGCCGTCGCCGCTGCTTCACCGCTCTACCGACGACTCCCTGAACAGAGACTTCCACAGCAGGCCTACTTTGAAAACCCAACCAAATTACGAACGATTTCGTCTTCTCGGTGTCGTTGTTCCCACGTTGTTCATAAAGGATTCTTTAAATAGTAAGAGAAAATGGGCTATTGATCTATCTTCCTTTTCTAGTTGGATTTGCGTAGTTTTATAGGTACCCTATTTTCTAGTAGTTACCAATTTGACCACTTTCCATCCGATAACATAGATACCTATATTCCAGGCTGAGTATAGTCCTACGGCTGAAGTTACTCCCGAGTACCGATACCTTTCTATACGCGTTTGAAATGCGTTAACGTTCTGCCTGACGATGACGCATGCGGCTACCGCATGTCAAAGCACTATGTGACTGGAGAATGGTCCTTCTGGCCACGTTAATTTAGTGGTCCTTCTCGACCAAGTTCATTATTTGGCTATCAGTCACTCGGACGCTGTCTATAACGTAATGAAGGTTGTGACACCGACCAATTAATACAGCCAGACGCTCTGATTCTGATTCCACGAACTGTTATGACGTGTGGCCATCGTGTGGCCTGTCAAAGGGTTTCTCTTTTTTATATTGTATTCCAAATGCGTTACTGTAAATCGGTACGCGCTTCTCAGAAAATTGAAGGCTTTTAATTGGGGTTGCGACCGCCATTGAATGAAGGTTGAAAATAAAATTGAAATCTTTCATAGCTTTTTTTTATTTAAAATGTCATCTATAAGGGGCATTTTGTTTTTTTCTTTGTTAAAATTGGAACATAACAATTATTTCTATCATCTGTTGTTTCAAATCATTAGCTTTTTTCACCTTGTCTGTGATCGAAAGAGGTTTTTGTTTTACTTTGTTCTAACCTCTAATCGATTCTGAGAAAAGTCTCAAGTTGCCCACAGATGGCGACACTTAACCGGAGCCTAGCCGTCTAACTGAAAGAGTTTCATGTTTCTTGGCAACTTTACCTAACTCTTCGGAGTGACTTCGTTTATTAAATTATTGATCATTGTTATCTGTTGTGATTGGATGTTCTTTAATTAATTAAGTTCTACAGTAGGAGTCTAGTTATCCTACCTATGTATACTTACTAGATATGAAAAACTATGGGAGAATCTTTGTTTTATTACTCGTAAACATACAATGTATAGTTTTAATTGGTCATAATATCTAAGGTTCCCACATCTTCATAGTAGGTACAACTATGTTCTAGGTGCATACCTACGAATATTAAATACCTACCTATCACTTTGAGGTAGGCCAGCGGGGTGATTGCTTGAGACACCAACAGTAGCAATGGCTTTCATTTTGACAGTTCAACAACATTCATTGCGTTATTTACGTTGTAGAGCGGACAAATTTTTCGAACATATGAAGCAACGGAATAGCAATATCCTTCAAAATGTTCAGATTGTGATAGTGTATTACGCAATTATGGTGCAGGTACGGTTTTAAGGAGTGCAATTTCGAAACAAATTCCTTTCCCACTAAGGGGGCACATGGTACCTTTTCGAACTGTCATTTTCATTCAAAATGCTCGTAATGACCTAGTCGGAAAACATAGTTGGTTGCTAGTAAATCAATAACCTCAAGGGACTAAGTATATTTATTCCTTGGCTATTTGTCCACATTATTCATTACGATATAATATGTGGCGGTCTATGAAAGTTCTCTATTTCAGCATTGGTGGTAGAAAGTGCTTCTATGGTTTTATTACCATGAATACTTACTGCATCACTATAGTAACAGCTACCATCTTCACCATCGCACCCATTTTCAGTTTCACCATCGTCTACAATCCCATCACTATTATTATACACCACACTATCATCTCCACCATAACTAACATAGTCTTTATCATTATTACTAACAGTGATACTATCAGTAACCTCAATAAAAAACACACTTTTTCGCTCATCATCAGTTTGCACAGGTAACGAAATATTTTTCTTTTTAACACTCCAATGGCAAGGCAAAGTGTCTGTATTAGAAATAGTTTTAGTTTTAAATATATTGGCACATAAGATTAAAGACAGTATTCTTTTGAAGATATTTCTAAATGTATTTGTAACAGATGCCCAGTTGTAGTTCATATTGTTGATCGTCTACTGTTTCTGATTGAGTGGCAGTAATCAAGTTATTGAAGCTTATCGAATGATAATAATTAATTAGCTCTTCAATTTCGGGTTGTTGGTTTCCTGAAGTCATGGTTATTAATTGTATTTATATTGATATATATTGCCGCACGGAGATGCAGTGTTATACCCTTTTTTTTTTCTTTTTTTTTTTTGATGGGAAATCATCAAATGACCCCTCCCGCTCTGGGTGGAGCGGGAGTGTCAGACTCTTACTAACTAAAACCCACCCGTGTTCCTTCCTTAGCCCTTTATGTTCCGGGGTAACGGTAACCCTTTCGGACAATCCCGCACCCCCGGCAGGAGTGTGTTATACCCTGCGGTTTTTGTACACACATCAAAATCCTACAGTCAAACTTAAACCGCAGCAGCGCACACCGGAGCGGTGTCCGGTGCAGTGTGATAAACGCCATATGGTATGGAATTTTTCAGTAACAGCCCGGAGTCTGGATTTTTGCCTGGTTGATGGGACCTGAGTACGTGACTTAGACATAACTGGTAAAATGTGGGTGTACTATAGATGCACCTCTACCCAACACTTGGGGAAGCAAGGCGTGAGGCATATGTGTTTATATGCCTGTGTGATTAATACCTATAGTAAAAGTGCGCAATGCTGCACACCCCTACCCTATTTCAAGTTAAACAAATATCAACTGTATTTCAATGATAATTAAGTTGATTTCAGAATAACTAGCACTGTTGAAAAAGTTATAGAAATGTTTGAAGTTATAGCGTAAACCAACTCTATTGTGTAGGATTTAAAGTAATTTTATCATTAATTCATATGTGTTTACATTTTTGGCAAATAAATCGCGAACGCAGATTACCTTGGTTATCTATATATATAAAAATGAAACCCGTTTTCCGTTGTCACGACATAACATGAAAACGGCTGAACCGATTTCGATGAAATTTGGTATAGAGATAGTTTGAGTCCCGGGAAAGGACATAGGATAGTTTTTATCCCGATATTCCCACGGGATCGACATTTACGCGGGTGAAACCGCGGGGCGCAGCTAGTTTTTAATACAAATAAATAATTATGATCTGTGTAAAATTAAGATTAAAACGAGACACGAAATCTGAAAAACGTTTAGTAAAAACTACAAAATAGATAGTAAAATAATTTTATTTGACTATTTACAATATGTATACCTATAAAAATATAACGATTTGGCTTGTTACATTTAAGCATAGTATTGTAACACATTGATATTATACAACATTATAAAAAATAGAAATTCAAAAAGGCTGCAACAGTAGATAGGTCTGTTCTTTAAATTTTAATAAGTAACATAAGCGTAGTTTTAAACATAGCATAGAAAACCACTAGAAGTGCCTAAATATTTACAAAGCGATGCCTAACTGTACAAAATTTCTATAAAAATATGGTAACTTTTAATAAAAAGTTACGTTCTACGTGTTAAAAGAGATAAAAAAAACTTTATGTACATGATCACAAGAGAACCCTGAACCACACCGAGTATTTCTTTTATAATTAATTCAAATACCATTTCAAAACAAAACTATAAGTCCAAATATCTAAATTGAATGTTGAGCAATGAAAAAAATATAATTAAATATAATCTATTAACAAAACTACAAAGACAATACAATTAAAAATTATACACAAAAAAGGACCTAACTCTAAAATGATGACAGTTTCGATAAAATAGACATTTGATTAAATAATACAAGTTAATCACAATCTGTATACAAAGGTAAGAAAAGAAATAACAACCATACGTAACATACATTTAGAAAACTTTTAAAAACCACAACATAATCCTTTATAACGAAGCAAAGTCATGACAAGTCAGATTTACGACAACCCAAGTACTTAGTACCTACGGACTACGTATAAATGTTTCAAGGAGCAAAAATTTACATTTTTATGACAATATTTTTCAATATAATTGCTCAAAAATTAAAAAAAAAAAACCGTATACTTACAAGACATAGTTAACAATAGATATTTAATTGTTAAATTCGAATTAAAATTCAGCTATCGAGACAAAATAAACGACTTTATTGAACACGAAGATTTAAATACAGAAGACTAAAAACAGAGCGTTTTTACATGCCACCTCAATGCTTCTAAAAGGTCTTATTTAAAAATTAAATTACCTATTATTCTGAAGAACTTTCTAGAAACAACGAGGCACCACTCAAACGCGAAACCGAAACTCTCAGGTCCCTAGCGCGACATAGACAAGAAAGCCTATCAATCAATATCCAGACTCTTGAAACTACTGGTGAAGCTAGCGAACATACCTTTACTAGGCTTCTTGATTCTCTTTTTCTCATCAGCTTTAAAGATTTCTGTCTCAATCAGCCATTCCCTATAGTTATCTTCCATGTTTTTCCTTTGTTCTTCGTGGAGTTGCTTCACTGATGGGAGAGGTCCTCCAAAGTCTTCAGGAAGGAGTTCCTTGTCGACGATGGACTCTGGTCCTTCGGAGGAGAAGTTCAGGAGGTTGAGAAGGTTGGAGTGGATGAGCGGCTTCACGAGGCACATGACCTGGTTGATGAAGGAGACCGTGTGGACGACGTGGATCTTCTTTAGACGACACGGGTGGGCGTTCTGAAAGAAGAATGATTAACATGTTAACGAAAGGCGAAAATGTATTTCAGTTATTCATTACATTCAGACTAAATTATGAACAGATCACTCTAGTAACAAATATTACGCTAAAGGCTGGTAGACGAAAAGGAAAATTAACAAAACATTAGAGCTCATTAAGTTAAATGGAAAATAACGTAAGAAATAAAAGTACTTAGTTAATATCAAGTACAATGAAAACCAAAGGTCCTCCTCCTTTTTCAGAAGCTAGTTAAGAAACTGTTTGCCTTGAAAAATTATATACGCTAACAATTGTTACAAAATAAACCAACCTGAATATAATGCATAAAAGCTCGAAGCGCTGGCAGCGTCACCCTGGTCAAATGACCAAGACTGCAGCCCTTCATATCGAAGATGACGATATAACCCTCAGACAAGCTGTCTTCAGACAACTTGACATCGTTGAACATACAGAACACGCGGACTGCATCCGCGAAGTTTAGCTTGCTATAGTCGAACTCTGATAGCCGGTAGAGGAGCACGTGGTAGCCCTCCGTAGTCTTGAGCGGTAGACCTACCATGTGCCTGAAAAAGATAAAAGATCTTTAAGAAACTTTGAAAAATTGACGGTGTAGTTTTTGGGGTCAAAAATTTCTAAACTATCTTGCAGTTGACTCAGGGATTCTATCAAATAACACTACAATTATTGCATGAAAATGTACAGCAATGAAATCATTATAACTTGGAAGTTCATATTAAATTACATGGATAGTCTAGATTTTGATATGTACTTAGTTAACAAATTATGGCTCGGAAATTGAAACATGCTTTCAAGAAAACAAACACTACCTTCGTCGAACATAGGCACTTTGTTCGACGACACTACTTTTCGCCTCGCTGCTTCCCTGCGACTAGGCACTCCTTGCTGTTCCCCTCATCGCTGTCACTGTGGCGAAGATGTCAACAGCCTCGGACACCACGGCCTGTCTTGCAGCCGAAGTGCGGGTCGCTTAGCGCGCCACGCGAACATTAATGACATCATCCGACGAGCTCTTGTTACCGTCGGCGTTCCAGCTGTATTAGAACCCAATGGCTTGGTACGCGACGACGGCAAGAGACCGGACGGTATGTCTCTATTTCCTTGGAAGGTGGGTAGGCCTTTAGTGTGGGACGCAACTTGTGTCGATACTCTTGCGCCATCCCACCTTCCTGGATCGGCATGCTGTGCTGGCGCTGCTGCTGCGGCTGCGGAAAACCTCAAGCGGCGAAAATATAATAACCTTATCGGAAATTATATTTTCGAGCCGTTTGGGGTTGAAACCCTCGGGCCGTGGGGTCCGAGTGCTCATGGTCTTTTTACAGAAATTTCAAAACGGCTGGTTGACAATTCCCGTGACCCAAGGGCTGGCTTTTACCTTGGCCAAAGGCTAAGCATTGCCATACAACGTGGCAATGCCGCCAGTCTCTTGGGTACATTACCAGTCGACAGCGATGCGGATGAATTTTTCGACGCTATATTTTAGTTTTTGTATAGTTTTAGTTAAGTTAGTTTTTAATCTTGTTATTTTTGTTAATTAAGTTTTTAGAAAACATTAAATACCATGTCTTATTAATGATCAAGGCGTTATAGTACAAAGTAATACGAGTACATCATTACAATAATGGAGCGCGTTTAAATGAGGCGGTTACTCCGTACCATCCTAAGGGACAAACGAAACTATTCAATAGAGAGATATAATGAAGAGATACGCAAACAAGATATCAGCTTGACAAGAATGCTTGACACTTTCTATAATGGACTGAAGCTCCCAGCTCAGATATGAGGACTGAATAGGTTTTCATTCAGTTGACCGCAGTTACGTTAGATTACTTATTAATGAACTAATAACTTTTGTCTACAAACTAAATATGTATCTACTTGAATTTGAAACAGACCCACAGACAGGTATTTTAAATTGAAATTAATGCTTGAGGAGACCGCCGCTGTACCCATAAAGTTAAATATATTATATTAGATGTATAACAATTAATATGGTTCACAATAAAGTATATTCTATTCTATTCTAGGGCATCGTTCTACAGGGTGGCAAGCACATCTACGTGCAACCTGTTACCATGGATTCAATACAGACGCCAGCACATCAAGCTACTACAATCTGTCAAATTTCTTTAATAGATTTTCAACTTTATCGCTAAAACATAAGGTTCAAAGTTGACTAGGAAAATTTTACAGTTTTGGGTAGCTTTAGGTATATGCTGGCGTCTGTACATATTATTATGAATCTGGACCCCCTGTGTTGATATTTTTCGTCGATCCTCCCACAATTATTTTACCTTTAATTTTACATCGCTGTCAAAATCACAATGATCTTTATACTCATTGCAATAAGAGCTCAACTGTGACTAATGAGCAGTGATCGGAATAGGCTGAGTATATTTACCTAAAGTTTAAAGAACAGAGACGAAAATCGGAGACTTCCTTATGACAATTTTTTTTTTACCGGAACTTTAATTATGTACCTAACTTTCAATATCTTACTAGTATTTTATCATTAAAATTATTTAAAATGCTTTAATGAACCGTAATCAATGTTTTGAGAAATAAAATAACTAATATTAAAAATTACAACAACATGTGACATTAACATGAATATATCGTCGCCTTAGAGTGAAAACCTCGGGAATGCATTTGCATAGTTTTTTGTATGAATACCTTGTAAGTAGCATTTTATGCATATCTAATGTAATGAGTCATTAATATATTTATGTTATATTGTTATGTTCAGCCAAAAAAAAAAAAAAAAAAATTTTGTCATAAGGAAGTCTCCGATTTTCGTCTCTGTTCTTTAAACTTTAGGTAAATATACTCAGCCTATTCCGATCACTGCTAATGAGACATAATTACTTTTTCTATTGTTATGAATCGGTTGCTGTTTGATTGACTTGACATGTCTGTAAAAGTCACAGTGATCTTTATTCTCGTGATAATAAGGTTGCTATTGGGTTACTGCTGTCAGAGGTAATAGAACTATAAATTGACTGTTGTCTCTGCCTCTCTTTACTCTGTAACATCTATGATATTTTCGGTTTTTTGAAGTGAAAACTTCTTTAGGCGCGTTGTACATTTTTGAGATGGGAAAAAACTATTGAACTCGCGCCACTATTACCGTAATCGACATCGCTTTGGATGTGTTCGGCTGTCCTCGGGATGTACTCGGTTTTAATGTATATCCGATATGTCAGTTAGTGATAGCAAAGTACTATTCTGTTTGTGTTTTGTTTTCACTTCTGTCGGCACTCCCGGAGTGCTACTGTTTTTTTTTCTTATTCAAAATTCTTCCACTTTGGACCTACATATATTGGTGTATTCCCGTTCGTCCCACCGACTTCGTCCCCGTCGTGGGACGAACGGGATTAAGCATTTAAAATGATAACATACCATTACCAATTAAGCTACAAGACATATATAATAATATCTCTGTGTGTAGAAATGTTGTATTGTTTTTAATACAATAAATGCTTTCCGAATTTCGTGTTTGTTTTCTAAGGGCTCCTTAAGGGGACGAAGTCGATGGGACGAACGGGAATACACCCATATATTTACATTAGCTTAGTATACAAAATCGTGTGAAAAGGCAAGTAATACAGCGGGTAACATGTACTATTGTATATAAATGGTAATGATTGACGCAGTCATTAACATTATATGGCCTGCACTGTAGGTTGGTAATTACGCGTTGCAATTACGTCTATCGTGTCTGTTCACGCCTTTGCACATAGTGACCGACTACTGGACATTGCAATATGAAAATATTTAGTCTCTTCATTAAAGCAATAAAATACACGAGGGTGTTTTATTTTAATATATATTCATGAGGTTTTAATATAACAATGAGAAATAAAGGCTCGTTTTGACTTTATGTCATATGAATTTTAGGAAAAACTCAAAAAAAAATGGTATGTTAGTCACGTATGTGGGTAAACGTAGATTACAAATAAAAAAAACAAACAAAGTATTTATTAGTTTTATTAATTATCTATATTATAACCACAAAATACAGAGAGTAGTATAACACCGTCGAAGCATATCATAATGATGTAGACAATGATGTCAACATGCACTTGATAGAAGATTAATCAATTAAAACTGTCTAAAAGTGAACTTTCATAAACCAAACTTCGAAAATCGATGTAATGTGTTACAAAATTAGATGCCAACAATCCCAAGATTATCATTTAGTAAGATTTCTATATTAAATACTTAGATTAGAAAGTGGCCCGTTGATTAACATGGATTGCAGCAAGCGTTGGTTTACGATACGACATCATTCTAAATTGGTTTGGATTTCATGTAATTTAGTGTCAATTTGATGTTAGTTCGAATCAAATTAATTCAATTTATACCTCGAAGGTGTCCAGAGGAAAGGGCATGTCGAGATTAAAGTTTTCAGTGCAAATGTGTATTGCCATAGGACCACAGAAAGACCAGAAAACGATAGAATGATGGATGTAGTGAATGATGACACTGCTACTTAGATGAAGGCTAATAAAGATGTACGGGAGAAGTAAGATAAGAGCCATGCTGCGTCGACCCCAAATACAATGGGATACGGACAGGAAGAGAATGATGGCAAGCCAGGTCCAAGTGTATGTTAGTTGACATTTGGATTAGATAGTTAGGTACAGTTCACTGACGATGATTGTGAGGCCAGGCCTATCCCATGCCGGACGGCGCGTATGTGTTCCACGCGCGCCTCAAAGAGATGTCAGCATAAAGGAAGGGGCCGAAGCCTGCCGGGGTTGCGGGATTGTCCGAAAGGGTTACCGCTACCCCGGAACATAAAGGGCTAAGGAAGGAACGCGGGTGGGTTTCAGTCAATAAGAGTCTGACACTCCCTTCTGCTCCACCCAGAGCGGGATAGGTCATTTGATGATTACCCATCCATAAAAAAAGTCCTATACACAGCAATGGATGTCGTTTGGCCGAATTATGTTGCGGTTGGTGAATAGATCCGAGGTGTTTGCCCTCAAGGTGAAGTAGCATTCGATGGTGTCCGTCATCTCCCTGACCTTGTAGTGGCTAATGATGATACAAAAGGTAACTTACGTGATGTCCATTATAGTTTTGTTCTTCGGCGCGAGCGGGTCGCGGTTCGTGAACAGATCCGGGGTGTTTGCCCTCAAGGTGAAGTAGCATTCGATGGTGTCCTTCGTCTCCTTGACCTTGTAGTAGTTGGAGTGCAGGAACAAGATCACGTACTCGTCCGATATGTGGGGCAGGTGCGGCTGGCTCTTCATCCTGGAATTATGAGAGGTTTTTTGAGTCATCGTAAATTAATTAGACAAATGGTGGGACAAAAAGTTTTACTTTTTGTCACGTGGTAGGGAATCAGACCAGAATAACTCGACAGTTTTTGCTATAGACATACATACATACATAATATGACGCCTTATTTCTCAGAAGGGTTGGGCAGAGGCGTACCATCGCGGCCTTTTCCGCATGATCGCTTAAAAATTTTTTCGCCTAAATCCTGCGGCGGCGCCAAGCCACGCCCTTAAAGTTTTCGCCTATTAGGAAAGCGATAACGCAATTAGTTGCAACCTGCACTGCGCAGCTTAGTGACGCTTCCCGTGTACTCCTTTTGTGAATTTTACGGACAAACTATTTGATCTTGGCGCGCTTACTAGAGAGCGCTTCTATTTTTTGAGTGCTTCTATTTTTTGAATATTCTAGCATAGTTGAAATAAAAAAAAAAAAAAACAGTTTTATATAAATCTATTGCGTCATTTTAGCGAATCCTACCATTGGTTATCGAACATTTTGATTTCTTCATTTAATTTTTAAGGATATGGAACCCAAGGCTTTATGATTAGATGCTATCTTTGCTATCAACGTGGCAGCGTCTATATAGGACGTAGACGTACGCAGTTCTGAGGGGCAATTCTCGTAATTTTAAGAACGTTCACAGTCTGATCACAGTCTTAATCTGTCAAAAATACGTCTAACTTCCCTACATTTTTGACAAGTTTTTGACATATGTTTGTCGCCGAGATGAGACTGCGACTAGATTCTGAACGTTTTAAATTACGAGAATTAGCCTTCTGTTCTTGTCTAAACCAACAAAGCGATAGAATTTCAAACTGGTCAGAAAGTATAGTACTCAACAAAACCCTTAGAAGGCGTTTTGGTGATGTCATACGTTTACATACAGTAAGATTATTGGTTTAGAAAAGAAGAGACAGCCTTCAATAATATACATACGTAGGTAAAATCTACTTGTTTGTCCCTATGTTTTTCTTTTTGACGATACATTATTTTTATAAGCACTAGAACCCTCAAAAATGCCGATTTAAACCGCTGTTAACAAAGGAACAGTGTACTTTGACAACTATTAATGAAAAAAGAAGAAGTTAAATAAAAACTTGTAAAAACAAAACATAGGGATACAGTTATAATATCCTTCTTATTCAGTTTATCCTCGAATTATGACTTTTTACTTAGGCTTTCTCAAAAGTCTCTCCGACCGCATTTCCTCTCAAGTACCAGTACCATCTACCTACTTATCTTGCTGCATACTTGTTATTCATATCAAAATATCAATACTTACCTATCAAAATTTAGGGAAAACATGCAGGTTGGCGGGTGTGGGACATAGACGCGCAACCTGTTAAGTGTGCTTAATGTCCGAGTTAACTGGACGAAAACAAACATTAGTTAAAATAAATGTTCATGTATATCGAATTTATTCAATTTCGAGCGGCCATTGTTGTTTACATCTTTGGCAAATTTAGTGCGGCCGGACCTTACATACAAATGCATATACATCAAACAATCTGAACTAGCTCACCCCAGTTCACGTATTTCTTGTTAGATTACATTTTTTGCCGTCCACTGGACGCACGGAATCGCGTGGCTAGTTAAAGGGAACGGAATCGTTAGCATGCAACCGCGTCCACAATGCGATAGCAATTGAAGCGTGAACTCAAATATTTGTTACGTGTGTCCGTCTTAGATTTTTGTGTAGGGTAGTCGGAAATTTAATTGTTTCAGGATTTTGAGACGATGACGATATGAACAAAGTTTTAAGTAAAAACTGCTCATCTCCATCTTCCTTCCCAATGCCCAGATCCCTATTTTATTTATCCCAATTCATTGGGGATGGTGCATCACTTAATTTCTTCCATACACGTCTAATAATATTTCTTTACTAAGCCTAAACCGTCTCACGAGCTGTTGCTGTGCTGTTGAGCAAAGGCCTCCCCCAAATCCTTCACTTCGATCCAACTATTGAGGTACACGTCTAGGTCTAATAATAGTTATTTTAACATTGAACCTCTTTCTCTAGCCATATTATGTTTTACTAATCCATCGTTCTTTCCTACTCATGAGTCATGCATGTTCTACAGGGCCGTCTTAACCATGTTGGGCGCCGGGGTGCGAAAATCAGCCTGCGCCCCAATTTTTATGTTTTATTTAATACTTACTCTACAATAAAATTAGGTACATTTTCAAACATAAAATTTAATTTTTCCGACTTTAAAATCGGCAATTGTTTTTATGATATCGTCTGTTTTGTAATCAACTTTCAATTCAATAGATAAACTATAGCCAAACTTGTCAATCTACCTTGACTTGAGTCAGTTAATCGTAAGTAGTTTTTTATTCATTTCAATTTCGAGAAGGTTTACGCATGGTACGTCACGTGTAGTATAAGGATTGGCTTGCGCCACCTAAGATCCTGCGCCCGGGTGCCACGCGCCCCTTGCACCCCTGGATAAAGGCCCTGATGTTCTAGATTCGTTTTCTTCATCCATTTAAACTAGTATTCTAAAGAGTAAAGAGAACGTTCGTTTCCGCTAAAACGGCTGAACGGATTTGGATGAAATTTGTCAAATGGGTACCTAACCTGGATTAGGACATAGGATACGTTTTATCCCGATAATCATACGGGATCGAGACATACGCGGGTGAAACCGCGGGACGCAGCTGGTAATTATATTAAATGCGAAAGAAACGATGTTTATTTCCCTTTCGGATTTCGATGTATGGCAGGCAGGTGGACCATGGCCTGGGCATAAGATATCTACTTTTATCCTGGTAGTACAGGTACATTCCTGTGAGAACTGACCTTCACGTAGGCAAAGCTGCGGGTAAATAGCTAGTTTTGTAGGTGTATCCCATCGATCATTCATAGAATCAAGATAACATCCCCAGACGGTTAAACAAAGCTAAAATGAATGCCAAAGCACTACTAAAAAGCGTATTTGGCATAAATGTAGGGGTTCGAAGAAAATTTTGACAACATGCCAGACTATCGCATGAACAATATTTACTTGAACAACATTCTCCGAAACTCTAAGTCGGTGTTCGTTCTTATGACATTACTTTCCAATCTTGTTTAATTTTGCCAGACTGTTTGAGGATGAAATGAGCTATCACATGCTAGCTAAGTTTTTCCATCTCTAACTATGTTAGCCCTGTCCCTGCGAAGCCAATGCTTCTGAAAGAGACCACAGCCCTCAGAGCAGGATTGGAAAAGTGGGCCTCCGTGCTCGTGGGACTACGAACCCCAGGGGTGAGGGAATTGAGAATAAAGTGAATTTTGAGGGGCAGAACCACGACCTGAAGCGCACGACGAGGTTGATAGGAGAAAAAAAACCGAGTGTGCTTATGACCACACGACTGAAGTGAAACTTCAAACGTATTTGGCTATGAGAGGAAGAGAGAAAGAAAATGTGCGCGCGCACTGTTTTCTCTTGCTTATATCCCCCACTCGACTCCCGTTCGCCTCGCCCGATCACACTTTTCGTAACGCTTACGTCACGCATTCGCCGCAGCTTACTCCCCAAGTCAAGCGTGCGTAAAGAAGTTTTACTTCAAAAATTTGTTTCCTCAATGTGGTTGAGCTTGTACTCATCGAGGTGTGCACACACTCTTTATTAGGGTTAGGGAAACGGATGCCCCATTGACGTCACCCACTTTGTCAAGGAAGATGCTTATGAAAATAGCAGTATTTCCAAGAATAGCCGCTGTATACATAAACTGTATACTATATGGCAGTGTAAAGATTGGTTACCCATCCAAGACTTAGCAGTAACAACTTTGCTTACCTTAGCTCGATCGGTCTGCACTTTTGGTATAACCATTCTTACCGGGAATTGGGAGATAAATATTTGTGGTTTGAAAACATGGTAGTAAATAAACTTGGTAATATATCACTGAGGTTGGTTGCCAAAAACAATTGAGACTCGCATAAAGTATGTGACATATACATTTTCAACACACTTGCTCGTAAAATGGCTCTTAATGCACAGCTTTTAGATCCATAATGCAGTGTATTACAAACGCGTGCTTTTTCTTTACGTTACGGTACTTGTGCTTTATTTCCACAGATAACTATTTAATTTATTAGTCGGAGAAGTGCGTTTTTTTTTAATCTCTTCAAAGAGACTTCATGCCAAAAAGAATCCGCGAGCCATATTTTACTTTTTTTTTAAATAGTCTGAATTGTCCTTGGTCCCAAGATGAACTAAAATTTATTTACCTTAAGATGAATGCGCAGTTGTAGCCCACGAAATTAAAATTTTCTAACGGTCAGTGTCAGGTTGTATCTTGATCAAAATATGATTCGCGACTATAACAGATACGTATTTACAGAATTATAATCATTAGAATCATTAAATACATCTTTCTAAGTTAGATTTGTTCCATAAGAACATATCTCTTATGGAAAAGTTCTTAGGGAAGAAATCTAACTTAAATATATATATTAATGATTTTAATGACTATAATTCTTTAAATACATATCTATTATATAAATATACATTTTGATCAAGATACAACCTGATACTGACCTGCGAATTGTAAAAAACTTAAAAAAAAAAAAATTTCGCGGTCTACCACTGCGCATTCACCTAAGGGTGCATCCACACATAGCGAGGCATGTGCCGCAAATGATTTTTTTATATGTATGGTTGCCTCAGGCTGAGGCATCTAACATACAAAAAAAAAGCACTTGCGGCGCATGGCTCGCTCTGTCTGGATGCACCTTATAATTTTCCGTCGTCTGTCGTCTCGTAACCAAACGGAAAAGACCACTGGCGTTCTATTATTGCGGATTCTCACTGAATTAATGTATATTTCTCTATGTCTCTATGTTTCAAATAGTACTTTCTAATTCCATACTAACTAAACTACAATTTGACATACGACAACACTAAGATCAGTCTTAACATTATTTTGTGTTTATTATATTTTTTCTATAGGCTGTATATCGGTTTTGTTATTGCCTTTAAGTAAATAAACGCGCGCCGCGCTAGCAATGCGCGCGCAGGTGTAGGAATGACCATTACTTACTCTATGGGTAAACCTGCGCGCGCACGTCAGCGCGGCGCGCGTAGTGACAAACCAAGCCCGCCATTATCCATACAAGTTAATATTTAACAATACAAGTCTGTTTTTTTCCTCACAAGTGTGTTGAAAAACGTCGTATGATACGCGTGTGCATTGATAATTAAACTCTCGGCTACCTTATCGCGCTCGCCTACGGCTCGCGCGAATAATACCGCCTCGAGTTTAATGATCAACATAGCACACATGTATCATAATGTACTATTACTTACCTACATGTTATGCATATATTTACAGTACATTATGTATTTATTAGCTTGGTCTTATAAGTGCAAATAATTTGTTAGTTACTTTTGGTGCTTTTGACGTTTGTAATCTTAAGGCAGAGACTGACTTGCAACATTTGGCTGTAATGTATCGAGTTTTGTAACGCGTTACAGCAGTCAGTGCAGCTGAGGCGCTCGATGCGAGTATTGCGAGCACATGTTTACAAACAAGTCAGTGCAGGTCATCCAATATCGTTTTGTTTTTTTTCCTTCTTCCAATAACAATAACTAAATAAAATTAATGAAGCACATACTACATGCTTGAGTCTAGTGCTCGCAGCGAGCGTTCGCCGCGTCTTGCGTATATTTGTGTATCATTCGAGGAGAGGTTGGTTACAAAACGGCGTGTAACCAACCTCTCCTCGAATGATACATTACAAACAAACGTTGCAAGTCTGTCTCCGCCTTTATATGTATCATAGAGCAATCAACTTGCAATCGAGTTCTAATAACTAGGCTGTAGGCTGCATGCCATTGCCCTCGCTTTTTTTATGAATGCGGTTACAAAATGGCGGCCCTATTTCACCTGTTTGCTCACAGTTCACGGTTTTCGTCTACCCATTGTTTAAAATAAGTTAAGTTTTGTAATGAATGCACCTTGAGGTTACGCAGCCGAAACAATTTTACATAAACTTTGTAGTTTTATGCTAAATTAAATCTTACTGAAAAACCTTAAATCATGAACATTTATCTATACCGGAATTACCAGAGGGCAGAAACTGGACATGTCCTTTTATTATTTTGTAAAAATCATTGCTTTATGGTCATTAACCAGAAAGAAAACAGGCGAGAGCGTTTCTATGGAGAAACGACCACCCGCATTTCCTCATAATAAGTAGGTATATTGGAATAGGCCTGTTTGCAGCTTGAGACCTTTAACCCTTTCTCCGCCCTATGAACCACGTAATGTCTGGAGGCGAAAGCGGTTTTCGAAGACCCTTCTATGACCATTTTTACCTTTAGTTATAATATGTTCTGTGGTCTAGTATCTGCTTAGCGGAAAAGTGTAAGAACAGATTTCCAAACGTTGAATTAAGATATTAACGTCAACAGTAAAATTCTAAGACACACCATTGTTGATAATCATCATCATCATCTGCCTAGCCATTTCCCAACTATGTTGGGGTCGGCTTCCAGTTAACAATCATATAATCATATTATTTTTAATTTAACCACGTAGGTACCTCCTCACAACTACGATCAGCTCTCCTAGTTTAAAACTCCACCACAAGCAAAGTCACATTTTCAACTAGTACATAGGACGTAGAACACGAATGTAGGTTGGTCGTCCGCATCCGACCCACATTCCGGGAACAAAGGACTTATCGGGCCATTACCATATTATTGAGAGCCTGCACGGAGCGAGACGCTCAGCTATTTACTTGCACACCTATTTATATGTACAATGGAGTTTTCAGTTTCAAAGTGGAAGTAAAAACTACGAAATGATGCAACCACAAATATAGTTGGGTAAGTTGAGTTGGCTGAGAGGATTAAGATGATGATTGCGACAAGATGCCCTACCAACATCACACGGTCCAGATGTAAAGATGCAACTACGGGACCGTTGAAAATCAATTACCTCACAATAGTGTTACAAATTAATGAACTACTTACAAATGGACTACATACTGTATACGATTATTAAGTAGGTACCTACTACACAATCAATCAATCAACCAATCAACTCAGCCTATTGCAGTCCACTGCTGGACATAGGCCTCTCCCAGACTGCGCCACAGCACCCTGTCTTCCGCCTTCCGCATCCAGTCTACCCCAGCCACCTTCTTTAGGTCGTCCGTCCATCTAGCTGCTAACTACACAATATACAGGGTGAATTTTTCAAGTTATCAGCGTGTTTTTCAGTGTTTTCAAGGTGTTTTTTTTTTTTGGCTAGGCTGATGGTGAGATATCCTGCGTTCGCAATTTGTCTTCCAAACATGTAAACAATAATGTGTTTTTGAAAAATAACTTTCTAACCCACAAATTTTTACTGGTACTAGACACTGTAGTAAGCCAGGTACTATATATTTGACATTATTACTACTATACGATATATTTGACATTAGGCTCTATGAATCTCAGACATGTTTTGATTTTTCACTATATACCCGTACTTTTTTATTTTTTATGTATTAGATTAATTTAATATCTTGGCTTCACATGCCATAATAAGGCTAAGTAGAATATAAGACCAAATAATTTAACATGTGGATTGTGGAACCACCAATTGCATTTACTCTATTTAAATGTGAATAAATGAATTTGAATTTAAATTAAATTCAGTTTGCGCTACAACTTTAATTATTTGTTTGTTTCAATAGTACTAATCATTCAGAACTTCAATTATTTAGGTCTTGTTCAATAGTACTAATCATTCAGAAATCGACATGAATTACACTAACATAAAGTTGTTATTTGTTTAAGTGTAAATAACGTCAGTTTTAAACAAGGATTTGAATATAATGTAGATCATAGAGTCAATGGTAACGGCCCTGACTTAGGAGTTGTAACTAGGTTCGAAGACTGTCAAGCATTTTACTTTGTATAAATTATTTCATCATCACTGTTCTCAAAACAGTGAAGGAAAACATCGTGTGGAATCCAGCATGTCCTAGAACAGTGTTCCGAAAAAATATGTACCGTGGCACACTAGTGTACCGTGGTCATTAATTGGTGTGCCTCGGAAAAATAAAGTTATGTTATAAACTTATTTACAATAAAAACCAAAAAAAAGAGAGCGCCGCAGGACAATCGACGAAGAGATGAGAGCAGCTTTGTCAACGATGACGCCAAATTTAGACCGTCTGTGTTCGATTAAACAGGCTCAATGAGTTTTGCATTAAATACCTTTTCTGCAATTTAAACTTTAGGTTTGTTGTTTAATAATAAATATTGTTTCGATGATTAATAAATAACTGTTGATTAATATTCCTTAAAAAATGATTTTATTTGTGTTGTACCTCCAAACATTTTCGTTTTTCTAGATGTACCTTGAACACAAAAACTTTGCGGAACACTGTCCTAGAACTAGGTATATAATTCGAAGAAATGTGCCATCCACCAACCCGCACTGGGCTGTGTGGATTATGGCCCACTACCTCTCACAGAGAAGAAACCTATGTCCCAGCAGTGGGAACATTATAGGCTGATAATGCTATGCTTATACACAAAGTCTCTCTGCTTCTCTGACAGCTCGCTAAGATTCCAATGATAGATAAAGTGTGGAACATACTTTTATTAAGGGGACTGCATGACGTAAAGCGCGGTCACTGTCGGACTGCATAGAAAAGAAAGAGAAGCGACGAAGATGACACAACGCTGGTAATTTATTGCAAAATATGAAGCAATTATTTATTTACAAAAAATCTATTGTTTGGACTAAAAAATTAAAACACTAGTGCTTTAGTATGTTGCTTGTAGAATAATCTAACAAAAAATCAGAATGATTTTATGTATATTAGTATGGTTTTTATTGTAAAAAGAAAGTTTTTAAAGGTATCTTCATGATTTTTTTCTATCTATCGTATCAAAATGGTTGTATTATGTTTTCAACACACTATCTACCTAGCATATATCCTGAAGAATATCATATATTTTTCTGATTTTATTTACTGTAGTCGATCATATACTTTTAGGCATTATAAAACTTGCGTTTTTTGCGTTTAGGTCCTGTGGTTCTCTTAAGCAGACAATTATATTGGAATCTTGTAAACCCAGAGTAGTTAATCTACACTGGTTTCTGAGATCTCTAAATCAGTATTCGTGATTGGAAGACCGAAACCAATGGTTGGTTGTTCCACTGCGCTCCAGGAATGCATTCCACTGCGCTCCAAAATAAAATATGTAGAGTCAGCATAAAAGGCAAACCATACGTTGTTTGTCATACATAAATATAAATATTTTACTACAGTGCAGTAGTATTTTTTTACAGTGGATTCATCTCGTGTGTCAAAAATGCTCAAGGCCATTTCGCACTTTACGGCCCTAGTGTGACTGAATAAACATATTTGATATGCATTTTTTTTTTCTTTTTTTATGATAACAGCTAATCAAATTGCATTTCAAAAACCATACGAAAGCGTCCTCAACGAAATCATTGATAGATAGTTTTCCTTTCATACCCATAAATTAAAACCAGTACATGCAAGCAAAGCAAACACTGTTGGTAATAAACAAAACAAGTTTTCTTTAAATAATATTACGTGTTTTGTTATCAGTCGAAGCTTGTGACATAACAACACGTTATTACGTGGTCTACCTTCGGCAAGGTCGAAGGTTTTACTTCGAAAACTGGTCAGACAGGTGTTCTGCAACGAGATATAAGACGAACAGAAGTACCTTTTGAAGATAATACAGGCTGATTGGAAGATGGGTGCAAAGCTTGACCTTATGTTGTGATGCCTTAGACGAAGTCTTACCGATTTCTTTTTACCTAATTTTTATGTTTTTTGTGTCTAATGACGCAGAGACCTAAAACATGTTTTGCTAGATTGCTTACACATTTCTTTAATAAAATAAAATAAAAATGAATTCATTTATCATTCAATTTGGCCATAAGTAAGCAGTTTGCTTAAAATTTTGGGAATTTGTGAGACTACTAAAAATAAAATAGGTAAGACTTCGTCTTGTCTTAAAGCTTTGCACCCATCTTCCAATCATCCTGTATAATAATAATTCATGAATAAAAAGCAGTGAACGGAACAGGCTGAGTATATTTACCTAACCTTCGGAGAACAGAGACAGAAAGTGGAGACTTCCTTACGATGACATTTTTTTTTCCCGGAATTCGGGAAAAATCTTAAATAAGTTGAAAATAAGATTTACTTAAGATGGGTAAAGGCTATTTTTAACTAAACTTGCAATTAACAAATTTTCGGGATTTTCACGTAAAATCCCGAAATAAATAGTCGAACTTAAAATAAAAAGTATTAGAAAGCTGAAGAGAAATTAAAAATGCAGAAACGCAGAGAGCATATAAACTCATAATTCTTATAGATCTGCATGCACGCACTGACCGCAACAATTTTATCCTTGTTACAATCACAAAGACCCTCTTCAAAGCAACTACCTACTTCTTATATCCTTTGGCATGATCTTCTACTTAACAATAGTAATTCATTCAGTGACAGACTCAGCCTAAACGGCTGTGTCTCAAAGCATGAAACTTTGCGCAAGAGTTCCTTTTATAACGAACTAGCTTCTGCCCGCGACTTCGCCCGCATGAAACTTCACCCTCCCCCCATTCACCCTCTTAGGGGTGGAATTTCGAAAAACCCTTTCTTAGTGGATACCTACTATTCACTAAGAACACACCCTCCAAATTTCATGTCTCTAGGACCAGCGGTTTAGGCTGTGTGTTGATATATCAGTCAGTCGGTCAGGGCTTTGAATTTTATACAGAGTGTTACGGAAAGGGTATATCAATACAAACGGGTTGAAGAGTGTATCTGGTTTAGAATCTCTGTACAAAATTTCAGCTCAAAAGCAGTAACTTTGAAAATGCTTAATATTTTTTTATTTCGATAGTTTATTAAATTGAAATCATAACAAACGCGTCACCGCACTACGAGGGTCATTATCCATTATCTGTAGTGTGTCTGTGCGCCTAGTACACGCACATCACGCCGCCGCGCGCCAGTGCAGCGCCGTGATGTCGAAATAAAAAAATATTAAGCATTTTTAAAGTTAATGCTTTTGAACTGAATTTTTGTACAGAGATTCTAGACCAGATACACTCTTCAACCCGTTTGTATTGATATACCCTTTCCGTAACACCCTGTATGTATAGATGTGACGACTAAGGAAGATTTTTTGAAAATTCATCCCCTAAAGGGTTTAAATATGGGATGAAAGTTTGTACGGAAGTGCGTCATTTTTGCCGATGTCTACAACGCCTGCACATGCAGAAAACGCGTCATACTGACGTCACGCAAAATCCTGCATTATACCTACTAAGATAACTTTCTTCATTGTTTCAGTCTCATAGACCCGTCACAAGGCATCTTTATCGCTTCATCTATCAACTCTGCTTGCTATAAAGACCTATATCCGTACTCACCACTCCCTGATCTGCTGTATCTCGTCCTCATTACCCTCGGGAAGCGGTTTGAGCCCGCGCAGGAAGGGGTGCAGGTACTTAGTTGCTGACATCTCGCAGCCGCTCTGTTTCTGCAACAATGATAATTTTATGTTAAACCTTAATCTGGTTTAGTAGATATAAGACCTATTCGTAAAATGGCTTACGGCGAAAAAAATTACCTCTTGGAACGGCTTATTCTTCAAAGGATTCGTTCTCATAATACCACACATGTTTAAATCTGTTCACATAGCCTTAAAATACTGAATTTTTTTGAAGAAAAATTTCTAGGCGGCGATTCGATACTTAATTGGACAAAAATTGAGAGTGAAATTTCAAGAACGCCTCTCGTTTAGGCACATTTCGTTACATGAGAGAGCCATTACACTAATATTATAAAGGCGACAGTTTGTGAGTGTGTATGTGTGTGTGTTTATATGTTTGTTACTTCTTCACGCTCAAAGGGCTCGACCAATTTTGATAACATTTTGTATGGAGGTAGCTGACTCCTTGGATTAACATATAGGCTACTTTTTATCCCGATATTCCCACGGGATCGACACTTATGCGGGTGAAACCGCGGGGCCCAGCTAGTAGTAAATAACGCAATGAATGTTGTTGAACTGTCAAAATTAAAGCAATTGCTACTGTAAGCGTGCTACGGAAAATGTATTTGTATGCCGGAAACGGCAGAATATTAATTAAGAACTTTTAAAAGTATGTAACAACTCTGTAACAATATTCTGACAAATAAATGGACTATGACTACGCAATTACCCCGGTCTTTGAAAACCATGAACATTTAACATTTTTTATCTGTCTGCTTTATTTTATAAATAAATAAAGGTTATTAAACTACTTTATAAATCAGTGAGAAAATATCTCAAAACCCTTCACAAACAATCAAGAAACCCGAAATTATAATTTGTGAGTTCTATATTCGTTTTGTCCTTTCCGAGGTTATCAAGGCAATCGACCCTGAATTTGGGAGCAAGCAAAAAAAGAACAAAAAAATTACACGTCAACATTATTTTGAACATGACTTTGTAAAAAAGGCAATGCGGCTAATTGGGACCGTTTGAAATCTCAAAAAAAAACAATATTTAATTAAAAATACACAAAAAGTTGGGTCAAGCACACTCATGTTTTGACTCTTAAGTACAGACGCCAGCACATCAAGCTACTACCATCTGTCAAATTTATTTAATAGATTTTTAACTTTATCACTAAAATATAAGGTTCAAAGTTGATTGGGAAATTTTGACAGTTTCGGGTAGCATGTGCTGGCGTCTGTACATAATACTTACCTAAGATTGTTGAGTGTCCATGCACAAACTTTGAAAAAAAAAAACATATGTAAGTAGGTGTATTCTAAATAGGCCTATGAAACTGCTTGCGAAAACCTAAAAGGTTTGTATGAATTATACAAACCTCTACATTATCTGAACCATACACTCCTAAGGGGGAATTGGACGAAACGTGTATGACCTACTTAATTTCTTATCAGCATCCTAATTGCGCAACACATTATCAATCACAATTTGAAACATTTTGAAGAATATTGCTAATCCATTACTTCAATGTTCGAAAAATTCGTCTGCTCAACAACGTAAATAACGCAATGAATGTTGTTGAACTGTCAAAATGAAAGCCATTGCTACTGTTAGTGTTTTAAGGGTCCTGCAGACAGGTGCGACAGACGTGTTTACGCGATTTCATGGAAATCGTTCTACCAGAATCGCGTCGCTCCGTCGCGTTGCGCCTGCTTGCGGGGGGCCTTTATGCAATTACAATTTTTGACAGATGTGACCTTGCAAAAAGTGTCAAAACACCTAAAAAGTTTGGTCGAAATCGCCCTAAGAACAACAAGAGCTAATTTAGCCAATTTCCCTCCAATGATGAATTGCTCATAACTAGACCCAACACGTCTTCAACTTAATATACTTAAAGATTTATGTACTCACTTTTAAACCAAATCATCATGCATTATACATAGTGCACACAATGAACGCAGTCATCATTAAACTTGAATAAATCAATCTCGAATCACCTAATCACCGGTAGAATATCATTATGTTATCCTGGAGACTTATGTAGGTATATCTACATACATAATTATTTAGCCTTCGTTATGACTGTGTGTTATAAATTAGGTATGCAGTGAAATTAACTTAGCTACAAACAGCTATTATAATCACAGCAAATTTAATTCCTACGTCTATGCTAATTACTAATCTATACTACGATAATAAAGAGGTAAAAGGTGATGGATTTTTGTCCCATACAAGCTTGGTCCAGAATTGGACACAAATAAAACAAAATGTATTATAAAGCAATAATAGTGTTTTAAAACCCTGTATATTTTTGT
The DNA here is from genome assembly GCA_947508005.1 of Amphipoea lucens. Classification (NCBI taxonomy): domain Eukaryota; kingdom Metazoa; phylum Arthropoda; class Insecta; order Lepidoptera; family Noctuidae; genus Amphipoea; species Amphipoea lucens. Next base: position 5,425,537 of record OX382376.1, on the reverse strand, counting down.
TCGTCGTAAAAGTTGGTGAAAGGCTACAAGACCATTCCCAAATCTGATGACTTCAACCTGTCAAAAAAATTAAATTCAAACCTGTCGATCACGGACGAATCCACTGTCTTCCAACAGATTGAATTTCACTCAAATCTAACGAATGTATCATAAATGATTCTTTCGCAAGCCCCATGCAGTTTACAGAACGTTGGATCCCCGTTGGAAACCAGGTAAAATCAGAGTTGTCCGAGATGCGAGTTATAAGGATTGTTATTATAGCCGAGGTAAACTGCAATGCAAAAATCCATAGCCCAAGAAAGGCGAAGTCACTCAGAAATGTAAAAAGATAACCAGAAACACATGACAGCCAATTATATTTTTGAACAATTCACAAGAAATGGAGTTGGGAGTTTGTATGTAGAGTAGAGGGTATCTTCGAAACTGCGATAACTGCGTAACAAACTAACAGTAACAATCAATGGCTTTCATTTTGACAGTTCAATAACATTCACTGCGATCGTTACGTTGTTTAGCAGATAATTTTTTCGAACATTATGAAGCAATGGAATAACAATTCGATTCCTTCAAAATCATTCAGATTGTTATTGACAGTGTTTTAGTGTGCTAGGGAATTAGGATGCTGATACAATTCCGAAACTTCTTTCACAAATGGATGGGATGGATGGTGGGGTCCGCACTTAACATCTCTTGCAGGGCGGCTAAGTTCAGCCGCTTACGCTGTTTGGAAAATCCGCCAATTAACAGACGTGGATACCGCGAGACTGGTCTATTTTAGTTACTTTCATAGCATCATGTCTTACGGTATTTTGTTGTGGGGACGGGCTGCAGATATTGATTCTATCTTCATCCTGCAAAAGAGGGCTGTCAGAGCCATATACAAGCTCAGCAGACGCGATTCTCTAAGGGAACTGTTTAAAAAAATTAACATCATGACGGTTCCTTGTCAATATATATATGAAAACATTATGTACGTTCGAAAAAATCTACATCTTTTTAATAAGATAAGTGACAGGCATAATTTTAACACAAGAAATAGGAACAAATTAGATCAACCGCGTTTCAGATTGTCTAAAGTAAAAACTTCTTTTATGGGTTACTGTGTAAAATGTTATAATAAAATACCATTCGATATTCTTCAACTAAATGAGAAGAAATTTAAAACATGCATTAAACGCACACTATGTAGACAAGCATATTATAAGTTGGATGATTATATCGCAGATAAAAATGCTTGGCTAAATGCTGGTCCTGCTCCACAGGCCCTTGAGCTCTCTAGTTAAAATTTCAATATTTGGAGGAGGTGCTTCCCTTTTTCTTTTTTAGTGTTTCTGACATTACGATCTTAATATTTATTTTTATTTTATTCAATCATGTTTTAATTGTTTAATGCTGCAATACTAAACACCTTTTCCTGTTTGGTATTAAAATTTTTTATTCATCTCTTAAATAAATTGCAATCTATAGTTTTGTATCATTTAGAAGCATTTTTTCAATTTTGTAAATGTAAGAACCATGGATCCGTTTATTATGATTTTTTGATGTTGACTTGAAAGAGCATGTCAGTTGAGAATGTGTCATGCTCACTTAAATGTTTCGCTGATGGTGACGCGTGTGTTGGATCATTCGGTTCCCTACAAAATGGTTGAGCTGGATGGTGCTGATCCATGCGTCATGTTCGTGAACGGACGCCGTCGGTTGAGACTGGTCATCTCTTAACTGCCAAGGCTTATTTTTAATCTTATTTCTTGTATTGTTTCTTCATTTGTGTGTTTTTTTTTACATTGTTCTTACATATAGAAGCAACAAGAATAATGTACTCAGGATTTTGTAATATCTTGATTTAAAAGAGTGTCCATGGAGTTTCTTGCCCGTTCTTCTCCATAGAGATCTACGCTTTGGAATGGGCGACTAGCTTCAACTTTCTGACTAACTGACCGACTACTTAATTTTGACAATTCAAAAGTACCTGTAATGGTTTAATTGAAATAAATGCTTTGAGTTTGAGTTTGAGTTTGGAAATCTACAATATTTCTTATGTTCAAACAAGAAATTTCATGCGGACGAAGTCTCGGGCAGAAGCGAAGTGATCTATAACTACATGATTGAATTTCGATTTGCTTCCTTACAAAGAAGGCCAAGGCCGAATCTGTGGGTTTTGTTCGGAGAAGGGGGGCCATCAGACAATGCCTAATATTCTCTAGTGTCAAGAAATTCCCCGATAACTTTATATTCATCGAATAACGTGGTGAATATCGTAAGAAGTGGAAGAGGAATTATATTTTCTATTCTTAACTTAGGTACAGTCAACAAAAGAGATATACATACAATAAAGAAGTCTCGATGTTTTGTCAAGTCGTAAAAATCGTGCGAAGTAGAAGCGGGTCGCTAGTCTATACATCTATACAAATAAAAAAATTGTCTGTCTTTCTATTTGTTCCGGCTAATCTCTGAAACGGCTGGACCGAGTTTGACGGAATTTTCACTGACAAATAGCTGATGTTATAAAAAGTAACTATTAGGCTACTTTTATTTTATAAAAAGAAAGAAAATCAAAAGGGTTAAATAATGTCACGCGTACGAAGTCGCGGATAAATAATCTAGGATTTCCAAGATCATCTACGTTACGGCTTTTGCAGTTTTAGCTGTAATTGATTATTTAATTTTCAACAAAACCTTCACATTATGATCAATATGGAATTCACACACGGCCCTAAGATTTCATGGTTGCTCTTACTTGCTGCAATAAATCAATTCAATCTACTTCCACCCGATATTAAGAATTGCAATCAATCCTTAATTTTAAATATTCCTTTATTGCATGTCTCGCTTATTTACGTACTTACATAATCAGGAATTTAAATGTTAGCACATAGTTATTACAAGTCATTATAATGTAGTAGAAACCCGACCTTCGCATATTTATGATATAAGAAAATGATGCTTCATGTTAATAACTAAGCAATGGATAAGTTAATACCCTTTTTTATTATTTTTTGTTTAAGTATTAAATAACTTTTTGCTTAAAACGTAAATCCCAGATTCACGCCAATAAAAAAACTAAATAAATATCCGGGTAATTTTTACCTTGACTGTGACTATAGGTGCCAAAACAATAAGCAGTGGCATCCTCCTGACTGGTTGTAGAAACTGCGATAGCCAAATTTATACGTAATACGTGGTGATTGTGCATCTAACTTTGCTAAATCTTTCGTAATAGGATTGGTCCAAAGTCAGTCCCTTGAGGCACACCGTAATTAAGTTGCCAGATAATTAACAGTTAAATCCTTTAAAACACAGAAAACTACACCTACTTCTTACATACAGAATTTAGCGCAAACAAATAGTCCACACGTTAGAAACGCAATCAGAACAAGTTATTGCATCGCTTTGAGTAGTCAGGTGATCAGGTCGAACGGTTACCTGCCAACCAGTGCTGAAAGCGATGTAACAACTATCACGGAATTCACTAATTACAAACTTAATTAGGTGAAATTTGGCTGTATGCAATCGTACCTGAGTGTGCCTGAGGTTAGTAAGAAAAAGTTACGAGCATTTTTTTAAATATGTGTACCTAATTTGAATTTACAGCCTGCCGTTGCCGCAAGACTTCAATAAATAATACACTCTAAATTCATGTCAATAACTCAGAATTCACAATACAGACGAATCTTTCCATTTAAGGAAATAATAATGAAAGTTTGAAAAAATTAATTCCATCTCCGCTATCTACTGCAACCTACAGCCGTAACTGCACTTGAAGTGTAAGGAAGTTAAATACACTGCTATCTTTTGGAGTGCCGCACGGGACCTATTTAGAGCCAAGTTTACTGAACGAAACAAAGTTCATTACTAAAGCGGTACGTTATTCTGAGCTAAATGTTGACTATCTGTGAAATATGTTGAGGATGAGGATATTATGGCTATGAATGATTCTCATTAAAATGGAAACACGATCACGATTTTTTGGCATGGGTATATTTTTCACAGAGACAGAGAGTGACAGCAGTCAAAAAATAAGAATAATTTTAATGAAAAGCAAACATAAATATGAGTCTAAAAAGGCTGGTTACTGGTCATCAACAAAATAATTAGATGAAACTCTAAAAATCAAATAGTTAATTAATTAATTAGCATTCTCGACAAAAAAAGTCAATTAAAAACTTGTTTTTAGAACAAACTGTAAAAATAGTCTTCAATTCTCTTTGCTTTAAAAATTTAAACAAAGAAAAACTTACATCACTCAAATGTTGCCAGTTGTTAAAATAACTATGACGCACGTAACTTTTATTCGGTTTATTACAAATTACGATTAACATTAAGGCATTATTTGCACAATCTCGTAATGTTTGAAATTCACTTTCTAACGTAACGTAGAAAGTGACGCATGGAAAGCCGGTACTGGGACTATGTCGGTCTCTCATGGATATTTACTATAACGCAACAAAATTACCACCAATGTGTTGATTTTAACTGGATCTTACTGTAATTTGTGATTTACTGGAAATAGTGCATACTCTTTTATTAACAGTGTTGTTAACAAAAAGATAGATTGATATAGGTAATTATATTTGTATAGGAAAAAGACAATAAGAAAGCTAGCAACATTGTCCTATATGGTCCGGGATTTTATTTTTTTAGTCTGGAATAAAAAAGTAAATTTAATTTTAATTTTTTAAATTAATTTATTAATTTTATTTTTTTACATGTATTTACAGTACCTAGCGTTAAGGAAGTAAAGCAAAGTTTGAACAATTGTTATTTTGATGTATAACCATTCTCTTTATTATCTTTTGTATTTTTGAGCGTGAGATAATTCATTTGCGTATCTCTTACGTCGCTATCAATGTTACTCGCATTGATCAGCTTGTAATTGGCCATCATTTACAAATTGTGCTAGATATAAAGGAATACGGTAAATTTTCTGGACTATTAGCTATATTTATCGATAGAGAATCTTGTGGCAGATTCCCAGCTTGAAATAGGCCAATAATGCCCCAACATGAATGCCTAATTATGTACTGACGATATACAGGACTGAAAGAAACGAAGTAAAAAAAGTGCATCAGAAAAATTCTCTGACTTTTTTCAAATCTAAATAAAACGAAAAAAAATTAGGCTGGCTTCACAGCTATCCGGGAGACCCGAACGGGCCAACCGTACACGGGAGACCCGTACGGGTAGTACCCGCAGTGCTCTGAAACGATGATTCAGTACGATACGGTTGCTAGCAGGAGACGGATGCGCTGTACGGTATGTATTTAGGTGTCTTACGTAAGTGTGTATGTATATGTAATGTACTATATATAGACAACACTTCTCGCGCTTCTGTTATAATTTTTGCACTTTCAAAAGGTTTTTATGGAGGTGTCATTGTGTTAACTAATAATTTAGCATGTCAAAACGTTGAAACTGGTGCTTGAAACCGCAATCTAGATATAGTCTGATGAATCTAAACTTACAGACAAATGCGGTTGAAACCCTCTCTTCTTGGTGAAATTGCAGGCAATAGCTGGTCATTCTTGCTACCATCCTTTCTCTTTACTCACAATGACACCTAAAACAAATGGAATAGAAACTACAGTGTCAGACTGTCAGCGCCTGAAGCCATGAAACAGTTGAGTTTGTAGATACATGTTTTGTTTCACAGTAATAGTTGTAGAAAACAGTTTTCTCTGCCTACGGCCATAAGTACTTTCCGCGAACTCTCACGACGTCTTGGGGCTTAATTTTAGAAGCATCTAGGTTAGTCTAAAGAGTTATGGCCGGTCGTCCATAACTCTAATAAGAAGTCTGTCACTGTTCCAATTTGTCATTGTATAAAAAACAGGACAAAGTGAAAAATAACTTTAATTTCGGAAGTCGGTGTCTTTGGTTTTGTATTTTCGTTCACTTGCTGAGTATCTACAGACGCCAGCATATCAAGCTATCCGAAACTATCAAATTTTCCCAATCAAATTTGAACCTTATACTTTAGCGATAAAGTTGAAAATCTATTAAAGAAATTTGACAGATTGTAGTAGCTTCATGTGCTAGCATCTGCACCTAAATAACAGTGACAGGAAGTTATTATAACATCATCACCATTCACTAAGTGGGAAAACACGTGTTACTGAACCTAACTCTAAAACCACTCATCAGGACTTGACCTAAATATGGGACTACACAGAGTCTCGTGCACCTTTTTATTTATCGCGTGGAAATCCTCATGGATGTCCACAACCCTGGGGTGGGTGGAGGGGTCTGTCAGACTCTTACTGACTAAAACCACACGGTGTCCTGCTGCTACCTTTAGCCGGGGTGCTGGAGTGCTTGCTCATTTCGTCACGCTCCCCCGGCTAGGTGTTGGCCCGCATGAATGCATGCGGACCCCGTCAACCTCAGCGGCCGCAAACAGCCACCATTCCTCTAGAGAGAGGACAGTCTCGTACACCTGCACTAGAATGAAATAGGATTCTTTTAACCATCTGGGTTAGGGGATCAGGCCGAAATAAATCGGTATAGACGCCAGCACATCAAGCTACTGCAATCTGTCAAATTCCTTTAATCGATTTTCAACTTTATCGCTAAAGCATTAGGTTCAAAGTTGATTGGGACAATTTGTTACTTCCGGGTAGCTTGATGTACTAGCGTCTGTACATTAGCATACCATATTATATGACTTGCCTCTATCTATAAGATTGGCTATTTTACTTTTATTGACTAGTTATGTAACTATCAGGTCATCGTCTATTCGTCTTTATTACATACTTAGATATTTTTAGAAAAAACACGGTTTTTACATACTTACCTACATTTGCATCTCAGACATAAATAGCACTATAATGTTTATGATTATTTTTTATAACATACCGGACTTAATTCTTCAACCGGTTTTCGTTCCGTCTTTCGTGGTAAAAACAACACCAGTATAAAATAATCTGCCTAGCCTTTTCCCAACTATGTTTTGGTCGGCTTCCAGTCTAACCGGATGCAGCTGAATACCTGTATTTTACATGGGACGACTGCCTATCTGACCTCCACAACCCAGTTACTGGCTAATACGATACCCCTTGGTAAGACTGGATGTCAGACTTTCGGGCTTCTGACGACCCGTAACGACTGACAAAGATCTACGAATGACGGCCGGGAGCAACGGCTTAACGTGCTTTCCGAGGCACGGAGGGTCTTGGTATGTAAAGATGGTCACCCATCCACGGACCAACCGCGACAAGTGTAGCTTAACCTGATCGATCGACCCGTGCGGCTGTGATTACTTAGCCACAAGCCCCAATATAAGTTGGCCTCTTATTCTATTGAAAGCCTGTACTACACTGGGAAGACTACGCTGGGCCAGTTCAAGATCAACGTGTTGCCATACCCTCGACGTGTGGTGTGTCAGGTGTGTGTGTGTGTGTTGGTGTGTGGTGACCATAGATAAGACTCAGGTAATTTTAAGTTTTTATCAACCTCATTATTTTGTAGTTTCACGCGTTTTTTATGAATATTCGTAATCATAGGTCTGCTGGTTACTATCCGTTGAAGCTCATACAACATATTTTTAATACCCTCATTATTTTGGTATCCATCACATAGGGCTGATTTTTCCAACGTCAGATAACTTTATCCGAGGAATATTTTGAATTTTTGACAGTTCTTCCATACAAAAACTAACAGACGTCAATTTTGTTCCACGAATAAAAATTATCTGTCGATTGAAAAATCCTTATGTCTATGATACGTGCAAGTTACTGACGTTGCTCAAAAAGCCGCTAAGCTGAAGTGGGACTGGGCTGACCACGTCTGCCGTATGCCCAATAAGCAGTGGGCCAAAATAACCCCTACGTGGAGCCCTGACACAGCCAGAAGGCGTCGCGGCAGACCCAGGAAAACCAACATCCAGTGGTCCACTTTAACCCTGGATCGAAAGAGCTGGAAGTCATGGGGAGAAGCCTTTGCCCAGCAGTGGGATAATGCAGGCTAACAGTAACAGTAAGAGCAAGTTGCCTCGAATTGACTGCCTCGTCAGTCTAGTGGTCGCAAGCACTAGTACTGAGCTTGAGGTCCAGGGTTCAATTCTGGATTTGTTGAGGGCAATAGGCTCGCCTCCTATTACATGGAACCTAAACTTAACTGGCGATATGTGGCCTCTGCCAAACCCTTTGCGGGAATACACGCGTGGTGTCAAGTATGTGTTATGTTAAGTGCAAGTGTCTTGGGTGTTCGTAGGCGCGGGTCTGCAGACGGAGAGTAATGGATAGCTCACCGTCCGATCAGGACCAGGCCCGTGCCGGACGGCGCGTATGTGTTCCACGCGCGCCTCAAAGAGATGTCAGCATAAAGGAAGGGGCCTGTTAGGGCCGAAGCCTGCCGGAGCGGAGGTGCGGGATTGTCAGAAAGGGTTACCGCTACGTCGGAACATAAAGGGCTAAGGAAGGAACACGGATGGGTTTTAGTCAGTAAGAGTCTGCACTCCCTTCCGCTCCACCCAGAGCGGGAGGGGTCATTTGATGATTTACCATCCACAAAAAAAAGGTGTCTTGGGTGTTGGTTCAGTCAAGTTAAAGTTTGCTATAATTTAGATTGGGAATAGTATTTAATTGAATGTACTATGTAGTTCGCTCCGAGAAGATTGATTCTAAATCTTATTACTTCACAGATTAGTCTAGCTGCTTCTGGAGTTAGGTCAAGTTTGTTTGGGCATTTAACGAGCCCATAATTATTACCATATTCATATACTAGTACCTACATGGCAAATCATTGCTTTGGTACCTAAAATATGAAGATTTTCTCAATCATAGAATTTACAGAATCTATGGAATTTGAGGGCTTAAAAGTTTTAAACTATACATAGTGGATATTCGCCAACATCAGAGGGGCAAGGCTCGTAATTTTAAGAATGTTCACAGTCTGATCTATCTCAATCTTTCAGAAATACTTTAATTTCCCTACTTTTTGACATTGATTGTCGCCGAGATGAGATTGCAACTAGATTTTGAATGATTTTAATTACGAGAAATAAAATCATTCAAAATCTAGTCCGGTTTCACCGAAAACCGGTTTTTTAATACGAAACCCGAAAAAAAACCGGGTTTTCATTTTGGCCGGTTTTGCATTCCCTATCTTCAATATACTCTCTCTGCCTCTTTTAAATTCACTTGACCACTTTTGAACCGTAGTTAACGAAGGTGCAGAATCTTGGTAGCCACTATTTCTTCGTGAATAGTTTTTTTGATTTTTTCCTTGTTTGGTAAGGAATTTAATAACAGCGCGCGCTCGATTTTCTTCGACATTCTCACGTTAGCCATTCCAGTTGTCGTTGACTAAGGATAACTAGTAAACTAATGATCACAGATATGAAATTTTACCTTTATACCCTTAGATAATGTCATTAATTAATTGATTAGTCAAATTTTCAAATTTCCCACATCATTAGTAAATCACCCTGATACCGAGAATACATTGAACGCTCCTCGTAAATGTCAAATTGTTAACAAATAGATAGGTATTGCTAATTTGCTTTAATTACAGACAAAAACCTACGGAGCAGTAGTAAATGAATAATTGTATGATAGAGACCTACTTTTAATCGTAATTTTGCAAGCTAATCAGTTTTAATTACTTATACCGAGCTGTGTTATTAATTATCCGACTCTAAGTACAAGATGCTGTGCCTAGTCTTGTGCTATTTATTCTGTGGCCTAGTGAACTAGGTTAGTGAGGTGTCATAAATGCACTAGGTCAGGTTTAGTAATGAACTAATTATTAATTATCTACGGAGCGGTGGAAGCTCCCCCAGTGTGCAGTGGGTTGAAGATAGTGGCAGGAACTACGCGGAGGTTTTAGTTGGTATATTCGTAAGGTCAAAAATAAATTTTCTCGGAGTTTAGACAGAAGGTAGTCGATATCCGTGGTAGGTAGGTATATGGATTTCCCCATATAAAAAAGTGTGACTAATAACTAAAAACTGCTTTCTGAATGAAGTGGAAGTTTCTAAGGCTGGCTTCACAGCTATCCGGGAGACCCGTACGGGTTGTCAGTACGGGCGCCCGGAGCGGGAGCACAATATGTTAGGCGCTAGAACATCGTTTCACAGCGACGCGGCTTGATCCGTACACGACCCGCTCCGGGTTGATGCTGCATCGCGTTTTGGCTACTCTCTGCGTTTGGACGTGGTATCGGAATCGCGCGTTTTAGCGACTGCTCCGATGCTGGCGCAAATGCCAAATCGCTGCGACAGCCATCCGAATGTGTGCGGAGTGTAGCGTTCAGCCACTGTATCGAGCTCCCGAAAAGCGACTGAATCGCCGCGTTTGGTGTTTTTAAGTGTGCGGTGTGTAATGCTTGGTCGCTGCATTTAGCTTCTAAAAAGCAGCTGAATCGCCGATCGCCGATGCAAAAAGTAGCATGTGTGTTTTGGCCCTTAGATTTGACAAAAATATGAAGAAACAGGGATCAAAAAGTTTCGCGTCGAATTGAAAACCTCCTTCTTTTTTGAAAATCGAAGTAATTTGCACCAGGCCACTAACTACGGTGAAACATTCACACAGGTTGGCAACATTTTCGAACTATGAGTCAAATGGCCTCCAGGCTAAAGACTTTAAACCTTGACAGTGACAAACGAAGGCTACACTAGGTGATAGCTAATGTATTCGTTAGACCTACAGCTTTCTGCAATACCTACGCCAGTGTCAATGAACTAAAGCAACTGGTGAATGTAGAAACAGGGCTGGCGAATTCACTAACAAACACGTTTTACAGAAATTATTCTGAAAAAGACTTCTGGATACGGGAAGCACAGGAAAAATTTTATAAGTACCAAACATTCTTTAATAATTAATCTTTTTTTTTTCTCTGTTAGTAACTTAAAGTTAAAAAAGCACGCTGCATTATGGACCTAAAAGCAGTGACGGATTAACCCTTAATCAAATTAAGCAATTGCCTAGGGCATCACGTCTGGGGCGGGCACCAGAAGAAGCACAAAAAAAATCCGTTCTTAGGGCATCACGTCTCACTTCCGCGTCACCAAAAACCACACCAAAAAAAGTTTCTAGGACTAATTTGAAAATTCGCGCGTTTTAAGTTGACATAGAGTCCGACTTAGTCATAACCCCGCTCCCGCTTGCCCACTTGCTGCTCGCTAGTGCATTCGGCAATTCGAATGTCAGCCAATCACAAACCACCCCTTCCCTCGGGCCCCCCGCCTGGCGATTTATTTTCGTTGGATCCCGCTTTTGAATCCCAGTTTAATATTTTTGGCGTTGGATCCCGCAAAACATTATTATGTATTTCCGTTGGATCCCGAATTTAAAAAATGCAAGATAATTACGTTTTATTGTCGTTGAATTCCGAAAAGTATTTCCGTTGGATCCCGAATACTTAAAAAAATCTGAATGCGGGTACTTTCAACAACATAATTGTTTATAATAAACTGAGGGGTTCACTAATGTTTCACCAAAAACTCCGTTGACAAATTTTTAGTTTACAACCAACGTTTCGTATACTATTTATTTCACAAACAACTCATTTTCTATATAATCTAGTCGTTTCTGGCACTCGCCGGCCGCTGCCGCGGCACCGCTCGCTCGGCACGGGTCACAGTTTTAACCTAACCTAACATTGTTTTTTTTTTAATAATTAACCTAATCTAACTAGTTCGGTTCCGGGTAACCCACTAAAAATAATCTCTTTTCTTCTATTAGCGAAAGTCGATGAAGGAATGAGCTTCATTTTTAGGAAATTGCGTAATGATAAGTCAATATGTAAAACGTTTTTATTCCAAACGTTGTTTTATGAGATAAAATTAATAAAAAATGAATTGCTTGTTAAATAACACGTTATTAAACAAAAATTTATCAGTTTAGTTTATAAGTTTAAGTATATGTCGCTTGCTACCGCGTCACCAGTCCTAACTCTCTATTATATTTTGGCTGCTGAGACCAAAACTACAAACGTACAGGGATGTTTTATAAAATGCGGCTGTTACTTTACAATATTGTGGTGTCTTACGACTTCCACGCGAACGAAGTCGCGGGCAGAAGCTAGTGTTTGATAAAGGTAAATCACTTTTCTTCTGAAATGTACACATGTTGTTATAACATGGGATTCAACGGAAATAGCAAACGGGATCCATCGTTAATACCTAAAAAATGGGATTCAAAAGTGGGATCCAACGAAAATAAACGGTACATCTCATCATCTTATTTTACAAAAAACTCATGTTTTTAGGCGGTAAAGGTTTAAAGACCGATTCTAGTTGACATACGGATAGGGGGGCCCACAGGCGTGGATTGCTTAGGGTATCAAGTAGTCTTAATCCGTCACTGCCTAAAAGCGGTTCATTATGAGCCACAAGTGAAGCGATACTTGGGAGAGGTAGATGTCCAGCAGTGGACGTCTTACGGCTGAATGACGATGATGATGATGATGAATTTAGAAAAACCGGCCAAGTTCCTTACCACAAGGAAAAAAACACGTTTCTTGTATGTAGACCCCTTTAATTTTTACTTTATTTTATTTTTTGTTGTTTGTTGTTTTAGCGGCAAAAGAAATACACAACACACTGTGAATTTCAACTGTCTACTTATTACGGTGCATACAGCCCGCTGACAGACAGACGGACTGACGGACAACCATAGATATCCGAGAGATATGCCTTCACTGCATATTTGTTCAAGTTCAAGTGTCGCCACATTTTCCCCACTCCGGAAACTCACACAAAAACAAAAGAAATAGATACGGCACACATGATCAAATTGGGCGGCTTTTTTGGCACACACACAAGAAAATAAGCGTAACACTTTTGTGCTATCTTATTGCACACATGCTCAAAAGGGGCGGGCACTAGAAAGTATAGACACAGTCACTGAATGCACACATGCAACTCTAGCATCAACTAGGGAAGATGAGTTAATATAAATATATGATCGATAAAAATATCGATAGATATCAACTACAAAAAATATTAAGCATTTTCAAAGTTAATGCTTTTGAGCTGAAATTTTGTACAGAGATTCTAGACCAGATACACTCTTCAACCCGTTTGTATTGATATACCCTTTCTGTAACACCCTGTATACAGTGTGTCAGGTTAAACGAGGGACATACTTTAAGGGAGTGTAGTACCCATGAAAATGAACAATTTTTACTAAGAGACCAACACTGAAATCGAAAAAATTAAACCAGCCGCTCTATACATTTATCTACAAATTACAGTTTGGATTGACGGAAACCAATTATTTTCCCCGCCTGTTGCATCTATCCATTTATTTTTAATTTCTGGATCTTACGGGAAATTGAAATGAAATGTATTAATTTTTGTAAAATAGGTTCTATATATATTTTCGTATTTAGACAGACTAACAATATTTATCGATAGCCATATCTCAGCGCTATGCATCACTACCGTTGCTAGGCAATTTTCTTGTTATTTCAAAAATATTTCACAACGAAATATTTGTAAAATCCTTAAATAATATAATTAGTGCAGTGATTTTTTAATTACCGATGGTAGGACATGCCACTTGTCTTAAGGTTTGTTGTGATTGTTCTATTTTTGCAAATAAGGACGGAACAATTCTGCATTTTGTAAAAATACGAAATGACACTACACGTTTGGATACAAACATATGACTATGGCGCTTACCGCCGTCGCGCACAACAACATAAGGCCAGATTACAACTTATGGCCTTTTATAGAGGTGACATGCGACACGCCTCCATGCCATATCCCTCGATATCCGTGCGGACAACGGAGGCTTATTCCGTAGGGTCACGTTGTCACCCTTTGGGTCCGGAACCCTAATGGTAACGTGTTCAAAAAATCATGTATTTTCTTGTTCAAAAAAAGATGAATATAACGAGAAGTATATACAGGGTTATTGGAAAAACACCAACAACCTCTTAAGAGGTTAGTAGTTAATTAGAGGTAGTACTCATTATGAACAACTTTTACAATGGGACCAAACCTGAAATCGCGAAAAAAAAAAACAGCTGTTCCCTATAACCCTGTATATTTAGGTAGGTAATTGCATTTTCATTCAACTTAACATTTCTTTAATATGCAGATTGATTATCTATAATTATTTTCGATCAAAAACGAATGCCAAAAAATGTGCCGCATTTTTTGCCGTCGTGGTTTGTATTTTACAAAGGAACAATAATTAATTCCTTTAGCGTTAGTACCTAACCATGATGGAGGCATTCTCGCGGTTGCTTTTGAACTCGTTTTGAATGTCAAAGTCCAATGACTTGAAAGAAACAGTTTTATTTTTAGATAATAACAACTTTTATTATCTGTTTACAAAATAACTTAGTACCTAGCTATAATTGCCCAATTAACCGTAGAGTCAATAAAGACATGTTTAGAATCAATATTATCGCTATTATGTTTGTAAGAAGCTTATGTAAAGATTGAATTTAATTATTTCCTATTATTGTAATAGGTAGGTACCTAGTAGTTATCCAAGCGCTAGAGCTGCTATCCCAGAAACACTTGAGGGGCAATTCTCGTAATTTTAAGAACGTTCACAGTCTGAGCTGTCTCAATCTGTCAAAAATACTTCTAATTTCCCTACATTTTGACAAGTTTTTGACATTTGTTTGTCGCTGAGATGAGACTGCGACTAGATTTTGAACGTTTTAAATTACAAGAATTGGCCTTCTGAAATGTCTCCTCATTAACCGGCCCAAGTAGAAAACAGATTGTTTACAAAACAATGAACTGTTCTGTAAAAATCTAATCGTGAAAACTTAGGTAGAGTGAGCTGTCATTCAAGTTGAATCTAGGGATTGGCGCTGTTGGCAAGGGCAACTCTCACCTTAGTTTTTACAGTGAGATTTTAACAGAATAGTTTTGTTGTATCTACTCTGAAAATTCGATTTATTCATTTATTTACATAGAATAGAATACTCTTTAGTATGTACACCATATAAATTACAGACTTAAATATAGAAACTTTACAATGGGTGACACAATGGGCGGCCTTATCGCTAAGACAACCTTTGGATGGATTATTTATATTTATGATTATTTATATATAGGTACTCCAACGACTTGTTCACTAATAAGTCTAATAACATATTACATAAAATAACTTATATAAGTATCTATTAATATGGAATATTTATTTTATTTGTAACTAACTATTTACATTAGATACTAAATTAAATGACTAACTAACTTACTATACAAATAAATACAAAAAAAAAGGACACTTAGGCGTCGAAGTACTCGTCCGCATCGCTGTCATCCGGACACGTGCCTAGAAGACTGGCAGCATTGCCACGTTGAATGGCAATGCTAATTCTTTGGCCAAAGAACGACCCAGCCCTCTGGTCACGTTACGTGATGACCAGCCGGCGCGCACTCGGGCCCCATGACCCGAGCGAGCGTTTCGACCCCAAACGGCTCAAAGCTGTACTTACCCTACCAAGCATCGATGTAATGTTTTCGAGTAATTTTAGGGTTCCGTACCCATGGCATATATCTCATGAACCGTTATAGGTAGACAGTTGAAATTTTCACAGAGTGTGTACCTATTTCTATCGCCGCTATAACAAAAAATAAAATAAAGTAAAAAACTAAAAGGGGTCTCCATACAACAAACGTGTTTTTTTCGACGTTTATTGCCTTGTGGTACGGAACCCTTCGTGTGCGAGTCCGACTCGCACTTGGCCGGCTTTTAGATTTCAAGCGAAGAACTCTGTCCAAACGGAAAACAGCAACGCGTTTTGGCGGCAGAAAAAATCGAAATAATATAGTGGTGATCTTCGAAGTGACATTTTCACAAAGAGCTCTAGAATTACAACTAAACAATTAAATACTTACCCCCTTATTCATAAAACTTATCAAACCTATTTTAGTTAAAATGGGGTTTGTCTCTTTCTTACACACAGAAATGTCAACGTGACAGATAAAGACAAACGTTCTATAAACCTATTTTAGCTAAAATAGAGATAAAATGGGATTATGAATAAGGGGGTTAATACTTTGTGACACACTAAGTAAGTACCTTTAATTTCTTAACGTTGTGGGAAAAAACTCCACAGTATTTGCATCAATGGGAAAATGTCACTATGGACTAACAGACCCACTTTGTATTGTAACGCAATCTGCAATGTCGAGGAGAATTACTTCAAACAAGGTAGGCACAGACATACAGGCATTCGAAACCAAGCTAACTTGGAAACGGAGAATTCCGTCGATGCGTGGGAGTTCCAGTGCCTTAGGCATCTTATGGGCACGCTCGTTCCAAGTTCCATCATAGACCTCATCCATCGCTTTCCATCATCGCTTTCTTTACAGTTTCTGGCAGTTTTTTGCATATAGCATAAGCATAATCAGCCTCTAATGTTCCCACTACTGGGACAGTCTCCTCTCTTCGAAAGAGAGTGGACTATACTACTACTACTGAGTGGTCCGCCTTTGTACAGTTTTTACTTGTGCATAAAGTTTTAATAAATAAATAAATAAAAGACAATCTATTATACGAGTACATACATACAAATAAATAAAATTGAAGTGTCTGTTTGTACTGCCAAATTAACAGCTTTTTACTAAATGCATATGAAAGTACGTATGTACAAGTATATACGCTACTTACTTATAACAAAAAAACAATTTTTTAATTTTTTTTTGTCTGTCTGTCTGTTAGTTCCGGCTAATCTCCGAAACGGCTGGACCGAATTTGCTTGCCGAATTTTGCTGCTAGTGCTGTTACTTGAAGTATGCGTTGAGAAAATATGTTTTATCGTTTTTAGGTATGACGTCTGTAGTTTACACAAAAAAAAACTGATTTTTTAAACTTATATCGTCGATGACTCCACAAAAAGAAATCATGAAAATAATTCCTTTTTTACCCGACTTCAAAAAGGAGGAGGTTCTCAATTCGACCATACTTTTTTTTTGTTTTATATGTTTAGATATCGATAGCCATCAAGTCTGCGGAGTTTCGGTAACTAATTTAATTTGACCCGGTAGGTATCTGCCTATCCCATTCAGGATTACAGTCGTCATGTTACATACAATCATACTGGTGCTATGATAGGTGCCTGCAAAAAACCGATAAATTCGAAAAGCATCATTGTAGATTCTTCATCTAATTGCACTGACAATGTATTTTCTACACCTACATTGTATATAAAATTGCGCTACTATCAGAGCAATGTGCCGTGGATTTATAACGGTTAATAACAGCTGACAGATTGCTGGATAATTGCTTTAGAACACCTCAACAATACAATTATATCTTGCTTCCTATATAATTGGAGATATATGAAAACTTGTTGATCCCAATAAACCTTTTTTCATTTTCATAAGAGGAACAGAGACAACGGAAGTCAAAACATAATCAGCCTATAATGTTCCCGCTGCTGGGACACAGGCCTCCTCTCTGTGAGAGGGAGTGGGCAGTAATCCACCACACGGGCCCAGTGCGGGTTGGTGGATGTCACATGTCTTCGAATTTTTTGGTTCTAGGACATGCCGGTTTCCTCGCGATGTTTTCCTTCACCGTTTTGAGAGCAGTGTTTATGAAATTATTTACATAAAGTAAAGAGCCTGTCTAAGTTCGAACCTACGACTAACAACTCGTAAGTCGCGACCGTTTCCACTGGCCCACCACTGCCACAACGTTTTCATCCAATTCTGAGACGCTGAAAAGTAAAAATATTTTTGTTTTTTTTCCTAAACATTGCAATAAATAAATATGGGCTAAATCAGAGGTAAATAAGATTCTACTGTGGAAATCCATCCTGCAGAAGAAGATAATAATTATAACCGTGAATTTGAATGAACCTCACATTGGCAGTGGCCTACTAAATGCTTGTGACGAATGATGTTCAAACCAGTCTTATTATAACATTTAAAGTGACACAATGACCAATGTAGAGAAAATTAATATCAAAGACCACTAGAACGAGGCCAAAAACCTTTCCAAAAAAGCTTAATACAACGACACTGAAAGATAAATAGAAAAACAGACAGCATACAGAAAAATAAAAAACACTTTCCAAATGCCTTTATCAATTGCTCAATCACGAACTCACGACACCAAACAAAACGAAATTCTTAAACCAACATATTCTCCAATTTCTCCTGCCGACCCTAGCGAGCGGTAGCGTGACCACTCGCTGCGTAATCGTCGCGTAACCGTTACGTGCACGTTTACCGTAAACGACGATGCGCTAGCGGTAAATCTTGTTCTTAGACAACATCAGCAGTAAGTCGTAATCGGATTAATAAAGTTGATTATAGCAGTGCTCTGGTTGGTAATATGAGGCAGTGAGGAAGGGATTATGGAGCTGGTTTACTTATTTAAAGTATCACAGTACCTAGTCTGGTTTAAAAGTACCTAAGGTAAGTATATGTGAGGTCACTATAATGCATGTAGCTTTTGGTATTGTCTGTTTGCTTCGTCACAATCGGACAGAGAAACATAAAATATAAGGTCCGGCGTTTCTAAATTTGCCAAAGGTGTAAACAACAATGACCGCTCGAAATTGAATACCTACCTATTTACCTATTTAGTACCTATATATTTTTGACTCTTACAGCTTTCTGGTTATTATAAATTCCATAAAATTAACTACTATACTTTACATGTTGTATAAATCGTTTAACAGTTGTAAGAAACAATATTATCGAAAATTATCGAATTAGGTCTTTTCTCAAAAACTGTAATTTTACGAGGAAAACGCTTTTGTTTTTCGCGTTAGTGTTAGGTATTTATTTACATGTATCTGCATACTTGTTAGTATTGACTATATAAATTCGAGGATGCTCAGCTTATGCTCTTAATGATATTTATAAACCAATAACCTTAGGTTGGAAAGAGTAGGAGTGACACAGCACCAACTGTAGAAGAGTGAGCACCAAAAGGGGTGCAGTGTGCAATGCGGTTCAGTGATATCGATATTTCGAAATTTAAATTTCGAAAATTACATCGGCGCTTGCGGTTGACTGTATTTTTTTTCTGTGGATTTTTTATCGTAATTTGAATTTACTAACCACAGATTATTAAATCAATTAATTACTTAAACAATAAAAATGGAAAGCGCTCATTGATCTTCCGCGAGCCTATGATTACATAGCTCAATAAAAAAAAAAAATTGCACTGCAGACTGCAGCCAACCACTGGAAGTAGCGTATAATTACATTACATAACACACATTAGGATGCTAATAGAAATAATTATTCGTTCATAATTGCCTATGTAATGTTCTTTCTACTGTGAACAAATGATAAATACATGCAATTAGTTAGTTAAGTAGAAAATAGGAACTCGAAGCATGCAAAAAACCACTCAACTTAATACTAAATTACTTATCAAGTTTTTTACAACATTTAAGTCACTAGTGACGCAAGGTCAAATAAATTAGATAGCAAAACTCTGCAGACTTGATGGGTATCGATATTAAATATGATAAACAAAAAACAAACGCGATGAGTGATATAAATAAGATAATTTCATATCTATGTAATAGAGATTGGTATTCTCCAGACTAGACACGTGTGAACAAGGCTTTACGTCCAGTGAAAGTCTATCACATAGAATGACATAGTAAAGTAACACAAAATCGAAGCTCGCACAATTCACTAAAACTTGCATCTACGCACAGGTGCATCTGTACTACATTTAATACACACAGAAAATTGATTCTTCTACAGCAATGATAAGAACTATATTCGTTTGCCCATTTTTGGCGGGATAGTGAATGACAGTTGTCTACTCGAAGATGTAAAGGTATATAATTACAGACTCTGTGGTTCACAGATCACGGACTCAATTATGATCGACCTCGCCATTGCCCCTCAATTAAATCATCAACAGATATCATAACGGTACACAGGCATAATTTAATCAGACGTTTTCTATCGCCTACTGTCATAAAAGGTAAAATCTGCCATGTCAACAAACTGAAAAAAGTCGACGCCGGCATAAATTCACACGGATTCCACGTTATCAAATGACGTAATGCTAAAATAAACATAAATGACACATAACGGTACCAGAATAAAAATCAAACTTACTTTGATAAATCCTTTTTGGCAATAACAACAATAACTGGGGTAACAAACAAGTTCGTTCACTCGCGGGCACGGCGCGGTACACGTGGTCTCTCACTGACACACAAACAGCGACTGGCACTCGACTCCACCGACCACCACACCTCCAACCTCGTTAAACTTGTGCCGGAATAAAAAGTTGACTTTCTAAATTCGAATTTGCGAATCCATCGGACAGGTGAGCCAATGCTACACCGGCGAAAACTATCGAGTAATAGTTCCTAAGTTCCTACGTCATTCAATCGCATGTTTGAGTCAGCCAGTGAGAAAGGGGGGCTTACTTATTGTTAGTTTCATACAATGGAGGTCGCAGTTCAGAGGTCTCTGCACCTTTTAAATTATTGCAAGTAGATACTTATAACCCTGAGTAGGTACTTGGATGCTTTGTTACGAGGCCGAAGTATTACGTTTTTCAATAATACTTTAGGCATTGGAATAGGTACTTAAAATAAAATTATAAAATCTACGATTAAGTAATAAATAAAATTATTTCAATTTCCGTTAAAGTTTTATAGTTTGCGAGTAAAAAGTTTTACATTAAAATAACAATAAAACAAATACTTTCTCACAAGAATGTTGGCATTGTTAAAGATATATTTTTTGTTTAATCTTCATTACATTTTGACAAAATGTGATCCAAGACAAAGCACTGATGACTTGAGTGTCCGAATAGGTAAGATATTAACTATATTATTAAATCTGACATTATAATATACTAATTGCCAAAGGGGTAGGCAACACACACACATCCATTAAAAGGCCATCAACCGGGCACAAATCCAGACTCCGGTCTTCTACTGAGAAATTCATAAAAGAATAACTTAGCAACATTTTGTCTAACCATTTTATCAAACTTGACACTCCATGTTCAGCGACGCATCTGCGACCACTCGATCGACAAGACAATCCAAACTGCATGACAATAAACTTTTTAATTTCAGTCGACAAAAAACTAATCGAGAAAAAACGCCAAGACACCCGCGACATGTGTAAGAGGTTTAATTCAGAAGCTATAACAGCAAACCTCCAAGCAGAAGCCCTTCCCTTCAATAAATACGACAAAAGAAAGAAGGAATTAAAACTAAAAGAAATTAAAGAAGAGCTACAAAAGATAAAGAAGCATAGGGTCAAAAGAGCGGTCGATAGTGTGAACCCAGCTTTAAACGTAGAAGATGAGGAAAGGGTTGAGACGATTGTCGATAAAATATACGATGAGTTGCTAGAGAAAGGACATATGATCGCTTATAGACGTAAGGGAATGCCCAAAGCTGAAGTGGAAAGCAATATCGTAAGTAGACAATTGCAAACTGATAAAAACAGTACTTAAGTAATCTATACTAATAATAAAGCTAAAGAGTTTATTTGAACGCGCTAATATCCGGAACTACCAGTCGGGATAAAAAAAAGTTGCATTTGATAGTTCACTTCTTAAGGAAGGTTCTCGGCTATATAACATCACTCTAGGACCTTTAAGAGCTGAGCAGAAAGAAAAAGCCAGACCGAAGTAATAGCACGGGTAGGCAATGCGATGCGACGGGATAGGTCGGGGGAACAAGAAATTTCACGCGGACGAAGTCGAGAGCAGAAGCTAGTATTGAATAAAGGAGACCGTGTCCATCTCGTAGGTCATGCAGGTGAACAAGCTCTAAGGGGCCGTCTCCACGAGCGAGAGAATCGCGGCGATATTATCGTCGTGACTCGTGCCACGTATTTCTATACTCTCTTAGAACGTGTCTACACACGGCGATATCATCGCGGCGAAAATTTGATGGCGGCGATGGACTGCAAGCGCGTGAGGTCCTGGGTTCGATTCCCGGGTCGGGCAAAATGTTATCGAATTTTCCCATTAGGAATTCCTTAAGTAACAGCCCGGAGTTTGGAAGTTAGCGGTGTGATACTCCCGTGCCTCGGAAAGCACGTTAAGCCGTTGGTCCTGCGCCTGATCTCTCCGGTCATGTCGTTTTGCTGTCCCATTGGACTATGAAAGTGAGGGAAGAGGGAGTGCACCTGTGTCTGCGCGCACACTTGTGCACTATAATATCTCCCGCGCCGAAGGCTAGTGTCCGTTAAGATTGGTCGCCATGGCCGAAATACGGTCTGGAGGACTTTTATAGATAAATAAGAAGTAACATGCATCGATGATGACTTCCACCGACATGTTACAGACTCTACTATCCTAATCATCTGCCATCATCTTCCTTGCCTTTTCCCAACTATGTTGGGGTCGGCTTCCAGTCTAACCGGATGCAGCTGAATACCAGTATTTTACATGGAGCGACTGCCTATCTGATCTCCACAACCCAGTTATTGGGTAATACGATACCCCTTGGTAAGACTGGATGTCAGACCTTCGGGCTTCTGACGACCCGTGACGGCTGTCAAAGATCCATGAATGAGAACCGGGACCAACGGCTTAACGTGCTTTCCGAGGCACGGAGGGTCTTGGTATGTAAAGATGGTCACCCATCCACGGATCAGCCGTGGCAAGCATAGCTTAACCTGAGCGATCGAAACGTGCTGCTGTTATATCTTAGCCACAAGCCCCTCTAGTCTACCTTCCTACTGCCTTTCATATTTCTCTTTTTATTTCCAGTCGGCCGCAAACAAAACCGGCAGAAGGTTTCCCTTCGCGCCAGTCAGGATTGACGGACCCATAACCACGACGACTTTTCATCCCATGCCCGAATTGTCGAAACCAGTTCGATTCGTCCAAGCCATCGTGCCTTATTTCATTGACTCTAGAACTTATGGTACAGTATGAACCGCTATTTTTATCCGACTACGGCGAAGCAAAAAGGAGGGCTATGATTTTGACCGATATGTATGTATGTATGTTTATCTGTTCCCTCATAACTTCTGAACTACTTGTCATAATTTGACAAATGAAGTATCGTTGGAAGTGTCTTGACTTGATCGTCCGCTGGTTATAGGCTATGTGACGTCACATCAAATTGAATATAGCGCACTCTAGCGGAAATAAAGTCATGACCTAAAAAAAAATATATTTTGTAATCATGCTGTGTTGTGTATCAAATTAAAGCACATTTCAAAAATATAAATACTACTGAAATAAGCCTATTAAGTATAATAATATAAATGGCGTGACAGTAGGTATGCCACGGACCGTCAAAGCCATTTTGGAACATAGCAAAAATCTCTGGTTTATGTCCAGCACATCCTGGGCGGGCATTCTCGCTACTAACCCTTGTAATAATTAAGCTTACCTCCTAAAATTAAATGTTTACGCTTATCAAACATATTCCTGCCTTCAAACTCTTGGAAAAAAAACTAAACCTAAGCAGCAATTTACAAGGCATTTTCCGACATGATTGCGTTAAAACTGTTGAACTGTTTAATGGCAATCAATGGTTATACAGGGTGTTACGGAAAGCTTAGGGTATATCAATACAAACGGGTTGAAGAGTGTATCTGGTCTAGAATCTGTACAAAATTTCAGCTCAAAAGCAGTAACTTTGAAAATGCTTAATATTTTTTTATTTCGATAGTTTATTAAATTGAAATCATAACAACGTGTCACCGCACTACGAGGGTCATTATCCATTATCTGTAGTGTGTCTGTGCGCCTAGTACATGCACATCACGCCGCCGCGCGCCAGTGCAGCGCCGTGATGTCGAAATAAAAAAATATTAAGCATTTTCAAAGTTAATGCTTTTGAGCGAGATTCTAGACCAGATACACCCTTCAACCCGTTTGTATTGATATACCCTTTCCGTAACACCCTGTATTATTATGTATACTTCATTATGTTCAATGGTCAGTAAAATTACAGCCGGGCCGCACCACAACGCATTTTCGTACAAAAACCTGTGCGTTGGTTCATAGAAAATTTACAAAAGTGATGAAGACAATCTTCTTTAGCTTTTACTCAACAAATAAATAAACCTTCAACCTATTCCAATCCTATTCGGTGAAGGAAAACGTCTTGAGGAAACCGGCATGTCCTAGAACCAAAAATTCGAAAACAAGTGATATCCGTCAACCCGCACTGGACACGCGTGGTAGATTATGGCCCACTCCCTCTCATAATGATGAGGCCCGTGTCCCAGCAGTGGGAACTTTAATGCTGATTATGCTTATGCTATTCATAACAAAAAACTTTCCAGACACGCATCTATCGGAATCAATAACGAAAGCGTTCGACTACTTTGAGAAGGCGACCTGTATCCGTCTGCAGCGCCTCCGAGAGAGGCCTACCGACCAGAAGTCACTGCAGAACGTTATCTGGTTGTACATCACCAATCCCTCAGGCATCCGACAGTGTGTACACAGCAATGAGAGGGCTGAAATTAAAGGGGTTCAGGTGAGTACTGTAATTAGGGTTACCATCCGTCCGGATTTGTCCGGACATGTCTTGACTTCTGGACTTTTGACTGGACTTTGACCGGGCTTTTAATTTGTCCGGATTTTTTGGCTTGGATGGAATACGATTAACCGGTCAAGCGTCGCGGTTCGCCGATCGATGACGAAACAATAGAAAATTAATTGTGTCTCATTAGCGGCGCTTGACAGATTAATAAAACTTATATACGAGTAAGTATACCCATAGAAATGTAAAAAACTTCTTTCGTTTATCTATGAGTATATCAAATAAGTCTTTAATATTTATTAACTTCTCATTCATCTAAAAACAAATTATACTTCTTTATCAATCAACTTAACGAGATCAAACAATAAATCTTGTATTGCTTTGCAAACAATCAATTAGTTCAAACATAAAATATATTCTTCAAAATAAAAATAGTTCTGGTATAGGTATTATTTCTTATATTTTTCAGCGCACTTTTTTTTTATCCCCGCACCCCGCAACCTCTCTCCCCTCGCGAGCGCCTGCCATACCTCTGTAACTAGTAGGTTTGGATTTTGTGACTAAAATGTCCGGATTTTTATTGAAATGTCACTTTTATTGAATGTCACACGAAACACAGTGGCTTTTGATTGTTTCCGTAATTACGTCATTCAACCGGTTAAAATAAATCGACCCACTTTCACTGGATTTCAGCTCTGATTGATATACTAGATCAATATAATTAAACAGAACTGCAATTTGCAAGTAACCTATGATTTCAATTTGTGGGCCGCCTTATCGCCTTCTCCTTAAACTCGACTTCATCTCCAACGAATATTAAATGTTCTACCACAGATGATCGTGTTCGGTTACGACTGCATGAGCCTCGGTGATATCACCCACGAGATTATGCACGTGCTTGGCTTTGCACACGAACACGTGCGTCCTGACAGGGACCAGCACATCACCATCTTATGGGACAACATTAAACCAGGTGAGGAGCTTCAATTACTAAGAACCTAGAACCTATTACTTCGATAGAACATTGGCGAATGGACCAAACTTAGGAGTGGTAGAGACCACGAAATACTATAAATTTGCACCAACATCATGTGGGACTAATAAAAAATAACAACCATGTTTGTACCATCTTTTACAGGATACCGAAAGTATTTCGAAATACACGATACGCCTATTGTTGAGACTCTTCCTTACGACTACGCCAGCGTCATGCACTACCCACCACGAGCATTCTCCAAAAATGGCCAAGTCACCATTTTGACGGAAGTAAATATTTTTTTTCCTTTCTAGTAGTATTCAAACATCTTGTCAGTATTTTTTTTTTTAATTTTTCTAACGGCCACCAATTCTTCCGTCCTTAGCCTGGCATCAAAATCGGTCAACGCGAAGGTCTCAGCGAGATGGATGTGGAAAAAGTAGGGATGTTGTACTCAAATGAGTGCATCAAACGCAATCGAGAGTATCTTCTACAGACCTGTCCCAGTGTGGTCCAATCTGACACGGCACCAAAAGCCGTCTCACAGCAGGAGATCCAGGATTACTTCGAAGATAGACTCTGGCCCTACGGAGTGATCAATTACAAATTAAGAGATCTGCTGGAGTTCTGTAAGTTGTCTACATAAGGTATACTTTATTTTATAAAGCAGGAGCTTATGATGTTCGTAGGTAAATTATTGAATTAACATTTAACAGAAAACACAATTAGACAGCAACTAATGAAGGCCAAAGTAGGTTAACATAACACAAACCATTGCAAGTTTGGTTTTTGTAGATGAACTATTGAGCAAAGCAAAGCTTATAGTATTTACTTAACATAATTTAACACTACTTTATATTCCAGCTTCCGAAGAAATAGAAAACATAAAAGCAGTCATAGCTCACATAGAAAAAGAGACGTGTGTGGAATTCCGAGATCTTACCAGTTCCACAAACGAAGTTCCAGACGAGACTTCAGCATCTGACTCCAATTTAGATAGCGGCGACTTGGATAGATTAGTCATATTAGGTGATTCTGGAGAAAACGAAACTAAAGCCATACTTCCGGATAGCTCGACGTCGAGTGAAAAAGATAAATCACATTTGATGTTGGACAACCTAATTATAGATCCTCTTAAAACTGTCAGAAAGGGCATGAAGGGGAAAAATATCAGTGGCGTCAAAGGAAAAGCAGCTAATGCTGACGGCATGGAAAAAAATACTAATATAAATATTGGCCTCAAAGGTAAGGATGCCAATATTAGAGCCATGGAAAAAGATGGCGATCTTGGCATCAAGGGAAAAGAAGCCAATATTGGCGCCAAAGGAAGGACTGCCAATGTTACCAGTAAGTGTTTTAGTTTTTTGGGATTTTAATTTTCCTATTTAATTGAAACCTGCAATTCGCTGAATAGTAGTTTGATTGCTTCAGCTTGCAAGTCTTCTAAAACAGGGATTAAGATAAGATAAGATGTATTTGTCAAAAACACGTGTAGATTAGGTACGTATTTTACCAAAGTCCTTATCAATGCAAATGAATTTGAATATTAGGTACAGGCAGCGTCAAGAATTGATAAACAGCTAATATCATTATTATTCTCCTGCTCTTATCTCTAATATATGTATATTCAGTATATGAAATACTGAAATTGGTACCTACAACGTGTCTAATAATTTTGTGTCAATTTAAATGACGTGTAAAAGAAGCAGTGTAAATTGACTTTAATTGCTGACCGTACCTGGCTGAATCCCTATCCACCGTATCCATACTAATATTATAAATTCGAAAGTAACTCTGTCTGTCTGTCTGTATGTTACCTTTTCACGCCTAAACCACTGAACCGATTTCGATAAAATTTGGCAGACAGATAGATTGCATCCCGGGGAAGGACATAGGATAGTTTTTATCCCGATATTCCCACGGGATCAACACTTATGCGGGTGAAACCGCGGGGCGCAGCTAGTATATAATAAAATTTTGATGACCATATGCGCATAGATTATTTGGATTAAATAAAATATTCCTCCAGACCGATTTTGGTCATGGCGGCGAAACTCAACGGAGACTAGAACTCGGCGCGGGACATAGGCACTCTCTAATCCTTCACTCTCATACATAACCCGATGGGGCGGCAATCCGACACGATTCACACGACCAGAGAGAGATCAGCCGCAGGACCAACGGCTTGACGTGCTTTCCGAGGCTCGGTGGTTATCAACCGCCAAATTATAACTCCGGGATGTTGCTAACAAATTCCTAATGGAACAGTGCAGTCAGGAAGTGTTATTAAGGAATTTCTTAGTAACATCCTGAAGTTATACGTTGGCGGTTTGATCCCTTCAATGCTGTTGTGTGGGGACCCACAAAGAGTCTAGATAAAGTGGATAAGACAGAGATTAAACCAGAAGACGAACTAGCAGAGGATCGAGGAAGGGGGTCCGGAATAAATCCATTCGATACCGTCAAAGAAACAAAATCATTCATAACTTAAGTATTTAAAATTCATTACGATGATTCACCGTCCGGCTAAGAAAGCGTTTGAAGAAATGTAGCTGGACTGAAATACACAGTTATGAAACAAAGTGCAATCTGATGTAACGCTAGTGTTATGAGCTGCACGCGATCAAAAGAAAGTTGGCGTTTTATTTCGCTATATTATGCCTTTACGCTCCGTTGTTCAGTTGTTCTCTTTGCGTATCGATCCTTATAATGAATATTTGTTGTGAAAAAACATTTACGTTTATTTTCTGAAATAACTTAGTGCCACCTTGTGGTAGGCCTTCTAACGCTACGTCTTCCGGCACGCGGTCGCCACTCTAGAACCCAGAGCCCCATCGGCTATCTGTTCTGCGAGCAATGGTCCCAGCCCACTGCCACTTATCCAATGACCTTGTAAAGGCCGCAGGAATCCGCTGGATGCGGAAAACAGAACCGGTCGAAGTAAAATCCTGCACTATATGAAATTAATAGATGAATGAATGAATCAGTAGTGCCAATTTTGCCAATGAAAATGAACGCGATTGGTATACCTAAACCGTGTTCAAGAGCTGTCAGTCATTCCACAACAATTATGACACTGACAGCTCTTGAGCGCGGTATAGATGTGATCGCGTTCATTTATATTAGTCAAATTCACCCTTACTGTCAAGAGACAGTCCCTCAAGAGAGGGAAGAGACATTACACCTGCACTCAAATTGCGTAACATACTATCAATCTCAATCTGAATTATTTTTAAGGATATTGCTAATCCATCACTTCATATGTTAGAAAAATCTTTCTGCTCAACAACGTAAATGACGCAATGAATGTTGTTGAACTGTCAAAATGAAACCCATTGCTACTGATGATAGTGTGTTACGCAATTATAGATAGTACCATTCACGAAGACGCGCCCCACTCTTCATACTAATCGGTAGTGGTTATCGCTAGTTAATTCCGCTAGTGTTTTAGTTTTTTGATACACACTAATTACCCACTAATAAGTAATTACTGTGTATCGACAAAACTAAAACACTAGCGAAATGTTGCACACTTGTTAAGTGATTAGGAAGAAGAGTGGGACCCGTCTTCGTGGATGGCGCTATCTGCACCCCGCTGTTTCCCGCGCCCATGGCTGAAATACGATCTGCGGGGCAATTGCGTAACACATTATCAATCGGAATCGGTTTCATTTTGACAGTTCAACAACATTCATTGCATTATTTACGTGTTGTGCAGACACATTTTTCGAACTTATGAAGCAATGGATTAGCAATTTGCTTCAAATTGATTCAGATTCCGATTGATAGTGTGTTACGCAATTAGGGTGCAGGAGGACTATTAAATTACTAGCTGCGTCCCGCGGTTTCACCCTCATAAGTATCGATCCCGTGGGAATATCGGGATAAAAACTACCCTATGTCCTTCCCCGGGATGCAATGCAATCTATCTCTCTGCCAAATTTTATCGAAATCCGTTCAGTGGTTTAGGCGTGAAAAGGTAACATACAGACAGACAGAGTTACTTTCGAATTTATAATATTAGTTTGGATTATTATAGTACTGTCTCTATACAGCTGCTTTACCATTGGTCATTATTTTGTTCATATTCTCCAAGTTCATGTTACTTTCCGTTTTTGGTAATTATGAACACTCCGATGCAGTTTTTCTTCCTTAGAAGCAAGTTCATTATTTTCATTATCTAGCTAGATGTGCTGTTTCTGTCGTTTGAAAAGCACGTATGTACAGACAGCGTCAGAGAAAAGGAACCCCCTTTGGTTACTTACCAAAGGGGGCTCATTACCAAAGGGGGTTCCTTTCCTCTGACGCTGTCCGTACATATATACAGGGTCAAATTAAATTATCTAGCAAAACTCTGCAGACGTGATGGGTTACAACAAAAATTAATTGTTTTTGTGTTTATTTGTATAGTAAGTTAGTCATTTCATTTAGTATCTAGTGTAAATAGATAGTTACATTTTCTCAAAGTAAATAAATGTAAGTACCTACTCGAAAAAAAAACAAAAAAGATCTCATCTTTTTTTTGGGTTCAATGACCTCTAGATGTTTTGGTGCTTAAAGTATGAGTTAAGAAAATCGGTTTTCTTTTGTTTACTGGCAGGGGTCGAGGAGGGGGGGTAAAGGGGCGGTTCAGGGGATCAGACCGGAATATATCGAGATATCGATAGTATCGATACCCATCATGTCGGAAGTTTACAAAATGACCCACAAAAAAGTTTGATTGCGTTGACTTAGTAGTTTGACTTTTTTCACTGCTTCAAGGGATTGCAGTCTTGAGTATTTAATATTAATTTCAACTTGATAACTCCACGCGTTCCTGAGAAAAAGTGTCTTGACAGACGGACAGGCAGACGGACAATTAATTCTTTTCTAACTGAACAGACAGCTGTGCTGCTGGGGAGTTTGTTCCGCCACTTCTTCTCCCCAGCGAAAGCACTAGGAAGTGGCGAAGGGCGGGCGTTTTGGGGGACTGTCTTTTGTAATTTTGACGTTCGAAAAGTGCTGATTCTCAGCCTAGTTTGAATAAATGACTTTTGATTTTGATTTTTTTGATTTTGGACAACGAAGTGATCTTATAAGATCCCGTTTTTCCTCAGAAGGAAAAACGGAACCCTAAAAATCGTGAAAATAATTTATTTTTTATTTTATCGTGTTTAGAATCGATATCCCATCACGTCCACGGAGTTTCGCTAGCTAATTTAACTTGACTGTATACAGTTATGAAATTCTAAAATAACAGTCAGTAAAATGAATCATTATCTTTCGCTGAACATACTGAAGCATGACCTATTGATATGAGGTTCCACATTTCCACAGGAAAGCAATCCGTCCTTCGAAAAAAGAGAGCGGTTCCACCTCCTCCAACGAGGAGGCATGCCAACAACATCCTGGTGTTGTCCCGGTCACCACAACCAGGCTGCCAGTGTCCCCAACCTGGGAAACCTGACGGAACCTATGTAATTTTTGTAACTCCTCTATCTCACATCATATAGGTGCTGAACAACGAAAAAACCGAGTGTGCTTATGACCACAGGACTGAAGAGAAA
Source organism: Amphipoea lucens (assembly GCA_947508005.1). Lineage (NCBI taxonomy): Eukaryota > Metazoa > Arthropoda > Insecta > Lepidoptera > Noctuidae > Amphipoea > Amphipoea lucens. The sequence goes on along the minus strand of OX382376.1, from coordinate 5,394,640 downwards.
CTTCAAACCTATTTGGCTATGAGAGGAAGAGAGAAAGAAAATGTGCGCGCGCACTGCTTTCTCTTGCTTATATCCCCCACTCAACTCCCGTTCTCCTCGCCCGATCATACTTTTCGTAACGCGTTCGCCAGCTTACTCCCCAAGTCAAGCGTGCGTAAAGAAGTTTCACTTCAAAAAACATAAAACATTCTCCCTGCCATGGGAACCGCCGGCGACCCCCAAAAAATTTTGTTCAGCAGGCCAAAGGACATTTTTTAATACTTCTATCACATTTTTCATAACAGAACGCCAGTAGTTGCAAGAACTATTTGAATTCGGGAGGTCGGGGCGGATCTCACCGCCCACGAAGTGTGGGACCCGCCAGCGGCTTCCATGGCCTCCTGAAGTTGAAAAGTTTTATATATTGTCGGCAGGGAGGGTGTTAACACGGGGAGCATTAAGTAGAAGGGTTAATTGCATAACACATTATCAATCACAGTCTGAATAATTTTGAAGGATATTGCTAATCCATTGCTTCATATGTTCGAAAAAATTGTCTTACTCAACAACGTAAATAACACAATGAATGTTGTTGAACTGTCAAAATCAAAGCCATTGTTACTGTTAGTGTGTTAAAGCCTCATTACACTACGCGATATTCAGGGACCCTTTCCCTAAATCGGGATGGTGTAATAAGAGAAAGGGAGGAAGAGACCCTATTAAAAAAATACATCACCTAAATATCGGGCCCTAAATATCGTATAGTGTAATAGGGGCTTTACGCAATTACCCCGCTTCACCCCAATTGCGTCAGCGTAATACACTTAGGCCGGCCGCATACGTCCGGTTTCCTGATCCGGAATTCAGATTCAGAGACCTTTTCATACAATAACTTCTCTTTAGCGCACACGTTCTTATCTTTTCTGTTCAGAAATCCTGACGGAAAATATAAGAACGTGTGCGCTAAAGAGAAGTTATTGTATGAAATGCGTCCATTCAGGGTCTCCAGGGAATCTGAATTCCAAATCAGGAAACCGGACGAATGCGGTCAGCTTAAATCTGAAGGATTTTAAAGGACTGTGAACGTTCTAAAAATTACGAGAATTGCCCCTCTTCACACAGGATATATTTACAATTACAGGTGTTAAAGATCAACACGGACTGCTTCAACTCTGTGAACGACCTGCTACATCTGTTTGTGCACGTGTTGGGTTTGGACCACCAGCACAATATGCACGACAGGGATTCCTACCTGCACATCGTGTGGGACAAACTTTCGGAGGGTAATATATTCCATCTTTAGCATAAGCATAGCATTATCGGCCTTCAATGATCCTTCTGCTAGGCTAGGATACAAGTCTCCTCTCTGTGAGAGGAAGTGAGCCGTAATTCACCACGCGGGCCCAGTGCGGATTGGTAAATGTTACATGCCTACGATTCTTTAGTTCTGGGACATGCCGGTTTCCTCACGTTGAGTTCGTTCGCCGTTTTGATGCACTACTCTCAAAAAAGTAACTGCTTTTCGAACATTCTTTGACTTTACCAATTCCTGATTGTATTCGCTTCTATTGATAACAGCTGCACGATCGGTGGAACGATGATGTCGATAGAAGGTTTAGCTACGTTTGCCGCGGTCCGTACGTGGGTGACCATCTTTTACACATCAAGACGCCTCCGTGCCTCGGAAAGCACGATTTAAGCTGTTGGTCCCGGCTGTTATTCGTAGATCTTTGACAGTCGTTACGAATAATCAGAAGCCCAAAAGTCCGACAACCAGAGTTACCAAGGGGTATCGTAATTCCCAGTAACTGGGTTGTGAAGGTCAGATAGACAGTCGCTCCATGTATAATACTGGCATATTCATTCGGCTACATCCGGTTAAACTGGAAGCCGACCCTAACATAGTTAGGAAAAGAATAAGCAGTTTGATTCACTTTTATACTTATTCAAGTTTAAATTCGACAAACACGATCACTTCCAAGCTTGTGCGAAGTGTGGAAGTGATCGTGCTTGACGAATTTTGCCGATGGAACCTTAGATTATGTTATACCATTATTTTAATTTGAACAGACGTAAAACAAGAAATGAAGAGGAAGCTGCCACCTGCTGCATCAGTGGGCTTCCCGTACGACTACCAGAGCGTGATGCATTACCCCTGGCTGCAGATCAAGAACGGGCAGACTAATATTATGTACCCTATATGGGTAAGTGTAGCCTGTTTCTTTATCATCATCATTGAAAGCTTTGTCACTTAAACATTTGGTAAACACTTACACGGGCAACTTAAAGACGCACAAGCACAGGCGCGCAAGCGCATCCGATATTATCGACCGATAATAACGCGTCCGTGGGGGAGAGCCTTTAATTGGTCAATTCTGGGCAATAAGTATTTGCTAAATGGTTCCACTACCTCCGACAATTGTTGGCGGTAATCACTATTATTGAAAAAATTACCCGTTAATCCAGGCGCGGATACAGGGGGTGCAGTGGCCTCCCCTGGGCTTTGACCAAACTTCGTCACCGGGGCACATTGTTGAGTTTAGGGAAAATATTTTCCAATTTTTTTGAGGGTTTTTGCGGCTTAAGAGATCAGCCCCCGTCCTCAGAGTGAAACATTTGCTCCCCTTGATCGAAAACTAGATCCGCGCCTGGGTATAACCACTTAGGTGCGCGATTTGGTTATTGGTTTGTTTTTATTACAGAACGATGGCTGGGAGATGGGCCATTGGCAGGGCCTGAGTTTAACCGACGTCCAGAAGATTAATCTTCTGTACTTCGAAAAATGCGTGGAGAGGAAGCAACAGGCTGAACAGCCAAATAATAAGGCCGAAAACCCAGAAAACGACGAGGAAGACGAGGATGCATCAGTACTCAAATCAGACAGTGGTGGTGAAACCCAAAAATAAACTACTTTTTTCGAAATAAAGTATTTACTTATTACCTACTGACTTTTGCTCACAGCTTTGCATGAATGTTTTTTTTTTTTAGGTAAAATCCTTTTTAATTTCCGTACCTCAAAAGGAAAAACGGAACCCTTATAAGATCACTTCGTTGTACGTCTGTCTGTTCGTCTGAAATTCGGCAAGAAGCAATGTCATGTAGCACAAGTAGGTAAAGGAAAAAATCCGAAAACCGTCATAGTTAGATACCTACGTACGGAACCCTCCTCGGTGCGCAAGGCCGACTCGCACTTGACCGGTTTTTTATACAAGCTTTAAATTAACTAAAAAAGTACACTTACGTTAACATAGAACTTTAATATTTTTTTTAAAGCTTGAGGCTTATCTTAAAGTAAGTACGAGACACCTCATCTTCGTTGACAGACTTAAAGAGTAGAGCCCAAGACAAGTTAAATAAAAGCTTGTAATAATTATCATCCCACTGGAACGAGTTAAAAGTATCATGTCATCATCATCATCAGCCTACAAAAGTCCACTGTTCCAACAGTGGACTTTTGTAGGCTGATGATGATGACACAGGCCTCTCCTATTGCACGCGATTCCATCTTGCGAACATCGTCGCTCCACGTAGCCTTGGAGCGTCCCACCTTATATTTGCCGATTCGCGGTCTCCACTTAAGAACACGTCTACCCCACGGTCAAAGTATCCTGTGTCCTAATCTAATCCTATGTATCCTATTAACCCGTGTGCCGATTTGTATCCAAATCTGTTAAGCCGTTATGGTGTGATTGTTAACAAAGATCAAAATTCCCAAACATCCGGATATTTATAATAATATGCGTTGGAAGGAAGTAGGATAGGATTTTAAAGATAGGATAAAATAATCAAAGAACTATATACCAAAGCAACACGTAAGTCTTTAAATAAATGTTTTTAATTCATGAAAAACTTACATAATCATGTAATCTACGAAAACCTAAAAGATCAGTGGGGTAATTGCGTAACAGACATAAAATGGTTAATTGGTCGCAATGGGTTTCATTTTGACAGTTCACCCACGTTCATTGCGCTATTTACGGTGTTGTGCAGACGATTTTTTTAAACCTATGAAGCAATGGATTAGCAATATCCTTCAAAACTCTCTGATTGTGACCGAAAGTGTGTTACGCAGGTCGGGTGTAGTTTGGCTCGCCTAATTGTGGGCAACGTTAGGGCAAGCAAGACTGATTTTTCATGTTTTGTACGATTTCTAAAAAAAATAAATCAAGTTCGGTCAATCGTGAAGTGGAGTTATATCCGAATTTTCTCCTGATTTCTCAGCCTGCTCTCTATTATCATCGTCGTTAAGGACATTCTGGCAGGTATCGAGCAGGTTCCCAACTTTGCGCTTGTTGCACTCGTGACCGAACGCTAACCGGAGTTTCATGACGTCGAGTTGGGATAACTTGTCCGACGGGGCTATCGATAGGTCTGATATCTGAAAATTGAGGTATTTTTAGTAGATTAGGAATACAGAGGCTCGACGCAACTGATCGGTTTAATCTATGGTGTACAGTCACGTCTAAAAGTATGTATACACTTGGCTTTATTCAAAGGCGATTTTCTTCTTTATTTTTGAATGAAATTTTATGTTATTACGAAAATAGTATTTTCGAACCCATAGGTTTATGTTAAGTGTTGTATTTCAACGTTGCATTCGTTATTTCATGAAAAAATCGCAATTGAAAATTGCCAAGATTGTACAGACGCCAGCACATCAAGCTCTACAATCTGTCAAATTACTTTAATAGATTATCAACTTTATCACTAAAGCATAAGGATCAAGGTTGATTGGGAAAATTTGACAGTTTTGAGTAGCTTGATGTGCTGGCGTCTGGTCTGTACCTAAGGTTGAGGTACCAAAGCAGTGTATGATTCTCGATTGCCAATAGCTAAATTAGAGCACCTATATTCGTAGTTAAATGCTGGCCTGACTCAATTTCTAAGATGGCCATCGACACGTTTAGAAGAAGAAGCCCAGGTACGAATGCGTGTGTGGTTTTTTTTACGCGCACTAGGTTTTCAGCGCTTTGCTTTTTTGACGCGCTGCGATGCGCTTGCGCTCTGTTGGATTCTGAATGCTCGGTTCAACACCGAGAGTTGTAATTCCTGCCGCGATATTTTTACGTCTCGCGTCTGTGCGAACGTGGGCGAAGTAGTCAGTTAGTAGGTCTTCCATAGGCCTTTGCCACTGCATAGAAGATTCAGTTAAAAATAACACGAGCTTTTGGGCTTTGGCCGTAAAACACTTGAAGATCGATTTGGGACATAGAAAAAATCCCGGTGTGTTTTTTTTTTCGTGATTTTGGCAGGCGAATCGAGCCGACGTAAAGTAGAGTTCCACAGAATGTCGTACGTATTTACAACACTGTTCTGTAATCCGTAGTTTTGAAATGGTTTAAAACTTTATTGAGGAAGTGTTCAACATTGATTTCACAAATTCTCAATAAATTACAAGTAGAAACTAATAAAATATGAAATATTTCACCATAGCTGCTACAACCACATTATACTCAGCTTATAACTTTACCTTTATAGGCATTCAGCATTTTTCTTTTCTTAGAAGAATTTAACAGAGCTCAGCACTTTTTACAAGACTGTTATAATCTTTGGATATTATCCTGAATTCCAGACACATTTCCCTTGTAACCTTAAGCTGTGTCCACATAATATTTTTAGACATTTCAACGGACAGAACTCGGGACTCGGGATGAAAGACTGACTAACATTTCTCCTAGTTGTCTATGGGCTGATTTTTCAATCGTCAGATAACTTTTATCCGAGGAATAACTATGGCAGTTTGACAGCTTTTGTATAGAAAATATGCCAACTAATATAAAACATGTGCTAACTAAATACTTATTTATTATTCAGATACTTAAATGTAATCTGACGGTTGAAAATTAGTCGACGGACACTTAAGCAAAGGCTATTACGAGTCAGTCTGCCTAGCCTTTTCCAAACTATTTTGGGGTCGGGTTCCAGTCTAACCGGATGCAGCTGAATACCAGTATTTTACATGGAGCGACTGCCTATCTGACCTCACACAACCCAGCTACTGGGTAACACGATATCCCTTGGTAACAGACTGTTGGGCTCAGTGGCGTGCATTGGTTTTCAGAATAGGTAGGCACTAGGCCGGGTCTAGTCTAGGCAAACGCGGTCACTAATCAGAAAAAAGTGAGGTCAAAATGTGGTTATTTGAGTAGGCATGCCTACTTGAGGGTGATAAATTGCGAAGGTCGAACGTCATGGTATTACGCGTGAAACGTACGTATTTTTAATTTTGTCGTATTAACTTGAACGAGTAAAGACCAATGACAATAGTACTGCCGCGCGTGTTGCAGATTTTGTTTTTGGTTAGGTATGATTTATTGTTGTGAGTTTTTAATTGTGGGGCACACACTAAAATGTAATTGACAGGCTTAATGTTGATATATCGAGGTAGGCACTGTTTATATGCCTATATGTAATGCACGCCACTGGTTGGGCTCCTGACTACCCGTCACAACTTTCGAAGATCTACGAATGTCAGCCGGGACCGACGGCCTAACGTGCAAAAGCTATACATACTAATGGTAATATAGTAGCTCCGCCGTTGACGCTGTAGGCTCGATTGTGGAAGTGCATGATACTCATGGAGTCGTACTCCACCATTTTGTGCGGTACGCCACCCGTTCGCATCCAGAATAAGGACCGGTACTCTGTGAACAAGTGTGAAGAATTAATTTTATAAGAACGCCGTAACTCACGTAGGCTCTCCTTCTACAAAATATGTATATGTTATCGACTACAGTCATAGTGATTAAATAGCTATTATACATAATGACTGGTCATTATACATAATAGCAAAATTAACTAGACAATGTGATAAATTAATCACTTTATCCGGATATTATTCATAATAGCGGGTCAAAGTTAGCCAAAGTAATAAATACGGTCTAACTGACTTGTTATCCCTCCCGCTCTTCAATAAATTTTGTTTTATGGCTAGTGAGCTTTAAATTTACTTTATAAATTAAAGTTAAATAACTTTATAACAATGTTAATTAACGTAGAATTATTATTTATGACAAATTTTAATTCTTAAAATAAACATTATAATTGCTTTTCAAATAACAGTATAATATTGCTACACAATTATAGTTAGGTATGCTTAAGGCAAATTGAAATATAATTTTATAATCGTTACCTATACCTACTTGTTTTATTACATTATCCAAGTCTTCGAAGATATTATATAAAATTGCTAGTTAATGTGATTAATTCTGTGTCAATTATCACTTTATTTAAATTGAGTAGACATTATAAATAATGGCTAGATAAAATATACAGGATGTTACGGAAAGGGTATATCAATACAAACGGGTTGAAGAGTGTATCTGGTCTAGAATCTCTGTACAAAATTTCAGCTCAAAAGCAATAACTTTGAATATGCTTAATATTTTTTTATTTCGATAGTTTATTAAATTGAAATCATAACAAACGTGTCACCGCACTACGAGGGTCATTATCCATTATCTGTAGTGTGTCTGTGCGCCTAGTACCTACACGCACATCACGCCGCCGCGCGCCAGTGCAGCGCCGTGATGTCGAAATAAAAAAATATTAAGCATTTTCAAAGTTACTGCTTTTGAGCTGTTTTGTACAGAGATTCTATACCAGATACACTCTTCAACCCGTTTGTATTGATATACCCTTTCCGTAACACCCTGTATACTAATAATAAAGCTAAAGAGTATGTATGTTTGTTTGTTTGAACGCTCTAATCTCTGGAACATCTTTTTACATTTTATAGCCCAATTCTTGAGAAAGATTCTATTAAACATCATCATTTGTTCGGCTCCTAAGTGTTGTAGTGTGATGTTAAATAGCTTATTAGTCTTTCTCAAGAATTGTGCTATAAAATGCAAAAAGAATTTTTCAAATCTGACTGATAGTTCCAGAGATTAGCGCTTTCAAACAAACAACCTCTTTAGCTTTATTTATTTTATTTACCCGCGTGACCAATGGGTCTGGCGAGGACATCCGCCGACCGGCACCTTACCTGGCTTCTGCAGCGTGGCACACCGCTACGGTCATCGCCTCACCAAGCTGAGCCAGTACCGTCAAACGGGGTGAATAGGGATGCAGGGGTGAATTGGGACCAAACTTTAAAAGGGATTTTAACATTAAAATAATATAGTTTGTGGCCAAAAAGGACCCTAATGTGTTTACTGTAATTTAATTAACGATTACGTGCCCTTATTGACAACAAACTATATTATTTCAACGTTAAAATCCATTTTAAAGTTTCGTCCCGATTCACCCCTGCATCCCTATTCACCCCGTTTGTATATAGAGTATCTGTGCTTCTCCCAAGGGAAACTAAGGAAACCTTGTGACCATAGACCTACCCACACCTTTTCTCTTTCATCTTTTTATTTTTTAATATTATTTTTATGTTGACACTTTACGTGGGTATTATTTATCTCCCCACGTAAACCTCACACGTCACATTGGCATAGTATAGATGAGCAGTGGAGCGGTGATGAAAAAAACACATTAGGGTAATAATATGATATAAAACTTCTCACTAGGTTGTATATTCGCCCACATAATCCTGATGTACATGTTCCGCTGCGGATGCGTCACTTCATCGTTAAAGCCCAGTGCGTGCATCAGTGCATGCAGTATGTCCCGACGCTGCATGCAATCATAGCCCAGGACCAGGATCTGAACAGGATCGTGAAAGAAACTTAGTGTTCGTAAGAAGACAATTATTCATTACTAGCTGCGAAATATCGATCCCGTGAGAATATCGGGATAAAAAGTAGTCTATATGTTAATCCAGGGTGTCAGCTACCTCCGTACAAAGTTTTATTAAAATTGGTATAGCCGTTTGAGCGTGAAGAAGTAACAAACATATAAACACACATACACTCACAAACTTTCGCCTTTATAATATTAGTGTGATGTTAGTGATTATCTATCCATCGCCATTGGCGTGGCAGTACACTAATGCCTGTTTTCCATGGGGGTGGCAATAACCACAGTTCGTTTACGTGCATAGATACATCTGAGGGGCATTGTCGTAATTTTAAGAACATTTCTTAGTCTCAATCTATCAAAAATACCTCTAAGTTCCCTACATTTTTGACAAGTTTTTGACATTTGTTTGTCGTCGAGATGAGACTGCGATTAGATTTCGAACGAGAATTGAACTTCTACCAGAAGGTCAAACTTGAAAGAGGTGGACATTTTCTGTCAGCCAACCTTTGGGTGATGCAGCGACAAAATGTGGTAGGTGCAATTTGGAGAATTGTAGAATACCTACCTAATAACATTCTGCAGATAAAAGTTTCAAGGCTTAGAGCAATTTATAAAAATATCAGTTTGATTGCTTAAAACGTTAATTTGCTCGTTGCGTGTTGGTGATTAGTTTTACGCTGGATCGACACACATTATATCAAAGTCTTTAAATTGTAACTGTACCGCAAAACGGGGCTACTTTGACTTCCAGGGTTACTTTGACAGGTGTTAGAACTACTTTAACAGAGTGCCAAAATCGGTTTTCACGTGTGCTCAGCAAGTGTGCGTGACCTCGAGTAATATTGCGCGAGGCGCGGGGTGTGGGGAACGCGTCATAGCGTTGTGATCGGCCTTGTCAAAGTAACCCTGGAAGTCAAAGTAGCCCCGTTTTACTGTATATCTTAGTGGACAATATAATAAAAGTCTTACAGCTTTTGTCAAAACAGTCGCACTTTGTTCTCGTTGCGTCGAATGCGTGCATTCCCTGACACCTTTAGGGTTCTGGATTACAAGCCACGGGATGGGGGAGGGTTCTTCCGGCGGAGGCAATTCCACGTCCTTGAACAGCACGCAGGAGGAGCTCTCTATAGTGTCCATGGCTGCGCGTATGCGAGCGACTATTATGTCATCTAGTAACAAAACAGTAGGTGGTTAATAGTTATTTTTGATTTTGTTTTAGACTTTTTTTTTTGCTGACTGTACCTGTTACGCAGTAGGTACTTTACCTAAATACTTACTGCTGTTTTAGCTATAGGTTACGTACCAACGCAGATATTAATATTGCAGATTGTATACCTAAAGCCCGAAACACACATTTTTACAGGCACATGCTTGCTCAAAAGTATGCAAGTCTATCAAAAAGTACTCTGTAGTAGGTATGCAAGTAGCTTGGATGCCATTATGGTACCTATTCATGGGTTTCATTTTGACAGTTCATTCATAATTCAAAAGTGCCTAAATAATGGTTTAATTGACATTAATGCTTTGAGTTTGAGTTATTTACGTTGTCGTCGAACATAAATGGAGCATTGGATTAGCAATATGATTATGATTGATCGTGTGTTACGCAATTAGGGTACTGGTTAGTGGTTGCGGCCAAGGCTTATAGTCAACTAGCAGCGCCCCGCGGTTTCACCCGTAGGAATATCGGGATTAAAACTATCCTATGTCCTTCCCCGGGATGCAATCTTCTCTCTGCCAATTTTATCGAAATCCGTTCAGTGGTTTAAGCGTGAAAAGGTAACATACAGACAGACAGACAGAGTTACTTTTGAATTTATAATATTAAGTATGGATGCACGGAAATCCAAACTAATTATAAATTCCACAACCAATGACGTAAGAACAACGAAAACATTTCAAGGGCCAATATGTTCTTTTGTTTCTTTTTTACCTTATCTCATGGACTTATTAAATAAAATCTTAAATAATAAGTTAGGTACCTCCTTGGTTACCATGTGTCGAACTGTCCACAGAGCATGTAACCTTTGAATTGTCGAAGTATAGGTAACACGACAGGTAAGTATGCATTTTCATACTAACATTGCCGGCCCCGGCCGCCTGCTCGCATTTATTTGACCAGTAGGTACAGCATTTTCGATTTATTTCAAAAAATGTTGTCAAAATAATACTCGAATTTCCAAGCATGTTTGAGAAAATATTTTTAACACGTATAACACACAAGAAAGGTTTAAAATTTAAGTAAGAACACTGGATATACTGGTGCACCTCTATTAAACTGTTAAGTAAAATAATAGACATAATAACCCTATACTAAAAACGCGACAATAGTGTGTATATAGTCAACATTATCGATAGATTCACTCACCGTAGTGTGATTCAATGAAATATGGAACGACCCCTGATGGCCAGTTGAAAGTAGCCGGGCTTTGTGCTTCAGCTGAATGCGAAGATAATACAAAAAATTAAAAATAAGGTTTTAAGTATCCTAATTTAATTCTTAGCGTGTAAGTCAACATTCTGTAGATTTAACTCAATTTATCACGTTTAAACACGCTTTTTCCAAGTAACTATCCGCTGTCGGATATTCGAGTATAGTATTTTTTTTTATCACACGAAGCGACGCGTTGTTTATTTGTGGTTACCAAGTGTAGAAACACGCTGTGAATGTGTGTCGCAGTACCGTCCGATACAATGTCGAAGTCGGAAGTGTGCGTTATGTGCTGACGCTACTCGTCTTCACGCACACATTCAAAGCGTGTTTGTACACTTGGTACCACAAGTAAAGCGCGTGTCGCTTCATGAGATAAAAATACTGTAACCGGATGCCTCTGTAAGTACCTAAAGCAGTGTTTTGAACGCGACGTTCACGTAAGTCCGTATTAGGGTCTCCCCACATTTATCGACGCGGAATCGGCTAACACCGGTCAAAAAAGGATTTATGTCTACGTAATAAGGGTGTTACTAATACCATTCGCATCGGTTCGGCTCGGACGACGCGTCGCGACGCCGCGCGCCGGCGCGCCGACAAATGTGGGGAGACCCTTACAAAACCTAAAAGACTCAAGCATTACTTAATACTAGTTTCAACCAGTATGGCTTTAAACCAAGTAGCTAATGCTTGACTCTTGGTACCGTTAGAGCAGCATTTTGAAGACGACACGTAGCGTTGGCCGGTGTCACAGAACGTAATTTAAAACTCAAGCATTAGGTACAGGGGCCAGCACATTAAGGGTGCATTCCGAGTTAGGACTGTAATCGATATTATCGATTTGAGCGTGCTTAAACCCGTACCGAATTAGGTTTAAGCACGCTCAAATCGATTATACTTATCGATTACATTCCTAACTCGGAACGCGGCACAAGCTACCCCAATCTGTCAAATTTTCCCAATTGAACATGAACCTTATTTTTTTGTAGTAAAGTTGAAAATCTATCAAAGAAATTTGACACATTGGGGTAGCTTGATGTGCTGGCGTCTGTACCTACATAAAACTAGTTCTTGACTCTTCGGTAAGTACGGTTCTGCAATACCGGGCGTAATTTCAGCCTGATTATGGTAGTGTTGCTGGTAATAAAGCATTAGATACATACGTAAACATGCCGAACGTCGGTCGCGTAATTTCGGCAGCTGTGCCATTGATTAGATACAATACATGGAATTATTAGGTATGTCAGTACGATATTTAACCTCCTTGATACAATAGATATTAATAAAATTATTACCTAATAACTTTTAGGCCCGATTCCACAACAACTCGCTAAATGCGTTTTACGATAAACGTACAGACGCCAGCACATCAACCTACCCGAAACTGTCAGATTTTCCCGATCAACTTTGAACCTTATGATTAAGTGATAAAGTTGAAAATCTATTAAAGAAATTTGACAGATTGTAGTAGGTTGATGTGCTGGCGTCTGTACCTATTTAAAACATAGAGGTATGATTCCTAACAACCAGTGACGGATTAACCCTTAATCAAATTAAGCAATTGCCTAGGGCATCACGTCTGGGGGGGCACCAGAAGAATCACAAAAAAAAATCCGTCCTTAGGGCATGACGTCTCTCTCTCACGTCACCAAAAACCACACCAAAAAAAGTTTCTAGGACTAGTTTGAAAATTCGCGCGTTTTAAGTTGACATAGAGTCCGACCTAGTCATAAACCCGCTCCCGCTTGCCCACTTGCTGCCCGCTAGTGCATTCGGCAATTCGAATGTTCCGGAATTGCGATCAGCCAATCACAAACCTCCCCTTCCCGCGGGCCCCCCGCCTGGCGACTTATTTTCGTTGGATCCCGCTTTTGAATCCCAGTTTAATATTTTTGGCGTTGGATCCCGCAAAACATTATTATGTATTTCCGTTGGATCCTGAATTTAAAAAATGCAAGACAATTACGTTTTATTGTCGTTGAATCCCGAAAAGTATATCCGTTGGATCCCGAATGCTTAAAAAAATCTGAATGCGAGTACTTTCAACAACAAAATTGTTTATAATAAAATGAGGGGTTCACTAATGTTTCACCAAAACTCCGTTGACAAATTTTTAGTTTACAACCAACGTTTCGTATACTATTTATTTCACAAACAACTCATTTTCTATACATATAATCTAGTCGTTTCTGGCACTCGCCGGCCGCTGCCGCGGCACCGCTCGCTTCGCTCGCTCGGCTCGTGCGTAGGGGTGACAGTTTTAACCTAACCTAACATTGTTTTTTTTTTTTAATAATTAACCTAATCTAACTAGTTCGGTTCCGGGTAGCCCACTAAAAATAATCTTTTTTTTCTATTAGCGCAAGTCGATGAAAGAATGAGTTTCATTTTTAGGAAATTGCGTAATGACAAGTCATGTAAAACGTTTTAATTCCACACGTTGTTTTATGAGATAAAATGAATAAAAAATGAATTGCTTGTTAAATAACACGTTATTAAACAAAAATTTATCAGTTTAGTTTATAAGTTTAAGTATATGTCGCTTGCTACCGCGTCACCAGTCCTAACTCTCTATATATTTTGGCTGCTGAGACCAAAACTACAAACGTACAAGTGTACAGGGATGTTTTATAAAATGCGGCTGTTACTTTACAATATTGTGGTGTCTTACGACTTCCACGCGAACGAAGTCGCGGGCAGAAGCTAGTGTTTGATAAAGGTAAATCACTTTTCTTCTGAAATGTACACATGTTGTTATAACATGGGATTCAACGGAAATAGCAAACGGGATCCATTGTTAATACCTAAAAAATGGGATTCAGAAGTGGGATCCAACGAAAAGAAACGGTACATCTCATCATCTTATTTTACAAAAAACTAATGTTTTTAGGCGGTAAAGGTTTAAAGACCGATTCTAGTTGACATACGGATAGGGGGGCCCACAGGCGTGGATTGCTTAGGGCATCAAGTAGTCTTAATCCGTCACTGCTAACAACGCTGCACGCGGCAGTGCTGCCGCAGCAGTGCTGTCGCGTCACTACTGCGGGGCAATTGCGTAACACTATCAATCGGAATCGGTTTTATTTTGACAGTTCAACAACATTCATTGCGTTATTTACGCGTTGAGCCGACAAATTTTTCGAACTTATAAAGCAATGGATTAGCAATTGGCTTCGAAATGATTCTGATTCCGATTAATAATGTGTTACGCAATTAGGGTGCTGGTCACCGTACATTTTCTATAGGTTTGTATGAGATTACATTCCGAGCACGGCAGCAATGCTGCGCGACATTCCTATAGAGAATATATGGGGACCAGCAGTGCTGCGGCAGCACTGCTGCGTGCTGCCGAGATCGGAATCATACCTTAGTTCTGCGTCTGTCATCTTCAAACGATTACGGTTTTTTAAATACGTTTAGCGTTAAACACATTTGGTGATTTGTACTGCAAATGGGTCTTAATTATAGGTACAGACGCCAGCACATTAACCTACCCGAAACTGTAAAATTTTCCCAATAAACTTTGAACCTTGTATTTTAGTGATAAAGTTGAAAATGTATTAAAGAAATTTGACAGATTGTAGTAGGTTCATGTGCTGCCGTCTGTACCTACTCGTAGGTAATATAAGCAAAATAAATACAAACAAAACTCAGTAGCGGTTTCTTCATTCGCTTCAAGGCTTTTCACAGCCACATAATGACAGAACACAAGAATAACAAAAGAAAGGCAATGCGATAAACTCATAACCTCCATTATTTTATATCGGTTATGAACGTGTCTCACAAAATAAATACAAAATCTATAAAAAAAATACATTTTTCAACGGTTATTAAATCCAATCCTATGTTTTTCTTTTTTATTGTAACTCGTAAACTGATCCAATAAAACATTATAAAATTACGATAAAAAGTCTTGGAGTACCTATATGTTTGTTGCGTTTAAACTTTTTAGACTTTAGTCAAATGTGAAGAGAGAACTGTCACTCTTAGATGAATCCCTTTTCCTCTAATTAGAAATAATTGCGTAACACACTATCAATCATTATCTGAATCATTCTGAAGGATATTGCTAATCCATTGCTTAATAATTACCAATGTTCGAAAAATGTGTCTGCTCAAGAACGTAAATAACACAATTAATGTTGTGGGATGTGTGTGGTATGACATAGGGGTGACTGCTCCAAGAGCAGTTGTTAGAAGGTGCGTCAGGAGTGGTTAAGGCTAGACTACGAGCAGTTTCGCAACCTGAGTCCGGGGCGTGGTTACAGGCGATTCCTTCACCTCACCTGGGCACTCTACTGGACGATGACTCTTTGCTTGTGGCGGTGGCTCTCCGCCTGGGCTGTAAGGTGTGCGAACCCCAAATATGCACCTGCGGTTCCATGGTGGAGGCCGATGGCCATCACGCACTGAGTTGTCGGCGTTGCACAGGGAGGTTCCCGCGTCACCATGCCCTGAATGACATAGTCCGTAGAGCCCTTATATCGGCAAACGTCCCCTGCGTGCTTGAGCCTACAGGTATTTGCAGGTGTGATGGTAAGAGGCCGGATGGGTTGACTCTAGTGCCATGGAAGAACGGGAAGTGCCTGATCTGGGACGCAACTTGCGTCAGCACTGTCGCTGCCAGTCACCTGAGTCGCACCACGCACATTGCCTCTAGGTACCGCAGCTGAAGACGCCTGCTCTGTAAAAAGGCTCAAGTCAGGGGCGTAGCTACCGCCGTATCTGCCGTGTCAATTATACAAGGCCCCCGGGCCACGGGGGCCCCCAACGTGCGTAATTTTTTTAGTATTTCATAAATGGCAAAAGTCAAAAAAAAACAAATCAGCTATAAATGATTTAATAAATCAGTTTGCCGAAAAAAAGGCAAGGAGAGTGTACATTTAATTTGAATTGTTTGTAAACAATTTTGGACAAAGTGACAGATAATTATGATGAATAAATATTTCTTTTAATTTTATGCAAACATTTTTTTTTTCTTTTGTGAGAAATCTTTACCCTTCCTAAGGGCCCCCAAACAAATTTTTATACGGGGCCCCGCCAAGGCACGCTACGCCACTGGCTCAAGTACGCTTCCTTGGAGCAGCCATACTATTTTGTGCCGGTAGCAATGTTGACCATGGGTAGTTGGAGTAGGGCAGCGAAGGTTTTTGTGGCGGAATTGGGCCGTAAGCTGAGGGAGGCAACCGGTGACTCCCGCTCGGGTCGTTCTTGGTGCAAAGGTTGGCCATCGCTGTTCAGCGAGGCAATGCGGCGAGTGTTATGGGCACCTTTGCGCCGGGAACGATCAGGGGCGGGTTGATCGTTTTATGTCAAAAGTCAAAGTCAAAGTCAAAGCATTTATTTCAAATAGGCACATAAAAGGCACTTTTGAACGTCAAAAATTATCTTAAAATAGAATTGATTCTAGTCGCCCATTCCAAAAGGTAGTTTTCGAATGGAGAAGAACGGGCAAGAAACTCCACCGTTACTCTTTTAAAATGTTTAGGTACAATATTTTGCATGGGTACATTAATTATATAATAACATGTGAGGACGATGCACCTACAATAAAATTACTATACCACAATAGGTAAAAGAATTAAAAACGAAACCATGACATATAAATTAATTATCTGATAGATACATGGTGCTCACATATTTACAAACATGGTACAAGCAAAACGATTTTAATTATAAAACAAAATACAAGTAATAAGTCAGGGTGTGAGTAATAAATGTAAAAAAAAAAAAGAATAAAAAAATTTACAATTAAATTAGCAACCAGTTTGATTTTGTCTAGACTCTAGATTGTCCTATGGAGCAGGACCAGCATGTTTCCAAGCGTTCTTATCTTGGATATAATCTTCTAATTTATAGTATGCTTGTTTACAAAGTGTACGTTTAATGTGAGTTTTAAATTTTCTTTCATTTAATTGCAATATATCACAAGGTATTTTATTGTAACATTTAACACAGTACCCCATAAAAGATGTTTAGGAATTTATATGTATTAATTAAATATTAGTTATTATTTGTAATATTGATTATAATTACAATTATGTACATTTTGAAAGTTCAACAACATTAATACTAGGTACCTAGTATTAATGTTGTTGAACTTTCAAAATGAAAGCCAATCCTACTGATAATTGTTACGCATTTACCCTGCTGTTCTGTGAATGTTCCAGTCTGCTTGGTTCCAATCACCTTTTCATTTTAACCTGCCTGACCCACTCCGACTACACGTCAATAGTTTGCGAGATATTATTGTCTAGTTGGTAGTAGAACTAAACTAACCCTTTCAACGAAAAATGGTTTTATTAAGATATTATGATAAATGCTGTATGCAGTTTTGCGCGTACATTCATCCCGACTTAAACGGATGAAATTACGGAACCCTTCTATGCGCGTGGTCCGACACGCACTTGACAAGCTAACGAGCTTTTCGTTATTCGAAAAATCGATGAGGCACACGTAATTGAAAACAGACTTTAATAAAATGGTGCCGGTATGTTTTGGATTTTTGAACCAATCACGACTGCACACGGTTTGACACGGTTAACTGTCAATTTGACATCGGAACGTTACGGTCCGTTTCGAATAGAATACCCAATTGCATTACTAATAAACCTAATTTTATAAGTGTGGTTTTGACCAGAATGTAATGCAAGACGAATAATATACACAGCATAACATAATTGCAAATATTAAACAAGTACATCTTATTGCGAAAAAAAACTTTAGTTTAGAATTCTTAAATGGGATCCACAATACCGTAAAACGGAATCACCAAACCAAATCGTGTAAATTGAAAAAGAAAACAAACCAAGAATAGAATGTGTCAATAAAATATAATATCGTACGGTGTAACATTATTAGCTTTTATTTCGTAAAATACGTCCAGCAGTGAAACACGGAACATTCCAGGCTGTAGTCTTGTTCAATAACTTACAATGCGGCGTTATTCTTTACTGTTTATCACTGTTTTAATTGTATCTTTTGCTTACCAAGCATCGACCACATCCGGCTCCGTCGAATTAGACGAGTTCAGCTTTGATAAAATAACAAACAAATTTGAAGCAAGCCTTATTAAATTCGATGTGGCATTCCCGTACGGTGACAAGCATGAAGCATTCGTGGCTCTCGCAAAGGATTCGAAAGACGTGGAAGATCTTTTGATTGCGGAAGTCGGAGTGAAAGATTACGGTGAAAAAGACAATGAGGTCCTCGCGAAGAAGTATGGCGCAACCAAGGACAACTTCCCTGTGGTTAAGCTGTTCGTCAAAGGTAAATCTGAGCCGATACCATTCGATGACGCGATAGGATTTACAAGCGACGAGCTGCGACGTTTTGTACGAGATAACAGTGGCTTATATTTGAGTTTGCCGGGCTGCGTGAAGGAATTCGATAAACTTGCGATACAGTTCATGAAAGCCAAGAAAGATGAGAGAAAGAAAATACTGAAGAAGGCTGAAGAACTCCTGAAGAATATGGACAAGGTATAGTTCATTTTTTTTTTTATAGTTCCGACGACGTGGCGCACCTTCATAATCAACCGTTATTCGGTACCTCAAATGGTCATGCTTTTTCAGCTGTAATAAAACCAAAATTAAACATTTAAAAATATTTTTCAGGACTCCTCTTCCGGAAAGGTCTACAAAACTATTATGGAGAAGGTTCTTGAAAAAGGTGACGAGTTCATTCAATCTGAACTTGACCGAGTGAAGAAGTTACTCAGCGGAAAAGTCTCAGATGAGAAGAAGAAGCAGTTAGGAACCCGAACCAATATTCTGCAGACATTCCAGCTGTTAGATAAACAGGCAAAGGCTACTAAAGAAGACCTGTGATTGGTCAATCCTAATTTTCGGCACTAATTCATGTTGTAGAATAATTAACATTGTCTATGGTGTTCAGTTTTCTTGGTCCTCAACATGGCTCTAAATCTGTAGGCTGTACAAGAAATGCATATAGGTTGATATCTTGTTAACATGACATGTTTTGGCTCTAATTTATAGTATTAGTATTTTTTTTTTTGTAGGTAAATTACAAAATGCATTTGTCCCCTAAGTGTGAGCTTATTTCATTAAATGTTATGTTAGGAGGGACTCGTACTTAATATTACAACTGTTTATGGCAATTCTTCCTATAAATCTACCTATTTATATTTACACATATTTTATGAACTCTTTAAAATGCTCCGCTTATTTTTATATGAGCATTTTTTTTAATCAACCATGCATATCCAAAAGTAATCACAGAATAACATCTACTATTAGATACTATCTATACTAATTTATATTATATTATAAAAAAAGCTAAAGAGTTTGTTTGAACACTCTTAATCTCTAGAACAACCAGTCTGATTTGAAAAAATCTTTATGCAGTTGATTTTTTTTTTCGTTTTTTGAATGTTATATGCTTTGTAACACCGCGCTACGACCCCTAGGACCCGAGCAAAAAGAAAAAAGTTATAAAGAATGCTACGTGACAAAAACCATGATAGTGCAAGAGATGCGGTGGGAATTTCTCCCTAACGAAGTCGCAGGCAGAACCTACTGTATAATATACTCATTTTCTTGATGTTTTCTGTATGATAAGGAGCTAAAACACTACAAATAATATAACATAATAGATAATCAACATATTATTGCATTTAGTAATACCAAAGCATTTGAATTCCAAACATTCCACTATAATGTAACTATAGTTAATATTCAACTGGTTTTATTTCCAAATAGTTACCATTACCTAAATTGATGTCACGGTTGGTCTGACATAGGTGTTAAGCACTGTTTTGTGTTTCCGGTAATACAGGTTTAATGCTATTGTTAAACATCGCTTTTACTTTTTATTGTGTTTTTTAAGGCTATGTTTTTATTAGCATTGATTTGATACATGAAAATGTATGTACTTATAAATGAATATACTCTAAAGGTTATAGCATACCTCATACTTCATTACAGTTATAACGCACGGTGTGTTAGAAAGCCCGATTTTGTTACATGCCCTTTTTATTACAGAAATCGATAGTATTTATCATTTTAAGCACTACAGTCAAAGTCCGGCATCGATACGACTTGTAGATGTTTTTTAAAAAAATCTCAAAGTTGCTGTATAACCGGGCCATGAAAATAATAAAAAAAAATATATAAAAAAAACCAGCCTACATATTTAAATTTCCATTATAATTACTAATCAAACTTATAATACCTAACCATCTGACAAGTTTTCGTGTCTGTATTGCAAATAGATCGCGAAATATTAATATTTTTATGTTTTTTAGTTTTTATTTAATTTCTTGGCAATTATGCGGTATTAGATGGAGATATTTGACCAGACGATTGTCAACATGTATGTCTATCGACATTATTAAAACCACAATCTAATTCAGCGTTATTTAGAAGTTATGAGAATTTTCAGTTATATCCGGATTTTTTTGTACTAGGGTTGTCACTTTAACCAGAATTTTAAATTTAATATTTTTTATAATTTTGAGTTTAGCTGAAAGAAGTCGTATATATTATCGATTAATTATCTTTATATGTGCATTTACCAATAACTGAAACTATACCCATGGGCACTCTTATTCTTTGATTCTTTCGCTTAGTCCGCCTGGGTGGGTACCACCGACTCGTCTATTTCTGCCGCCAAGCAGTAGTGTTAGACTATTGTGTTTCGGTTTGAAGGACAGTTAGCCAGCAAAATTATAGGCACGTGAGACAGAACACACCTTAAAGTCTCAGGGTAGGTAACTGCCGTCTCATTTATACTTGCGCGACATGTCTAGAGGGACGATAGGTGGTATAGGCGACGATGACCGCTTATAACTTTAAGTTTGCTAAAACCAGTTAATGCGAAAAATGTTCTAGTGGATGATCATTCGTCATTCACTGAACATGATGAAGATACTTTAATTATTCAAAATTAAAACCAAGATTTATAATTTTTCAGTTTTTTGTAAATATTTTTAGTTTTTACAACCCGGATAAAACTTGACATTTTCGAATGTGACAACCCTGGCTAAAATAGAAAAATTTTCATAACTTCTAAATAACGCTGAATTAGATTGTGGTTTTAATAATGTCGATAGACATACATGTTGACAATCGTCTGGTCAAATATCTCCATCTAATACCGCATTATTGCCAAGAAATTAAATAAAAAGTAAAAAACATAAAAATATTAATATTTCGCGATCTATTTGCAATACAGACACGAAAACTTGTCAGATGGTTAGGTATTATAAGTTTGATTAGTAATTATAATGGAAATTTAAATATGTAGGCTGGTTTTTTTTATATATTTTTTTTTATTATTTTCATGACCCGGTTATACAGCAACTTTGAGATTTTTTTAAAAAACATCTACAAGTCGTATCGATGCCGGACTTTGACTGTAGTGCTTAAAATGATAAATACTATCGATTTCTGTAATAAAAAGGGCATGTAACAAAATCGGGCTTTCTAACACACCGTGTATAACGTAACCTATTTTATAAAAATGTGAGTGTGTAAGTGCCTTTACAGAAGCCATAATTATCATACAAACCATATCTATGTTCTATGTTAGAGGGTTTAGTTTCCGCACATAGTCATTGTGCGTAGGCCACGGCGGCCGTTGGTGGTTATTTCAACCAGCCCACCTTCCGCCAGAAGTTGATTATGTCTCCATTTGTCAAGAACACCTGTGTAAGATCTGGGTGCCCCGAGGGATTCTGTTATAAACTGGGTGATGCCTGTGCATTCAAAAAGCATTTGCGCAACGGTTTCCTGTCTCCATGCAAGCTCTGCACTGAGGACTGTCCGTTATGCCTATTGTGTGGAAGTGTTTGTTTAGCAAACATTGTCCCATTTGTCCCGCTATGGTCCCCTTCACCAGGCGCAGGCTGTTCCTGTCCAGGAATAAACGTTCTTGTCCAGGCGTAATAAGCGTCAAGCCATATCTTTGTACAAAACTAATTAGTCTACTGAGGATTCTACTAAACCTAGGGTTACTTGCACAATCATTTAATTCAGGTTGTCGTTGTGCAATTTATTATAGTTCATTTACTGTGGCTCCTAAATCACTTGCTAATTTAAGCATATCTTCAAAGTTAAATATTGATTAAGTTATTATTCAAAATTGTGTCGAGTTATTTACATAAGTTATTGATGCACAGCTGTGAGTGTGATCGCAATAAATAATTGTAAACCTAATATATTGACGCATTTTATTTTTTTATTTTATATTGGCAGCGTACATACTTCCGGCGGGATACACTCACAGGCACAATTAACCGCCCACCTTGTATTTCTTTCAATTTGCAGAAATCTTCAAATTTAGACCACATTTGATGAAAGGTACGTTGAAAGCGGCCTTTAAGGCATTAAAAAACATCATAAAAGTAAAAAAAAAGTCGTTTAGTAAAGGATTCATACCAAAAATCGATTTTGTGAAAATCTTTGATGAAAATTTAACAATTTTAATATTGAAAAAAGTCGCCCAATAAAAGATAAAAAAAACAATTAATAATGGGTGTTGCTGCCTCGGGCTCTAATGACTTCTTAGAGCCGGTTTGGCAATCCATCCATTACATCCTGGATATCCGACTGGGGAATATTGTGCCACTTCTCTACTACAGCCGTCTTGAGCTCTCCTAGGGTCGTAGGGGCTGGTACTCTTGCTCGGACACGTCTTTTGAGGTTGTCCCAAATGTGCTCAATTGGGTTAAGATCGAGACTGTCTGCTGGCCATGATAAAACTTGAATCCCGACCTTATTAAGGTACTCAGTGACGGATTTTGCGGTATGGCAACGTGTATTGTCATGCATTAAACTAAAGTTGTCACCAATGAATGGTGCGAAAGGCATGACATGGCCTTGAACAACTTCCTCCACGTATCTTTGAGCGTTCACACTGCCTCTATCGAACACAACAAGATCGGTACGAGCCTCGTAAGAGATACCTCCCCAAATCATTACGGACCCTCCCTGGTAACCCACTGTTTCGGTTATAGCGCATGGATCAAATCTTTCGTTTAGGCGCCTGTAGACACGCTGACGTCCATCTGGATCTCTTAAGCCTATTCTGCTCTCATCTGAGAACAGTAAGTCCTTCCATTCCTACACAGTCCAGTCAGCATATTCTCGCGCACAAGCAAGTCTAGCTCTACGGTGTTGTGGGAGCAGTTGTGGGGCGCGAGCTGGATGAAAAGTCCTCAGATTTCTTTCTGCCAGTCTTCTTCTAAACGTACGTTCACTTACACTGACATTTCCCACCTCAAAAAGACGCGTACGAGCTTAAGTAGCGGTGCAAAAGCGGTTTCTCAGCATGTTGTTGACAACGAAACCGTCATCTCGGGTTGAGGTGCATCGATGTCGGCCTTTACCTGGCCTGCGGGTGTATGAGCTTGTCTCCTGAAATCGTCTGATGGCATCCCGTACCGTGTTTCGAGGTACAACGAGTGTACGAGCGATGCGACGTTGGCTATACCCAGCGTCTGCTAAAACCACTGCCCTACCTACACCAGTTGCATCGAGTAGCATTTTTTAGAGTCCCAAACAATAAGTGAACACTACAAACTCAAATTAAACAATATTCACACATTATGGCAGAAAAGAACAGGAAATGTTAACACGATAACGCAACGGCAACAATGTCAAACAACGACTAAATTCGAAAAACCCTTCGGTGATACAAATTTACTAATCGAAATAAGGGTATAAGTGTTTAGTTAACTGCTACAGTACCCACTTGATAAAAAATAAAACAGTGGATAAGCCATAGTTAACATAAACAAACAGGGTGACGAATGATAGAGGTGGGCGGTTAATTGTGCCTGTGAGTGTATATTCACAGAGTACACTATAATAGATATATTCCACCTTATCTGTTCTATTTGCATATTAGGTCCTTACATATGAAATTGGCGTTTTTCGTACTGGCCACTTTAATCACGAATTTCTCCTCTTTGGTAAGGAATTCCAAATTCAAATTTGTACAGCTATTTACTCATGTATTTGTGCTTCGATGACCGTCATTCATTTGTTTTTTTTCTTCTGTTTTTTCTGTTTGCGTCACTCATTTTACAAAATGGAAAATTTAAAATATCGCATTATTTACGAGTACGAGTCCCGCCGTGGCACTAGTGCTGCGGAAACGACTCGAAGGGTGAATGATGTGTATGGCGGTCATGTTGCAAAAGAAAACACAGTTCGTTTTTGGTTCCAACGTTTTCGTTCTGGAAATTTCGACCTGCAGAACAAGCCCCGTGGACGGCCTGAGACCCAAGTTGATAATGGAGAATTGAAGGCTATTGTGGAAGCGGACCCATCGCAAACCACGTCCGAGTTAGCTGCAGGCTTCGATGTTAGTGATAAAACTGTTTTAATTCACTTGAAGCAAATTGGGAAGATTAAAAAGCTTGAAAGGTGGGTACCTCACGAATTGACTGAAGCAAACCGGCAAACGCGCGTCGACTGCTGCGTTACATTACTTGAATTGGAATGTCTTAGACATCCTCCGTACTCCCCGGACCTTGCTCCAACAGATTACCATTTTTTTCGCAATTTGGATAACTTTTTGCAAGGGAAAAAATTCAACTCCGATGGGGCAGTCCAAATCGCCTTCAAAGATTTTATTGATTCCCGTCCGACTGGTTTTTTTAGTAAAGGGATCAATGAACTACCTATAAGATGGCAAAAGTGCATTGAAAACAATGGTTCATACTTTGATTAATTAAATATATTATATTAAAAAATATTCGACTTTTTGTTCCTTCCATACAAAACGCCAATTTCATATGTAAGGACCTAATATATTTCCCGGAACAATATTCGTTATGGCGAAGTGCCAATACCTCCTAACTGTAATTTTTTTAGAAATTCATTTTTTTATTGTTTTGAATTTAAATGCGTTATTCGCATGTTTTAGTGAAAATCTAATGTGTATTTTTATTCACAACAGCATTTAATTAAAATGTGGAAATACCTTCCAACTAAACTGACGCGCGACGTCTCTATTTTTGAACGTTTTTTTTTTCAGTTTGTGTAAATTTTTGACTTTCTCAGTTAGGTGTTATTGGAACTTTGCCGTTGATTTTAATCTGACCAAAAAGTGACCTTCAGACACTCCATTTATAATTTTTTTAACCGTAGGTAGCCCCAACCAAACAAATACACGATAATTATAATATTTTTATCTCACGAAGCGACGCGCACTTTTGGTCGCCAAGTGTACCTACAAACATGATGTGTTTCTATCCAGCGCGGGGCCCCGCGAGCTAGGCTCCCGACTAGTGGCAATGCTTTGTTTGTTCAATGTACCTCTTGATTTTATCAACAAGGTCCAATGTACAGACGCCAGCACATCAACCTACCCGAAACTGTCACATTTTCCCAATCAACTTTGAACCTTATGCTTCAGTAATAAAGTTGAAAATCGATTAAAGAAATTTGACAGATTGTAGTAGGTTGATGTGCTGGCGTCTGTACAGACGCCAGCACATCAACCTACACCAAACTGTCACATTTTCCCAATCAACTTTGAACCTTATGCTTTAGTGATAAAGTTGAAAATCTATTAAAGAAATTTGACAGATTGTAGTAGGTTGATGTGCTGGCGTCTGTACATAAGTTTGGGACCCACACTAAGAATTAATGACAAGTTTCGGGTAGTTTGATGTGCTGGCGTCTGTACTTAAGTAGAAGTCGAAACTACAGGTTCTGTGCTAGAAAGAGAGTTACAACAGTTTACGGCGGCACAGGGAGCTGTAAGCCGTTGAACGTTGTAATACCTACTGGGAAAATGTAGGTATTTGTAAGTGGAATTCAAACCTAGGACATCAAATCTGCAATGGTGCTGCAAAAAAGGGAAAACGTTCTTAAACTCCAATTTTTATAACATCCATACAAGTTTAAGGTGATAAACAGTAGGTACTTCTACCTACCTAGCCATAAAGTGTAAAATAAATTATTGAAATAGAAAATAAACTGTAATGCAAACTTTCTATGAAATAGCGTTGCAAGCGATAAAATATATTCACGGTCCATAATACGTTAGGTATTAGTTTTTATTTCGTAAAATACTTTTCAGTAAGTAGTAAATAATAGAACACTCCAGGCTGTAGACTATTTCATAACAATGCGGCGTCCTTCATTTCTCTTTACCATAATTTTATTTGTATCTTTTGCAAACCACGCATTGACCACGTCTGGATCCATCGAATTAGACGAATTCAATTTTAATAAAGTAATTAACAAGTTTGAAGCAAGCCTTATTAAGTTTGATATTTCATTCCCGTTTGGCGACAAGCATAAAGCCTTCAAGGCTTTCGCCAAGGAATCAATACATGAGAAAGATCTTTTAATCGCCGAAGTCCTCGTGAAGGATGACGTTGACAAAACCAATGAGGCATTCGCGAGGAAGTATGGAGTAACCAAGAACAAATTGCCTGTGGTTATGCTGTTTGTCAAAGGTAAATCGAAGCCGATATCATTCGACGATTGGAAAGTGTTTACAAGCGACGAGCTGCGACGTATTGTACAAGACAATAGTGGCTTATATTTGAGTTTGCCGGGCTGTGTAAAGGAATTCGATAAACTTGCGATACAGTTCATAAAAGGCAAGAAAGATGAGAGAAAGAAAGTATTGAAGAAGACTGAAGAACTCCTAAAAAATACAGACAAGGTAGGGTTATCTCATTGTTTCGCACAAAATGTCGCCTCACCTCTCATGCACGAGGGTGTGGGTTCAAATCAGGGCAATTCATATGTACCTTCTAAGTTTATTTATTTATTTAATACTTCAAGCAAATAAATGTACAGAGGCGGACTTAATGCCATAGGCATTTTCTACCAGTCAACCAGTCAGTCAGTTTATCTTGGTCATCACTGACATGAAGGAAAACATCTTGAGGAAACCTGGACTTAAACTTAATATAAGTCTGAAATCGCTCTGACATAAGCAGATAAGCAAGTGCTCATACCTTCTCTAGATGAAAAGAGGCCTTTGGCCTCGGCCCTACAGGCAGTGGGACAATATATGCTGGACTCGTTATTATGGTTTCGACATGACGCGCCTTCACAATTTACCGATATTTGGTCATTCAAATAGTCATGCTTTTTCAACTGTAACAAATCCAAACTATAAACTTTTTTCAGGAGTCGTCTGCTGAAAAGATCTATAAAACAATTATGGAGAAGGTTCTAGAAAAAGGTGATGATTTCATTCTATCTGAACTTGACCGAGTGGAGAAATTACGCAGTGGGAAAGTCTCCGATGAGAAGAAAAAGCAATTAGGAACCCGAATCAATATTCTGAAGACATTCCAACTGTTAGACAAACAGGCAAAGGTTGCTAAAGAAGACCTGTGATTAGGTCAATTCAATTTTTTGGCACCAATTCATGTTGCAATTACGATAGTTCACTACTATGGACATTGAATATGGAGTAAATTTTTCTTGATCCTCATCGTGGCTCTAAATATATTGAACAATCTATGTATGTAAGTACCTACATAGATTGGTACTTTGTTAACACTGTGTAATAATATTAGTAATCTTTACATTAAACATGTGCCCAGTTATGTAATGAAGTAATGATTTTGTTACGAAGCTGTGGGTGTGATCGCAATAAATGAATTGCCAAACTAAGAACTAGCCG
Source organism: Amphipoea lucens (assembly GCA_947508005.1). NCBI lineage: Eukaryota > Metazoa > Arthropoda > Insecta > Lepidoptera > Noctuidae > Amphipoea > Amphipoea lucens. The sequence continues at coordinate 5,366,916 of OX382376.1, read as the reverse complement.
AGTGGAATTTCCTAGCGGTGTTTCTCGACCATAAGAGTACATTCGACAGTCTCTATCTCGAACCTTCTAAAAAAAGTTTGATCGACTCGGCATAACAGATATTCCTTTTACGAATTTAATGGAGGAAATCTTACTGGTAGAGTACAACGAGTAAGAATAACGACGACTTATGTGCCGCGGTAGCTGTCATGTTTGGTGTACCGCAAGGCAGTATTGTAGGTCCAACTCTCTTCTTGATGTTAAGTCACGGAAATTAATTATTACCACTACCAAACTCAAATTGTGCGTCAATCAAATCACAATTGTCATTCTTTGACAGCTGTATGAAATGGTTATTACCATCACGGCAAATTGACGTTGGGTGTCAATTTTCTTAACATTTTCATCTAGAACCCCAGCAAACTTATCCTCATGAAAGATTACCTTTGTAGACGATATCACCTTGTTTTCAGTGGTGGTAACTAAAAGGAGCGTACCTAGTCTAAAAGTTAATGATTGGTTGAAAAGTGATGTTTTGACGCAACGCAAGACAATACTGCATCTCTCATTGAGATATCAAGTTAAATGTAATACTTGCTGCGCCCTAACAGTCATGTACTCTTGAATTTAAGCCTAGTCATAGACTGCAACTGTGTACATTGTACAAATAAATAGATTAACTTCTGGTCACAGGGAATTTGCAGGAAAAGGTCCCCAAATCAGCAATGGCACTCGCTACTACTGAACCACTGAATAAACAAGTTTTCTATAACAATAAAACTCAACCATTCATGAAATACATCTATTCAGATTTTGAAATGTATAATATTAAAATATAAATTGAAACTGCCAGCTTCGTCACATCAAATTTTGCGCAATATTTTATTACAAAACAATATAAATTGGAATGTAACATGCATTTATACTGCTGCGACAAAATGGCTTCCATACACGTAAAAATATAATTATTACAGTATCCGGGCGATAATATTTTATAGCGTAAAGTTCTAGAAAGCCCACAAACGTAAAATATCGCGCACTAACTCGGTGTTGAGTCGAGCACTGAGAAAGCAACGGAGCGCATCCCATCGCTTTAAAAAAACTGTTGGATAATAGCTAATCCATTGCTTCATATTTATGTTCGAAAAAATAGTCTGCTCAATAAAATAATAACGCAATAAATGTTGTTGAACTGTCAAAATGAAACCCACTGATACTGATAGTGTGTTACGCAATCACCCCGCAGCAGTGCGTTAAAAATCCGGTGCGGGGAAAATAAAAAAAATCGCCCGTGCGCACCTGGGCAAAGAGACTGTCACACAGATTTGAGTGACACGGCAGAGACAAAGCTCTACAAATTCAAAACTTTTTCTGAAACTATGGGCCAGTTTCTCGAACGAAAATTATCGCAAAATTAATATGGCAACTGTCAAGCGCTCGTAAACTGCTGATTGGTTGAATACATTATGAACAGGCCAATCGCAGCAGTTTACGCGCTTTTAAAAATGTATTACATTAATTCTGCGATAATTTTTGTTCGAGAAACTTGCCCTAAGTGCTATATATTATTACACGACCGTGTACTGTAATTACCTAGATGAAGAAATAAACAATCATGAAATAAGGTAATTTTAAAACATGTGTCAAGAGTATAGAAAATTCTGCAATAACGTGAACATCGATGCAAATAACTTCTTTAACTTTAAATATCTACTTAAACATTTAAAGCATATCAATTCCTTGCAACATTACAATTGATTTACATTCATATACTTATTCTGCAAAATACACATTTATGTATCTATCACATATGTTATTAATTCTACACCAATGCAGCTGCAGAGATGCGACGACCGCATACCGACGTAATTTAAGCCGCGCTTTCGCAAAAATTTCAAGACAGACTTCATTTCAAGAGTTATTTTCACGACTCATTTTAATCGACGAAAATTACGCCGAATTGCGCTCTGATCGTAATCATGTAAGCCATTAATTTTTTCACGAACCGAAATCTCACTCAAAGTAGGTGGCAGCGACATCAACGCACAACCTGTTACTATGGCAGAAATTTTTCGTCGGTTAATAAAAAAAAAAAATCTGTTCATTTTGACCGCATAGGTAGGTTATGAGGAACAAAGTGTAAAGTTCACTCATACTCCATCCTCCAACCAGACGAGTGTTGTGTCTAGCGGGCAACTGTCTAGTTGCGCGGTAAACTCTGCTTGCGAGATGTAGGATTTTGTGTGACGTCAGTATGATGCGTAGCTCACATGTGGCATTGTAGATACCGCTACAGTACTTTTGTAGGAAACAGCTCAAAAATCAGCTTTCTCCTACAAGTCTAATAAGTGATAATAACCGATGAAAAAATTTAACGCATGGGGGATCCAGAAACACGTACAAACGCCAGCACATCAAGCTACTATAATATGTCAAATTTCTTTAATAGATTTTCAACTTTATCGGTAAAGTATAAGGTTCAAAGTTGATTGGGAAAATTTGACAGTTTCGGGTAGCATGTGCTGGCGTCTGTACCTACTGAATCAATGGTGACAGGTTATGAATCGATGTCCCTGCCACCCTGTGTAAACCTCCAGAGTCCAACATGATCAATTACCGTTTTAGATTGGGGCTTGCAACACTACCATGTAACAACGATACAACAATAATAGCCAGATAAGATAAAGTACAGATCTTAACGAAATCGTATATAAACTCTGTAGCCTCTACCTACATAAACTACTAGCTTGAAGATAGCATTCCAATTTCCATTAAAATTGTTTTCCTATCAAACAGCGGTAAATAAGACAACTATACTCCCGACACAAAAAACCGAAAATTTTTACTAGTTAAGACAATAAAATTGATATGTAATACGATCATGACAACATGAAGGCCTGAGACAAATGCCTGCGCGTGGCGTGTGTGTGCACGCACCGGTTCTGTTCTGATGTAACTCTATGGAAGATGTCATACTGGAGCATGCAAGCACACGCCACGCGCACGCGTGTGGTTTGCTCAGGTATTATTCAAGATCTCGAGTAGAGCAACACTACAACATTTTTTTTTTTTACAAAATTATTAAAATAGAATTTCATTAAAAATGATAATAAGTATGTGCGGCCTGCACGTCAGTGTTAACAGAGCGAGGGTTCACAGGACTTATTCTATTGAAACTCCGTGAGCATCCTCCGTCAGCATCAAAAGTTGATTAACACTTCAGTTTTTTTAATCTTAGTTATTGAGCAAAATATTTGTTCAAAATTGCAGCAGAAGAATTTTTTTTAGAATATATACTCTTGTCTATTATGTGAAAAGCTAAAAATCAGTTTATTGAAAAAAGTTGTTGTCAATTTAATAACATGTAAAAATGATAGTGTTAATCGACTTTTGATGCTGACTGTACACACGACGACACATCAAGCTATACCATTTCCAGTTTGGGCTGGCCTCGCATTGTATAGGCTTTTCGTATAGTGAGAAGTCAGTTTATACTAGAAATGTCTAGTTTGATGTCATTGTGCTTACTAGGCTAGGCCAGCTCAATACTGTTACCACTGACATACTGTGCCTACAGATGTATATATATAATCTTTATTATGGGCTCTACATGCTCTGGCCAGTACACATAGCTTTTAACAAAAATCGACATCGACCCAGAATGGCGATTGAATTTCATGGACTGATCAACATTTCTGATGTTGCAAACTGCTGCCAAACACCTTTTTTTTACCCCGGCAAGGCTAGGGCGAATAATAGCCAAAAGTAGGTAAATACAATATTGCTCCACTCGAAATTATGACCTTACATTAATTATTATTATTCTACACTTATTCGAGTTTTCATGGAATTTCAAATCCTAAAATGAACATTCATTGCTCAGGCCTAAATTTACAATTTTTTATTTTGTTAAAAGTATTGCCAACAGTAATTTACAATTATGCAAAAAAATTAAACATGCTTATTTAAAAATAAGAGACTGCCACTAAAAATATTCACATTTTATCAAAACTGTAGGCAGCCTAGCCTGAACCCTGTTTGTATGAAAAGTTGCCAGTTACATACTCATATTATTCCAATACAAAATTAAAATAATAAACCAAACATACCATTAGTATCACTAGCCATAAAAGAAAAAATAGAGATTTATTGTAAATGCATCATTATATTATTATTTAAAATATAGTTGTCTGACAACATCATGAAGTTACATGTTGGCCTCTTATAACTTTAAAATTAAAAAGAAATTATTCTGCACTTTCCACTTTCAGTTCCTTCAATTTTAAGACTACTCCGTCGGATTCCTTTTCATCTTTTTCAATATTTTTGGCATCTTTATCTGAGATTTTGTCATTATGCTTGGGTTCTGGAGAATCAGTGTCTTCGCTCCGTGTGATGCTGCTCTCATCATCTGAAGATAGATCCTGTGTGTAAATACTGCACTTTGTTCTGACTATTTCTTGAGCCTCTGCAAATTTTGTCTTCCATAGTTCAGCATCTGTTGAGGAAAAATTTATTACATTATTTGTTGTACAAAGTAGTAAAAAAATGTGTGTGTGTAGTATTATAATGGATATTTAATCACCACTTTCATTTAATAATCATCCATTTAATAATCATTAAAACTCAAACCATAATATATTAATCAACCATTTTGTTCTGAATTCCCTAAAGACATTATACTAATATATTTTACAGAGTTAAAATTGTGTTTTTGTTTGTAGGAGCTAAACTCTAGATGAACTGACATGATCACAACAATTTTATATGATAGAAAGTTACAATATTGCTGAACGCCATTGGATAATAAGATGTAAGAGCAGGTGGTGGCCCAGTGGTAACGACCACAACTTAAGAGTTGTAGGTTCAAACCCTGACAGGCACTTTACTTTGTGCAAATAATCACCACTGCTCTCAAAACGGTGAAGAAAAACATTGTGAGGAAACCAGCATGTTCTAAATCAAAAAATTCAAAGAAATGTGACATCTACCAACCCACACTGCGCCCGCATGGTGGATTATGGCCCACTCCTCACAAAGAGAAGGACTGTGGCCCAGCAGTGAGAACATTGTAGGCTGATTATGATATTGGATATATTTTACAGTACCTATAGTAAGTTGACCTCCATGTGGACGTCATTGGCAAAATATTACAGCTGTAAGACAAAATATTACACAAAGAAAAAAAAATCAATTCAGATTTCAACTTACTCTGAGGATTTCCAAACTTAATAGCCAATAGCTCTTGTTTCATTTGTTCATCAGCAAAATCAGCAAACACGGACCAATTAAACGCTTTGTCTGAACCACAGTGAACATTCATCCTAATGTCCGGTGTGATGAAGTGGTTCGCACATACTTTGAGAGTCTTATCACGTCTCATCACCACTCGGACTGTGTTGTTCAGTTTGTGACGAAGCAGTTTAATATCACCAGTACCTCGCTCCTATAAAAAAGTTAAAAATATGAAAATAAATCATCTAATGTCATTTAAATAGTCCCTGTGAAAAAATGACAATAAAGAGATCAAAAAAAAATTATTTTTTTATTTTCTGAGATAATTATCTGAACCTAATAACATCATCTATTCAATAGACTAAAAATATCTATGACTCAGGCCTAACCTGCAATAGGCACAATGCTTACATCTTATCATATTCCTTTGCTTTGCCTTAAAAATGCATATTTAGACTGAACAACTGATACTTCGATAAGAACATGAAATTGCTGTTTTCCATTGTCTTACCTTCCACTCATGGTCCCCTGTATCATATCTATAGAGCCTGGCGCGTATTTTAACGAGTTCCTCCTCTTCTTCTTCGTTTGTGTGGATATCCACAAGAGGCAGCGACACGATCGGATCAAAGTGAGGATCATGCTCAGGCGTCTCCACTTCACCTCCTTCGCTTTCGCTGTTGCGCCGTACGCTTTCTTCTGTCTGCCCATACAAGAACAAAAACAATCATATACATTTTCTAATCACGGGAAAACAATGAGTAACTATTCGAATGCTAAGTATCAACCCAGTACTTACCGGTGTCGACATTATTGCAATGTTAATTACTTTCTTTTCCAAAGAAATTAAATCAGTAAAATTATAAACAAACTCGGTGACGGGTGAAGTTCGGTTACTGAATGAAGTTTAATTTTATAATTACGAGTGAATGATTGATAACAATTTTTTATCTATAGCAAAAAAAATATTTCAACATGGACAGTGTTTCGAAATGGTCATAAAAGTAGAAAAACTAATAGAATTTTTTATTTGCTACTGATATTTGATAAATATTTAATTCCTAACGAAAGATTTATTCCATGATGTCAGTCAACTTCAAGAACTACAATATATATTTTCTGTTATAAAAAACATACATTGCCATATATAAAAAAGATCTGACAATGAATGGTTTTTCATTCATTGCTTTTGTTCGATCATCAAACAAGAAAAAAAAAATGATTCATTCACTGTCACCGTCAAATGTCATAGTAAGTTTATTGATTTACGAAGTTTTAAAACAACTGTGTTATTTTGGTGGTTTACGCATTTAATTCTTGGGGTTAAAACAGTCCAAAGTAATAATAACTATACCAAAAAAACACCGTAACATACATTGAAGCTGTAGCAACAACAGGTAGCTGTTTATGGTGTGTAAAAAGTCAATGACTTCATGATATATTTCGGCGACCTATTTACGGCAGTTCGGCTAGTTTATTTTGAGAATTCTTCCTATTTTAACGCAGTTCCGGGTCACTGCTGACTTTTATTAGTATTCCGGAGGTTTATTGAATCAGATTCTCCTATTTATCAACTGTAACAAGCTGTTGATAGGTAGCTGCTGAATTTTATTAAAATAACAAATCTATCTCAATCATTTCTTAAATGTTTATTATTTTCGTTTTTTTTTAAAGTGGATATTTTATTTCAGTGTGTTTTAAAGTGGCGCCTGGTGGAATTCTACTAGAATTTTGCAAGAAAAGTGCATCAAGTAAGACAACTACATGAATTAATATATACATAAACTTGCATATTTATAAACACACAAATAATTTACTGTGTAGAACAGTTGGATTTCCTTTTTAAGCCTTTTCCCTGATTTTTTACTTTTGCCCAGCATTGGGACAGACTATATTTAACGTAAAAAACTGTATTCTGTATTAATGTTATGCAGTTTTTCGTAACAAAAACAATGGGCGGGAAAAAAGACATACCTACTTATTACAGTCTTATATTTTTGCCTGAATTTTCAATACCTAAAAGGACTTAGAGACTTAGCATCCCCAAAATTGAAAGTCAACAGACTTGAGACATAATATATCTCATTTAAAAGGTCTTGACAGCTGCTCATTTTTTATAAAGGCGACAACCGTCTAATATATGGGGTATTAACGGACAAAGAAGGAAATGTAATGGTACATATTGCAGTTCCGATAATATTACGTACCTATGTGTCGAATTGATAACTTCCTTTTTTTTGAAGTCGGTAAAAATAAGTTTATTTCTTTAAAAATAAGTGAAAATCATATTGGTTCTTAATTAAGATAATTCATATTGTATTTTATTTTCCATGACACAACATATTTACGCTTGTATACCCTCTAGGTGTAGGTAGAAGTTGTGTATAAATGAAACTGAAAGATGTTTTTTTCAAGAAACCTCAGTATATTTAAGACTTGAGACAAGCGGTTTGTTATTTTGTAGCTTGTAACAACAAATATGAGACAAAAAACATGTCTGCTGGATCAAAAAAAAAATTAGGGATGGGAAGGAATAGTAGATTGCCCACCATCCTTTAACTTAAGAATAGAAAATTAAAAACAAGTATAATATATTATAGAATACATTATTTTATTTAATGTGTATTTTATTTATACTTGGATGGCTATTAGCTAGTGTCCTTTGAAAGCTTTCACAATTTTTTTTTTTCAGCAACCATTACAAATGAATCAGAACCTCGGGAAGATGATAACGGAGCAACTCCGCAATCCAAACGAGCTGGACATCAGCCTCAGGATGGAGTTTGGTCCATTTGAAACAGTACACAAGTGGAAACGCATGTCAGAGTGCTATGAGTTTGTTGGTGCCAGGTATGTCAAAGACAAATCAAAGTATTTACTTCGGCTGGAGCATTTACAGGTATTTTTGAACCAAGTAATAGTTTTCCAGAAAGTTGTGGGCGTTATAAACAAAAAAGAAAAGAAAAACTAGGACTCCATTTGGATGTGCTTCCACCGGTATAATACTGTACATCTTCTACCTAGCCTTTTCCCAACTAAGTTGAGGTTGGCTTCCAGTCTGACTAGATGTAGCTGAATACCAGTATTTTACATGGAGCAAATGCCTATCAGACCTTCACAACCCGGTTACTGGGTAATACAATACCCCTTGATAAGACTTGTTGTCAGACTTTCGGGCTTCTGACCACCCGTAATGTATGTCAAAGACCCACGAATGACAGCCGGGAAACTCGAACGGGTCTTGGTATACAGGGTGAATTTTTCAAGTGGGTGTGGATGGCCAAATTCGAAAGTGTCCCTAATAAGGAACAAATCACGGTTAAAGGCCACAATAAAAGAAAAAATAAATACATATAAACAATTGAAATTAGAACGTAAAGTGAATTTGGCGCCAATAATTTAGACTCTGTTTAATAGGTAGGAACTTTTTTTTTAACTAGCCTGCGCTGTCCCATGCCTGGGCAAAGGCCTCCCTCCACTCCTTCCATTTTTCGCTAGCCCGCGCGTCCTCACTCCAGTTTTGACGGAACTTGCATAAGAAAAATAAAAATTTTTGTTAATAATGAGCTCTTTTCTTTAGTTTGTCGTATGTCATTACTTCCCAGAATTCGATCCTTATTAGCGACCTTATCGAATGGTGTAATAATACAGTGTGTGTTTTGTTTTTTCAAAATCAACTGGTTCGATCCCTCGCTAGAAATAATGATTTTTCAAAAATCCAATGATGCAGTTTTAGTTTTCATCAAAATCGAGCCCGAGACTCCTTTGAGTGCTTTTCGCTATTCCTCATACTTTCGGATTTGGCCAGAGGCGGCGTAAGGCGTGGGCGACGTGGGCCACCGCCTACGGCCTCGCGGTCCAAGGGGCCTCGCGCCTCGAAAGCCCGCGAACGCAAATATAGATATAATTACTCATCTAGCAATAAATAATAAAAAACGGCTAGTTTCAGCGTTGACAGTTTTATCTATCGAGGCAAATATAGCATCTAATCTGGATTACGACACAGTTATTAGGGAGTTCTCAGTATGGCTAAAAGCAGAAAATTTATGTTTCTTTAATTGTTTACTTTACTGTTAGTTGAGGTATACTTAATAATCCATACTAATATTTTATATTTTATAATATTATAAATTCGAAAGTAACTCTGTCTGTCTGTCTGTATGTTAACTTTTCACGCCTAAACTGCTGAACCAATTTAGATGAAATTTGGTATACTTAGAGATAGTTTGAGTCCCGGGAAAGGACATAGGATACTTTTTATCCCGATATTCCCACGGGATCGAGACTTTTGCGGGTGAAACCGCGGGGCACAGCTAGTGTAAAATAATTACAATGAAGAAGTTTGCATTTTTATTCATAAAAATTTGAGTAAGTATCAATAATTTTTTTCTCAACAAAATACGTCCTTTGCATTATTCATCAGGGGGCCTCGCAAAAAATATCTTGCCCACATCAAATTTAGGTCTTGCCCCGCCAATGGATTTGGCCACCCACGCTCACTTGAAAAATTCATCCTGTGTAAAGATGGTCAGCCATCCACGGGCCTACCGCGGCAAGCATGGCATAACCTGATAGATCGGCTCGTGTGGCTGTTATTACCTAGCCACAAGCCCCACCGTGTATACCGTACATTTAAGTTCTTTATTACTTATTTTCAGGAGGAGCAAACACACAGCTGTAGCATACAAAGACGCTATTTACGTGTTTGGGGGTGACAATGGCAAGTCCATGCTGAATGATCTGATCAGATTTGACATCAGAGAGAAGTCATGGACCAAGACTGGCTGCATGGGAGTGCCGCCCGCGCCGCGGTACCATCATTCTGCTGTGGTGAGTTCAATATTTAACAGTTTAATTTTTAACACGCTTTTATGAGCTTACTTTGTAATTGAATTGGGGGCCGTTCAAGTATTACGTAAGCAGATTTTTTGCAATTATAAACCCCCCCCCCGTCCCCCATGCTATCAAAAATAAGCAAAGCCAAGAACCCTCCGCCCCCCTGTAGTGCTTACGTAATACTTGAATGGCCCCTTGTAAGTTTGTAACTATACAACCTTCCTGAAAGTATGTAGGTAGATCACATTAATGAAAGAATGATCAAAATCGGTTCATTAGTTTTCGAGAAAATCGCGGACATACATACATACGGGTCGAATACAGAACCTCCTTTTTTGAAGTCGGTTAAAAAAAGGAGCTACGTCTGCCAACAAATTGCTTTGCAGTTTAGCGGAGGTTATGTGAATAAACACTTTTTCATTTTCATTTATTTATTCTCGTTACAATAATGTTGCTATTGGGTTGCTGTTAGTTCTTTAATAATCTATTTTCCCGTTATAGGTGCATCGTTCATCGATGTTCGTGTTCGGCGGTTACACGGGCGACATCCTAGCGAACTCCAACCTGACCAATAAGAACGATCTGTTTGAGTACAAGTTCCCCAGCGCGCAGTGGGTGCAGTGGAAATTTACTGGACAGTGAGTGTGACATATTTATTAATTAAAATCTTCCTTATCACTATCATTACAGGTGTATACCTAATTCGATAGCGTGGTCTTAAAATTAACTTAAGTACTTACAATTTAAAACTATGAAAAAAGTAAAAAAACTATTAGTACTTATAATTACATCTAAAAATAATATTGTTAATATGTTCTAAGTTCCCTAAATAAAATATACTTAACAAAATAAAAACAACAACATATAGCCTACTCTTATCTACATTATAACATAATAGAAAGAAAATTACATTAGTATTAAATACTAGCGGCGCGGCGGCGCCCCGCGCTTTCACCCGCATATGTGTCGATCCCGTGGGAATATCGGGATAAAAACTATCCTATGTCCTTTCCCGGGACTCACTATCTCTATACCAAATTTCATCTAAATCAGTAACAGCGGTTTAAGCGTGTCGAGGTAACAGACAGACACACTTTCGCATTTATTGTATTAGTATGGATTTAGTTGTGCCTGACTCCGAAAACTTAGAATTAATAAAATAATTAATGTATTTTTTTGGATAGAAACAAATTCAAGGAATTAAAAAAGAATCACGTAAATCGGAATTACCACTCACTTGGTGGCATGTCACGGCATTTAACGTTGGTAGGTATAGCCTGGAATGCCCTGCCGCGGCTAAGCTTTGGCACCAATCGTCTTACAGACATTGACGAGTGCCCTTCCGCAGTTAATGTTCGTGTTCTATCTATACAGGGTGAAATTGAATTCATGGACATCCTTTCAAGAGGTCATTGTACTCATCATTATGAACAACTTTTACTATGGGACCAGGCCAAAATCGTGAAAAAAAATCAGCACTTCCCTACATTTTGACGAGTTATGCGAACATAAATGCAAGGAACAGCTGGTTTTTTTTTGCGATGTTAGGTAGTACCATAGTGAAAGTTGTTCATAACGATGGGTACAATGACCCCTTAACCTTTCTCTAGCGCACACGTTCTTAAATTTTCCGTTCGGAAACCCTGACGGAAAATATAAGCACGTGTGCGCTAAAGGGAACATTTTGTATGAAATGCTTGCATTCGGGTTTCCGAATCTGAATTCCGAATCAGGAAACCGGACGTTTGCGGCCGGCCTTAGGCGGTCGAGCTTTAGGCAATAAAATTAGAAATATTCTAAATGCGAAGTATCTTTTCCCGAAAATATCGAAAGTACCGGGAATCCCGGTTCTTTAGCCAGAAGGTCCCAAAAATCCCGGTTCTTTAAAACAGAACCGGTTCTGCATTCCCTATTCAAAATTATGACCATTGTTTTCAATACATAGCTGGATTCGACGTCTCAAGGATTGTACTGCATTCAGCATTAAAATATTATTGATTCCATTAGAATATTTTCCAAAGATCGTAATAGAAATTTGAATTAAAAACATTATGTTGTGAAGGTTACTGCGCGGCGGGTGTGTTCATAAAAATATTGAGCATCATTTCGAACAAGGTACCTACGTAATGTAGGTACGAATACTTTAAAATAAGAAGTTTATTAAAATTCAACATTTTCCTTAAGTTTGCCGTATGTCATTGCTTCCCAGAATTTGATCCTTATTAGGGACACTATCGAATGGCGTAATAATACAGCGTGTGTTTTTTTTTTTCAAAATCAACAGGTTCGATTCCTGGCTAGAAATATTGATTTTTCAAAAATCCAATGATGCAGTTTTAGTTTTCATCAAAATCGAGCCCGCGACTCCTTTGAATACTTTTCGCTATTCCTTATAGTTTAGAATTTGGCCATCCACGCCCACTTGGAAAATTCACCCTGTATATACGCGGTTAAAAAGATGCCCATGAATTTAATTTCACCCTGTAGATTAATTTGCGAGTCATATTTCAGAGAGCCCGTGCCTCGGTCAGCACACGGGGCCGCTGTTTATGATGACAAGCTATGGATATTCGCTGGTTACGATGGCAACGCGAGACTCAACGATATGTGGACTATCAATCTGTTGGTAAGTAGCTTTATAGTCGTTAAATCAACTTGCGCAAGTTTTCTTCCGCAAGTATACTTGCACAAGTTGACTTGTGAAAGTTGCCTTCTTGAAACAAGCATGGTTAAATACGTAAGTTCGGCTGCAAATGACTTGCACTGTGAAAAATACAGCAATTTGACTTGCGGTGAGTAAAAATAATATGCGAAAAACTCAACTTGCACTATTTCCATTAGCAAGTTATATTCTTGGTTTTTATTTTTGATGAACTGTCTTCTGTCTTGTTTCGTTGGACTTTTATTTTTAATCCATTATTTTAATTCATCGTCATCATTTCAGCCGAAAGACGTCCACTGCTAGACATAGGCCTCCGCCAATATTTTAATTGGTCATTGTCTATGCCCCTTTCCACCCTCAGGGAGAGAACCACCAATGGGAGCGCATAGAGCAGAAGGGACAATGCCCCCCCACGTGCTGCAACTTCCCCGTGGCCGTCGCGCGAGGCAAGATGTTCGTGTTCAGTGGGCAGAGCGGCGCCAAGATCACTAATGCGCTGTTCCAGTTCGATTTCGAGTCTCATACGTAAGTAAAGTCTATTCAAAATCTTGTTTCCAATTGACGTTATTACCGCTTAAACAAATATCAACTTTACGGTAGTTTAAATTAAGTTGATTTCTGAATTATTAGTTCTTGCCTACTATTGTAAATGCTATGTTATTTATTGCGGTCTTCTTGTTTTTAGGTTGTAGCAGAAATTAAATTTTATGCGTAAGCGTAACATTTTTAGAACTGACATAAACTGGAAAATAAATTGTAATCTTAGTTTAGATATTTAAAATAAGAACCTCAGAACTCTTCGCCCTACGTCGTTTTTTACGGTTCCATTTTATTTTTTCCCTAAGATACAGCTTTGTGACAGACAGACGGCGTAAGTTTAGGGCCTAGTTGGAACCCACACCCTGCGTCCTAACCGAAGGCGTATATCATATTCGGTACGGAACCTTAAAAAAGAAAAGAACAAGAGTGTATCCCCCCCCCCCCCCTGCAGCTGGTCGCGCGTGTGCACGGAGCACCTGCTGCGCTCGGCGGGCGGCGCGCCGGCGCGGCGCTACGGACACGTCATGGTGGCGCACCGCGCGCAGCTCTACGTGTTCGGCGGCGCGGCCGACAACACGCTGCCCAACGACCTGCACTGCTACGACCTGGACACGCAGATATGGTGAGGGAACTTCACTATATTATAAACGTGTATATTTCGATGTTGCTGTTAAACTTAGCACTACAAATCCCCAAATACGTTTAGCGCTAAACGAATTTAAAATATCGATCTCTTTCTGTTGTGGCCACATCTACGTTGCCACATGTGAACTACGCATCATACTGACGTCACGCAAAGTTCTGCATCGCGCAAGCAAAGTTTACCGCGCAACATATACAGGGTGTTACGGAAAGGGTATATCAATACAAACGGGTTGAAGAGTGTATCTGGTCTAGAATCTCTGTACAAAATTTCAGCTCAAAAGCACTAACTTTGAAAATGCATAATATTTTTTTATTTCGATAGTTTATTAAATTGAAATCATAACAAACGTGTCACCGCACTACGAGGGTCATTATCCATTATCTGTAGTGTGTCTGTGCGCCTAGTACACGCACATCACGCCGCCGCGCGCCAGTGCAGCGCCGTGATGTCGAAATAAAAAAATATTAAGCATTTTCAAAGTTAATGAGCTTTTGAGCTGAAATTTTGTACAGAGATTCTAGACCAGGGGGTCTACTCCCTAAGCACGAAGTCCGTCATTTCGGCCTTCGTTACGGGCGTTTCCTACTCCCTATGACCTACGGACGGATGATTCGTTCGGGGCCCGAGCGAAGAATGAATGACAACGCGATTTGACTGTTGTCCTTACTCCCGATGTGTTTTTGCCCGTCCGAACAGTTGACCATGACACTGGTTTTGACGGATAGTTATGTCAGTTGATACGACATCAAAATAGTTCTCGTGCTATCGACGAAAGTTACTAAAATAAAAGAATTTCAAACTATGGCTGCTTTTTTAATTATTGAAGAAGCTTTACAGCAGGAGCGGAGGCAACGTTGATTTTATTTACGCCAAAACTTTAGGTTGGCGAGTATTCCCGACTTTGAGTTCATAGGGAACTACTCTCTCGGGAACTAGGCTCACTCGGGAATTATTCGGGGACTTATGTGCGGATTTAATACCTCTTTTGCCTCGACACATACCCCGAAGTGGTGTTGATCCAAGAATGAAGGTAAGGACATATTAAAGATTTTGCAACTTAGTGAGGTGTATTACCAATTTGTCCCACCCATTTTTTGTTTACTTTTAGATCCTCACCCTTTACCGCTCCTCGACGGACTTAGTGAAACTTCCCATTGAGTTATGGGAGTTGCACAGGTTTTCCCATAGCCGTTTTGAGCGAACTCTCCCGTCGGCACCCTTCAATAATCCACGAGCCAATTCTTAGTTCTCACCCATAAAATCAAGAAGGGCATCAATTTGCTCGTGAGTTGCTTCAGCGGTTGGGGCCATTTTACACAATTAACCATGGAATGAAAAGCTAATTAGAATACAGAAAAATTCCACGCTAACGAAGTTTATGAACTTTTTTAAAGTCACTTCTTTAAATAATCGTTTAATGGGCTTTTTAACATACAATGAATAAAGCACACTGTGTACAAAATATATAAATGGCTTTGCGACTGAGAGTCGCGGAGGATCGCCGTTGTACGTCCGTATACGTTCGCGATCGGGGTTCTCTCTCTCTGTCGCCCGCGTCGCTTTTGCTGCGCTACTCGCTAGCAGCTAGGTGCGCTACTCGCTAGGTGCACGGGCGGCGGAATGGCACTGCGTAGCAGCCTGTTTTTTTATATTCCGTGGTAGCAACAACATCGTACTTACTATAGCCATAGAAAAATCCGTGCTATACTTTGACGTTTCATTTGAAAATTTTCTTCAAAAAGTAAACAGGCAAAGGTATCAACAGGATGATGCTGGTTTCCGGACAAAATGGCAAAAATAATCAAAATCTATATTTAAAGACATAATAAAAATTATATTTAAAAAATGTGGTAATTTTATATATATAATATATATAATATATATAATAGTATTATTAAGCTAGAAAACTACAAAATTAGTAAATCGGTAATCGACCGGTAAAATAGCGCAGCTCTATTGCTATGCGTCTTTCGTTCACGAATATTGTCTATGATTCCGTTTGAAACTTATGAATCCGAAATCGTTAGGGAGTAGGGTTCAGTCCGACGTATCGGACCACTGTCGGACGGGCTCGTTACTTCGTTGACGGACTTAGGGAGTAGACCTCCAGATACACTCTTCAACCCGTTTGTATTGATATACCCTTTCCGTAACACCCTGTATAAGCCCGAGTGGTTGGGCCAAGTGTGTACCTGGCTAAAATCAAAAAGCTTTTGTAATCACGCGTCCCAGCAGTGGGAACATTACAGGCTGACTATGTGATATTATCTAACACTGGTTTTGTTTGGCCTACCGTACGAGCAAAAAGCCGTTTACACGAAAAGACAGTTTCTCGACCGTAGGCTGGCGTACAAAATTCGCCAATTACTATTTCCGATTTTCTCGAACAATAATATGACAACTCGAAATACGTTTTCTTTTTTGTTTACACGGACGCTTTCTAGGACTTTCTCGCCTTTTAAAATGCAAGTATCGCACAAACTAAGTATACACATGTCAACACAACCCTGCAGATTGTTTAATTTACACATAAGAGTGTGCATTCTGAAAGTTGACGTCGCAAATAGTAAATAATTAATATCGTAACACCAAATATTGAACTATAACAGTCGCACGGGTCGATCGAGCAGGTTAATCTACGCTTTCCGCGGTTCGTCCGTGGATGGGTAACCATCTTTACATATCAAGACCCCTCCGTGCCTCGGAAAGCACGTTAAGCTGTTAGTCCCGGCTGTCATTCGTGGATCTTTGGCAGTCATTACGAATCGTCAGAAGCCCGAAAGTCTGACAACCAGTCTTACCAAGGTGTATCGTATTATCCAGTAACTGGGTTGTGGAGGTCAGATAGGCAGTCGCTTCATGTAAAATACTAGTTTTCAGCTGCAACCGGTGAGACTGGAAGCCGACCCCGACATAGTTGGGTGGGAAAAGGCTAGGCAGATGATGACTTATAAAAAAAGCATTTGAAACTTCATAATTATGCTATTCTATACCTAAAACTAAATAATCAATGTTACGATAATAATTATTGCAATTCATAATCTTTATTTGAGTGCATTAAAGAGTGTTATTTCATATTTTTATTTCAACTTTATTGACTAATTAATCAAAATAATGAATGAACGATCGAATGCAACTTCCCGACTGCATTCTCTTGAAACATGACACGTAAAAACAAAACCGGCTGCCTTTTTTTGGGAATTGGTATGGAATAAGAATAATATTTATTTACAAGTATACAAGTTGACTAAATATACATATGAAAGGATCAGTGGAAGAACCACTTTTGTCACCTAATGAACAAACTGAGATATTACTAATTAAAAGAAAAGATATTAATAAAATAGTGTCATTTATACCCAAGGCACTTTAACTTTAATAGGTATAATGGTATAGGGGGTAGGGGTAGGTATAGCTGTCACAGTCGACCACGGACAACGGTTGTTTTCTTCCTGAACGGTCCGGACATTGTATGCTTTTGTCCTGTATCGATATTTTAAAAGCATGAAAGCTCGGAGGCTATGGATCTTATTGCGCTGTTGTTTTTACAGAACATAGCGACAGGTATAACCATTCAGACTGCATTAAACTGACTACAAAAAATTAAAAATGTGACAAAAGTTGTTCTTCCCCTGATTCCTTCATATGTGTACCGGGTGGCTGGGACCACAGATATAGATATACCTAGATAACGCAAGTATCACGAACTGTATGAAAACTAAGCGTGCCACTTTTTGACTACCTACTATGACGTCACAAGCTCGCGCTCTCCCTCATGCTCACCCAGCCAGCAGTACGCAGGACTGAGCGCGAAAGTGGCGGCTTATAATTTTTGATCGTAAACTGGTGCGATTTTTGGCACGCGAAGTAGGTGCTCTTGCGTTATCTAGGTGTATCTATATCTGTGGCTGGGACATTGACGCGTCAACTGTAACCATGAATTCAGCACGTGATTCTAGATCTCCTAAAGTAGAAGAGAATTTTTTTATCAGTTATCAGAATAAAAACAAGAAAAAAAAATTGCAATACCTACGCGTTGAAAATGTATGGAACAGCTGATTTTTTTATAACCTAGTACCGAAAACTTTCAACGCAAGCGTTCCACGCGCGCCTCAAAGAGATGTCAGCATAAAGGTAGGGGCCTGTTAGGGCCGAAGCCTGCCGGGGTTGCGGGATTGTCCGAAAGGGTTACCGCTACCCTGGAACATAAAGGGCTAAGGAAGGAACACGGGTGGGTTTTAGTCAGTAAGTCTGACACTCCCTTCCGGTCCACCCAGAGCGGGAGGGGTCATTTGATGATTTCCCATCCACAAAAAAAAGCGGTTCAGAATAATCAGAATCATGTAGGTACGTGAATCCATGGTAACAGGTTGCACATCGATGTCACCCTGTATAGTTTAAGTGTCCGTCATATTCTAACAGGTATCTGCGGGGCAATTGCGTAACACATTAACAATCGGAATCGGTTCCATTTTGACAGTTCAACAACATTCATTGCGTTATTTACGTGTTGAGCAGACAAATTTTTCGAACTTATGAAGCAATGGATTAGCAAGCTTCAAAATGATTCAGATTCCGATTGATAGTTTGTTACACAATTAGGGTGCTGCTGTGAAACTTAAATGAAAACTAACAAAAAAAACTTTAAGACAAGAGCAAAAAGTTGTTTGTAATAAAAAAAACAAACAGTTTAGCATAACACCATTAATTCATAGAATTATAAAGATATTCAAACCAAAAAATTAATTAAAAAAAAATTTAAATTACATTTTGGGGCGGTTGCGTATGATTGTATCTTCTATTAAATTAGGTAACACACGTTTTAAGTTTATACAGCAGTTGAGTGAAAGCGTTCTTGTATCTCAGGTCCGTGGTCCAGCCGGCCTCAGACTCGCAGATCCCTTCAGGGCGTCTGTTCCACGCAGGCGCAGTAGTGGGCGACGCGCTGTACATCTTCGGAGGAACCGTCGACAACAACGTCAGGAGCGGGGAGCTGTTCCGGTTTCAGGTGAATATTATACTAAGCTAATATTACAAATGCGATAGTGCGTTTATTGGTTTGTAACGCAGCAACGAATCGGTTTTATTTTACACTATAGCTTCTGCCCGCAAATTCGTGTGCGTGAAATTTGTTGTACCCCGACTTTTTTTCTTCTTGTTCGGCTCCTTGGGGTCTTAGCGTGATTTATATAGCCTATAGCCTTCCTCAAGAATTGGGCTACTAAATGCAAAAATAATTTTTGAAATCCGACTGGTAGTTTCGGAGATTACCCCTGTATACAAACAAACAAATTTTACCTCTTTTATTGACAAAGAACCAACGTTTTCGACATAGCTCACAGCATAAGCAAGGTGAAGTGGCAATGGGTCGCCCATATTCGCCATAGAACTGATGAACGTTGGGGTAGACGTGTTTTTGACTGGAGACCGCAAATCGGCAAACTTAAGGTACGACGCCCTCAGACTAGATGGAGCGGCGACCTTCGCAGGGTGGCTGGTAGCAGCTGGATGAGAGTTGTCGAGGATCGAGCTGAATGGCGTGCAGTTGGAGAGGCCTGTAGCAGCGCGCATACGAATGGCAGCGCGCTCGCTGCTACAGGCCTATGCCCAGCAGTGGACTGCTGTAGGCTGATGGTGAATCATAAATATATAAAAGAAGAAACTGACTAACTGACATGTCAACGCACAGCCCAAACCGCTGGGTCTAGAGATTCCAAATTTGGCACGTAGGTTCCTCTTATGAGGTCTAGGGGAGCACTAAGGGTTTTTCGAAATTCCACCCCTAAGAGGGTGAATGGGGGGAGGGTGAAATTTCACGCGGACGAAGTCGCGGGCAGAAGCTAGCGGGTGATTGATAAGAGACCAGTATAGGCTGTTTCTTGCTTGCTTATCATAAACCACGATTAAACAACAAACCAAATATAACTGGCGAAATGGGGTTATACTAGGACAGGTGTCAAGAACGCATGCTCTCGGCGGTCGGACTGTGGGCTGTAACAACCTGGCTAGTCGTAGTCGAGCTATCAAAAACTAAAATACTTTATCTTCTACCTACACTACAGTTATCGAACTACCCTCGCTGCACTCTACACGATGACTTCGGCCGCATACTGAAGTCTCATCAGTTCTGCGACGTACAGATACTAGTGGGCCCTGAGAAGACGTCTATTTTGGCTCACCAGGCCATATTAGCCGCCAGGTCACAGTTTCTACGAGCTAAGATAAAGTAAGTTTAAGATAAGTACAAAAAAATCTTCTTTTTGAGCAAAAAAAAAAGGCACATAATTATAATTTTATTCTCGACCGTATTAATTTTTATTTGATCAAAGGTTGCTTTAAAAACTAAAAAATGAAAAAATGTTGCAAAAAATATAATTGACAGATTACAAACGTGTTCCAATTCGATAAAGACCTATTTAAAGTAGGTATTTAGGTATTGTAAATGTGTGTGATATGATCATTCGACCAACTCTCAAAACCGTTTATAAGATACTTCGATCCAGAATACATTAGATTCAAGGTAAGCACCTCAAAAAACGGCCGAATAATATGGCAACATATTGTTTCAACCCAATTTCTTTAAATAGTAAGTTGTATTTTAGAATAAATATATTTGTGTAATGTATTCTTGATCGAAGAGAAGATACTCCATTTTCCGGCGACTCGTAAAAGTACGCTAAAGCCACGAGTTCTTCAAACTAAAACTACCTTCCATTCTTCCCACAGGGAAGCTAGAGACGATCTAACAAAACGCATAGCAGCCGGCGAGGAAGAAGCATATGAAAAGTGCTCATACAAGACACCGCCACAACTGTGCGTGTTGCTACCCGAAGCCACGCCCGAGTCGTTCAACATGGTGCTCAACTACATATACACCGATAGAATAGACCCCACCGAGAAAGGTAACGTGGCTTGCGTTTAAGGTGAATGCGCAGTGGTAGACCGCGAAATTCAAATTTCCTTAAGTTTTTTGCAATTTTCAGGTCAATATCAGGTTTTATTTTGATCAAAATTTGATTCGCGATAATTTGATCAAGATAAAACCTGACACTGACCTGAAAATTTCAAAAAACGTAAGAAAAATTGAATTTCGCGGGCTACTACTGCGCATTCACTAAACTCTCTCATTTCCACGTTTTTACAGGCTTATTTAATTAGGCCTGAATTCCTCTTACGCTGACGTCCGTCGCGTACCGTCGGACACGCGTACCATCGCAGCCATTTCCGCCGGATCACTTAAAAATTTTTTCGCCTTAGTCCTACGTCGGCGCCAAGCCACGTTCCCTTAAAGTTTCCGCCTATTAGGAAAGCGATAACGCAATTAGTTGCAACCTGCACTGCGCAGCTTCGTGACGCATCACGTGTACTCCTTTTGTGAATTTTACGGACGAACTATTTGACCATGGCGCGCTTACTAGAGAGCGCTCCTATTTTTTGAGTGCAAGCGAAAATGAACTTGTGGTGGTCAGGCGGGAGTGTCCGCGATAGTACCAAGACGCTGACGATAAATGGACGTGTGTACTGTAGCGCCGACAGTCAGCGAGGGCGATTCCATATAAATCGGTACGCGACCGATGTCAGCGACCGACGCGCGACGTCGGCGTAACAGTATTTCCAGCCTTAGTTTCACTAATTGTCAGTAGCATGCTAGCATGTATAGTTTGGGAGCTAACGCAGATTTATTCATTACGGCATGCCAACGACCGTTCCATAGACTTGTGTGTGGGACCGACTCGCTGTTTGCCAGCTTTTTTTTTCCTCAGGCCAATCGATTTGTTTTTTTTTTTTAGGTTTTTTTTTCACCCTTTTCTCTTCTCGATAGACGAGGATCCAGCCTCCCCGGCCACAGTGCTCCTCGTAATGGCAGTGTTACGCCTCGCGCTGCGCCTGAACATCCCGCGCCTGCGCGGACTGTGCGCGCGCTTCCTGCGAGCGAACCTCTGCTACGGCAACGTGTTGCAAGCGTTGCACGCCGCGCATCACGCCAACCTGACGTGTATCAAGGAGTATTGTTTGAGGTGAGTAGCTTTCTGGTCTCTTTGCCAAAAACATAACGAAAGCTTTATAAAAGCTGTGCCCTTGGTATTGCGACCGAAACTATTTATTGGATGACGTCGGGGTATAAGACGTTTTATCCCGACGCCATAGGACGCTTGTTGGGTGGTCTTGATTGAAGAGGCAAGCGTGCACAGTCGTTGACCGTATCGTCGCTTAACTATAGGCCGACCGCTTAACTGAGACGTTGCCTGAGGTAGCAGCGCGGTGCGGGAGGGGTGTGGTGACGTGATGCGAGAGCTCAGTGATTCGTCAACTTGTGACAACTATCACCCCTCCCGCACCGCGCAGCCACCTCAGGCAACGTATTAGTTTAGTGGTCGGCCTATAGTTCATCGACTGCCTAACCTTTTCCCAACTATGTTAGGGTCGGCTTTCAGTCTAACCGGATGCAGCTGACTAACAGTATTTTACATGGAGCGACTGCCTATCTGACCTCCACAACCCAGTGACTGGGTAATACGAGCTACCCATTGGTAAGACTAATTGTCAGACTTTCGGGCTTAACATTCGGCGATCGGTCTTGTGCTGACCGCATTCTGATTTACTAACTAGGCATCTATAGGTTGATAAATAGGCTTACAAAAGGAATTTTTACAGCTAACACAGATGTCTATTCGAGGAGATTTCGCTATCGAACAAAATTTCCAAAATGATTGTTTCAGATTCGTAGTAAAAGACTACAACTTCACTCCGATAGTGATGTCGAAGGAGTTTGAGGAGATGGAACAGAGTCTGATGGTGGAAGTCATCAGGAGACGTCAGCAGCCGCCGCCCAAACAAACCAACGCGGTTGTACAACAGGAGTATGACGAAGAGATTATTGGTGAGTGGTTTTGGAACCAAGAACATGTCTAATGCGCTTAACCTTTTAAGCGCTTGGCTAAATATCAATTGCCGTGCCCCTAGCGCGCGGCTACAAATCGATAAAATCAAGATAAAATAATACCTATAATAAATTAGGAGGAGAAATCGTTGTATCGATTAAAAAATAGTCAAAAAGTTTTTTTCTCTATTTAATAATGGTTTTAGTTGTACCACGCAGTTAATAGGACGAAAATAGAACGAAAAAATCATGCATATTTTCTGCCGCAGAAATACGACACGAGCGGTAGGGGCACGGAAATTTGTGTCGTATTTATGCGACACAAGCGGTTAAAAGGTTAAAGTTGTTATAACCGTCACGGTACGGTAGTTACCATAGATCGTTGTAACATTTTTTTTAAAGATACCTTTGCCCTTTTTGCATGAAATTGACACTGTTTACTACGTGATGGTGTTAAGACAAAAACTGTAAAGCGTTACCTTTCGGTAGTAACTACCTGCATTTTCTAACGTAAGGTATGAAGGCTCATTAAAAAAAAAGTGAAAAAATGGGAAATTATTTCATAAATTAAGAGAATCTTCAGTCGTTTCATTCAGTTACTGCTTCTGCCTGTTCAGGGGCCTTTTTACGTAATATTAATTCCACTATGGTTCCAGTGTAATAAAGGGATAGTGATATCGGTCATGTAAATCTCCGTCTCTTTTGACTCTACTGTATTATTACTTGTTCACATTACCAGTTTTATCCCCCATACGGGTGAGATACATCTGAATGAACGCCAAATTAGACCAGCTTGGCGAGTACTGGCTACCCTCGAGGCGACTGACCCCCAACTCTCTCTCTAACACTGGAATCATAATGGTAGTAAACCATCATAATACGGCACCTGTCGTGTCTCAAAAGTGAAATGTACCTCCCAGGCACGACCCTGGAGCAGGACATGTGCGTGTTGCTGGGCGGCGGCGCCGAGCTGTCGGACGTGCGGCTGCGTGTGGGCGCGGCCGCGCGGGCGGCGCATCGCTCCGTGCTGGCGGCGCGCGCGGCCTACTTCGAAGCTATGTTCCGCTCCTTCTCGCCGCACGATAATATCGTTAATGTTAGTATTGAGATACTAGGGGTGATAGGTATAGCTCGACAAAGTTCTTTAAGCGCATGGTCTAAATTGGAACGAACGCCGCCATCTTGTTCATTTCACAAAACAATTGCACAAATGTCTGTGAAAAATGTTTATCAACAGCGCCCCCTGTCAACGTCATTCGAGCGCCAAAGGATTAACAGTGTTATGAGGAAATGCGGTCGGAGAGATTTGAAAAAGCCTAAGTAAAAAGTCATAATAGGGTATTTTCCTGGGTAAAAAAATAATTATTAGATTTAGTCCGTCAGTTAGATTATCGAAAAATAATGGACCCTTATTTTTTCTTTTGTCAATCAAACAAAAAATGACAAAGATAAAGCGCGTCAAAATTTGGGAGTGGGGGGTCGTGACGTCACGCCGTGCTAAAAAGTGTCGCACGGCGTGACGTTACGCGGAACCTTAACGGGCGATATCTTCATCATTTTTTATATAATTGACAAAAGAAAAAATAAGGGTCCAATATTTTTTGATAATCTAACTGACGGACTAATTAGAATTTTTTAGGAAACTAGCCTATTCGAGGTTTGGCTCTCGCCTATTTCCTTCTCCAATATTGGACCAATTTAAATGATATTTCATAAACTGAATAAGAAGGATATCTGTGTCCTATGTTTTTATTTTTTCATTAATAGTTGTCAAATTTGTACACTAGGCCTCTGTTGACAACGGCAATATTGAGCATTTTTGAGGGTTCTAGTGCTTATAAAAATAATGTATCATCAAAAAGGAAAACATAGGGACATACAAGTAGTTAATATTTATTATTCTGTAAAAAAATCAGTCCTTTATGGTCATTAACTAGAAAGAAAACAGGCGAGAGCGTTTCTATGGAGAAAAGACCACCCGCATTTCTTCTTATTGGACTTAATCTGAGCCTCGCTATCCACCATTCCATTGAGAGAATACTGGAAAATTCCATTCACCCTTTACCAAAAACTACTGCTAAGTGTGTAGGAGGATTTTTAAATAAATTAATCAATTTTATTGCTAGACTTTAAACTTTAAACCTCACACAGCATTTATGAAAAACTGGCCACACACTTCAGTTAACATTTTTATGATGATTTTTAGTAATACAACAAAAAATAATTACGAGTAGGTATCGAAGCATATCAATATTGCCTATTCAAAAATAAATTGAAGTGTTGCCAACCCTACTTGTTTGAGATTATACTTATTTTTACCCGACTGCGCGACGCAAAGGAGTGGTAATGTGTTTATCAGCCTATGTATGTAGGTATGTATGTAAGTATGTATGTATGTATGTTTGTATGTTCCTTTGAAGCACTATACAGACCAAACGCCTGGGCCGATTTTTATGATTCATACGTCAATCGATTCCTCTTAGTCCGGCGAGTGTCACTAAAGACATGAAGTTAATGAAAATTCAATATGGCGACTACTAGACGCCATATTGTGAAAATGAAAAAAATGAAAGTCAAGAAACTATGTCAAGTGGGGTATCGTTGGATAGGTCTTTCAAAAATATCAGTGGTTTGGGAAGACCGTTTTACGATTAAGTAAACCGTTCGTGACTTATCAAGCTTTAAAGTACCAATTTTCGTTAGAATCAAGTGTCCCCCCCTCTACCAACTAAACGCGGCAGTAGTACCTATATATTACGAAGTTTAAAGGGAAACTATCACACTTAAGTGGGATTTACAACTCATAACTAAAAAGAAAAAAATAAAAATTATTAAATTTAAAAAATCAAAAAACCCGACTGCGGTAAAAAACTTAAGTTAAAAAAAACTGAAAAGCTAAAAACAAGCCCATTTTAAATTAAATAAAAGTTGGAAGCAGGCGGGACCCATACCGTTTTTCTATTTTCAAACTCAAATGGGTCCCGCCTGCTTCCAACTTTTATTTAATTTAAAATGGGCTTGTTTTTAGCTTTTCAGTTTTTTTTAACTTAAGTTTTTTACCGCAGTCGGGTTTTTTGATTTTTTAAATTTAATAATTTTTTTTATTTTATTTTTTAAAGTTTTACTTTTGAGTTTTTAGCTAACCAGCAATAACTAATAAATCAACCTTTTACATGTTCAACAGATACAAATCTGCGACACGGTGCCGTCAGAGGAAGCGTTCGACTCCTTACTTCGATATATCTACTATGGCGACACCAACATGCCGACTGAAGACTCACTGTATCTGTTCCAGGCGCCGATATATTATGGTTAGTTTCTTACATCCATACTTATAATATTATAAATGCGAAAGTGTGTCTGTCTGTTACCTCTTCACGCTTAAACCGCTGAACCGATTTAGATGAAATTTGGTATAGAGATAGTTTGAGTCCCGGGAAAGGACATAGGGTCGTTTTTATTCCGATATACCCACGAGATTGAAACTTATGCGGGTGGAACCGCGGGGCGCAGCTAGTATTATAAATGTGAAAGTTTGTGAGGATGTTTTTTACTCTTTCACGCAAAAACTACTGAACGGATTTTGATGAAACTTTGCAGTAATATAGCTTATACATCAGAATAACACAGGATATTTTATATCCCATGGGATCGACACTTATGTGGGTGAAACCGCGGGACGCAGCTAGTACATAAATAAAAAAAAATAACAATGTAATAAGGTCAACCACTCGTCGGTGGTAATACTTGTATTCTATTCTTTATTATGGCAAGCAAAGCCGATGTCGACCATTCTGCCGATGTCTAGTTAATTGGAAAAGCAAGTGTACAAATTAGAAAAAAAAATAGAACAATAAAAATCTTCGATAATAAAGTGGAACTTAATGTAGATCTTGTGGAGTTAGTATACTTGAACTACGAAAATCACCCATAATACTACGACATAAGGGCGCTGTCAATGTCAAATTGATACCACAGACGTGCAATAGACTACGCGATACAACAATAGAGATAGATAATTCGTAGACTAATATAGGGAAGACTTGCTTTAATATGTTGCCCCAGCTTAGCCAGAAAGGAGCCTCAAGCGGGTTGCAGACCAAGCAAGAGCTGAGCTAAGTTAGTCTAGTTTATCTCGCATAGCTGATGTAGTTTTTCATGCTTGTGTACAGACCGCAAACTATGAACAGAAGTATGAAAAAATACCTCAGCTATGCGAGGTAAGCTAGACTAACATAGCTTAGATCTTGGACTGTAACCCGTTTCAGACTCCCCTCCTTCTTTCGTTAGGGGCGGCTAGACCAGTGGCGTGCATTGCATATAGGCATATAAACAGTGCCTACCTCGATATATCAACATAAGCCTGTCAATTACAATTTAGTGCGTGTGCCCCACAATAATTAACCGGTTGAATGCCGTAATTACAGACACAATTAAAAAGCCATTGTGTCTCGCGTGGATCTACGTTCCGGCATACGAAAGGTTAAGAAACTCACTAAAGCTACCAAAAAACAAAATCTTCATACAAACACGCGCGGCAGTAGGCAGTCGCCAGACGGCCTACTCGGCTCCCGTACTATTCGCACATTGTCATTGGTCTTTACTCGTTCAAGTTAATACGACAAAATTAAAAATACGTACGTCTCACGCGTAATACCATCACGTTCGACCTTCGCAATTTATCACCCTTAAGTAGGCATGCCTACTCAAATAACCACACTTTTGTCCTCAATTTTTTTCTGATTAGTGACCGCGTTTGCCTAGACTAGACCCGGCCTAGTGCCTACCTATTCTGAAAACCAATGCACGCCACTGGGCTAGACTGTTCAAGAAAATCACGTATAAAAAAAAATTGGTTATCGAGTATATTGTTTCCTGTTTCTACTTTTTTAAATCCTCATGGACGCCCCCCGGCCTCAAGTTTTACTAACGCTCACATTTCTTCAGGTTTCACAAACAACCGTCTCCAAGTATTCTGCAAGCACAACTTGCAGAGCAACGTATCGCCAGAGAATGTGCTCGCAATCCTACAAGCGGCCGACCGCATGCGGGCGACTGACATCAAGGAGTATGCACTCAAAATGATCGTGCATCACTTTGGCCTTGTAAGTATAACTTCTATTGTATTAATGTTTAACATTTTTCTGCAAGGATAACTTGCGATGCGAGATATGTTAAGCGATAGACCGCATGCGGATAGGTGGCTTTCTTTGGTATTGCAATTACTTATTCGGCAAGCATAATAGTAGCAAAAAAGCCCACAAAACTTCAGTTTTCGTCCACATCAATGCATACCTTGGACGGA
This sequence comes from Amphipoea lucens, assembly GCA_947508005.1. Classification (NCBI taxonomy): domain Eukaryota; kingdom Metazoa; phylum Arthropoda; class Insecta; order Lepidoptera; family Noctuidae; genus Amphipoea; species Amphipoea lucens. The sequence continues at coordinate 5,338,832 of OX382376.1, read as the reverse complement.
AAATTAAAATGTAAGCACGAAGAATTGGGATATTCATCTAGCAGAATCTAACTACTAGACTGATCATGAAGTCCGTATGTTTACGAGAAATATATAATGCCGGTCCGATAGCAACTTGCAAATGACTGTACAGACGCCAGCACATCAACCTACCCGAAACTGTCACATTTTCCCAATCAACTTTGAACCTTATGCTGTAGTGATAAAGTTGAAAATCTATTAAAGAAATTTGACAGATTGTAATAGGTTGATGTGCTGGCGTCTGTACGTTTTCTTGCAAGTTACCATCGGACAGTCTATCAGACTTGTCTTGTAGGAAAGAAGCGCTCAATAAAAAAACAAAAAAATAATTGCAAAGCGCTTCAAATTCACTTCTCAAATAATAACCATCTACAATTACACAGGGTTACATTTCGCAGGTCGCGAGGCAAGACGCCATCAAGAACTTGGCCCAACCGCTCTTAGTTGACATCATATGGGCGCTAGCAGAGGAGCCACACTTCGACTCCCCTCTCCCTATCCAACCGAGGTCATTGCCCTCATCATCATCAGCTGATACACTGACAGATGACCCAGAATATTCTCGACATAGATGCGGCAAATCATAAGAGTTGTAGATTTTGAAACTCAAGTTAAAAGTGCCAATGTGAGTACGAAAGTGGAGACTGATTATAGATTATAGGACTAGAAAAGTAGTTGTAGACACAGTTTAGAAAACTTTTTCCAGGTTATATCACAGCCAGTAAAAATCTGGTTAAACCGAAATCGCCGGCGATAGGATTTTGTGACAGACTTGAGTGCTTTATTTTAGTACCTACTGTATCTATTAATATAATTATAAAAAAACCGGTTCTCTCCGTTCGTGTCGGATTGCCGTATCATCGGGCTATGAGTAAGTGCCTTTTCACACGGCCCGGCAACCGGGTATCCGGTGCCGACCATCCGGTAACACTTGCCAGGCAAACTACGCCGGTACGTGTGGAAGCTAACGCACATGGCTATACACTTCGCCGCTGGGTACCCGGCACCGTCTACCTGGTTGCCGGGACGTGTGAAAAGGCACTTAAGGAAGAGTGAGTGTACGGTCGAACAAGCTATTTGGTATACAGGCAGCTAACTTGCAACTACTTTTAAACAATGGTGTGCTGAGTTAGTCAATTCTTTTATATACCACTCTATTTAATTAAAGATGCCATAAGCTGAAAAAGTTATACCGCACAAAATATAACTAAATATTGGCTGTGTAGTGGAAAGATGTATATTTTTGCCTGTATACCAAATAGCTTGTTCGACCGTACCTGTGTCTGCGCACACACTTGTGCACTATAAAACCTCCCGCGTAGATGGCTAGTCGCCGCGCCATTGAGACTGGCCGCCATGGCCGAAATCCGGTCTGGTTTATTATTTTTTTCTATTACATTTTTTGAGGAGTAGGTATGGCGTAACTTTACTTCGCGTGTATTAATAAGGGGGTTAGAAAACATGGATAATCTGAAAAAGTGATCTAAAGAGCAACAGATCTTTGTGTAATATGTGATTGTATATTTTGTGACTAGTCTCTCGAAGGAAAAATGGACATATTTTTATAGCTGCTACTACAATAATACAAAGTGTTGTAAGAAATATTTTTTAATTAATTTTGTCTCAAAATACTCAAGACATAATTAATGTGTCCGAGTGTGTGTTTGTATCATTTCATGACATAGGAAAAATGTACATAGCTAATGGTGGTTTCCCATGCTTTTAATTAATGAAATTGGTCTATCAGAGATAATTTTGACTAGACAAATGGCGAAAAAAAATTTAATATAATTGGCAATTACAAAATGAACAAGCTATAGCGCTTTGTATTATTTTATTTACCTTGTTAAAAAACTATTAATATAATGTGAGGCTGTGCACGTAAAATGTACGCAACTTCTATTATTGACATTAAAATTTTGACTATTTAATAGATTTGATTTGGAAATGTATGTTTATATGTTAACATAATTACTAGCAGAAGAGAAGATTGTTAATAATAAGAATTAAGTAGTTTATTGAATATTTATTTAATGTTATCTAGTCATTACTATCTTTGTTTATGATTGATGTAAATAATAAACATTTTTAACTTGACATAATTTATTTAATCAAGTAAAATTAACAAATAACTAATAAATTAAATCATCTTAATATGAATATCTGTTTCATTCATTGCTCGTACTTGTGCTTGATGTCCTTCCACAGTTTCTGGAAAGAAGAGAAAAGGAATTTAGTATATGAAAATATCCATACTATTATTATAAATGCGAAAGTGTCTGTCTGTCTTTCTGTTACCTCTTCACCCTTATACCGCTGAACCAATTTAGATGAAATGTGGTATAGAGATAGTTTGAGTCCCGTGAAAGGACATAGGATAGTTTTTATCCTGATATTCCCACAGGATCGAAGATTATGCGGGAGAAACCGTGGGGTGCTGCTAGTTACCTATAATCCCGTTTACTCTACCAAATTATATAATTATTTTGTGACTGGTTCCCAGAAATATAATGCTTGTAAGGGAGCACACCCCACAATCAACTTTTTTGTCTCTCACATCAAAGTCTATGGGTTTGTATGTAAGTGCGCACTTGCAGAGATGCAACAAAGACAGCACATTGATAGTTTTGATGTGAGAGACAAATAAGTTGCCGAGACAAAAGTGACTTGTGGGAGCACCCCCTAAGAGTAGACCAAATAACCAATGTGTGGATTTTTGAAAGATGACATGACTAAAAACTGGTTGAACAATAATAGAGATAGATGTTGCACTAACCCAAAGTGAGTGAAGGTAAGAGCAGGAAATGATGTAGTTTACAAATGTAAACAATCGTTCATAAGATTTTAACATTATACCTAATCTAATAATATTATAATGCTCTCTAATAAAGAGCAAGCTAGGCAGAGTAATAAATTATTAAGCTAAAAGATTTTAAAGATAAAGATTTAAAAAAAGAAAAAGCCTAAAGATTTTTGATAATTAGGTATATAGGACTTATGGGAACACTCGGCTTATTCCAATAGGGACTAGAAAGGGGATTCGGAATAGGGAGTAGATTACGCTGGAGTCTTCAGGAGGTTATGAAATTGCCCTGACAAGTAAGATGTAATAAAACAGCTGACTATGATTGTTGTTGTTGGCAGGGCCAATGCTGACTTTTATTTAATTGTTAACTTTAAAGACAAACTTAGCCGAAATTAAAGCAGTAAAATTCACTTGTTAGTAGAAGGAAAAGCTAAATCTTCAATTTGACGAGTGAGGTTATTTATTCAAATGTATTTTTTTTTATCACATAACATTAACTCATTTAATAATTAATCGAAGAAATAAATGCATCTTTAGAATAAGAATCAAGAAATAGTCAAATACATCGCTCCAAAAGAAAATTACATAACATTACTCACTCCCTTGTTTATGCTCTCGAAGAGGCTTACTGAAGCGACATCGAAGGCTCTTTCGAAGAAGAAAGTACCCAGCGCTCCCGCCAGGAAGAAAGTGGATGTTCGCTTGAACACAACACGATTTAACGTAGCCCACGCAGACATTGTGGATTCAAATTCAAGAAAATCACTTTTCTCGTCAAACTTGGTCTAGGAACGTACCACAGACTAAAACGTTTCTTTTTCTTTTGGGTGCTGACCTTGTCAAAATATTATAGCTCATGAACACCAGCTTTTTAGCTAAGATCAGCTAGAGACAAATTCAAATCAAGCCTTCTTTTGCAGAGATTAGGAAATAATATATTTTATTAGAAGATGAACAAAGGAAAGGACGCGAGAGTAAAAGGGAGAGGACGGCGGTTATCCTAAAGTGGTAAAATCAATGACCAATCGTTGGGTAAAATACGTAGATAAATGGAAGAATAACCATTTTTGGTTACATTGTGGCCTGAATTTGTTGTAGACACCATTGGTATAGTGTCACATATCGTATATGAACTATGGAAAGAAAACCTCAGGAAACAACCCAGCAGTATTTTATTTTAGGAGAAATCAATATAAATTGGCTAATAATGCATTTGTTATCGATGACCTCGTGGATTTTCCTGCTTTATGTGGTTATTTGGCCTCAGAGCAGTCAGAGCCAGGAGCCCTGAAATAGCGGGTGGCTGACCTCATCATGATTCAAATGTAGACCACTCTCACCTGGTGCTGCTTACACCAACCGACTGCTTGTAGAACTGACACATAACTTCCAGAATGCAGTTCTTCCTTTTGTTCAACACAAATACTTGGCGGTACTATAATAAACTTAATTAGTTTTCTCAGCAAGTCCCGTGTCCCGTGAACGTGCGACATATATAACAAAAGAAATAGTACCCTACAAGACACGTCAAAGAAGCCAAAGTGGCAGAAGTCAAACTTTCTTACTGGCCAGGATTTAAAATGGTATACCTACTACCCCGTTGGTCTAACTAGTGCTATATAACCTATTCAGTTTGGCCTGACACAAAACGTAAACAACATTTGACTAGAACTATTTCTACATACTCTTAATAAAAAGATAAACTGTAAAATATATCAAAAAATTAATTTATAACAAAAATAAATGTGTGATCTTCTTGTGTAACAAAAATATATAGGTATATATTTTTTAAATTAATGTTTTGATATATTTTACAGAATTGCGTTTTGTCTCAAGCCAAACTAAATAGGGTATAGCTATTTAGTGAAGGCCACTGACCTCCTTGTATGGTCAGTGGTGGAGGCACACGGGCTGACGGCAAAGCCGAGGGCAATAGCTACTTATGTACAACCGCCAGCACATCAAGCTAGGTAATAATGTCTTTCTTTAATAGATTTTCAACTTTATTGCTAAAGCATAAGGTTCAAAGTTTATTCGGAAAATTTGACAGTTCCGGGTAGCTTAATGTGCTGGCGTCTGTACGTTACGCAAATTTTGGAAGGGACATCGTGTCATGTCACAAACTCATACCATGGATTTAGTAAACAAAGGAAGAAAGAACGGAAATAATTTTATTTGAGCTAGGGCACACAATGACGATCACATGTTGAGCAGTGGCCCAGTGGAAACGGCCGCGGCTTAAGAATAGGTTCGAATCCTGACAGGCGCTTTACTTTGTGTAAGTAAATTATTTCATCACCACTGCTTTTAAAACGGTGAAGGAAAACTAGGAAACCGCACTGGGCCCGCGTGGTCGATTTACGACCCAATTCCTCTCACAGAGGCCTGTGTGACCTGTGTCCCAGCAGTGGGAACATTATAGGCTGATTATGCTAGTGGAGGCTAGCGCCAGTGCCGAGGTTGGGGCCGTGGGATGGATCCCCAGGTCGGACAGAATTATTAGGTTTTTTAGGGTTCCGTAGCTCAAAAGGAATAAACGGAACCCTTATAGGATCAGTTTGTTGTCCATCCGTTCGTCTGTCAAGACCGTTTTTCTCAGGAACGCTGGAGGTATCAAAGTGAAATTATTTGTATCTAATACTCAGGTCTACTGTCCCTTGGAGCTGTGAAAAAATAAAAGCTCTAAGCGAAAGCAATCAAAAGATACAGCCGTTTATGCCGCAAATTTTCGAAACTCGCACGGGAATCAAAACCTACAGGGTACTTCCCGTGAACTTAGAATCTTGAAATTTGGTACGAAGTAACGTCTTATAGTACAGATAAAGGAAAAATTGCGAAAACCGTAAATTTTTAGTTACATCAATTATAATAAAAAATATTTTTGAAAATTTTAAAGTTACTAAGTACTTCTTTTCTCATGAACGGGTAGAGGTATTAAATTGAAATTCATATCAAATACACAGGTCTATAATACCTTTAAGCTGTAACAAAATCAAACTTATGTCAAAGCAATCAAAAGAAATAGCAATTTAAGCCGCATATTTTCAAACTCGCAACTACTCGCGAGGGAATCAAAACTAGGGCTTCCAATACCGGTATCCCCGTATTGGCTAATACCGGTATTGAAAGCCCTAATCAAAACCTAAAGGGTATTTCTATAGCACATATAAAGGAAAAATTACGAAAACCTTAAATTTTTATACGGAACCCTCGGTGCACGAGTCCGACACGCAGTTGGCCGATTTTTTTTTCATTAGGATTATCTTAGTAACAGACAGGACTGTTTGTGCTCGGTTAATGACAATAGGATTGCCACCAAGATGTACGTGTCTTTAAAAAAATAGCTACGGAACCTTCCAGTTTGAACCGCTAAGCATCGATATATATGTACCACGCACCGCTAAGAACCCAACTAGCAAAAAGTGGTTTTTATACTATCCTAGAACCATCATTTATCGAGGACTATATGAGACTTATATCCACATATAAGTCGCGAAAAGGGCCCACTTTATAAGTCTACTTTTACTTATAACGTATTTATATTAGACCGCTGAAATGCCATATACTCCTATATTGCTCCTGTAATTGAATTACGTCAATGCAAATACTCCTGTTAATCTCAATATAAGTAAGTTATAGCGTAGTACTTTAAGTATTCTGTGGTTATAGTAAAAAATTAGATTAATACGCGCCTAGAAATGCTTCCATAAGCTCATATATTGTGAACAGTCGAAGTGTGTATCGGACATTGTTGTGCTCTGTAAAAAAAATTTTTTAACATCTTGAGAGTCGTATTTATATGAATCAGAATTTATTAATGTCAACCATAGTAGATAAACAGAATGTTATTGTTGTCAAATTGTTAGTCTTATAGCTTATTCGTATGGGAACATGAATTTTCTGTGAAATCTATCATTGTTTTGATAACCAGTTTTAAAGCGCCTCTTGAAATTTGCTTATTTACATTTTAGTATTAATTAATATTAAATTAATATTATGAAGGCAGCTGACATTTTCTTAGTAAGCATTTCCAAGTGTGACATAGTGCTAAAATAAGTATTTTTAGCATTTCCAAGTGTGACATAGTACCAATATAAGTATATTGGTTCTATATTGGGTTATCTCAAAACCTAGGAAGATTCGCCATTGTTACCGATTAGGGTTCCGCAATGCCCAGATGAAAATCGATTGATATTTATAGATAAGTTAAAAAATCATTTTAAGGTTTGTTCTACGTGCTAGGTTAAACATTGACATTTATTTGACTTAATTTTATAACAGGTTGCCGAAGATTTAAACAAGACTATGCCTATTTTTCTGGATATCGATCGATTTTTAACCAAAAAAGATTTCCGATCTTTAAAGAACTTAAAATGGCCTTGGAATGTTACACATTTCTTGTTATCGGAGATCCCGGTTGTCACAGCGTGGTGTCTATTAACACTAGAGATTTACATTTTACGAAGAATCAAGAACACATTAGATCATTGCTATACCAAGATTGATTTTGGCGTGAGAATTGTTCTACTTACGCAATTTATGATCACTTCCCAAGAGACGAATATGAAATGTGTAACTAGTACCTAACTGAATATGTACCTAACTACGTAACACAATATTTATTATTAGCTACTTCTATGTAAGTAAAAGTGAAAATCCCTATAGTTACGTATATTTAAACTAACTTACTTAGATATCAGTTTGAAAAGATTTAAGTATCTGATGTCTGGGCAATACTACACAAATGTTTATGGATCTCCTAACACAATAGGTACGGGCACAGCCTTCTCTATTTTCTTTCAAGCCATGCTGTTAAATCAGGCAACGTTGTCGGTGAACAGATTGGGCAGTCCTGTGAGTATTGTGCTGTCGATTTGAGATGGTCCAAAAAGTACCATAAACTCCTAGTAAAATACTTTTTAATTTGTCGTAGTTGTTACCATAGACGTATAGCTAGCATAGACATATAGCCATCTAAAGTAGTACTACAATTATCTTGTCCGGAACCCTCGCTAGAATTCGCGATACGGTCTTCACCAGTTAAATTAAAAAAATCGGTGCTCACTGCGGTTAACATTTCTTTATATATTTTTTAACTTTTCTTTTATAAGATCCACTTTTTTTAAACCGCTTTCACTTATTTAAATCTATTTTTCAATATTTGTAGACAATAGTACATTATGATACATGTGTGCTATGTTGATCATTGTGATATACTAATAAATGTAGCACACCACTCAATGGTAGCGCCTCGAGAGTCCCGCTCTATCCCCTGTGGCGACTAGACGTTCCCTTCGAGTTGTTGTGCCTACTTACTGATAATTCGGTGGTTTTATTCTAAACCCTAAGCCCCTAATAAGAGATAATAGTGAACACCACATTGGCGACGAGTAAAAGCGCAGTAAGTAAAATTGTCGCTCAAATTATGTACCTACGGAAATTGGTCAGCAACAAAGTAAGTATAATTTTATTGCACAGTGTTTAAAAAAAAAAAAAAGAGAAAATTAGTGATCATGATCTAAGCGAAAATCACTAAACGTGTTTGTTATACTTAATTTGGATTTACATTCATGTATCTTTACTTACCTACCTATCTATGCACAATCTGCGTTGGCGATCAGCTGAGACGAGAATGTGCTGCATAGATCGATGAAATGAGTAATTAAATACATCAACTCGTAAATAAAATCTTGTGTTGAAATATGGTTACGATATCTTAATTGAGATATGCCTAAATACCCACATCAAACATGTATGGTTGACCAAATCCGTATGTAAATAATATATACCTACCTATCGAAAAAATATTATTCGATCAAATATTGAAATGTTCCAACGATAATATCGTTAATGTAAGAACCAGTTTTAACAATAGTTCCACTTCGGTGAAATCGAAGTAAAGTAAGAAATTGTTATCTTACTGTTAAAACTAATGTTATAAAAAATGTTCCAACGAAAATTTTAACAAAAGTTCCACTTCGGTAAAATCGAAGTAAAGTAAGAAATAAAATTATTTATCTTACTATTAAAACTAACTAGTGTCATAAAATCTGTCTAGGTTAATGATTGAACTAATTTTAGTCAAATCAAACGCATTTTGCACTGGCTATTGTAATCAACAAAAGAATTCATAGAATTCATTACAGTGTTGTAATATCAAGTAATCATTAAACTAATTTTAGTCAAATCAAACGCATTTTGCACTGGCTATTGTAATCAACATAAGAATTCATAGAATTCATTACAGTATTGTAATATCATGTGACCGTTTTGCGCTTTGAGCACTTAAGCACACGTCATCAAAGGACCTTTGTAGGTATAAAGTTCATTTTAAACTAAATCACTGCCGTTCATAATTGACTAGCTAGAGTTTGTTTATTTAAATGTTATGTAAACAATACCCACAGAGCTCTTGTTTACTAGCCAGGTACTTACGGTCAATTTAAAGTTATCAGCCCAAATTCCCATACTTTTGCAGCATCAGTTTATTGCTTTTTTTGTACAATTTCTCAATTGTTTTAAGGGTCCATTTTGGGTTCGGGTCGTTCTTAGAAATCGTAAAAAATACTGCATCTTAAGTGACGTAAATATTGGGTTCGACTGATGGCCGGCATAGGTGCCACTTGTAGACAAGTTTATTGGAAAGGCACATTTAGAAACAAAAATCGGATGAACAGTTTGAAAATTCTTGATTACAGATAAAGTGTAGCTTAACCAAACATAAGAAATAATATTTTCAACATCAACAATAAAAAATAAATTGTAGCAGAAGCAAACTCCCAAAATCTGCAGAACGGCATTTGAACAAGTTCCACGATAGTCAGAATACAAATGCAACAAATTCCAGCCTTAATGAAATTGACACTATAACAATTAGACAACAAAAAGAAATTTGATCTCTATTGCCAAAGTGGCAGTAAAAATCATAAAAGTGATAAATTTTCCTGCCCTGTAATTAATGCAAAATGCATAAAAGGTTAAAAGTAAAAGGTGTAACTTCAGTTAAAATCACAATAGTGATCATAGTTCCTGCCCTACAATAATGCTAATTGCATAAAATATGGTTTCAACGGTCATTTCCTGAAACACTGCAAAAGAAGGGTCAATAAAAGAAAAATCTGTAATGTCTCATTAAATTAATTAACAACAAAGCTAAAAAATAGTTTAAGAGACAATATTTTCCACATCAACAACGATACAATAAAAGACGGTCAAGTCTCTGTCAAGTAAATGAGGTTAAAATCAAAGTGCTCATAGATTCCAGTCGTAGATTTAATATGACAAAACTTGGGAGCTCATGAAACAATTTAATTTGTCAAGCTCCGCTATTGAGACACAAATGATTTTCTATTGTTTCGTCGCCCATCGGCGACGCGCGCCGCTTGACCGGTTAAAGTTATAGTCTCAAATCAGCAAACCTCTACACACAAAATATTCATGGCTTCTGGTGATGACTTCTGGTGCAAAACATATTATACTAAAAGTGCTTGTTTACTGTGCGTCAAGCACAAATGGCATATGGTTCTGAATCAATATCATAAAAAATGGTTTGAGGAATCTTTTGAGTAAAAAACTGCTATTTTCCTTAACGTGAAAAAAAAAAACTAGGATCGCATTGAGTATAAATTTACGAAGCTTAATGAGGTTCAATAAGATATCACTTTTGATAAAACCATTCCTCCAGTTAGTCAGCCAAATAGCAAGTCCCCATTCCTTTGGAACCAAAGATAAATAAGAAATTAACGAACTCATAGTAATGAACCACGGAGTAAATACTTCGTGTAATGGACATAATTGAACCTGTAAATAAACCATCTTCTTGGATTTCTCCGATGGTACCGGTTCTAAAGCCTGATGATGATGATGATATTCGTACTTGTTTGAATAATTATGCGTGCCGCCAACAAAGCATTATTAGAGAAAATCATCCAATGCCCACCATGAAACAACTCATTTTCAGAGAATAATGAATTGAAACGCCCCATCGACCAACAGACCTGTGATAATAATTATCAATCAAAAGATCTCAGTGAGCTGATCATTTTTCGTTATGGTTATTGTCACACTCACTCTGCGTTCGCATGACAATAGAAGAACATGTCAAGGAGTTGTAAATAGATGACGTCTTAATTGTGTTCGAACGTGATAAAAAGGTCATGATGCCAGGTGCTTAAAAATGTATTATTAACAGAGCTTAAAGGCAACATGCTTTACCAAACAAAAATAAATGTTTGTCAAAAAAAAAAAAAAAAAACTTTATTTCCTGGGCTACTAGCTTTCGTCATCAGGCATTAAACCACTTGAGAAATATATCAAAGCAATTGAGACATACGTAGACCACCGGAAAATCGAATAAATTCAAAGTTTTCTGGGGTCAATTTCGTTGAAAAGTGGATCCCTAATTTTACAGGACCCATTCGACGATTACTTTGATAATAAAGCACAAGGATGCCAATCATGGCATTTTGGCAAAGAGAACAACCAATGGCATTTGAAAAAGGTGTCGCCCAAAGATTTCCAACCAAAAAAAAAAAAAATCGGTTGTCTGTAAAGTCGGTTTACTGACGATAGTTGAACGTGACAACGTCATAAGAAAATACTGATGGAATGGGTCGCCTCAGAGCGAGGTAACGCCGCATGAGTCATATGAGTCATGTTTTTTCGTGCGTGCAGCCGGCTCCATCGAATTATAGGACGTAGTCACGTCAAAAAAAAAAAAAAAAAAAAAACAGAAAAAAAAAAAAAAAAAGAAACGTACTGTTATTGTACGTCGAGGAAGGAGGCATCATTGCTTTCAAAAACAAGACCTACAAAATAGTTTTGTCAGACCGAAAAAGAGACAGACAGCTTTAGGATGGTCAATAAAACACTTTCATATACATAGGTATATGTACATATACAAAAAAAAAAAAAAAAACCTTTTCATAGAGTATTGATCCTCAGCCTCTAAACGTTATACTTGACACGAAATCATGGTTTCACACGCAAATCAAGTGATGAATCAAAAAAAACCTTAAAAAGTCATTTATAAACCCGGAGGATCAAATAAGTCCTTTTGAAGACGAACATCATGTTATCCAGATTTTTCAATAGATACCTACGCACAACCCGTTGAAGCGTCGAATATTGAATGCTTGGAATGCTTCAATTAACAACAACAAATTATTTGAACGTAAACTTTGTTTACATGAAGGCGGCTTATTATAAGGAAACTAATTGGTGATTCCCACTCATTTAAGAAAACCTATTAGAAGCAGCTCTTGAAGGCCACCCAAGCACTGTCAACATGAAGGACAGGTTACGCACTAAGGTCTGGTGGCCGAAAATAAACAATGACACCGAAATCTTTTCGTGAATGTGAATACCTATTAATGTAGTCGATCCAAAGAGATTGAAGTCATGGAATCTATCTGCACGCAAGACACAATAAAGTGGAAATTAAATATTTTCGCGAATCGAAAATCCTGCAAATATAATAACTGACAATGGCAAACCAGTATCCTCAATTCAAAACAAGAGATATCCTTAAACGGTTGAAAAGAAGTCAATGCGAAAATCAGACTGGAAATATGACTTGTTACACTACTTAAACTATTTGCGCTGTAGCATGGTGCGGGTGACAGTTTCAGTAACATTTCGTTTCACTCTTGAAAGTTGCCGCGATTTACAATTTATGACTTAGTATTTCAGTTGTACCACATTCGTAATATATTAAATAATTAATAACTGTAGTAAATTAAATTAAACCCAACCAGAATGTTCTAATCAAGAAATAAAATCAAATTGAATGAAAAATTAAGCAAAGTGTTATGCGTATAACGTAACGCCATAGACGTATTTAGTGATGGGATGTACTGCTACGATGGATAGTCGATATTTTTTATAATAAAAAACGTATATTGTGCGTAGGTCAATTTTTATTTTTAAAAGGTCTAATTATACAACAGAACATTTATAGGGTAAGGTTGCTTAAAAGGTTGCTAAAAAAAAATACATGTTATTCGTCTAAACCCATATCAGAGTCAGGAACATCTGAATTGTCACTCAATTCATCATCTGAATCTGTGACGGATATTATTAACGATGACTCAATTATGTTGTCAATATGTATGTCACGATCCCAATCAGACATAATGTCCCTTTTTGTTTTATTCACGACCTTCGACCAGTCTTCAGGTTGAACATTGTTGATGGCCTCTTGTAATAGGGCCTGACTACCCAAAACAGTTTTTTTTGTATGCTTAGGCATGGTAATAACAACAAACTTATAACAAATAACAATTTAACAAAAATGAAAACAAACAATGAAATCGTAATACGTGTCACATTAAGTCACAATATAACGCGCTTGCACTCGTACTCGCACTCACAGCATCGCACGGGTAAACAACATGGCCGCCGCGCCGATGCACCATAGAGCAAAAATGTTGTCACGAAAAAAAAAACATAAACCCGATTTTGATTATTTTATATAAGTACAAAGATAATTATGTAGCCATAAAACATTTATATTGACAAGTTTATACACGTAGCACACACGTAGTTACACTGCACAACTGAATAATACACTAATTTTCATAACAATATTAAAGAGAACTAGATTCACGCTGCGAGTATCGTTAGCGATAAAAATGAATTGCATAACCTCACATCCCTAGTCATGTGGTACTGACAAATGTCAACGTCATACGGGCAACTGTCACCCGCACCATGCTACAGCGCAAATAGTGTAATACTTACTGAACTACTTTTTAAAGTAAAAATAAATATATTTTGGAATATAATGGAAAACCCCCATCCGAGCTGTTTTACAGGAGAACATTCAGAAAGGAATAACCTTTTTAACAGATCTCGAAGAAAATAGCTACGAAATTCAGAACTTTGTGACAACACCATACCACAAAAAAAAAAAAGAAAAAAAAAAGAAAATAAATGCTACGTATGGAGATTTATAACTTGGCGAAGCAGTAAATGTAAATAATATAAGGAATAACGAAACTCGAAATGGCCAACAGTACAGGAGGCACATCATACCTACTCTTAAAAAAAAGGTAGAAGGCAAATGGAAAGTTAACGATAACGAAGTTTCAAATATAGAAGTTTAGAGTAACTGCTACATACTGCAACGAAGCCTCAGATAAAGAAGTTTAGTAAAAATGCTTACACTGTATTGTATTTAAAACATAATTAACTTCTTAATACGAAACATTATTATTTTTTGTACTATAAACTTAATACTAGGGTGTACCTAAAATATAATTAACCTCTTAATACGAAATATTATTATCATTGTACTTTAAACTTAATACTGTATTGTACTTAAAAATGTAAACGTGAGGACTTTGTAGGCCTTCTAGATCTCTAGACCATTTGTATTTTATCAAGTACCTGGTACTTGTTGATAGGCCTACGCTGTCCTCCTATATATGTATACCTACTGTAATTTGAAAACATTGTAAAAGCCAATTATTTTAAAAGAGTAACCGTGGAGTTTCTTGCCGGTTCTTCTCCATAGGAAACGACCATTTGGAACCGTGCACCTAGCTTCTGACGTTTAAGTTAACAACTTAACGACGTTTAAGTTAACAACTGAACGTCTTAATTAATATATAAAAAGGAAGAGATGTGATATACTAATAAATGTAGCACACCACTCAATGGTAGCGCCTCGAGAGTCCCGCTCTATCCCCTGTGGCGACTAGACGTTCCCTTCGAGTTGTTGTGCCTACTTACTGATAATTCGGTGGTTTTATTCTAAACCCTAAGCCCCTAATAAGAGATAATAGTGAACACCACAATCATTAAACTAGAGGCGGTATTATTCGCGCGAGCCGTAGGCGAGCGCGATAATGTAGCCGAGAGTTTAATTATCAATGCACACGCGTATCATACGACGTTTTTCAACACACTTGTGAGGAAAAAAACAGACTTGTATTGTTAAATATTAACTTGTATGGATAATGGCGGGCTTGGTTTGTCATTCCGCGCGCCGCGCTGACGTGCGCGCACAGGTTTACCCATAGAGTAAGTAATGGTCATTCCTACACTGCACCTGCGCGCGCATAGCTAGCGCGGCGAGCGTTTATTTACTTAAAGGCAAAGACAGAACCGATATACAGCCTATAGAAAAAATATAATAAACACAAAATAATGTTAAGACTGATCGTAGTGTTGTCGTATGTCAAATTGTAGTTTAGTTAGTATGGAATTAGAAAGTACTATTTGCATAGAGAAATATACATTAATTCAGTGAGAATCCGCAATAATAGAACGCTAGTGGTCTTTTCCGTTTGGTTACGGGAGGGACGACGGAAAATTATAAGGTGCATCCAGACAGATCGAGCCATGCGCCGCAAGTGCTTTTTTTTGTATGTTAGATGCCTCAGCCTGAGGCAACCATACATATAAAAAAATCATTTGCGGCACATGCCTCGCTATGTGTGGATGCACCCTTAGGTGAATGCGCAGTGGTAGACCGCGAAATTTTTTTTTTAAGTTTTTTACAATTCGCAGTTCAGTATCAGGTTGTATCTTGATCAAAATGTATATTTATATAATAGATATGTATTTAAAGAATTATAGTCATTAGAATCATTAATATATATATTTAAGTTAGATTTGTTCCCTAAGAACTTTTCCATAAGAGATTTGTTCTTATGGAACAAATCTAACTTAGAAAGATGTATTTAACGATTCTAATGATTATAATTCTGTAAATACGTATCTGTTATAGTCGCGAATCATATTTTGATCAAGATACAACCTGACACTGACCTGAAAATTGCAAAAAACGTTAGAAAATTTTAATTTCGTGGGCTACAACTGCGCATTCAATAAATTTTAGTTCATCTTGGGACCAAGGACAATTCAGACTATTTAATTTAAAAAAAAAGTAAAATATGGCTCGCGGATTCTTTTTGGCATGAAGTCTCTTTGAAGAGATTAAAAAAAAAACGCACTTCTCCGACCTCCGACTAGTAAATTAAATAGTTATCTGTGGAAATAAAGCACAAGTACCGTAACGTAAAGAAAAAGCACGCGTTTGTAATACACTGCATTATGGATCTAAAAGCTGTGCATTAAGAGCCATTTTACGAGCAAGTGTGTTGAAAAATCTATTATAAGCAAAATGGCTGATGTCAAATCCTACAATAGAATTTGCAAAACTATATAAAGCGTGTTTTCGCCTGTACTGATCGTTACAAGCAAAAACAGGATTGTTTGAGATTACTTAGACAATAACACTACTGTGGAATGCCTATATAAATATATCTAGGTTTAAAACAGCATACAATAAATCTAAAAAAATATTTATTAGAAAACATTTTATCCTACCGAGTGCTGTTATAATCTTGGTGATTTATTATTTTTAAAACGTGGATATGAAATTCATTTAACCAGTTACTTCTAAGCTTATGTTAAACCAAACCAGATACATAAATGACTAACAGTAATTTAACTTTAATTTACACAAAATATTAGCTTATATGAGGCTATAAGTAAAAATAGCAAGAGTAATTGCTCCTCAGTGCATATCTTCCTGGTACATGCTCCTACAGGAGTATTAAGATTTAAATGGCCCGCAGATGTTATCTTATAGGCGCATTTAAGTCTGACTTAACGGAGTAATTACTCTTGAGTGTAATTACTCTTATTTCATGCTTTTATATGAGTCTTGATCCTATATTTGTCAGGAAATATGATCCTATATACGGATATAAGTACAAATTATAGGATACAACGTACTTGAGTAAAAACAGCATGTATTTATGCTGTTAAAAGCGTAGTAGCAACCACCAAAACCTTCATCGGAGCTTTATAAGTCCACGTAGCGTTATAAAATCGCATTCCAGGACTATTTTGCTAGTTGGGAACCTATTGAAGAATCAAACACTCCTTCCTTCCTTTGATGGATCAGTTCGTTTTATAAGCGTAGATAAACGGTCCTGTCCTTGATGTCAACGGACGGCGGCTGGGCGGGAATGGGGATATGGCTACTTAGAAATAAACGTTTGCCACCGCCGCGCTATTGATGACGTAGTGACCTGCCGCAGTTTCCAACTTTCCACATATAGCTTTTCCCATTGGTCAATTTCCTTCCCGTTACGTACATTAAATGGCTATACCAAATGTAAATTAAAATGGGTATAGTAAAACACTTAATTATTATGATGAAAATAGGGGATATATTTACAACTATGTATTAAAACAAAATGATGACTCATGAACAATACTTTCCATAAATAATAAATGAGTAATGGCGTGTTACAAATCACGCATAATTAAATAAAACCGCCATAAATGATTGTACAAACGTTGTGTACGGAATGATTGTCAGCAAACAGTTTTCTTTTGGTTTTCCACACTATAGGTACCTAAAACAATGTTTTTGGAGTTCAGACAGATCAGAGTAAAGGCAGACTTGATTGATTTTGTTGATCTAATAATAATGATCAAACCAAAAAAATCGAGCAAGGCTTGGCAAAAGTAGCCTAACCTACATACTTATTAATTTTAAATTCATTTTTAGTTGTGTAACTTTTATATAATTTGATAAGTTTGTTTCCTGACAAAAACTGCAGTTGGAAAATGTGCCTTTCGATTGTGAATTAAGCTACTTCTGCATGGCAGCCACAAATATTACATAGAATATTAAAAATAGCGCACAAACGATATGGGTATCATACTGTAAAATCTTAAAGTAAAAAATGCCATAAGATATTATACTGCAG
Organism: Amphipoea lucens; assembly: GCA_947508005.1. NCBI lineage: Eukaryota > Metazoa > Arthropoda > Insecta > Lepidoptera > Noctuidae > Amphipoea > Amphipoea lucens. Next base: position 5,321,273 of record OX382376.1, on the reverse strand, counting down.
TAAAATAAAGTTCAGTCCAAAGCTAAAACTATGTTTTGCGATACATAAGCTTATAAAAATGTGTCGAAAACAGTGTTCATAAGGAAAACGAGATTATAACACAGGTATAGACATAACATACGGGGAAGACATTACTTATTGTTTAATTTAAAAAATACAGACACAATCCGACGCATTTTTAGTAAGCGGTACATTTTCAGCGGACGTGTAAAATAAATGGTTTTATGATACATTTCCATTTTAGTTTTTTTTTTTATTCGAAACATAAATAAGTGAGACAGAAACGTTATAGTACTTTTTGTAAACTATCTTCATGCACAAATCAAGAACACAATTATTTGTTATCTGCCATTATTCATAATAAGATAAAAATGTATACAAACTGTAGTAACTGAAAGCTATCCATAAACTAGGTTACGCCATTGCAAAAATACTTCGTACTATATCCTTTACATTGGAAATACAACAGAAATATGGACGTAAAAGGGTATTCACATATTTTTGAATGCCCGCCAAACGCGCGCCATTCTTTTCTCAATGTAAACGCACCCTTACGCTGTAACGGACATTTTTTGAACTTATGATTTCTTTTTCTACATTATATTGGACTTTGCATATTGTTGCTGTGTTTAGGCTCTAACTATTGTCACTTACACAATGTGTACTAAACTTTAAACGTAATTATCGTAACTTATTACCAATCCATTCCCTAGCTGTTACCTCTAACATTCTGATATGTATAGCTATATATAGTTTAGGGATAACTCACTATTGTACACGCCAACGACCATTGCGCAGCAATCATAAAACGTAGGAGCGAGATGACTCGACACTCAGTAACAGAACATTCATTCAATCATACTATATTCTCCGACCCATGCACTCGCACGTTTCATGGCCGCGATTGCTACAAGTCTCGGCGTTTAGTAGTTAGAAACTGTATTGTTAGCCAAATCTTATAATTCAACACAAATTGTACAAAGCAAAACTTATCATAGGAAATAAGACACAACTGACGCACTATATTAGCTACGCTGGACCTGCATTGTTGTGATTGGCTGTTAATAAGAAACAGGCCGTCTGATTGGCTGATTGATACAGCATTGCTACGCAGCACTATTAATTCAAGCAGTATCAATTGTTGGTCTGGCTGATTCCAGCAGCTTACAGTGCGTTAATTTCAAATTAAATTTACATGTTATGCTGATCTAATTACATACCCAGAGATTATTCGATTTAATTGTAAATAATATCTCCTAGAGCACAATAAATAAATTTGGAATTTCAATACAAAATATTGCAAACAGTATGCCAATATTAAAATAAAAAAAATATAAATATCTCACTGAAAAATACACTGGAGTTAATGTCTATATTATAAAGGTTGGTCAGCTTCATCAGAATATGCGCATGCAAGGTGCCGGCAATCTTTCATAAGAAATAATACTTTTGTGTTTGCAAATAATATGTGTTGTTGGCCATTTTGCCGAAACATCGACATCAAAGTAAGTATTTGCAAAAAAAAATCACAAATGGCCATTGGTCTTTTATGAAATCCTGATTTACCAACGTTGGTTACTGTCTTGCGACATCGTTGGATATCCCTTCACAAATGTTGGCACCAACATTTGCTTCTTGTAACTTTGCGTGAGTATTATTATCCACGCCGAACATTTGGCCACATAGGGCCACAGAAATGGAATCACGCAATGCCATAGACACTGCTCATCTAGCTACAAAACTACAACAAAAAAAAAGTAATATTTAATACCTTTGCCGCGTGTAGTCTTTTCTAGAAGTTTCCGACTTTATTAATACAGCTTCTTCAATGTTATATGCGTGAACCACGGCCGTTAAAAGCGTTCAATGACCCACTAAACGTTCGTAACTATTTAATGATTATCATTTAATAAAAAATAACATTAATGGTATACTTCCTTATGCTAACATTCGTCGAACCATCACATAAATTTTGATAATTAGATTACACTCATTCATTAACTAGGCATTCGTTATATTCTAATAATTTTTGGAGTAAATAAATCCATAGTATGTACATGCTCTTGAGATTGTTCAACCTAGCAAGTTGTTTACAAATTAGCAAGTATTTGGGTAGACACCTATTAATAATTTGGTCAGTTTCGAGTAAAAATACAAATTGTTTCATTTTGCTTCGGCTAGCACTGATACACCTATTAAACAGTTTGACAATGATCTTCTACTTATTTAAATAACACAATAATAAGATGTACTCATAATGACAAACAAAAAACATGTTTCTCAGAAATATTTTCATTACCAATTTTCATTTCTAAAACTGAAGTAATATCAATATTAAATTAGCACCACCTATTAGTAAGAGATAACATAAAAAGTGCATTATTTTAATGGAAAAAGGACCACAGACAACAGACTTGACAATGATATTGATACTTTTCAGAAACTGTTTCGAATGTCCCACTGAGACTTACTTCTCTTAGATATCATAAGAAATATTTAAAGACAATGCTTTTAATGGCTTAAATTAGCTGCTGATGTCTGAATTCTCAAACACAACTCAGTTTTAAATCATTGTTAGGTCTTATGCTGCCACTTTGAAGTGTCAGTGTGAGAACTAGAGGTTTCATCTATTGTCTGCAGCCTTCCATATTCCTTCATATTAATATCAAACAGTGTATCAATAAATTCATCACCTTGTTACAAATCAAAAGCATGTCCTTTGTAACGTGTGTTGATAACCTGCTAGGTCGTACAACGTATCTCTCCATATTTGAGCATTGAGAACATTGTCCGTGGCACAAGGCAAGTGCGTATACCACTAGCAACATTTCTTTTTGGTCTTGATATTATTCTTTAGATGTACCGTGTCTTTTGTTACGTTTTGCCTCTCCTTCATTTCAAGCTTTGATCTTAGTACCTGGAATTTTGGAATAGTTTTATTAGGTTTTTTAAGTTAAACAAAATTCCGATTTTTAATTTGCTAGACCAGAATGATACACCTATCATTACATTAATGTCATGCTGACAAAAAAAGGTTTAACATACCTGTAATTTTAGTCTAGCAAATTAAAAATCAAGAGTTTATATAATATGTTGATTGTAGCAACAGTTTTCATGACTATTCTTTGTGAGGCTGTAAAAAATAGTCTACATGCACCATAAAGTTTCCCAAATGAAGTAAAATAAAAATAAGTCTGTGTGCAAAACTGAATTTAGTCAATCAGTCTAGAACAAAATTAGCAGAAATATAAAGCTTTTTCTTTGTTTGCAATATCTAAAGTAATATTATAAAAAGAAATGATTTGATTTTTTGTATGTTTGTGTTACGCTTTCACGCAAAAAAGGCTGAACGGATTTGGTTGAAATTTGGCACATAGGATACTTTTTATCCCGATATTCCGAAGAGATCGAGACTTATACGGGTGAACTCGCAGCTGGTCTAAAATATGCGGAAACGAGTAAGATATGTATTCCAAAAAGAGAATTAATGCCAATAGTTAGCAGGGAAATGACTAAATAATCTCCAATTAGGTAATAATTCCTATACCTAAACTGGTTAAACCGTTATGGAAGCAGTACAGTCCTTTCAAATGTGACTATATCACACTGAAGTATAGGTAGTTTCCAAATGGATATTAGTATAATACTGTGTAAATCTTTATCATTCAATAAATACTTATTCCCAAAATATTGTGCCTACATCTAGCTTTCAACATAATATTATATCCTACTACCTAATAATATTATAAATGCGAAAGTTTGCGAGGATGTTTGTTACTCTTTCACACAAAAACTAATGAACGGATTTTGATGAAACTTTACAGTAATATAACTTATAAATCAGAATAACACATAGGATACTTTTAATCCAGATATTTTCACGGGACCGACATTTACGCGGGTGAAACCGCGGGGCGCAGCTAGTATTAGCATATGTTTAATAGCATTTGATAATATAATAGGCATTGTAGTCAGTAGTGTGTATCATGCAAGTACTTGTAAAATTCACTTTAATTTTTGACCACAATTTCCTGCTTTTTACTAGTATTCTTCCAGCAACGTTTATAATTTGTTTTATCATCTTTTAGGCTATTTGTTTTTTTTTTTTTAATGAAACCCACTGAGCACTATATTTCTTATGTATTAAGTAGTTTTTGTTCAGATTGGCATGGATCAATTACAAACAGTCATCCATTCATAAGAAACAATTCCAATATTAAAACTAGTATTATAGATAAAAATATAGTGATGTCGTAATTACCATTTTAGTGATAGTGAGGAACATTTCCTCTACATTAATGTTCTCTTTTGCGCTCGTCTCAAAGAGCGGTATGTTCATCTGATTGGCGAACCTCTGTGCGTCTTCTGTCACTACCACTTTTCTTGACGGACAATCATTCTTGTTACCAACTGAAAACATAATAACATAATTGTTAATGACGTTAGTCAATCATTTACTGTCTTACAGTGTGGAAAAAGGGAAGGAAAAGTAACCTCTATTATGTATCCTACTAGTGTATGTGTGTTTCATTGTTGAACTTCAAGCAGTAAATTATCTAGTGAAACAGGTCAATAAACAATTTTTTTGGAAAATGTATCACTTGAAATGGCTAGACCGAGTTGGCTATGTTTTTTTTTTTAATTTTCTTAATAGTCTAAATTACATTCCTATGAAAAAAAAAAAAATGGGAAAATTTCTCGGAAAATCTTCAAACACGGGAAAAGCGGAACATCAATTTTGCTCTGGGATTTTTGTTTGAATTATGGTTTGCACATAACAATGCCTATCAAACTCAGCTAGTAATTCATAATTATATGAAAAGCTCATATTCCCAAAATTATAAACTGTACAAAACAACACTTTAGGAGTATAAATCATCAAAACTGATACAGTGCTTGATAACAAATACACACATGCAGGAAGTAAAGGACTTCCTTTTTATTCTGTTAATACTCCTCCTCCTGTGAGTAAACTGTAGCTGTATGTATTGCAGCCAGTGATCTTAAATTCACACTGTGATCATAATAGATTAGTCACTGATGCTGAGACAAGCTCTGACTGTGAACTTAAAATAGCATCACAGTGATGGAAGGAACTGTAATGTAACGTTTGACTGTTTCTTTGTAATTTTAGATCTAATCATCATCAAACTACACACTAAACAACACACTAGTACACTAAACTACTACTACTAACTACTAGTGTATTTAACCCTTTGACCGCCATGTAAAATTTCATCTATCTTGCCCCCAACGCCGCGACCGTATTACAAATCATTTATCGTATGATTGGCTAGTGATGTGTAACACGTAAAATATACAGTAGTAATATAGTTTAAAAATCAAGTACTTGTTAAGCATTTGACTATCAAACATTTTGACGTTTTAAGTCGTGGTTGTTGATTGTGCCCAGTTTTTTTGTGACGCTTTAAGACGTTGTTGGCGGTCAAAGGGTTGAAACTAGTACACTGTATGGATAAGGTACCTTCTAAAACAGAGAAGGAACAATGCTTGATATCTAAAGAAAAATAATTAATACATAAATGGACTCTGTGAAAGATGATAAGGCTAGAAAGGGGGTGACTACCAAGATGAAAACTAATAGAGAAGCATGGAAGAAAAAGACATGTTGCACTGACCCCAAATAAATTATATTTAACCATACCATCATTCGTTGAATAGTGTGTAATGGGAGAGGCCTAGGTCCAGCAGTGGACTGCTATAGGCTGATGATAATGATGATAATAATAATATTATCTTTCACACAGTCCATGTAATGTATAACTTACTAGCTGACCTCCTCAGAATATGAAATACTTACCTTCTTTTTTTTTTTCACAAGTTTTTCCCATGTTTTAATAGTTATTCTACTATTCGGGGCGGAACAAATCCAACAAATCAAAGATCATTAAACTCGGTCCAGCTGTTCTCGAGTTATAAATTGTGTAACTAAGCCGACTTTGTTTTATTTATATAGATCTTGATTTAGATAGCAAGCACAGTTTCTTGTCTGTATGCGCCTTTTCCATACAGTGAACTAGTGTTTGGCCAACATAAGCATTACAAATGTAGTGTTAAAATTATATACACAAAGCTGTGCTATAGATTAAATAACATAAGAGGAAGTGTAAAAAAAAAACTAGACATAACATTATTAATTTTATGACTACACAAAATTGAATAACCCATGTGAATCATGGTCAATGATTAAAATACAAATTTCAGCAAAAAAAATTTAACCACACTATATGTTATATTATGAGCCACAGAATAAAAATGTATTTATAAACATGTTTTTTAAACCATGATTAGTCTTTATAGAGCCTTTAGAAAGCTGTTAGTTATATAATGATTACAAAGAAATTAACTTTGTCTGGCAACAATAATTAGACTGTGACAGAGGATTCTTTTTGTTGTGGTTAAACATTTGGACAGTGTTACAGACCAAGTGTATGGTACAGTTGAGAAATAGCAATAATGTGGCTGTTTCATCAATTTACTACACATCATTACTTGAAATTAGCATCATTAGACCTTAACTATTCATTTATCTAATTTCTAAGACATGATGATGGTGTAGGTACAGGTAATTGGAAGTTAATAGATTGTACTGAATGTAAGATGTGTTGTTAGTGTAAATTCCACTCACCTAAGACTTTATTAACAACATCACAATTCTGTTCGATCTCGTGCAGCCACCTCTTGACATTGGCGAAGGACTCCCCATTCGTGACATCGTACACCACGATGACGCCGTGCGTGCCTCTGTAGTACGTGCTGGTAATCGTCCTGAACCTCTCCTGGCCCGCCGTATCCCATATCTGTAGCTTCACTCGCTCACCGTTTATTTCTAAAGTCCTTATTTTGAAATCGACCCCTATCGTAGTAATGTAACTACCGGAGAATGTGTTGTCGGCGAATCGCAGGAGAAGACAGCTTTTACCCACACCTAAAACATATCAACATTACACCGTTGACTAAGCTGCACAGACCCGAATATCGGTTGTAAAGTTATAACATCACAGGCCTCGCCCACTCACCACTGTCACCGATAATCAGCAGTTTGAAAAGGTGGTCAAACTCTCGCGCCATGGTTTCAGATAGTTGTAACTATTACACTAATTGGTCATATGTTCACTATTAATGTTAAAAATGTATTTAGTACAACTTTAACTACGGAAATGTTAATAAAACTCATGCCGTTAACGTTACACTTCCATCACTTTATAATCGGTCGCCATCATTGTTTTCAATTGCCAGTTGAAAAAAAAAATGACAAAGGAAAATATTGTTATCCGGGTTTATGGTAAGTGAAAACCTTGGAAAATTATAATTTATTCACACAGGAAAAACACAATACTACAATATTATTTCTAATTACTGTTATCAATTATATAAACTAATCAGAGAGCTCTTCAATGTCTGTCGTATGACGAAGGCTGGAGTCACGAGAACATAAAATTTCTCCAAAATTATTTTCTCTGCTTCTTCTTCACTAGAGTCAAGTGGCCTATCTATCTAATGCAAATCTCTAACGTCTTTAGCCACACAACGGTAGTGTTCATGCATCTAACTAAGGCGCGTCGCCCACACGAGCTAGAGATTCTACCTCGTGTGGGCGACGCGCCTAAGATATGACCTACGGACCCAGACTCCATAGCCCCCTTTCACTTGGTTGGTTGAATTGTACTACTGCTAAATGATAGGCAGGCGAGCAGGGCAACCAAAGATAATTTCTCCTTTATCTATTAAATATTTGATGTGCAGTGGACGCTTGAAACTAAATTAGTAAGTAAACTAAGAATAGGAACCGTTCATAAGGTGGGTTAGTAAATTTTGATTCTGGTAACATTTCATGTAAATGTGACGCATCTTTTTTTGTGAATGTGTGCGTTCTCCACTGACGTATAAATCGCGTTCTCGATTATTTTGTATGAGTAATCAAATTCATCTGTCAAAATTGTCAAATAAAGTGTCAAACGCCCTAGGTGTGGTACGGATAATCCAAATCTTATTAAATTTCGATATAATGTCGGCAACGTTAAAGCCATATTTAACAGCGGTGCGCCATACGCTTACAGCGGCGATGTGCCTAGAGCATTTTTCGTCGCAAGTAGTGGAGCGATACAACAAACCCGAGGTCGAGGTTAGAACAAGCAAAGAGCTTCTACTGAATCCAGTTGTAATTTCTCGTAATGCGAACGAGAAAGTGTTGATCGAGTCGTCTATAAACTCTATTAGAGTGAGCATTATGATCAAGCAGGCGGACGAAATCGAAAAGATTCTGTGCAAAAAGTTTATGCGGTTCATGATGATGAGAGCGGAAAACTTTATCGTATTGAGGCGGAAACCGGTGGACGGATATCATATCAGTTTCTTAATAACAAATTTCCACACCGAGCAAATGTTTAAACATAAACTAGTCGATTTCGTGATATACTTTATGGAAGAAATTGATAAGGAAATTAGCGAAATGAAACTGGCTGTGAACGCGCGCGCCAGGATCTGCTCAGAAGAGTTCTTGAAGAGATTCTAAATTTAAAATCATCCCGCATGAGTATGAGTAATAGAAGCATAAAGTAATAATTATTATTTAGTGCTATATTAATGGTGAATTAGTGTAATTTTCCTTATGACTGTTATATGTACGTTTGTAGATATAAATTAATCCAGTCCCTATTGAAAAGAGTCCTAACTTGCTTGTACCATAAACTTTAACCTGTAAAGTAAGGATATTCCTGCATATTAGTTAGGTTTTAAAGAGTGAACCTGTATAACCATGAACAATTACTCAATATTTTAAATACCTGCCTGATGCTTTTACTTCTGTGTCTAAAAGGGATTATGTTTTTTAATTTATAAGCAGTATTGTGTTAAGTATGTAAAGATATCAGAATTATGATAGCTTAATATAGTAAACATTCATTTTTAATAATAAGTTATAGAGTATAATATAAAAAAAGAATTCCAAAAACTTAAAGGCATTTAAACATTTCTTTTTGACTTGTAAATGATTTGATTGTATTATACATTTTAATAAACTATTTTTAATAATATTGTCTTTAAATATTATAAATGAAATGACACCAGTGGATTTTCATAGGATGTTTATTTAAATAATTTCAATTACTTATTTTTCTTGCTATAACAAATAATATTTTTCTTGCTAAAAAAATAATTTTACATGAAACGATAATACATATTTCATTAATTTACAGTCGGCTATTACATCACTATAAACGAAAAAAAGGAGCTCATCTTTGACAGTGAAATAAAGCATAGAGCAGGACCACAGGAGCAGAAAACGTAGCTCATGCATGACAAAGATGAGCAAACAATAATCTTGTGGGGGGCTTTCCTACAAAGCAGAAGCTTTTAAGGCCCTTGGATTGGATGTGGACTCCAAGAAAGTTAAAGCCTTGTACAGACACCATTAATTGGTTACCCCCCATTTATAATTCTATGGATGAGGGCCACACAATCAATGAAGGCGCCTGTACACAATGGCCCACAAGTGGCTCACCAGTTTTGGCAATCTCCTTATTGAAAATCTTGTTTATTCATTCTGCAAAGGACTTTAAAGCACTTATAGGGCACTGGAAAAGTGTCGTCCATAAACCATGTATCCCCCCCTCCCAAGTTCTTTACTCCCATGGTTTATGGATGACCCTATATGCAGACATTTCAAAGCTAGAGCCTCAAAAGGGCGTAAAGGAGATCATCAATATCCCGTACGACCCAAAGTATAAATTATTTACTAAGTATTGTTGGAAAACAAACAAATAAAACAATCATTTCATAATTGCTACAGCTTGACATTCAAAATTAGAATAATTAAATTGCAGATTTCAATCCACACATTTTTGGAAAATTTTAGAAATAAAAATGAATATTTATTTATGGGTACTTTTATGTGCTCCTAAGACAATTTTGGAAACTTCCATTTTATTACTATTCCGTGTCTCGCTCGTCCTTGTGGCAACATCACCAACAGCAGCCACGGGTATATGGTCATAGCTAGATATAACATAGGTAGTTTCAATTCAGTTAGCATGCATTCAGCGTGACTGCATCTCAATACAAAGTTGTGTTTTAGCTATTACTTTCAGGGAAGTCACGCCACTGTTATTATAACACTAACTTATACTTGATTTTGCGGTATGAATAGACTCTATAGCGCTTCGTCCACAAAATACTCAAAAGAGAATATTCTAGCATGGGCTATAACATTTAAATTTGCTCCCCTAGCCAGAGCAAAACCTGATTTAAGGTCATCACTTATTATAACAGCTCTGCAACGACACGGCAAATTACTTGTCATTCAAGTAAGGATTTTAAATCAATTGCGTTAAAGTAGATTATACGATGACAATACATAATAGTGGACAGTTCGTCACATCGCACCGACAGCGTGCTTCAAGTCAGCAGCCCGCTCCCTGGCGAAAAAATGCCTGCAAGTGGTATGCACGCCGTCCTCGCGCCGCTTGCACGGTGACTCCCCGTCGCCCGCAAATTCTCATACTCACTAATGTTCGCAAACCCGTCTGTGAGCTGAAAACTAGCCATTGGCGCGTGGACGGTGAGCTACCAACTAATCAGCGGCGCGTGAACAACAAGCTGTTACCTCACCGGTGGCGTGCCAGCAGCAAGCGGTTTTCTTACTGACACGGACGGCGCGTTGACGACAAGTGGGTGGAATTTTTCGTGGCGGTGACGGGAGGGGTGATGAAATGAACTGATGACCTTTACACCGCGCGTTTTAATTGCCTGTGACCATCCTGTGACATACCATAAGTTGAAGCAACAATAAAAGATGCATTGTTTGAACAGTGTAGGCAGTTGTGTGTTAGGCAGGCCTGATGGTCTAGTGGTTAGTGACCCTGACTGCTATGCCGGAGGTCGTGGGTTCGATTCCCACCCAGGACAAATGTTTGTGTGATGAGCACGATCATTTGTTCTGTGTCTGGGTGTAATTTATCTATAATATGTATGTATTTAGAAATATATAAGTATGTTTATCAGTTGTCTAGTACCCATAACACAAGCTCTGCTTAGCTTGGGACTAGATGGCGTTGTGTGATAGTTGTGGAATATTATTATTTATAGTGTTTAGACGGTGCAAGTCATTTGTTGCTTCAATTGTATTGTTTGTATGCCACAGACAACTAACTTGTATCGTGTAAATGGGGCTTAATTTCGCAGCTAATGAGTATCTTGAGGGCGAGGCGCTCAAATATATTTATGACAAGGCACGCGTTGTTTTGTTTACATTGAAAGGTATCCCGCAGTATTTATTAAACTATTTATATTCATAACGGAAACGCACACAAATTGCTTTACATGACATACTGCAATGAGGTAGAGCATCCGCCCGTTATACGTCACATCGAGCATTAGAAAGAGACGGTGAGTGGTCACACAGGTCTGAGTGACAGAGACAAAGACGAACTTTTTGAAATGAACACTTCTGTAGGCACACTTTGCGCTCTTTATGGGGCCGTTTTATGAAATAGTGATGCTGAAAAAATGGATGGTGCTAACGGCCATGCATAGCTCCGTCTCTCCCTCGCACTAAAATCATGATGGCATTAAAAAGTCATAATAAGGCACCTGAACAGTGAACGAAACTCGAGGTCTATTCACTAAACACGAAACCCGTATTTTCGACCGAAGTTACGGACGACTCGTACTTCGTATTATCTACGGATATAAGAATGAATGACACTACGATTTGACAATAGTCCCTACTCCCGATGTGTTTTTGCCCGTCCAAAAAAGATAATAAATCGGGTGTAGGGTTCACTCCGAGGTTTCTAACTACTTTTATAGCACTCTGTAATCTAAGCCCGCACTTAAGTCACGCTGATCTGTGACTTAAGTACTTAGTCCATTTATACACGTAAGTGCGCGTTTAGGTCACACGTGTTATAAAATAGTACAGGATACGTGTGACAATGCACGGCGTTTAGCACCCTCGCTCGAGTGCAATAATGAACTACTTAAATCACACGTATCGTAATGTACAGACGCCAGCACATCAATCTACTACAATCTGTCAAATTTCTTTAATAGAGTTTCAACTTTATCACTAAAACATAAGGTTCAAAGTTGATTGGGAGAATTTGACAGTTTCGGGTAGGTTGATGTGCTGGCGTCTGTACAGACGCCAGCTCATCAAGCTACTACAATCTGTCAAATTTCTTTAATAGATATTCAACTTTATCGCTAAAGTATAAGGTTCAAGGTTGATTGGGAAAATTTGACAGTTTCGGATAGCTTGATGTGCTGCCGTCTGTACTATTGGACGGGTCTGTAACATCGTTGACGGACGTAGAGAGTAGGTCCTCTAAACCGTCACGCTCGGGTCGGTGACGCTCAATCGCGTACGTATTTATACAACATTATTTTTAGTATATGCGAAACCTGAATATAGTTTGTTCAGAATAAGTAACTGAATCGATTCCAATAATTTTTACCCCATGTTATATTTTGGCCCAAAAATATTTAAAAAAGGTTAATAGTTGGACACCCCGAGTATATTATACTGTGCCCCGAGGAGCGACTAAGTAGGTAGTTATCTACCATAACGCGCACAATGGCGCGGCGCGGACGCACAGCGAGCGGGGCGACCGGGGCGGGGGTGCAGCAACCTCAGTCACCCGGGTACCACTGGTTGGCGCGCACGTGTCGCGTGGGTCCAACTGCATAATCGCGAGCGCGCGGCCGCCGAGTTGTGTTTCGGTTGATCGTGTACTTACCTATCGTATGTAAAAAGTGTCGTGTAACCATGACTTTCTCATACACCAACGTCCAGTACACAGAAATGGTACGTACATCAGAGTATCGTGGAACACAATGCTTTGCCGTGATGATTAACATTTTTAAACACGCCAAGATGGTTAATTGTAGAAAGTTATTATTTGTACCTACAGCCTGCTGTGGTTAAGTAATGCGATGTTTAACACTTTTCATCCACTTTGAACAAATCGCATTGACTACATTGTATCACTTACGGCTTACGAATAAGTAATTACTTATTCGTAGCTTACGGCTGCATTTATTTACGAATAAAGTACATTATAATAACTACCTACACTTGACCATTACGACAGTCCAAAGCCTGCAAGTGTGATGGAAAATGTTATCACCAGTTAATTACAATACAATCGCCGCGCCGCGCGAACGGCACGCGGTGGGGGAGACCATGTTTTTGGACGGACAAACAGGTAACATAACAAGCTTATAACTTGGTGATTATTCATGATACAGTTTTGAAATTTTGTACATAGATTCTTTACATAAAAATACTAGACACGTGTTTCGGGTTTCGCATATACTAAAAATAATGTTGTATATACACATACCCTCTTTTTCTAAATTCGATGTGTCGTATTTACAGGCGGATACTGTATATTCGAACGTCAAGCTTTAATGCTCAGTAATTTGACAATCACAACTTTATAAAACGTTCTAGGTATCTTTTTTTTTTGTAGATGAAGCAGTGATATCGTATCTTGTTCGATAACAATGACAGTTGGAGTTTATGAAACAAATAATATTTGATACACAGCTTGGACTATTTTTTTAGTATTTTTATGAGTGGTGAAGTTAATGAGAGAGTAAAATTCACGAAGGCCTTTCAATGAAGACCTTAGCCAGAATTCCCGCGTAGGGATGCGGAAATTCTTATCCCGGAAATGCATTAGTACTAGCATTTTTTTGAGAAGCGTAGCGCGTAGCGTTGCGTTTGCGTAGCGTATTTTTTTTCTTTTAGACGGAAGGTTTTTACCTTCCTTCGTGCCATACTAGGCAATCACAAACGTAAAGTTAGTCATTAATTATTATGTTAATAACAGTAAAATAGTTACAACACTAACACTGCTCCATAGGGGTCGTAAGTGCCAGTGAGAGGTCCGGTAAAAATTATTTATGACTCTAACCCTGCGTTCGTAATCGCACGAGTATGGTGCAGACGTGGAGAAACTTATTGTGTCAGCGCGGCTATTTAAAAGTTGCCTAACTTTTGATGTCAAGTCATTTTATTCGCTGTTATTATTTACATTTAGACAAAACGAAACAGCCAACGTGAAATTTCACAACAGAAGGCTAGTTCCCGTAATTTAAAACGTTCAAAATCTAGTCGCAGTCTTATCTCGGCGGCAAACAAATGTCAAGAACTTGTCAAAAATGTAAGGAAATTAGAGGTATTTTTGACAGATTGAGACTGAGATCAGACTGTGAACTTTCTTAAAATTACGAGAATTGCCCCTCAGATTTACTGACCAGGCTTTTAAAAACTGGGGGTAATTATCTCATTATTTTACCACACACAAGTAGGTACTTAATAACAATGTAAATGACATAAGTATTTAAACCTAAAATTCAAAAGTTGCCAATTCACAAAAATAAAACTGCTCCATCTACAGGCAACATTAAGAGTAAAAAATCTAACAATTATCTACTATACTCAGTTCTTGGGCTTGGCAGTTCTTAGCGTGAACCCCTCGCCCTTGAAGGCGGTGAAGGGCTCTGAGGGTGTATCCTCCTTGGCGCTGGGCGGTCGGGAGTTCCTGATGAACTTCAGGGTTCCTATCACGTAGTCGTAGTCTGGAATGCCTCTGACGTAGGGCTAGAAATAAAGGAAGAATAATACATGGTTTTAAGGCAATAGCGGATTTACCTCAGATATAGATAGACCTAGATAACGCAAGTATCACGATCTGTATGAAAACCAAGCGTGCCATTTTTGGCTACCTACTATGACGTCACAAGCACTATTTAATGATGAGAAAATCAAATCGATTCAAAGCCGCCGCCGCGTGCGGCACCCGTCTCGCCCCATCCCCGGGGCCTAGCGCCAGCGCTCACGCTCACCCAGCCAGCAGTGCACAGGACTGCGCGCGAAAGTGGCGGCTTACGATTTTTGCGATTTTTGGCACGCGAAGTAGTTGCTCTTGCGTTATCTAGGTGTATCTATATATACTATACAGATAAGAAAAATAATTAGGACATTACAGATTGGGAGTATTTCCAGCGCTAGTATGATACGGGCATAGAAGCATACTGGTGCAAACCTATTTGTTTCAGTCAGCGGATCGCTTGGCGCATACACGAGCGTGTGCAAAAAGAAACACATACTAGAAAGAAAATACGTTTATTATGTGCGGTTAACATGGCGCAAAGAAAGATTTTCATCATCGCAAAATGAGGCAATATATAAGGTCGCATTAAAATAGATGGACAAACTTTTAGAAGTCATTCAGACCACCAAAATAAGGACGATGGTAAAAAAAAAACATATAAGAAAAACGCATTAGATACTTTACAAGAAAAATAATCAGCTAACAAAAATAAAATCACTTCAATCAGTGTTTTTTTTTTGCTTGGATATCTTTGGTTAGACGTACTGAGCGCTGTGTTAAAATTTGTCCATATATTTTAATGGGACCCTGTATAGGGCCTGTGGTCTTAATATAAATAGGAAAATAGGAGAAATCAGAGGTGAGCATTGGCATGTTACATTTCAGTCTGATGACTGAATAGCATACTCGAGTTTGATGACCGTTATATTCGATCACATAATAATTATGAAAATTATTATGTGGTTTCTTCTCTGTCAACCCCACACAAGATAAGCAGGCGTGACGAGTTTACCCAGAAAGTTAATAAACTGTACGATTTACGTTACATTTCTACGCGCAAGTGCGTGCGCATTCTATGCTAATATTTGCAATCATGTCAGCGCCTCACTTTTTCTTTCGTAACTGCACCTCAAATGGACTGACGTAAATTACTATAACATCGCGACTATCAAATGCTGTGCTGAAATAATTTGTAGTCAGATTATGCAAAAATTGCAACAAAATTGGGTGTTAGGAAAAAATTTATGCCTCTTTTATGACTTTCCATTACACGAGCAGTGGTGGCCCAGTGGTATCAGCCATCGACTTACGAGTTGTAGGTCGTAGGTTCGAACCCAGACAGGCGCTTTACTTTGTGTAAAATTATTTCATCACCACTGCTCTCAAAACGGTGAAGGAAAACATCGTGAGGAAACCGGCATGTCCTAGAACCAAAAATTCAAAGACATGTGACATCTACCAACCCGCACTGGGCCCGCGTGGTGGATTACGGCCCACTCCCTCTCACAGAGAGGAGGCCTGTGTCCCAGCAGTGGGAACATTATAGGCTGATGATGATGATGATTACACGATTTATCAATTAAAAATATAGTAGCTAGACTGTCTACACTAGATAGCATAGTCAATCATCCTGCAAAGCTTGTTCCTAGCTATGTTGGGGTTGGCTTCCAGTCAAACTGGATGCAGCTGAAAATGACCTCCACAACCCAGTTACTGGGTAATAGGATACCTCTTGGTAAGGCTGGTTGTCAGACTTTCGAGGTTCTAACGATCCGTAACTACTGTCAAAGATCCACGAATGGCAGACGGGACCAACGGCTTACGTGCTTTCCGAGGCACGGTATTATTATAAATATACCCGGTAAAGGTTTAGCGCTAAAATAGAAACTAAACTTAACACTTCCAGTGCCCAGCACCCGGCTCCCGGGTCGAGCGATAGTTCGTTCGTGAACCCACAACTCGGCTTCCGAGTCGTAAATATGACACATGTGACCATGTGGGCACACGAACGAATTTATCGCTCGACCCGGGAGCCGGGTGCTGAGCAGTGAAAGTGTTAAATGACAGGGGACTTTGATGCGGCTTCCCAGCTTAAACACTCTGAAGTGGTGAAGGGTGGGCGTTTTGGGGGTATTGTTTTTGTAATTTTGACGTTTAATAATCTCAGCCTATTTTGTACAAATGACATTTCATTTTTGAGCAAGCATATTCAGGGCGAAAAGTTGATAGCGGAGGTGTGGCATGATGAGGGAACACCGAAAATATATGTGAAAAGTTTAAGATACGAGTCCAGTGGTCAGGAGTCCACATTCAGATTTTCAAAATGGACAATATATGCTAGTTGCGCGGTAAACTCTGCTTGCGCGATGAAGAATTTCGCGTGACCGCGGTTTGACGCGTAGTACGCGTGTGGCGATATAGATGCCGCTACAAGGGCAAGAGAATAATGACCAAATGTCCATCTACCCACCTGTTTAGACTGCGACGCTGACGGCTCAGAGTCGCTCTCACTGACCGGCTTCTTCTTCTTACCATCTAGCCGGTTACCTTCGCCTCTGAAAGCGATGAAGCCGCTGGGTTCCGGCATCATGTTCGACGGGTCTTCGTCCATGCTGGTGGCGGCGCCACTGTCGTCGCGGGGTATACGCTCTTCTTCTTTGTAACCGACTGGCGGGGCGAATTCTACCTGTTGGGTTGGAAGAAATTGTCAGATTGTATAAAAGAAAGAAATATTCTGCACTAACAAAACGCACATTACAAAAAAAAAAAAGACAATATCGCACGTGGCGGTGTAGATGCCGCTACAGGGCCGTCAAGGCGGTAATGGCGACTCCCCCCGATTATTTTAAAAGTGGATAGTTGGTAGTTAACACTTTGCCTACATAAGTAAAAGTTACAGATAGACACGACATTTATATACAGATACTGATAGTACAGAGGAAAACATCGTGAGGAAACCGGCATGTTCTAGAATCAAAAATTCGAAGAAATATGACTACCGACCCGCACTGGGCCCGCGTGGTGGATTACGGCCCACCCCCTCTCACAGAGAGGAGGCCTGTGTCCCAGTAGTGGGAACAATATAGGTTGATTATGATTATAGTACCGATAGTTATAGATAAGTAAGAAGTGTATAGTTAGCGCCACGAAAGATGACACTTGACTTGACACACCACGTGGTTTGACTTGCGCAGTACACGATTTTAGGTCTCTTTAGCGGTATGACCGGACGTCATAGGGGTGGCGGAACGAGCGCGGGAGGCGGGGTCAAGTCTCATCTTTCGTGGCGCTAACTTTACTTACATTCATATCACACTCTATAATGATTACAGCATTCCCTGGCTTCGTCTCCAGCACACATAACTCGTACACCTTGGAGTTGTACTTGATGGCGATCACGTCACCGTTGGTCAGGCACGAGAAGTTACGTAGACAGTTCTCTAGCACTGGAACAAGAAAGGGGTATTAGAGAAATAATAAGAATATAAAATATTTTATTGTCCAGGTAATACAGTAAACAGGTTCACAGGTTAACATCAAGTTGAGACGACTTGAGGAGCTTAAAACACTACCTACAGCTAGGTTACAATATATTATTCAATAGGGTGCATGATCGATGTCCCTGCCAACCCTGTATATCAAGGATTTCAAGACATACCTGCTTTAGGATTAGATATATCTAGAAAGTCTTCGGATAAAGGCTGGAACTTGGAGAATGTGGCGACTGGTAGTGACACACTCTCTATTTGAAGTAGCGCTCCTTCTTCCACTACTAAGTTGGTCATCATCTAAAAACATCAAAGATTTATATAAAAGAAAGTTGGGTTAGTTACACCATTTATAACTCAAGAACCACGGGACCGATTTTTATGATCTATATAAGGTTTATTGGATTTGTCTCCGCCCCGAATAGCAGAATAATTATTAAACCATGGGGAAAATACACAAAGAAAAAAAACAAAAAGAAAGATTTTCTCATAAACTGCTGCTTTCTACATCTCTTTACTTCTTGTCCTATCGCAGGTATGCTGGAAGAGATTTCTTATGAAATAAGCATCACCTTTGTACCTATTTTTCTGTTATGTTTTTTTCTTGTCTGTTTATATATGTGTGTACATAAATGGTCAATAAATAAATAATAAATTTTGTATGGACCGGCTTTTTTGATTCTGAGGAGGTACGAAGTTCGCCGGGTCAGCTAGTTATTAATGAGGAAAAGTATAAAAATATCGGGGCGGGATCTTATCGCGCACTGAATTTTCAACTCTGGGTGTTGAGCCCAGCATTGAGAATCCAACAGAGTGCATCCCAACGCGTCAAAAAAACACAATTCTCGATTTTCAACTCTCGGCGTAAAGCAGAGCTTTGAAAATCCAGTGGTTGTTCAAAAATCGCCGGGTAAAACATCGCCCGTGCGACCTTGGGCTAAGTGATAGAAGATAGGTAGCAGTCCTACTAGATATTACCTTGGAATGCAATATCTAAAGAGAGCAACGTGTGAATTTTTTAATAATACAATTAATTGTTGTCATAGATGGATAGGGTTTTTGACTTATCTTCTATAGCATCTATGGTATTCTCTCAAGAGTCAATAATAATAGGGTCATTCATTCATTTTTATGTTACAAATAAGGGTCAGGACACATTGATCGACGGCGTTCGACGGTTTGTCCATACAAAAAGAGAGCAAAGTATGGAACGACGTACGCATCCTTTCGCATCGACGCGACGAACGCGCTCCGGCGGCGGACTGACACTGATACGAACGCCTCCGTAAGCGGTGGATCGGCATAATGCGTACTAGTGTGCTTCTTTTCAATCGGCCAAGTGCAAAAGGCCGTTGATCAATGTGTCCTGACCCTTAATCACAACCACATAAGTACAATAACGAAAAGTATACATCTACTCGACAGTTATACACAATACAATACTCCAAACATACTTTATCATCAACTTCTTATGCTAATCTTTTTTAGTTTCTACACTATTCTCTCAAGAGATATGGTATACAGTCAAACCTGGATAAGCGAGAATAAGGGAGAACAATCTCATTCTCGCTTATAAAGGTTTCTCACTAACCCGAGTTTCTCACTAATGCAGGTATATGGGTAGCGTTTCTCTCTTATAGGGGTATGCAGCAATAACAAGTCACAGCAAGTACGAATGTAGTAAATATGTAATATAATAAAATTATTAATACAAAAACAATGGTAGGAAGTTCCACGAAAGTTAAGAATGAGTCATAAAATAGCAGATGTTAAATTTGTAAATAAAGCTCGACTGTCGCTTATAGAGGTATAGATAAGTAGCAGTCTCACTTATGGAGGTCTATGAGGGAAAAACTACTCTCTCTTACAGAGGTTTCTGTTTCTCGCTAATAGAGGTTTTGGGAGCATAAAATGACGGGTCCTGGCTATTACTCTCACTTATAGAGTTTTCTTACTTATCCAGGTTTGACTGTATTCATAAGTTAATTTTCATGCTACAAATAAACCACCCACAACATAGCACACTCTTTGTTATCTTTATTTACCATTATTATTGTAAGTACCTTTGTTGCTAGGCTAACATCAACCATAACTATTTCAATTTTTGTTAAGCTTATGTCCAGCATTGTATCATCTCATTAAGTACTGTTTTGCTGACTTGTGGGGCAATTACTTAACACATTATCAATCGGAATCGGTTTCTTTTTGATAGTTCAACAACATTCATTGTGTTATTTATGTGTTGAACAGATTTTTTTTCTCGAACTTATGAAGCAATGGATTAGCAATTTGCTTCAAAATTATTCAGATTCTGATTGATTGTGCGTTACACAATTAGGGTGCTAATCAATATTACGGTTTGCCAGCAGATTAACTAATAAAAGACTTGATCTGGCTCAAAAGACTAATGTCACATTTTTTAATACATTACCCAATGTGGCAAATAAACTCTTCCTTCATCAGCCACAAACTCCAACACACCACAATGTGTGACTCTTTTTGTTTTTTTATTTGTCAACTTGAATATCATGGGGTACTCAATATTCAGCCTTGTCAGCTGTTCCAATGCTGAAGGTGGCATTATGACTGGAAAAAAATAAATCAATATTATTTTTTTGTGGTCTTTTCAAAAGGATGATGACACTGCAAGGTGGATGCATATGCAGTATTAAAAATTTAACACAGAACTTGTTATAAAAGTAGTAGAAGGTAGAACATTTCTGTATAATCATCAAATGATCAAAGGGATGTTCGTTGATTTCTTTTAAAATGCAGTGTCTGGGGATAGGGATGGCTCATAACACAGACCTTGGAAAGTGATAAATTATTGAAAACAGTCTGAGTAACATGATTAAAATAATAGCTTTTCTATATGTTCTGCAGTTACTGATTAGAGGTATACAGAGAAGCATCTTACTTTTTCCTCCTCTTTCCACATCTTGTCTCTCATTACCAGGCAACATAGAGACAGAATAACACTTGTAGGTCATGTTAAAGGGCCTGCTGATTTCGTGAAACATGTTGAACCCAAACTGAAACTAAAGAAGTGTACGTTAAGCAAATAATTAATAGTTTCGATCTACCATTATAACTGCTGACAATATGTACCATTTTAATTGATTTTTGAATATCTGACTGATTGGAAAATAAATGCAAATCATGCAATCCACACTCAAAACAATTCAAGTCAACCTTTGTTGTGATTTTGACACCTTTGTCAAATAGAATAGAATTATAACCAAAAAGACAGTTCAGACAGTTATTATTTTTCCTCTGTGGTGGTGAAATAAGCGAGAAAGGCTGATACAGTCTAGCTAGGAGTAAAAGAAAAAATAGAACACCAATGCTTTAAATTAAAAGAAATCACGCAGTTGCGTCACTGGATATGGAACACCAAAGTAAACAGATGATAAATAAATGCGTTCTGTTACATTTTGTAAAAAATGCAATTCATACTATCACACTAGACCGTATCGAACGTATTTACTTTTCTGTTTTAATGATAAACATTATAAAATAAAATGAACTTTGAATAAGCCAGAAGATTTAAAATAAAATTGTGAATAGTAATAAAATAGGACTTTCTCCCAACCTTACGTTTTTAGGGATAGCACTGACTTCAAGAAACGTGTTGTATTTTAAATTACTCTAAAAAAATAACATGAACTATTCATTTTTAAACAAAGGTTTTATTGATTTCTACTCGAAGTTATGAATGAAATTAGAAATAAGGTAACACTAAATAGGAACGTAGCCAAAAAACGCAGCGCTCATGCTTTCTTTTTCTTACATTATCTGCCATTTCATTCATTTGTATATGTGGCAGCCGCGGGTGTAGATTGTTCGTCATATTTCTCCGAAATAGCAAAACTTAACAACCCCATTTTATCTTAATGTAGTATTTAAAAAATTGTGAGTTAATTCGGGATTCAGACTTTCCCCTTGTTAACTATTTTATCGCGTTTCGGTCGTTGTCATTTTCTTTACGATCATGAACGCCATGTTGATTGTCAAAAGTGTTTTCGGATGAGACAGCAGTGAATTGATTTGTGAAATTTTTTCAGAGTTGGTGAATTCAAAGGATCGCTTGTTGTCCGGTTCGTTTAATTTAGGGCGTGGGGATACGCAACGATGGCGCAAATATTACCAATACGTTTTCAGGAGCATTTACAGGTGAGTACGCCCATCGGTTTATTGGATTTGCCGATAGCGTTTCCTTTGAGGAAGCAATTTATCAGTTTACATCAGGGGGATGTGTTGGGGTGTATGGGGTGCACTCCTTTGTATGTTGCGGTGGTTATGTGGCGGTTATAATGGCATTGCGCAATTATCGCAGTGACAGTTGCCACCCCCTATCCGCCGAGGCGTCGAGCCCATGGGACGAACGGCCGGTATTGATTTGTTCCACATTCCCTTTGGATCATATGGTCTGGGAGCCAATGCCAAAATTTCGTTCATTCAGGTCAAAGTTAGTAGTTCACACATCCTACTAGAGCATTATGTACCTACATTTTCACAAAGTAAAAGAAAATTATGCCTTGTCTTTGTAATATTCAAACTAAGAATAACTCTGCTGTTATTTGGGAACATACATGACACGAATATCATAACAAATGTTAATCCAATTAAAATTTGATCTATGGAAACCTAAAAAGACTTGGACTTGAACAAAACATGAGATTCAATGAATATTACTGGATCATTACACAAACATTGTCAGTTTTAATCTTTAGTTAGTCATCACAGCTGAGTACCTACAACAATTGATATTAAAAACCATTTAACAAAACTAATTAATAAAATTAAAGTAATATTTGAAAGCATAGGTAGGCACTTAGTCATAATAATGACTTTGAAAAAATATATATTGTTCTTATCTTATTATCTGACAAGTCAAAGGACTGTAATTATTTTAGTGTGATTATCTTCTAGCTAGGTGATTCAAAAGACATTGAACTTCACAGATATATTAAAACATACATTAAAACAGAATAGTGAAGACTTATTGATAACTTATGGGAATTCCCTCTGGACATAACATCTGTTATCTTATTTACTTCTAAGAAAATGCTTAGCATTTGAGTTTGAGTTTTTATAAATCCTTTAACATATTTGGAAATAGGTTTTATATCAATATATCTATGGTTTTTGTAACAGAAATAACATTGGAAATTGAAATAAAGATAAAAATAGATTAAAATCTAGTAAGAGCCATTTTTTTTTTGTTTAGCCTTTGATTTTGCTGCTGGGCAAAGGCCTCCCCCAAATCCTAGTCCTTGATCACATTTTCAAATGCTATCCCTTTACAAAATGAAACCAACAAATGAATGAATGTCAACTTAGGAGGAATCCCCTGTTGTGACAAATGTATGAGCAATCATAAGACTGAATGCTACTGATTATATATTAGCATATCTCAAATCTAAATACTATGACTAAGTATGTTAATCAAAACACAATTACTTATAAACTGTAACATTTATTACACAGTAATCATTATAAATGAAGATGCTGAGAAAGTTCACAATCAATGCTAGGAATTATATGAATTGGCAACTCTGGGGCAGGCCTATATTCAGCTGTGAACCTCTTTTTCTCTTCTCTTTTCAATAAGTATTGTAGATTTCTGAAAAAAAAAATTTTTTTTCCTTCAATGGCTACAAAAAATATTTAAATTGGGTTTGGAGCAAACTTTACTATAAGTCTACCTTTAAAAAAAAATTATAGGTATACTATCACAAAGATACCAGTTGAGCATCCCTTCTTTGTGCTAGTACCAGCTTCAAAAGCATCCCACTCATTTACAAGGCTTTTTCTAGAAGTAGCTCTAACCAAAAATTGGAAGGCAATTTTATTCTGACTTGTTTCCTGAACAGAAATATTTAGATCTGACATATACAGCACTACTACGGTCACCCATGTACCCCATGTCAAAAACGGAGTGAATTTATGTGTTGGACATAAATTCACGCCGTTTTTGACATGGGGGTAGACAGAAACTAAAAACGCCATATGCGGCATATGCCATGATCCTTACACATTCCTTTTGCTACCAATACTATTCTACATAATGCTAATACACTTCATTCCTCTTACAGCTCACAAATGTGGGCATCAATCCAGCCTCCATATCCTTCAACACTCTCACAATGGAGTCGGACAAGTTCATCTGTGTCCGAGAGAAGGTTGGTGAGACTGCAGAGGTGGTGATCATCGACATGGCCGACCCCACCAATCCCATCCGTCGGCCAATCAGTGCGGACTCCGCCATCATGAATCCGGCGAGCAAGGTTATTGCGCTGAAGGGGAAAGCAGGGGTTGAAGGTATGTCAGTTTTAGTTTATTGATCATGTTTGGCATTGTCAGTCATTCATTACTAGTTTGTATGATTTCAAAGTTGTGTTATGCAATCTGTAACTAGGTTCATACAACACCTTTTTGCAAAACTCCTGTCTAAGCCATGTCCTATGGTTGGTAATGAAAAACATTTTCAATTCAACCATGCAGTACCTACATTGATTTCTCAAAACAAATTATTTTTTTATCATCCTAGTATGTGGATTTAAATAGGTTCTCATGTGCCAGTCATATAACAGTATTATTCCAATTTATTAACAGCCTTCATGCTCCCATAATGGGAGCTACTAACCATTTTTGATGTACAGACGCCAGCACATCAAGCTACCTGAAACTGTCAAATTTTCCCAATCAACTTTGAACCTTATGCTTTAGCGATAAAGTTGAAAATCTATTAAAGAAATTGGAGAGATTGTTGTAGCTAGATGTGCTGTCATCTGTACGAGTTTAATTCCATCTTACTCTAGGTCAATACATCCAGTTGCTATTATTTTATCTATCTTTTAATATCTTAATGTTTTCCTATGAAAGAGATGTCCACTGTATTTTATTCGGAATCCAATTTAAATTTAAAGTAAAGTAATAAAAAATAAACGAATCATTTACAAATACCTACTTCCATCACATGGTTGAATCCTGACGGTATTACCCAGAATGTTGCCATGAGAAACAAAAAATACTAAACAAAAATCCAAATAAACAATATAATTTTCTTTTTTTATGTAATCTTCACCATAGTGCTTTGAACTGAACAAAACAACAAAAATATCATTAAGAGAACCGCCCCCTCTTCAGTACGTCCGATATCACAACAAAAAAATATATTGACGCCTACCAGTACACGTCATATATGCGGCGTTTACCCGACTCTGTGAGGGACCGTTTTAATCCTCATGAATATTAATGAGCGATTTTAATTTGGGAACAGAAGATAAAAGGTCTCTTCAACATTCTGTGATAGTACTGGCTTTAATTGTTTTCGATGTATACCCTTTGAAAAAAAAGGCAAAGGGTCATCATCTGCCTAAGATTTTCCCAACTATGTTTGGATCGACTTCCAGTCTAATCGGATGCAGTTAAGTTCACAAGGAGCGACTGCCTATTTGACCTCCACAAACCAGTTAGTTAGTTAGTTTTGGTTGTCAGACTTTCGGGATTCTGACGACCCGGAACGACTGTCAAAGATGCACGAATAATAGCTGGGACCAAAGGCTTAATGTGCTTTCGGAGGCACTCTTGGTAGGAGGAGGGTCTCGGTATGTAAAGATGATCATTGATCACCCATCTACAGACCAAACGCGGCATGCATAGCTTAACCTGATCGATCGATCTGTGCGGCTGCAGGCTGTTATTATTAAGCCACAAGCGCCGCGATACCTCAATAATACAAGAAAATCTAGAGATTTGTTGTAGAATGTGGCCACACTTATCGTTACATGCGCCGAAGCCCTGAAAGTGTGCCTCTAGAGTAAATAAATGAGATAGCTGTAAAGAAAGTTCTACTCAACATGTATGAAATGCTAATAACAGATTGAATTAAAATACATAAAGCGGTCCATAGCATGCGATAAAGTGTGATAGAATGGGATGAATGTAATTTATCTCTGTCTAGACCAGGCTATAAACTATTAATAGTTCATAATAATTATAAATACTATCGCTTTCTACGCCGCGTCGTCGTTTAGTGACAACAAAGGATGAAAGTACATCGCGGTCTTCCGTATTTTTGGAAACGTTAGCACAAAGAATGATCTTTGAGCCAGGACGTCACATGCGAAAACATGCACAGAAGTATGTATGCAAGTAAACAAAGCAAGCAAGTTGCTTGCATACTGTTATACAAGTTAAGGCATGTGTGTTATGGGCTTTACAGGCGCAGGCGTGTATATTTGTGCCTTTTAGTTCGATCTTCTCAATCATTGTGTTCAGCCAGTAATAAAAGATAACATTTTCAATTCAATAGTTTGTAAAGACAATCCTGGCAGTTACAGCAAAAGTAAAAAGTCAAATCACACGAATAAATAATCAAATAAACGTTAAGTCGCAATAAAACATAATTTGTGTGTAATCTATTTCGACTGGACGCACGACAACATATCAAGCTATACATTTCCAGTTTTAGCTGACCCCGCATTTATAGGTTTTTCTTACTGTGTGAAGTCACCATATACTGGAAATGTGCTTGGATGTGTCGTCATGCGTACACAAAAATCTATTGTTTTTATCAGTACCGCGTTGGCACAACAATAAACACTGCTTTGGACGTGTTTATTCAGTAAAGATAAAAAAGATAAAATATTTAAAATTTAAATTATCAATTCATGTTTTCTACTGTCGAATGTGAGAAATATTTCACACAAATTAGTTTTGTTTTGACAGTTGGTTTTTGTCACATTCTGGTTTTTTGGTTTCTGTCGATGATACGATAGTGTATTAAATTTTTTTGGCCCAAAACTTCGCCACTACCACGGCAACGTTGCGCGTCGGTGGCAGCGCAGAGGTCGCTTTGGCTGCATTTTTGGGGCACAGTGGGCAGGATAGAAGGTGAGACATAGTTTTCGCCGCAGCTCCACATCCCCTGATTTACATCCGTCACCTCACACTTCAGATGCAGTTGAAAACCAGCGTCAGGCACAGTGTTTGGCTTTTTGCTGAACTGGGCCTTCTTGGCGCAGCCGTGAGGCACACTTCCTGCTAATTTCTTACATCGCACTTTATACTTTTTTATTTTTGTTACCTGATGTATTATATTGTCTTTTAGTTTGTGCTAAGTAAATGTATTTTCTTTCTTATTTTTTTCCCTGAATGGGGTGGTATTAGTTGTCACAATGAAATGTTTTATAATAGCCACCAGGCCACCTCTCTCGACACCACTCTATTGGCCCCATGGCCGCTCTCATGTCCGCCCTTGAAAATAAGGGTAGCACTCGAGAAATTAATTGGTTTTGTATTTATTAAGTCAACAGCAGTGTCTGTTGGATAATACCAAGGCAATTCTTCTAAAAAAGTCCTATAGAAAAGAGAGTATACGAAGTAGGTCAATTGTATCGTTGGTCGAGTACCTACATCAATGTAAAATGTATTTGGATCATATAAAGACTTCGATTCCATCGTGCTAACTTAGGATGCCATTAACCTTGGGCATTGTGCCATACTTGTCTCCCAAAAAAAAAAAAAAAAATTAAAAGCTTAACAACGCAACTACCTATTTATGGCTTTGTTTTTGCTGAAATATACGTTTTAAAACCTGGATTTATTGATATTCAGCAATCTATCTATGGTCCGGCCACGCTAAATTTGCCAAAAATGCCGAGCGAAGATGTCTAAATCGCCGAGCTAACTTGACGAAAACAAACATTGCTTAAAATAAATGATCTTATATATCGATTTTACTCAATTTCGAGCGGCCATTGTTGTTTACATCTTTGGCAAATTTAGCGCCGTCGGACCTTAAACGAGGTGCTGGTATAATTATTATGAAAAAAAAATGGCGTAAGCCACGATTCAAAATATGTGGGCGTCAAATTCGATCCATGTTTAGAATTTTAATAAAATAGGCCATTTCACGCAGATATTTAAATGACTGCGCTGTTTTCATTTATTGATTGCATCACGCATAGAGACGTCCATTGCGGTCGGTTTTGTTCTGGCAATGACTCACATGTTTGTATGTATACGGCTTTTATATTCTTGGCACTAAACGCAACGGCAAGCGGAAATGACAATAACGTTATACGTATAATTCTATAAAGTTCGGAGTCGATGCACTTCTGAAGTTGTATAATGAATGAGATAGATGGTGTGGTCTCACTTTTATGCGTCGGTAGTTCAAGCAATAACACCCTTTATTATTTCGCTTTGGCCTTATTTCTGTCGTGTCGCTCCCGAATCTAAATATCGTCCATACCTCGGTAGGTATTCTACGACTTCTCGGTAGAAGTCGTAAAATTTCTCCCTTCATTATGGCACAGAATACTTAAAGTACTACTTACAGAAAGGACACTCCCTTCCCCGCACTAACATCAGTTACCTCACCTCACCCCGCACTTCGGCGTATTCGTCGCAGTTCATTAACAAGAGCGCTCGCAAACACAAGTACCTCACGCACACATTCATACGTATACAAACGTCATTTTTTAATGTAGTAGTAGTAGGTAATTATTTTGCGAGCGTTGTATGGAGTGTCCGGGGTGTGATTATGGTAAAGGTTAGACGCCATTTTCGGCTGGACTGTCACGTCGAAATTTCAAATGACCATTTTGTACGACGTAGGTGACGTAGACCTACTTTATCAATACGAGATGTGAACAGTACAAGTATTGACAGTGTACATAATAATGGTAGCAGCATCTCTTCCAATAATGTGCAAAGTTCAAAGGTCAGAGCGAAGGCAGGTTGGCACTAACTATCGTGCATCGCCGCTAAACTGCCTCAGTTAGTTGTAAAGGCGCAGTTCTAAGAATGAGCATTAAAGACATACGTTATTCTCAAATTTACGAAGAACCCTTCTACTGAGAGAAAATTAAGCCTCTTTTAATCTTGACAACGACACCCACTCACGAATTCCAACATAAAACAATCCTAGCACTATATACTTGCCCCCTTACTAATAAACGTATTATATATTTATATCAGATGAATAGTTACACCCCGATTTCTCTCTTTCAGTTGTCAGTAATTTGACTTTCGAAAGAAGAAGACGAAACGTTGTTTAACTATACAGACGCTATACAACGTTTATTAGTAAGGTGGTTAGTTAATAAGAGTTGTACACGCAGTGACAAGCATAACAATGGTAAATAGCAGCATCTCTTCCAATATGGCGCAAAATTTAAGGGTCAGAGCGGAGGCAGGTATCGCGCGTCACTGCTCCACTGCCTCAGTTAGTCTTAACGGCTGAGGACCTCCCACCTGGTCATGAATTACCTTGGGTAACCTGGAAGTCTTTAAACAGACTCCGGACCCAGGTTGGCCGAAGCAAGGAAAACCTGTTCAGGTGGAGATTTATAGACGACTCCGCCTTGGAGTGTAAATGTGGTGCTGTTCCACAAACGATGGGACACTTAATATCGTGCCCTGCGTGTCCTGTCAGCTGCACATTACAGGAACTGTAGGACGCTAGTGATGGCGCCAAACAAGTGGCCGAATTCTGGGCCGAGTACATTTAGATTGCTATCGACACGCTAAGAAGAAGAACGGGTCTGTCTTAAAATTGAGCATTACAGACATACCTAATTCTCAATTTTACGTAGAAGCCTTCTACTATAAAGAGAATTATGGAAGCCTCATAACAATGGTACTAGCAGCATCTTTTCCAATACGGCGCAAAGTTTAAAGGTCAGAGCGGAGGCAGGTTGACACTAACTATCGCGCATCACCGTGTACCGCTCCACTGTCTCAAGTTGGTTACGCTTCAGTTCGAGTCGTGAGCATTGACTTGTATCGTTCTGCTGAAGTTGAATGAAGGTACCTTGTAAGAATTTATGCGTTTTGAATCCCGTTTTATCTGTACTAGATAGACGAGCAGTCAGAATTTCCAAGAATCAATAAAATTGCGAAAGACGTTAGCGATCCGCGATCCCCTCTGATGGTTTCGTGTGTTTCCCTGAAATCCTAAACCTGCTTTAATGACCTTTTGGCAGGGTAAATTCTTGAAACCTGGATAAGGATATAGGGTTTTTCCTGGAAAATTCACACGCTATCCTATCCTTAGAAAGGAATAGAATGTACCTTATTATTTCGTTATGAAAAATAAGTTAAATGATCAGAAATAAATGTTTAATTACATTTAAAACTCGGTCCTGGTCCGAAATAGCCCAAGATGAAGATAAAACTCTTCAAGTCTTAAATTAAACCATCTAAAGGGCTCTTACATAACGGATTTTCTGAAGTGATAATTGTTATTACGTCATCAGCCTTGACCTCCGTTCGAAGTTCGATTGGTCTCTCAAACGTTTGGCAAACAATCGAGTGGCATACAGCCTATACTTCGAATGAGGTAGCATTCAAAAGTGAAAGTGTCTATTAAATAACGTTTTTGTTTCCAATAAGTCGTTGGCTGCTCTTAAAATAACGTGCAAAATGCCTTTGCGTGTCAGCCAGTCGTCAGAGATATCCAAAGGCGACTTTTTTCGTTGTTTACTCTTTTCTGGTATTTACTGATGATGAATGTCAAATGTATTGCAGAAAAATATTGTTGTTCACATTCGTCGAAGATGGCTACTCTTATTATCTTTTGAGATGGCCATAACAACTCTACTATGATTTAAGAAATTATAGCTACCTAATCCTACGGCGCACCTTGCTTGAAGCAGCTTAAAAGTTACTATACTGGGACTGGCCATAGCTACAGATGCTGGGTCTTACGTCAGATATAGAGTCAAATATAGGCCAGTCGATAAAAAACCCTGTATGACATAATTCTATGACATCGCTAAATATGAGAACAGTGCATTTGTGCTAGACTGTTAGGCTGTGTTCGCATTGGCGAGGCACCATTAAACCCTTTTGACTTATAGTTCTGACCTCATTGCTAATGCGGCGTTCGAATTTTGTTTGTGTCTTCGCCGCCTTACTAGTCCAGGCTTGACCTTAATTTGTTGCCTATAGATATACGGTCATACTGCTTTCTTCTATTATTATGCTGCCCTAGTACTTTACCGGCCAACAAGGTTTATACCTTTTGGAAAGGATCCTTCATAACAGGATAACATCACGCCTGTATTTCTCGAAGGCTTAGGCAGAGGAGTACCTATCTATAGTACAACTGCATACATATTTCGCAGGTTATGTTTAAATCCTATGCATATAGGCTCGCACCCAATAGGGTCCTATTGCTATGAACCGGGCACAAATCTAGACTCCGGGTGGTTACTGAGAGCGGGCCCATTCAGCAAAGAAAAAAGAACATATAATCATCACTTTGACCCCCCCCCGATTCCATCCAAGCCAGAACCTCATGCTCAACAGTAGCACGTGCGACCAGTAGATCGACCTAAAACCTACAAGAATCGAATCATTTTCTTTCTCTCAATTCTCAAAACTAACTCTTTGTGAGTCCAAAATTAGAATTATGAATAACATGAAAGTCCTGCCATAAAACAAAGAAATCGCTCCTTATATCATAATATTGTTGTACCTATAAATCTAACAATAGGTAGGCACAGCACGCATAATAAATACATATATTCCCACGACCTTTAGTCAATCAATGGAGGTTGTTGACCTTTTGACGGCTATAGATTTGTTTTATAGTGAACTAGTTTGGATTTATTTTTGGGTCATCATCTACCTAGCTTTTTACCAACCTTTTTGAGGTCAGCTTCCAGTCTAACCGGGCATCATGCAACTGAACAGCAGTATTTTACATAGAGCGACTGCCTACCTGACCTCCACAACCGAGTTACTACAGGGTAATACGATACCCCTTGGTAAGACTGGTTGTCAGGTTTTCGGGCTTCTGACGACCCGTAACGACTGTCAAAGATCTACGGATGACAGCCGGGAGCAACGGCTTAACGTGCTTTCCGAAGTACGGAAGGGCATCTAAAGTTGATCGTCCATCCGCCGACTGACCGCGGCAAGCTTAGCTTAACCTAATCGATAGACCCGTGCGGCTGTTATTACTCTAACTACGAGCCCCTCCCAGTTATTTTTGGGTAGTTCTCCTCTCTTACTAAGGGTGGAGTAAAATTAGAATATTATTTCGATTAGGGGTGTTGAAATTGAACTTTGACATTTAACGCAGAACCGTTGGGTATACCAATATGTTATTATGACAGTAGAGTATACCAATATTGGCGTATGGAAATTATTCTCATAAGTTATCGTAACTACCTAACCAGTGTTTTGGTAGTTTATTAGACTAAATCTGTGTTCTGCTGGACACGCCTGCATAAGTATAGATCCCGTGGGAATATCGGGATAAAAAGTAGCCTGTGTGTTAATCCAGGGTGTCAGCTACCTCTATACCAAATTTTATCAAAATTGGTCCAGCCGTTTGTGCGTGAAGAAGTAACAAACACACTCACAAACTTTCGCCTTTATAATATTAGTGTGAACATCAAATTCGCCTGTCGTATAGAATTATGAATGATTTATTATTCTCAAGTTAATATTATTTGGTGGGTCCATACGGGGAAACCCATATTTTAATGTGTCACACATTTCTGGTCTTTCCCTGATCGAAAGCATAAAATATTTACAAATTAATAAGAACAATATTTGGGATTTTTATCGAAGAGGAAAAAAAACTGGTTAAAAAAATGTAAACATTCAAAGTTCTTCGACTTCTTATCGTCTTTATTTAGCGATACGAGTTAAGTAATAACATGATCGTTAGTGTTACATGCTAAATACAATAATCACAAATTAGTTAAGTACCAATAATTTTATTAACAAAAAAAGATTATGGACTTTCTTCACCAGAAGACTGGCAGTCGCGGTTGGGTGGGTCCCTAAATAATTGAATAATGGAGGCATATAGAATCAAAGGTAGCTAAGCGCCACACTTTCAAAAAATTTACTAAATTGGAGTATAAACTCAGAGAGTATGAAAGCCCCTGACTCTTAAATTAGAAAAATGTTTTTTTCGGCTCCATAAAATTTTACATGGAGGCATGGGGCTTAGCTACCTTTGATTCTATATGCCTCAATTGTCTTTAAAAAAAATACATTAGTCTTCTGAAAGCAACTTAATTTTTAAGTCACCTTCTGCTGGACTCTTCCTTCTGCTATGGCTCTCCCAAATTGCTCCTTAGTTTTCTGTTATCCTTCCTCTTTGCGTCCAACGCTAGTCCGGTACTACCATTTTCGACGAAATTATTATACCAACCCGCTTTCCGGCTTCCAACCGATCAACTTTTAACTTGCTCAAAAACTTTCGTATAATTTTTTTTCTCACTTGTATTTTTGATTAATTTCCGCTACAAAGCGTTACAACAACTCATTGTCTTTGGATTACGTAAACGCCATACGGAACTCGCGTGCACAATTTACTGGCTCAGACCCCGTAACACGATATTATCTGGAGCGTTTAATGTCAAACTGCAACCATCGTGCCGCTTAATGGATAGATGCAGAAGGCTCATAAATAACTTGATAACAAGTTCATTCGCCGTTTTATAGATTCCCCCTAGTTTCTGCAAGACATTGATAATGATGCCTACTATGATTTAGTACATCGGAAACATAGGAAAGCAGTTCCATCACATTATAATAGCCGTCATGAAAACCTGCCATTTTCATCAGTATTTGAAATTAAGGTGTCAAAAAACGCTTTGTATTTGGACAACCGTTATTGTGTGACCGTTCACCGCTTTCTTAGGAAACCAGCTACAGCGAGTCGAAGCTGTTTACATGAGATTTGGCCGAAGTTTTACAGATTTACTGAGACTTGAGTCAGGGTTTTAAAGAACTGATGGTTCGCTTCTATAAAACGAGTTGCGGTGAAACACGGTACGCTGGTTTGACTGTAGACAATCTTGAATACGGTAGGTAAACTAAATGCCTCATTTTCAAAAAACCTTCCGCACGTAACTGAATTGCAAGTGATGCTTGAATACGGTAGGTAAACTAAATGCCTCATTTTCAAAAACTTCCGCACGTAACTGAATTGCAAGTGTTTGCATATTCAGACACCATCTTGCGCACACAAGCGCTTGTTCGGGTCTACTGCATTTGCGTTCATCGCACATTTTGATAAAGTAGTCCTTCTCCACTAATCTTCTCTGCGATCGTCTGGCACACGGTGAAGAAAGGATCGTGAGATAAATATCGCGCTGTGTAACTTGGTAGGTGGTAGGGGCGTCCGTGACTCATGAAGTGACCGAATCGACTTGTATTTTTAACGACCGTATTATGTGTGAGCGAGCAATATTTTTATCTGACGCCTAGCTCGATTTTGTATGCATAGAATTTTAGCATCGTAAAGTTTAGTTGTGGGCGTTACTGGAAGCTACAGAGTAATATTTATTTTTCGACTGAAAACTTGCTTATAACGATAGAGGGATAGTATAGTGGTTGATTTGGCGACGCTTTGAGGTGGCATATGACCAGCTTTGGACTTCTTTCGGCTGAAATGATGACGACAGTGACAGACAGTAGCTAGTACAATACAGGGTGAAATTGAATTCACGGGCATCCTTTTAAGGGGTCAATGTACTCATCATTATGAAGAACTTTTACTATGGGACCAACCCAGAAATCGCGAAAAAAAAAATCAGCTCTTCCGTACATTTTGACGAGTTATGTGAACACAAATGCAAGAAACAGCTGTTTTTTTTCGCGTTTTTGGGTTTAGTCCCATAGTAAAAGTTGTTCATAATGATGAGTACAATGACCCCTTAAAAGGATGCCCATGAATTTAATTTCACCCCGTATATCCAAATCGACACAACAGTAAGGGCAAATAAAAATGAAATTCGCATTCCGAAATTCGTTTACATGTCACATTAGGTACTACATCACTGATGTTTAACTTTGTTAGTCTTGAAGTTCCAAAAATACAATATATCCATATCGACACAAGGTAAGAGCAAATCGAGTGAAAATCGCACTCTGAAATTCCTTTAAGCAAGGTACGAAAATAACCGACACATGTTAGCAAAATCGTTACGAACGCCTGAAGGGAGTTGAGAGCTCTCCTCTTAAGGTGTTCGTATATCGCACGCCCATATATCATCAGCACTCTCGCACTTGACACGTAGATGGTACGCCGACGTACGGGCGTGAAACACTTAGAAAATTGAACTGAGCCCTGATTCACAAACATACGACAGGCTATCGTATCGAAAACCTGACATTTCGATAACCTGAATTGACTTCCCCTCAACAGCGAATAGCTGTTGGAAGAATAGCGGGCGTCTATTTGATTTAAAATGACAAAATTTTCTTGTTTTGGACTTGTGAACAGCATTGAGAAGACTCCTACGATAACAAAGATTAATGTTCGATACGATACGGAAGCATATAATAGTGTAGCATAGGAGTGTTTGTGAATAAGGGGGCTGAACGGAAAAATAAAAGGTAGTTTATTGGTTTGGAAAGGAATAGGTTCGTTTTAATGCAACTATTCCGTGGTAATATCATTCTCGTTTTGCACTGAACACTGGTCACAGCTGGATCGTTTTGTTATTGATTTTCACAAGTGTCTCCCTACTTGTTTTTGCACTTGCCCCGTTTCCTGTCTTCTTATATTAATACTGGGTGTAAAAAGACCCATCACATAGCCCTTATCTATGTATTCTGTAGGTTCATTAAACTAAGTAATATTGAGCAAAAATTATTGCTAGGAAACGACTTTATTTTTAGTAAGGCACGCAAAACATTGTGCTTATATGTGTGCATGCAGTTGTACAGGGGTTGTAGGGGTATTTAAAGTTAAATTTTGTAACTTTGCCCTTCAATATCTCCGTAACCAGAAGGTTTCCCAGGCCCGGTCCAGTATAAAAAACCGAGTGTGCTTATGACCACACGACTGAAGTGAAACTTCAAACGTATTTGGCTATGAGAGGAAGAGAGAAAGAAAATGTGCGCGCGCACTGTTTTGTCTTGCTTATATCCCCCACTCAACTCCCGTTCGCCTCGCCCGATCACACTTTTCGTAACGCTTACGTCACGCGTTCGCCAGCTTACTCCCCAAGTCAAGCGTGCGTAAAGAAGTTTCACTTCAAAAACAAAATATCACAATGCCTAGGAGAATAAGACCCGGCTTCTAAGTAATAAATTAAACTGAAATACTGCAATATACCTGCAATACCGTTACTCCTTTGTCGTTACCGCCTACCTACATACTACAGTATAGACCAGAGCAGCCTGAAACTATCTAATGGGTACTAATTAATGTAGGTCAGTGCCTCAGCTAATGCTCCTGAAGCGCTGCTTAGAGGCTAATGCTTATCTTAGTCGCCGCAACTAAAGTAAATGGATCGAGTAACTTATATCAGGGATTTGTTAAAGAGGTATTGTTTTCCGTTTGAAAATAGCATTCAATCATGAATTTTGGATATGATATTAGACTTACACATAACATCACACCCACATTTCGCCATTTCGCCCAGTTATGATTAAGTCCCATGTAGGTAATAGGGGGCGAGCCGATTACCATTAACCGGGCACAAATCCAGACTTCGGGCTGCTAATGAAAAATTCCTGATGAAAACCTCAATAACACTTTTTCCGACCAAGGAGTCAAACCAAGCTAGCCTAACGAGGCGATATTGTCTGGCATTTCTGCTGAACTGGGCCTTTTTGGCGCAGCCGTGAGGCACATTTTCCTGCTAAATTCTTACATCGGACTTTACACTTTTTATTTGATCTTTATTTTTTGTTTTTATCTGGTGTATTGTGTTTTTTAGCCTGTGCTAAATAAATGTATGTATTTTCTTTCTTCTTTATATTAGATTTTTCTTCTAAAATACTCTCGACTACGCCAGGGTTTCCCAACCTATGGTCCTCATGGGTAAGCATGTCGAATTTTACAAGTAATTACAAAGGGCGACTATTATTACTGTTTAATTTATTCACCAACGTCTCCGTCATTATCCTTTGATCCCTCAAGGGTCCACAATTATAAAAGGTTGGGCAGGGCTGTTCTACACTACACTACGGCAGTGTCCTTTCTCATAATCCAAAACGGCATACGACCAACATCATCAATCAAAACTGTCAGTTAGTTTAGAGGGTGTTATAACTAGCCCAAAGAAACATTGTGTCCAAAATTATAACGCATATTTTTGGCTTCTTGGTGCTGTAATCGGATAAAAATTGTGTTACTGTGTAGGGGTCATCTTTTAGGTCAAAAACTTTACCAGCCACTGTAAAATTAACAAATAAAAATTACGAAATATTGCATGTCGCGTTTTATTAATATTTTTCTTTTTTAAGCATCTTAATAAATCGAACAAACTGACAAAACCGGCGAAACTTGGGTGTAGTATTATGAACCTCTTCCTACCGGTTCGGGACGTTTTATCATCAATTCATACTCATAACTAAAGACCGGATTATATGCAACATAAAAAGCTTGAAATATGCATGCAAATATGCATGAAAAATGCTTGAAATATGCACGAAAACTGACAGAATATGCAACATTAAATGACATTTTTTTTTTTTTGTTTTGTAAATATTATTCCCTTAGATTTAAGTTTATTGTTATTTGAAACTTTTTAGTGCACGAAATATTTTTCTCGCAAACTCGACAATACAAAACAGTTCCGTCGTAAGTAAATGTTTCAGGAAAGCCACTTATCCACGAAGACACATTTTTTTTTTTTCGGGAGGCATTGTACAATTTGACACAAAAACTTTAACTGCAGATCAATGAGCACGCGCGTCAACAATGAAAGCATATAGCAATAACATGCATAATAGGTGGGAGGAAGGAGTAGTGCGGTAGGCGAGCGCGACGATCATTTGCCTTTTGCGCTCGAAAAATACTGTAAATTATAGCGATAATATGCATCATCACTAGATCTTAGGAAATATATGCTATTAGCGCTGAAAATGGCTTAAATATGCAAATGCATATGCAAATATGCAAATGCATATTATCCGGTCTCTACTCATAACCATCAACTCATTACACACAATTGTCACCCTTAACAACCTTACCGAAAGATTAAAACTATAGAAAATCTTTTCACATTGCCAGCAGCTCAAAAGACCCTGCAAATCTTCAACATCGAGATGAAGTCAAAGATGAAAGCTCACACAATGACTGAAGACATTGTGTTCTGGAAGTGGATATCTTTAAACACCCTCGCGCTGGTGACCAAGATGTCGGTATACCATTGGTCCATGGAAGGTGATTCGACACCTGTGAAGATGTTTGACAGGCATTCATCACTCGCTGACTGTCAGATCATTAACTATAGGACCGATCCGAAGCAGCAGTGGTTGCTGCTTGTTGGTAAGTGTAACTCTTCATACATGTTTTGCAAATACCTGTAAGTCTTGATAATATCTGCGGGGTAATTGCGTAACACGCTATCAGTAGCAGTGGCTTTCATTTTGACAGTTCAACAACATTCATTGCGTTATTTACGTTATTGAGCAGAAAACTTTTCGAACATAATATGGATTAGCAGTGTCCTTCAAAATTATTCAAATTAACCGGTCAACCGTCGCGGTTCGCCGATCGGCGACGAAACAATAGAAAATCAATTGTGTCTCATTAGCGGCGCTTGACAGATTAAGATTGATAGTGTGTTACGCAATTAGGGTGCTGCAAGAGTACAGCAACAACCCAACCCACCCACCTTCCATTTCGTCAAGGGGTAAAGCGGGTTGTAGACCAAGAGCTAAGCTAAGTTAGTCTAGTTTATCTCGCATAGCTGATGTAGTTTTTCATGCTTGTGTACAGACCGCAAACTATGAACAGAAGTATGAAAAATTACCTCAGCTATGCGAGGTAAGATAGACTAACTTAGCTTAGCTCTTGGTCTGCAACCCGTTTAAAGGTTTCCATAAACGCCTTCTGTTAGAAACATCCAACGTTTTAGGTCCTTTTCAGACTGGAAATATTATCTGGAAACATTGACATTGACTGGAAATATTGACTGGAAGTTACGGGGGGGGGGGGGGGGTTAAGTTTGTACTTAAACCTCGAAATGGTTAAACTGATGTTAGTACTTAGTAACGTTACTTCGCGTTTATTAATAAGGGGGGCTAAGATATAAGCTTGATTAATATAGGTCTGTATCCAGGTCAACCCCACCTCTATAGTGACGCAATAACTATTTCATGTCTTCGTATTATAGTGATTTCGTCTCTGTCTTTTACAGGCAGACAGCTAACACTCACTCACTCTAAATACCTAACCATTTTCTTCCTTTCCAGGTATCTCAGCCCAGCAGAACCGTGTCGTAGGTGCGATGCAGCTCTACTCAGTAGAGCGCAAGTGCTCGCAGCCCATTGAGGGCCATGCAGCCTCCTTCGCCACCTTCAAGGCCGAGGGCAACGCGGAGCCTTCCACCCTCTTCTGTTTCGCCGTCAGAACTGCCCAGGGAGGAAAACTGCATATTATTGGTGAGTTCTATGGTCTTTACAGTGATATTGATGTTAAAGCTATGGAGACCTATGTTCCGCAATAGGACATTATAATATAAAAAAATAGTTGTAACAGTATTTTACAACTCATTTTTTATTTATTTAGGCAAGCTTCGAAAAAAGAAAGTTTAACACAGGATGCATTTGCAAAAGCCGTTCGAAATAGCAAACATACTTATTTGATTTAGGGTTGGTTTTTCAATATTCAGCTAACTAGAATAATTATGACAGAGTGACATATTTGCTATACAAAAACTGTAAAACCGCAATATTTATTCGTTAGATAAAAGTTATCCGACTGTTGAAAAATCAGCCCTTAAAGGAAATTCAGATTGTTTCTAAATTCGACTGAAGAAGAATAATGTTGTCGTTATTAAATCTATGTCGATAAACGGTGACATCAAGTTCTGACGTAATTCTCGACATACTCGTACTAGACCTTACAAAATCTAATATTACTTGATGAATAAATAAATACTGGTGAACGCTCTTGACCTAGAAACCTCACACACACAGACAAATTAATTATTATTTAATGAGAACTCAGAAGGCTTCATTATATACTGTTTAATTTTCTAATTACTTTCACGTACAAAAAAGAATAGAATTTTCCGATTTTTGTCGTGGTTAGCAAACAGCAATAAAATTAATGTCTAGAATTCGAAGTCAAGGGAACCCAATTTTCGTTTTTCTTTTCCCGCAGAGGTCGGCCAAACACCAGCAGGCAACCAGCCCTTCCTCAAGAAAGCTGTCGACGTATTCTTCCCCGCCGAAGCACAGAACGACTTCCCGGTCGCCATGCAAGTCTCCCCTAAATATGACGTCATCTACCTGATCACTAAATACGGCTACATACACATGTATGACATTGAGACCGGAACCTGTATCTACATGAACCGGATCTCTTCGGATACGATCTTCGTTACGGCGCCTCATGAAACCACTGGAGGAATTATTGGTGAGTTGGTTTTCTTTTTGTAATTTTTTTTTTCTGTCACCTATTGCCTTCGAGGTAGACCGTGGCGAAATTGTGACGTGAAATGTTTGTGGGGCCAACATGGCCAGAGATCGCACTAAATAAAGAGGCTTGGAAGGAAAGAGGGCCTGCTCAGCAGTGAGATAAAATGAAAGCTAAGAAAAAATAAACCCAACAAAGAATGAAAAAGAATACGTTTATTTGCGGTAAACATGACGCAGAAAAAGAACACGACACACAAGAAAGAACAGGGAGGGGGGGGGGGACGGACATATGCGTCACATCCTCGCAAAACGGCCATCAACTATTTATTCGTATTTCAACTACTGACCACTTGCATCAGTAAGTTCCGCCCGTTCAGTACTTAGGGCGTTTTCCAGTGGAGTGTGGAGTGTATTTGCTCCTGGCCGCGGCTGTTGTCCGTGTGGATTTTCAAACCATTCTATAGTTGTGCACCCGCGTGCGTTATAATATTGGATATGAAAACGTGGAATGCAAGCGCCGCGCATACGGTTTAAACTTGCATGAAAGAACAAATAAGCGTTCCCTGTAACTCGTCCACAGATATAGTAATTTTTTTTAGCCGAAATACAGGGTGGTACGGAAAGGGTATATCAATACAAACGGGTTGAAGAGTGTATCTGGTCTAGAATCTCTGTACAAAATTTCAGCTCAAAAACTCATTAACTTTGAAAATGCTTAATATTTTTTTATTTCGACATCACGGCGCTGCACTGTGTGTGTACTAGGCGCACAGACACACTACAGATAATGGATAATGACCCTCGTAGTGCGGTGACACGTTTGTTATGATTTCAATTTAATAAACTATCGAAATAAAAAAAATATTAAGCATTTTCAAAGTTACTGCTTTTGAGCTATTTGTACAGAGATTCTAGACCAGATACACTCTTCAACCCGTTTGCATCGATATACCCTTTCCGTAACACCCTGTATAAGTTTGGGAAGTCCCATGTAATAAAATTTCTGCCAATTTCGGGAACGGTTTTATGGCCTCCTGTACTTAAGGGAAACCAGGATGACACGATGATATCATCAGCTGCATTCTGATAACATACTCATGTTACTGAGGACTGTTTTTGATATCACTAATATTCTAATCGCAACTGGCGTAGTAGCGTGTTATTTGGTAACTTAGCAAGCGTCGCGTCGATTAGGTACAGTTAATTTGTTATGGGAAAATTATTCAAACACAATACGATTATTAATTGACATAGTTTTAGTTTGTAATTGTTTTTATGATTTGTATCGGGGTTTAATAGCGTTATCTAGATTTTGTTACTTTGTTTTACTAAAAATGGCGTCAATTATTTATTCTGGAAAATGAAATACATATTATAAATTAATGTCGCTTTTCATGTCTGTCTGTGTGACCGCGTTATTCTAAACTACGCAACGGATTTTGATGCGGTATTTACCATTGCTTAGATAGAGACTTTATCCCGGAAGGTTTATGTGTAAATATAATAAAAAATTTAAATGAAACTTACATAATATAATAAAGAAATCTTGATATTTTATCAAGTCTTAAAAGCTGTGCGGAGCAGAGGCGGGTCGCTAGTTATTAATAACTAGCAGCGCCCCGCGGTTTTACCCGCGTAGGTGTTGATCCCGTGCGAATATCTATACAGGGTGTTACGGAAAGGGTATATCAATACAAACGGGTTGAAGAGTGTATCTGGTCTAGAATCTCCGTACAAAATTTCAGCTCAAAAGCAT
Source organism: Amphipoea lucens (assembly GCA_947508005.1). NCBI lineage: Eukaryota > Metazoa > Arthropoda > Insecta > Lepidoptera > Noctuidae > Amphipoea > Amphipoea lucens. The sequence continues at coordinate 5,279,019 of OX382376.1, read as the reverse complement.
TAACATTGAAAATGCTTAATATTTTTTTATTTCGACATCACGGCGCTGCACTGGCGCGCGATGGCGTGATGTGCGTGTACTAAGCGCACAGACACACTACAGATAATGGATAATGACCCTCGTAGTGCGGTGACACGTTTGTTCTGATTTCAATTTAATAAACTATCGAAATAAAAAAATATTAAGCATTTTCAAAGTCACTGCTTTTGAGCTGAAATTTTGTACAGAGATTCTAGACCAGATACACTCTTCAACCCGTTTGTATTGATATACCCTTTCTGTAACACCCTGTATAAAAACTATCCTATGTATTTTCCCGGGACTTAAACCATCTCTATACCAAAATTCATCTAAATCGGTTCAGCGGTTTAAGCGTGAAGAGGTAACAGACAGACACACTTTCGCATTTCTAATATTAGTATGGATTTGCTTAATACTTCGCTTTTGTTAAGTCCTAGTACAAGAAATACTATACTTATAATAATAATCCCAGACACAAAAGGAAGCATTTTAATTAAGGTCGAATGCCACTAGGTTATCGAAACATGTTCCAACGTCTGGCGTCTAGGATAATATCAAAACAGATCGAGAATCTACATGACAGTAATGTTTTAATAATAATAATCATGCACACATTAAATATGTGCTCAATGATTCATGATTGTCGTATGTTTTCCGATAATAACTCATTATCGATGGAAAATGTCTACCGATTACGCCGAAGAAAAAATAAATTACGTAGCTTTTTCTTTGTATTTTGTGCCGAATATGGCGTTTCTACTGTATAATCTTTATTCTTCTACGTCGTATCGACGATTCTATTTATCTGTTTTAAATGAGCTTCGACCAGAATTCGGCCACTTTGACAGCGTTCTTGTTGGCCTTCTACTTCTTATTTAACAGAGAGCACGGCAAGAGGTGAGGCATCGTTTGCGATGCGGCTCCACAGTCGCACTATGCCTCATTGGAGTACCCCCAACTGACTAAGTTGTACCTGCAGAGGCCCACCTGGCTTCTTAGTCGGTTAATCCCTCAAGCGTCAAGTGTACACAGGAGAAAGTGCTCGAAACGTCAATGGTACACCAAGTGTACAAAACAGTGTCATCGTTCTATTGTCATTGTTAAAACAATGACTTTACTGCGTCCATTCAACTACTCCGACGCGTGGGGTGTTTCGACAGGTAGGCGGGCAAACGTGTGAGAGGTTAAGAGATTTCCAGGTGGCCGGCTGGTGGAACCTTTATTACCAGACCATTTAACTGAAATTTTCAACTTCGATCTCTAACAAAAACAGTACATTCTGCAGGAACACGTGCTATGCCTTTGCCTCCTAAACACACACTGACTCGCTCAATAAAATCGAGCCATATATAAAAGGCGGCCGAGACGAGTCATGCTGCATTCATTAGTAAGACTAATAAACATACAAAATAATATACTATTAAACTGCATATTATATGCAACTAACCATACACAGCGTGAATGACACAGGTGGGGAGTAACTATGTTTTAGTATGAACTCTGAAAGTGTTAAAATGTATGTAATTTACCATCGCGGCCTTTTCCGCCTGATCACTTAAACTTTTTTTCGCATAAATCCTGCGGCGGCGCCAAGCCACGCCCCCTTAAAAATTTCGCATATTATGATAGCGATAACGCATTTAGTTGCAACCTGCACTGCTCAGCTTAGTGACACATCACTTGTACTCCTTTTGTGAATTTTACGGACGAACTATTTGACCTGTGCGCTTACTAGAGAGCGCTTCTATTTTTTGAGTGCAAGCGAAAATGAACTTAGTGATGGTCAGGCGGGAGTGTCCGCGACTTATGTACGCTGTTTTGACCGCTGTTTTGGCTACGATAAAAGTTATATGTATAATAGAAGATGGAATCTTAGGTAGTTATCAAAATATATTTTTAGTAATTGACTAAACTTGTAAAAGAGCTTATATATAGACTTGGTTACCTTATTAATCATCAGCCTTTAATAAACCAACTGCTGGGTTATAGACCCTTCAACTATGCCATTCCCCTCGATCATGTGAAAATCGCAGAGCCAACTAAGATAAGAGCGATCTTAGTTGTATGATGAAACGTCATGTGTTCAAATTACGCTGAGAATCAACACTTTTCGAACGTCAAAATTGCATAAGACAGTTCCCCAAAAACTCCCGCCGTTCACCATGTCCTAATGCTTTTGTGAAGTGGCGCAAAAGACCTCCCAGCAGCACAGCTGGAATTCAATTAGAAAAACGAATAAATAAATATGTATTTTACAAGCACACTAGTAAAGATATCGTTAGCTGAGTGGCCCTTCTTCATACCCTCCCTCAAAGCCACCACTTCTTAAAACTTTCAAGACCAAACAATAAAACATTCTCCTCTTCCAGGCGTAAACCGCAAAGGCCAGGTCCTATCAGTGACCGTAGAAGAGGACTCGATAGTGCCCTACATCAACACGGTACTACAGAACCCTGAACTGGCGCTTCGACTGGCTGTGAGGAACAACCTCGCTGGCGCTGAAGAACTGTTCGTCAGGAAGTTTAACATGCTCTTCACTAATGGACAGTATGGAGAGGCTGCTAAGGTATGTAATAATAATAATCTAAAACGTAAACAGTAAAGTGTACGGGATGAAATTGAAAACTAACGAATAGATAAGAATTATTCCAGTAAAAAAAAAAAGAAAAAAAAAACATATCGGCGGTGAAGTGTCAATGTCTAATAACTAACATTTTAGCGATTTTCACTTTATTGCATATTTGTAGGTAAAATATGAAATAGCTCATATTTGCAAAGAATAAGGTCTTAATCGACGACGCCTCCTACTATTTGTTTAATACAAGTAACTTTTTTATTAAAATATTAAAAACTATAGAAATGAAACGTTTTTTTCTCCTCCTGTAAAATCATGATTTTGTAGTTATGAGATATTGATACTACACCGTCGATATGTATCTAAATGAAAGGTTTTTTTCACAGATTAATGCAATCTTTCCTAAAAATACCGGAATTTCCCTGAGTATTTTTTTTAATGGATTTGGTCTTGACTCTAGTCTAGATCAGAGGTGACAGAGACAAAGTGGGAGTGAGATTGGCTTTTGCGAACCCTGGCCTTGCATGTAATCAAATATAGGCGGCAGTCATTTGTTAATTATTTTTTTTAGGTCTAATTAACTTATCATTTACTCATATTTGAGGCTGCAATACTAAAATAATTAAACTTGTAGAGATATATAACGCAGATTGCAATTATAAACGCAAATATGTAGAAATCAAAAAAGAATACCATACAAATACACAACTTCCCCAAGTTTAACTCGAAAACAATATTCATTCATAGAATACATCCTACACGTTGGATGACTAATACAATAAATATTACCGTCACGGTTGTGGGCGGTGCGATCGATACTGTGACTCTGTGACGTCAGAGCACCTGTCAATGTTTTTTATTTTATTAATTTTGTATATTGTGTTTCACGAACTGTGTCCAAAAAAACGTTTTTCTTTCTTTCATTCTTTCTTTTCTTTCAATGGTGAAGTAGACGGTAATAAGCCACACAATAACCTGTACCAGTCTGTTATTACCGCACCGCAGGATAAAGACCCCTGTTTATACAAGAAAGAAAAGAAATAGACAAAATATGAAGCAAAAATGTACAATGCTACAACTAAAAACTCCAACGTCGATATGTACGCACGAAGACATATCAAGATATACATTTCCAGTATAAGCTGAGTTCTCACTGCACGACAAGCCTATACAATGCTAGGCCAAGTGCCGTATTATGACGGTTTAATGCCATCTTGATTCCAGTCTACGAGGAAGACAAAGCTATACCTGACCGATAGCACCATCCCATTTTCACACTGGAATCATTATGTCATTAATACTTCGTAATACGGCCCCTGCTAGCTATAACTGGAAATGTATTTCGTCATGGGTACAATGTTAATTTCTTTTTTAACCTTATCTTAAAAGTTATTAATATTATAAGCCGCGTCACTATGGGGTTTCCCCATCGGCAAAAATTACGAACTTCTATTATTCTTTAATCCCCTAAGAGGGTGGATTTTCAAAAACCCTTCCTTTTATAGTGAACTCTTGTGCAAAATTTCAAGCTTCTAAACTCAGCGGTTTGTGACTGTCATTGAATTAATTAATTAAAGATTTTTATTAAGTCGATATTACACATACATATAACCCACCATGACAAACGTACCCCATCGTTACGCCACAGCTCCTTCCGATCGATACAATGACGTCACCGCCACCTGTCTATTGTGACACCGGCCAGCGGTTCCGCGTCAAAGATCACCCGTACTATAAACATAGGGTATGCAGTTTTCTCCATGCGTGACATTTAGGGGCTTTTGTTTATACAAAAAAAGCAAATTATAGTATCGAATACGATGTATTTGTATCTTTATAAAATAATATTCTTTTAAAATTTTTGACTGTTGTGATCGTGAACTTATTGTTTTCTTCCACTTTCGTATAAACTGTGCAAGTTAAGTAATAATTTTGTTAATACATAACTCGTTTTTTGTTTTTGTCATAGTATTTAAAAATGTATTTAATAAGTGAGAAAATAAATAAACGAGATAATAATAAGCACAACGTTCTAGCTATTGGGTTCTTGTTTATTTTTAGTGTTTAAACTCACACTGTCTCCCTTACAAGCCTTTCAATTCTACTTTCAATCCGAGGTTTAATAAAATGGGCTTTAGAGTCACATTCATAATCTTTTTACGCCCTATTGCCAGGTTCGATCAGACTACCGTTTAAAACAAGTATTCAACCGTTATTCTTCCCACAGGTAGCAGCTATGGCACCTCGCGGCATCCTCCGCACACCGCAGACCATCCAGCGCTTCCAACAAGTGCCCACCCAGCCCGGACAGACATCCCCGCTGCTGCAGTACTTCGGAATACTGCTCGACCAGGCGCAGCTCAACAAGTTCGAGTCGCTGGAGCTGTGCCGGCCGGTGTTACTGCAAGGTATGACACGTAACAGACATCCAGCGCTTTAAGCAGGTGCCAGAAGTAGCGGCAGGTTTGGTAACCATTAACTATTAGAATGTGAAAGCGGAAAATTACGATCTGTTTTCATATTGACAAAATTCAGCACTGGAACGCTATAGCAGTAAAACAATCACGTTACATAAAACAACCGACTTAGTTTTTGAGAAAATCGAGGACATACAAACATACATACATACGGGTCGAATACAGAACCTCCTTTTTTGAAGTCGGTTAATAAATTGACTTATTACAGAGTAAAGTTGCGAAAGCGTATTTATTTTCCTTCGCAACTTTTCACTGTAAAGATAAATCTTGCTCTCAAAATGGTGAAGGAAAACATCTTGAGGAAACCGGTATGTCCTAGAGCCATAAATTCGAAGAGATGTGACATCTATCAAGCCGCACTGAGCCCGCGTCATGGATAACGGCCCACTCACTCTCACAGAGAGGAGGCCTGTGTCCCAGCAGTGAGAACATTATTGGCTGATTATGTTATGATCTTGAGTAGTGGGTACTTTCACAAGTTGCTATGTATAATTACGTTAGTCAAAACGTTTCCACATAAAGCAATTATTTATAAAACAAACAACTAAACGTTTTGTCCTCAACAGGTCGCAAGCAACTCCTAGAAAAATGGCTCAAAGAAGAGAAACTGGAATGCTCTGAAGAGCTCGGGGACTTGGTAAAGCAGGTGGACCCGACCCTTGCCCTGTCAGTGTACCTGCGTGCTAATGTGGCCAGCAAGGTCATACAGTGCTTCGCCGAGACTGGACAGTTCCAGAAAATTGTTCTTTATGCCAAGAAGGTAAGTTTTGATAGCGTAAAAGCCTTATTAAAACATTACATGAACATGAAACGAGACGCTGCGCAGTAACAAATTCACGTGTCCACGGAGGTGTGCGGTGAGGTACTGCGCAGCGAGTTGCGCACTTCAGAGCCGCTATAAAGTTTGAATCGGAATGTACAGACGCCAGCACATCAAGCTACCCGAAAGTCAAATTTTCCCAATAAACTTTGAACCTAATGCTTCAGCGATAAAGTTGAAAATCTATTGAAGAAATTTGACAGATTGTAGTAGATTGATCTGCTGGTGTACACTACGCGATATTCAGGGACATTTACCCTAAATCGGGATGGTATAATAAAAGAAAGGGAAGAAGAGTCTATATAAAAAAAATACATCACCTAAATATTGTGTAGTGTAAGAGGGGTTTCAGTCCTGTATTTCGCAGCAGTGTACATTAGATGTGAATGTAAGACCGTATCCATCAAACCACATATTTGTTCTGATATTCGTGATATTTTCCTCATTCAATATGTACAGACGCCAGCACATCAAGCTACTATAATCTGTCAAATTTCTTTAACAGATTTTCAACTTTATCGCTAAATTATAAGGTTCAAGGTTGATTGGGAAAATTTGACAGTTTCGGGTAGCTTGATGTGCTGGCGTCTGTACATTTAATTCCAATAGAAAAGAGTATATTTAATATTGGAAAAGTAACGCGAGTAATATTTTCTGAATATATTTTCTGAATACTCGCCGAGTATTCAGAAAATATGCTAATTGAAAAGCACAAGGATAAATTAAATATGATGCCAGATTACCTCGACTAGATTGCAGTCTTTTCAATGGCTTTATCATCTACAAAAGCAATTTTTCAGTTTACTGATAACTTTTTTTTTTTTGTCTGTTGAAGTGCTATTTCACATAATCAACCAAAAACAAGTAAAGTTTATGCAATCTTTATATCTATTTAACTTTTCTCTCTCCCGCAGGTTGGCTACACCCCCGATTACATCTACCTCCTGCGCTCCGTAATGCGCACCAACCCTGAACAAGGCGCCGGCTTCGCAGGCATGTTGGTTGCCGAAGAGCCTCCCCTGGCAGACATCAACCAGATAGTGGACGTGTTCATGGAGCAGAACATGGTGCAGCAGTGTACTGCCTTCTTGTTGGACGCACTCAAGAACAACCGTCCGGAGGAAGGACCGCTGCAGACCAGGTGAGGACATTTCTGTAGATGGTGGTCAATAGGACAAAGAAAGTCTTGACCATAAGGATTTTGTCTAAAAAAGAAGCAGTAACATCATTCTGAACGCTAACATTATTGTTGAGATTACATTAAGAAAAATTGGTAGGGAGGGCAATTCTCGTAATTTTAAGAATGTTCACAGTGTGATCTCAGTCTCAATCTGTCAAAAATACCTCTAATTTCCCTACATTTCTGACATTTTGTTTGTTGCCGTGATGAGACTGCGACTAGATTTTTAACGTTTTAAATTACGAGAATTTTATTGGCCTTCAGATCTGTTGCCAAATCAAAAATCACACTAATATTATAAAGGCGAAAGTTTGTGAGTGTGTGTGTGTGTGTGTTTATATGTTTGTTACTTCTTCACGCTCAAACGGCTGGACCTATTTTGATGAAATTTGGTATAGAGATCGCTTGAGTCCCGGAAAAGGACATAGGGTACTTTTTATCCCGATATTCCCACGGGATCGAGACTTATGTGGGTAAAACCGCGGGGCGCAGCTAGTCATTTATAAAATAGTGTCCTACTATGGGATAGTCTCATTTGATAACAAAAAAGTAATAATTATTTATCATTAGTTGGTAATTAATTATATTTGATGACTTGATTGGTCCATCAATTATTATGGCACATTGTGGGTTCTCTAGATTGCTCTTTAAGTAATTGTTCAAAAGAATTAAGTCGGAGTTTTTTATCTGTTGAATAAACAAACAATATAGAAGGAGTTCTAGTATAGGGCAATATTATTTCTTAACATAAACGAATACTACAACTTATCTTTTCTCTGCAGGTTATTGGAAATGAATCTGATGTCAGCTCCTCAAGTCGCAGACGCTATCCTCGGTAACGCGATGTTCACCCACTACGACCGCGCACACGTCGCTCAGCTCTGCGAGAAGGCTGGTCTGCTGCAGCGAGCGCTGGAGCATTACACCGACCTCTACGATATTAAGAGGGCTGTGGTTAGTAGTAAAATATTCGGAAACAGGGTTAAAAACGTGAAAGCTCATCATAGGTGGCAGCACTGTTGTGCGTCTGCAAACCGCCATTGTTTTGTTTATGTTTACTTTTGTGTAAATCACAAATAACCACTAACGGCGAGCCACCAAAAAATGAGATCTAAATTATTGAAGCAGCAGAAAAACGGAGCATTGTAACCAGGTCAGGTTCCTTGGAGTCAGTTTATTAGTCAGCATTTTGTAGTATGATTGTTTTACAAGGAGGAACTCTCCCACCTGGTCTCCCAACGTGCTTTATGTGCTATTTCCTGGGCCGACAAGTTTGAGAACTGCGTAGCCGCTCGCAGTCATCTTATACCTTCAAAAATACCTATCGATACACAATTTAATGTCTGGCAACAACGGTTATAAAAATTCTAACGACCATCCCAATCGTCGGAATACATCTCATAGCATAACGGTAATTTACCCAAATACTGGCCAAACTAACGAAAGTTTTATGCGATTACCTTTTAGCATAATCTCACAACTATTTATGTTTATAATACTAACCAAAACATTTTATCCACAGGTTCACACACACCTCCTGCCCGCTGATTGGCTAGTCACCTACTTCGGGAGCCTATCAGTCGAAGATTCCCTTGAATGCCTGAAGGCAATGCTTCAAGCCAACATTCGTCAGAACCTACAGATTTGCGTGCAAATCGCCACCAAGTACCATGAACAGCTGACGACCAAGTCTTTGATAGAATTGTTAGAAAGCTTCAAGACTTATGAGGGATTGTTCTACTTCTTGGGATCGATTGTCAACTTTAGCCAGGATCCGGAAGTGCATTTCAAGTATATTCAGGTTAGTTGGTCATTGTATTTTGATTTGTTGTTTTTTTTAAATAGAATACCCATTTATTTATCTTGGGTAAAAGGACACTTTTGTTGCTTTCAACGCAAGACACAAGAAATATAATTATTTGCGCCTTAGGGCGAATTTCACCAATGAAACTGAACGCGATCAGCACTTCCAAACCGCGTTCAAGAGCTGTCAGTGTAATATTCCTTAGCAATAATGACACTAGCAGCTCTTTAAACGCGTTTATCATATTTTATTGAATCTATACTGGGAATAGAAGATGAATAGGTCTCAAAACCCCACCCTTCACAACTTTCTAGTATTTGAGATGGGAACATGAAATGGCTCAAGAAAATCCTCAGATAGTTACAAATCCTGCTACAATATTCACTTGTAACCATATTTATAAACCACTCTTTCTCCCCAGGCTGCCTGCAAGACCGGTCAAATCAAGGAGGTCGAACGCATCTGCCGCGAGTCAAACTGCTACAACGCAGAACGCGTGAAGAACTTCCTCAAGGAAGCCAAGCTGCCCGACCAGCTGCCTCTCATCATCGTGTGCGACCGGTTCGACTTCGTGCACGACCTGGTGCTGTACCTCTACAGGAACAGCCTTCAGAAGTATATCGAGATCTATGTGCAGAAGGTGAGTTTATTGGCAATTTGTTCAGAATATTGCAGACTATAGTCCTTGCGGGACTAGTTGTCCGCCTCAGTGGCCACAGACGTCCCGGCGGCGGTTCGCAACGCACGTACTGAGTAATGCGCGAAATCATCAAATGACCCCTCCCGCTCTGGGTGGAGCGGATGGGAGTGTCAGACTCTTACTGACTAAAACCCTTCCGTGTTCCTTCCTTAGCCCTTTATGTTCCGGGGTAGCGGTAACCCTTTCGGACAATCCCGCACCCCCGGCAGGCTTCAGCCCTGGCAGGCCCCTTCCTTTATGCTGACATCTCTTTGAGGCGCGCGTGGAACACGTACGCGCCGTCCGGCACGGGCCTGGTCCTGATCGGACGGTGAGCTACCCATTACTCTCCGTGCGCAGGCCCCTCACATACCTAAGGCGCGCCCAACTAGTTCCGCAAGGACTATAATACAGAATTTAGATAGGCTCCAGAACATTAAAATAAATAGTATGTTATCAACATGAAGAGCATTTTCACAATAATAATGACTAGTAACTTACTAAGTAACATGGCGGTCAATTCCTGTAATTTAAAACTTTCAAAATCTAGTCGCAATCACAACTCATCTCAGCAACACCAAAAATTTGTTTGAAATGAAAGAAAATTTTGAGGTATTTTTGACAAGTTAAGACAGATTATAATGCGAACGCTTTTGAAAATACGGAAATTGCTCCAGAGCTTAGATGATTTGGGAAGCCTTGGCGAGCATTCTGAATAAGTACGGCCCGAAAGAGTTAACTTGAAACTTCGCTCGAATGACGTAAGCGCGCGGTACTGAGGCGTCTATGGCGAGAGCGGTAACAGCGCGAGGGGCGGGAGGGGCCGGGAGGGTGTCAAGTTAACTCTTGCGGGTTGTATAAAATTTTACCTTATTAAAAAAAATACTTAAACAAGTTTCATGGACTGTTTAAAAATACTTATTTTCGTGTAACAGGTGAACCCATCCCGTCTGCCTGTCGTAGTGGGAGGTCTATTGGATGTGGACTGTACAGAAGACATCATCAAGAACCTCATCCTGGTGGTGCGTGGACAGTTCTCTACCGACGAGCTGGTGGCTGAGGTCGAGAAGAGGAATAGGTAATTAATTTGAAATTGTGATTATATTCCTGTAATGAAATTAATGTTTTTAAAGATTGATCAAAGAGACCAAATTCATGCTTAGCACTCTCCCTGCCATGGGAACCGCCGGCGACCCCCAAAAAATTTCGTTCAGCAGGCCAAAGCACAGCTTTTAACACTTTTATCACATTTTCCATAACAGCACGCCAGTAGTTGTAAAATTTATTTGAATTCGGGAGGTCAGGGCGAATCCCACGGCGTCCTGAAAGATTTTTTTTTTGGATCCGCTGGCGTATCCCGCGGCCTCTTGTAATAATTTTGACTTTTGACTCACGGCGATCACAAGCAGAAACTTTGGGACCCGCCGGCGACCTCCATGGCCTCCTGAACTTAAAAAGTTTTATATATTGTCGGCAGGGAGAGTGTTAGCTAGCATTAGAACTGGTTACTTAAAAACCAACAAACTTGATACTGTTTATTAGGACGCAAGAGCACATATATTTTGCTGGTTTTGCCCACGACTTCGTTCGCATGAATTTCTTATTCCCCCGATCCACTGCGTCGCATCGCACTAATACTACTACCCTCGCCCGCACTAATATTCGTTTTCGCTTATAACCTTTTTAAAAAATAGGGCTATATAATACAAAAAGAATTGTTCAAATCCGACTGGAAGTTCCAAAGATTACCGCGTTCAAACATACAAAAAAACAAACACTTCAGCTTTATTATATTATTATTAGTATAGATATAGATAGATAAAAAAAATCTTTCCTTTTTCGTGAATATTATAACTTTTATCCATTTATTAATCCTTCGCAAACCATCTTCTTTTCAGGGCAAAATTCAAGACAAAATACTAATATTGTTCCCTTCCCCAGGTTGAAGCTACTGCTGCCGTGGCTGGAGACTCGCGTGCACGAGGGCAGCACGGAGCCCGCCACACACAACGCGCTCGCTAAGATTTATATCGACTCCAACAATAACCCCGAGAGGTTCCTCAAGGAGAACCAATGGTGAGTCAACTAACAAATTAGTTTTACTGGTTACTCTTATTAGCGATAGTTCATAAACTCTGTAGCGGTATCTACAATGCCACATGCGAACAACGCGTCATATTGACATCAAGCAAAATCCTGCATCTCGCAAGCAGAGTTTACCGCGCAACTAGCATATATAAAACGGCCCAACATGAATCATCGGGCAGTTGCCCGCCAGACACAACACCCGTCTGGTCGGAGGATCCTCCCTTTTCTATGGAGGATGAGTGAACTTTACACCCTGTTCCTCATTCCTCTGTAAACCTTTGAAATTGAATTGAGTGATATAAATCATAAAATATTCATTGACACTTACTGTACTGAACATTTATCGCCTATAGATTTCAGTATCGTGTATTTTTTTTCTCCAGAATGTCCTTTAATATTTACTAGCTTTTGCCCGCGACTTCGCCCGCGACTTCGCCCGCGTGGACCTCGGAAAATATCCCATGGAAACACAACCGTAACGTGGCGAGGCAGTAAAGCTCCCAGTAGGCATGATTTACACAAAACCTAAATGAATTATACACCAAAATGAGGAATGAGGAAGGCCTCATGAATAACTCCGTCCATTGGTGAAAACCGTATGAAAATCCGTTCGGTAGTTTTCTGGGTTGTGGAGGTCAGATAGGCAGTTGCTCCATGTAAAATACTGGTATTCAGTTGCATCCGGTTTATTAGACTAGAAGCCGACCCCAAAATAGTTGGGAAAAGGCTAGGCAAATGATTAACTTCCCAACCCTGTTGTGCAGGTACGACTCCCGCGTGGTAGGGCGCTACTGCGAGAAGCGCGACCCGCACCTCGCGTGCGTCGCGTACGAGCGCGGCCAGTGCGACCGCGAGCTCATCGCCGTGTGCAACGACAACTCGCTGTTCAAGACGCAGGCGCGCTACCTCGTGCGGCGTCGCGACGCCGACCTGTGGCTCGAGGTCCTGGCCGAGTCTAATCCCTTCAAGAGACAGCTCATTGATCAGGTGAGGGACTGACGGAGATACTACTACAGACTTATTAACATTTAAACGAAAATTTTATTGTGTCTTTGACTCAAAAATCCCTCTCAGCCCACGTTCGCAGGGACGTAAATATATCGCTGCGGGATTTTATCGCGCGCTGGATTTTCAACTCTCGGTGTTGAGCCGAGCATTGAGAATCCAACAGAGTGCACCCCAGCGCAACGAAAAAACAGTATCGTTTCCTGAGACTGGGAAAAGGCAGTATTAGTTTTATCCCATTTCTGAACACAGTAGCAGTGGCGTGCATTGGTTTTCAGAATAGGTAGGCACTAGGCCGGGTCTAGTCTAGGCAAACGCAGTCACTAATCAGAAAAAAAAGTAAGGTCAAAAGTATGGTTATTTGAGTAGGCATGCCTACTTAAGGGTGATCGAACGTCATGGTATTACGCGTGAGACGTACTTATTTTTAATTTTGTCGTATTAACTTGACCTAGTAAAGACTAATGACAATGTGCGAATAGTACAGGAGCCGAGTAGGCCGTCCGGCGACTGCCTACTGCCGCGCGTGCTTGTATGAAGATTTTGTTTTTTGTTAGGTATGATAATTTAGTGAGTTTCTTAATTGTGGGGCACACACTAAAATGTAATTGACAGGCTTATGTTGATATATCGAGGTAGGCACTGCTTATATGCCTATATGCAATGCACGCCACTGCACAGTAGTTACCCTATTTCTTCGAAACCTTTAACTAACTCCTATATAATATCAATTCCAGGTTGTCCAAACAGCACTCTCAGAAACTCAAGACCCTGAAGACATCTCCGTCACAGTGAAGGCGTTCATGACAGCCGACCTGCCCAACGAGCTCATTGAGCTGCTAGAGAAGATAGTGCTCGACAACTCGGTGTTCTCCGACCACAGGAACCTGCAGAACTTGCTTATTCTTACTGGTAAGCAACAAGTGATACTGAAATTAGATGTCGTAAGGACGATTTTAGGTTTATAAGGCAGACAGGCAACAGCTTCCCTCACAGAGCATGGATATACCTCGGCGACCGCAGCTAGAGACAGTCGTATCAGTGAATGTCACCATTTACTCATAGAAACTGATGGCCCGTGACAATATCTGTATTAATTTTATAGCAATTAATAATTTTGAGTATTTTGGTATATGGCCTACGCCCACAGATTTGGTAAGATCGTGTAACAGGTTGTTGAGCTCCCAAAAACAGGGTTGAGCTACACGATGACAGACGCATGCATTACATAGGGACAGGTCAACAAAAGCTGCAATGGCTCTTTCTTCAAAAGGCTCTTCTAGACATGGGCCTGCATTGTTAGACTTACATAACCATGACCTCTGAGTTTGTTTCAGCATGTCTTCTTAGGGATTAGTCGGCTAGGAAATGCCGCCATAGTTTCTTTTTCATATTTACGTGTAAAATTGTCTTATCTAAAAACATAAATAAACCTTTAATTTCATTTCTAACAATGCCCTATGTCGTCGCTAATCTAACTAACTGACGTATCTGACATTTTGGACCAAGCCGACCCAACTATAGTAATTTGATACATTTTCCAAGTCGAATCTGATATCTGATAATTGTATTCCAAACAAAATAAAAACAAAGATCTCACGAAGTGACGTATCTGTTAAAATATTTATTATTAAAACAATATTAACATGATAACAAATTAACAATAGTAGTAATACTGTACTGTAAAATATGCTTCGAATCAGTTACGTCACGTAGATTAGCGACGATGTATGACAGCTAGCTAGCGCTAATCCGGACACGGATATGATTCGTTAAGGTGTCTAGTCGCTACCAGCGATTCGGTGTCTTCCCCGGCTCTGTGGCTTTCCCGGTTCAGTATCATGAATACTTCAAAACTACTAATATACATAACTAACGAAAATACTACTTATAATATTTATCTGCTGGGGCCTGGGCCAAGATCATAATAATGTATGAATGAATCACGACGATGATTGAACCTACACTCGGTTCTCAAAACAAAATCTACAGCCCATCACACAAATAAAAACAATACCTATTGTCAGAGAAACCTAGAATAGATAACATGAGCCTCTTAACATTGTCACTCAACTTAGAACCTTATTTTTACAGCAATAAAGGCGGACCGTAGCCGCGTGATGGAGTACATCAATCGTCTCGACAACTACGACGCTCCCGACATCGCTAACATTGCCATCAATAATGAACTGTATGAGGAGGCTTTCGCCATCTTCAAGAAGTTTGATGTCAACACCTCTGCCATTCAGGTAAGAATATCATATGCCTGTCAAGTTGTCAATTTTCCGCTCATAAACGGAATTTTCCCTCCCTCTCACTGAGAGGAGGCCTGAGTCCCAGCAGTAGGAACATTATAGGTTGATTATGTTATTGTTAGGCTATTGTATCAACTTCAAGATTCGTCATACTATCGCATTGCAAAACTACATACTGTCTGTACCTATTTGTAATATGCTACCGAAAAAACCTTCATTGGTAAATAAATACAGTAAAAGAAACAATGTTTTCGTTCCTTAGGACCAAATTTTTTATGTTCTGGAATATTAATCGGGTATTTATCATCCCCAGGTGCTGATCGAACAAGTAAAAGACCTGGAACGCGCCTACGAGTTCGCCGAGCGCTGCAACGAACCGGGAGTGTGGTCGCAACTCGCCAAGGCTCAACTCCAACAGGGACTGGTCAAGGAAGCCATTGACTCTTACATCAAGGCTGACGATCCTTCGGCATACATGGATGTCGTCGCCACAGCCACTACAAGGGAGTCTTGGGATGACCTCGTGCGGTATTTGCAGGTATGGAAATAACCCTTTAATATTACGTAGGTCACCTATGTAGTATGTACTACTACAAACCATTTTACTAAATGATCATAAAAAAAGGACAGAAAAGATGGTCATTTTCATTCTGGTATTACTAATACAAACAACTTTTTCAGTTTCTAGAACTCTCAAATATATTTCGAATTCCTAATGACCGCAAGGAAACCGGCATGTCCTAGAATCTAGAATTCAAAGACATATGGCATCTACCAATCGGTACTGGGCACACGTGTCAGATTACAAAATGACATTGAATATTTGTACACCATATGTTATAGTAGAGTGTATAGAACTTATAAAATATTAACACCATACTATGTAAAACTACATTCTTACAAATAAATAAAATTCTAATTCTAATACAGCCCACTCCCTCTCGAAGAGAGGTCTGTCTCAGCTGTGAGAGCATTACAGACTGATTATGCAATATCTTGTCACAGCGTGGGCAGGTCTATGACAACAACCCTAAGCTATCATAACAAATAATATTGTTATTTGTTACTACTATTCAATTGACAAGTTACACACTCAAGGCATTCCATTTGTCAATCCACAAAACAAAGCTACAACCCGCATATTTCTCAACAGATGGCCCGCAAGAAGGCACGCGAGTCCTACATAGAATCGGAACTGATCTACGCATACGCGCGTACCGGCCGACTGGCTGACTTGGAGGAGTTCATATCGGGCCCCAACCACGCCGACATTCAGAAGATCGGCGACCGATGCTTCGACGATAAGATGTACAATGCTGCTAAACTGTTATATAACAATGTCAGCAACTTCGCTCGCTTGGCTATCACACTCGTGTATTTGAAGGAGTTCCAGGGTGAGTTATGGAGTTTTTTTTTTTTTTTTTTTTTTTCGGAAACCATTTTCATAGTTACCCTTAAGATGATATTATTTCGGTTGTAGAAGGAAGGGCGGATAGCTGTTATGGCTACATTTTGATCCCATGTGAAAGGCCATGAACAACAAGAATCGTAATACATTATTTTATACAAATTAGACTGAGAATCAAAATTTTTTTAAATCTTGTTTCAGACAATGCTGTGTCTCAGTCTAATTTGAATAGGTAGAAACATTACAACATGGAACCCCCCCAAAACTTTCACCTTTCAATACTTCTTAGTGTTTTAGCTGAGACGTTTAAGTGTCTATTTTTAAGAGAAACATTCACGAATCAATGAAATAAAGTTTACCTATTAACCTTTTGACCGCTTGTGTCGCATTTATTCCACACATATTTTCCGTGCCCCTACCGCTCGTGTCGTATTTCTGCGACAGAGAACATGCATGATTTTTTCGTCATATTAACTGCGTGGTACAACTAAAACCATTATTAAATAGAGATAAAAACTTTTTGACTATTTTTGAATTGATACAACAATTGCTGCTCCTTATTTATTGTATTTCCTTATTTTTGTGTATTTTATCGATTTGTAGCCGCGCGCTAGGGGCATGGAAATTGATATTTAGCCAACCGCTTAAAAGGTTAAACAAGCTCAATATTCATTGTTTTATTTTATATCGTTAGGTGCCGTGGACAGCGCTCGCAAGGCCAACTCGACGCGCACCTGGAAGGAAGTGTGCTTCGCATGCGTCGACGCCGGCGAGTTCCGTCTGGCGCAGATGTGCGGCCTGCACATCGTCGTGCACGCCGATGAACTGGAGGACCTCATTAATTACTACCAGGTGAGGACACTAACCCTAACAACAAGGGTTTCTTGTAAAATGGCATCAATTACAGTCTGTTTACAATTTTTTTACCTTTGACAGCAGCAACCTTATTGCAACGAGAATAAAGGTCACAAACAGACTTGTCAGTGGCAACAACCCTACAGCAACGAAAAAGAAAGTGAGGAAAAAAAAAAGAAAATAAGGAAAGAGAGTAGGGAGGCCTTTGCCCAGCTGTGGGACATTGGCTAATAAAAGTAAAAGTTAAGAGGGTTCAGAATCCATGGTAACAGTTCGCGCGTCGGATGTCCCCATCACCCTGTATTTTTACCAGAAACTAAAAAAAAACATATTATACAGGGTTAGTGGAAAAACATCAACAACCTCAAATCAAGCCTGAAATTGCGAAAAAATATCATCTATTCCCTACATTTATGTTCGTCTAATTCGTCAAAATGTAGGGAACAGCTGATTTTTTTTTTCGCGATTTCAGGTTTGGTCCCATAGTAAAAGTTGTTCATAATGATGAGTACAATGACCTCTTAAGAGGTTGATAGTGTTTTTCCAATAACCCTGTAGATCTTTGATGACGCAAAACAAGTCGCTGTGAAATAAATAACGTCTGCTTTTGAATGTTATAATTATTTTATCTTCTGTATCTGTTTGCAATATAATTTCTCTACCATTCTCTTCAGCAACAATAACTGAAACTGTTTTTCCACCTCCACAGGACCGCGGCCATTTCGACGAACTCATCAGCCTACTGGAAGCGGCTCTCGGTCTCGAGCGCGCGCACATGGGCATGTTCACCGAGCTGGCTATCCTGTACTCCAAGTACAAGCCGGCCAAGATGAGGGAGCATCTCGAACTCTTCTGGTCGCGCGTTAATATTCCCAAGGTGAGCTAATTTAGTTATTATAATGCTGATGCTCAGAAAGGTAAGGTGAGCAGTCTCGCAACCAGCGTGTGTCTTTCACCAGCAGGTCAATTCCCGTAATTAAAAACGTTTGAAATTTAGTCGCAATCTCATCTCAGCGACAATCCATATCATGATGAAAAACTTGTCAAAAATGTAGGAAAACTAAAGGCATTTTTGACAGATTGAGACTGACTCACAGATACCTAGATAACGCAAGTATCACGAACTGTATGAAAACTAAGCGTGCCACTTTTTGACTACCTACTATCGCTCGCTCACGCTCACCCAGCCAGCAGTACGCAGGACTGAGCGCGAAAGTGGCGGCTTATGATTTTCGATCGTAAACTGGTGCGATTTTTGGCACGCGAAGTAGGTGCTCTTGCGTTATCGAGGTATATCTATATCTGTGGACTGACTGATGTGAACGTTCTTAAAATCTTATTACGTAAATCGCCCCTCTGATGTGTCAACGTTATCGTAGCAAAGGGTGTATGTAATTTTGTTTCCTTCAACCTTGACATTGCCAGAATCATCGATAAAATGATGGAGCCATTACTATAAAATTGGAATTGGAAGGTGTATGTAACGATCGTAGCAGGTGGCTTTCTGTAGTTTCTGCCTACCTCCATGAGAATAATCACTAGAAATAGTGTCCTAGTGACTATCAGCCTTGGACAAAAGCCGAGCAAGATTCTGTTCCAATTTGGTGTTCCGTTCCTACATAACACAACTAGAGAAAGGGGAAAGCTGCACCTTCTGCATTGAATGGCAGCTTATGGCAAGCAAAACTCACCCTTAATGTTAGGTAATAGATAATACGGGCTGGTGTCCGCAACTCCACGTCAATGCGCGTATTTTGCGTACGGGTGGGGACACCCTTAATGTTACTTATTTCCATCGCTACCCAGAGAGGCTTTTTATAATGACTGCGATACACTGAAAAAAAAGTTCTGCTGTCTATAATCATTTATTGAATGTATTCTAGGTCCTACGCGCAGCCGAACAAGCCCATCTATGGTCTGAGCTGGTGTTCCTGTACGACAAATACGAGGAATACGACAACGCAGCCCTGACTATGATGCAACATCCCACCGAGGCCTGGCGCGAAGGACACTTCAAGGACATCGTCACTAAGGTAAATAGCGTTGTTCATACCTATGAGAATTTTTTGGGCATGTGTAAACCATCGAAGATGTTGGAATCTGATGGTTTATATTCATCATCATAATTTCAGCCGAAAGACGTCCACTGCAGGGCATAGCCCCAAGCACCGCCACTTCGACTGTTCATATTCATTTCCGTCATGCCCGCGACTTGGTTTGCGTGCATGACGGAAAACGTTTTAATTTTTTTGCGTGGAACCCTAATTATTTTTCTAAAATCAAATTAGCCTAAGCTGCTCCTTATTACATCAGCTATCTGCCAGTGAAAGTCCCGTCAAAATTGGTTCAGCCGTTCCGGAGATTAGCTGAAACAAACAAACAGACAGGCAAAAATTGTAAAAAAATGTTAGTTTGGTATATGTACCGTGTATACATCCACATGCATTTAGTAAAAAGCGGTTATTTTAACATTACAAACAGACACTCCAATTTTATTTATTTGTATATATAATATTTATCATATTCAGGATGTAACCAAAACAACATGAGATAATCTATTTGTTTTTTTTCTGTCTTCTATTTTTGCCTGTGATGTAATAAGTAAATAACATCGAGTCGCTTCACGGTTATTTTAGCTCTGACAGCCGCAACCTAACAACAACCTTATCGTTACGACAATAAAGATCACTATGATTTTGACAGACAAAAACCGAGTTAAACTATGAGAGAAATTTAGTAGTATCTGATGTTAGTGTTCGAGAGATAGTGACATCTAACTATTTACTAAGAACACATGAATGTATTACTATAATGACGATTATTGTATGAATTGTACACATTCAGATCGCTCATAAAATGACTGACTTCTTACGAAGATCAACTTAAACTACTCCTAAATAATATACATTTCTTTTCCCACAGGTCGCAAACATGGAACTGTACTACAAAGCCATCCAGTTCTACCTCGACTACAAGCCACTTCTCCTCAACGACCTACTCCTTGTGCTAGCGCCCCGAATGGATCACACGCGCGCCGTCACCTTCTTCACAAAGGCTGGACACCTGCAGCTGGTGAAGGCCTACCTGCGCTCCGTGCAGAGCTTGAACAACAAAGCTGTTAATGAAGCACTCAACTCCTTGCTCATTGATGAGGAGGATTATCAGGTATGGTGGATATTATGCAATTTTTTGTGTGACCCCTAAGGTGAGCAGTGGTGGCGTGAAAACGGCCGCGACTTACGAGTCGTAGGCCGTAGGTTCGAACACAGACAAGCGCTATAATTTATGTAAAATAATAATCTCATCAACACTGCTCTCAAAACGGTGAAGAAAACATCGCGAGGACACCGGCATATCCTAGAGCCAAACATTCCAAGACATGTGAAATCTACCAACCCGCACTGGGCCCGCGTGGTAGATTACAGCCCACTCACTCTCACAGAGGGGATACCTGTGTCCCAGCAGTCGGATCATTATAGGCTGACTAGCTATGCGCCCCAAAAATATTTGAAAAAAGATATCAGGCTGCTTTCTACAGGAAAAATGTACTGTGTTATTACAGGAAAGGTTTGGTTTATTTTCTGGAGCATGGTTTTTACTAACTTTAAGTTTTGTATGTACTATGTGAGGTATGAGGAACAGGGTGTAAAGTTCACTCATACTCTATTGAAAAGGGAGGATCCTCCGACCAGACGAGTGTTGTGTCTGGCGGGCAACTGCCCAATGAGTCATGTCGGGCTGTTGTAACTATGCTAGTTGCGCGGTAAACTCTGCTTGCGCGATGCAGGATTTGCGTGACGTCAGTATGACGCGTTGTTCGCATGTGGCGTTGTACTCGTAGATACCGCTACAAAATAAATAAAGAATTACTCAATTATCGATCGTCTAGCTTATCGTCGGTCTCACACAAATATTGAATGCACCTGTTTGTGTTGCAGGGTCTACGAACATCGATAGACGCGTTCGACAACTTCGACACGATCGCACTAGCACAGCAGCTAGAGAAACACGAACTCACTGAGTTCAGAAGGATCGCCGCTTACCTATACAAAGGTAAGCAGTACTTGTGAATGTGTTGTCACTTTTTAAATAATCCTTGAAATTAATGAAAAATTGATTCCAAAATAATAACCAGCGGTATGAATTTTACTACTTTAAAACCTTTATGTTGTTTCTTTTTGTTGCGCTACTTTTTCTCCCTTTCACATGGTGAAGGGCGGGCGTTTTAGGGGAATGTCTTATGAATTTAGCCGATTCTCAGCCTAATTTAAATAAATCAATTTTGATTTTATTGTAAGGACACTTTTGAACCGATATTTGTGTCACGCAGGCAACAACAGATGGAAGCAGAGCGTGGAGCTGTGCAAGAAGGACGCTCTATACGCGGACGCCATGGAGTACGCGTCCGAGTCGCGCTCCGCCGACGTGGCCGAAGAGTTGCTCAACTGGTTCCTCGAGCGAGACAACTACGAGTGCTTCTCCGCCTGCCTTTATCAGGTAAATAAATCTGCTTAAGTCAAGATCAATAGACCGACATGTCGTCTAAGACCCGTTGTACACGGTACGGCGTATAAACCGCCGTAGAAAAAGCGTGTCCGTCAACAAGCTTCCATATTGATCCATACAACACTGACGACCGTGCCTCCACACGCCGAATTAACCGTAGTTTTTCACGGCAAGAAAAACGTCTGTGTACAAAGGGCCTTAGGTGTCGTTCACAGAGCCACCTAGGACAGGCATTGTTTGTCATACTAACTCAATAATTAATAACGCGTTCTCGCACGGGGCATTGTGCATCCCGCGCGGATTATGAACGATGCCTTGTTGACTATTTAGATTGATAAAACGACGACTGGATTCGAGCAATTTACTGATGAATATAAAAATTGCGAAGACGTTTAATAATAAAATCATTTTTCTTTCAGTGTTACGACCTGCTGAAACCTGACGTAGTCATCGAACTCGCGTGGAGACATAACATCATGGACTTCGCCATGCCCTTCCTTATTCAGGTATACCTACTGACACCAATATTTTTTACAAGTCAACAGAGTTTTCGTTCTAGTAAGACATAAAAACAAAAAAAAATCAAATTAAAGAGAACTTCCTGCTGCAGGAGAAGCTGCTTTCAGCATATTCATAAGAAAAACATTTCTTTTTTAAAGAAAATCTTTGACTATGTCGTTTTTCAGCGTATTACAAACACAGCAACAAAAAAAAAAACTACATGTAAAATAACATTTGTTTTTCATTCCAGACCGTCCGCGAACTAACAACAAAGGTAGAAAAACTAGAAGAGGCGGACGCTAAGCGCAGCACGGAGAGCGCAGAGCACGAAGCCAAGCCCGCCATGATCATGGAGCCGCAGCTCATGCTCACTGCTGGTATGTCCTCTCCCGGTAAACTAACTTCTTACTTACTACTCTACAATGCACCGGCTTTGATCAATAATGCACCATAATAAAGAATTTAATGCTCTCAAATGGTGAAATGCCTGATATTACTACCATAGAGGTAACCCCGCAAAGCTATATATTATATAGATAATTGTTTCTTTTATGAGTCATGAATAGCTCTATGTTATGGGTTTGGTTTCCACACTTAGTCCTTCAAACGGACCATTGTGCGTGGCGTCGTGAATAGTATTTACTAATTTTTCGGAAAGGTACGTACCCGCATTAAGAATTCGTAAAACGACTATGCTGCCAAAACGCGACGTTTATGTCGATAAAACCACGTCTACGGGCAAAGTCGAGACTTGTGAAGTCCCTAAGTCCCTTATGCCAATTATCAGGTATCCAGTCGAGTGTAGCGTCTGTTATTAGCTTTACTTTGCTAACCATTTTTTATATTGACCATAAAACATTTTCTAATACGTATCCTTCGTTCCATAGGTCCATCAATGCCGTACGCGGGCGTAGGCGCGCAGGCGTCTCCTTACGCGTACGCGGCGCAGGCACCCTCGCCGGCCCCTTACCACGGCTACGGCATGTAGGCACGCGCCTGGGGGCCCACGCACTACCGAGGGGCCGCACAACACACCCGCACACCGCGGAACTGAGATACGACGCAAGTGGCAAGCATGATGAGCAAATGGAGTGATAATATGACCTAAATGTGCATAGACACTCACCAATAAAATAAGAGACCGTTATTATTAAAATTTGGAATTGAATCGTTTGACGCGACGTTGTATCGTCCAATGACACACGGTTCGTTCCTCATAAACTCTCTCATTGGGTGATTAACGAAGAAACGTGCGTATTATCACTTCATTGTTTACAAGTGTGTCCACAAGTCGTAGCCAGGTCCGTGTGTCGGCGCAGGAGGCGCGGCCCGCTCGTCCTCTCGCCTGTGACGCACCTCTATGCGCTCGCGACCGCCCCCTGCCGGCTTCGCGTAGGACTTATGAACTAGCCTAAGTTTTCTACTCAAAGTGCGGGTTATTTTTCTATACGCCGAGGCCTAACGTTATAGTGTTTCCTTTGCGTCCCCTGTAAAAAAAAAGTATTACGACAGACGGTCGGAAGTGCATAGAGTATAAATTAATAAAGAAAATTACGCGTAGTTTAGCCGTCGGGCCGATACGTCAAATAAATATTGTTAGCCTGTACAAATTATATTAATATATTTGATTGCTAAATAGCTCTCATTACAACAAAGTGCTTTATTTTTTAATCGTGTATGAGAGTTATATAGATATCATGGAAATTGTCGCTTGCGATTAATATTATCTTTGTTTAAAGCGGTCACTTAAACATTAATATGTTAACGCAATGAATAATCGAATATTAAATGTTCAGCAATCATGTACCTATTGTGTAGGGCTGTAACGAGTTGCGGGCAAGATGTCATTTATTTTTTATGCAAGAATTTCTATCATCCATTAGCTAGTTATTTATAAAGACATTTCCTTTTATTTTCATCGTAGTTATCAAAGAAACGTTTGTCACCAATGTATGCAAACACTGTTAATTCGCTTTACTCGTTACATCCCTATGTGTATCTAAAATTAGATAAAGTAATATTGTAAAATACTTGGTGTACTTGAATAGAACTTGCTGTTGTCACTGAATTAGAGCGACCAAGAGTAGTGTGTCATAAGGTGCTTACAAACGTCCCAATATCACACCCGACCGGATATCGGTTGGCCCGACCACGTAACAACTGGATACCAGTCAGCCTTGCAAGTTTTCGTAAAAAAAAAAAACGATATTTGGGTGTGAAATTAAGACGTCTTTAGGAATCTATATTGCCACTAGGTGCATACGACATGTAATATACGTTTATGTACATAGTGGAATACGACGACACCAGATTATTAAATTTATTAAAAATTAATATTCGACAAATTACATTTGAAATTAGCAATTAGTATAAAATCTTTATCATTATTTTTTTATTATTTTGTTAATCAATTATTATTAGAATCACAATCTTTTTGTTTGCAAAAAAATTGTGGAATATAGAATCTATGCAAGTCGACTGAACAGATTTTGTTTTACCCATCCTAGTTATGTCATGCAATAATTCGGTCAAAACAATTCTACAGTAATTGTATCAAGATATTCTAACTTCAATATATAATAATATTGTTATATGTATATAATGATTTTGATTCATATGAGCCAGTTGAAATTAACTGAAATATTAAAGAGGCCGGTTTCCGAGTTACTCTATGGCAAATTAAATATTTTCTAGATACGTTTAGGTTTAGTTTAGGCGGAATTAGCGGTACGAAGTTATTTTGTGTGATGTTTGAACGTGAGTTTTGAGTACACGCGTGATGCTTCACTTTACGTTGTCGTTGAGACATGATTGATGCCTTC
The DNA here is from genome assembly GCA_947508005.1 of Amphipoea lucens. Taxonomy (NCBI): domain Eukaryota; kingdom Metazoa; phylum Arthropoda; class Insecta; order Lepidoptera; family Noctuidae; genus Amphipoea; species Amphipoea lucens. Next base: position 5,254,023 of record OX382376.1, on the reverse strand, counting down.
ACTAGATTATTAAGTCATGTAGCCGGCGACAGGCACCGGCGACACGTTCACATAACATTTGTAGAGGATAATTTTATGAAATGAGCGGTGCCCAACTACATATTCTTACGCCATGGTAACTACAGTTGCGAGTTGCAAATAAAATATAATCATTGATGTTAAATGATTCATTCAAATCATTCCTATCATTAACAATCTACGATCGATATCGTCACGTGTCGGTAATAATATTGTTATAGTTTGTTTACACTTTCTTTCGTAATAAAACAAATTTTATTAACTTAAAATGCAGAAAGGAAGTTCATTGTTTATTATTAGCATTGTATTTATTCATGTATGATACTGTTTCCCTGAATTTTATTATTGTAAGATTATATTATATGAATAAATGAAACTGAATTTGATTTATCTTCCTGTCCCTATAGCAAACACACCAGCCCTACAAGGCCTCGTTCCGGAACTCTATTGAAAACATAATATTATAACTTCTATAATTTTATTATCCTTCTTTTCGTTTCGATGGGTCGTCTTAGGGGGTGCATGCAGTGCAACTTTAACGCCATAAGGTGTGGATTTAATACCTGGGGCAAATCCCTAAAGTAGGATACAAGAGCGAGTGAAGGTAGTTTAGGCAGTTTGTGTTTTTTACAGTGCCTACCTTTCACAGCTGGCAATACTCGCCGGTAATACTCCATCGCCAGATAACTTTTATTCGAGGAATAAACTTAGCGTTTGACAGTTTTTGTATGAAATAACTCACAAAATTTCAAAATTATTCCTAGAATTTTATCAGATAAGTATAGAATAGCACAAAAACCTAAAGAGATTCTAGGACGCAACATGCAAGAGCAAGCGAAGTAGAAGAAGAAATGAGGCCGAGAGCCATTTAATAGAATCTTTCAGACCGGATCACCCTCTCCGCTGGAACAGAAAATACACACATCAAAAGTGTCTAGGGATCAACATATATTTTTGCAATAACTTTTCTCCTGATTGATATTAATTAAAATTTTCTTTAAGGATTCATCAAATAAAGTGTTTTCGTTTGTCACAGTAACGATAAACCAAGTCACCTTTGCATTAATAAAGAAATTTGCCATTTTCCTAATAAAGGGATTTTTGACATTTGAACACAAAAGTTCGAAAAAAAGACTGAAATAACAGTTTTCTTTAAAATTTTATTGGGTAACTTAAACAATTAATAATCCGTGTTTCTACCGCGAACACTAACAACACAAGAACATCGGTTTGGCATACTCAAAATGAGTTCATCCAAATCACGCTGTGGAATGGCCGCCCATGTTCGTTGCAACAACAAAAAAAGGTCTTCTTGCGACTGGATACCCTCCATATTCGGCAGAGCTCTTCTCTGTAGCATATCCCATGCATGCTCAATCGGGTTCAAGTCTGGCGACTGAGCAGGCCTAGGCAGGACATTGATGTTAGCTGCGGCGAGAGTCTGTCTTACAACTCTTGCGGTGTGCGGTCGTGCATTATCATGCATTAACTGAAATAAGGGACCGATTTGCACTTGTAGAGGAACGATGATGTCTGATACAATCGTCTCAGCATAAATTTGAGCGTTGAGGTTGCCTCTGATCCAAATCAACTCAGTTCTTCTGCCGATCCAAATACCCGCCCATACCATGATGGTTCCACCACTATAAGGATGGACTTCCTGGCAGGATTTTAATCGCTGTTGGCGTCCAGGGGTTCTCCAGTGTCGTATACGTCTTGTAACCGGTCTCATACCAAAACGAGACTCATCAGAAAAGCACACGAAACGCCATTGTTCTTCTGCCCAATTTCTGTGTTCAAGAGCCCATTGATATCGAATCCTACGATTGTGCATTGCTATAGGTGGTACCCGTAGCGGTCTTCGGGAATGAAGGTTCACTTCATGCAAGCGGTTTCTGACTGTTTGGTCGCTAATTAAGTTCCCTGAAGAGTGATGAAGCCTCACGGCTAACATCATGGCGGTTGTTGTTGGAGCTCTTCGAGTTAAGATTTGAATGTATCGGTCTTGTCTCCGTGTGGTGCAGCGATACCGTCCTCCATGGCGCTCAGCCACTGTACCAGTGCTTCGGTAACAAAGTCGACTGATAACACTCTGACTTGTATTCAGAGCTAAAGCCACAGTACGTTGCCGGGAACCAGCTTCTATCATTCCCACGGCTCTGAGCATTTCTTCCCTGCTTAAATGACGTCGCCGCTCCATAATAACGTTGGTTTTAATCATGGTTTTAATCAGTAGTAGGGAAACAGTAGCACTAATAATGTCTTCTTTTTTTTTTTTTTTTCCTATATGGCATCTCGTAGTTGACCTATAGAGGTCGTGACTACTTAACCGGACTATCCTGTGGTTGCCTTAAGTAAACTCAAAGCCTCCAGCCAGGGGCAATAATGTCTTCAATGCGTTGTATGTTTTTATAGGGAAAATATTGACAGCTGATTTTCATCTTTTACTCGAATTTGATTCACAGTTCCTGATTCAAATTATGAAATGCACCAAAAAGGATCCATATAAATTTATAAAATCATAAAGAACGATGACCATATTTGTATGAGACCCGTCCCCCCCCTTCAACAGAACTTTTGTATGTATTAGTAGGTTCACAAAGGTCTATAAAAAGACTAGCAACCAGTTTTAATTTCAAAATCCATGGGGTTTAAAAATAAAATAAAAATTAAAAAATCGTTTTATTAATTTTTCCTAATTCGCTAGGCCCGTCCCCCGCCCTGCAACAGATCTTTTATATGTGCTATCAGGTTCATAAAGATCTATAAAAAGACTAGCAACCAGTTTTAACTTCAAAATCCATGGGGCTTAGAAATAAAATGAAAATTAAAAAAAAAACGTTTTATTATTTTTTCTAATTCGCTAGGCCTGTCTCCCGCCCTGCAACAGATCTTTTGTATGTGCTATCAGGTTCATAAAGATCTATAAAAAGACTAGCAACCACTTTTAACTTCATAATCCATGGGGCTTAGATATAAAATTAAAAAATCGTTTTATTCATTTTTCTAATTCGCTAGGCTCGTCCCCCGCCCTGCAACAGATCTTTTGTATGTTTTATCAGGTTCATAAAGATCTATAAAATACTAGCAACCAGTTTTAACTCCAAAATCCATGGGGTTTAGAAATAAAATAAAAAATCGTTTTATTTATTTTGGGATAAAGTAGTGTCTTGTTGTCGCGGGCGCTATTTTGAATCCTGAACGCAACGAAGGATTCTAGATTTGAGTTGACTCCTGAGCGAAGCGAGGGAGTTAAGACTTGAATCCTGAGTGCAGTGAGGGATTTAAGCTCGCCCAAGACGAAGACACCCGCGTCTCCGTCGTGGACGAGCATATGGCAGTTGTCCCACCGCCGGCGAGGAAGCGACTAACTGTCGGCTGTTTTCTCGCTCAAGAAACGTACAATAGATATACATTCCGTGTAAACAAAAGAGATGCATATATTAACAGTTGATCGCTGACTGTTCACACTGCCGGCGAGGACTCGCTAAACTGGTTTGTCGCTGAGCGACAAGAGCTATCAAAGATAATACTCGCCTAGCGATACTCGCTCAGCGATGGTCGCTTGGTGGTCAGAGCTCACGCCGAGAGAAATCCCTGTGAGACTAACTGCCCCGAGCGAGTCGTGCGAGTAATCGCCCGTCGCACTCGAAAACTCGCTGATAGCCCAGTGACAAAACTATCGGAACTACACACACGCTGCTCGCTGCTCGCCAACTCGTTTTCAGTTGCTAGTTCTACTCGCTAATCGTTCATCGCCGCCGGTGGGACAACTGCCTGCCTATAGGAATAGAAAAAATTGGACGAGTAACGAATGACGTTTTCTGTTTTTTTAAATGGCATCTCTTAATTAATCTTGAGATGTTTGAAAATCAAAGAATATGGTTTACTTACAAACTCTTATTTTGTGCCAAAAATATTAACATTAAAACATGATTTTCTCGGAATATCCCGCACTTTTGAGAGATGTCGTCATAGTAAAAATTGATCAGCTTGCTAAGGCGGTTCGAATGAGATACATTTTATGTCTGTTGGTCAATGTAAGGGTTGGGGGGACGTTGTGACGAAATTAACACTAAATCATGATTTTCTCGGAATATCCCGCACTTTTGAGAGATGTCGTCATAGTAAAAATTGATCAGCTTGCTAAGGCGGTTCGAATGAGATACATTTTAAGTCTGTTGGTCAATGTAAGGGTTGGGGGGACGTTGTGACGAAATTAACACTAAAACATGATTTTTTCGGAATATCCCGCACTTTTGAGAGATGTCGTCATAGTAAAAATTGATCAGCTTGCTAAGGCGGTTCGAATGAGATACATTTTAAGTCTGTTGGTCAATGTAAGGGTTGGGGGGACGTTGTGACGAAATTAACACTAAAACATGATTTTCTCGGAATATCCCGCACTTTTGAGAGATGTCGTCATAGTAAAAATTGATCAGCTTGCTAAGGCGGTTCGAATGAGATACATTTTAAGTCTGTTGGTCAATGTAAGGGTTGGGGGGATGTTGTGACGAAATTAACACTAAAACATGATTTTCTCGGAATATCCCGCACTTTTGAGAGATGTCGTCATAGTAAAAATTGATCAGCTTGCTAAGGCGGTTCGAATGAGATACATTTTATGTCTGTTGGTCAATGTAAGGGTTGGGGGGACGTTGTGACGAAATTAACACTAAATCATGATTTTCTCGGAATATCCCGCACTTTTGAGAGATGTCGTCATAGTAAAAATTGATCAGCTTGCTAAGGCGGTTCGAATGAGATACATTTTAAGTCTGTTGGTCAATGTAAGGGTTGGGGGGACGTTGTGACGAAATTAACACTAAAACATGATTTTTTCGGAATATCCCGCACTTTTGAGAGATGTCGTCATAGTAAAAATTGATCAGCTTGCTAAGGCGGTTCGAATGAGATACATTTTAAGTCTGTTGGTCAATGTAAGGGTTGGGGGGACGTTGTGACGAAATTAACACTAAAACATGATTTTCTCGGAATATCCCGCACTTTTGAGAGATGTCGTCATAGTAAAAATTGATCAGCTTGCTAAGGCGGTTCGAATGAGATACATTTTAAGTCTGTTGGTCAATGTAAGGGTTGGGGGGATGTTGTGACGAAATTAACACTAAAACATGATTTTCTCGGAATATCCCGCACTTTTGAGAGATGTCGTCATAGTAAAAATTGATCAGCTTGCTAAGGCGGTTCGAATGAGATACATTTTAAGTCTGTTGGTCAATGTAAGGGTTGGGGAGACGTTGTGACAATATTAACACTAAAACATGATTTTCTCGGAATATCCCGCACTTTTGAGAGATGTCATCATAGTAAATATTGATCAGCTTGCTAAGGCGGTTCGAATGAGATACATTTTAAGTCTGTTGGTCAATGTAAGGTTGGGGGGACGTTCTGACTCATCGTTCTTTATTACAAAGCCACATCTCAATCTCAAGAAATCCGCATAAAAATGCTTGATCCCTAGACACTTTTGATGTGTGTATATCGGTTGACGTTTCTCAAAATTATGTAGATCCCCCAAAACGGCAAATTACATCTGTATTTTCCTCTATGATCTGAACGCATCCACAAAAGACCAAAAACTACAAAGTTATAAACGTCACACCACTCCGTCATTGAATCTGACAATGACAAATTGAAGTTGTCAAACTTTGCACACACTGACATTTCACATGCACAGACGTAATTTTCTTTCACACAAATACATTTCGGATCGGATCGATATTTATCACTAAAATGACATACAAAAGAAAAAAGTACCACGTCGGTGACACCCATCTGAAGAAAAGGTGGAGAGTGAGGAATCGGAAGAAGGACCTTGACCAAATTGATGAAGATATAAAAGAAGGTACGTTTTGTTTACGAATGCGAATCCGTCACATGGTTTGTGTCAGATTTTGAGGTTAACATTTTGTGTCGAGGTAGGTCGCTTATCAAACATTTAAAACCTATTGATTTTATCTTGAGGGCTTCTCATAACGCAAAATGATACCACAAAATCCACAAAATATAATTATTAGATTAGAATCAGCGGTGGTTAAATGTCGTAGAGAAACAGTGTTTATCTATAACCAAAATATTTATTTTCAGGAAATGCCGATAAGTTATTGAACCAAAGTGTGGATTTGGACCTGCCTGGCGCAGCGCAGCACTACTGCTTACATTGTGCAAGATATTTTATCAATGAGCAATCACTAAACGAACACTTTAAAACAAAAGTCCACAAGCGAAGGTTGAAGGCATTGGAATTAGAGCCATATAGTATCGAGGAGTCGGAACGCGCAGCAGGTTACGGCAATTACAAACAGGCCAGTAAAAGAAAAATTGTCACACAGAACACTGAAAAAACTGATGTAGATGGTGATGCAATTATAGAAGACATAACTCCAAGTAAAAAGAAGAAAGTAAATGAAAATGATTCGTAAAGGCTTTACTAACCTAATCAAAGTAAGGGACTGTAAAATCCTGGCAACAAGACATTCTTCTCTATTCATTAGTGGTGCTAAAGCAACTGAAAATTTTGTTTACATAACTCCGCATATTGATTTCCCTGAAAAAATTAAGCAAAAAGAAGTTTTACAAAAAGTTCTTCAAAGAAGGAAAGCTAATAATGACCTGGCCAAGGTAGAAAACCTTTGGAGAGTGTATGAAGACCTCAATGGCAAAAAAGCAGAATACACTAAGCAAAAAGAAGAAATATCTAGGGAACTTGGAAAGCTAATTAAAAATGAGCCAGACAGTGATGCAACAAAAAAACTTAAAATGCAAAATGATCTCATCAAAGAAAATATAAAGAAATTGAAAGTTCCTCTATGGTCAGCAGAAGAAGCTGCTATGGTGGAAGCCTTGAAACTACCAAACAGTTTACATTCTCGCACACCAGACCAAAAAAATGAAATTCTATACACACATCTGTCACGGCCAAAGAGAAATAAAAACCATCTTTCTATAGGCAGAAAAATGAATGTTATTGACTTCAAAGGCAATGAAAATTACTACTTGATTGGTAAAGGTGCCATGTTTGAACTGGGGGCAAAATTTTTCTTCAGCAAGATATTGAAAGATAAAAAATTTGTTCAGTTCTCAAACCCAGATTTTGTCAAAAGTTTAATTATTGAAGGCAGTGGGAAAGATCACACTAATCCTGATACAAGCTTTATATTACATCATACTGACGATTCTAAAGTGAATATTGACAGCCGCTTGCACCTCACTGGTGGAGGCTCTCTATGCTCCTTCCTTGCTTACCATGCTAAAAATGTGTTGTATGCAAAAGTCTTGCCTCTGAAGTACTTCACAATGGGCAGACAGTATGCACCATCATCATCAGAAGAACACAGCCTATTCCATGCCAGCCAATCATCGGTTGTAGAAATCTTTGGAGCTACAAAAACTGAGGAAGACCAAGATAAGTTTCTTGAAGAGCTTACAGAGACCTTGAAACTTGCATACAGTAAAATTGGATACCACTTCCGTTTGAGTTTACTTTCTGCTGATAAGTTATCTATGTGGGAGTCACTGAGGCTCTCTGTTGAGATGTATTCAACATCCTTGCAGGATTATGTAGAAGTAGCCAATGTGTCTTTGAGTGGAGACTTCATCAGTAAAAGGTTGATGTTCACTTATGTTGAAAATAAAGAGCATAAATTCCCTCTTCTAGTTTCAGGTACAATGTTGAATGTACCAAAGTTTTTAGCATGTGCTTTGGAGCAAGACAATCCGTTTACTGTGCCTGACTTTGTTAAAATTGAAAGATATTTAGATACTGTTATACCGCCAAGAATACCATCAAAATGGGAGAAACCATCCTTATTTTGAGCCTTGCCTCTGGCTTGTACAGTCGAGTTCTTTAATATCTGAGCATGTTCATGAATCAAAAATATATAGGCAGTGGTAAGTTTCATAAAACTCTAAACAGCTTTGCCGTACAATAAATTGTAAGCAATCTGTGACATCATAAATATGTGACTACATTATATCAATAATATTACTACAGACAAAGACTCTTAAAATTGTGCGCAATCCCTTGTTCATATTATTTAGCGCAAAGTTAGGTTCACAAATATCTATGCAATTATTTTTCTATGAAAAAGATCTTGAAACAAAATCAATTTGAAGTTTTCAGTTATGACATCCTTCAACGGCAATATTGCATTATTACTCGAACTTCTGCTCCGGCAAGCAAAAATAAATTTAATGGTAAAGGCCATTTAGTTGAATATTCAAAGCTGTATAGATATTTATGAATCCCAGGTTGCAACAAATTTATTGAAATCTAGAGTATTTAGATATTTATGATCCGAAGAGTAGTCAGATATTTTTGACTCCACTACCGTAACATACTTATGAACAGTTTATATGAAAACATTTTATTGATGTCTAAGTTTGTATATAACTATATGATCATTTTAACGCTTACAATATTTTGAAACATTGTCACTGCCAATATATTAATGAACTCGACTGTACCTACTCAATGTTATACCATCTTTGATAGTGTTTGTGTTGTATATTTCTTTACTGTGGACTTTTGTAAAATGTATTATTGCTTTAGGTGAAATATTATTATGAATAAAAAACTACAACTTTATTCAACAGTCTGTTATTTTATTTTTCTATTCATCTCAAAACCATTGATGTTAAGCTCAAATCTTTCTCAAATGAATCTCCCATAGTGTCACTACATTTCCATATCAAAATCAAATTCTGTTCTTGTCCATATGGGCTCCAGAGAATGGATCAGGGTCTCCCGTGTGATCTCGATTATCTTCATATGTCCAGATTTGGTTACCAGCACTATGGTATGGGTTCTGGAAGAATAAATAAATATCCTATTATAATTAATGAAAATAAAAAAAATATCTGTTGAATTTTCATAGATACAGCAGTCCATGTGACCCATTAGAAGAACATGACATTTTTTAACTATCTCGCCGGATACTGGACATAAATTACGAAAATTTCATAAAAAACCATTTAAATAAGAATAAAGCAAAACGCACATTACACTCGCATCGGGCCACAGGTGCCACAGCCTAGCGTATGTCAGTAGGTGTTTGGCCAGACTGGGGAGTGGGCGCGGCGCGGTGAACTCAAACATAGGAACTTCCTTTCGAGTGTCCATAGTGGGCACGCGGCCGCGGGCTGCTCGGCGCGGGCAACTCACGCCATAGCTCGTTCATACAAGTGGGTAGGTACGCGGCGCGGGCGCGGGCGGTCCACGTGGGTAGGTACCGGGGTTCTCAAACTAGTTCGAGCTTTTTTCTAGTAAAAATAAGTCTTTTTTATCCATATTATATTTTGACAAACACTGGACGGCTTAGGCGCAAAACGTCTCTTTCGCAAAATGTCCCCTGGTCGTAAAACGTCTCTTTCGCAGAATGTCTCTTTCGTAAAATGTCTCTTTCGCAGAATGTCTCTTTCGCAGAATGTCTCTTTCGCAAAATGTCGCGCCAGGGACTTAAGAATAAAATTTTGATTTTCAAAACAAAAAATCATTTATTAAAATTATAGTGCAATTATGATGATAAAATTTTGGTACTTAAATTTACTTAAGTATGTATTCCAAATAAAAACAATATCAATAGGTATCAAACATTTTACACACATTCAAAATTTGGATCAAGGAATCAATACTGTTAGTAAACATATCCACAGATAATATACCTAATAGGAGCTATTACTAATAGTAACTAAACATTAACTAAGTATTGCAAATGAAAATATTTTTTATACCATTTTTAAAATGATTAAAAAATATATATTTAATATTAAAATGTCAAATAAATAAATTTTGGCATTATAATTTACTTGAGTTATTATCAAGTATTGCATTAAAAAAAAAAAATCATTTTCATAAATGATTAACATAACATTATTGATAAAAAGAAAATACTCACAATGTATAAGTGTTCTATGTCCTTTTTGATTACGAATGTATTCGATTTCTTGATCCATATTAAAACTCAAATTCACTAAACACACACAGCTCGGCAATAATGAATGACACATACATTTATAAGTTTTTTTCTAACTACCCTCACATATTATTATAAATGATGCCATCACTGAAGTTTAAATTGTACCAAAATATGTATTATTTTTAACTGTATCAAAATATTTTTTTTTATTTGGAATACATTCAAGTAAATTTAAGTACCAAAATTTTAACATCATAATTGCACTATAATTTTAATAAATGATTTTTTGTTTTGAAAATCAAAATTTTATTCTTAAGTCCCTGGCGCGACATTTTGCGAAAGAGACATTCTGCGAAAGAGACATTCTGCGAAAGAGACATTTTACGAAAGAGACATTCTGCGAAAGAGACGTTTTACGACCAGGGGACATTTTGCGAAAGAGACGTTTTGCGCCTGAGCCCACTGGACACGACATAACGCAGAACGCAGCCACGCTCCAATGCGGACAGGCAGCCCGCGCGCGTTCGCGCACCCGCGCACGCGCCCGCCCCGCACCCCAGTCTGGACGGACACTAAAGTGCGGTGCGGTGCGCCTGTAACTACTGTGCGAAAAAAATTTACAAAATAAAAACTTTCTTAGTCTCAATAAAATCTTTCTGCGTGGATCTACATGCATGGGTTATGCTGAATTACCTGAATATTTCTGACTGAATAACATACCTGGTTCCGTAGTTTCCTTCCGGAATGCATACAAATATGGAGCTCAACTCCTTATACAAACTCGGTTGCTTCGTTTCCAATTGGTGATCCGGTAGGTGTCTGAAAGCAAAAACGTTCGTACCTACGTAATATGAAGGATGGGCTCATTAATATGGTTCAATGAGGAAAAGTCTGGAACTTTAAGAATGCTTCTTGTGACAATATGTTTTAAGAAGTAGTGGGTATCGAACATACTTCTCATCCGATTTCAGCAATTCAATCAATTTATCAACTAGCTCCTCCTGCTTGCAAACTTTATTGAATGTGCTAAGGATTTGCATCAGTTTATTTTTGCCGGCGTCCACTTTCTTGAGCGGCTCCTCGGGCAGACTGTTTCCGAACCCAACAAAGGCTTGTCTGTGAGTAGTCAGCACGTCATTCGCGTTGCTGTATGATGATATTTTCGGGTCAAAGCTCCTGGAACAACCATTATGTTTTTGACTAGTTATCAAATAGGTTTCCTCCCTACTGATTTGGGAGCAACTTGGTATCTAACTGTATCATGATACGATCCAATTTCGGAAAAAAAAACAGAATAGGTGGTGGTTCTTCTGCCAGACTGTTGCTTTCAACCCGTCCGTCATATCCGTCTTAAGGACAAAGCAGTCAGATCGGAGAAAATGTTAACAACGACCCTCTAGTTAGATTGGAAGCCAACCCCAAAAAGGTAGATTATATTATTACTAGCTGCGCCCCGCGGTTTCACCCGCATAAGTCTCGATCCCGTGGGAATATCGGGGTAAAATGTATCCTATGTCCTTTCCCGGGACTCAAACTATCTCTATACCAAATTTCATCTAAATCGGTTCAACGGTTTAGGCGTGAAAAGGTAACATACATACAGACAGACAGAGTTACTTTCGAATTTATGGATAAAAGTCCTCCAGACCGTATTTCGGCCACGGCGGCCGATCTCAACGGAGACTAGCCTCGGGCGCGGGAGATATTATAGTGCAAAAGTGTGCGCGCAGACACAGGTGCATTCCCTCTTCCCTCACTGTCATAGTCACGACCGGAGAGAGATGATGGGATGAGATTTGGGTAGATTATATGCGAAGTACCTAGTACAGATGATGTAACCAATATTTTGTAGGTAGGTAACAATATTTTCAGTGTCTATGGAGTTTCTTGCCCGTTCTTCTCCATAGAAACCTACTACGTTTAGGAATGGGCAACTTCTAGCTTCATCTTTCTTACTGCCTGACTCGTTGACAATTCAAAAGTGCCTGTAAATGGTTTAATTGAAATAAATGCTTAGAGTGAGTTCATGCACAATACTAACCAAACACGGGGGTCATCACACTTCTCGTTAAAGGTCCTCCTAAAACAGAACATTAATTGACATTGACAGGCCTGATGGTCTAGTGGTTACTGACCCTGACTCTGCTATGCCGGAGGTCGTGGGTTCGATTCCCACCCAGAACAAATGTTTGTGTGATGAGCACGATCATTTGTTCTGTGTCTGGGTGTAATTTATCTATAATATGTATGTATTTAGAAATATATAAGTATGTTTATCAGTTGTCTAGTACCCATAACACAAGCTCTGCTTAGCTTGGGACTAGATGGCGTTGTGTGATAGTTGTGGAATATTATATTATATTAATTTTGTGGTGGAAAGCGCAATTTTAGTCTAGACGGACTCAACCTACCTACGTTTAGTTTGCACACTTACGGGGCCTCCAACTCCAAACTGCTTCTTACTTACTGAAAAAAACATAGTTTGGCCTCGTTTGGGATTTCAATAAAAAGGACTGCTCGAGATTTGGAGGCCCCGAGACTAGAGGCCCAGGGTGGGCCACCCCTCATCTTTAGTCCGCCACTGTCATCACAAAAAAAAGTAAACCTACGTACGTGAATTCTACTGAAACGAAAACAAAATCATTGTAGTTCATTGCATCATTCCTTATTTTTTCTTCAATATACTTTTCAATGAGTTTTTCGCTCTTAGCGTAGTCTGCGACAATGCTTCCTCTGCCTGTAAAAATATTGTATAGGTACCATTAGTTTTTCTAACACAAATCCTGTCCACATGACACAGGACGAAACTTAGATTAAAATATTCGAGTAGACAGTAATTTTGGCACATACACGAAAATTGGTCAAAAGATCCAACACATTGACACAAAACTCAAAGTAATAAAGAACAGTACCTAGTAATTAATAACAATCTACTTGTTTAGCGCTATCAACTTATAAAGCGACCGCCTGGGTTCAAACATCAAACCTGCGACCTATAACTCACAATTCGGGGTATACCACTTGGCCACCACCTCTCTATGCATTTGTACTCATGGTAATACAAAACAGGCAAATACTTCCATAGTTGTAACAGCTCTATATTAGATCTCATCATCGCGCGTTTGTACTTCCGAAGATAGACGATGATTCTCGAAGCGCATACTTTTCTTGGGATATCTGTAGTAAGGTACTTTGAAAGTAAATGCTTACTTACTCTTGGCTGCAGGGTTTTTGGGTCCTGTCAAGTTCAACAGAACTCCAAGTTTCTTACGAGTGGGCGCCACGGCTAACCAAGTTCCTGCTTCAATAGCTTGTAAGTCACGACCTTCAAACAGAAAAGTTTATTTTAGAATTTAGTTAGTACTAGCTGCGCCCCGCGGTTTCACCCGCGTAAATGTCGATCCCGTGAGAATATCGGGATAAAAACTATCCTATGTCCTTTTCCGGGACTCAAACTATCTCTATACCAAATTTCATCTAAATCGGTTCAGTGGTTTAGGCGTGAAGAAGTAACAAACATATAAACACACACACTCACAAACATTCGCCTTTATAATATTAGTGTGATTATCTAAGTAAATTATAAAATAAATAATAATGATTATGTTCGCACACCATAAAATATCTATTACCTATCATACACATGAGCGGCACGCGTCAAAGGGAGGAGAGGTAATTGCAGCCGTCGACAACGTGCCACTAGTGTATTTGAGTACGGTGCTTAAATACACCTAGCGATAGCAGCACGTTGACGACGGCAGCTGCAGACGTTTCGGCGACTGCAGTCGCCTCTGCCGCAGACGCGTGCAGCTCGTGATTAAAATTGAAACTTGCTTTTGAATCATGCGTAACTGGGTAAAGTACCTATTTATGCTCGTGGCTATGTGTTATTAAAATAATATGGTACCTACTCACTGCAATATTATTAGTTTTAAGTTATCTTGCTGCGCCCTAACAGGGTCATGTACTCACTAGTTTAAGCCTAGCTGTAACTATAGTTGTGTAATAAATTAAAATATGGAACTCTCCACCCGTGCGAACAAGGGCGAAAAGTGAAAAAGACTGAAATAATTCGATGAGCCATATTTTCGGCCTGCCCTTTATTCTTAAACACTCGATATGCTTCCGTATCGTATCGAACATTAATCATTGTTATCGTAGGAGTCTTCTCAATGCTGTTCACAAGTCCAAAACCCGAAAATTTTGTCAGTTTAAATCAAATAGACGCCCGCTATTCTTCCAACAGCTATTTGCTGTTGAGGGGAAGTCAAATCAGGCTATCGAAATGTCAGGTTTTCGATACGATAGCCTGTCGTATGGTTGTGAATCAGGGCTCTGGTGTGTTTATGTATGATCGAATTATCGAACGCCGTAACGTCATCATATTTTTGACAGAAATAGATAAGTGGGGATAATATCAGCAATATGATCTTAATTACATTTACCTACTTATATGTTATTTGTGTGATGAAATGGACGAGATTATTTTTTCTTGTGTCCATGATGATGATAATATGATTGTATTATAAAATGCGTGACACCTCCGTAAACGTTAGGATCTTCCTTCCATGGGCCCATTTTTTTTGTTTCCCGGGTATAGTATTCATCCCTGTTAGATACCAGAACTAAACTGTAGTCGCTCTTAGTATCATAGGTGCCATTGAATATAAATAGGATGCACATTTTTTGTACCTAAAAAAAGAAACACAAATCAAAAGTGAATCATGAGGAATATAATAATAATTCATTTATTTCAAGTAACAAGGACTCATTAAATACACATAAATTAAATATAACACAAATCTAACACACTGAATAATAAAAAAAAGAATTTGGTAGGTATGTTTTACCACAGTTGGTAGACCAATGCATTTATACTGATATACCAATAGTAAGTGGTCCATCTGGCAATGCATATACCAATAGCTAGTGGTGCAACTGGCAATGCATCTACCAATAGCTAGTGGTGCAACTGGCAATGCATAACCAATAGGTAATGGTGCAACTGGCAATGCATCTACCAATAGTAAGTGGTGCAACTGACAATGTATAAACCAATAGTTAGTGGTCCAACTTGCAATGAATCTACCAATAGTTAGTGGTCCAACTAGCAATGCATACCAATAGCTAGTGGTGCAACTGGCAATGCATCTACCAATAGTTAGTGGTCCATCTGGCAATGCATCTACCAATAGCTAGTGGTGCAACTGGCAATGCATAACCAATAGGTAATGGTGCAACTGGCAATGCATCTACCAATAGTAAGTGGTGCAACTGACAATGTATAAACCAATAGTTAGTGGTCCAACTTGCAATGAATCTACCAATAGTTAGTGGTCCAACTAGCAATGCATACCAATAGCTAGTGGTGCAACTGGCAATGCATCTACCAATAGTTAGTGGTCCATCTGGCAATGCATCTACCAATAGCTAGTGGTCCAACTTGCAATGAATCTACCAATAGTAAGTGGTGCAACTGGCAATTAATATATCAGTGGTTAGTGATGCAACACCTATTGCATAAATACCAATGGGTGGTTTGAGTTTAGTTTCTGCTGATAAGCTATCTATGTAGGAGTTACTGAGGCTCTCTGTTGAAATGTGTTCAACATTCTTGCAAGATTACGTAGAAGTAGCCAATCTCTTTGAGCGGATACTTCGTAAGAGGTTGACATATCTAAAATAACGAGGAAAAGTGCCCTCTTCTAGCAGCTTCCATGTTGAATGTACTCCTAGCCTCTTCAGGTACAATGTTGAATGTACCGAAGCTTTAGCGTGTCTTTTTGAGCAATATGCTCCGTTTACTGTGCCTGACTTTGTTAACATTGAAAGACATTTCATTCTGTTACACCACCAAGAATACCATCAAAATGGAAGAAACCATCCTTATTTTCAACCATGCTTCTGGCTTGTACCTACTCAATGTTTTTCTATCTTCGATAGTTTTTGTGTTGTACCATTTCTTTACTATGGACTTTAGGTGAAACATTATTATAAATAAAAACTTCAACTTTTTTCAACATAGTCTGTTAATTTATTTTTCAATTAAACTCAAATGCATTCATGAAGCTCCAAAACTATCCGTCACTATAGTTCCATATCAAATTCAAATTCAGTTCTACTCCACTTAGGCATTAAGGGATTGATCGGGGCCTCCTGTGTGATTTCGATTATCTTCATATGTCCAGTTTTGGTGACCAGCACTATGGTATGGGTTCTGGAAGAGTAATGAAGTTATTATTACTTACCTACATTTAAATTTAAAATCCGTGGACTTTATTTGTGTGTATGTCATATCCTTTTTTTTAAGAATATGACATTTTTTATACCAGCCTGAAAACTGGATATGGAACGGATATTCGATAACTATCCGGCCAGATATCGGATATAGTATAAATTACGAAAATTTAAGAAAAAAAAAATACTAAATTCAAATTACAGCCACATTAGGAAACAGCTCAGCGCACATAAATAAAAAAAGTGCAATTACGAAAAAAAAATGGCGTTCCCATCGTGGTCTACAGTGCGACGAAAATTTTACAAAATAAACACATAGGTACTTAATCTCAATAAAATCTGACATTTCCAAATAACGCTTTCTGTGTATTCATTGCTGAATATTTCTGAATAACATACCTGGTTCCGTAGTTTTCTTCCGGAATGCACACAAATATGGAGCTCAACTCCTTATACAAACTCGGTTGCTTAGTTTCCAATTGGTGATCCGGTAGGTGTCTGAAAGCAAAAATTTTCGTACCTACGTAATATGAAGGATGAGCTCATTAATATGGTTCAATGAGGAAAAGTCTGGAACTTTAAGAATGCTTCCTGTGGCAATATTTTTTAAGAAGTAGCGGGTAGCGAACATACTTCTCATCCGATTTCAGCAATTCAATCAATTTATCAAGAAGCTCCTCTTGCATACAAACTTTATTGAACGTTCTAAGGATTTGCATCAGTTTATTTTTGCCATCGTCCACTTTCTTGAGCGGTTTCTCTGGCAGACAGTTTCCGAACCCGACATAAGCTTCCTTGTGGGTAGTCAACTCGTCATTCGCGGTGCTGTAGGATGATATTGTTGGGCCAGCGCTCCTGGAACAACCATTACCTATATGCTTTTGAATAGTCTTCAGCAAGGTTTTCTTCCTACTATGTGGAGTATAGCTTCCAATCTAATTGGAGTCACAATTTGACGGTTTTACGATCCAATATCTAGGAAAAACAGATTAGGTTATTTTGATTTTGCCGGGCTGTTGCTTTATTTAAACCCACCCGTCACGTCCGTCCTAAAGAAAAATCAGCCTGTGATCGGTGAAAACGTTAGCAAGGACCGTCACTGCACAGTGGTGGACTAAACCCTACGAAGGCCATGGGCTGGGGCGGCAAAACTAAAAGAGGCTCCTGGTCTTCTGAGAAATAGATGTATTCGATATATAAATTTAGTATTTTAATGATATTGTAGAGGCTGACATAACAAGTATTTACAAATAATGCATGTATTATAAGAGAGTACATTATATATACCTATACAAAATACCAGTACCTATTCAGCTGCATCTGGTTAGACTGGAAACCGATCCCAACATTGTTGGGAAAAGGGTATATGATGCACTAAAGTACACAAATGTAAAGTACGTTATTATAGGTCTATCAGTATCCAGAATTTAAAAAAATGGTGATTTTCATATGGATTGACATTGCCATATGAAAATCAAATAATTTTTTGCCATGAGATTCTGGTAGGTATAGTAGTAGTTGTTTCCATGGAGTTTCTTGCTTGCCCTTCTAGGATCCTACTGCGTTTTGGAATGGGCAACTAGCTTCATATTTCTGATTGATCGACTCCTTGACAGTTCAAAAGTGCCTGTAAATGGTATTATTGAAATACCTACACGCTTTGAGTTTGATTTTGATCTATTTTCAGCCATAAAGGGCTCCAAGACGAGAAGCCCGGGCGAGACGCCGCCGCCGCTCACGTTTTGTCCACTACTGTCGTCACAATAAAAAAGGAAATCTACGTACCTGAATTCTACCGATACGAAAATGAAATCACTGCAGTTCTTTGCATAATTCCTTTTTTGTTCAATATACGTTTTAACGGGTTTTTCGCTCTTAACGTAGTCTGCTACTATGCTGCCTGTGCCTGTTAAACGATTGGATATCATGAGATTTTCTTCAGAACTTCCCACATAATTCATGTTGGTGATGGACCAAATGACACAGGCCGACGCGACGTTTAAAATTTAGATTACAATGTTCGAATAGACATAGAGATAATAACAAATCTACTTGTTCCATACGAACTATCTAAAAACAGATTATACCGTGGAAAAAATATGTTATTCAAGTAAGTGGGAGCAGAATAGACTACCCATCAGGATACGTCGAACGGACACTTGAGTAATGAGTACCCTTCCCGTAGAGGCTATTCGCATACAACCACTGGCTGAAGAAAATTTAACCTGCCTAAGGTATAGTTAAACCGGAAAAGGTATGCGCTTCGGCAATCTCAGTGTTTCCGAATTAGTACGAATGTCGCGCCAGAGGGTAACCAAGTCAGTAAAGATTCGACAGTAAAGTCAGTACTCCGGTCGCAAATAGTTAACTGCCACATGAAAGTTTCGAAAAGTTTTTGAGTTTAAGTTTTTTGGAACTTGGAGTTGTTAATCTATCATTTTGTAATCATGGACATACAAAATAGGCCAGTACTTCCATGGTTGTGTTCTTGGGATATCTGTAGTTGCTAGTTAGGTACCTACTTTGAAAGTGAATGCTTACTTACTCTTGGTTGCAGGATTGTTGGTTCCTAGCGAGGTCAACAGAACTCCAAGTTTCTTACGAGTGGGCGCCACGGCCAGCCAAGTACCTCCTTCAGCGACTTCTAAGCCTTTTAACAAAAACGTTTCTTTTAGAATTCAGATGATGAAAATACCTATGTATAACTTATGTGATATTGAAAATATGGAATGTTAGTAGGAACACCTTGCAACAGAAAATCAACTTAACCAATCGTCCTAACTAATATTATAAATGCGAAAGTAACTCTGTCTGTCTGTCTGTCTTTTCTTCACGCCTAAACTACTGAACCGATTTGTGTAAAATTTGGTATAGACGTAGTTTGAGTCCCGGGAAAGGACATAGGATAGTTTTTATCCCGATATTCCCACGGGATCGAAACTTCTGCGGGTGAAACTGCGGGGCGCAGCTAGTAAGAATATAAACTCACTTTCGATAAATAAATTGTATCTTGCACTAATGTTAGGAAGATATTTTTTCTATACATGAAAGGGTATTTCTTTATAGCCCCATCGTAAAAAAAAAGTTAGAAATTTTTAAAGTCCCCGAAGAATTTTCCCAAAAATAAAATAAAAATATTCATATCTCCTAAACAATCAATAAATTGCGGAACATACATGCGGTATTTTCCGATACCCCTAGGTATGGGGAATCAAAATTTTTTTTATTGACATCACTATTTGGACCATTCTGTATACGGCCGGATAATGCATGTACAAAATAAATGTTTAGCTACTAACCTACCTACATCTTTACTTGTGAGATGAATTTGACGTGATGAATTTTTTAGCGTCCAAGATGATTTTAAGATTGTATTATAAAATGCGTGACACCTCCGTAAACGTGAGGATCTTCCTTCCATGGGCCCATGTTTAGTGTTTCCTGAGTATAGTATTGATCCCTGTTAGATATCAGAACTAAACTGTAGTCGCTCTTAGCATCATGGGTACCATTGAACATAAATAGGATGCACATTTTTTGCACCTACAAAAAACGAAAAATATCAAAAGTGCATTGGGAATAAAAAAGAATTTGTAATGTTTTATATTGTAACAGTTGGCGATTCAACAGCTCATGCGTATAACAATATAGCTTGTGGTTCAACTAGCAATGCATTTCTGTTCCACAAACGATGGGACACTTAATATCGTGTCCTGTCAGCTGCACGTTACAGGAATTGATGGACGCTGGTGATGGCGCCAAACAAGTAGCCGAATTCTGGACCGAATCCATTTAGATTGCTATCGACACGCTAAGAAGAAGTAGTTAGTCGTCCAACTGACAATGCATATACCATGTTAGTGGTCCAACTGGCAATGCATATACCAGTAGTTAGTGGTGCAACTGGCAATGAATATACCAGTAGTTAGTGGTGCAACTGGCAATGAATATACCAGTAGTAAGTGGTGCAACTGGCAATGAATATACCAGTAGTTAGTGGTCTAACTGGCAATGCATATACCAGTAGTTAGTGGTGCAACTGGCAATAAATATACCAGTAGTTAGTGGTGCAACTGGCAATGAATATACCAGTAGTTAGTGGTGCAACTGGCAATGAATATACCAGTAGTTAGTGGTGCAACAGAAAATGCATATACCAGAAGTCGGTGGCCCAACTGCTGTAGATATTTGTGTGAAACAAAGGAGTGGATTGTAAGAAAACGCTGGTTGTAGATTGAAAATAGGTAGTTCTGTACGAACGGAGCCCTGCTCATCCACCCCTATAACGAAACAAATTCAAAAGAGAACAATCTAAATACGACTTACCTTTTCTCTGTTGCGGCCGGCTTCCCAATTGTTGGAGACGTTCTTTTGAGTGGGATACTGACCACGGAGACAGGCACAAGTATCAAAAGACACGGTGATGGACAATTTGGCCTTGGTTTATCGATTTTCACGCACGGCGTCAAAAACTAGATCGGTATGGCGAGCAATGGCGACAGACTGCCTTATTCGTGCGCGCCCTTTGTCCAGGGTAGAGGGCGCTCTCGCTCCACACATTAATGGTGGGAAATTGTGCAGTCCGGTACAACAAATCGTGCTTCGAGCGCACATAGACATTCAATTTAGAATTCGTCCAATTGGTCGGGAAAAGTCGGTTATTTATAGTACAATTTGTATGGTATCTATTTGGTGTTCAACTACCTGCTACTGAAAGCAGTGGATCAAATGAGCTAGTGTAATAGATTTAGTAGGTAATAAGTATGATGTATATATATGAGTAAATGATTACCTAGTTACCCACCAACACGTGCAGAGTCCAAGCTATGGATTTTATCAAGTAATGTAGTGCTACAAGATGACAGGTCCTCTGATGCCTGTAGACAATGCGATTTAAGTAATGTTAAAAATTAGTTTGAATTAGAAGAGTTTCAAATTAGCTATTGCATACAGTCCTTACACAGTTATAAAAAAAAACAGCTTTTATCTACATTTATGTTCGTACTAGCTGCTGCCCGCGACTTCGTCCGCGTGAAATCCTATCCTAACTAATATTACAAATGCGAAAGTAAGTTTGTTTGTTACCTTTTCACGCCTAAACCACTGAACCGATCGTCCTGAAATTTTGATATACGTTCTCAGGTGTACAAAAACGGACATAGAGTACCTTTCATCCCGAAAAAAGTGCTGTTCCCGAGGGAAACAACAATACACGTGGCGCCAACTATTATCATAATTATGTTATTGATGTTTTCCTCAGCAACAGCAATTTTTTTCGGGAAGAAAGGTACCCTATGTTGTCCGTTTCTGTACTCCTGACAATGTATAAGCAAATTTTCAGGATGACCGGTTCAGTGGTTTAGGCGTGAAAAAGTAACAAACAAACTTACTTTCGCATGTACCTATAATATTAGTTAGGATTAGGATTCGTTAGGATTCCTAACTCGTCAAAATGTAGGGAACAGCTGAATTTTTTTCGCAATTTCAGGTTTGGTCCCATTGTAAAAGTTGTTCATAATGTTGAGTACAATGACCTCTACCTCTTAAGAGGTTGTTGGTGTTTTCCCAATAACTCTATATATCATGCTCACATAACATGGTAAACGTTTTTTTTAAATACTGTTCTATTACAAGAAAATATCCTGAATTGTTATTTACTACCTACCACAAAGAAAGCCGACCTACTTCATAATACAACTAAAGGCAAAAACAAGATTGTTGGCGTTCCTTGTCATCAGTCTCAAAAACCCAGTATTCATTCATTCTAGCCAGTACCTATTTTAAAAAAATTGGGTAAGTAAGAACAATAACTTTTCAATTTGATCGAAGATTTCTTAATTCTTTCTTTAGACAAATAATATTGTTATTTAATACGGTCAGTGGGTTGTCTTAGGGGCGGATTTATGTGTAAACAAAAGCTTTGCTATTTACATAATATTATTCTTATTAAGTACATATTTATTTATTATTTTACTGTTACTAAGTTGGATGATATTAGGTCCTTACATATGAAATTGGCGTTTTGTATGGAAGGAACAAAAAGTCGAATATTTTTTAATATAATATATTTAATTAATCAAAGTATGAACCATTGTTTTCAATGCACTTTTGCCATCTTATAGGTAGTTCATTGATCCCTTTACTAAAAAAACCAGTCGGACGGGAATCAATAAAATCTTTGAAGGCGATTTGGACTGCCCCATCGGAGTTGAATTTTTTCCCTTGCAAAAAGTTATCCAAATTGCGAAAAAAATGGTAATCTGTTGGAGCAAGGTCCGGGGAGTACGGAGGATGTCTAAGACATTCCAATTCAAGTAATGTAACGCAGCAGTCGACGCGCGTTTGCCGGTTTGCTTCAGTCAATTCGTGAGGTACCCACCTTTCAAGCTTTTTAATCTTCCCAATTTGCTTCAAGTGAATTAAAACAGTTTTATCACTAACATCGAAGCCTGCAGCTAACTCGGACGTGGTTTGCGATGGGTCCGCTTCCACAATAGCCTTCAATTCTCCATTATCAACTTGGGTCTCAGGCCGTCCACGGGGCTTGTTCTGCAGGTCGAAATTTCCAGAACGAAAACGTTGGAACCAAAAACGAACTGTGTTTTCTTTTGCAACATGACCGCCATACACATCATTCACCCTTCGAGTCGTTTCCGCAGCACTAGTGCCACGGCGGAACTCGTACTCGTAAATAATGCGATATTTTAAATTTTCCATTTTGTAAAATGAGTGACGCAAACAGAAAAAACAGAAGAAAAAAAACAAATGAATGATGGTCATCGAAGCACAAATATATGAGTAAATAGCTGTACAAATTTGAATTTGGAATTCCTTACCAAAGAGGAGAAATTCGTGATTAAAGTGGCCAGTACGAAAAACGCCAATTTCATATGTAAGGACCTAATATTTCACTAAACAGGAATTTATTTATGTACACCGTTAAAAAATCTTATCGGTGATATTTACAATGCTTGTATGCACATCATCATCATTTTATATCTCTATCTTGGGTACAAGGTACAACACAACAACACATTTTGGGTGAAAATGTATAAGTAAATATCAAATAGTAAATTGCTATGCCACAAAGTTGCTTGGTTGAATTCTATTATGCAATCAGAGTAACTTTATTTTTAATAGAAGATAATAAAAGCTAGTATTTACCTACTTGATAGATAAAGACATACCCAAATTTTCAATTTTCGTTACTATTTCTGTAATCAGCTGTTGTTTGATTGACACATGACACTTGACATTGACACAGAGGGTGCATTCCGAGTTAGGACTGTAATCGGTATTATCGATTTGAGCGTGCTTAAACCCGTACCGAATTAACCGAATTAGGTTTAAGCACGCTCAAATCGATAATATCGATTACAGTCCTAACTCGGAACGCGGCAATAGACTGCTCCGTCAGGGTATTTCTGTGGAGACTGCCAATTTAAAAAACAAAAACGAAACGAATTGACAGTGGTACAAACTGTACTTGTACGTGATTACGTACCTTAGTCGATTTATCTGATGATGGATTTGTTAGACGATGTTGAACACGCGATCAATCTGACATAAATATAGAATCTAATCCAATACAGATCCCCTACAAAAATAACGGATTAAAGTGATAAAGGGTTAGCTAAATAAGAAACGATTATTCTGGTTCTCAGTTACTGAGACTGACTGACATTCTCACTATGTCTACGGTTGCCCATATAAGTCCATGCGGTTGCCCTAGGAGGCTTTGAGTTTACTTAAGGCAACCACAGGATAGTCCGGTTAAGTAGTCACGACCTCTAAAGGTCAACTACGAGATGCCAATTAGAAAACAAAAAACAAAACCGATGACTAGGCAGCATGATCCCTACCTTAGCCAGTTCCAAAAAAAAAAAAAAATGCCTATGGTACGCCACAGATGAAAATAACTAAACAAGTAAAAAAAAGTACCTATGCCAGGAAATCATGGCAATTGGAATGAGTGTTTATCCGTGTATTTATTAATAATTCCGTCATAATATTACCTTCTTTGCCCCATCTATCTCATGCATATCGAAAATGGATTCGAATTTACCATTTTTTAGCCTCCCAGTAAGTTTCATTTATTTATATTTTGACATGACAACAGCTGTTTATAGAAGTTCGAAAGATTACAAAATTCGTGATGTTTTCTAAAAATCTTTGCTTTAGTTCGTGGATTCGGAGACTTCAGACTTTTTCTCGAGAATCAAGCCGCCGGAGTGTGCGTACGATGAGTTGCATGCGACATTACCATCCCATGGTGCTTTGTTGGGACCTGACGATGTCTTGGCCCAGTTTCTTTCTGGAGACGAACCGCTGGAGGAGCCCGATTTGAACGGGCCTACTACGTTGCACTGTGAGATCTGTAAGAAGCGGTTTGACAATGCTAAGAAGTATTATGGACATTTGAGGGTCCATTCCAAGGATAACCTTTGGGTTTGTGGTGAGTGTTTATAATGTTTATGTTAGTTAGTTAAGGCTTTAAGTTCATTGTATTCATTTGCTTTTTACACGTTCAGGGGCCCTCAACAGCTAATCCTTCATTTTGTTCATGTCAGAGATTTGTATAACTAGCTGTGCCCCGCCGTTTAACCCGCCTCGCTTGGCTACTAAGGGTCGTAGCGCAGCCTATAACCACGAATACTTAAAGTGCTACGTACAGAAAGGACACTCCTTTTTTGAAGTCGGTTAAAAATGTCTCCCAGCTGTTGCGTCGCTACATGCGCGCACTTTTATATAATAATAAACCCGTAGACTTGATGTGAGAGACAAATTAGTTGTGGAGACAAAAGTTGCTAGTGGGTGCGCTTCCTGACTCAATATACGTTTTTAGTTGTGTCATCCATCCTTCTTGTCAATGAGCAACATGTAGATCAATCTATCTAGATCTCTATTTATTAGTTGTAGATCTGAACCTACCTTTACATTATGTTTCAGAGCAATGTCCTGACCAGAAGTTCTCAACTAAGCAGCAGCTGATGAAACACGGCCTGACCCACAAGCCTCTGGAGAGAGAGTGGAAGTGTCTGCAGTGCACCATGGCCTTTGAGGCTCTGTGGAAACTACAGCAGCATCTGTTTGCGAAGCATTTGAACTACAAGTATGAGATAAAAATATTATATATCTTTATTTATTTGAAAGGGTTTTATCACTTAGTGGTAATGTCACCCAATAACAATATTATTTTGTAAAAACATATTTATATATGTTTTTTTTTGTTAGCCTATTTTGTGTCCCACTGCTGGGCAAAGGCCCCCCTCCTATTTATATACAGTTTAAAAAATAATTTAACTAGCAAAACTAAAAATTTATTAACAATTACAATAGTGAATCTGGATTTCTGACTGGGTTACATACAGGTTGCATTAAGGTTGACCAGCCCTGGTTCTCATAAAAGGAGTACAAAAATTAAAATTAGAGACTGCTCAGGGCAACAAGATGCAATCTCTGTTTGTTAACTTATACTAAGTGCGACTTTTGTGTGTGTTTTGTGATATATGTAGAACCAACATGACCTCCCGTTATTCAAATTGAACAGACAGATGTGATGCTTGGGAGTTTGCTTCTTCTTTCCAGCGAAAGCACTAGGAAGTGGTGAAGGGTGGGCATTTTGGGGTACTGTCTCAATTTTGATGTTCGATGGGTGCTGATTCTCAGCCCAATTTGAATAAATTAGTTGAGTTTTGATTTTTAATTCAAATCCAATCAATGCTATGAATGGTCCAAGAAAAATCCTCTTACCATCATAATCATATTCAAATAAATCACAGCCTGTTGCCATAAGCACTCAGCAGGCTCTCTGATCTACTTAATAAAAGTCATAAATTCATTCACTGACTGACTGACAGACATCGCACAGCCTAAACATCTGGGTCTAAAATACAGTCCAGTAAATAAATACAGTACAGTAGTAAAATACAGAAGTATGAAATTTTGCACAAACATTCACCCTCTAAAGGAGTTAAATAGGTGATGGAAGTAAGCCATTTTTGCTCATTTTTGCTCTGAACCTTATGCTTTAGCGATAGAGTTGAAAATCTATTAAAGAAATTTGACAGATTGTAGTAGCTTGATGTGTTGGATCTGTACACTATAAATATTACAGACATAAATGTAGAAATTTTACAAGTTGTGACACAATGGGCGGTCTTATCGCAAAAAAGAATCTTATAAAGTCAACCTTTGGATAGATTTAGAAAGAAATGAGAGACAATACTGCAGGTAGTCTGTGGTGTACCATAGATAGTTTCTAAATAAATCAATATCTTTTACAGGCAATAAGCACATACACTTCAAGTCTTTTTAATTTGCAGGCCTCACAAGTGTGATCAATGTGAGAAGTCTTTCACTAAGGCTTCAGACTTGGACAAACATAAAAGCATACATAGTGGTAAGTTAACGCAGTATTTTTTTAAATGTTTGCTTGAGAGAGGAGTGTCTCCCAACCTTTTTCTAAAAGCGTATTTTAGGTCTATGGGTGACAAAAGACAAGGGAGTGGCTTTTGAAAAAAAAAACACTTTAATCCTTTTATCCCTAAAAGAACAAGAAAATAATAAATAATTATTAAAAAATAAAAAAATAAATTATATTATACATTATAAATCTTAGAAATAATATAGGTACCACGTTGGATGGTTATGCTGATTCTTTGGGCTAAAAATAAGCCAGCCCTCTGGTCACGAAGAGTCGACCAACCGCTTGGCGATGTCCCGAAATACTCGATGAGCACTCGTACTTAGTGCGTGATTAGACTTTTAACCGCCCGACTTTATATCAGTTATCGTGCCCCCAGCGCCCGAAAAACAAAAAATAAATACCGATGAAACGAGCTGTGATGATGTAATAATAATACACATTAAACGAGCTGTGTTATTTGGTCGTATTTATACGACTCTGGCGGAATGGACACGAAAATATTTGTCGGATTAATCCGACATAAGCGGTTAAAAGGTTAATTCGATTAATAAATTGTTTTTCTAATCAGATGTAAAGAGGCATGCCTGTCCTGAATGCGACATGCGTTTCAAGGACAAGTCGAATCTGAAGCGCCACATGCTGCGACACAGCGGGGACAAGCCTTACAGCTGTGCGGGATGCGGGAACAGGTTTAAACAGGTCTGGTCATACTTAACAGAGTTATTAGAGTTTATTTCGGTATCTGCTTAGAGTAGTCGGTAAGGAACACAGATATAGATAGACCTAGATAACGCAAGTATCACGATTAATCACGAACTGTATGAAAACTAAACGTGCCACTTTTTGACTACCCACTATGACGTCACAAGCTCGCGCTCTCACGCTCACCCAGCCAGCAGTACGCAGGACTGAGCACGAAAGTGGCGGCTTATGATTTTCGAACGTAAGCTGGTGCGATTTTTGGCACGCGAAGTAGTTGCTCTTGCGTTATCTAGGTGTATCTATATCTGGGAAGAAAGGGAAGAAGGAAACACTGAACTCATGTAGTTTAAAAAACAACGTGTAAAAGTGTTTTTCCGCGGCTTCGCCCGCGTGGACGTCGAAAATTATCCCACGGAAACATACTACCGGGATAAAAAATATCCTATGTTCTAACCTAGACCATGGTCTTCCTGTGTGCTAATTATCATCGAAATCACTTCAGCTCATAAGGCGTGAAGAGGTAACAGACAGATAGACATTTTTCATAACCGACTAGCTGCGCCTCGCGGTTTCACCCACATAAGTCTCTATCTCATGGGAATATCGGGATAATAAATATCATATGTCCTAATCCAGATCATGGTCTACCCATATGCCATATTTTATCCAAATCCGTTCAGCCGTTTTTGCATAAAAAAACACAAAAAATCTAATCTTTTCTCTTTAGAATATTACTAGCCCGCGACTTAGTCTGCGGTCCGGGATGAAAAGTAGCCTATATCCTTCTCCAGGTCATGGTCTACTCATGTGCCAAATTTCAACCAATTCCGTTCAGCCGTTTTAGCGTGAAAACGTAACAAACAAACAAGCTTACTTTCGCATTTATAATATTAGTTAGGATTTTAGACTAACTGAATAAATATCATTACATTACATAAACATGTTTCTCATCTTCTCCCAGCTGGCTTCAATGAAGCGTCATGCGCAAAACTGCGCGCTCAACAAGGAGCCGAGCGAATCGGTGGACAGGAGCACGCGCAAGAACCACTGCCGCGTGTGTGGCATGAGCTTCCAGTACAAGAGCGCTTTGTTGGAGCATTGTGTCAGGTAAGGGCCCACATTGTACTGCTTCGATCATTGCAAGAAATCTGCTTACGTAATACTTGAACGGCCTTTAACTAAAAAAAAGCAAAGAGCATGATACCTTTTACTACGGTCTTAGCTACTCTAATTTAGATTACATACATCTTAAATGATCTTCAAATCAATTTTTCCGTCTACCAGGCAACACACCAACACGGGGGGTGTTGCGCAAAACGCAAAACCGCCCGAACCCGACAAAGAAGATAAAACTCACCTAAACGACACAAACCGCATCGTGGATAACATAGTGGACGATATTCTATCCGCTGAGGACGACTACATGACCATGTCGACACAAAACGAAATACTCAACGTTTACAACCCTAACGATATCGACAATAACCCAGACAACTTAATGCAAATAGAACTATTAAAAGAAATGAATCAACTACACATTTTAGATGGCGAACTATTCTATAATGACATAGATTTTGATAGCATTCAACCAAGTCACATGTTCAATACTAATACTAATGACATGGATTACGGCACGGATAAAAACGCTGAAATTTTATTCGATTTTACCGAAGGAAACAAAAGTATGGATCAGGATATCATGAACACGTTATTTCATGTTAAAGCTGAGTACTTACCTGATGAACTACTAAATCCCCCAGAGATTTTGAATCCTCCTGAAAAACTTACTGAAGTACAAAATGATAACCACGTGTCGGTAAACGAATGTGCCACTATATTTGAGAGTGACGTTGACTTAGAAGCTAGCACGAACCTAGCTGCAAATTTGAACCAGCTCATCGGCGAAAATAGTGTCCAATATATATCGACAGAAGACGATGATACATTTATAATAAGTTTGAATAGCGAAATTGATGCTGAACAGTTGTCCGACATGTTGAATATAGGCGTTGAGTTAGTTAGTGATAAGGCGAAGGAGCCAAGTGTACCTGAAATTAAGCAAGAGCCTGTCAGTCTAGCAAATATAGAGCTTTATGTGAAGTTTGATAAGCCGAAAGAGCCACAAAATGCCCAATTAGAAGAGCGCCTACACAGACCTATGGTAGTTAAAATTGAAGACGCTATGAATGTCCCCCCAATGAGTCTGATGATTACAGAAGAGGAGAAAGTAATAAAGAGGAAGCCGAAAAAGAGAGTGTTGTATGTCTGTAGAACATGCAATAAGGTGTTCAATAAGAATGATAATTATATGTCTCATATAGGTAAGGTATTCATTGTTTTATTTAACTTACTGTCGTGGCCTAGTTATTGAAAGATGGGAAATCTTAATATCAATACAAGGTCAAATTAACTCTTATTATTATTAGTACAGATTGATAGATAATACACTGCTGGGGAGTTTTTTGCGCTACTTCTCCCCATCCGGAAGTTGTGAAGGGCTGGCGTTTTAGGGGACCGTCTTATATAATTTTGACTTTCAAACATTTCTGATTCTCAGCCTAATACGAAAAAATTACTTGATTTTGTACTTATTTATTTAATAATATTTTAATTAATACTTCAAGCACATAAATGTACATAGGCGGACTTAATGCCATAGGCATTTTCTACCAGTCAACCTTTGTGGTGATGCAGAGACAAACAGTGGTAGGTGCAATAATGAAAATTGAGGAATACATATTTTAAATATAAGCAGAAACCTATTAAAACTATTCAAACTCAAACTCAAAGCATTTATTTCAATTATACCATTACAGGCACTTTTGAATTGTCAAAATTAAGTAGTCGGTCAGTTGGTCAGAAAGTTGAAGCTAGGTGCCCATTCCAAAGCGTAGATCTCTATGGAGAAGAACGGGCAAGAAACTCCATGGACACTCTTTTTAAATCAAGATATTACAAAATCCTGGGTACATTATTCTTGTTGCTTCTATATGTGAGAACAATGTAAAAAAACACACAAATGAAGAAACAATACAAGAAATAAGATTAAAAATAAGCCTTGGCAGTTAAGAGATGACCAGTCTCAACCGACGGCGTTCGTTCACAAACATGACGCTATGAATATATACATATAATTATAAGCACAAATACACACTTATCACTACACTTACCTCACTTGACACTTATCTTTCATACAGCGACCCATGAGCCGTCTCTCCGTCGTCACAAGTGTAAGATCTGTGGCGAGCGCTTCAGTTACCGCTCCACGCTCAACAAGCATACGCGCAGTCACCACACGCCCTACGTGCAGTCTGAGCATTGCTGTCAGATATGTAAGCGGAACTTCACGTTCGCGTGGATGGTGAGTATACGTACAGCTTAAAGAAAATCATGAGCTTCGGGAATCATTCGTCTTATCTTCGGAAATACGAACGCCCGATGGTGAGATCTAATATATTTAGATCTGCTACAACTGTGGAAGTACTTACTTAACTTTTTTGTATAACTATGTTAACAAATAATAGTACAGACGAGCTACCCGATTCTGTTCCGAACTTTCAACCTTATGCTTTAGAGATAAAGTTGAAAATCTATTAAAAAAAATTGACAGATTGTAGTAACTTGATGTGCTGGCGCCTGTACATACTAATTCCATGGTGTACGTCTCTGACGTTTACAATGCAAGTTTATTCGAAATATGAGAAACAAAATGTTATATTATTTTATATTAGCTTCTGCCCGTGACTTCGTCCGCGTGAAATTTCTTGTTCCCCGTCGCATTACTTCGTTTTCGCTTAGAGTTCTTTCTGGCTTTTTTTTCTTTTTGCTTGGCTCCTTAGGATCGTAGCGTGATGTTATATAGCCTATAGCCTTCCTTAAGAATTGGGCTATCAAATGTAAAAAGAATTTTTCAAATCCGACTGGTGGTTCCGGAGATTACTCCCTACATACAAACAAATGATCTCTTTATAATATTAGTATAGATTAATTAGACTTCCTGTACATAATGACGTTTACAATTAAATGTTTGGAAACAAAATCGCGAACGTAGCTCAGTACATTTGAATGAAATCAAGAATCATAATCACAACGCCAAATGATAATGTAATTTCAGTTGAGAGAACATTTCGAGCGCGACCACGACGGGCTGACCCCGCATGCGTGCGACTACAAGGACTGTCGCAAGAGCTTCTTCAAGAAATCTGACCTGGTCGTGCATAAGAGGTAATTATTAAACAAAGAAACAAAAGGTATTTATTGGGACTCACAAAAAAAAAAAAAAACTATATATTAAAACAGAAAAATAAAAAGAAATTGAAACAACAGTCAGGGTGGCAGGGACATCGACGTGCAAGCTGTTACCATGGATTCATTACATAATTCTGAACCCATGTCACTCAGGTTGTCTGGACAAATCTTCAAAATAGCTCGCATTTAACTAGGTCAATAGGGCATTTTATGTGATGGCTAAACACCCTTAGGGTCAAATCACACCGAGATGGCAGCGAAGCGGCGAGCAGTTTCAGTGTCATATAATTTTAAACTTTATCTTCATTACTATAATACATAGTATCGCTTGAGAAACTTGAAAGGCCGTGCGACCGCCCGCGGCGCCTCGAGCACTCCGACGACTCAAGTTTCTCAAGCGATACTATGTATTATTGTAATGAAGATAAAGTTTAAAATTATATGACACTGAAACTGCTCGCCGCTTCGCTGCCATCTCCGTGTGATTTGACCCTTATTTCAGAATTTGTGACGCTACAAAATCTTAGATAATCGAGCGAAAACGTGTCCAGCCATCTTGAAAAACCACTTTTCGCCGGTCTCTCAATCTCGGTAACGGAAGCGATTTTGACGACTTTTTGTATGCACGTGTTTCTGTGA
The DNA here is from genome assembly GCA_947508005.1 of Amphipoea lucens. NCBI lineage: Eukaryota > Metazoa > Arthropoda > Insecta > Lepidoptera > Noctuidae > Amphipoea > Amphipoea lucens. The sequence continues at coordinate 5,221,812 of OX382376.1, read as the reverse complement.
CAAATTAACCCATTTTTCTTACCAACTCCTGTGGAAGCCTGTGAGGCTGGTGTTCATGTAGTAGTGGTTAATGTTTTGTGTCGTTGCCAGATACCACACTGGAGAGCGTCCGTATTCCTGCGATATCTGCAAGAAAGCGTTCCTGCACGCGAGCCATCTCAGGCGCCACGAGCGGGCAGTCGATTGCACCAAGTAGTAAGTACATTAAGGGGGCGGGGGCTAAAGCTAACCCTTCTGGGTACGCTCTTTCTATCGGACGCCTCATACATCGCTTTCCATCAGGCGTGATTGAGGTCAAGAACAGGCCCATTCCATTCAGCAATAAAAAAAGGGAATCGTAAATTTGATTTTTACGTATAAAATTCATCTTTCGATATCAAAATTATCATAAAAATGAGATTTTTTCAAATTGTTTCAGCGTACGCAAAACGGAGACGCGTTCATCGCTACCTCAAAAGCAAAAGGAACTTCCAACAAAGAGCACAAACTGTGATATTAAAATTAAATCTGAAATAAAATAAATTAAACGCCTAGTTACAAAAAATACTTTTTTATTTATAACAACACTTTACACGATTTATAACTTGTAGTTCGTGAATACAATCATAATATACATAAGGCACCGTTTTTAATCGAATTCAGGGAACATACAGTGTGGCGATTAGATTAAAACAACGTATTTTACACACACACAAAATAAAAATTCTAGCTGTGGTATCTTTTTTTCGTTTTAGTATTTAATAGTATTAAACTTAATTTGTTATTATTTGGTAACAATACCATAAAGTTTGTATTGAATTATTGTTGATACGATGGTATCACCCTTGATAAAATAAACTAGACATCACTAGCGCGTCTCTAGTGCCTTATCAGGGGTGGTTTGTTTCGTGACAATTTTAACGCTATTTATTTTGCTTGAAAAAATTCAGTTTTCTATTTTTAGTAAAATAGATTATTTTATTACTTTAACACTGATAAACATTTGTAATAACTGTACTATTTAATGTGATTACCTAACCGCCATTCTGTATACACTACAAAGTAATAAAAAAACATATGCGTATTTTAAATTTTGAGCAATATCCTAAAATAAATGCATAAACTCGTAATTGCTTTACAAATAGACCTTTTGTCGTTATACAGGGTGAAATTGAATTCATGGGCATCCTTTTAAGGGATGATTGTACCCATCATTATAAACAACTTTTACTATGGGACCAAACCTGAAATCGCGAAAAAAAAAATCAGCTCTTCCCTACATTTTGACGAGTTATGTGAACATAAATGCAAGGTACAACTGATTTTTTTTCGCAATTTTAAATTTAGTCCCACAGTAAAAGTTGTTCATAATGATGAGTACAATGACCCTTTAAAAGGATGCCCATGAATTTAATTTCACTCTGTATAACGTGCTAATGACATTTGATCTTAGCGTGATACAATTACGTGGTTGACTACACAATAAAGCTTTTTTTATTACAAAGACAGTTTCCTCAAGTCATCATCATCATCTGCCTAGCCTTTTCCAACTATGCTGGGGTCGGCTTCCAGTCCTACCAGATGCAGCTAAATACCAGTATTTTACATGACGCGACTGCATATTTGACCTTCACAACCCAGTTACTGGGTAACCCGATACCCCTTGGCAACATTGACTTTCAGGCTTCTGACCCGTAACAACTGTCAAAGCTTACAAATCACATTTTCCTTAAGTCTATAAACAATATAATTTCCGTCGTATGGTGATACACGAGTATCAGTATTAGAGAGAGCATTAAAAGAAGGAAAAAAAAAGAATAAGATTTTTTAAATATTTGTTTATCCGTGTTATGATAGCTCCCTGGTCAAGCGGTCAATCTGCCCCGATGCCAGCTTTTCTGACTGGTTTATATTTTTATCTGGACAAGAGCAAAATCTCTTACAAGAGAGGAGTATTTAGACAATACAGAATATCCGCAAAACATTTCCAGTTCGCGTCAAACAAGTTTGCCGCTCTGAAACCAGATTTTCCTATGTGGAACCATCAAATTTTTTGCAAAGTTCACGGTCGATTAAAGTTATCCATGAATCTGGAGTCAAAACACAGAAGGGGGAAGAAAATTTCAGTATTTTTGACCTAGGACGTCTAGTTTTTAAGACATTGCGAAGAACTCAAAAAAGGGATTCCAAATTCCAATAAAAGAGGATTAATGGATGACTTTGATTAACCTTGACTGTGATCTTTGTCAAAAATTGTTATATTTATAGCTTACGTCACCATGTTTGCCGCTCTGAAACCATGTAAATGCAACAATACTTGGATAAACAACGTATGGAACCGTACTATTAACTAAATATGATTTCTTTGCCTTGAAATCAGAACCTAACTAATTAGAATACAAGAAAAAGGAAATCAATTCATTTATCTCTTTAATAATAACACTTCAGCATAGGTCTTAACAAAATTATAAAATAAATGGTTTTCAATTTACAAAATAACCTTAAAAACTTCATCCTAATTGCGTACACACTAGTAATCACAATCTCATTCAATTTAAGAATTCAACAAAATAGAGAATTTGCAATTGATAACTTGACAAACTCTAACATTACTGAAGGTGTTCCCTTCAATGTAGATAGATGTATAGTAAAACTGCGCAGTGCTGTACACTCCCATCCTATTTCAAGTTAAACAAATATCAACTTTATTTCAATGACAATTAAGTTGATTTCAGACTGACTAGCACTATAGAAAAAGTTCTAAAAATGTTTGAAGTTGTAGCGTAAGCTGAACTTTATTACTATAACCTGACACTGACCTGCAAATTGCAAAACGTAAGAGAATTTGAATTTTGCGGACTACCCTGGTGCTTCCCCCCTCCTTAAGTAAGACTTTGATAAGTTCTCAACGTGAAATATTTCAATACAGAAACCGGGTGTAAATCAATTTGTTGATTAAATCTTGATTTATTAGAAGTAGTAGCTGATCCAACGGTCCTGTCCAAATTTCAATAGTTTGTACAAAAATCACATAGAAAAAAGGATTTTCAGTTTTACCCGAATACGAAATTTTTCAAAAAAATTCTGTCCATCGAAACCAAATTCGGACTATTATAAACATTTAAAACAAAAAATAGCCAAATCATTCCAGCCGCTCTCAAGTGATGCGCTTACCAAAACACAGTATTTTTTTTTAAATTTATAATATAGATTTTAACATCACATCAGTCTTAAAATAATTTATCGCTAGACATTCTTCAAGCGTTCCTCTTCTTCCACAATCTTCATCCTCTGCATGAACGCTGCAAGCCCGTTGGCGTTGTCCTCTAGACTCTCGTAAGTATGGTGGTTGTTGCCCAGCTGTGGGAGAGAAATTCTTATTGTAGGAAACAGGTAAGTGCTTACCTTGGTAACATTTCGCACTCTTAGAACATAAATGGCACTATACGTATTTATTGACGTGTAAGGGTCTCCCCACATTTATCGACGCGGAATTGGCTAACGCCGGTCAAAAAAGTCTTTATGTCTACGTAATAAGGATGTTACTAATACCATTCGCAATTTCGCATCGGCTCGGCTCGGACGACGCGGCGCGACGCCGACCGACGGCGAAACGAGCCGTTTGCCTATTAGCTCGGCGATAAGTCGAGTAGTGTGGTGATACGCACTCGGCTTAAGCCGATTCCGCGTCGATAAATGTGGCGAGACCCTAAAAGTGTTTGTACAAACCTACTTACAGAAATAAAATCATTTATCATTTACGAAAATGTTCATTTGACGGTATGGCCATCGCACAATGGTCAATTTCAAGGACTAAGTGCGGAAACCAAACCCATAACATAGAACGGTATGGCCGTATTTTTTTAAGTATTGTATGGGTGATATGGAACTAAAAAAAATTAATTACAGCTTTGTGATTGGCTTAAAATAACAATTTAACTAACGCTGGTTCAGTATCCAGTGGCATCACACTAATAATATAAAGGCGAAAGTTTGTGAGTGTGTGTGTGTGTTTATATGTTTGTTACTTCTTCACGCCTAAACCACTGAACCGATTTAGATCAAATTTGGTATAGAGATAGTTTGAGTCCCGGAAAAAACATAGGCTACTTTTTATCCCGATATTCCCACGGGATCGACATTTACGCAGGTGAAACCGCGAGGCGCAGCTAGTACAATATAAAAGTGTCATTTTTGTTTAGTGCCACTTATGTTTTAAGCATAGAGTAAGTAATGTGTAAGAAGAAAAAATAAAAAAAATAAAAATCTTAAGTGAAAATTTCAAAGAGCTGTGGATTTTGTGATTAATAAATAAATAAATAAGAGACGGGAGTCCCATAGAAAAAGATGAAAACGTCGCTTGTATGAAACTTGTACTAAAACTGAATACCAACATAACAAAAATGACACGGACTGTGCGCAGACTGCACATGATAAAGCGAGACAGCGATAGCCGCCATTGTGTTTAGTACACGTTTCATAGTTTCTTTTTTTATTAAACAGTTGCGTCAGACTGGTTTTAAGGGTGCGATTCATCATCTCCCGACATTATGTAGTAGTAATCGTACATAAGTGGGTACTCACGAATCGCTTGACCCACTTGGACAGGTGCTCGGTGTAGTACTCCAGCCGGTACCGCTCGTCCAGCAGCAGCACTGCACCCCAGTCGGCGCGGTGCCGCACGCAGCGCCCGGCCGCCTGGTTCAGTGCTCTGGGGAGTGTAGAGGGTGATGATACAGCTGGCAATCTACTTCAAGCTGCAATGGCTCTTTCTTCAAAAGGCCCTGCATTGTACCGTCAAACGGGGTCAATAGGGATGCAGGGGTGAATCGGGACAAAACTTTAACAGGGATTTTAACATTATATATAGAATATAGTAAAGAAGAATATAATTTGTGGGCAAAAAGGGCTCTTAATGTGTTTACTGTAATTTAATTAACGATTACGTGCCCTTAATGACAACAAACTATATTATTTCAACGTTAAAATCCATTTTAAGGTTTCGTCCCGATTCACCCCTGCATCCCTATTCACCCCGTTTGTAGGTAACTCACATAATGTCTTAATAATACAGCGTGGCTGGGAGTTACAAAATGTCGGCGCCATCTAGTTTTAAAATATTGACGCGTAAGCATCAAACTTGATGCTCGGTGACACGTGCATTTGTTATAGTATTTTTTATCCCAATAAGCGACGCTCGCTTTACTTGTGGTTAACAAGTGTACAAACACGCTGTGAATGTGTGTGTAAGCGCTCTCAGTACCGTCCGAGACAATGGTGCAGTCGGAAATGTTTGTGTGTTTATGTGCTGGTGCTACTCGTTTTCACGCACAGTTAGAGCGCGTTGGTATACTTGGTTATACAAGTAAAACGCGTGTCGCTTCGTGAGATAAAAATACTGTACTGCGAAGCCTCGTACTCGCCTCACGTTCCGAGCCGCCATAGTTTTCATTGGGTTAAAGATGGACGGCGCCGCCAAAGCCGACCTGGACGCGTACCACGAGGACTGGGTCGAGGTGACACGGGAAAAAAGTTCCTGGAAAGATTTGGAGGAGGCCTTTGCCCAGCAGTGGGACAGTATAGGTTAACAAAAAAAAAAAACTAACCTATAAGCTTGCACTCGTAGCCATTCCCTCCCGTCGAGCAAGCTCCTCTCCTTCATATATTTGTTGTTGTACTCCATCTTCGCACTGACTGCCGTATCGAATGTGTTCGGGTATGGTATACCCACCTGGAGACGAGAACAGCAGGTTTTAGAGAGAGATTTGAGACCTACTTCTTATAAACAACTAGCTGCGCCCCGCGGTTTCACCCGCATAAGTTTCGATCCCGTGGGAATATCGGGATAAAAATTAGCCTTGTTAATCCTGCTTATAAACTATCTGTGTACCAAATTTCATCCAAATCCGTTTAGTAGTTTGTGCGTGAAGAAGTAACAAACATACAAACACACTCACAAACTTACGCCTTTATAATATTAGTGTGATAATTACTTACACATATAACAGCTCTGGCCTGGTAGTCCTTGAAGTCCATACCCTCGGATACCTTACCGCGGTATATCGCGAATAATAATGCGCCTTTCTCAGTGCCCACGGTCTGGTAGAAATCCTGGAAGAAGCAATGAGAACCATTATACTACATGGGTCATGGGTAACGTGACCATTTATTTTTTTTGTCAGGGCGGGATGCTTGCGGAAAAACAAAAAAAAAAACCGAGTGTGCTTATGACCACACGACTGAAGTGAAACTTCAAACGTATTTGGCTATGAGAGGAAGAGAGAAAGAAAATGTGCGCGCGCACTGCTTTCTCTTGCTTATATCCCCCACTCAACTCCCGTTCGCCTCGCCCGATCACACTTTTCGTAACGCTTACGTTACGCGTTCGCCAGCTTAATCCCCAAGTCAAGCGTGCGTAAAGAAGTTTCAATTCATAAAACTTATTTTACTAGGTATTTATTAAAAAGAGAAAAGGACAAGAAAAGTAATATATTAGGTGTATTAATATGTAATTTTAATATTACATTGCGGTCGAAGACGCATTTGTTTTGTATTTGACGGTGGAGCAAATTAGTTTTAAAATGTCGGGCCTCGGCACTTACTTGCTAAAGACATTCGCAATTTATTTGTCAAAAATGGAAACAAATATAACGAATTAATGGAAAAATAACTTTAATTGCTACACAATAAAGTTCAGTTTACGCTACAGCTTCAAAAATTTTTATAACTTTTTCATTAGTGCTAGTCACTCTGAAATCAATTTAAACATCATTGAAATAAAGTTGATATTTGTTTAACTTGAAATAGGGTAGGGGTGTGCAGCACTGCGCCCCATTTACTACATGTACTCACATCCATGGTCTCCTCGTGGTCACCTCCATGCCTCTTCTCACAGAACACGTTCTTCAGTTGGTTCATCTCGTCCCACAAACCTGTCTCTCGCCAACTGAAACATTAGACTTAACATATGAGGGAATATGCTGTGTTTGGAGGACATGGCTCATTTTAAACAAACAATATGCATGCTGAACATGTTTCGCTTGCACTACGTTTTTTTTTTTTTATAATAATTATTTATTTAATAAAACGTTTACAAATGGTGTAAATTTAGCCAAGAGTAGCAAATTTTCCATACAATTATAGTGTCTAAAAATAAACTAAAACATGTTTTATTATACTGGTTCGGAATTAGAGTGTTAGGTAGCGACACGCCCGAACTAGGTTTATTCAAACCTGTGTTTCAGGCCATGACTTTGTTTTGGTTAAGCCGAATGAGGAACAGGGTGTAAAGTTTACTCATCTTTCATAGAAAAGGGAGGATTGGTCGACCAGACGGGTGGTGTTTGGTGGGCTATTGCCCGAATATTGATGTCACGACGTTGAATACAAGGTGTTTTTTTTATATCCCAATACTCTAGGGGGTCATTGTAGGTACTCATCATTATGAACAAAGGGGTTTGAAGGTTTTGGCCCTAAAATCAGCCGCCATTTTGATTTTTTTTCAGAATCGCGGTGCACAACAAAAGTTATATATTTAGATAGAGGACACTTATACAAACAAAAATGTAATATAACATAATATCCTAAAGCGTCAGGTTTCGGAGTTATTCACCAAAATATAAGTCGAAAACAACAAGGATTTTTTTGTTTTTTTTCTCTCTAGGTGAGCATATTGAACTATTTAGGTAATAGAAACGTTATGAAACCTTTATGGAGAAGAAACAAAAAAAGAATAGACATTTTTTAAATAAATAATTAAACACCGCAATTTACAGTTCGTTTTTTAATCCCAGAGACTAATCTGACAAATGTAATGTAAAACTTCTATATTAAAAAAAAACGAAAATAGAAAAGACTTAAATGTCAGATTAGTCTCTGGGATTAAAAAACGAACTATAAATTGCCGTGTTTAATTATTTATTTAAAAAATGTCTATTCTTCATTTGTTTCTTCTCCATAAAGGTTTCATAACGTTTCTATTACCTAAATAGTTCAATATGCTTACCTAGAGGGAAAAAAAACAAAAAAATCCTTGTTGTTTTCGACTTATATTTTGGTGAATAACTCCGAAACCTGACGCTTTAGGATATTATGTTATATTACATTTTTGTTTGTGTAAGTGTCCTCTATCTAAATATATAACTTTTGTTGTGCGCCGCGGTTCTGAAAAAAAATCAAAATGGCGGCCGACCTTAGGGCCACCCTCCATACAAAAATCTTCTAACCCCTTTAATATGGGACCAACCTGAAATTGCGAAAAAAATAATCAGCCGTTCCCTACATTTATGTTCGCATAAATCGTCAAAATGTAGAGAACAGCCGATTTTTTTTTCACGATTTTAGTTTTGGTCCCATAGTAAAAGTTATTCATAATGATGAGTAGAATGACCCCTAGAGTTATGGGATATAAAAAAAAACACGTTGTATATGCTAGTCGCGCGGTAAACTCTGCTAGCGCGATGGAGGATTTTACGTGACGTCAGTGTGATGCACGTCGACCGTAGGTTCAATTGAGGTAAGGGACAAAATACCCAAAATGAGTTGAGTATACAGTTTTGTTCAGAATTTTTCGCTCTATTGAATGGTAATTATGAAAAAATTCTAGCTTAAAAAAAAGTCCCTTACCCTAATGATTTTTGGATCCAAATTTCGAACCAGCTCCATAATAACGTTCGAAAAAAAAAACATTGTAGGCTTCTCCTGAAAAATCGTATTTTCTCCGTTACCTCAATTGAACCTACGGTCGGCGCTATGTAGATGGTAACAAAGATATTCATGAACCTCGCAGTTTCTTGTGAACCATGGTGTATTTGTGATATTTTTAACTACACACATCAAAAGTGTCTAGGGATCAAGCATTTTTATGCGGATTTCTTGAGATTGAGATGTGGCTTTGTAATAAATTTATGATTTTATAAATTTATATGGATCCTTTTTGGTGCATTTCATAATTTGAATCAGGAACTGTGAATCAAATTCGAGTAAAAGATGAAAATCAGCTGTCAATATTTTCCCTATAAAAACATACAACGCATTGAAGACATTATTAGTGCTACTGTTTCCCTACTACTGATTAAAACCAACGTTATTATGGAGCGGCGACGTCATTTAAGCAGGGAAGAAATGCTCAGAGCCGTGGGAATGATAGAAGCTGGTTCCCGGCAACGTACTGTGGCTTTAGCTCTGAATACAAGTCAGAGTGTTATCAGTCGACTTTGGACACGTTACCGAAGCACTGGTACCGTGGCTGAGCGTCATGGAGGACGGTATCGCTGCACCACACGGAGACAAGACCGATACATTCAAATCTTAACTCGAAGAGCTCCAACAATAACCGCCATGATGTTAGCCGTGAGGCTTCATCACTCTTCAGGGAACTTAATTAGCGACCAAACAGTCAGAAACCGCTTGCATGAAGTGAACCTTCATTCCCGAAGACCGCTACGGGTACCACCTATAGCAATGCACAATCGTAGGATTCGATATCAATGGGCTCTTGAACACAGAAATTGGGCAGAAGAACAATGGCGTTTTGTGTGCTTTTCTGATGAGTCTCGTTTTGGTATGAGACCGGATACAAGACGTATACGACACTGGAGAACCCCTGGACGCCAACAGCGATTAAAATCCTGCCAGGAAGTCCATCCTTATAGTGGTGGAACCATCATGGTATGGGCGGGTATTTGGATCGGCGGAAGAACTGAGTTGATTTGGATCAGAGGCAACCTCAACGCTCAAATTTATGCTGAGACGATTGTATCAGACGTCATCGTTCCTCTACAAGTGCAAATCGGTCCCTTATTTCAGTTAATGCATGATAATGCACGACCGCACACCGCAAGAGTTGTAAGACAGACTCTCGCCGCAACTAACATCAATGTCCTGCCCTGGCCTGCTCAGTCGCCAGACTTGAACCCGATTGAGCATGCATGGGATATGCTACAGAGAAGAGCTCTGCCGAATATGGAGGGTATCCAGTCGCAAGAAGACCTTTTTTTGTTGTTGCAACGAACATGGGCGGCCATTCCACAGCGTGATTTGGATGAACTCATTTTGAGTATGCCAAACCGATGTTCTTGTGTTGTTAGTGTTCGCGGTAGAAACACGGATTATTAATTGTTTAAGTTACCCAATAAAATTTTAAAGAAAACTGTTATTTCAGTCTTTTTTTCGAACTTTTGTGTTAGTGGTTCAAATGTCAAAAATCCCTTTATTAGGAAAATGGCAAATTTCTTTATTAATGCAAAGGTGACTTGGTTTATCGTTACTGTGACAAACGAAAACACTTTATTTGATGAATCCTTAAAGAAAATTTTAATTAATATCAATCAGGAGAAAAGTTATTGCAAAAATATATGTTGATCCCTAGACACTTTTGATGTGTGTAATTAAGGTAACGTAATTAAAACTCACTCTTGAACCAGTTTGTCCCTCAGCGAGTAGGAGGGCAGGAAGCACAGCACGCCGTGCGGCGCGAGCTTGCACACGCGCACGATGGCGGCACCTAGAGCACGCCGCGCGCGCGGGGAGTTCACTCCCGCTGCTGTGTAGCGCACCGGGCCCGACGCGTCGCCCACTAGCGTGCCGATCCACACCTGCCATGGGAACATAGCATTGAATAGTCTTTATTACGTACGCTATACGAATTACAGATATAAATGTAGAAATTTTACATATGGTCACACCCCGGACACTCCATACAACACTCGCAAAATAATTACCTACTACTACTACATTAAAAAATGACGTTTGTATACGTATGAATGTGTGCGTGAGGTACTTGTGTTTGCGAGCGCTCTTGTTAAAGAACTGCGACGAGTACGCCGAAGTGCGGGGTGAGGTGCGGTAACTGATGTTAGTGCGGGGAAGGGAGTGTCCTTTCTGTACGTAGTATTTTAAGTATTCTGTGATATGGTGACACAATGGGCGGTCTTATCGTTAAAAGCGATCTTTTACAGTCAATCTTCAAGCTCCGCGCGTATCCTATTTGATACGAAACAATAAAAAATCAATTGTGTCTCATTAGCGGAGCTTGAGAGGTCACAAGAGAAGGACAGACAATACTGCCATATAGTCAGTAGTGTACCATTTAACCTTTTGAACGCCAGAGTATAAACGTATCGCCGTACCCCTGACGCCAGGCCACTTTAACAAAACAAGACACACACACATAAAACAACAAATTTCTCGATATTGGTAGTTTATTTATATTAGTTTTATGCAATACAATATATACGGAAGCTTAAACTTTTAAATTATATAAATAAAAACACACAAAGTTAAGGATTAAATTGTTTATTTCATAATATGGTGCGACCCGTGCGACGTGTATTTTGTCATATATTTGTGACGTTGGCGTTCAAAAGTTTAAAGATGGAGATTAGGTAAACATCTTCTTAACTAGACATATCAACACAGTTCACAGAAATGCGGAAAACGCACAGCCCCAAAGCTCTATCGTCTTATCAAAAATTACAAAACCGGAAGACCAACTCTCGTAATTAAAAACGTTCAAAATCTAGTCGCAATCTCATCTCAGCGACAATCAATGTCAAAAATGTGGGGAAATTAGAGGTATTTTTGACAGATTGAAATCAGTCTGTAAAAGTTCTTAGAATTGCCCTTCTGATCTAACTTTAGCCCGAGCTTTGAACTTTCGAGCCAAAATTTGTATTTCGAACATTATTCCCAATTAATTGACAATTAGGACCGGACCAAGTTCTTAGTTTTGAATAAAGAACTATTTCGGTCACAGTTAGGTTCTTATTAACCGACTTCAAAAAAAGGAGGAGGTTATCAATTCGGTTGAATATTTTTTTTTTTTCACTTTTCACTGCGATGCATCTAAGGTCCGGGGTTTCTAAATCTCCGAGTTAACTAGACGAAAACAAACATAGCTTAAAATAAATGTTCTTGTTTATCGATTTTATTCAATTTCGAGCGGCCATTATTGTTTACATCTTTGGCAAATTTAGAAACGCCGGACCTTAGCTATTACACGCTGATGACTCACTCTGTCCTCGGGTATGACGTGGTTGGGCGACACGCGGTGCGGGAAGCTGGTGGCGAGCTCGGAGTGCAGGCTGACCAGCGGGGTGAGTGTGCCGGACGCCAGCGCGATGCAGCGAGCCGGGTGCAGGCCTTCCATCACGATGGCTGGGTTCATACACATCAGGGAGAGGGTGTAAGTCTGGAATTAAGAAATGTGAGTTTATATTTGAGGCGTCTAGTTGCAAACCCCGCTAAAACGGTTTTCAGTTGAAAATGAGTTAAAAATGCAGTATGAAAAAAAAAAAATATTTTCTCTAACAGTTACATAGCTTATTTTTGAGCTAAACCCACTATAACCTTACGAAAACGACAATTTAAATGCAATGTTCGCAGCAAAACCCGACATAAACACTCGTGTGAACTGCAAAAGCCGATATAATGAAATCGTCCAATCACAGCACAGCAATAGCGTTATACGAAATGTCAAAACCCGACATAATTTGACAGGTCAATAGCAAAACCCGATATAAACTGACATTTCACTCGCAATACCCGCCAAAATTGAGTGTCACTTGCAAATCCCGCTATAACAGATTTCAGTCTGCTTTTATTCCGCTTTGTAGACCTCACTGTGCATATTGTACGAGTCACCTATCGTACATGGCACGCGCGCATTGCATAGATCAGCACTTTTCCGTTGCCTTGCACAAATTATAGTGTAATGCGACAGTACACGATCAGCGTTCATAGTCAGCTGTACTCATTCACACATTCATATAGCATTAGTTACGTCGTAGTTAAATATACTCAATAAACCATCATCTTTGACTATCCGTGACTTATCATTCAAGCTAACATACAAGGTGTGTGCGACCCATTCAGCAGCGCATACATCTTTTTGGTCCTTCGAGCCTCAAGATTGTAAGTAGTCCGAGTTCTCTTGTGCGGTGGCGATTCAGTTGGACTGGCAGACCAGAAGCAGCATCTGACTAGCTCAATAAAGGAAGCATCACCTGGACAGAGGATACGGGCCGCGGAGATCATTGCACCAGCATCAGCAAAGACAAGAGACACCGAAGCACATCAGCAGTATCGTCAGAAACAGATTTGGTGACTCAAGGTACTTATCACATTTTTCCATCATGGAGGGAGTTATTCAAACTCAATATCAAGTCATGGAGGCTATGCATAAACTTCTGATCAATTTCAAAAAAGACGGAGGAAGCCGTAAGACTCCCGACAGTGTGCAGAAGAAAATAGACCTTCTCGACAAGTATTGGGCAGAATTTCAAAATAACCACGAGAAGATTCGCGAACGCGAAGATCCTTCTCATCAATACTTTGTGCAGGATTCCCATGAACAGACAAGACAATTTTACAGAAGCACTAGGGAACTTTTTGTCAAGTATTTAACTCAAGAACAAAAACCAGCATCACCCGTATTAAAGCCGTCAACCTTTACTTTCGAGCAGGCACCGTCACCCTCGCAGTCATCGGAGCCAAAACTCCTTCAAGAGCAAGGTGCAGGTGGAGCTGGACTAGGTAACCAATCACACATTTCAATAAAGGTGCCTGAAATAGCTGAGATTGCGAATGACAGCAAAATAGACGACATGTTACGCAAACAAAGGAGCAATATCAAAGCGTTCCAAAGAACCGCATCAAACATCAATGTGGACCTCCTCAAAGAAAATTGGCAGTTTGAAGACGCCTTAAAGGTGTTAGAGTCAAGGTAGAAAGCAGTACCCAGTAAGCCGGCGTACAATATGAGATGTCTTACAATACGTGCGAACTCGTTTACAACCAAATGAAAGCAACCATCAACTCCAAAATGTGGTCAGTTACTCACCGAGAAAGGTCGACGCCGAAGATCGAAATTCCAGCGTTTAGTGGTAGCTACGAGCACTGGACAGCATTCAAAGATTTATTTGTTGAGACCATCCATTCTAGTCCGTCTCTTTCTAACGCACAGAGGATGCAGTTTCTCAAAAGCAAAGTGAAAGGCGAAGCCGAGAAACTTATTCAGCATCTATCAATCAGCTCGGAAAATTATGAGACTGCATGGGAGATCCTTAACCGCAGATACAACAACAGAAAATTGATCTTCACGTCACATCTCAACTCATTGCTCGGTGTTCCTATCACTCAACATTTATCAGCAGCATCAGTCAAAAAACTCCACGACACGACGAAAGAATGCATCAATGCAATCAAGAACCTTGGTGTAGACACGTCATCGTGGGACCCAATATTGGTTCATTTGCTTTCACAAAAGTTGGATACGGTGACTCATAACGACTACTTAGAGTCACTGGTGGAGCCGCGTGAGCTACCCAACATAGCAGACTTTCTCAATTTTCTAGAAGGAAAATTTACATCATGGGAATCATCTCGTCGTAAGCCAGAAGCAGCAAAACCATCTCAGTCAGAGCCTGCACAGAATAACAAGAAATTTCATTCGTATAAAGCATACAGCGCTAATCAGAACAAAAACAATAAGTATAAATCAAACTCATTGACAAAAGACAACGAAAGTGCAACAAACTGTCCACATTGCAATCAAGAGCATAAGTTGTTTTCGTGCAAAACATTCCTCGAATTACAACCTGACGCAAAACGGAAAGCAGTTGCGAAATACAATTTATGCAAAAACTGCCTAAATGTACATACGAATGGCAAGGAATGTGCGTCAAGAAAAACATGCCGCGTCTGTAACTCAGATCATAATACACTGCTTCACGACGCTTACGGCAAATGGGGTGGACAGAAATCAAACAGCAACTCAGTGCAACAAACGACAGCTGCCGCTGATAGTAAGAAAACAACAAGCGACAGCAGTAACCACGTGTCTCAAGAAGATGTAACAGAAACTCTGCTTACCACAGCATTAATCAAAGTGCAAGCATATGATGGGTCCCTGATAACTTTAAGAGCACTTCTTGATCAGGGTTCACAAACATCCCTGATAACGGAAAAAGCAGCACAAAAACTACGATTACCGCGTGGCCGCTGCAAAGGTGTCATATTCGGTGTCGGGGCGAAAGAAAATAATTGCAAAGGTGTCATACGAATCACGTGCAGTGCCATTCACGGTGATTATACATTTGACACCGATGTTTTTATTATGCGCAATTTAATCAATAATTTGCCTAACAAATCATTCACAAAACCAAAATCATGGATATTTATAAAAGATATCCCATTGGCAGATCCAGATTTTCATGAGAGTCGTCCTGTAGACATTTTACTCGGGGCTGAGATATACTCAAACATAATCCAAGAAGGTATCATCAGGCACAACAAATCACAACCAGTCGCACAGCAAACACGTTTGGGCTGGATTTTATGCGGAACCGTGCAAACAACATTTCAATGCAACGTTGTGATGAATAACATTGATGACATTCAACAATTTTGGACAGTAGAAGACATAGCAGAAAACTCAGGAATGTCGCAGGATGATCTGGATTGTTTGCAGCACTACAAGAACACAACAACTCGCGACGAAGAAGGTCGTTACATTGTTGAGCTACCCTTCGAACCAAACTTTCAAGAAAAGCTAGGAGCTACGAAACCGATGGCTTTGGCACAGTTCAGGCAACTTGAGAGAAAATTTTGCAAACAGCCAAAATTAGCAGAAGCATACAGACAGTTTATTCATGAATATCAAGCACAGAATCATATGGTCGAGTGTACTAGTAACGTGACACCGACTTGCTACTTACCTCACCATTGTGTTCATCGCGCCGATTCCACGACTACGGCGTTAAGAGTAGTATTCAATGCATCGGCGAAAACATCAACAGGCCATACTTTGAACGACCTCATGAAGCGTGGCCCGAATTTACAGCAAGACCTCATGTCATTGATCTTGCGATGGAGGCAATATCAGTTCGCATATACGGCGGATATAGAAAAAATGTATCGACAGATACTTTGCAACACTGAACATCAAGCCTATCAGAAGATACTATGGAGGAATTGTCCTGACCAACGCCTACGTGAATATCAGCTCACGACAGTCACTTACGGCATGAAAGCAGCTCCATTCTTAGCTATGATGACATTGAAACAGTTGGCAGCTGATGAAGGCCACAAGTATCAGCACAGCAGGGCAGCACAAGCGTTGCAAGAAGAATTCTATATGGACGACCTTGTAAGTGGAAGCATCACGTTATCGTCAGCCAAACAACTGCAAGGCGATTTGATCCGGTTACTACGGTCAGGAGGTTTCAACTTACGTAAATGGTCAGCTAACAACGAAGAATTACTCCAAAACGTCAGCAAAGCATCCTCAAGTCAACCATCATTCGATTTCAAGCAAGTAGAATCAACAAAGACGCTCGGGCTGAAATGGAACCCCAATGAAGATACATTCTCGTTCGAGCTAAAAATAAGCAAAACAAAACCAACAGAAAAACATACAAAACGTTCATTACTATCAGATATCTCAAAGATATTTGATCCACTCGGTTGGTTAGCTCCGATTACAACCAAATTAAAACTTTTATTCAAGCGAGTTTGGCTTTCCAAGATTCAGTGGGATGACCAGCTTCCGGTTGAAATAAGCACCGAGTGGGAAAAAATTAAAGCAGAGCTACAAAACATCAACCAGTTCAGAATACAAAGATGGTATCAGATAGAAGAGCAAGACACAATTCAACTGCACGGCTTCTGCGACGCTTCAATAAAAGCATATGCGTGTGTTGTGTATTGTAAAATTGGTACCAACATTTCACTCGTCGCTGCAAAAACAAGACTTGTACCAGAGAACAAAAAGCTCACTTTACCACGTCTAGAGCTGAGTGGGGCGCATTTACTTACAGCACTTATGCGAAAAGTGCAGCAAGCGCTCAACGGACGCAAAATCACAGTTTTTGGTTGGAGTGACTCAACTGCAGTTCTCGGCTGGATTCAAGGCAATATCAATCGCTGGACACCATTCGTAGCGAACAGAGTCAAACAAATTAAAGACGTAATACCATCAGACAATTGGCATTACGTAAAATCAGCTGACAACCCAGCCGATTGTGCCAGCCGTGGCATTACAACAGAACAACTGCAGCAACATAATCAGTGGTGGAGCGGCCCGCAATTTCTCCCTGGATTCAATGAGTCATCAGTTGCAGAGAAGTGTATCTACGTCACGGATGAAGAGGAACGAAAATCAAAACAAAGCAACGTCACTATTCGTCAACCTCATAGCGATGATGTCATACAATCTACACTACAAAGAAACAGTAATTTGACACGTGCCGTGCGGGTGTTTGCATGGATGCTACGTATCACACGACGTCACAGCGAGCGCACTGCTTACTTGAACGGAAATGAATTGGAAACCGCAAAACATATGATTATAAAATATGTACAAGAATCAGAATTTTCTGAAGAAATAAGCATGCTGCGAAAACAGGAGCAAGTACATAACAAAAGTAAAACTTTGAGCCTCAACCCGTTTTTGGACAAGGATGGACTTTTGAGAGCGGGAGGCAGACTCAAGCATGCGAATATTGACGAAAATATGAAGCATCCACTAATCATACCACACAGCAGCCACCTTACTGACCTCATTATCGACCAAGCCCACCGCCACATGTTTCATGCGGGGGCTCGGACGACGCTCGCGAATATCAGAAAAAACTACTGGATATTAGGCGGAAACAGAGCCGTAAAGAAACGCTTACATGCATGCATTACTTGTAAGAAGCATAAAGCTGTCATACAAAAGCAAATGATGGGGGACTTACCTGAATCTCGGAGCAATCCATCCCGCCCTTTTCAGCACACCGGTGTTGATTTCACAGGATACGTTGACGTGAAGACCAATAAAGGGCGAGGAGTCAAGACAAGCAAGGGATACATCGCAGTGTTCGTGTGCATGGTGACAAAAGCTGTGCACCTCGAACTCGTGTCAGACTTGACCTCATCTGCATTCTTAGCTGCTCTAAAACGCATGTCTTCACGTCGGGGTAAACCACACCATATCTACAGTGACAATGGTACCAATTTTGTTGGGGCCAATAAAGCACTGCAGCAAGAACTGGCAGAACTACGCAAGACATTCAACGACGAGTTCTATACAGGGATCAATGAGTTGGGAATACAGTGGCATTTTAATGCCCCCGCCTGGCCAAGCGCAGGAGGCCTTTGGGAAGCAGCAGTAAAAAGTCTGAAGCATCATCTTCGACGTGTTGTTGGTGAGCAAAAACTCACGTTCGAGGAATACAGTACTTTACTGGCTCAACTCGAAGCATGTCTCAACAGTCGGCCGCTGTGCGCACTTACAGAGGACCCAGATGATTTGAATTATCTGACTCCATCACACTTCTTGAGCAGCGGACCCATACTGACCATTTTAGACACCGAGCAAGATGAAAGGACAAGGTGGAAGCGAACACAGAAAATTTTCGAAGACATTTGGAAAAGGTGGCAATCCGAATATCTTGCGATACTCTCAACAAGGAGTAAATGGAAGAGACCTCACAAAAACGTTCAAGTAGATGACGTTGTCATCATTCACGAGCCTAACCTTCCCGCGGGAAGATGGGCTCTGGGCAGAGTCACTGAGCTACATCCCGGTACCGATGGACTGGTCAGGGTTGTTACCCTGAAAACAATAAATGGGTACCTCAAGCGCCCAGTGATAAAACTGTCTGTGTTGGTATCTGAACCCAAATCAACTACAGTAGACGAGCAGGACAGGAAAATGTCAGACAGCCAAAATATCAAACCCAAGGACAACCAATCAAAACGACGACCTGGAATGGCGTCTAATCTGATAGCAACTCTCGTTACACTATTTCTCTTCATGACATCCGTCTTCGGCCACGAACAGTTAGCACCTCCGTATACTTTGACAACAATACACAAAGCACTCTATTTTGACCGAATATCAAACATGCAGTTTATTCGCGACGAATGGAAACTCATCGTGTATTACGACATGAGCCCTTATTGGGACGGTTCGGCAACCTTCGAAAAATACCTCAAACAAATAAACAGCGTATGTGAAAGAGAAACAAACAAAGTTCTCTGTGACATCATCCTACTGCAGCTACGTCACTCTCATGACGAACTGATGTACTACAATGGAATGTTACTGAATCAACATTTCGAAGAACGCACACGACGGCGGCGAGGCCTCATCGACGGTGTGGGTTATGCTGCCAACAGTTTATTTGGAGTTCTAGATCAACGCTTCGCCGATCAATACAAGCAGGACATATCTCTTATACAAGAAAATGAAAATCACTTGGCACTCCTGTGGAAAAACCAGACCTCAGTAGTAGAAGCAGAATATAATCTACTCAAGAGAACTGAAGAGTCAACTAATCGGCAACACAAGGCCATCAATCAACATTTAAACAATCTTACAAAGGCCACCAATACGTTGAACAAAAACTTGCAAGAACAAGAAGTGATGAACGAGCTAGCCCTGTCCACCATCATAGCTACAAATATGCTCACGAAGCTAAAGTCTATACAAAATACAATAATCGACACAATAACAGACGTCCATCATGGAATGTTCAGCGTCCATTTGCTATCGCCGAAACAATTACGAGATCAACTCAGCATAATCTCAGGACAATTATCGCGAGAGCTATCCTTACCGATAGAAAACATACAGACTGAACTACCAAAAATTTACCACCTTCTGAAGGTCAAAACAAGGGTAACTCAGAAATACGTCATATTTGAAATTAGAATACCACTGGTCAACAGAGAGAGTTATGACCTATATCAACTCATATCAATACCACAACAACATGGTAACGCTACAGTCGCCGTCGTGCCGATATCAGATTACATCGCGATTAACTTACGCAAAGACACCTATCTGACAATGACGGCGAGGGACATACAACAATGTGTGCAGTACGACGAGTCTACTCGCCTCTGTCACTCCCGAAAACCCATCTTCCAGTTTAAGTCAGAAGACAGCATGTGCATCCAAGATATGGGCACAAACAGATGTCTTACAAGCATAGCAGCATGCCGCAATAATTGGATAGAATTGAACAAAATAAATACTTACCTTTATTATTGTTGCGGACAGTGTGCACTTCGTGTCATATGCGGGTATCACATTACCGCAATACAAATCGCTAAGGCCGGGGTCATAGCACTGGATTCAGATTGCGTAATTAAAGCACAAGACTTTACCGTTTTTCCACACAAACTGGGATACTCTGAAATTAAAACTACGGTTGACATGGAATCACAGCAAATCGCACCTATCAACCACATCATCAACGTCACCTTGCCACAAGTTGAATTCAACATCACTGATCACGAAACCTCATTGCGACACATCAGAGAACAGATCGAGCAGATGAAATCAGAACACGCCTTGAACTCTGGAATCTCAAGCCACGATATCTATCAATATTCAGCAATCTACGTGTTGTTGCTGGGCGCTGTACTAGTAGCCGTAGTTTATATGTGTCGGTGCATTTATCGTCGTCGCCAGAGGAGCGCCAACCTACAGTCGGACTCCGAGCCGCAGCCTCCGGCGCCGCAGGCGCGAAGACAGAGCGCGGTCCCCGTCATCGAGCCAAAGCCACGCACTAGAGACTCGAAACAGCCACGAGAAGAGGCGGTTGAATTAAAAAACTTTTCTAGCTTACTCAGCAGCATCAAGCGCCACAAGAGGACACCTCCTATTTTCGTCACACCGGTGTCTGGTGACAGTGACTAATTCAAGTTACGGCTAAGAATAGTTTTAATTTATGTAATGTAACTTGGGTGAAATTTATAAGTTTAGCATTTAAGCACTCTGTAAACTCATTCTCATCATTCACTCACATCTCTCTCGCCCGGGAATATGTACGAGTCACCTATCGTACATGGCACGCGCGCATTGCATAGATCAGCACTTTTCCGTTGCCTTGCACAAATTATAGTGTAATGCGACAGTACACGATCAGCGTTCATAGTCAGCTGTACTCATTCACACATTCATATAGCATTAGTTACGTCGTAGTTAAATATACTCAATAAACCATCATCTTTGACTATCCGTGACTTATCATTCAAGCTAACATACAAGGTGTGTGCGACCCATTCAGCAGCGCATACACATATATTATTAATTAAATTACATAATCACTTAATTATTCACAATAATACATCTGTTTGTAAACCGTTTTGTGAAGTATAAATTCTTAAAACGTTTTTTTTTGTTTGTGAGCATTCTGTGAAAACCGTTTTAACGGGGTTTGCAACTAGACGCCTCATATGTGATTGGCTCTCAAGATTAACATCGATATTCTAAGACATTTCCTCTAAATTCGGGATCCAGTCAACTCCACCTTGACTTGGTCTTCCTCACTCTCATCAAAACTCAAGAGCTTGCCAAGGGCAGTCGATTTGAGGTGAGGAATCATCTGCCAAACTGAAGGTATCTGAGAACCTACCTCAGGAATCCTTGAAGCTAACATTGACATGTGAAAACATACCTATCTGACGTTATATGTGCGAACTTTGTTGTGAAGAAAAGCTAATCAATAAGAAATTACTTACGCCATCTTCGTCCTACGCAGCAGAAACAAATAGGTATTCAATTAATATAATATAATAATAATATTCCACAACTATCACACAACGCCATCTAGTCCCAAGCTAAGCAGAGCTTGTGTTATGGGTACTAGACAACTGATAAACATACTTATATATTTCTAAATACATACATATTATAGATAAATTACACCCAGACACAGAACAAATGATCGTGCTCATCACACAAACATTTGTCCTGGGTGGGAATCGAACCCACGACCTCCGGCATAGCAGTCAGGGTCACTAACCACTAGACCATCAGGCCTGTCGAATTCGTCGAATTGTCGAATTAGTATTACGATTTATTTAATACGTTAACTAAAGAAAACTGCTTTACATATTTGATTAAATTACATTTTAACGGTCTTATTTATAAACGTCTCCTAAAGGAGAAGTCTCATCTCCCATAGAAAATTACCCCATGTCGGACAGCAAAGAGAGCTATCTCAAAAAATCGCTAAAAATTAATAAAAAAGAAATACATACTTCCGGTTTCAATCCTTACTGGCTAAAATACGAAAAAATTGCTCTGAATATTCGTTCAGGGGTAGTATTTATAATTATTTAGCAAAATGTGCTGATTTAGTTTTAGAATTGTATAAAATCAATTATTTTCTAACTGAACAGACAGCTGTGCTGCTGGGGAGTTTGTTCCGCCACTTCTTCTCCCCAGCGAAAGCACTAGGAAGTGGCGAAGGGCGGGCGTTTTGGGGGACTGTCTTTTGTAATTTTGACGTTCGAAAGGTGCTGATTCTCAGCCTAGTTTGAATAAATGACTTTTGATCTTGAAGAACGACTAGAAATGCAATAAAAACATACTACTGGTTTTAATCCTTAGGGTGCGTTTCCACTGAAGCGGAGCTGGGCGGAGCGGAGCGGAGACGTGCAGGAATCGACCAATCACAATGGTTGAAATCCTCATCGCGTCACTCGTCTCGTCTCGTCAGTTTTAGCGATTTTTTGAGATACTGCACTTTGCTGGCAGACGTGGGGCATTTTTGAGCCTTCTTTTAATCAATTAAACGCTATTTAGCGCTAAGAGGTCGCTAAGCAATTGTTAAGTATGTTGATTAAACACCACCGGAGCACTGTTAAGGCGGAAACAGACTTGTAACACGCCACGTTACGCGACATCAATGAAGCTTACTCATTGGCCACATTTTTCGACTCGTTGAGCTATTTTCGTCATTTGGCCAATAAGTAAGCGTGGGATGGCGTCGGGTGCAGTGGCCTTTAAGAGGATGCTAAGAGGCAAGATGGCGGATTTTATTTGAAACAGCTGAAAAGTGTGGTTTAATTACCTACCTCATTAAGCTGTGAGTTCTTCCACCCTGTGATGTTTCGGATTAAAGCCGGTTTGAAGTCGTCTATGAATTTGCAGTCGCAGCGGAAAAGAAAACCTGTGGAGAAATAAAACAACCTATTACATATAAAATAAATGTGCGCAGTGCTGCACAACCCTACCCTATTAAGTTAAACAAATATCAACTTTATTTCAATGATTATTAAGTTGATTTCAGAGTGACTAGCACTATTGACAAAGTAATAAAAATGTTTAAAGTTGTAGAGTAAACTGAACTTTATTGTGTAGGAATTTAAGTTATTTTTCCATTAATTCATATTTGTTTACATTTTTGGCAAATAAACCGCGAATGCACGGTAGGTACTGACTTTGGTAAAGTTGTACTTTGTACTTTATTATAAAGAGGTAAGGTTGATTGTATGAACACCAATCCCAACTGACGGCACCCGTTCACGAACATGACACATGGATTAGATTTCAGATTTCTGACTGACCGACTCCTTGACAATTCAAAAGTGCCTGTAAATAGTTTAATTGAAGGAAATGCTTTGAGTTTGAGTTAATGGAATGTACTTACCGAACACCATGTCCATTTCCTCTAGCAGTGTGCCGGTAGACTGTGTGACTCCGTACAGCGTGCGCGGATCTTCTTTTAGGCGACGACAGAAATTATCCGAGTTGCGTTTGAAGTCTAGAAAAATATTAAGAATAAGAATATTTTTTATTTATAAGTTCACATATAAATTACATAAAAGGTATATCATTACAAAGTTACATATAAATATTATGAAGAAAATATTAAACTATGCCTAAAATAAATCTAGTGTATAACTTATATTAATTTTATATGAAGTGATAGAGAGAGATAGAGATAGAGCACCCAGCAATGAAGTCAAATTGAAATAGTGATAGCTCATCTGCCTAGCCTTTTCCCAACTATTTTGGGGTCGGCTTCCAGTCTAACCGGATGCAGCTGAATACCAGAGGGGCAATTCTCGTAATTTTAAAAACGTTCTCAGTCTGATCTGTCTCTATGTGTCAAAAATACCTCTAATCCATACTAGTCCATACTAATAATATAAATTCGAAAGTAACTCTGTCTGTCTGTATGTTACCTTTTCACACCTGAACCGATTTAGATGAAATTTGGTATAGATATAGTTTGAGTCCCGGGAAAGGACATAGGATAGTTTTTATCCCGATATTCCCACGGGGTCGAAATTTATGCGGGTGAAACTAGTTTCGGGGCGCAGCTAGTTTCCCTATATTTTAACAAATTTTCGACATTTTTTTATGGCCGAGATGAGACTGCGACTAGATTTTGAACGTTTTAAATTACGAGAACTGGCCTTCAGTATTTTTTTAAATAGTGATAGCTATTGTGCAGTGATGACATATGGCACTGAAACGTGGTCGCTCACAATGGGCCTTATTAGAAGGCTGAAAGTCACCCAAAGGGCAATGGAGAGGGCTATGCTTGGAGTTTCCCTGCGGGATCGAATCAGAAATGAAGAGATCCGCAGGAGAACCAAGGTAACCGACATAGCCCGAAGAATTGCCAAACTTAAGTGGCAGTGGGCAGGGCACATTGCTCGCAGAACAGATGGCCGATGGGGCCGAAAGGTTCTGGAGTGGCGACCGCGTACCGGAAGGCGTAGCGTTGGAAGGCCTCCCACAAGGTGGACCGACGACCTTGTGAAGGCCGCAGGAACTCGTTGGATGCGAGAAGCACAAAACCGGTCGAAGTGGAGGTGCTTGGGGGAGGCCTATGTCCAGCAGTGGACGTCTTTCGGCTGAAATGATGATGATGATGATGATTGTGCTATATGCTTGTGGACGTCCACGTCCATAATATGTATGGAAACACGTGCACGTTACAACGTTATTGTGGACGGAAATGTAAAAGCATAATCAGCTTCTAATGTTCCCGCTGCCTCCTCTCTTGGGGGGCTATAATCTACTACGCGGGCCCAGTGCGGGTTGGTAGATGTCACATGTCTTCGAATTTTTTGGTTCTAGGACATGCCGGTTTCCTCACGATGTTTACCTTCACCGTTTTGAGAGCAGTGGTGATGAAATAATTATTTACACTAAGTAAAGTACCTGTCTGGGTTCGAACCTACGACCTACAACTCGTAAGTCGCGGCCGTTATCACTTGGCCACTACTGCTCACTCATGTCAGTATACGTAGTGCTTTAAAGACTTTAAAGACTGCATACACAGTCAATAGCACCATGCTTGGTAACAATTTGAAAGTGGAAAATCTCCCTGACACCTGGCCTTTATCTCGTAGCTGTAAGGGTGATTTTCGTAGTGCAAGTAGACTGAATTTTCTACTCGAGCGTCTAGCAAAAACAGACCAGTACTAACCGGAATACTGCTTGAATCCAATATTGTGATTGTCGAGCGTGTTCACAAACTGGTCAGTTTCCCACTTGAATACCGCTTCGTTGTAGACCACCGGCTGCTGGTTCACTAGAGGAGTTTGATTCTCGAACCTGTACAAAACACGTATTTTGATGTCGAGTTTTTAAAGGTTTAAACTCCATTTTGAATAAGATTAGACATTTAAATAAACCTTTTTTACTGTCCGTTCAACCGATTTTGACTTCTATTGCGTTGGTGGCATGACAAATGGCAGCTGCAGTAAATAGTTGGTATTGTAATCTATTTATTTATTATTTATTAAAACTTTATGCACAAGTAAAAAAAAATAATACTGTACAAAGGCGGACTTAATGCCTGAGGCATTTTCTACCAGTCAACCTTAGCATAGGTATTGTAATCACTTTTTTGCTTTTAATGCCATCCTTATGCCTACTGAATAGAAGCCAAAAACGGTTGAACGGACTGTAAAAAAGATTTGTTTAAGTGTCTAATCTTATTTCAAATGAAGTGTAGGTAAAAATAAATAAATATATAAAACGTCACGCCAGTAATCCTCGAAGGGTTTGGCAGAGGTGTACCTACAGTATACCCACATTTCGCCAGTTATGTTTAGGTCCCAAGTAATAGGGGGCGAGCCTATTACCACCATCATCATCTGTCTAGCCTTTTCCCAACCATGTGAGGGTCGGCTTCCAGTCTAACCGGATGCTGCTGAATACCAGTATTTTACATGAAGCGACTGCCTATATGACCTCCACAACCCAGTTACTGGGTAATACGATACCCCTTGGTAAGACTGGTTACCAGACTTTCGGGCTTCTAATTACCCGTAACGACTGTCAAAGATCTACGAATGACAGCCCGGAGCAACGGTTCAACGTGTTTTCCGAGGCACGGAAGGGTCTCGATATGTAATGGATGGTCACCCATCCACAAACCGACCGCGGCAAGCGTAACTTGGTCTTCAATCGACCCGTGCGGCTGTTGTTATTAAGTGTCTAAACACACTATGCCGAAGGTACGCGACCGAAGTTCGGACATGATTACGCCTGCAATGCTATTTGAATTACTGACGACACATTATGCCGAAATTACGTAGCGTTATAGCGTACAGTAAAATCAGCCGCGGAACTTCGGTCGCGAACCTTCGGCATAGTGTTATAGAGATATGAGGATCAGGGTGTAAAGTTCACTCATACTCTATAGAAAAGCGAGGATCCTCCGACCAGACGGGTGTTGTGTCTGGCGGGCAACTGCCCAATGATTCATGTCGGGCCGTTGTATCTATGCTAGTTGCGTGGTAAACTCTGCTTGCGAGATGTAGGATTTGCGTGACGTCAGTATGACGCGTTGTTCGCATGTGGCGTTGTGGATACCCCTACAGTGTGTTTGCACACTTAGCCACGAGCCCCTCAAAATAGTAGGTAATAAAAGAAAATTACCAGTACTCCCAATTTTTGAGCGTCTTTAGTAGCGCGTCGATGTAAAATTCCATGTCATGATTAGCCACGCGGTAACTGGATACATTCTCCAGCTCCTGTTGATAAGTCCATACACGGATAATTAGTCACTATTAATTGGAAATACTAACAGGGATGTGTGATGTTACACGAATGGATAAAATAAAAAGGAAAAAAGTGGGTAAAGTAAAATCGTTTATTTCATAATTCAAAATTACAATATGGAGGTATCGTTGGCACAGCCTGTGTCTTGGGCACCATTACAGTGGTACAATTTTTTGATAATTTTATACGAAATAAGTATAAATAATGTTGAAGTTGGTATAATTAGTTTTTTTTTTAAGTTGGAAATGAGTAAGTACAGTCAACAGCAAAAGTAGATGATGAAAATCAGAAATTCAATACTAATGAACGGAGTTCGTGTCAGAACTGTGTGGCGTCGAAGTGATTCAAAAGTATGCGATTGTAAATTATACCAAACATTTACTACTAGAACAGCTGCCATATATTCGTGATCAGTTTTGACCCCAAAAGTTATAAACTCAATTCATCATCTACTTTTGCTGTTGACTGTACATAAGAGGAAGTTTGAAAGTGGCACCGGTAACTGAAAGGTTGTGTGGAAATGTGTTTCAGAACCTTTATAGAGGATTCAGATCATGGGTGTAGACATAACTGAAGCCAGTTAGTCACTGGCAATGAGATAGATAGACGATCGTTTTTTATAGTTTGTTTTATCTCACGAAGCAACGCGCGCTTTACTTGTGCTTATCAAGTGAACAAACACACTTTTGATGTGTGTGTGTAAACGCAGTATTTCTCGGTACCGTCCGAGACACG
Organism: Amphipoea lucens; assembly: GCA_947508005.1. Taxonomy (NCBI): domain Eukaryota; kingdom Metazoa; phylum Arthropoda; class Insecta; order Lepidoptera; family Noctuidae; genus Amphipoea; species Amphipoea lucens. Next base: position 5,194,289 of record OX382376.1, on the reverse strand, counting down.
GGCGAAGTCAGAAGTGTGTGTGTTTGTGTATGTTACGTGTTGACGCTACTCATCTTCACGTACACATTCACAGCGTGTTTGTACACTTGATTAACACAAGTAAAACGCGTGTCGCTTCGTGAGATAAAAAAACCGAGTGTGCTTATGACTACACGACTGAAGTGAAACTTCAAACGTATTTGGTTATGAGAGGAAGAGGGAAAGAAAATGTGCGTGCGCACTGCTTTCTCTTGCTTATATCCCCCACTCAACTCCCGTTCGCCTCGCCCGATCAAACTTTTCATAACGTTTACGTCACGCGGTCGCCAGCTTACTCCCCAAGTCAAGCGTTCGTAAAGAAGTTTCACTTCAAAAATACTGAAAATGAAATGAAAAGCGAAGAAAGGTTACCTTAATAGAATTTTGTATCTGATGTTTGGTGATGTTGACGGAGGCGACTTCTCTACAGATAGCCTCAATGTTGTGAGCCTCGTCTACTATCACCACGGCGCCATGCAGTTCAATTGATAACTGTGGATGGAAGCACTTGGATTCATGTTGTATAGACACATTTTAATAAGACATTTGAATGATATGAATGATGAATTGTAGTAAAAAACGAAGATAAGAAGGAAAAAAAAATTGGTTGTCTGTAAAGTCGGTTTACGGACAATAATTTTACGTGATAACGTCATAAGAAAACATTGATGAAAACGGAGTGGAAGAGAGATAGGTGCGTCACAAGCCGAACGCTTAGGCCGATCGTGCCGCTCTATCGCTTGTTCCGCGCTCTCGCTTGCACGCTCGGCTCAGGCGGAACGTGACAATGAGTCATGCTTTTTTGTGCGTGCAGCCGGCGTTCAACGATATTTAAGAAGTTATCACGTAAAAAAAAATAGAAAAGAAATATTTGGGACACCTGTTACAATATTTTTTTTTGTCATAATTTGTACTGAGTGCAGTGGTGGCCCAGTGGTAACGGGCGCGACTTACGAGATAGGTCATGGGTTTGAACCAAGACAAGTGCTTTATTTTGAGTAGATAATTTCATCACCACTGCTCTCAAAACGGTGAAGGAAAACATCGTGTGGAAACCGGCACGTCCTAGAACCAAAAATTAGATGATATTTGTGACATCTACCAATCCGCGCTGGGCCCGCGTGGTGGATTATAGCCCACTCCCTCTCGAAGAGAGGAGGTCTGTGCCCCAGTAGTTGGAACATTATAGGCTGACTAGCAGCACCCCGCGGTTTCACCCGCATAAGTTTCAATCCCGTGGGAATATCGGAATAAAAAGTATCCTATGTTCCGGGATTCAAACTATCTTTATGCCAAATTTCATCCAAATCGGTTCAGCGGTTTAAGGCTTCTTTTTTGAAGTCGGTTAAAAAGTTTACTACTCACATTACTCCTAATACTGGGATCAATCAGATAATTATAAGGACAGAACACAATGTGTGCAGTCTTGGCCATTGCCCGGGCGCCATAGTACGGGCAGGCCTCCATCTCGCGGCCTATTTCCACCAGGTCTTCAAGGTCGAAGGCGGCCGGCATGCAGTCGTGGTTCAGAGCCGCACGGTTGTCGTAATATGTGCAGTTCGAGTTCTCTTTGTTCTCGCTTCTTTTTATAGGCTGGAAAGGGTAAGGATAGAATGAGAACAGTCAGGCTTCCTGACATATGACACCGGAGCCGCTCCGGCGCGGGACCGCAAGTTTGTGTATACGAATGAATATCGTGCATGCGTCGCACCAGCGCCGCGCTGGAACCGCGTTTGCAACTAACATTTATTTGTCGTCGAAGTATAAAAAAAGCCTTCATGGAAACCAGTAACGAAACCCCGGTTTCCTGGACGGCGGAAGCGACACAAGCATACGGTCCGGCGCCGGAGCGACTCCGGCGTCGTGTACAGGAACTACAGGAAGCCCGACTATTCGCATTTTAAAATGCGTACGAATGTTTACTGAACCAACAAATATTAAGTTAAAGTGAAACTTAAGTGAACTCCACGATTAAAAAAAAAAGAACTCACGTCAATCCAAAGATTTAAATAGTAAATCTCGAGTTTCTATAATAAAGTGGTTCTCTTGATAAGCGCACACAGACAGAGAAAGAAGTAGATGAAGAGTTTTATAACATGCAAGATAGAACAGAATTATAATTAGAACTACTTTTTTTATGGATGGGAAATCATCAAATCCCGCTCTGGGTGGAGCGGAAGGGAGTGTCAGACTCTTAGTGACTAAAACCCATCCGTGTTCCTTCCTTAGCCCTTTATGTTCCGGGGTAGCGGTAACCCTTTCGGACAATCCCGCACCCCCGGCAGGCTTCGGCCCTGGCAGGCCCCTTTCTTTCTGCTGATATCTCTTTGAGGCGCGCGTGGAACACGTACGCGCCGTCCGGCACGGGATAATTAGAGCAGTAAAATGTTTTTAGGTACAAAGGTGCAACCTTCACGGTCGATCGACGTCGACCAGCAGTATCATTGCGTAACAAACTGACAGTAGGAACGGCTTTTATTTTGACAGTTTAACAATAACTATTGCGTTAGTTACGTTGTTGAGTAGACAAATTTTACGAACATATGAAGCAATGGCTTAGCAATATCCTTCAAAATGGTTCAGATTGTTACATCGATCGACCTCAGTCTCATAGCACCTTAAAACCACAGTTTCCTGGAAAAGCGTTGACTACCACATAGCGTTTGCAATGTAGCGGCGAATGACGTCACAGAAACGTAATTTATTCATGTTTTCTTAAAGAGCGTTTTTGACACCGCAAAGTCAAACCCCGCTCGCTCCCCACAGATTTAAATCGCTAGATTTACGCGGACCATACTTACTTAGTCATATGAAAAGTGTCCATACGAAGAATAGTGAACTCACACATGATTAAATAGCGTTTCCATGACAACCAAGACAAGTCACTACGTCATTATGTGTCAGAGGTGTCAAAACGAAAGTAACGGCGAATCTAACGATTTAAATCTTGGGCCCTGCCATTTCTTTCATGACAGCCATCGCTGCGGCCGTTAAGTGCAGCCACCGCCCTTTTAGGAAAAACCCAAAAGAAAGAAAGAAAAACAAGAAAGAAAATACGTTAAATACGAACAGCTACAACAAAACTCACCTTAACACAAGCCCTACACATATCATTCCTGGAACTCCAGACGCTCTTATCAAATTCTTTGATACAGCTCTTATCCCTGCTAGACAGGAGGGTCATCTTCACCATCCCACAGTACGAGGTCCTCTTGAACTCCTTGATGACCTGCTTCAGCTGGTTATGCGTGCGCGCACCGTAGTATATGGTGGGGAGACTGCAATCAACAAGCATTGATGTGCGGACTCGAAGGTTTTCCACCAGGCTGTAAAGGTTTCTGGAACCACCAATCACCCCCTCGCCATGCGGTCAAACGGTCTAATTTTCTACTTAATGGTAAGAAAAACAACTATAACACTAACAAACTAGAACTAAAGCCTGCGGGGTAATTGCGTGACACACTATCAGTAGCAATGGGTTTCATTTTGACAGTTCAACAACATTCATGTTGTTGAGCAGTTTTTCGACCATATGCAGCAATGGATTAGCAATATCGTTCAAAAATATTCAAATTGAGATTGATAGTGTGTTACGCAATTATAAGGGTGCAGATCTACATTTGCATAAGTTAAGTAGTGAATTAAGTTCCTTTACGTCTGCACGTGACACTACAATTAAAAAAAAAGACAGTCATTTTGGACTTTGAGAGTTTTGACACAACTCTTCTTCTATTCAGCCTATAACGTTCCGTCTGCTGGGACACAGGCCTCCGCTCTGTGAGAGGGAGTCGGCTACAATCCACCACGCAGACCAGTGGCGTGCATTGGTTTTCAGAATAGGTAGGCCCTAGACCGGGTCTAGTTTAGGCAAACGCGGTCACTAATCAGAAAAAAAGTGAGGTCAAAAGTGTGGTTATTTGAGTAGGCATGCCAACTTAAGGGCAATAAATTGCGAAGGTCGAACGTCATGGTATTACGCGTGAGACGTACGTATTTTTAATTCTGTCGTATTAACTTGAACGACTAAAGACAAATGACATTGTGCGAATAGTACGGGAGCCGAGTATGCCGTCTGGCAACTGCCTACTGCCGCGCGTGTTTGTATGAAGATTTTGTTTTTGTTAGGTATGATAATTTAGTGAGTTTCTTAATTGTGGGGCACACACACTAAATTATAACACAGGCTTATTTTGATATAACGAGGTAGGCACTGCTTATATGCCTATATGCAATGCACGCCAGTCGCAGACCTAGTGTGGGTTGGTGGGTGTCACATGTCTTCGAATTTTTGGTTTTAGGACATGCGGGTTTCCTCACGATGTTTTCCTTCAGAGCGAAAGCAGCGGTCTCAAAATGGAACTTTTCCTACTTGAACAAAACTCGTTACTTAACTACAGCAAACGTCAAGAGCCTTAAGAGAGCACAGACGAACGTTTTTCCTCGGTCATCGATATTTACTTCGCGTTTTTGTAAGACTAATGAAAGTGGGACGTCTGCGTAGAAGTGTTGAGTGCCGTAATGATATGATAAGTATGTTTTATTTCTAATTGATAAGTATGTTTTATTTCTAATTTCTCACCGACTTTATATGCTCGTTTGCGTTCTCCCTGAATATACAGTGTGATTTTTAGAGTTGGTAAATAGATATAAGTAGTTAAAGGAAAGTTTGACGCTAGCATTGGCGTCAAATTTTCTGTTTTTCAAATAGTTTCCAGTTTCACCAAAAGTCGTACCATCTCAAACTTGGGCTCAATTTACACCGCCGCGGAACGGAATGGGAGCAACTTTTTTCTGTACAAAGCATTATGAACTTTATGTCAGTACTGTAACGCACAAATTAGATGTGTATCTCCATGTGTGGGTGTCCATACTATAGAAATGTAATATATCTATGACCCATACGCACAGATCGCGCATCTCCTGGAGAATTATCGGGCATTCTCGGGAATTCCCGCAGTAACAAGCTCGTATCTAGTTTGTACGTTAGACAATTGACATAAAGTTCATTTTGCTATTACGAAAACTCGATTCCACTCCGTTCCGCGGCGGTGTAAATTGAGCCTAATCCTGTATAGGATAGATATTCTACAGGCTTTTTTTAAGTACTACTTGTATGTCCCACTGGTGGGCAAAGGCCTTCCTACTCTTTTTCCACCTCTGTCTGGCCAGAGCTGCCGAGGAACAATCTTTATTAAAAGAGTCCAGCTCATCCCGCCATCTCCGTTTCGGCCTGCCGCGATGTCGTTTGCCATTTAGCGGGACCCACTGGGTTATATACAGGGTCCTATTAAAATAGATGGACAAATTTTAACACAGCGCTCAGTACGTCTAACCAAAGATATCCAATTATTTTGACCTAAAATAATAAATTACCGGCACATTAGTGTATTTCCTTTAGTTGATTATTTTTCTTGTAAGTATCTAATGCGTTTTTCTTATATATATTTTTTACCAGTCCTTATTTTGGTGGTCTGAATGATTACTAAAAGTTTGTCCATCTATTTTAATGGGACCTTTATTATACCATTATAGTATTTATTTATCTACATACTTAGTAAATACTTTACTTTAAATTATTTATTACTTAAAATACTATTACTACCTATAACTAGGAACCTAGGTACTTATAACAACTTGAAATTACTTCATATTAATGCTAATTGAATTTACCACATGCGTTAAAAATAGTAGATAACTACATACTTATTTCACATGCATCATAACAACCTCAAACTAAACTAACAAAGAAAATAAACACGATCATACCAGCTGTAACACAGTCATGCAACCCAGCACCACAACGATGATTTTCCATAATTTTTCATGAGCCCATGTATAAAAAAGACATTACTACACACTATTTTCGTCATCACCAAACAAAATTATTTAAAAACGAATAGGCCTAGGGTGATTGCAGTGTTAGCAAATAGCTGAGCAAAAAATTAACTTAATTATTGATAATATTAAGGGTTGATTTTTTAACTCTAGATAATATTATACGAGGAATATTTTTGAATTTTTGACAGTTCTTCCATACAAAATCTGTCAGACGACAATTTTATTCCACGAATAAAAAAACGAGTGTGCTTATGACCACACGACTGAAGTGAAACTTCAAACGTATTTGGCTATGAGAGGAAGAGAGAAAGAAAATGTGCGCACGCCATGGAGCACAACAACCAGTAAATGGTGTAAAAACCCAGTCGCATAAATACGTACCTTCCCTACTCGCCCGATCACACGTTTTCGTAACGCATTCGCCAGTTTACTCCCCAAGTCAAGCGCGCCTAAAGAAGTTTCACTTCAAAAATATCTGTCCATAGAAAAATCGACCCTAAGTCAAAGATTTAAATCGTAAGGCCCTTTGTACATGGGACGGTTTCTTTACGGCATATAAATCGCGCGCTAAAAAAAACGTGTCCGTCAACAAGCTTCCATAGCGTTTCATACAACATGGACGACGCGCGACGGTTTATTCGCCGTGTGTCACAAGGCGAACATACCTTAGTTTTCCCGGCAAGAAAAACGTGTGTACAAAGGGCCTAAGCTTTCCCTCACTGAGTAAAGTGAGCTTACACATCCCACATGAAACGACAGATACGATTATTCAGTATGGGTGAGCAGGACAATACTATTAATTGTCAACGAAACAAAAACTTGACGTGTTTTGCAGCGGTCGGGCTAATCTAACCAATGATAGGTATTATAAATAAAAAGACGTAAATAGGTTACCTACCCAACATTCGATCTCCAAAAACGGCACAATGTGACACTATTGAATGACACGTGGAAATAGGATGGCATGTCGTAATTAACGGGAGCGAACAAGAGACAGACGAAGAATACTTGGTTAATTAGCTAAGTTCTATCGTGCCACTTGCGGAGCATGTATAACCTCTACCTCATTTTACTTTATAGCATCATTGAATCTAAAGCGAGGTTTAGATTAGCAAGTTCTTCCTGCAATTTCTTGAGCGAGTTCTTGCTGGTCCGTTTATATTACGTGCAATATTTGTAGCACAATTCACGGTCGCAAGTGACCCGCAAGATCTTCCTTGCAAGTTCTTGCCCGATTGTTTAGATTTATGATGACTTACAACGATTTCTTGGGCAAGCATTCTCTTGTCCGTTTAGATTGCTTGCAATTTTTGTAACACAAGTCGCTTTCGGAAGTCACCAGCAAGATCTCGCCTATAAGTTTTTGCAAAGCTGTTTACATTTTTTCCAGCATTTTTACGCAATAATTATTGCCGAGTGTCACTTTATTACTTTAAAGTGTCCGTGCATTTATCGAAACGTCAAAATGCCTAGCTGTAGTAAAAGACGTGCTGCTGCTGTTGTTATGATAGTAGGCAGCGTAAAACAACGTAAAGATCTAAAGTAAAAACAAGACATATTGTTGGTACCTGTACAAATGAATTTATTAATTGAGCTGAGAACTGAAGAACCTTCACAATTTAAAAATTTCTTGAGTGACTGAAAAGAACTTTTACTTATTTCACTATCGCTGGTATTGAATTTCAATGCCAGAATTTGTAGAGTGGCATTTTTCATAATTTTGTTGCGATAATCCTTGCTTTTACGAGTAGCATCCGACAATTCTCTGCGCTGTACATACTTTTCTATTAGCGACACAATTTCATTTCGCGCCCATACTTTTTTAACTGACATCTTGGTCAACACAGAAAACTTTATTTTGCAAACAAATAAATCCAGAAGTTCTCGCGGCAATGTCAAAATAGCGGTTACACGTGTGACTTCCGACAAGTCTGTGCAAGTTGCAACCCTAGCAGAAGTTAACTTGCCGCGACAGTTTACACAATGGTGACTGCTTGAGGAAGTCGATTTCTGAAATTTTTTTTGCTAATCTAAACTCGCAAGCCTTGCAAGCTGAAAAAATTGCAGAAGTAGCTTGCCGCGGCCATATTTTGGCGTTTACACATGTAACTTGTAGCAAGGTCAGCAAGCTGCAGCGCTTGCAGAAGTTAGCTTGCCACACCTATTTACACAGTGGTAACAGCTTGCGCAAGTCAACTTCTGCAAGTTTTATTGCTAGTCGAAACCTTGCTTAACGATTTAAATCTTTGTTTAAAAGTCAAAAATAAAATAATATAAAAAATATTTCTATACCTCACGCTTTCTGGCGTTTTAGGTTGTTCAACCTTGACAGTCTTCTCAGGGGTGTGAGGGAGTGACATTTTGACGTTTTCTTCATACTCTGCGGAAACCAGCCGGGCTCGCTTGTGAATCTTTACCTGATTCTTACACGGAGATTCTGTGAAGATACACAAATAAAATAGGTTAAAGACTGCTAAAATCATAACCCTTCTATTTGGCTTTGCGTTAGTCGGGTAATAAACAAGGATTTAAACTTTGATCATACGTGACAGTTTTTTGCAGGAAACTGTTCCTCTAACGAAACTGTGATGAATCCCTTTCATCAAGTTTGAAGAATGAAGGTACAAACTTTATTGCCAGATTAAAAACTCTTTATAATATCAATGACAATGCATGGGCTATGGTTTCCTAGAAGCGTGGAGGAAGAGTGACGGCTGTCTTGAAAATGATGGCAGCGAGGTTTGACTTTCCGATGTTTAAAAACGCTCTCTGCAACTTTTATAAATAACGACTCAGTGACGTCATTCGACGGTAAATTGCGCACGCTATGTGTCGATCAGAAGTTGAGGTCGAGGTGTGGGACTGGCATGTAAAGGTGGTCACCCATCCACGGATCAACTGCAGCAAGCGTAGCTTAATCTGATCGATCCGTGCGGCTGTTATTACTAAGCCTTAGGCCGCTTAGCCCAAGCTAAAGAAAGACTATCCAACAAAATTAATACAATAGTCTTAAACCCCCAGTCCAATCATCTTTATGTATCACATCACACTAATATTATAAAGGCGAAAGTTTGTGAGTGTGTGTGTTTATAGTTTGTTACTTCTTCACGCTCAAACGGCTGGACCAATATTTTGATAAAATTTTGTATGGAGGTAGCTGACCCCCTGGATTAACATATACGCTACTTTTTATCCCGATATTCCCGCGGGATCGACATTTACGCGGGTGAAACCGCGGGGCGCAGCTAGTTTACCATAATTATTAAAAAGACAATATGACAATTCTCATGGTGCGTCTACGTGAAGGAACGTACGAGTATGTACGTTTATAATCAGCGTTCATTAGTCATCGCCTAGCTAGGCTATACTTATTGATTCTACGGAATTAAATCCATGATAGGCTTAGCATACGCTGCGGCACGGGAAATAGGGGAAAGGGTGAATGGGGAAGCTAGGTAGTACAGTAATAATGGGATGTTGATTTGCTGCGGGGGAGTTTGTTGCGCCACTTCTTCCCAGCGAAAGCGTTAGGAAGTGGTGAAGAGCGGGCGTTTTGGGGGACCATCTTATACAACGTCTTTTTTTTTATATCCCATAACTCTAAGGTTATATTCTATAAGTAAAAATAATATAAAAACTCCTAGAATATGTGGTCCAAAAATGCATAGTTTCTAAGATATCATGTATTTAAGTTTCATTGACAAATACAAGTAATTCATTTTCATTCAAACCAATCATTCATATTTAAAGCTAAGAAAATGCGACGTTGTCATCCTACCTGAGTGGTGGGTTACGGCTCACTCCCTCTCACCGAGAGGAGGCCTGTGTCCCAGCAGTGGGAACATTATAGGCTGATTATGCTATGCTAAGAATGATAAACAATCCATGTGTTTTAAATTCACTGGACTGGACACCTCTATTATAAACCATTCCTCAAGAATAACAGGCACAGACCTTGCAGATCAAATCCTAGGCTCTGACATTCCCATTAAAACGTCACATAGGGTAACGTAGTCTCAACATGCTATATACATTTATAATGCACTACAATACAAAGGCAGGCGGATCGTGGAGCTATGTCATAGCTACGACATTTCCGGAATGGTATTACAGATGCCGAGACAAGGCGCAATGGGTTTAGTTAATAGCTAATACTGTCTGAATAATCAGCTTGTAATAGGCTGGATATTGTTGGCTTTTAGTTAGGTCTTTGTTTGTGATTATCTAATTACTAGGTAGGTATTAATATTAACAAATAAGTACTTATCTATCTATATATATAAAAATGAAACCCGTTTTCCGTTGTCACGACATAACATGAAAACGGCTGGACCGATTTCGATGAAATTTGGTATAGAGATAGTTTGAGTCCCGGGAAAGGACATAGGATAGTTTTTATCCCACGGGATCGAAAGTTACGCGGGTGAAACCGCGGGGCGCAGCTAGTAAACAATAACTTTTGAATGTCCTTTTATTATATACTACACTAGCTGACCCGACAGACTGTGTCTTGTCAAAATTTCAATAATTAATACAAAATTTCCATAGAAACTGGACCAATTTTCCCGCAATTTTACCAATTTTTCTTCCCGTCTGACTATTATGAACATTTTAAAATAAAAAATAGCCAAATCGGCTCAGCTAGCCGTTCTCAAGTGTATTCTTACTAAAAGAACAGCATAATATATAATTTTTGCAATAATTTAATAATTAATGAAGTCGGATCGACTTCAAATAAGACATCCATTGATGCCCACTCTCTGTGTCTTTTAACTGTGACAAAATGTGTTTTTAATAACGGTAGTTTAAAAGGAGATAGAGACCCAGAAGTCAGAAATTAATTAGGCCCTTGCATTTTAGTTAAATCATAGGCTAAAAATGATTAATACTTTCTGAAAATGTAGAAATACTGTAACCTGGATAATAATTTTAAAGCTTTTTGTGTCTAAAGTAGGTATCTACTAGTAAGTATAAGTAGTAGTGTAATGAATATTTTTAGGTTCCCTAATCAGCGAATTTTTTCAACAAGCGTCCAATACATTAACAAAATTAAAGAAAAAAACCATACCTCCTGTTATAACAAAAGCATAACAAATAAATGCCTTATCTTATCTTATAACGTTTAATTTCAAATCTATTCTATCCAAGATGGCGGTGTCCATCATGGCGTCTCGACGCCATTACCATTATTACTCCACAGAGAGTGACAGATGAAAAAATATCGAGATTCGAGACCCCTTGCGACGCATGACGTCAGCGAGACCACTTCAATATGAAGGGGCGATAAAAGCTTGTGTAAAAGTTACATCTGTTACCTACGATTTGCTGAGTAATTGTTATACGAAGGGATTACTTTTCAACGCGAGTATTATCGCTGTGACGGCTAAAGGGTATGGGAAAGGTGAATGAGAAATGGGTAATTTTTTTTAAAAAGGTTTTTCATTTATTATTACCAATGGTATTGTAAGTAAAAAAAAGAGGTAGATATGTTATACACGCTCCGCAAAGGCATGTCCAAATTTGGCTAGTTAGCCAAGTTTTCTTCGGTCCCGATAATTACGACATGCCGTCCAACTTCCACGTGTCATTTAAGTGTGACGTGCCGTTTTTGAAGATCGAATGTTGGGTAGGTAACCTATCTACCTCTCTTTACAGTACCCGGCGATAAATGTTGCACATCGACCTTTGGAAAGAGACAATCGGCTAATTTCGGCTTCGTAGAGCGTTATGTCTGTCGCACGAAATACAAAGAGTCCGGTATCTATTAGGAGCTGTTAAAACAATTATGATTTGCTTCTTTTGATAATTATTTTTATTCTTTGTATAAAATACACATATTTATAAACATTGTAGATAATTTCGCGTGACTGATCTCGTAAAGGTTTCCCTCTTTTTCCTAAAGATGCCATAGTACAACTTTATATTATTTAAATTTGGGGGTGTTAACAACTCTAAATATATATTTTGAACTGGACGCGACCGCACTCTATCGCACTTGAACAACGACTGACAAAACGTCACATAGGTAGTGTGCGACAGAGATAACGCTCTACGAAGTCGAAATTCGCCGATTGTCTCTTTCCAAAGGTCGATGTGCAATATTTATCGCCGGGTACTGTACTTATGATATCATTGTTTATAACTATCAAACCTGCCTAAGTTACAACAGAGTTACTTTTGGTTTTATGGCCCATGATCAGAGGAGCAATTCTTGTAATTTTAGGAACGTTCACAGTCTGATCTCAGTCTCGATCTGTCCAAAATACCTCTAATTTCCATACATTTTTGACATGTTTTTGACATTGATTGTCGCTGAGATAAGATTGCGACTAGATTATTAACGTTTTTAATTACGGGAATTGTCCTTCAGTGCATTTCCTCCGGCATCTTCCGAGTTCTTAATAAAATCGATTATTGCTTGCTTGAATGATTGTCAAACTGACAATAATTCGATTCGAGTTAGTGTCAAATGGTTACTTTATCGAATCATATACGCATTGATTCAAACTGGAATTCTATGTAGTCTTGTTCTTATTCTTATGCAGTGGTGTCATTCGAATCCAACTCGATTTGATTCGTATTACATAGATCATTCCTCAGTCATCCTGGAGTCGTCAGCAGTTGTGATTTGAAACTGGCTGCGATGCATGAGGAAGCCCCTTCGTGTAGTGCAGTTTGTTCCGCCAGTTACTCAACTAAACCGAGCGCTCGGCGCATCCTGGACAGTCACACCCAACACCTTATTTGACTGACAAATTCATCCCTTGCGGTGGTAGGGCTAACGCCCGCCTGGTTTGCGACCACTCTCGCACCGGAGTCCGGCGTCAAGCAGCCTGCTCTGTTTCGTCAATGCGTGGGAGTTCTAGTGCCTTAGGCATCTCTAGGCAAGCTCGTTCCATTATAGACCTCATTCATCGCTTTCCATCAGGCGTGAACGAGGTCAAGAGCCGGCCCATTCAGCAATAAAAAAGGCTCAAGACTAAGAAGAAATATCGTCTCTGGGAGATTTTGTATGCAGTGTTAGGGAACAGTTGAATGATTAACTTTTTAAACAAAGGTACCTACCTGCTCCAGAGTTTTCTTTATAAGGAGTCTTCTCCTGGCGGGTGCTTGATGAGCTGCATTCGCGATTTTGTTCCGGTTTGTGATAGATGCTTTTCTCGCCTGAAAAACAAACATAACGATTTAGTATTGTGATTTGTCATCGCGATTAACATGACCCATTTTTTTTTCCGTTAGCCTGTACTGTCCCACAGCTGGGAAAAGGCCTCCCCCATTTTCTTCCACATTTCCTTGTTCTGTGCCTTCTCCGTCCAGTCGGTTAGGAATGAGTCTAAGTCGTCACGCCAGCGTTTCTTAGCCTGCCTCGGTGACGACGCCCGTCTTCAGGCACCCACTGTGTGACGACTTTGGCCCATCTGCCTGGATGCATCCTATAAGTGTGACCCGCCCAGTCCCACTTGAGCCTACCCATACAAAGAAAAAAAAATTATTATAAGCTTGTGTTGTCCCACTGCAGGGCAAAGGCCTCCCTTCCCTCTCTCTACATTTCCCGGTCTACTGCGATTGTGAGCCAATCCTTTAAGGAGTCCAGCTCATCCCGCTATCTCTTTCTGGGCCTGCCGCGCAGTCGTTTCCTACCATTGAGGATCCACTGAGCGGTGCCTAAATGTTTAATACACGATATGTTTTCGACACTAATACACACATCAAAAGTGTCTAGGGATCAAGCATTTTTATGCGGATTTCTTGAGATTGAGATGTGGCTTTGTAATAAATTTATGATTTTATAAATTTATATGGATCCTGTTTGGTGCATTTCATAATTTGAATCAGGAACTGTGAATCAAATTCGAGTAAAAGATGAAAATCAGCTGTCAATATTTTCCCTATAAAAACATACAACGCATTGAAGACATTATTAGTGCTACTGTTTCCCTACTATTGATTAAAACCAACGTTATTATGGAGCGGCGACGTCATTTAAGCAGGGAAGAAATGCTCAGAGCCGTGGGAATGATAGAAGCTGGTTCCCGGCAACGTACCGTGGCTTTAGCTCTGAATACAAGTCAGAGTGTTATCAGTCGACTTTGGACACGTTACCGAAGCACTGGTACCGTGGCTGAGCGCCATGGAGGACGGTATCGCTGCACCACACGGAGACAAGACCGATACATTCAAATCTTAACTCGAAGAGCTCCAACTATAACCGCCATGATGTTAGCCGTGAGGCTTCATCACTCTTCAGGGAACTTAATTAGCGACCAAACAGTCAGAAACCGCTTGCATGAAGTGAACCTTCATTCCCGAAGACCGCTACGGGTACCACCTATAGCAATGCACAATCGTAGGATTCGATATCAATGGGCTCTTGAACACAGAAATTGGGCAGAAGAACAATGGCGTTTCGTGTGCTTTTCTGATGAGTCTCGTTTTGGTATGAGACCGGATACAAGACGTATACGACACTGGAGAACCCCTGGACGCCAACAGCGATTAAAATCCTGCCAGGAAGTCCATCCTTATAGTGGTGGAACCATCATGGTATGGGCGGGTATTTGGATCGGCGGAAGAACTGAGTTGATTTGGATCAGAGGCAACCTCAACGCTCAAATTTATGCTGAGACGATTGTATCAGACGTCATCGTTCCTCTACAAGTGCAAATCGGTCCCTTATTTCAGTTAATGCATGATAATGCACGACCGCACACCGCAAGAGTTGTAAGACAGACTCTCGCCGCAGCTAACATCAATGTCCTGCCCTGGCCTGCTCAGTCGCCAGACTTGAACCCGATTGAGCATGCATGGGATATGCTACAGAGAAGAGCTCTGCCGAATATGGAGGGTATCCAGTCGCAAGAAGACCTTTTTTTGTTGTTGCAACGAACATGGGCGGCCATTCCACAGCGTGATTTGGATGAACTCATTTTGAGTATGCCAAACCGATGTTCTTGTGTTGTTAGTGTTCGCGGTAGAAACACGGATTATTAATTGTTTAAGTTACCCAATAAAATTTTAAAGAAAACTGTTATTTCAGTCCTTTTTTCGAACTTTTGTGTTAGTGGTTCAAATGTCAAAAATCCCTTTATTAGGAAAATGGCAAATTTCTTTATTAATGCAAAGGTGACTTGGTTTATCGTTACTGTGACAAACGAAAACACTTTATTTGATGAATCCTTAAAGAAAATTTTAATTAATATCAATCAGGAGAAAAGTTATTGCAAAAATATATGTTGATCCCTAGACACTTTTGATGTGTGTACAATAGCCACCCAATGGGACACCTCTGCCTCCGTTTTTGGGGAAGACAGGGTGGCAAGGACTTTCATGGTGTTAAGTATAGTACCCGGTAAATCACAGGCTAGGCCCTCTTAATGATATCGACAATATCGAAATACCTTAAAATATATTTCTTCTAGTTACAGTACAACATTCCTCATAGATACGAAGACGAACTAGCAGGAGGTCGAGGAGGGGGGGGGGGGCTCAGGGGATCAAACCGGAATAAATCTTTTCTTCAGAATGAAGGCGAACTTTAAAAAAAAAAAATTTAGCCATGTATAACAACAAACAACACAACAAAGCCAACGAACGCCAACGGGGGGACAACGAAGCCGAAGTGATCTTATAAGGGTTCCGTTTTTCCTTTTGAGGTACGGAACCCTAAAAATCTACTCTTATTTATGGCCGATTCCTATAGTTTACTGACCGTCATTGGTTAAAATTAAGACTCTTGTATTTTTACCAATAACGAAGCAAAGACCTCATAGCTTTGCATAGTTATGCCTCCCATATGGAAGTAGCTATCACAGGTAAAATTATCTTACGAATGTATGTATTTATATACCCAGTTTGGCAACCAAAAATCCTGCCATTGGTTAAGCAAAACGATACGTTTTTTTTTGTTTATAGGAACCGAGCATTGGCCTAATCTGGAAGTCAACCTCTCACGTAACAGCCACTTAGGTACAACCATTTATATCAAGATCAAAGTGATATTATAACTCCAGTACATTGATAACGGAAAATGTCTTTGTTGCTTGTAAGTGCCGCCGCACACTACGCGATTGCCGACAGACACAGTTAGTCGTTGTGTCGTTGATAAAGCAACAGTCGAAAATTTTCACCTTGGGGCATGAAGATACTTGATACGCACACTCGATTACATCGTTGGCTACTTTCCTGATGGGAAACATAAAATAGTGACTAGTGGCCAGTGGTCTCCCGTAACTCGCTCCAGTTGCTGGTGGTGACTTGAAGCAATTGTTTTTTCTCTCGATCTATCGAGAACGTGTTCTTCGCGTTTCTAGTATTTTTTAATAAAAAAATTCAAATCATGAGACAGGTAGGTACAAACGCCAGCACATCAAGCTACCCGAAACTGTCAAATTTTCCCAATCAACTTCGAATTTTATGCTCTAGCCATAAAGTTGAAAATCGATTAAAGACAGATTGTAGTAGCTTGATGTGTTGGCGTCTGTACAACAATAGAGGAATGAAAACCATATCTTCAGTTGTATTACTTGTATTTCTGTTTTCTTTGAAGAAAAATAAACATAAGTAATGTCATCCTTTTCATTTTAAATTAATATTTAACAACGCTTACTGTGCTGTAACGTCGTGCATCGAGCAACATAATTTATTTAGTACTTACACTCACGTAGATACGATACTAACAAAAACTGATACGTTATCAGCGACAGATAACGTTACTTCGCGTATCATACGTGCTTGTATCGCGTCCAAAATGGACGAGTTTTTGGGTAAAAGATATGTTTTAGTGGACTCCGAAAACTTCGAAGACTATTTGACGTTTATTGGTGAGTGCTAAAG
Organism: Amphipoea lucens; assembly: GCA_947508005.1. Taxonomy (NCBI): domain Eukaryota; kingdom Metazoa; phylum Arthropoda; class Insecta; order Lepidoptera; family Noctuidae; genus Amphipoea; species Amphipoea lucens. The sequence goes on along the minus strand of OX382376.1, from coordinate 5,177,600 downwards.
CCCTTAAAACATATACCAGTAAATTGTACAAAAATATTCAAGTTGCATTTCATTGCGTTTGCATTGTGCGTTTGTTTGACCAATTGAACTATCCAACTGAATTGACTGAACCGTCTCCGAACCCAAGTGGGAAGGTGTAAGTCAAAACTCTTAAAGTGCAGCTACCTTGACGGATCGTCAACAGGGTGGAGCCGAGTCACAAACTATCCTTCACCTCCTATCCTGCCCTCTGTGCCTCAAAACATGCAGCCAAAGAGACCTCTGCGCTGCCACCGATAAAGCCGTGGAAGTGGTGAAGTTTTAGGCCAAAATAACTGTCGTGCAGCGACACCAGGACGAAGAAGATTTACCCATCAGAAGTTTTTATGGCTTTATGCATAAGACTGGTTTTCAAAATCAAAATGCATTTATTGAAACTAGGCTGAGACAGACTTTTCAAACGTCAAAATTACACAAGACAGTTCCCCAACCACTTTCAAGTGTTTTAAGTATTAGTTGGTAAGAAGAAGTATCGCAACAAACTCCCTAGCAGCACAGCTGTCTGTTCAGTTACAAAAACTTGATTCTATACAATCGTACGTCAGATTTTAACACCAAACCGTTAAGATAAATCTTCTGTCTTTCCAGGAGTGGGGTATTTCCCTCGTAAAGTGGCAATGAAGCTAAATCAGACTCAGATCTTGACCCGCAACGATGATGGGACGTATACGTACCAGTTTTTATCACCAATGGCCAACACGACCATCACTTTTACATCGGGGGAGGAGTTCGAAGAATTGAAGGCTGATGGAACAAAGGTGACTACTTGTTTTTTTTTTATTCGTATGCACTTATCTTAACTATTTGTCTGTGAAGAACCTGTTTATTTGGTGAACGTTAAGATTATAAATAAAGTCCTCCAGACAGTATTTCGGCCACAGGGCCAATCTCAACGGAGACTAGCCTTCGGCGCGGGAGATATTATTATAGTGCACACGTGTGCGCGCAGACCGCAGACACAGGTGCACTCCCTCTTCCCTCACTCTCATGGTTCGATGGGACGGCAATCCGACACGACTGGAGAGAGATCAGGCGCAGGACCAACGGCTTAACCTGCTTTCCGAGACACGCGGGTATCACACCGCCAAGTTCCAAACTCCGGTCTGCTACTAAGAAATTCCTAATGGAAACACTCTAACACTTTGCCCGACCCGGGAAGCGAAACCAGGACCCAACGCTCAGTTGTGACGCTTGCGGCCGCGAGACCAACGGGGCAGTGATTAAGATTATCCTAGGGCCATTACAAACGCAAAGTTTGAGTCACAAATAGTTGTCAATAACAATAAGGTTACCACAACACTAGCACTGGGGGTCTACTCTCTAAGCACGAAATCAGTAGTTTCGGCCGAATTTAGGAGCGTTTACAACTCCGTATCATTTACGGACGGTATCATTTTTTTTTACATATGATTAGTTTGACAGGCCTGATGGTCTAGTGGTTAGTGACCCTGACTGCTATGCCGGAGGTCGTGGATTCGATTCCCACCCAGGACAAATGTTTGTGTGATGAGCACGATCATTTGTTCTGTGTCTGGGTGTAATTTATCTATAATATGTATGTATTTAGAAAATATATAAGTATGTTTATCAGTTGTCTAGTACCCATAACACAAGCTCTGCTTAGCTTGGGACTAGATGGCGTTGTGTGATAGCTGTGGAATATTATTATAGTTTGGGGCTCGAACTAAAAATTAATGGCACTACTATTTGCCAATTTAAGTACTTGGGGCATTAAGTATCCGACGGCCTTAATGACCAGGTAGACATTGACAGGGAACGTAGAGCGCTGGCAGTCCATGCTGGCTCGTAGGTTTGCATGCTGTAGCAGGGCAGTCAAAATAATGCTTTTTAAAGCTTATTGCCAAGTGTTTTACACGTGCAGTCTGTGGACCAACTATACTCAGCGGGCTATCAGCGCCCTACGGGTCCAATATAATAACGGGTTCAGGATGTTGATGGGGCTGCCCCGTTTCTGCAGTGCATCAGGTATGTTTGCACAAGCACACGTCGATGGCTTCCACGCCATTGTCAAACGGAAATCTGCCTCTTTGCTCTGCAGAGTGCGGGGGAGCTCCAACTCCATCCTGAAGACCATAGCGTGGAGGTGCGAGTCTCCGCTTTTAGGTGATGTTGTTCGAAGATGTATTCCGAACAACAGCTCTGTTTCCAAATAGATTAGTAATTTACTAATATGGGTATAAGTTATATTTTTGTTTTTTACTAACCCATATGGATGCTGCTTATCCGAATTAAAGATTTTTTTAATTTGATACTTGTCCCTACTCCCGATATGTATTTGCCCCTCCAAAAAATTTAATTTGACACTTGTTTTGACGTATCAGCAACGTTCGGACCGGCCCGTATCTTCTGACGGACTTAGAGTAAGACCTCCACCTCCATCGTTAGTGTGAGCGAGAGGTCTGGCAAAAATGATTTAGGTGAGTAATCTTGCGTTCGTAATGGCCCGAGTATAGGCTCTATATAAGGTATAAGTACCTATATAATGGTAAGTAGCTTCACATAATTATGTGAGGGTCCTTAATGAACTGTGGAACCCGAGAGACCAAGTTTATTCATCAATCAAAGTAGACCTACGCCTCCATTTTAATAAGGCTGGATTTATTGCATCAATACAGCGCCATTTAAAAAGGAATATTTTGTCTTACAGGTGAAGGCGGTAATAACAATAGCGGATAACATAATGATACATGTGCAGACCGATGTAAATGGGAAGATATCTCAACACATTCGAGAATTTTATGCTGACAAGATGACAGTGGTACGCAACAATACAGGGTGGCAGGGACATCAATACGCAGCCTGTTAGAGATAAACCATTTTAAATATGAACACCCCTCCACTGCTTGTTGCAAACACATTTCAAATGTTTGTATAGAAATTTTAGTGAGGGGGTTTATCTCTGCCATGGAATCAGAACATGATTCTGAACCATTTCAGAAAAATTTAAATTCGAGAACCCCTAGCGTTGAAATTTTTCGTCGGTTATTAGATAAATAATTGCCGTTCCATACATTTTGACTGCGTAGATATTGCACTTATAAAATTTTTAAATAACCGACGTATAGTTTTTAACCCCAGGGGGTCTAGAACCATGTGCTGTATTCATGGTTACAGATTGCGCGGCGATGTCCCTGCCAACCTGTTTTATACCTTATTTCCTTATTAATTGGTACCCGTGGTCCAACTTCTTAGGAAATCTACTATGTGTGCCCAACGGGGTAATCGTACATACAACACACCCGCAATCCCAATGCTATTGATTTTGACAGTTTAACAATATTCATTGCGTTATTTACTTTGTCGAGCATATGAAGCAATGGATTGCAAATTATCTTCAAAATCCTTCTGATTGTGAAAGAAAAGTGTGTTACAAGTAGTTTTAAATTGATTATTTAGCACTCACCCACCGAAATGTTTGAGAGTACACTTATAGAATGTATGTGTGAAAGAGATAATAATAATTATGTACAAATAATCATTAGCTTTATCTAAATGGCACACGAGAAATATAACATACTTAACATAATCTGCATATACAGGGTTATTAGAAAAACACCAACAGCCTTTTAAGAGGTCATTGTACTCATCATTATGAACATCTTTTACTATGGGACCAAATCTGAAATCGCGAAAAAAAATCAGCTGTTCCCTACATTTATGTTCGTATAATTCGTCAAAATGTAGGGAACAGCAGATTTTTTTTTTTTTTTGTAAGACGTCACATGTCTTAGAATTACACGAGAGCTTATATTGAATCAAATTTTTATGTTTCAGACGACAACAGCTGAAGGATTGGACAAAATAGTAAAAAGAAATTACGTGGTAGAACGATTACCTGTTCAAGGAACAGATAATGCCATTAACCTTTGAGGGGCGGTAACTTCATGTAGGTGCTTCCGGTGGACGCTAGACAGCCTCGTTAAATGCCTGACTTATATTTTTGCCTCCTCTTGAGCTAAGTGAAGTGAAGTAGAAGTGTGTCAACATCCGGACTAATCTAGTGAGGTTTTTGTGGTGTTTCTGTATATATTTTGTTTTGTTCCTTAAGAGGACTACATGACCTAAATCGCGGTCTTTGTCGGACTGCATAGAAAAGAAAGAGAAGCGCGATGACACAACGCTGGTAATTTATTGTAAATAGATAATTATCTATTTACGAAAAATCTATTGTTTGGACTAAAAAATTAAAACACTAGAGTTTTAGTATGTTGCTTGGAGAATAATCTGACAAAAATCATAATGATTCTATGTTTTTTATTGTAAAAAGAAAGTTTTTAGAGGTATCTTCATGATTTTTTTCTATCGTACCAAATAAGTTTCATTATGTTTTCAACACACTATCTACCTAGCATATATCCTTAAGAATATCATATATTTTTCTGATTTTGTTTACTGTAGTCGATCATATACTTTTATTGTTTTTAAAACTTTCGTTTTTTGCGTTTAGGTCCTGTAAGCCCCTTTTTTTAGTAAAAAAAAATAAAGTACCTGTTCTCAAAAAGCTCGTGACGAGAGCAAAAGTTATACCCGGTGATTTTGAATGGGAAATATACATGTACTTTTTATGTTTACACTCCCTTACTAATAAACGTATTATATCAGATGAAAGTTACACACCGATTTCTCTCTTTCCGTCGTCAGTAATTTGACTTTCGAAAGAAGAAGACAAAGCATTGTGTAACTATACAGATGCTATACAACGGTTACACTGGTAAACACTGTTTTTGTCACACGAACTTTGTGATGATTTTTGTTAATGTTAGTGTGTCCTCATTAACAATATATAATAATTTTGTTTCAATTACGTCCAGTTTTTTTGTGACAGCTACATATTCATTTCTGACCTCATATAAGTGTCTTTTTTTGAATAACTTAATTTAGACGACTGTATAACTATTGCATTCAACTTACATCTTATATACGTTTGTTACATCGTAAACATGCCACGAAAGTGTTGTAACAACCCCGACAGTTTTTGTTATGTGTGTGGAGAATTAACTTTTACATCTCAGCGTCGAAATTTCACATCACTAATTGAAACAGTGCTATTTAAACTATTTTGGATTTCCTGTCAGAAATCAAGATAAATCCTGGGTTCCACAAAAATGTTGTGTAACGTGTGTGAGACTGCTATAAGGTTGGGATAAACTGGAACCCAGACATATGCCATTTGCTAAACCAATGATTTGGACCGAACCAAAGGATCATGGTTATTTTAACCTGACGTGTCAATTTTTTTTCATTCACATATTTTTGTTTGCTGGCCCTAGTACATTCAAAATTTGATGTAAGTTTTCATGTGACAAAAAAAAGTTAAAATTTTGTTAACCAGTGTTATTAGTAGGGGGTTATTCGATAGTTTACAATGCCATATAAAAGTTTAAAAAAAAATTCAACGCCAAAAAAGCAATAGCTAACCGACACGTGGCCGTGACGGTTCGGACGTATTCCTTTTAGCGGGGTAATTGCGTAACACACTATCAGTAGCAATGGCTTTCATATTGACAGTTCAATAGCATTCATTGCGTTATTTAAGTTGTTGAGTAGACAAATTTTTCGAACATATAAAGCAATGGATTAGCAATATCCTTCAAAATGATTCAGGTTATGGTTGATAGTTTGTTACGCAATTAGGATGCAGGGTATGATACCGTGACCCATTTGCACCCCTTAAACCCTACGCGAAAATTCATGGGTCTCTAAACTCAAAAAATGGAATATCAATGGAGGCCATTCAATTTAAGAGTTTGGTGAAAAGTAATATTTAGTGAGACAATATATGAGAATTTTTCGAAAATTCATAAAAATTGGGTTTTCTTGAAATCATGATTGCAAATAGGTCATACTAGGATTACGTCAAAATTCAAATTAAAATTCTTTATTGCATTCATGTGTAGGTATCTACATTAAGTTGTTACAATATAAATAAGTTCCAACATGAAACCCGGTTAGGGCACGGCAACATAATAATAATTATTATATTAACATAATAATACTACTTAAAATAAAATATGTAATTATTTATCTAGCTATCATATCTACTAAATTTTTTATTCTAGATATTCTGTAACTGAGTAAAAACATTTTTGTGTCAAATATTCTCTTAATTTCCTGTTTTTATCTTGTATATATCGTCTTACAAGTCACCCTGTACTATAAGGCAATGTTATTTATAAGTAGGTATTTATTTCAATTAAAAGAATAAATAGTTAAGAAAGTAAGAAAATGTGTTTATTTGGCAGAATAAAAGGCACACACAGACTTGTTCCCTTAGTAAGTTTTTTTTATAATTCTGAGCAGTTTCATCCTCTACAGGGTGAAATTTTAATCACCGTTTTCCTCTTAAGGGGTCATTGTACTCATCATTGTAAACAACTTTTACTATGGGACCAAACTTGAAATCGCGAAAAAAAATCAGCTTTCCCTACATTTTGACGAGTGATGTGAACATAAATGTAGGGAACAGCTTAAAATCATATACCCTCCGTAGTCGGGTAATAAAAATCTCTTTTTTTACATTCAATCCTTTGATTGCCGGCCGATGGCGACACTGAAAGTCGTTACGAATTCATTGATATTTCCGCGCGTAGAGCCTTTAAGTTGATTTATTTTATTTTTTGTGAAAAAAAAGGGAAATCTGTGCCATGGACTTCTTCTGCGTTCACCTTTTATACCCTGTTTTTGTCCAGATGGTAAAGAGTCAGCCGGTAGTAGTTTAGTATAACTTTCATAAAATAAAGAAAAACAAAGTCTCTACTAGTAATAATATGAAGCTATCTTCATGTTCCGCGTAGAGGCATGAAAATAGCTTACTTACTAAACAATACATACCTTGCAGGTCAGGCTTGGCAACAGGCAGCCATTTTAAAATTCAATTATTTGTACGCAACTGGAACAAAAACAAAACTGAAAGCAGCGGCAGCGGTGGCCAAGTGGTAACGGCCGCGACTTACAAGTTGTAGGTCATAGGTTCGAATCCAGACAGGCGCTTTACTTTGTGTAAATTATTTCATCACCACTGCTCTCAGAACGGTGAAAGAAAACATCGTGAGGAAACCGGCATGTCCTAGAACCAAAAATTCGAAGACATGTGATATCTGCCAACCCGCACTGGGCCCGCGTGGTGGTTTACGGCCCACTCCCTCTCACTGAGAGGAGGCCTATGTCCCAGCAGTGGGAACATTATAGGCTGATTATGTAACTGGAATAAGCAGCGTGAAGTGGATACTTCTACACACTTAGTGACACATGCGATTTTTAAAGCACTCGTCTTAACTTGACCTAAAAATAATGGGTTCATCTAAGCCATACCTAACTATAATGTAAAGTTGTAAATATTTCAATTGTACCAGATTTATATAGCAAGAGTATCTTTCCCCAAGAGTAGATAAATAACACGATGCGATCTATTATAATCCTTCCATTAAATAGCTCCAAAACTAAATATTTAAAGCGAGACCCTGTCAATTCATCAACTACAAACCGAAACGTCTGTGTAATCAAATTTGGCCAAGTTAATCCCATATCGACTTTCACTTAACATGGATAGCGGCCCTTATCGTGAGTTAACAACCCAGAACATTCTCTCCGGGGCACTTTCCAAAACACGATTCCCTATTCCATTAGACCCTCTCGAAGTTATCTCGCGTTATTTACATCGCCTGACCGTGCCTTCTTATGTACCTATTCCACCCGCTTTATATGGCTGTGGTATATAAGTGAGCAATGGCTCGTATGTTGTTGTGTTAGAGGCTGTTTTGGCTTGGCTGGGGGTGGGCGAGGGTGGGTGTGGTGTCGCGGTGTCGTTGCCATGGCGACGGCGCCCGGACGCGGGATCCCGACGCCCGCAGTGTCGGCGGCCGCGCCCGACCCTCCGAAGTGACACGCGCCGCGAAAAAGCACAACCACCCCGGACGTAGGGGGCATATGCGTTCGGATATTGGAGACAGGATTTGTTTTAGTATTTTGGTGGCTATGGATACTATGAATCAAGATTGTGGAATAGGTGATGAACTGTACCACGTCCTTCTTCTTCTCCTTTTCGTGTCAATGCGGTACTCTAACTCATTGATATTTTTTAATATACCTAATATGAGCCCTGCAGTAAGTGGCCACGTTGATTGCGCATCAGTGGCATTTTTTAGGTCATACAAGGTGTAGGTGAACGGGCACTTAGGATACTCCAGCATGTGGGGCATGGTCTTGAGTCTATACCCTTGAGGATTTTACTCATAGAGCCCAGCTAAAATGGTTTCTGGTTCTTTTGTTCAGATTTTAAATTTGTAGTTTCGTAACACTATTCATTACATAAGCATTTTCCACATCTATCCTTGGATAGGCTTGCTTTGTCCGTTCAAGTGGTTTAAAAAGTTTAGAAGAGGATTCGTATTCATTCGTACAGAGATATATTGACTGGGTGGGGCAGAAGAACTTGACAAGATATTATTTGACTATATCGAAATAGAGCTACAGAAATTAGTAGCTTGCATGATGTTTCAAGTCCATGATGCCAATCCTAGTGCTTTTAGGAGACTAGATAACAACATTCAAGCTGTATTTATTGTTTAAAAATTTGTGCTTAGGTACTTACTCAGTAGTGGACTAGAGCTATGAAATTAAAATTAATGAATTGGGCAAAGACATTTTCGTAAACAAAACATAAAACTTTACAACCATAAAGCCTTTTTCACAGTGCTATTTATTTATTTAGCCATTTCAGACATCACGGCCCACATAAATACATACAATACAATATTAATTTAACTTAAAAATTCTATAAATAAGTACGAGTACATACAACATTATAATTATACTAAAAACTAACCCACACGAAGTGTCTGCGTCGTGTTTCGCTGAATGGTGTCATGTAGCCTGCCACGAAACCGGCGGTACACAGCACCCTTTGGTCAGAACTCTTCAGACACGTTTTTCTCGCAATGTCTACATAAAGTATCAATAGAATATTGTAAAATTCCCAATGGTAGGGTACCTACTTGTTGCAAATTTTGTTAAATACTCGCAATCATAAGAGTTGGGAAGAAATGAAATATAGATACCTAAACAAAATGTTTTAGCAAGGTTTGATAGAAATTCTACTTGCTTGTTGTTTTGGGAACGTCCAAATAAGGTATCGTTAAATAAAATTGTAGGGATTTATTTGTAACTAAGTACATACGCACCTTCGCACGAACTGAATGGCATTGGTACACGCGAAAATAACTTATGAAGACCTACAAATAGGTTCCCTTTGTGCATAAAGGGATACAACGCAGTCCTGGTATCCTTCCACAAATTCTCTTAAACCATGTTCACCGTACACACCACCCTTCGGCCCGGGTCGATGAGGCGGTGGGCAGGGGGCTCGCACCTTTTGTTTAGGACCCCCCTCCGCCCCCCTCGTTCATTTACTCGCGTCCTGGTCTCAATGCTGTTTGCAAACGGTTTAGGTGCCTAAATGTAGAAGGGAAATGTCACGTTTTCACTTTTTTTGTTTGGTATCCGTGAGGGGCGATTTGCTGACTATATGGAGTTTCGGGGGTTTATTGATGGCGTAAGTGGCTGCTGAGTTGGTTCAATTTTTTTTTTTGGTAATATCGCTCATTATTGAAGCTAGAGCCTTTTCTGTAGAGGCCTTACGTTTTGGAAGACTAAGGGCTGATATCATCATCATTTGAATCGAATAGGTATCGAGTAGAGCAATATTTAAGTAGGTAGGTAAGTACTTTGTCCAAAAGTTGGCAAAAGCGTTTTTTTTCTTTTGAAGGACTCAAGGAAAAAGACTACAGTGACTTTAGAACATCACAAAAGTCAGGTTCTGATAATTTAAATTACTTTTTTTTAAGATCCTGCTCATTGATGATAAGTCAGGCATATTTATTTTTTCAATTTCATACCGGGTCTTAAAAATTTTGAAATATATGACGTAACATAACATCACGCCGATTTAGACAAAGGTATACAGTACATCCACATTTTGTAAAATGTGTGTAAGTCCCATGTAGGTAATAGGCACAAATCCAGAGTCCGGGCTGCTACCGAGAAATTTCTAAATTTTAAATACCAACACAAATAATCGATTGCTGTTCCAACAATTTTACAATGATTGTTTGCTGGTAACATTTCTCACAGACATGACAAAAAAAACCGCTACCCAGTAGTGTAGTTACACTGAACATGAAGCCATGTGGCTCTGAATGTTGGGTTCCTTTTACCTTGTTAGTTGGCAACAGGCAATGCAACAGACTTGTTAATTCTAGACCAGAATATGGCTACGAAGAAAAAATATATATGAAGAGTTGGGCAGTTCGTGGTCCGTGTGTAGTATAGGTATTGACAGATTTTTGTGTAAGCTGAGTTATTGGGTATGAGAGATTGGGTTACTTTTGATGGGCACTGTAGAATTTTCTTTTTGAGCATAGGACTCTTTCACGGAGCTGAAAGTTTTCTATTCTATGCAAGAATATTGAGTAAACAAATTACAATACTCGGGCGTAAATTAGCAAAAATGCACAGCAAGCTTGAGAAACAGGCTATTACATAGGTACCTACAGGTAACAACCGGCGCTGGGGCTTATAGATGGGCAATCCATCGGGTTTAAACCCGGTGCTTTTGGTAAACACCCGATGAACACCCAATTTTCTGGGTGTTTACGGGTGTTTATCGGGTGTTTACCAAAAGCACCAGGTTTAAATCCGGTGGATTGCCCATCTATACTGGGGCTCTGTCTCGCATAGGGTTGTAGCATTATGAGCGATGGCCGTTTTGCGTGGATGCGACGTATATTTTCTCCCAACATGTCATTTTTGTGTTTTTCTCTGCATAATGTTTTCCGCAAATAAACATATTTTCTTTCTTTATTTCTATGGTATTTGCAATGCTCTATAAATACGTCGATCATACAAATACTAACCTAAAATGTTCCTTAAACGCTATAAATGTATTTATAATAGCCTAGTTCTGGGATTTTTCTTTAACTGACAACAACATTGTCCAATTAATAGGCAGACACCCTAATCACGGTTGCTACACCAATAATAATGTTGATAAGAATAGAAATAAAAAGTACTACGCGGGATTACGCGCCGGCAAATGAGGTTTTCGCAAGCTGAAGGCTGAAATTGCTCAAATAAAAAAGCGGAGCCTGGGTGTGAAGCATAGAAACTTTATAGTACTTAGGTAGGTACTGGAGTGAGTTCGGTGATGAGGTGAAGACCACAGACACTTAGCTTATATATACAAATAGATAAAATTGGAGTGTCTGTTTGTAATATTAATATAACCGCTTTTTACTAAATGCATATGTATGTATACACGCGGTACATATACTAAAATAACATTTCTTGTCTGTCTGTCTTTCTGTTTGTTCCTGCTAATCTCTGAAAGGGCTAGATCGAAATTGACGGGACTTTCACTGGCAGATAGCTGATGTAATAATGAGTAACTTAGGCTACTTTTATTTTAGAAAAAGAATTAGGGTTCCGCGCAAAAAAAAATGAAAACGTTTTCCGTCATGCACGCGAATGAAGTCGCGGGCACAGCTAGTAAATTAATATCAAAGAAGCAATGTTTGAAGGTCTGGTTTGATAAAAAAAAAACTTGCGTAAAAGATATTTATAATGCCTGTAGGCAGAGATGGGGAGAAAGTATAGCTTATTTCGCCAGTTATGTTTTACGAAAAAAACATTTAACACTGCCCAACGAATGTTGGAATCAAATGGTAGTTGTTCACCCAAACATGGCACGGTTGACGGAGTGACTGAACGTATGGCTTCAGCGCTTCGAGTCGCGGGTTTTATTCAATTTTTACATTATTCGATTTACATTCACTTCACTCTTACTTTGAAAATTAACAGTTTAACAGTTCACTAAGTAGACTACTGATCTAATAACAAAAAAAAAAAAACAGGACCAATCACAACTTTCCCAAATAACCAAAACATTAATAAAACTACAGTAAAACAGATCGACCAAAATTCTACACTTATTCAATTTATCCATACAACGAAGTATACACACACACACAAACACACAAATTTTTTCACAGCCGTGTCTCTAATAAAATCGATCGCATGGAACCTCGAGCCGGGGTGTGAAGCCACGCCTACAATTCACGCGCGAGGTGACGATTGGACGACGCTTTGCACACACACACATAAACACTAGCCGTTTTAATGAACACACAGATGTGAACTGATTTAAAATTAATGTGAACATAAATTAATTATTCATTTTGGTTTGTATGGCAGATGCTTATGGAGATATTTGGGGATGTAAAGGGTATCTCATATAGTCATCTTTTTATATAATTATAACTGGCGAAATGTGGGTGTATTATAGGTGCACATCTACTTAACCCTTTGGGAAATAAAGGCGTAGATAATGTAACCATCATCTGCCTAGCCTTTTCCCAGCTATGTTGCTACAAGAATAGTCAGCCTCACTGCTCACCTTGATCTTGTAGCGATCATCATCATCATCATTATTTCAGCCGAAAGACGCCCACTGCTGGACATAGGCCTCCCCCAAGCACCTCCACTTCGACCGGTTTTGTGCTTCTCGCATCCAACGAGTTCCTGCGGCCTTCACAAGGTCGTCGGTCCACCTTGTGGGAGGCCTTCCAACGCTACGCCTTCCAGTACGCGGTCGCCACTCCAGAACCTTTCGGCCCCATCGGCCATCTGTTCTGCGAGCAATGTGCCCTGCCCACTGCCACTTAAATTTGGCAATTCTTCGGGCTATGTCGGTTACCTTGGTTCTCCTGCGGATCTCTTCATTTCTGATTCGATCCCGCAGGGAAACTCCAAGTATAGCCCTCTCCATTGCCCTTTGAGTGACTTTCAGTCTTCTAATAAGGCCCATTGTGAGCGACCACGTTTCAGTGCCATATGTCATCACTGGCAACACTTGTAGCTTGTAGCCATTGACTTTTATAATTTGTAGCTTCATGTATTTTTGCGTTTGTTTCTTTGGTCTAGGCAAAGTGCAGTTTTCGTTTAGTGGAATAAGGTATTTTTTCGTTATTGTTTTGGCTGCTAATTGTCTGATGACAAACTTCACTAGTTTGGCTGTGGAATTTAGATTATCTAGAGAAGTATGAAAGAAGAAGACATGTTCCGCCGACCCCAAATAAACCGGGATAGAGCTGGTTCACATTAGGTCGGACCGACAGTTTTCATTGCAATGTGGTATTTAAATAAAAGGCAGAAAAAAAGAAAAAGGAAATATTGGGTGCATCCAATAATTGCCTAATTGTTTTAAACTTTTATTTTTGTACTGTTCACACGTTTTATCCCACAGTAAACTCCTGTCTTCCACAAGAGAAATCAAAACTTCTACATTAATTTCGCCCTCCATATTGAAACGTGTCTTCTCTGCATACACATCGACAAAACTGCTTGCGCGAGTGCCGAGAGCGGGGTAATTGGCAGGCGGGTGTCGCCGCCGCCGCTTCGCGCCGACAAATGTGAACAGCGCCATACTTGCTAGTACGCCAATATTATGTCCGATCCGACAGAAATCGTTGCTGGACGTACGGTGAAAGTGTCGGCTCCGACAGTTTGGTCGGGTCGCCCTAATGTGAACGGCGCTATTGACATACATACGCCAATATGGATCCGACACGTTTGTCGGGCCGGTAAAACTGTCGGTCCGACCTAATGTGAACCAGCTCTAAGTGAAACAACTAATAGAATGATGAATGATCATCTGCATCATCTGTCTAGACTTTTCCCAACTAAGTTGGGGTCGGCTTCCCGTCTAAACGGATGCAGCTGAATACCAGTATTTTACATGGAGCGACTGTCTATCTGACCTCCACAACCCAATTACGGGGTAATACGATACCCCTTGGTAAGACTGGTTATCAGACTTTCGGGCTCCTGACTACCCGTAACGACTGTCAAAGATCCACGAATGACAGTCGGGACCAACGGCTTAACGTGCTTTTCGAGGCACGGACGGGTCTTGGTATGTAAAGATGGTCACCCATCCACGGACCAACCGCGGGAAGCGTAGCTTAACCTGATCGATTGACCCGTGCGGCTGTTATTGCTTAGCCATAAGCCCCTTAATTCTTTGCCTGAAAATGAAAAGGCAATATTGTTTATGTTTACTCTTTCTAACATAATTGGCTTTAAAATGCTTTCAAATTATAGTGTTAATAGGTATGGAAAGACAGTGTAGGCCTGTCAAAAAGTACCAGGTACTTAAGAATAATTCCACTTTATTTGAGTTCATCATAACTGGAACACTATTTCAAGTTTAATGAATGGCCGCGGCTTTGGTCCTCCGAGGCGAAGACTTGGCGCAAAGTTTTTATTATTCTGCACGAACCTTTAAATAGAAGCTTGACCTAATCTTGTCCTGCAAGATTGTTATTTCAGGCATTACGGGGGTTGCTCCCCGTAGCCCAGAGAGTGGTATTGATGATTTGAATCAGAATCTTCTTTCGACCCAAAAATAATTGTTTCATGGAAAACAACTGCACAAAAACTAGTAAAATATTCTCGCATAACATTCATTTTTCGTTCTTTACATTCAAAAGTTTTACTTTCTTAGTATCTGAACGTACCCATAAAGTACCTAAAACTGCGATTACTTGAAATATCATAATTTTATTTCCGCCTTTCCTAACTAATCGATATACTTAGCTTGATATACTTAGCTATGACCTAGGAACACGAAAGTATTAAAATTTGTGTCCAAGTTTTGAGCTACAAATTGCATTAGTCTTGCGAAAGCTTCAAACATTTTGCAAATTTTCGACTTCAAATTCGCTGAGTAATAAACTGTGCTGAAGTTTTACTAGAATGAGAAATAGACTTCAAATTATAGGCAAAGGAATTTTATGTCTGTTTTTAGAAGTTTTTAAAAGGCCTTGTTAATGCTGAGGTTACAGACTGCATTTAAGTTTTTGGTTTCATAGATTATCATAAATCTTTACTTAATAAAAGAAGTATGTACAGTCAACAAAAGGGATAAGTATGCAGGATCGTCGGATATAGTTGAAGTTTAGCCATTGCTACTGATAGTGTGTAACGCAATTACCCCGCAGCATGGTATTAAGTTAAAGGACGAGAATAATGCTTGTTACAGAAAAATATTTTCTGTCAATGTGGATTAAAATTAATTAATTCAGCTGTATGACTGCATCCGGTTAGACTAGAAGCCGACCCCAAAAATATTTGGGAAAAGGCTACACAGATGATGACGATGTGGATTAAAATAACAATTTTTAAAGTCAACATTTCTCCCATCATTTTTCCATTCATAATCACAGGCTACAACAATTAATACCCAAACAAACAAACTACCGTTATACTGTGGTAGATCCTTAGATAATATCTCACAAAAGATCAGCTTCACGAAACATAACCCCTCTTCTACACAATCGAGCAACGGACAGACAGACAGACAGATGCACACTTTTAACAAAAGCCGAGCATTTGTAATAAGTATTAATACGTTTAATTTTACAAGCATAAAGGCGTTTTGTTCGCGCCTTGATCGACAGATCTGATAATTTGAATATGGAAAGGCATTCGGGCGGAATGACGATCGATGCTCTTGCGCATACGATTGCGTAGTTTTTTTTTTTGGGAATACTTTGAACACGTGTATGCGGGAGTTTATGGCTGGTGATGCGTGTAAATGTGTAAGGTATAAAGTTGCTATTTATATGCGGAAATATGAAGTAGGTACAGACGCCAGCACATCAAGCTACCCCAACCTGTCAAATTTCTTTGATAGATTTTCAACTTTACTACAAAGTAATAAGGTTCATATTCAATTGGGGAAATTTGACAGATTGGGGTAGCTTGATGTGCTGGCCTCTGTACCTAAAGTACAAATGTGTCAGGTGAGGATTTACTTCTGAGGCCGGCTGGCCTTATACAGGCAGAAAATCTCTCAGAATCCAAAAAGCCAGACATAGCACTGAAAAAAAAAGTACCTAGTTGCCACAATCAAGATTTTCTTTAGATTGACTAAGTAACTTGTTTGCATCTGAGCCTATCAAGCACAATGATCACAGGCTCACAGCTACTACTTTTATTTGAATGAGATTTGAAACGGGATCTTGATTGGAGTTAACACAAAACCGATTTGCAGCAATCAAGTTGATCAAGTTGCTTGATTGACACAACTAACTTACTTTGTTGTTTTAACTCTTCTACAATGATGTCATGTTAAGGGTAATCAAGAAACTTGTTTGAGCGTCCAATCATTTGAACTAGTATTGCTGCAATCATGTCGTGATAATCAACTTAACTAAGATTTTGAATAAACTAAACAAGATATCGTTAATCAAGCTAAAAAGTCACTTGATTGGAGTGCATTTTTTTCAGTGTGCATACATTTTTTACAAATTCAGACAGTAATTAAAGAGGAAAGGTAGGGAATTTAGACATTATTTCGGATGTGTAAGGATTAATAATCATATTGTACAAGAATATATTGGATGGTGACCCTCAAACTAGGCATTAGCGTATCAGGAGGGTTGGTAACTGTTGCGTTTTATTTAAAAAAATTGACCCTCAAAAGCCTGGATTATAAGAATGAGTATGAGAAAGATCTCATGTGAGAGAGGTATGGATGATCTTTTAAAGACAAATTGACTACTTTTAAAACAGTTATAAGTTCCTCCTGACCGTATTTCGGCCATGGCGGCCAATCTCAACGGAGACTAGCCATCGGCGCGGGAGATATTATAGTGCACAAGTGTGTGCGCAGACACAGGTGCACTCTCTGTTCCCTCACTCTCATAGTCCGATGGGATGACAATCCGACACGACCGGAGAAAGATCAGGCGCAGGACCAACTGCTTAACGTGCACGTGTACGTGTTTCTTAGTAAAAGCCCGGAGTTTTGAAAGTTGGCGGTGTGATGCCCCCGGGCCTCGGAAAGCACGTTAAAACAGTTATAGTCCTTATGTCAACACTTTAAGTTGTCAATTCCAGTTTCATTTACTTTAATTTCGATATGACCCTACAGTAATCGGCCAATCCTTTAACGATCTCAGTTTTTCATTAGCAGTATTATCTTGAGTCATAAGTACAACGTGAGACTATGCCTGCGTGCATGCTTGCGCGCGCGCTTCGTGCTTCGGATGCGTTCGTACGTGCACGAGTGAGATGCGAGAAGTAATTCTTCAATGAATTTAATCGACATCGGGTGCGATATTGATCTTTTGATACGGGGAATGGACGTTGGAGTATTACAAGAGTGAAGATCGTCGATTGGTCTTTATTAAGATTCTTTTTGCTGTTTTTTTTGGGAGCGGTTTTGGGGTTTTGATTTTGGTTAATTAGCCAGATATGAAATTATTTTATTGTTTTTACGTGAAAATGCAAACATAAAGTTAAAAACATATTCGTCTCTTACCGTCGTACCTATACTGCTTCAATAAATGATAAATTAACTAGCTGCGCCCCGCGGTTTCACCCGCATAAGTCTCGATTCCGTGTGAATATCGTGATAAAAAGTATCCTATGTCCTATCCCGGGACTCAAACTATCTCTATACCAAATTTCATCTAAATTGGTTCAGCGGTTTAGGCGTGAAAAGGTAACATACAGACAGACAGAGTTACTTTCGAATTTATAATATTATAAGTATATAAGTATGGGTTATAAATTATAGGTAGCCACAAAGACCAACTAATGTATTTCCGACGACTGTACTTGCTTCCCCTAGGGAGATGTTCAAAATTGCGTTTTCCACAGAAACAGAATAAAGTCTAACGTGGATGCTATTTCATATTCGAAGCTTTGTCTTAAGATCAAATATTTCAAATACAGTTACCAAAGCGTGTCCTTACTCCTTAGATTAAATCGTTCATTAACACCGTTGTGGCGACTGGCGATTCTTGGCGAAAGACTAAGTCCAGCTGAACACCTTTGGCATGAGTGATGATGATGAAAGACTAAGTCCAACTGAACACCTTCGGCATGAGTGATGATGATGAAACTTACCGAAGGTATTCTTGGTGAACAGCTTCTCAGGAGTAACATCAGTCTTCTGATGGACTGGACTGCCGATGTACTCCGCGACTCCTTCCTGCTTCAGCTCCGGGTATTGGGTGAAGTATTGCTGCACTTGGACTTGACCTATACGATCTGTAACAAAAAATATGACGTCAGTACTATATTGAGTTGGATTGCCGGTGTTTTTGTGGTTATTACCTCTCCTAACTTATTAATTTTAACATTAAATGGCCAAGGACCATTAGTTGAAGGCAAAAATACATCCCTCCTCCTCAAGTCGTACTCCTCATTACTGAGGGTCGTGATCCTCTCTTGAAAAAAAAAAAGAAGAAAAAAAGGCAAAAATACATAAGTAGGTACAATAACGAAAAGTATACAACTACTCGACAGTTATAGGTAAGCTTGTCTCACAATACTTCAAACATATTGGCAAGACCTTCTTTGACATGCCTTGCCTCTATGTCCAGGTTGAGCCTAAAGTCTATTCAAACTTATGTTTCAAATTAATATTATTTCAAGTTAAACAAAAATCAACTTTATTTTAATGGTTATTAAGTTGATTTCAAAATGACTAGCACTATTGAAAAAGTTATAAAAATGTTTGAAGTTGTAGCGTAGACTGAACTTTATTGTGTAGGTGTTAAAGTTATTTTTCCATAAACTCATATTTGTTTACATTTTTGGCAAATAAGTTGCGAATGCAGATTATGTCCATTTGGAGCCTATGCCCATCAGTAGAAGTCTTTTGTTTAGTATGCTGATGATGGTTATAGAAAAGCTTTACTAGAGATCATACATACATATATAAAGTAATAATAATAGCAATAAGTAGGCAGAAACTACAGAACTCCGTTTGCCTCGTTACCTCCGAGGGGCAATTCTCGTAATTTTAAGAACGTTCACAGTCTGATCTCAGTCTCAATCTGTCAAAAAATCCTCGAATTTTGCCTACATTTTGACAAGTTATTGACGTTTGTTTGTCGCCGAGATGACACTGCGACTAGATTTTGAACGGTTTAAATTACGAGAATTGGCCTTCTGGTATTCTGGTCATAGACACACGCCGGTTGCGAGTTCTATGCAGCTGACCTTTCTGAAGAATATCATCAATGAGGTCACTGTCCATATGTCCTCCTAGCTAGGGCGTCCCCGCCCGGCGTGTCATAGTGAGAGAAGAACATGGTGTCAAGAATATTTGCATTTAAGGTGAATGCGCAGTGGTAGACCGCGAAATTTAAATTTTCTTACGTTTTTTGCAATTTGTAGGTCAGTGTCAGGTTGTATCTTGATCAAAATATGATTTGCGACTATAATAGACATGCATTTACAGAATTATAGTCATTAGAATCATTAATACATCTCTTTAATTTAGATTTCTTCCATGAACACTTTTCCATACGAGATTTGTTCTTAACGGTAGAAATCTAACTTAGAAAGATGTATTAATGATTCTAATTATTATAATTCTGTAAATACGTACCTGTTATAGTCGCGAATCATATTTTGATCAAGATACAACCTGACACTGACCTGAAAATTGCAAAAAACGTAAGAAAAATTGAATTTCGCGGGCTACAACTGCGCATTCACCTTAACAGTAGGCATCTTCCTGTGTTATTAACAAAGCTAAGATGGTTAAAGAGTTTGGACACCCTTTTAATTCTATTATAATTATTATATTCCCATTGCTGGGGCCACTCCGACCCTACTATGTTCTTGTAAATATCTGAGCTAAAGAGTTTTATTTTCAAACGTTGAAATTGGTGTTAATGTGACAATGATAACATTCAAAAGTTGCTTTTGATACGCAGTTCAATAGATTTGCCAAGCTGTTCTATTTGTCTAATGAGTGGATCGGCGGGGCAGTTGCGTAACACTTTATCAATCGGAATCGGTTTCATTTTGACAGTTCAATAACATTTATTGCGTTATTTACGTGTTGAGCAGACAAATTTTTCGAACTTATGAAGCAATGGATTAGCAATTGACTTCAAAATGATTTAAATTTCGATTGATAGTGTGTTACGCAATTAGGGTGCTGGAATTACCTAATAGAGACCGTTTGCAGAACAATCTTTCGTGGTTACTCTTTCCCAGATTTAAAATCAAATAAAGAATGGAGCATAGCAGCTACGAATTCCGTCTACGAAAATGTAGGCAGGTACTTAGGTAGATAGCATCCAAATTTTGTAAAGCAAAAAGGGATAAGGGTCCTCAGCAGCCATCCAAATGAAAACGTCGTATGAGATTTCATATTTCCTAAAACATCGGACGGAAACCACTAAACACCCCACCCCTGGCGTGTCAACACAAAGAACTGTAAAATCCGTGCAATTTGTACCCTCTGCCGCTGGCGTGTAGCGTATATACTTATCGATTTATCGCAAACACGGCTCGTGTTTTAAAAAGTCAAGTAGCACGCCACCAAGCCGTTTTAAGGTTTCGCCCCACGTGTCACGGTTCAATTTCTGTTGATCCCAAATCGGTGTATACGATCTGTCAGTTCGGCGGCGGTGTGTAAAAATGCCGTCTTGTCGTAGGCACGCCGCCCCTCCCTCGGCGACATTTTTACAAGAGGGGGGAGGGGGCCACCCGCGGACGCTCCCGTCATTTCGTTGTCATCCAGGGCTCCTTTTTGCGCGATCACGGCGCGAGCCTCCGCCGCGACAATACTGTTCACAATTTTTATTCTTTTCGAAAAGAAAATACGAAAAAAAAATATAGGCCCGTAGAGAAAATGACGAACAATGCCGCCCTTCGGCGAGATTACCGCCATCAGAAAATGAATGCTTTGTTACATCCGTCCAACGGGATGTTTTCAGTTGTTACTTGTTACATTAGACTTGTCATTTCCATTAGGGTCTGACTAGGCATGAAAAGTTGCCGAACACAACGGTCGGCTACGTCGTTTCAATTTCAGAAAGTACATTACGAGCTTTTTTTTTGCTACCATTACAAAGACGTTTTAACGAAACATTTGGAAATACAGCTATTTTATTTATCCAAGCAATCTTTTTAGGTAGGTATCGCCTTACCGTTTTATGCTAATGACAATGCTTAGAAATGTTACCAACAGCGCTAGTAAAATACGCCTGCTCATAAATTAGAAGCACAATTCTACAAGGAAACGACAGGAAAATATTACTTACAAAAGCAGAACGTACTCGGCTTTTTTGGTGAAATTAAGTTTTATATTGCGGGCCTCGTGCCTAGAATAGTGCCCTGCGGCATCCCACCCTAGGGCACGAGGGATAAAGAAAATGTGCCATGGTGAAGTCTAAGACTGAGCTGAGGTTAAGATAGCATTGATTGTAATTCTGGTTATAAAAGAGTTGGAAGACGAAAACGACAAACTCGTTGCTAATTAATTTTGGAAGTCTTTATTATCTCGTAAAGATATCACTTGGCATAAACTAGCTCAGTTAAATTATCTACGTCTAGTAAAGACGAGTCAGTATTAGTAACCAACTGGGATCGTCATCTGCCATGCGAGATTGGAGATTCTTACCTCTATAAATGCAAATATTAAGAGATATATGAATTTAAGGACCTACGGAATTACGTATTATTAGAAGACCCATATTCAGCAGCAAACGGTTCTGGGCTGATATAGTACCCGTAGTGTTCTCCTCGTATACATAAAAACCTACAATAAAACCCCATGTAGGTAATCAACATACTTTCATTTCATAACCAGCAGCCTAATTGCGGAACGCCAAATCGTCAAATGATTCTGATCAGTTGGCTTCATTTCTATCACAATTGGCTTCATTTTACGATTTTCGAATTGCGAAACTCTAGTTTATTATGAAACCAATTATGAACGTTAAGGCCCTGCGCAGAAACTAGAGTTTCGCAATTCGAAAATCGTAAAATGAAGCCAATTGTGATAGAAATGAAGCCAACTGATCAGAATCATTTGACGATTTGGCGTTCCGCAATTAGGCTGCTGCATAACCACACAATTTCACAAGGAGAACCAGATATAATTTGTTTTTCGGTCGTTTTTAGAACAACACGGAAACCTGTGCTTTGGATCGTAAACGTTTTTACGATAACTCACATGGATTGATGAATGACTCGCAGTTTCAACAATAAACATACAATACATAAGGAGAACGCATAAATGAGGCTGTATACCTTAGCCGAATATAGGACCTCAATAAATCACGGAAAATGATGTAATGCCACGCTTGGAGTTCTGTAGAGGAAATAAAACTCTCGAGATTCGTAAGCAGTTTGGCAAAATTATCTATAGATAGTATACTTCAAAATAATTGTGGTAAAACTTGTAGGAGCTTCTTAATGGAAATAAGAAGCAATATCATTTGTTTTAGATACTAAAGTTAAAAAATAAAAAGGCCATTTGTCCTTATTTATTATAACTTAATTAATATGCCAGCTATTAGAAGGCAAATTTCCGTAATTAAAAACGTTCAAAATCTAGTCGCAAACGCATCTCAGCGAGAATCAATGTCAAAAACTTGTCAGAAATGTAGGGAAATTAGAGGTATTTTTGAGACTGAGATCAGACTGTGAACGTTCTTAAAATTACGAGAATTTCCCCTCAGATTAGTAGGCTCGACTCAATGCACATAAATGCTGACATTTCATAACTGGCAAAACCTATATGTGAAAGTACAAAATATATTTTGATTTATCTGTAGACAAAACACGCGGAATATTTACAAACCTTTTAAATTCTATCGGCCGCAGCATCGATGGTGTGAATGCTTTCCGAATATTTTTAAAGCGAAAACATGGAGAGTGTAAAAAAAGTTCAGTTTAAATGAAGGCCGACACTGTTGAAACAATTTCTGGAATAGTATTTTTGGGAATATCTATAGTGTATGTTGTTGTGGCCAGGTGCAAGCTGAAAAAAATGGCAT
Source organism: Amphipoea lucens (assembly GCA_947508005.1). NCBI lineage: Eukaryota > Metazoa > Arthropoda > Insecta > Lepidoptera > Noctuidae > Amphipoea > Amphipoea lucens. The sequence continues at coordinate 5,154,669 of OX382376.1, read as the reverse complement.
TTGTTTATAGTGAATAATGTTCAAAGATACTTTCTAAGTTTATTGATTTATTTATTTTAGGTTTTAAAGAGTGTCCTTGGAGTCTCCAGCCGGCTCTTCTTCATAAGAATATAGTAGTCTTTGGCAGCTAACTTCATCTTTGTGACTGACCGACTCCTTGATAGTAATAAGTTGCCAGATAACTAATCCAAAAAAAAAACACTTTTAAAAAGATGTTAAAAATTACGGACTTGTGCATCCTTCCCATTCTTACTCTGGTCCCAGACTTGGTCTTTGACAAACATTCAAAAGTCCAAACTGAAGGTTTGCCAACGTGCAATGCAGCGCAGTATTCTAGGCGTCAAATTGACAGACCTTATTCGCAACACCACACTGCGCTCCAAAACACAGATTACTGACGTTTCTCAAAAAACCGCTAAGCTGAAGTGGGACTGGGCTGGCCACACATCTCCAACATACAGGTCGCAGTCTTGGTATTACTGAATAATTCTTCTTTACATGAGACTCCTTTGCGTTTTGACAGTCACAGACTGATATTGTTAGCATAGCCATCATCTGTGTGCTACCGAAATGATGTAACACCAATCTTATTACAACGAATTTAAAGATCATTGTGATTTTAAATAGGTACTGGTAATATTACTGAAAGGACTGCACTTAAATTCTTAAACTTTTATTAAACATCTCTATCATTCTCCGCTTCCCTAACTAACTTACAATCATCTTCAATACCATCAAAACGCTTTTAACCTTTGTCCAAGTCTAAACCACCGCCTGGTCCACAAAGGACTAAAAAGGAGGATTCAACTGTTCAATAAGTTTATTTTCTTTCTTTCTTTCAATAAGTGGTGATATGATTGGCGGCGAAGTGCGGCTAAGACAAAGCTTTGCGGCTGTGCCGATTTGTATGAGGATCGCGTTACGCCGCTTCTACCTCGCACGCTTTCATGTCTGTGAAAAGACCTTAACCCTATACTGGTCTTTGAGTTCGCCGCTGAGGATTTAAGCTGTTTATCTTTACGCTTGTTTTGTTAGTTAAGTTTGTGTAGGTGGACTGTGAAATTATGGGTTTAAGGCGATTCGCACACTGCACCGCATTACGCAGCGGGACGCAGATAACGTGCCCCCGCGCGTGATTTTTTACATATAAATTCAATACAAACGCGCTTCCGTGCGGGGAATTTGGCTCCGTTACACGCACCCCGCTGCGTAATGAGGTACAGTGTGCCAATCGCCTAATAGCTAACTATAGCCCACGACTTCTGCCGCGTAAAATTTCTTGTTTTAACATTAAACATCTCCTATGATACTCGGCAATACTGTAGCTTGCCATTAGTGAAATAATTTTTGGAATCAGATCAGTAGTTCCGTGAATTTTACTTCTTTATAATATTATGGATATGCAAGAAATACATTAGCCACTGCAGAATTCGCATGGCACTCAGCTGTAGCAATCTAAGGAAACATATAGCCAGCCAAGTAGGCCTATTACGACATTTGCAGTTATATTGGTTTCAAAAACTTTAACTCTTAACTTCGAGGTTCAGATTCAGCAGCTTGATTTCAGCTCAAAATATATGTAGAAGAAAATCATACCTACCTTTTTTAACAGTCTTAAAATTTTAATGTACCTTCAATAAAGTAAGTAGGTACAGTGGTTTCCAAAAGTTAGTTGAATTTTTTCCACTTTAGCTGTTACACACCACTTATTTAAAATTCTAGTACCAAATGCTTGAACTGTGCACTATAACGTTTCTATTGACTAATTCAACCTATGAATTATCATAAAAAATAATCTAATAATCCCTCAGGATAACCTGCGGGGCAATTGCGTAACAAATTATTATCAATCGGAATCGGTTTCATTTTGACAGTTCAACAACATTCATTGCGTTATTTGCGTGTTGAACAGACAAATTTTTCGAACTTATGAAGCAATGGATTAGCAATTTGCTTCAATATGATTTAGATTCCAATTGATAGTGTGTTACGCAATTAGGGTGCTAAATTTAACCAACTAACTTTTCGAGGCCACTGTACTGTACTCTATTATAGTCTTCCTAAGTTTTGGTTTTCTTGACAACAACAGTAATATTGGTTTATTTAGTGAGTTCCTAGGTACCTACTAATAAATCTAACTGCTCTATTTCCAAGTGGCTTAAAATTGATCGAAAATACATTAAACTTTAAGTGGTTTTGGAAACTAGCGAATTTGTATTTTCTAGCGAAATATGATATTAAACTAGATGAAAGCTATTGTGAATTTCGACGTAGTACCATTGTTGAAACGATTGTGGCTACCCTGATCAAGCTTTTCACATTTCCACCACATTTATTAAATAAATACTGGATTAATAGATTATAGGATAGGATACAGGATGCCTATCCTCTTCAACCAGCTACGTAGGTGGCTACAGGAGTTCACCTACACACAGGCGGAGAGTTGGTGGACCTCTACGGCAGCAGGCAGTCCAGGGAAGCTATGCCATCCCAAGATGGCAGGCTAACTAGACACTTTATAAAGCCTGGATAGGAACGGCCTAAGCCTGGTGACGGGGACCATCACGGGACACTACTCCCTAAACAAACACTTCCACCCAATAGGCATAACCTTTGAGCATAACGGACAGTTCTCTTTGCAGGAGGCTGCGGAAACCGTTGCGCATGTGCTCTTTGAATGCACAGGCGTCACCCAGATTAGGACAATAACCCTCGGAACACCACTATCATACATAGATATTCTAGACCAGGAGATGTAATCAACGTCTGGAGGGAGGTGGGCTGGTTGGAATAACCACCGACGGCCGCCATGGCCCACCTGAAGGACTAAGTGCGGAAACCAAACCCTCTAATATAGAACATAGAATAGATTATAGAAATGCATGGTATCCATCTTTGGTTGATTTGTAAAGCAAGTAACTTAATGAGAGTAAACGCAAATACATCTCAATACTCAAAAGATAATGTAGTATCTAAAGTTATTTAAAACCAACGCCGTTTTTCTTTTGTTTAAAAGACACCACATTTTCAAGCACCCCAAACTCAGATCACTATTAAAATTCAAATCAAACATTCAAAATCGATAGAACTGGTCATAAAAATAAAACACGTCACGCTGACGAATTTACAGCGTTTAAAAATGCGTGTACAGCCCATCGATTTCTACGAGAACTCTTTAAAACCACATAAAATATTTGAACCGATTTTTATTTAGTGGTGGCATTTTTTTAAGAGGCAATGTTTCCGTGCTTCGTATACGTTATCGGAAACCGATCGTATCCGTTACTTTCGTGTCGAGCGTGATTCAACCCTTTATCTAGATCGGGGTAGGTAGTGACGTCGCCGGTAAGCGCCGTTCTGTATTTCATTACCACAAAAATTATTCAATATTCAATTATTCATCGCCCGGTGGAAGCATCGCTGATTAAAATTTGTTTGAGCTTTTTTTGGTGTTTGGTCCTTTGAGCCGAGGTGAGAACTCTTGGTTAGACTGTTTTCTAGCTTAATTTTTTATTAATCAAGATAATATTTATATAAGCTAACACTTCAAATAATAATAGGTACAGTCAACAAAAGAGATAAGTATGTTGGATCGTCGGATATAATTGAAGTTTAGAAAGAAACCGATGGATGTTGTCGACTGAAATTTAATTTGATAAATGAGTAGTTTGTTTTCTATTAATAAAATTAAATTGTATTCGAGAATCGGTTTCTTACTAAATTTCAACTATATTCGACGATCCTGCATACTTATCTCTTTTGTTGACTATACATGTATATGAAAAAGATTTCTAGCTTTTAAATGTATCTGTTTGTACAGAAAGTGTATTGTTATCAAAGTTATCAATGTGATGGTCTACGTAGGTATTTACCAAAGGATGAAATGCTTCACATGGTAGAAGGAACAACATTTCAGCTGAACCAATTGATTCTTACGACCTAACTGCTGAGTATAGGCACTGTGTTTTCAGAGTAATTTCATTGTCTTTAGTAAAAAGAGCAGTGGTGGCCCCGTGGTAACGGCTCCAACTTACGAGTTGTAGCTCGTGGGTTCGAACACTTCGAACCCAGACAGGCGCTTTCCTTTGTGTTGATAATTGCATCACTACTGCTCTCAAAACGGTGAAGGGAAATATCGTAAAGAAACCGGTATGTCCTAGAACCAAAAATTCATAGATATGTGACATCTACCAACCCGCACTCGGTCCCCCTCACAGAGAGGAGGTCTCTGTCCCAGCATTAGGAACATTGTAGGCTGCTTTATTAAATACTGCCCGTTTACAATAACACTAAGCGACACCTTAATGAATGCCTCAAAAAAAGCGTGCTGTTGGATTTTTAACTTTCGGCGCTGAGCCGAGGGTGTATTAACATGCTTAATATTTATGCTCATATCAAGTACCAATACCTACCAAAACAGCCCTAAAATAATCACTTTCTATTTAAACCAAACCACGCAAATAAAAAGTCGTTTGTCAAAAAAGCACGAGATTCGACGAAGTCAATCCAATTTATTTCATTGCCTTTTGCGTTAACAATAAGTACCGTACTGTAGTTTTGTTATGACAAATGATTGGGTCTGATATTAAAAACAACATCATAGTACCATGTCCTATCTTTTCTTCAAATATTAGATAAATCTTTTTGTACAAGATTCCTACGTATGCTAATACAAAGGAATTTTGTTAAGTCTCCAGTTGAATAGCTTTGTTTGTGCAAACAGTAATATTGTTTCGTATATATATACAAATAATATGCGTGGTACTAACAAATACGACCTTATTTTTGGCAAAAACACGGCAGCAGGTCTATAAACTACCTTTCGACTTTGGCTTATAGATTCTAAGTTATTTTTAGAAAGCAAGCAATCTCAAATAAACCTCAAACAACGCCATATTTGAAGCCCTCCAACGTCCAATACAGTTCAACATCACTCCCCAAGAAAATTGATAACCAGTAATTTTAGAACAATAATTCAGTACGAACAAAAGGCCACGTTTCGCCCAAAACGTAACACAGTACAAAGGTAAGGAAATAGCCAGTTTCAGTGGCGTGCTACACAAAAGGAATAATATTAGACGACCACAATGGCGCTTTGATGCCGGGGAGCCGAATAAAAAACGGATGTGTCAATAATTAACTGTGTGATCCGACGTATTCGCCGGAGGCCATCGATTCGGTGCTTTACCGAGCCGGTTTATTAAAAAAAATATAACGTACGCACATTGTGATCGGACAAAGGGGCGAAACTTTCGCTGCGAGCTAAAACCGTGGTATGTTTTTGTTGGGGTGAAAAATATTACACCCTCGGGCGTGTATGTGTCGGGCGGGCGCGTTTATGTACCGCTGTATATAAAGGGCGGGTTGTCAACCCTAATGGAAATCTGAATTGCCCATTAGTATTTGATTAGCATCGCAAATTGAGAAGGCAAAGTTTAAAGTAACTGCATGTGGCAAATCGTTTGCTTTTGTGTTGCGAGGTTATTTGATTTAAGATACCAATCTTTCTGTTAAATTACTTGTAGCCAGATAGAAAACAGAAGAAAATACTCTGACGTGACTTTTAGGTCACTTGAAGGATATTTGCAGCCCAACTCAAGCCGGAACTTCGCAAAATGTAGCGTGTGTCAGTACTGCAAACGAACTCGCCGTAAGAGAAAAGATTTTACAGTTACTTATATGAAATGTCATCTATGCTAAAAGTTATGAAATAGATCTCAATATCTATTTAAATTAGCAGACGTATGTGCAGTTTTCTACCGACTGTACTTTGGCTAACGAATTGAATAAAACTGACGAATCGACGAAAACTGGCAAACACTCAACTGTCTAATCGGTAAAATTGACGAATCAGTGAAACTGACTAATCAACGAAACTGGCGAATTAAATAAACTGACGACTGATGGAAACTGACCAGTGATACGCGGACTTATTATGACAGCACTGTAGTAAGATCAACAAAATAAATTTCATTATTCACGATGAAATGGATATTAATTCCGACATTACGCAGCAGTCATGATTCATTCAATTATGACGCGCTGGGATATTAAAAAGCTCGTCAATTTTGTCACTAGACAGTACTTACAAGCACGAAATATACTCATTGAAACAGATAAATATTGACTTGTTGAAACAAAATATCAAACACGAAACAATATATAATTACAACACATCTAAAAGCTTAACAAAAAAAAAAAAGTCTCAAGCCGAACAATCGCTGAATAATCGCGACGCAATCGGAGCAAATCCGCATCAATAATAAAGAGGGTAGATGGATACTACGCACAATTCGTCCCTACCCCCACGAGAATCAGGAAATTCATCTCGCTAATCCAGCGTCCGCTGTGAATAGTAAAAGTGATGGGGCTATTCATTGCGAGGGGGGTGCAGGGAGGGGGTGAAAGCGCTAAAATTTAATAAAGCTGCCTCGCCATGACCAGGCTCGCGATTAATTACGCACAAGAGGCTAGTAATGATACCTACGTAGGGGACGTCGCTTCATCTATTATTCATGAACGATCTGTATAATTTTGGTTATGATTTTGATTCGTTGCGTGCTGTTTAAATTTGTCGGAGCGGTGTTGTGTTATGAATTTCGACTGTTTTGCCAGATGTGTTGTGTATTGGGATTTTCTGGTCATTGGGCGTGGGTTAACCGACCTGTGTTTCCATTTTCCAGTTATTGAGCGGAAGCTTGCCATAATATACACATAGTTTTGGATTTTATCATATTTTCAGAATATTTTTTATTTGGAGGATGAAATGTCATGTTTTTGAGGTTTCTACTAATTTGTTTAGCAGTGCTCGACTGTGTCTTCTTTTTGGGTGTTGGAAGAATGTAGAAAAACAAAACGCCGTTTTCTATTGTCAAATTGGACGCTGAGTGTCAGTTTTCAATTTAAAAGGACCAATGTAATATAAATGACTTTTTGAATGACACTATTTGACATTTTTTTATTTTAATTTATTAATCCTTTGTGACATTTTATGATAAATTTATTTTACTGACTTATCAATGTTTATTACTGACGTAGACTGAGTTTTTATTTTGTAATTTAGATTTTTATTTTTTGTAAATTTAATACGCCTTACGAGTGAAACATGAGTACCTACGTACGAAATATTAATATTGTGATATCCTGCATGCTTAATTTGCAAGTAAGGCATGTTTTAACCAATAAAATTATCTTTATCTTTATAATGTCCTTTTTTTAATGCTGACTTTTACGTATCTAACATTACGCCTGTATTTCCGCGAAAGGTCAGGCAGAGAAGTACTTATAGTACACTCACGTTTCGCCAGTTATGTTTAAGTACCATGTAATAGGGGCCTATTGCCATCAACCGGGCACAAATCCAGACTTCTGTCAGTTGTCTTTGAGCGTGCTTTTAACACATAAAATCCAAAGTTTCAACCACGGATGGCAAAGGTTGATAAAATGGCAGTTCATTGGTGCAATAATAGATGATTAGAACGGCTGGCGCTGAACGCTCTTCAGCTATCGCGTGAGGCGTCGTAATGCAATGCACAATTACGATAAATTAAAATGAAATCGATAAATGTTATCGATTATCGCAATATCGATTTTATTTAACTGGTTGCTGTCATTTTTATGCTAACTCAGGCTGTTTATCTTATTTAGTGTTTTGAATGACAGTTTTAAAGTAGGTAAGACGCTTACAAAAACGTCTTTTGATCCGCCTGCTATTAGTTAAGATCCAAAAGAATAAACAAGATATTGTTCTCTGAGCTATAGATATAATACAGGTTTTTTATAAACCTACTTCAGGCACCAGTTCAAATTTGCAAATTACCTACATACATACCTAGGTTGTGGGTTCGACCAGACAGGCACTTTATTTTCGTAATTTATTTCATCACCACTGCTCTCAAAAACGGTGAAGGAAAACATCGCGAGGACACCAGCATGTCCAAGGACCAAAAATTCGAAGGCATGTGACATCTACGGGGAACGGGCAGTAATCCACCACGCGGGCCCAGTACCGGTTGACTGGGCCCGCGTGGTGGATTACGGCCCATTCGCTCTCACAGAGAGGAGGCCTGTGTCCCAGCAGTGGGAACGTTATAGGCTGATTATGCTACATACTTATGAGTTATGTATAGTACATGAGTATAAGATTTAAGGATAATCTCATGACTATAAGGGCGAAAGAGATGTTTACATATAAGAGAGTTAATGAACAGAAGGACCAAATCCCCAAATTTAATTGACGGTAAAAAAAAAGGTTTAACAATAGGAAACTTAAAATTAAGGACAAATGACTCCAGAAATAAACAACGCAGCAGAACGACTAAAAACAACCGTTTATTTTCGTTGGATCCCACTTTTGAATCCCATTTTTTAGGTATTAACGATGGATTCCGTTTGCTATTTCCGTTGAATCCCATGTTATAACAACATGTGTGCATTTCAGAAGAAAAGTGATTTATCTTTATCAAACACTAGATTAGGTTAATTATTAAAAAAAAAAATTGTAAGGTTAGGTTAAAAGTGTGACCCCTACGCACGAGTCGAGCGAGCGAAGCGAGCGGTGCCGCGGCAGCGGCCGGCGAATGCCAGAAACGACTAGATTATATAGAAAATGAGTTGTTTGTGAAATAAACAGTATACGAAACGTTGGTTGTAAACTAAAAATTTGTCAATGGAGTTTTGGTGAAACATTAGTGAACCCCTCATTTTATTATAAACAATTTTGTTGTTGAAAGTACCCGCATTCAGATTTTTTTAAGCATTCGGGATCCAACGGAAATACTTTTTGGGATTCAACGACAATAAAACGTAATTATCTTGCATTTTTTAAATTCGGGATCCATAAACGGAAATACATAATAATGTTTTGCGGGATCCAACGCCAAAAATATTAAACTGGGATTCAAAAGCGGGATCCAACGGAAATAAATCAAAACAACGACCTTGTTTTTCAAGAAAACAAAATGGGTACCAGGCACGAAGAACAATCCAGTAGCGCCTTCATAAAAGTATGCTCCATAATATCTACCTACATTATCCCAGCATACAAATACCTATTTACCTAAGCATGTGTAGGAGCAATCTAGGGGACCTTAGTGCGTAGTTGCGTACTTTGTATCTACGAAGATTCTTACATGGTTGTATTTCATGATACCGGGTACTTGGCAGTTAGGTATTTTGGCTAAAGATAGGTATGTAAAGCAAAAATGTTTTATGGTAAAATGTTGCGTACCTTTACTTTAACATACCCACCTAGTAAGAATATGGTGGTACATATTAGAGGAAGCCAACAGTCAAAGGATGATAACGATGTTTTACAGTTTGATCAAAAAAGGTTGGTACAATCAATCATGTATCGAAACTTTTTGGGGCTAGTAGCTAAGTAATAACAGCCGCACGGGTCGATCGATCAGGTTAAGCTACACTTGCCGCGGTTGGTCCGTGGATGGGTGGCCATATTTACATAACAAGACCCCTCCATGCCTCGAAAAGCACGTTAAAAGCCGTTGGTCCCCGCTGTCATTCGTGGATCTTTGACAGTCGTTATGGGTAGTCAGAAGCTCGAAAGTCTGACAACCAGTCTGACTTACCAAGGGGTATCGTATTACTCAGACGTAACTGGGTTGTGGAGGTCAGATAGGCAGTCGCTTCATGTAAAATACAGATATTCAGCTGCATCCGGTTAGACTGGAAGCCGACCCCAACATAGTTTGGAAAAGGCTAGGCAGATGATATAAAGTCAATGTGTGTTTGGTTGGATTGAGAATTAGCATAACAAAATATTCCGCAGAATTTCTTTTGAATTTCGTTTCATTCCTACATTATTTTTTGTCACAACAATTTAAACGAACAAACATGGCACCAGAAAACTCGACGACACTCCAAAGCAACTGCACATAAGTCTACAAAATAAAAGAAAAAAGAAAATTACACATATAAAATGCAGTATTAGACGCGTATACGCCAAGTTTTTTTTAAGAGGAAACTCGAGTGGCAAGGCTGCGTGCACACGGTAGGAACGCTCGACATAACGACATCTTTTGTCGAGTCGTACGGTGAAAAGTGGCTCGCTCCACGCACGGTAATCCGCGCCAGGCTGAGTGTTTCACATCGTTCGCTCTTCATTCAGGACCCTTCAACTTAGCTGCAGGACTTAGTACAAGAATTACGCGTGCCTTATTTACTGGGGTCGCTTATGTGATGTTTGTTATGTTTTTGCTTGATTTAGGTATTTTTGTCAAGTGTGTTGAAGTCTGTTGCTATAGGTGGATATGCAGAATTTTGAGACATGGAACGAACGACACACGTCAAAAGACTTGGGCATTGCAATAAGGCTAGTAACCAAAAAATATAGTAACATAGGTTTTACTTATTTATTTATGGGATCTTCAACAGAGGCTACACAATTATATGCAAGTTTACAAGAAAGAAAAAAAGTACTAGTGTGTGAGATTTTATTTTACACATAAATGGCACAACTATTTGACTGTAAATCCTAACAAGCAATGAATACTCAAAAAAGAAACAATAAACAAAAAACCCAGCCTACATTAAACAATATTCCTACCACACCTCACATTTACCTTCATTATTTTCTACAGGCAACTCAAAACCCAAGACCTCACCGCATTGTCGGCGTATCGTCCCGTAATTGGCGCTCAAGTGGCAATTAGCGTGCTCGACTCTGTCGCTCGCCGTTCTGTACCCTGCCTTACTTCTCTTGTTATTTGCGAACTAGTGTTTCAAATATAACTGGGGAGATTTTACCTAGATACTCGACGAGTGTCCGATTTTACGGAATTTTGTGATCCGTTTAATTGGCGCGTAGTTTTTGGATTTGTTACTAAATAGTTTTTTGGCGATTCGCTCAATTATTTTGAAGATTTTTGTTTTCGGAGCTATTTTATCAAAGTCAAAGTCAAAGTCAAAGCATTTATTTCAAATAGGCACAAAAAAGGCACTTTTGAACGTCAAAAATGATCTTAAAATAGAATTGATTCTAGTCGCCCATTCCAAAAGGTAGTTTTCGTATGGAGAAGAATGGGCAAGAAACTCCACCGTTACTCTTTTAAAATGTTTTAGGTACAATATTTTGCATGGGTACATTAATTATATAATAACATGTGAGGACGATGCACCTACAATAAAATTACTATACCACAATAGGTAAAAGAATTAAAAACGAAACCATGACATATAAATTAATTATCTGATAGATACATGGTGCTCACATATTTACAAACATGGTACAAGCAAAACGATTTTTATATATATAAAAAAAAAAAAATACAAGTAATAAGTCAGGGTGTGAGTAATGAATGTAAAAACTAATAAAAAAAAAATTACAATTAAATTAGCAACCAGTTTGATTTTGTCTAGACTCTAGATTGTCCTATGGAGCAGGACCAGCATGTTTCCAAGCGTTCTTATCTTGGATATAATCTTCTAATTTATAGTATGCTTGTTTACAAAGTGTACGTTTAATGTGAGTTTTAAATTTTCTTTCATTTAATTGCAATATATCACAAGGTATTTTATTGTAACATTTGACACAGTACCCCATAAAAGATGTATGTACTTTGGCTAATCTGAAAAATGGTTGATGTATTTTATCTTTATTTCTTGTGTTAAAGTTATGTCTATCGCTTATTTTATTAAAAAGATGTAGATTTTTTCTTACATACATAATGTTCTCTTATCTTTATCTATATATCTATCTATCTATATATATATATATATATATATATATATATATATCTATCTGTTATCTTTATTGCTGCTTTTGTCTGCATCGAAAATTGTAATAAAATGTATAATATGTATAGATACCATTTTACCTTCACAGGTATAAAAAATATAAAGCATCACCAAACCCAACGAGGAATAATCGGTCTTCTACACACTGTAGGTACTTCGGAGAGTGTGCGCAGGAACTCCACGACCTGATCCCACCATCGCCCTTTTACCACCGGACAACCAGACGTACTGCAGCGTACCATCCGCACTTGGTTGATATCCCGACGAGTCGTACTCAGCGCTTCTCTCACTTTTATTATGCGCACAGCCAAAGTGTTGAACTCTCTGCCGACATCTGTGTTCCCCCCTCCCACATTTAAACCGTCTGCCTTCAAATCAAGAGTGAACAGGCATCTTCTGGGCACGCTCGTTCCATCATAGACCTCATCTATTGCTTTCCATCAGGCGTCATCGGGATCAAGAGCGGGCCCATTTAGCAGTAAAAAAATTAAAAAAATTATCCATTTTTACCGATTTCACAAAAAGGAGGAGGTACTATGTTCGGATGATTGTATGTTTTTTTTTTTCATATTTCCTAACGGCAAAAGAGAATCGAAACTGGTATAAATAGCGCAACCTTATTACGAGTCTTTGAATTTTATTGTAGGTGCGTAGGTGGTATTACTTACAATATTGTGTAGGCGTTCTTAGGAGGGCTCGTGGCTAAGTAATAACAGCTGCACGGATCAATCGATCAAGTTAAGCTACGCTTGCCGCGGTAGGTCGGTGGATGGGTCTTTACATACGGAGACCCCTCCGACCTCCGTGCTTCGGAAAGCACGTTAAGCCGTTGCTCCCGGCTGTCATTCGTAGATCTTTGACAGTCGTTACGGGTCGTCAGAAGTCCGAAAATCTGACAACCAGTCTTACCAAGAGCTAAGTATCGTGTATTACCCAGACGCAACTGGGTTGTGGAGGTCAGATAGGCAGTTGCTCCATGTAAAATACTGGTATTCAGCTGCATCCAGTTTAAAGTGGAAGCCGACCAACATAGGTAGTTGGGAAAAGGATAGGCAGATGATTGTGTAGGCGTTTTTGTTACTATTCTTATATTCTCTATACTGTATTATTAATATCAAACTCAAACTCAAAGCATTTATTTCAATTAAACCATTTACAGGCACTTTTGAATTGTCAAGAAGTCAGTCAGTCAGAAAAAATGAAGCTAGTTGCCCATTCCAAAGCGTAGGTACCTATGGAGAAGAACGGGCAAGAAACTCCATGGACTCTTTTAAATCAAAATAATGTGGTTACAAAGTCTTGGTTACATCATTCATGTTAAAAATTATACATGTGAGAACGATGCAGAACGTTAAAAGCGTCCATAGTGAAAAGATGAGAAAAAACAACAATTCAAATAATAAATTAAAATAAGCCATGGCAGCAAAGAGATGACCAGTCCCTACTGACGGCGCCCGTTCACGATCATGACGCATGCATCAGCACCATTCAGCTCAACCATTTTGAAGGGAGCTAATATTGTTCTAGTGTCACCCACGGTAAGGATCTGGAAGGTTTCAACCTCAAAGCATCATTTCCATGCACTATTGAATTATCAAAGAGTCGGATAGTTAGCCTATAATGTTCCCACTGCTGGGACACAGGCCTCCTCTCTGTGAGAGGGAGTGGCCCGTAATCCACCACGCGGGCCCAGTGCAGGTTGGCAGAGGTCTTCGAATTTTTAGTTCTAGAAGATGCACGTTTCCTCACGAATTGTTTGCATCACCTATAGTCCATTTACTATATAGACAGAAGTTAAAAAAGGCTCTTTTAGGGGCACACTTTGTAATAAAAGTACAACAAATATAATTACAGTCAAGATTGATGTGGAGTTAAATATAATCAATTTAAATAACAGCAATCACACTTAATTGTACTTATTTAACCTATCTACCTTCTGAAATTACAAGGCTTTCATTTAATATTATTTAGTTTTTACATAAAATACTGTCGTGTCAATGTTTAAAATCTAAAAGAAGCAGGGACGGACAGTACCGGGAACGTTTTTAATGTCGCTATAACTCTACCAAATCTAAAATGTTACCTATTCCCTTCATAAGTTGTGGCAGCACGTGTTTTTTTTATTTTGTCGGTTTATATAAAGTTGTTTTTAATAAACTGATTGTTACTAAAAATTGTTTCATTTCATGTACCTATCCAAGCATCGTGACGAGTAGATAGATAGAATATGCTTTATTGTATGCCATAAATTGTTACTTACAAAAAAAGCACATACATTATTTATTAAAATTGTGTGAACTTAACTTGAAAATAAAAGGTTTCGTACTCCTGCTTCTGCGAGCCTCTTTTTTCTAATGTTATAATAAATGGAGTATAGGTATTAATAAAGCAGCGCTACACTAATTAAAAACTTCATTTTCATTTTCTGATATGCGTACGTGTTGCGGAATGAATTAGCCTCACGCCATCTCTGCCGTAGCTCAGCAAATAATTAAGGATAGAAAAAGTGGGAAAGGGGAAGCCGTCCTACGCACAGATCTATATTATGTGTAGGTTTAGCAGAACCTCTTGTATTTTGTCTATGTGGTCCTTGTGCACAGGAAAATTGCTACTTAGAAAATGATTGAAAATAAGTGCGAGCGTATTTATAATGTGTATAGTGTTAAGATTCTAGTATAGCTGAAAATCCGTACAGAAACCTGAAGGGCAATTCCCTCATTTTTAAGGACGTTCGCATTTAAAACTGTCAAAAAATCCTTAATTTAAGTACCTACATTTTGACAAGTTTTTGACATAGACTGTGGCTGCGATGAGATGCAACTTTAATTTCAACGTTCGTTTTTAAGTACGAGAATAGACTACACTACTACTTTCTAATTTTTGTATGGGCTATGGAATTTACTTTATACAATGGTCTAACAATAGACACCTACAGCTCTTCCAGTGTAAGAATGAAAGAAAGAAAGAAAAGAAAAGAAGAAAGAAAATACGTTACGATGTTACTTGTTCTTTTGTAAATATTTATCCATCAAATTCTTCGTAGCAACATATGGTTCTCCGAATAAATATCGTAAACTTCACTAAATAATAAATAAAATTAATGAAGAAGAATATAAAGTAATATTCCCCTGACGCCATTTTCTTTTCCCCTTAAACTACAAGATTTCGTCATTCAGGCACCCCGCAAAGACGGAGGCATCAATAATTGAATTTTGCGAACAGGGGAGGATCACTTCGACCCTAAGCCCTCCATTAATTGCTGGAATTAATTCGTCCTCTCAAAGTAAGGGTGGACTGGTACTTGGACGGAGAAACGCTCGGAGATGCTTTAACGGTCAGTAAAGCTTTAGAATTGTTAGGAAAATATTGTTTTAAACAGACGCTGGATAAGATTGGCATGCAAATCACTACGATAAAGGCTTCATTGCTTCAAGAGTGTAAATCGGAAAGTTTGTAACACTATGAAACTCTTTAAAGCGTGTTATGTTGAAGCAATAAAGCTAAACTCTACTTAATACTATGATTTTACTCTGCTTCCGTAAGAAGAGAGGTAATATGCGCTTTGAAATACAACGAAGCTTGAAAATTCGTCAATACAAAACAAAATCTGCTGTTTCAAACATTTTGGTCAAGTAGGTATGGAATTTTTGTATGAAACAGCTGATTTTTTTTTCGTGATTTCAGAGTTGGTTCCATAGTGAAACTTGTTAATATTAATGGGTAGAACACCCTGTAAAAATTTAAACCGGTAAAAAAATAATCCGGTATATAATTGCCTATGTCATATGCCATTTTCAATTACTTAATCTTCAATGTCAGCAGGTTTGCTCTTTAAATAAAGCACGCATAACTTTCTCTAATTCTATTCCTTCTCTACCATTGTCCTATTTCCAAGCGTTATCCCTTCGCAGTGTACGTCAACCTTATACCCCGAGGGTGGCAGAGGGTCTAATCGCAATCGATACGAGCCCTGATGATGACTACAGCCGCCCAGCACAAGTACCTATTTCATTCTTTTGGGGAATTTCTCGTTATTGCAAGCTTGCATGCCGGCTTTTTGGACCATTAGATATTGGAATGCCTTGCTTTTACCGTCACTAGGTAGCTAAGTTTTATAGGATTAGAATTCTTGTTGCGAAATCTTGGTTATACACTCTCTCTTTCTCTCTCAGCTGGCGAAATGTGGCTGTACAGTAGGTACACCTCTGCCTCACCTTTTGGGGAATGCAGGCGTGATGTTATGGGTGTTATGTTAAATCTTGGTTTTGGTTTTTAAGAGCGTTTACGACGTACGGCATTTCATACAAACTTTCAATGAATACCCCTTGTTTTTCGAAATGAATGAACCGATTTTAATGAAACTTCGTACGCATAAGCAGGATACAAAGGTCTAATAAGTTAGTTACGAACATTTTCGAAAAATAGTGTTACAGCCAAATTAGACCGATTTTAAATTTTCCATAGAAACAGAGATTTCCACTTATCTTTTTTTAAATTAGACATTTGGAAAATGTTCTTTTTAGACCTTTGTAGCCTGCTTATGCGTATGAAGTTTTATTAAAATCTGTTCATTCATTTCGAAAAACAAGGGCTTGAAAGTTTGTATGAAATGCCGTAGGTACGTCGTAAACGCTCTTTATATTGTAGAAAAAATCAAGTCACACTTTTGAGGCCAAACATAAAACAACTTTCGTCTGAAATATTTAGTATCCAATCAAACTAAAGCAGCCATTTTCATCTAAAATTAGAAACAAATATTAGATCATTGATAGTGACAGTAGTAAAATAAGGATTCAGATAACACACGAGTTGCTTAATCATCGAAGTCAAAACGTTCTTCTTCAAAGTACGATCTTCAATCAGATCAAAAATGAATGTTACTTTCGACGTAGTGTTCGGAGTATGGGTAGGTTAGACACGTGCATATATCCACCTACTATATCATGCAAATTGAGTCAGATAGAGAAAGATATGTAGAGGCCTATAATATTCATAACCAGCTACCAAAGAACCTGAGGGCAAAACTTAACATATTCCTGTAAGTTACCGACCATTAGGTGCTGTTTAAAATAAATATTTACGGAAGACATTATGAAAATATAGTCTTCTTACTAGACCTGATTGAAATTGTTATATGAATTGTATATGCTGTGGATAACGGTGTGAGTTTCACATTTATATTATATCTTTGTTTATATTATTTGCGCAGATATAATGCGTTGCTGTTTGTTTGTCCCAAATAAATAAATAAATAAATTGGATATATTGGGAGAATTGTCTTTAGGATTTTTCCAAAGGAATTATTAGGATTATTTGCCACGATTAATAACTTAACTGATACATTTTTTTTGGACATAGAAACCAGGCAAATTACGAGGCAATTTGCAATGCATGATGTATTTTGTTTCTAAAAAATACAACCTAAAAATATAATTTCGTATCACCTATCACCTCCATGAATATCACTTTCAGTATCGCGTTGCATATCCATTTCACATACGAGCTATTCCGTCGCACAACGCGACAAGGGTGTTACCCACACCCTGGCCCGGCACATACACCCTTAGCCACAGCAACTTGCGTTTAGATCAAATGGCACACAGAATTTTGAGCTTTAGGTAGTAGTGTTAAAGGTCGGTTTGGTGTCAAAAGTCCGTTCTACAGGACAGTGTTGTGTGGTGATTGTGTACATAGAGGGTGCGCCCCTTACTGTCGCCGAACAAACATGGCGGCTCTAACGAGGTTTTTGCGAGCCCTCGTGAGCGATTTCGCGCCTAATTTGGACGTTGTACTCCGATGTACTTTATTTAGGTTTTATGGAGATGTATGGCGATGACGAGACTCGATCAAATCGTTTCGGTTTACGTGGTTTCGGGTTTTTCGTTGTTCACCGTTTGCCACTTTAGAGTAGGGTTTGCAGAATCATAAAATAGTGAAAACTTTTTATTTATTTTATTTAATTATTGTGAATGTGAGGACTATGTGGGTCATTTCTTTTTTCTGTTTTCCTTCTTAGTTAGTTTTAATCATGATCTTGCAGTTTGAGTAATTTACGCGGCCTACCCAAATGTCCTTTCTTTGGTATTGTTCGTCGAATCGTGGAGTTCCTCAAGTTCTGTATTGAGCTGCACGATTTTTGACAAATGCGTGCACTGACTGGACAGGTCCGCTCAATCTGTGTGGTTCTTTCCTCAAAAGACCATTTCAGACACCAAGATCTACATGGTCTTCACATGATCTGACCAAGATTTTATCTGGACTTTAAAAGAACCTCTGAATTTGTTTCGGCCTTTCTTCTCAGAGTAGCCAGATAGGAAACGCTGACCTCATCTAGCTTAAAAAAATATGATTGACGTGTAAAAGTGTTTGTACAAACCTACTTACAGAAAATACATACATTATTTATCATTTAACTGTGTGTGTTGTGTGTGATGGTTCTGGTAACTTCAGATTTTAAACAAAGGCCCCCCTGTGGTTGAAGATGTTCTTCTCCATACGTAGTCGTGCCGACCTTTTGAGTATTTTACAGAAACTATAGAAATACCTGGCACCCGGTAACCACATCATGACAGTAAAATTACTCTTATTAACAACTATTTCAAGAGTCAAGTATTTGAATTCAACATCTTATCATTAATCTGGCATTAATATTACTACCTATTGAGAACTTCGTTATCAGGATTTCGCGTCCAAACTTTGAAGATCCTGTTAAAGTTCCAATGAAGCTTGCCCTTATAATTGGAACCAGCGGGATAGTTGCTTCACATTAGCAATGGCTTTAATTTCGGCAGTTCAATAACATTCATTGCGTTATTTACGTTGTTGAGTAGAATTTTTTTCGAACATATAAAGCAATGGATTAGTAATATCCTGCAAAATGATTGAGACTGATAGTGTGTTACGCAATTAGGGGGCAGCAGTTCAGTCTAACACAATGGTTCATTTGCAAGATGTAAAGTGGTCCAATTTATTCAGCCGTTTTTAATACCCACCCACGGAAACTGTGTAAAGTAGATAACTTTTCTGTATTTATATAATGTATACATACATACTCAGCCTATAATGTTCCCACTGCTGGGACACAGGCCTCCTCTCTAAGAGAGGGGGTGGGCCGTAATCTACCACGCGGGCCCAGTGCGGGTTGGTAGATTTTTGGTTCTATAGGACATGCCGGTTTCCTCACGATGTTTTTCTTCACCGTTTTGAGAGCAGTGGTGATGATATAATTTACACAAAGTAAAGCCCCTGACTGGGTTCGAACCTACCTACAACTCGTAAGTCGCGGCCGTGACCACTGGGCCACCACTGCACCACATATTATAAATTAAAGTCGCTCTTCGTGTCTGTTTGTGTAATAGCGTTGTTGTTGTAAACTACGCAACGGATTTTGATGCGGTTTCCACCATCATTTAGAGAATTTATTCCGGAAGGTTTATGTGAATTAAATTTTCATATGATAAAGAAATCTCGCTGCTATGTCAAGTCGTAAAAACCGTGCGAAGCGGGGGTGGCTCGCTATTTAATAATATAATACAACTAGCTTATGTCCACGACTTTGTCCGCGTGAAAATTCTTGTTTCTTCGACCCACCCCGTGATACAGTACATATTGCCTGCCTGCGCTTTTACTTTGTTTTCACCTAGCGTTCTTTTTGACTTTTTTTCTTTTTGCTCAGTTCCTTAGGCTATAGAATATTCAACATCACGCTAGGGCCCGTGATGTTAAATAACCTGTAGCCTTCCTCAGGAAAAGGGCTATCAAAGGCAAAAATAATTTTTCAAATCCGTCTGGTAGATCAAGAGATTAGCGCGTTCAAACAAACAAACTCTGTAGCTTTTAGTATTATTAGTATAGATATAAGATAACCAGCATTCATAGTTTTAATCTTACTAACGTACCAACACAATTATTTTACGTATTGTTTAGAATGGTCCATGATTAAGCCTAAGACAGAGATCGTCGACAGAGGAACAGAACAACGAGACGATACTTCTAAAAAATTCATACAGTTCCGGGACATTGACATGAGCACACGCCCCTCATAATCGGAGAGCCAGGACGAATATAGATTCGGATTACTTGGCCTGCCTAACCAAATTTCATCGGAAGTGCATAGCAACAGAACTTGGTATCCTGAAGGGGAATCACTATTTGATTCTCCCGGAGATCCCGTGTAAACTTCCGGGTTTTGGTCAGACAAGCAAAGTTAGTGTACGTTTGAGCGATTGAGAGGAAATCATGAAGATTTTGTATGTTCGTAACGCATACTACAGTACTGTGATGCAGGTCAGTACCTCAGGACCTATACCTGCTATAGGTCTAGAGTATCTGTAAAAAAAAAAGACGGGTTGCACTCCGGGAGTGCCGGCAGAAGTGAAAACTTGAATATTAACGTTGAAATAAATCAACTATTAATTGAATTAATATAACTCATTTTCTTTCGCTATTTATTCGTCACTTTTTTCATTAATAGATGCACTTTGTTCAATTTCCATATTTTAAACACTTACCCCCTTATTCATAATCCTATTTTATCTCTATTTTAGCTAAAATAGGTTTATAGAACGTTTGTCTTTATCTGTCACGTTGTCATTTCTGTGTGTAAGAAAGAGACAAACCCCATTTTAACTAAAATAGGTTTGATAAGTTTTATGAATAAGGGGGTAAATATACACGAATTTTACGAATACACAGCAATGTGGCTACTACACACGGTCGAGCCATCAGCTGTCCATCCATCCATCCATCCATCCATCCATCCATCCATCCATCCATCCATCCATCCATCCATCCATTGTCGTGTGTCACTTGGTTCACTTCGGTTGGCGCCGCCGTAGAAAGAGAGGGGGATACTTAGTAGTTAGGAGTAGTAGTTCTCCCCTGTGTAGTCTCTCCTGACAGTCACGTGTCCTGACGCGATGTCCTGACGCGAGTTTAACATTTTTTACCCATTACAAAAAAGTGTGCAACGCCGCTAAAGAAGTTTACATTTCAAAAACAAGTTGTTGAAATATAACGATGGCAATGAGCTTTCCTAGCTGAACAAAATATGCGATAACCTCTCTCACTTGGTAAAGGAATCAAAAATGTACTTAATACTGTGATTCAGTTTGTATGAAAAAGATCTTTGCGAACTGGCGAAACATGGGGTACAGATGTGTACTTTACACCCATATAATATCTTAGCCTGCCTGATATGGTATGCATCTTTCATTTTCTCTTTTTTTATTACCTTTAAGACAAACATTTACATTCTGCGATTACTTTAACTTAGACACTGATTTATAATTTGTTTTTTTTTTTTGGAAATTCGTATAGGTACTTTTACAATGCTTGTAAATACCTCCTACCACCATCCATGTATCTGTCGCAACCAACTGGTTAATCTAGCCGTTCAGTTAACCGCCTGGCCTTTGGAAGTAGTGCTCGCTCCGCTTTGCTCTCTCGGCTCGCACGCGGTTGATCACAGTTCTAACCTAACCTAACCCGTTTGGTCGGGGTGCCCTGGCTTAGTTACTGCAACCAATTCGGCTCGCGCGTGATTGGTTACAGACTTCCAACCTAAACTATAATTAAATATCATTCAGGCCATTAGTTGAACGGCCGCCGTTTAGTTAAAAGGCCTAGGCGGTTAACTAAACGGCTAATTAAACCAGTTGGCTGCGACATATCTATCACATAATTAATTTATTTGTCATTACTACATTTTTAATTATTTTCACCTAGTATCGTATAGTATTTTTATTCTAGGTGCATCGTCTTAACATGTAAAACCTAACGGTGGAGTTTCTTGTCCATTCTTCTCCATACGAAACTACCTTTTGGAATGGGCGAGAATCTATTCTATTTTCTTGTCAATTTTGACGTTCATAAGTGCCTTTTATATGCCTATTTTAATATTTGTTTTGAACTCTTTTTCTATTAACATACAAATTAGGTAAGTACCTAATTATTTCTTTGTTCATTCCAAAATTCCAAGTTGACCCTCTTTTAGTAGGCATAGTTGAAAGTCACTAGAGAAAACAATTCCTATATTCAATCCTACATTGACATGTTCCAAAAGGGGTAGCTATACTCTCTCCGCCTACAAGGGTGGCTCGTTTGAACACAGGGACAATATTGATGCCTTGGGCTATCGGACCCGACCACAACCCCCGGCCACCCTGAATAAATACCAGTAATGGCAAAACTAGTTATGTGCCTATTGATCTTTAAGACTTACAGGGATTCGGCATTTGAGAGTAGTATTTGATTTTCGTGTGATGAAGATATAGGTTACTACATTAATGGAGCAACAACGGTCGCGACTAAAAACTTCTAAAATTATCTCATTGATTCTCCGTCATTCGTCTTTTTTTGTCTAGCCTTTTCCCAACTATGTTCGGGTCGGCTTATAGTTTTAACAGAAGCAGCTGAATACCAGCTCTCGTATCCTGAAAAAATATCTCACCGTGAAAACTTAGGGGAAATGACCTTGAAGTGAGCTGTCAATCCCTAGCATCAGGTGGAATGACAGCTCACTCCAAGGTCACTTCACTTAAGTTGTTACGGTGAGTTTTTTACAGAATAGATTTTCAGTATTTTATATGGAGCGACTGCCTGCCTGTAGATACCGTCATAAAGTTATTTATCACTGGCTTAGATAACTTATTACAGAACTTTTACAAAAACGCTTCATCTTGAATCATATATTTTAATATCTAAATAGGCAAAATTACCCTTCCAATCAAATCTACTACAATAATAAAATTGATTATCGATATAGGTTTGAAAGAAAATATAACACCAAAATACATACTCACCAAAGCACCTCATGCAACATCGAATACTAAAGAAGAAACATACTCAAACGCAGTTATAAGTAGAGCCGGTACCGCTCAACCCGTCAGCGATTATAAGTTTTTGTGCCCCCATGAGCAATAACAATCAAAACAGATCAGTTGTGCCAACACAACAATACAACCAGCAGCACCCGAATCCAGCGCAATTGTGTTCAAAGATTTTTAATAACAAAAAACAACTTATTAAACGGAAGATGCTGTTCAAATAGTACCAGTGGAATTTGAACTCCTAAACAATACTACTCAGAACTACTACTGGTTCTACTGGTCTTTCGAACACTGAGTTCATAAGCACAGACGAGAATCGAAGGAGGTCAGGATAAACTGGATGCTGGCACAAATAGGTTCAACAAAGAGGTTTGTTAAAAGAGCATTGGGTTCCAACAAAACGTTATTAAATCTTATTTCAAGGATAAGGATATTTTCAACGGAGTCCATTGTTAGCTTTGGCGCCTTTTCATTGGGTTATGGCTATAATTATTTGTTGTACAAGCGTTTTGTGTTTACTGTATTTTGGTATGAGATCGACTTGAAGCTGCACCTGGATGGATTTAGACGGTAATATTTTTAAAATTCAACATCATCATCAACTCAGCCTATCGCAGTCCACTGCTGGACATAGGCCTCTCCCAGACTGCGCCACAGCACCGTGTTTTTAAAATTACACGTAAGTAATGAAATATGCTTTAGTTGAAGTGTTAGCGCAGTTAGTAAAGTTGGTGTGCCATTACGAGGAAAACTAATCTATTAACCCGACAAAATAATGTCCTATGGACATGATTGTGCTGATGATAAGAATATAGCACTCGAAATGACAACAAATATCATCAAAACCGTTGAGCGCTTACAAGGAGACTGGTTCTAGAATCGACGCGATCGCTTGACGGGTTATAGATTTTGCTTTACCTCGGTACAATGCCTTATTTGCTTGTAAACATACTATTATCATAACTGTCTTGCTTAGTTAAAAGTGACAACAGCAACGTTAATGCAGATATGAGTTCAACTACAAAATATTCCCAAATTCTTAAATTCGTTTTGATAATCAAAAAAGTAAAACCTCAGAATAAACGTATACAAAAACAAGCAGTAAAAAAAAAACACCTCATTTATGGAACTGATACGTTCTAAACGCATTACACAACAAAAACATTGAATCGACAATGAACCGCATTGTCGCATCGTTTCAGACGATTAGCCTGCAGCGGTGACAATGCAGCAAAATGGGATGAAAATGTCAAAATACTATCTGTGACGACGATCACAAACGCAATACAACTATTTACTACACTCAAATCAAACAAAAATAAACTCTAAAACGTAGAAATAGAGGTGGAACAGTTTACAGAAGAATATTTGTCTCGTAATGCAACTGTGATTGCCACAATAAGATTTATCTCAAGTAACACTAGAACTTGTGCGGATATCACTTGCGATTTTTTTGTCGCACCGCGTTTTATCGTGCAGTCGAGAAAACAATGAATGAGCTATTGAACGACGGAATTGTTGAGAAAGCAGGAAGACATTTTTGTTGTTTTACGAGTTGGACTATTGAGATGAGTAGAGTCGACATCTTTAAAAGTTGTTCTGGAGAATAGAAACACTCTGGAAGTCAGTTTGGTTTCGATCTATCTCGAATCATGAAGTTCTATTCCTTTCTGAGACTAAGATCTGTGTGTTTGGAGTCTACATTGTTTATATTAACCATGTTATATAATGCATAGATTATTTATTTAACCGTCACCTGTTTCAGCTTAAGCTACATGCATAGCATAGCATGCATAGCAAGGCATGCATAGCATGGCATGCATAGCACAGCATATATAGCATTCATAATCATCCTATACAGTTCCCACTGCTGGGACACAGACCTCCTCTCTGTGATACCGGGGTCACACCAACGGGAAATAACGATGACGGGCGTTAATCGTAGGTGCAGCCACAACTTATCGCGATAATTATCGGCGTTTCCCGTTGATGTGGCCCCAGCATGAGAGAGTGCATGGGTTATAATCAACCACGCGGGCCCAGTGTGGGTGGGTAGATGTCACATGTCCTCGAATTTTTGGTTCTAGAAATGTTAGTTTCCTCACGAAAGTCGGGGCCCTTATCACTGGGCCAGTAAAGACCAAGAAACTCAGAATTCCTTTGAGCCAAACATCTTTTACCAAAGATCTTGAAATCGTAACCAAATTAGAAGAATCAATAAAAACCGACTCATACCAAAATAGTTTTAACAACAACAGCCTCTCCATCCCTCCTAACTCAACGGCACCGTTGAAGGAGCGTCTTACCCACAACTAATTGGCCTACAACATCCACTTGCCTGCGGGGATTTTCGGATTAAACTTTATTACATCTGAAAAAAAAAAATACAAGTCGAACAGCCATTGTTGGAGACGGCTTTTGTGACAATACTGACAATTCACTATTTGTACGAGGGCAATCCTTCTAATGTGAGAGGCATGCGCGTATGTTATGTAGCTTATGTTGGTTTAGTGAGGCTTTGTCATTTGTTTCGTTATTTTCGCGATTTGGATTCGAGTGATGGTTTTCAGCAGATGCTCATGTCAAGTGGCTTTGTAGATATGTTTTTGAAGGCTTAAGCTTTAGTGAAGAGCTCCATTATATCCTGTCGTGTTAGTTTTTACGTGCCCCAACAAATCAAGATGTTAGATCATTCAAGCAACTGTGAAAATATGTCTGCTTCCATGAACATATTCTGTAATCTGCAGATATTTGTAGCCTCGAGGTAGGTAGGTCTAGCAGGCGGTCGGAATACTGGATACTTCTACGAAATTCAAGCAATTTCAAGCATTGTATTCCCCGAAATCCAATAGTATACTATATTCTGTATGGTGAATTCTGTTACAGACGCTCATTTCACAACAGCATACTCGGAAATTATAATTAGAGCTAAATATATTAAATTGCACATATAAGTTTTTTAAATGCTGATCCATTAATCAACAACAGTTAATAACCCAAGTCCAACCATATTATTAGAAGCAAACACCAGACGTTAAGACGTAGATGTTGTAACGACAAAATTTCTCAAGCATTTACCTACAACACGCAGTACATCACTTAAACAAAGAGCACCCAATCTCAGAAACCATTACATCCTTCTACCAGCACCCCTCTTGTACATAACGAAACACATAACCTCCTTCAAGTGCCATGCATCACTCAACGTCACTGCAAGTCCTCTGTCCCCCCTGAGAGTGACGTGTAGAGCGAATCAATTTCCTGTGCTCTTACACCGAACACTTCAGCACCACTTTGGGTATTTTGAAAAGCGGGTATATAAGGAGCTGGGTTTGTAGTACCTAGGATGTGTTTGTACTTTGCAGTATATGGAAAAATAAAGGAAGGTTTTTCTTTCTGTATTTTTGCATGGTCGATGTCTTCTTTCTAGTAATTAATTGGTTTGTCATCAGCCGTAAATTCTAAATGGTTTTAGATCTATCCTAGTTATTTTTGTCGTTTATCTCGTCTTTTTTAAATTAGAATCTTGAGTTGTTTTTAGTCTACAATTTTCTAACTGGTTACAGATAAAAAAAATATATTGTTCAAATCGGAACATGCAAAGGCATTCGATACGCAACGACACATAACAGATCTTTTACATGGTTAGCATAAAATAAAACTTCCATTAAAAGAGATTGCCCCATCATCATCATCAGCCTACAGCAGCCCACTGCTGGATGTCCGACATGGCCTTCGAATTGCACGCCATTTTGCTGGAGTCTCGGCAACTCAACAAATTGCCCATACTGACGGCGAATTTCACCAATGAAACTGAAAGCGACTAGCACATCTAAACCGCGTTGATAGCTGTCACTCTCATCATTGTTATGAAAGCAAAATATTGACACTGACAGCCTTTGAACGCGGATTAGACTCCTTGATCGTGTTCAGTTTCATTGGTGTATTTAGCCATTAATTGAGATGAGGTTTGTTAAATATTGTTATCTGGTATCCTTAATCTTATAAGCTGCCACATACACGGTGTTTCAGAGGGAATTCTCAAATATTTTTCGCTAGTGAAAAAAATCTAAAACGATTCCAATTGCATAAAACATATCCGTTGGTTTAATCAAAGTGGCGATAGATTGCAAGGTTTACAACAGGCTTAGAACTGACTACGGATCCTGCCTGTAATCCTATTGACACGCGTATGGGCAAACTCGATAGGGAAGCTTGATGCCGAAGCTAAATAGCTGCAGGTTAAAATACCTAATAGTTTTGAACATGAAGCATATGTTTTAACTTTTGGACGTTGTATTTGGCAAGCCATATGCTCCGTTGGATTATCCATCGGCAAAAATGATGAATTTCAATACAGACTTCTAAAATCCGTCCTTAGTGCTCATGTTCGATATAATTAATCAACTCATCATCTACCTAGCCTTTTCCCAACTATGTTGGGTTGGATTCAAGTCTAACCGGATGCAGCTGGATACCAGTATTTCACATGGACATGGAGCGACTGCCTAACCTCCACAACCCAGTTACTGGGTAATACGATAGCCCTTTGGTAAGACGACTGGTTGTCAGACTTTCGGGTTAATGATGACCCGTAACTACTGTCAAAGATCCATAAATGACAGCCGGGACCAACGGCTTAATGTGCTTTCCGAGACACGGTGGGGTCTTGGTATGTGAAGATGGTCACCCATCCACGGACCAACCACGGCAAGCGTAGCTTAAACTGATCGATCGACTCGTGCGGCTGTTATTACTTAGCCACAAGCCCCATTGATATATAAACAACTCTTGTGTAAAATTTCATGCTTCTAGACACAGCAGTTTAGGCTTTGCGTTGTGTGTCGTCAGTGAATTAATGAAAATAAGAATTTTATTAAGTAGATTCACGACCTAAAGTTCGAGTTTCCTTTGCTGAAGCTCGTAAAGCACTAAGCTCTCTACTCTCTAATAAATTTTAATCGGATGCAACCGTCATTTAAAACATATTACATCGTTGAGTCTTCGGTTGACACTTGTCAGGGAGAGCCCGTAATAAATTGAAAACATTTCAATATCACCATAGTTAATCCATAAAATTGCACAACAAATCTACGTACACCCATCTATACCCAGCACTACAAAGGGGCTTATTTATACAATCCCGGAGCGAAAATGTCATTGTACACGTGACGTCACTACATGCGACAACGCCCCACCGTTTGTACTAAATAAATAGCCCACACGCTACCCACTCTATTTTACATGAAACTTCAAAGACATATGAGGTTGACACTAAGCGCTTTTCGTGTCACATTCCCCCCTTTTGTCCCTTTTATAATATCTTAATTCACACCCCTAGTGATTTAGTTTGGTCAAACCAAAATGAATTCTAACAACTAGAGCATAGAATAACAATTTGAACTAATGATGTAGGCCTTTTACATGTTAATTCGTTTATGAATGATATTCAAATATGGACCTTGGTGGTAGAGTTTAAAGTTCATATTATCATGGATGATTTATTCGTTTGCCAGGGGTATACGCACTTGAAAGCGACGCTAAGCAGGGTTGTCGGTGCGCTTTGTAATTAATACATAGGATGGCGCCATTGATATGCCAAATTGCCAATTGTGTGCCAACAAAGGATTTTTTTTCTCCAAAGGGGTGCGTGTTATTATTGAAACCAATGTTGAACTGAAATAGAAGTAATAATTTGAGTTTTTATTTGTGTTGCAGATGACAAAAAATAGATTAAACATGTTAACATAATGGAACGCACGAAACAATTAACTATTGAAATAACCTCCTCCGTTTTTTCGTCGGTTAAAAAAGGAAGGTTAATTCACAGAAAGCAGTTGAAGAGGTTGAGTAACATAATCAGCCTAATAACGTAGGACACTGCTGGGACACAGGCCTCCTCTCTGTGAGAGTGAGTGAAGTATTTATACATTTGGATATAAAAATTGAATTGATAGTTTCAAAATATAGCAAAAAACATTGAACTGGCTTGGCACCTCCTGCTTAAGACATTTTATTTCTATTACTGGTTGACAGTTGAGTACCTATAGGTATTCCTTCTAATGCAATACAAAGATGAAAGATTGAATGATCATTAACACCAGACTATCCTTACAATAACTGGCGTATTTTTTTGGTTTCTTTCGAAATCGTTACCCATTGGCATCGGTACCAACAACTCAATTATATCCTCGTTCTCGCTCGCAGTGTCGATTTTCAAGGACCACTAGTTTAGCTCTCCTTATAGTAAGCTTTCTCGAGTTACGGATATCCCGTAGGATTTCGCGGGTAGCTAAGGGTAGGGCGAGACAGTGTACCAAAGTATGCATAGATGGCGTTGTTAACAAGGATTGTGGGAACCCACTCTAGTTAGTTCGGGGTTATGGCAAAAGATGGCGATGATTCAAGTTTTGTAAAATCGTGTATGCGAGTGTGGAAAACCCATAAATAATACATGTTGATTTTTCATTTTCAGTGCCGGTTTCATGTGTTTATGTTTAATGCTACTTGCGTATCAGCAAATTAAATCTAATTCTTATAAGTTTTTTGTTTTTTTTTATGTAAACAAATTAGTCAATCGTACTGATTGTAAATATTTGTAAGTACTTATTTCTAAAAGATCGGTTGAAGCAAACATCTGAATTATAAAGATTTAAGTTACTTTTTATTGACTGCATATAAGCCTTTGACAGCGTACTCGGTTCTTTAATGTTTGGTTTCAAGCAACTAGCGTGTCATTTAAAACTTTATTTTAAGTCAAAGCCGCATTCCGTAAATAGTCTTAGCGATTTCACTACAATGGCCTAGTAATATCGGACAATATTCTGGTGCAGGCAGGTGTACTACAGGGTTGTATTCTTGGTCTACAGCTGTTTTTCATGGTGTTTTAGTAAACGCCATGTTAAATGCAAATCTGTTTAAATCACGACGGATCAGCGGGGTAATTGTGATACACACTATAATATCAGTACCAATGGCATGGGTTTCATTTTGACAGTTCAACAACATTCATTGCGTTATTAAAGTTGTTTAGCAGACACCTTTTTCGAACATTAGAAGTAACGGATTAGCAATATCTTTCAAAAACATTCAGACTGTGATTGATCGTGTGTTGCGCAATTAGGGTGCAGGATGCATCTTTAACTATTTACTTTAAATCAACGATGTATCAAAATTAAACTCATGTAGGTACTCGGGCTATTGGTAATACATTCAAACAATCACAGCAGTTGACATGACAATAATATAATATGTTAGCTAATTTTCATGTTGATTTTCGTTCCAGAAACTGGGTGTGCCAACTCTGTACCTGATCTGTTAGGTTCATCGGAAGGTATAACATATTTAATAAATTGAAGACCACAATCTACGTTTTACAAAATAATAAAGGTATCTACAACTTCGTGACAACGACAGGCGTAAAGATCCTTTGTGGATTCAGCGTACGACATTAAAGGAGATTGTTTCCTTAGATGTTAATTATAATATCAGACACTAGTGTGCAGATAATATCGTTGCGAAGTATTGGAGGAGAATAGAAAATGTTAGTGAACTGGCGAGTATACCTCTTTTTAACCGACTTCAAAAAAGGAGGTTCTGTATTCGACCCGTATGTATGTATGGCCACGATTTTCTCAAAAACTAATAAACCGATTTTAATAATTCTTTTATTAATGTGATCTACATACTTTCACGAAGGTTTTAGTATATAATAATACATCAGATAATTATTCTTATGTACGAAGTTATATGCGTAAATGTACTGCATCTCCGGCATTTCTATGCGAATTTTGATGATTCTTCTAGTCAGTGTCTTCAATTCTTCAATGCACTAGTCTCTTCTTCCTGCCCTTATCCCATGTTACTTGGGGTCGGCGCAACATGTTTTCTTCTTCCATTCTCCCCTGTCAACCGTCACGCTATCATTCACTCCCTTCTCTTTCATATCATTCCTCACACAATCCATCCATCTTTTCTTCGGCCTTCCTCTCCCTCTCCATCCATCAACATGTATATTCATCACTCTTTTAGTCACATGCGTTTCGTCCCTTCTCATCACATGCCCATACCAAGCCAAACGATTTCCTTTCAACTTTTCTGTCACTGGCGCCACTTTCAAACTTCCTCTTATATACTCATTTCTTACTTTATCCATTCTCGTCACTCCACACATCCATCTCAACATTCTCATCTCCGCTGCATGCAATCTTTTTTCATCCGTCTTCTTCACAGCCCAGCATTCAGACCCATACAGTACGACAGGACGTATCACAGACTTATAAATTTTCCCCTTTAACTTAAGGGGCATCCGTGGGTCGCAAGTTGTTCCTGTGACCTGTCGCCATTTCATCCATCCTGAGTTGATCCGATGCGTTACGTCTCGGTCTACTTCGCCATCTCCTTGGACAAGCGACCCGAGGTACCGAAAGTCGGAGCAGATCGATATGGGCGTTCCGGCGAGAGATATGGGCACAGGACTGGAGAGACCGCCAAAATCGCAAAACAGATATTCTGTTTTGGTCCGACTTACTCTCAGGCCAACAGTCTCGAGTCTTTCCCACCACACCTCTAATCTGCTCTGGACCTCTAAGCCGTTGTCGGCAACCAGCACAATGTCATCGGCGAACAGCATACACCAGGGAGCCTCTTCTTGGATATCCGATGTAAGGGCATCCATTATTAGCACGAAGAGGTACGGGCTGAGTGCTGAACCCTGGTGCAACCCGACAGCCACATCAAAGCTGCCAGTAGTGCCCACTGTAGACCGGACTTGGGTACTGCATCGACTGTACATCGCTCTAATCAACTGCACATACTTCCCTGGCACACCTTTCTCTTTCAGCGCCCACCACAAAACTTCACGAGGCACTCTGTCGTATGCCTTTTCGAGGTCAACAAATACCATGTGCAAGTTTTTATGCGCACCTCTGTATTTCTCGCACAGCTGGCGGATGGCAAAGATGGCATCTGTTGTTCCTCGACCAGGCATAAAACCGAATTGGTTTAGCGAAATTTCACTCTCTTCTCTCAGTCGCCTTTCAATAACTTTCTCCCAAGCCTTCATACTATGTGACAATAGCTTTATTCCTCTATAGTTGTTGCACTCCAGCACATCACCTTTGTTTTTAAAGATGGGCACCAGCGAACTGTTACACCATTCGTCAGGTATGGCTTCTTCCAACAACAACTTATTGAAGAATAAAGCTAACCACGTCCATCCATCTACCCGTAATAACTTCCATACTTCAACTGGTATTCCATCAGGACCTATTGCTTTACCATTCTTCATCCCAGTTACTGCTATTCTCACTTCATCCATACTAATCATTCTCACTAACCCCTCATTTACTGGTTTATTCCCTAGCACACCACTCCAGTTATTCTCCTCATTCATCAGTCTTTCGAAATAGCTCTTCCACCTATCCTTAATTTTCTCATCATCCGAAAGAACTATTCCATTTTCATCCTTTATACACTTTATCTGACAAATATCCCTCGTCTTCAATGCACTAGTGTTAATTGAATTTGTGTGGGGTAGGTAGGTACAACTAAAAACTGAAAAATATTTTTCTTTTACAAAAAAGCAACCGACTTCAAAAAAAAAACACTACAAAGTGATAAATAACTTTAATTTCGGAAGTCGGTGTCAATAGACGAAAATGCGGAACCAACGACACCGACTTCCGAAATTAAAGTTATTTATCACTTTCCAGTGCTTTTTTTTTTTTGAAGTCGGTTGTTTTTTTTTACTTGGGGCGACTGCCTACCGGACCTCCACCACTCAGTTACTGGGTTATATGATACCCCGTGGTAAGAAAAGTCTGACAACCATGTCAGACTTTCGGGCTTCAAAGTAAAGATAACATTAAATAATAGTTATTGACCTTCAAATTAGGTATGGACTACTAAATTATACAATAGGGTAACCCCCTAGAGATTTGTTTTTATCTGCTTCTCAGTTACCATTTGAGCTTTAACCCTTCGTATGCTTAAACGTGGATCCACGCGAGACACAGTGGCTTTTTAACTGTGTCTGTAATTACGGCATTCAGCCGGTTAATCTTGGCAAAGTCTGTATGTATTATGTTGTGTGTGTTATACACATATTAGTTTAGTTTATATTTATGTAGTGAGTAGAATAAAAAAATAAAAGTGAAGCCTAACTGGGTGGGTGCCTGAAGACGGGCGTCGTCACCAAGACAGGCCTAAGAAACTCTGGCGTGACGAATATTGGACTCGATCCTGACCAATTGACTGGAGAAGGCACAATATAATGAAAATTGTAAAGTATAGAGGAGACCTTTGCCCAGCACACTATGTGGGACAAAATAGGTTAACAAATAAAAAAAAGAATTAATTGGGAAGCAGTTCGTATCTAGCGAGATAACAGAGCATTTTCAAAACAGTATGAAATAAAGTTCAGTGCGATCACTTACAGATTAACCAAAAAAAACAGCTTCTTTATTTTTAGAATAAACAAATAGTTAAGTCCAAGTCCTGTAACAAGTCCGTCGGCAACTTATTTAAGCGTCAAGCGTTGTTTAGTTCCGCTACTACTCACTAGATGGCGCTAGTTGTATCAAGTTATGGAGGAAATATAAAATAGGGGTTTATGAAAATCAAACACGTTATTTTTATAAAAATATTCTGGATTACTTTTTCTTTGTTTTAAATTCTGCTAAAACGTATTAATTTGACTGGGTACCTTTTTTAAAGCTCATACTTGTACGGTTTTATAAGAAAAGCTTTTAAGCTCCTGCTGTCATGTCTCGATACCCAGTATCACTTTAAGAGGTATTAACTGTTTTAAGTAATATGTATCTTTATGAATAAAACAAAGTCGGGTTAGTTACACCCATAGAAATGTAAAAAACTATACATATGGTTACACCACTTATAACTCAAGAACGGCTGGACCGATTTTTATGGTCTTTGATTTGTTCGATTTGTCTCCGCCCCGAATAGCAGAATAACTATTAAAACATGGGATAAAAAAAAAAAAATAATAATGAAGATAATTCATTTCCTCATACATTCGTTCTTATTGATTCAGAACGAAATTCGTAGCGGTCAGCTAGGCTAGTAGTAAATAAATTATTCATCTTTGACTGTTATACCTAAGCCAATAATAATTAATATATAATAACCTGAAACACACCAACTCTACAAAAGCTTTTAAAAAAACCCGTTCAAATAACTTCAAACCCCGTCAAATCGCGGTACGAAATACCTATTTTGATACCAAAAGTAGTTAGTTCCGATGTTATCAAACGCTAAAAACTATAAAAGTCACCCCTGAAATAAATCACCTATCAATAATGATACCGCAGAACAACCTGAATTTACATTAACTAACTGCGGGAGGACAATTTAAAAAAAGGGGCAGACTACTAAAGCTGTGTGTTCACTTGGCAATTTGGGCAACAAATTGCCTGAGATTTTGGGTAACTTTTATTTTAGACATCACAGAAAAGCAGGGGCTTGTGGCTAAGTAATAGCAGCCGCACGGGTGGTACGATCAGGTTGAGCTACGCTTGCCGCGATTGGTCCGTGGATGGGTGACCATCTTTACATACGAAGACCTCTTCGCGCCTCGGAAAGCACGTTAAGCCGTTGGTCCCGGCTGTCATTCGTGGATCTTTGACAGTCGTTACGGGTAGTCAGAAGCCCGAAAGTCTGACAACCAGTTTTTAGAAAGAAGTATGGTATTCCCAGTACCTGAATTGTGGAGGTCAGATAGGCAGTAGCTCCATGTAAAATACTGGTATTCAGTTACAACTTACATCCGGTTAGACTAGAAGCCGACCCGAAAAGGAATGTTTTGAGACACTTATCATTCTACGATGTCAACTGCCACGTAACTCTAGGCATTTTTAAAGAATTGCGTCGCAAACTAATTACAAAAAGGAAATGTTGAAGTTGACGCTGTGGAAGCAAATCGGTGCATTCTTGCACTTATAATGGATGGTTCTTCCCGTCAACCGCCTGAAGCGTCCAAGCCTTCTAGCTTGATGGATATATTAGCTGTAATAAGCGAGTCTGGGTCGTCAAACTATCGTTGGTCAGGCTCACGGGCTTACAGCAAGTTAGCATGACGTTGAGGGAAAGTGTCTAGCGCTTCCCGTTGTGTTGCCCATTTTTGCCGCCTTGTGTAAACCCACCTTAATTCCCTAACGAAAGGTTTAAACTGAAGTCACGAAACGAATAATGCCAAGCGCCCATCACATTAATAGATTGACGTGCTCAAAACTGTAAAATTACCATTCCGAATGCTATTCAAGAAAGAAAAACCTTAAAAAAATGACAACGGGTGTCCTTTTAACGGTGGTTGGGTTCCGTGAGCTCTTTTCAACGGTATGAATCATGATTACTTTATATTTTTAGCTACACTACAGTTCTGCTCAAAGCAGTATGAAAGTTTAAAACTGACTGATGTAGACAAAGCATAGGCAACTGTAACATTACAAAAAAGAGAGATAATGGATGATTGTACAGGCTTATGAGTTTGAGAGACTGGTGAGAGGAAACTCTTCCTAATCTGATAAGGAGAGGAGTATTCAATTGGAAGCAGAGAAGTTAGCATTAGAAGAGCACATGGGGCGTTAAGCAATGAAGATGAGATAGAAAGAAGAGCAGACCAATGCTGTTCAAAAGAAATTGTAGACAAGAAGATGAATTTATGCGTGACATACATGTCATGTCCAAACCACGTTATAACCCTCTTATCCTAAAAATCATCGTTGTAGAACCACTGCGAACATAAGCACCTATTAATATAGCCGACAGACCTAAAAAAACAAGGTCTCACAAGTCTGGTCCCTAAAAAAATAACAAATAGCTCCGTTGAAATGAACGATTAGCGGCGTAAGCGTCAGCGCTCACGAAACCACCGCGTATGAACGTAACATAATTATAATGACTTGTAAACGAATAGACGTAAGGGCTTGGGAACTAAATAATGAGCAGCAGTTTTTTATGAAACAAAAGATATATTGGGGATGTTCTGTGGTGATGGGACTGTAACTGTGGTTACAGAAGGGATGGGAAATGCAAAGAAGTTCATCGATGAAGAAAATTAATAGGTTCTTTGATTAAAGAGCAGTGGTGGCCCTGTGATAAATGGCCGCGACTTACGAGTTGTAGATCGTAAGTTCGAACCCAGTCAGGCGCAGTGGCGTGCATTGCATATAAGCAGTGCCTACCTCGATATATCAACTTAAGCCTGTCAATTACATTTTAGTGTGTGTGCCCTACAATTAAGAAACTCACTAAATTATCATACCTAACAAAAAACAAAATCTTCATACAAACACGCGCGGCAGTAGGCAGTCGCCGGACGGCCTACTCGGCTCCCGTACTATTCGCACATTGTCATTGGTCTTTACTCGTTCAAGTTAATACGACAAAATTAAAAATACGTACGTCTCACGCGTAATACCATGACGTTCGACCTTCGCAATTTATCAGGCTTAAGTAGCCATGCCTACTCAAATAACCACACCTTTGACCTCCACTTTTTTTTTTCTGATATGGACCGCGTTTGCCTAGACTAGACCCGGCCCATGGACCCGGCCTAGTGCCTACCTATTCTGAAAACCAATGCACGCCACTGGTCAGGCGCTCTAATTTATATAAATTTTTTCTCATCACTGATCTCAAAACGGTGAAGGAAAACATCGTGAGGAAACCGGCATATCCTAGGACCAAAAATTCGAAGACATGTGACATCTACCGACCCGCACTGGGCCCGCGTGGTGGATTACGGGCCACTCCTTCTCAAAGAGAGGAGACCTGTGTCCCAGCAGTGGGAACAATATAGGCTGATTGCATGCAAGCAATGCTTGATTAAAGACAAATCTGAAGAGCAAATTAGTCACTTAGTGTCAGCGAAAAAATCATGCCAAAACTGAAATAATACTTAACATAGAAATCATTCATTTGATGCCTAAACATTTACATTTGTATAAAGACCTTTGCGAGATGATGGTCTAGCAAAAGCTATCTAGAAAAGTGGTTGAGTTGCTAATGTCTTAAATAAAAGGTAGGTGTAACTAATATCTATGTTACACCATACACCAAGCAGGAGTGTGTAGTCTGCAACTGCAAGTTATAAGTGTAAGTAATTTATTAGTATTCAGATTTCGCTGAACATACAATACTAGATTCTGTCCGCGTGAAATTTCTTGATCCCACTACTCACCCCGTCGCAATGCATCGCCTGCCTGCGCTATTACTTTCGTTCTGACGTTTTTTCTTTTTGCTCGGCTCCTAAGGGTCACAGTGTGATGTTAGATATCCTATAGCCTTCCTCAAAAAATAGGCTATCATATGCAAAAATAATTTTTCAAATCCGACCCGTAGTTCTAGAGATTAGCGCGTTGAAACAAACTCTTCAGTTTTAATATTAGTATAATTTAATAATAATTTATTTATTTTCACTTCAAGGCACAAACACCAGTGTAGCCCTGGCTCTTGTACTAGGAGGTCCTGTACCACAAGAGCCAGATCTCTCAATTTACAGAGAATATTACATAGAAGCAGTATAGATGTTGTACTTACTACATATGGTGTAAAATCCACTCGAAGTGCCTTCAACACTAATAAAAACACATACATAACCATAAAACAGTGTCAATCCCGACACAGCCTACTCTCAGACTCGGTAAAGAGGCAATAAGCATTACTTATGCAAACATAACACATAGTACATTATGGAACGCTGCCCGATTACAGCGAGTTATAGCGCACTCATTCATATCTAGTTTAATGTCCTCATTGCCATCAAACACGCAGATTTATACCGATTTCATTTGTCTTTTGTATTTACGCTGAATATAAATAGAATGGAGATTTGTTGGAAAATACGTTGCTATTTGAAAGAGATGTCTGTATCTCGGATTTTGAACGTTTAAGAAAAGAAGATCACACAGATGTGGTCAAAGACGGTGACTAAATGAAAGATGAAACACTAAGACCCAGAAATACTGCTAGAGTACTAATAAGCAAAAGGAGTATTAAGGATCGCGTTCTGTAGTTTCTGCTAACCCCCATGGGAAGAAGGCTTGAGTTTAAGTATGTGTACATAGACTAAGAGAAGTGATAAATAGATTCGCTTTAAGCAATGAACTTGGGAGTATAAGTGAAGAAAGCAAAGGATTAGAAAATGCATCGTGTTATAGGTGCACTTGATTGAGATAGCCCGCAAAATAACCAAAATATCTCCTAAAAGGGTCTTCAGAAGCTCTATATTCGATCAAAAACAAATCGAATAGCTGTTTGAAGCAAAACATAAAACTAAATTAAGATTGGCGTCTCAAAACAATAAAATAAACAGTATTATACTGTAAAAAAATCGTTCTACCCCCAATCACGCGACACTGTCTGTTTATGATACTGAAAAATGGTAGATTTAAAACACATTAAACGTTCGCTTTTTAAATTATAGAATCGGGTTTTGAATAATCAGTGCAACACGCGATTATCTTGACGATGTTAATGTTAATATAGGTTTTATTTGATACTAGCTGCGCCCCGCGGTTTCACCCGCATAAGTTTCGATCCTATGGGAATATCGGGATAAAAAGTATCCTATGTGTTAATCCTGGTTATAAGCTATCTGTGTGCTTTTCATCCAGATCGTTCAGTATTTTTTGTTTGAAAGAGTAACAAACATCCATCCATCCTCACAAACTTTCGCCTTTATAATATTAGTGTGAAGTGTGATAGTGTGATGTGAAGTGTGATGTGATAGTGTGAAGTGTGATAGTAGGACGTATAAATTCTGGCAGTAGAACTAATTGTTGAATAATTTCGATAAGGCTATTATGAAGTGTATCTTGCTCTTTGTAAGGCATCTTTGGTTTAAAGTTAGATGAACTTGCAGAGCTTTGCCAAAGTAAAAAGTCAAAGAACAATTTCTTCCTCGCGATAGAAGCAAGTATTGGCTTTTCATCTGACCACTACAATTTTAATGAAAAGTGTGAAAACCGAGTTTCCGTGTTAGTGTTTGTTTAGTCAGTGCAATGAAACTGTTTCTTTAACCAACTTTTAAGATCTCAAGGTTGTTTATATGGTGACCAATGACCATGGTTCACAATCCCAGAGATCAATAAAGTTATCAATGAATCTACTTAAATAATAAATAGATTTAGATTTTCCCACGAAGACATATAAAACTATCTAAAAGCTTAGGGAATGATATGGATAGGATCCCAGACTAAAAGATTCGAAAACATAGTTCTTTTATAACTATGTTTTCGTGAGAAATTCTATAAAAGGAATCTTGTAGTCTGGGATGTTGTCCATATCATTCCCTATGCTTTTCTAACGCAAAACATTGTACATAGATTTTCCCAGAAATAGAAGATCTACATTCAAGAAAACTTTCAAAGAACGACAAAAAGGATTACGAAAGCGTATCAAAGCAAGCTTCATCCTCGAAGACATATTTTTAAATACACCAGCATAGATAAAGATCAAGCATTGACGATAAGTTTTACAGCTATCGATAAATTCAATGGAGAAGGCAAGGCAGGGAAATTTATAACGGAAGCCACGTAAAATACTATCGAACGTTACCATCAGCCTGTAATCGAAGGATTTTTATTTTTATTCTACGGTTCACAAAGTAAATGCATGTTTAAATATTCAAAATTTGCCTACCCCTTTTATTGTCACGGCACGGAGCGACTTCCGTGCGCGATAAAACTATGGGCGGACGATACGACGGATTGTGGTGCGAGGATTAGACTTGCAGTTTCTTTGATTTTTTTTTTAAATTTGTCATAGCTATGCCAGCTTATAACTTAAAGATAAGTAGATAGTTATATCGCTTTACCGCTTCATAAAAAAATACAATCACAACTTTATCCTTGTAATATTTGTAGCTTCTTTATCTCTTTCTACTGACTAGATTTGGTTTTTGCGTTTCATCATATACTTAGTTTTACGGAATCTTTGTATTCTCCTTTGCATCTA
The DNA here is from genome assembly GCA_947508005.1 of Amphipoea lucens. Lineage (NCBI taxonomy): Eukaryota > Metazoa > Arthropoda > Insecta > Lepidoptera > Noctuidae > Amphipoea > Amphipoea lucens. The sequence continues at coordinate 5,115,109 of OX382376.1, read as the reverse complement.
TTTGGCTATTACAATAAATGCTTTTTTGGGAGCGATCTGTCATCCAATGATTTATTAATAAGCTTTATTTAGTTGATTAGCCATAGACATATTGTATTGTTACTAGATCACTTTAATTGATATATAACTGTTTTTCTAAGAACAATAAAGACACATGCATTTGGTTGGCATTTGTTTGATATAAGTAGTACTAGCTGCGCCCCGCGGTTTCCCCCGCATAAGTCTCGATCCCATGGGAATATCGGGATAAAAAGTATCTTATGTATTAATCCTGGTTATAAACTATGTGTGTGCCACATTTTATTCAAATCCGTTCAGTAGTTTTTGCGTGAAAGAGTAACAAACATCCATCCATCCTAAAAAACTTTCGCGTTTATAATATTTGTAGGATTATAGTACAATAGAAACAGGATAAACGTTACCTAATGCTGAATGTTTCAGTTCAATATGTTAAGCAGTTTCCAAAGTATCTTTCGCTATATTATCAGTAAGATTGTATTAGCTTTCAAGTGCCAAACTACAACGTAAAGTACGTTCAAGAGATACACTTCCAGTTCTAGGATCACTTTCCGCTAAGTTACTCCGTTTTACTCCTAATAGTACTCAAACAGCTTTAATATTATATCGAGAATCTGTTCATCCGCTACAACAACTGAAGCTCGATGTAATCTGCTAATTACGAAGCATTTATGATGATAAAGTATTACAAGAGTCTCTCGAATATCCCCAAAGATGTTACATAAGAATCCGTTAGGTTTTTGTTTATTGGAACGAAGTTCTTTAAAGCTTATGGTAGGAGACTCCACGCGGAGAAAGAGATATTTTTCATGGTTTTCGAGGGTGCTGAAGCCAATAGTGAGGTCAATATGAAAATCCAAGATGGCGGTTGAATTTTCATTTTGAACTTCTTTCCTGCCGGGGGTCCCCCGACCCATGTTGTTATATTCTTGTTCTCATTCGTAGTAGAATTAGTAATCACATCGATGATGTCTTCTAGAATCCTGGAGCTAAACTACCGCTTTTTTATTATTATATGTATATATTTATTCATAATTGTATCGCCAACAGAGGCCACATAATAACATACATGTTTGCAAGCATAATCAGCCTATAATATTCCCACTGCTGGGACACAAGCCTCGTCTCTTCAAGAGGGAGTGGGCTGTAATCCACCTCGCGGGCCCAGTTCGGGTTGGTAGATGTCACATCTCTTTGATTTTTTGGTTCTAGGACATGCCGGTTTCCTTACGATGTTTTCCGTTTCGTGAGCAATGGTGATGAAATTATTTCCACAAAGTAAAGCGCGAAGTAAAGCATGGTTACAAGAACAGGGACAAACACTAGTGTGCGCTTCCAATTATAGGACCACATCATTATTCACTTACCCCCTTACTAATAAACGTTATAAAGCGTCTGTATAGTTACACAACGCTTTGTCTTCTTCTTTCGAAAGTCAAATGACTGACGACTGAAAGAGAGAAATCGGTGTGTAACTTATTCATCTGATATAATACGTTTATTAGTAAGGGGGTTATAATCTAGGTAGGTTTTTCTTTTAGGGGGGGGCCATTCAAGTATTACGTAAGCAGATTTTTTTGTAATTATTAACCCCCCGTTCCCCTCGTCAGCAAAAGTAAGCAGAGCGCTCACCCCCCCTCCCATGCTTGCGTAACCATTAGCACATGCAATTTTCTATGAGTTCTGGGTTCTTTATTGATTTCGTTTTCAAGCATAGACAAGTAGGGCTGCCATATGTGTTCAAACCAAAATCGACTAAATTTTGTAGAAAATGAGAAAATGAAAAAAAATTAATACTGCTGATGTAATCACCGTCCAGACGCCCCCGTCCCACATGTCATCAAAAATAAGCAAAGCAAAGACCCCCACCCCCTGTAGTGCTTACGTAATACTTGAATGGCCCCTTAACACTTCTATCGGCACTCACAATTATCCATCAATTATTACTGCCTGCTTTCAAATTAATCCTAAAAAAAAAAAAAATTTTTAAGATCTAATAGTTAGATACCTCTGGCATTTAAATTTTCATTCGACGCACTTCAACTCTTCGCATCACCCATAAGCCGTATTTATCGTTAGGACATGATATGGTTCGGGTTGGAAAAACGCTGTGTTTCGACATCTACCATTAGCATACGGGCCGACACCGACTCGGCTGTAATGGGATGTTTCAGCCCCATACGTTTACATAGCATTATGAGAGAAAACTAGGTTTTTTTGTCTGCAGGACAAAGGGAAAGAAGAGTTTTAAAATGTGTTGTTGCTTGTTACTCAGTTTTAGAGGCCAGTCTATACAGGGTGTGGCGTAAATAGTGGCGTAAATATTACAATTTTAACCATTTTTACCCAAAGGGTCCGAAAATATATATTTTTGTTTCTTATTTACGAAATTTTTACCTTTTGTTACAAATTTTGTTGTAGTTTCAACAAAAAGCATGATTTTTTCATTTTGATTTCTGTTAATTACTACTGAATACTAGAGCTATCGTGTAAAATAATGATTTTTTATGAATTTAGAGCTTTTGAAGAAAAGGTTAGTTCTTCTCTATTTTAACCCCAACTTTTAACATATCATGCAAATTCAAGAGCGATTTTTGTAAAAAAAAATGTACGACTAACATTGTAATATGTTAGGTATAGTGAATTATCTGGTATGTCGAATCGGTGTCGAATTAACGGTGAATCACCATTTACACCACACCCTATGTCACATCTTAAATTTTCCTTTAGAGAGGACGTCAACTTTTAACACAGCTTGCATAATAATCATTGTTCTTCTTATTTTGTTCACAGATCCAAACTAATATTATAAATGCGAAAGTAACTCTGTCTGTCTGTCTGTCTTTTCTTCACGCCTAAACTACTGAACCGATTTCGATGAAATTTGGTATAGAGATAGTTTGAGTCCCGGGAAAGGACATAGGATAGTTTTTATCCCGATATTCCCACGGGATCGAAACTTACGCGGGTGAAACCGCGGGGCGCAGCTAGTTTTCTATATTATTGATGGGATCGCCTTTCGTTCAAGAAGTAACGTCTCATTGTGGCATCATATAAATGAAATCTCTCATTGATGATATTGTTCGATTGTTCTTGACGATATTAAAATAGTGTTCCAGCGAGTTGTGGTGTTAGTTCGAGAAATACAGTAAAACGGGGCTATTACTTTGACTTCCAGGGTTACTTTGACAAGGCCGATCACAACGCTATGACGCGTTCCCCACACCCCGCGCAATATTACTCGAGGTCACGCACACTTGCTGAGCACACGTGAAAACCGATTTTGGCACTTTGTTAAAGTAGTTCCAACGCCTGTCAAAGTAACCCTGGAAGTCAAAGTAGCCCCGTTTTGCGGTACTTATGCACGTACATAATGCTGACTGCTGCTCACCGTTTGCGTGGAATTCTTTAAGTATAAGCTCGTTTGTCTTGGAGTGGTCTTTCAAACTCTTAGAACGCATAGTCATTAGTAACGACTCATTACTCTCAAAATAGGCATATCAAATTAGTTGATAAAACTGCCCATGAATCAATCAGTAAAGACTTATTCATTTACAAAGCTGATAAACATCTGACAGCTGTTCGTGTGGGTGATAATTTCTTTGAACCCCGTTTACCGATGATTTAACTTGCTATAAACGTAATACACAAGACAATGGCAGAATCGAATAAGCATTTACTTTATAATTCAACAATGTTTACTGTCTTAGCTAGAAAATAAATGATAAAGCTAGTCATAGCCGCTAAAGATTTCTTCTTTGGGATATCCATTCGATAGTTGGAGACAATGATACCTATTTACTTAATAGTTCTCAAAAAATAAAAGTTTGAAGATCAGTATGAAATAGTTTTACGCTAAAATCAATAGGTGGCGCTGCCGTAGACAGCAGGAAGAAAAAAAATGGTAAAATCAAGTTTGCTTTTCTGAAAATCGGTCATAGAAATGTGTCAAGTGCAATCAGAGTTTCCATTCCATAAATCTATCATGTAACAAAAAGTACTAGACAGCAAAAACAAAGCTTTCAATCTAGGTTACTAGGCACTCACTCTACGCAGTAATTGGCACTCGATACTCGCTACCATTCACTGTAATAAACCTATCGATCAATATACCAATCCTGAAGGCCTACGACACCCCAACTATAGTACACCCGGAAACGTACGAACGAAGGGAATCATCCACCGCGTATAAATTTCTATGCAAATGAACCGGCGAAGAGCGACGTCGTGGCAATAATCGGCCGGCGGCGTCGTAAATAAAGTTTACGACGAGACGACATCGGCGGCAACCCTTGCCGGGAATTAACGCGACGCGGGAGGTAGCCGATGCTGGATTGATAAACCCGACGGCGAGCCAGCAGGGCTGGCCCACGCGCCCGCACCGCACACCACCACGCACCACACCCACGTTACGGACTTACGCATAAAATCATAAAGTAACAATATTATGAACAAAATATGTTAAGCTACAACGTTTTTATTCCACGTCGTGTCCTCGCCGCGACGGCTGGTTTCCCACCGGTCCTGTGCGGCCCTGGCGATGCAAATTAGGCTAATTGACATTAAGATTGAGAGTAAGCAACTGCGGAGGCCGATTTATGCATGCGGCGGCACTGGGAGAGGTGTGCCGGAATAGAGCGAGCTCTACCGACGTCCCGAGCAGACATTAAGATTGAGATTAAGCAAAAATATACCTGCCATATTGAGCATCCAGCGGATAGCTCCGGCTGGATTTTATTCGATGTAATCACATATTCGCTGCTATAAAGCTTTGATTACGTCATATACGAGTATGTTTATATTGTTTATGTTAACACCGGCATAAAAGTTTGCGTTGAGAGTGGAAAATATTGTGTACAATGTAGTCATATTCGCATAAATATTTGTAGCGTCTGACATTGTAATCAATTCAACAATAAAGTCCTAGAGAGAATTGTACCAGTTCCAGCGATATAGCACAAAACATATTTTTCATATCTTTACGAACCAGTTGGATTTAGTTCGTTCGTGTGACAACGGTTCGGAGCGAACGCGTCGTAGATTCAGAATTCTAATTCAATTTAGCAAAAGGGTTGCCAGCTACGCGGAACGAAAAAAACTGCGGGAAAAAGTAAAGGGGGAGTACGGAGAAGGGAGAAACGAAATTCAAAGACATGTCTAGGGGCGGCGGCGTGTCACGTCGCGCGCGGTTTCGGGACGCGCGGGTAATTGATGCGTTCTGGATTAAGATAGCTTTTTAGGTGTCGTGGACTGAATGCGATAGGGGTGGAGGGATATACTGCAAATTCGTTGATACCGCAAACATCGGCGTGATTGATGACGAACAAACTCTAAAGCCATTAAAATATAAGACAGAAAAAACAAAGCATGCTGGCATAAGTCATTGTGTTGTCATAATGCAGCTGGTTGCCGAATTCACGAAGCTGTCAAAAGTTTTCCTCAGACTTCCGTGTTCGGGGCCAGACTAAGGAAGCCGCGATTGAGCCGTCAAAAACTCTGACACGAAGAAAATTGGGCGCGAAATTTTCGTGACCAAAAATGCTAGTGGAGTCTGTCGCCGCCAAAACCATATGCCTGGCGGTCGACGGTTCTCACCAAACGTCTGGGGCGTTTTAAAATGTCAACCGAATTGTTTCGAAGTTTAATCATATTTTTTTTTTGAAGTGAAAACTTCTTTAGCGGCATTGAACACTTTTTGTAATGGGTAAAAAATGTTAAACTCGCGTCAGGACATCGCGTCAGGACACGTGACCGTCAGGAGAGATTCCCCCCCCCCCTCTTTCTACGGCGGCGCGGCGGGATGGATGGATGGACGGACGGACGGACGGACGGACGGACGGACGGACGGACGGACGGACGGACGGTGACGGTGACAGTGACGGTGACGGTGACGGTGACGGTGACGGTGACGGTGACGGTGACGGTGACGGTGACGGTGACGGTGATGGTGACGGTGACGGTGACGGTGACGGTGACGGTGACGGTGACGGTGACGGTGACGGTGACGGTGACGGTGACGGTGATGGTGGACGTGGACGTGGACGTGGATGGATGGATGGATGGACAGCTGATGGCTCGACCGTCTGTGTAGGAGCCACACTGCTGTGTATTCGTAAAATTCGTGTATATATTACCGGCCAAACCCGATTTCAGGACAAACTAGTTTAGCCTAGGATAAACTAGTTCTTCCTATACGCGATAGGATTACCTTCACTCGCCCTTGGATCTTATGTCGACGGAGCCCAGCTTCGCGGGGCCCCTATTTCTGTGTAAAGGGTTTAAAGTAACCTAACCAAACCGAACCTCGGGGTGCCCTTCGCTCGCCCTCGCATCCTATGTCGACGGAACTAGTTCAGCCTCGGCTAAACTAGTTTGTCCTGAAATCGGGTTTGGCCGGTAACATTAAATATGGAAATTGAACAAAGTGCATCGATTAATGAAAAAACTGACGCAGAAATAGTGAAAAAAAATTAGTTATATTAATTCAATTAATAATTGATTTATTTCAACGTTAATATTCAAGTTTTCACTTCTGCCGGCACTCCCGGAGTGCAACCCGTCTTTTTTTTCACGTGTCTTTGGTCTGTAAATTGGCAATAGGTTACAGGTTTTGGTTTTAAGCATTTTTGCATCGGCTTAACGTTATCTAAATAATTTCTAACGATAAGATATAACTTTATAGATAAGGTAGGTTTGTATGTTAATTTCGTAGGTGAATTTAATTATTTTTATTTCATACCTATGTTTTTAATTTAAACATATGATTATGAAAAATACTTAGATAAATCGTTGCTATTTATTTGTTGTATTAGGCAAACAGGGTTAATGATATGATAAATTTAGAATTAAGAATTTAAATATTCGTATAGGTTGGTACTATTAGGGGCCCGTGGCTAAATAATAACAGCCGCACAGGTCGATCGATCAGGTTAAGCTACGCTTGCCGCGGTTGGTCTGTGGATGGGTGGCCAATGTGGCCATCTTTACATAGCGAGACCCCTCCGTGGCTCGGTAAGTACGTTAAGCCGTTGGTCGCGGCTGTCATTCGAGATCTTCGACAGTCGTTACGGGTAGTCAGAAGCCCGAAAGTCTGACAATCAGTCTTACCAAAGGGTATCGTATTACCACAGAATACTTAAAGTACTACGTACAGAAAGGCCACTCCCTTCCCCGCACTAACATCAGTTACCGCACCTCACCCCGCACTTCGGCGTATTCGTCGCAGTTCTTTAACAAGAGCGCTCGCAAACACGAGTACCTCACGCACACATTCATACGTATACAAACGTAATTTTTAACCGACTTTAAAAAAGGAGGTTCTGTATTCGACCCGTATGTATGTATGTATGTATGTATGTATGTATGTATGTATGTATGTCCGCGATTATCTCAAAAACTACTGAACCGATTTTGATAATTCTTTTATTACTGTGGTCTACATACTTTCAGGAAGGTTTTAGTATATAATACATTAGGTAACTATTCTTATGTACGAAGTTATATGCATAAATGTACTGCATCTCCGGCATTTCTATGCGAATTTTGATGATTCTTCTAGTCGTTGTTTTCAATTCTTCAGTGCACTAGTGTTAATTGAATTTGTGTGGGGTAGGTACAACTAAAAAGTTAAAAATAAAAACTTTTTTACAAAAAAAAACAACCGACTTCAAAAAAACACTACAAAGTGATAAATAACTTTAATTTCGGAAGTCGGTGTCAAAAAACGAAAATGCTGAACCAACGACACCGACTTCCGAAATTAAAGTTATTTATCACTTTGTAGTGTTTTTTTGAAGTCGGTTGTTTTTTTGTAAAAAAGTTTTTTTTAATGTAGTAGTAGTAGGTAATTATTTTGCGAGCGTTGTATGGAGTGTCCGGGGTGTGGTATTATTCAGTAACTGGGTTGTGGAGGTCAGATAGGCAGTCGCTCCATGTAAAATACTGGTATTCAGCTGCATCCGGTTAGACTGGAAGCCGACCCCAACATAGTTGGGAAAAGGCTAGGCAGATGATGATGATGTATAGGTAGGTACTATTAATTTGATATCATCACAAGTGGCGAAACACCATCCTGCTGACTCCGATGATTACGTTTTTGAGCTTTCAATGTGCTGGTTTACAGGCTTTTATAGTATTGCCATAAGCCATAATCAGCCTATAACGTACCCACTGCTGGGACACAGGCCTCCTCTCAGTGAGAATGGGTGGGCCGTAATCCACTACGCGGGCCCAATGCGGGTTGGTGGATGTCACATGTCTTCGAATTTTTGGTTCTAGGACATGCCGGTTTCCTCACGATGTTTCCCTTCACCGTTTTGAGAGCAGTGGTGATGAAATAATTTACACAAAGTAAAGTGCCTGTCTGGGTTCGAACCTACGACCTACAACTCGTAAGTCATGTCCGTTGCCACTGGGCTACCACTGCTCTTATAGTATTGGAATGGCAGATATTTCAAAACAAAATATTATCCCATCACTTCATCTGAACACTCATTTGAAAAAAAAGCAATATAAATAGTTGCCATTTCTGCGTTCCTTAATTACCCACACCAAGAAAATTTCGAAATAAAGTTGCCATGTCCAAAAAAACTGCAGTTGGACAAAGGTAGGTCTACACTGTCGGCTTATAATGATAATATATATGACTTATTGAATTTAATGGCGATTATAATGGCAACACATTTCATAGATAACATCTCTGTTGGCAAAGACAAAAAACATGTAGACATGACTGGTGCGAAATTATAAGCCCACTTAATAAGCTATTACGTATGAAACATCAATAAATTGATACCTGTATGGAATAAGAAATAAAATTGCCCATAGAAATAGATAATGGTCACACACCGCAGTTTTCAAGGGAATAATAAATGTAATTATGGGAAAAAATGTGACCGTTTTGTACACCTTTATATTAATGTAAGCATGTAATGCATGTAAATATTGTAATGTATGCAATTAGTCACTAAACTGTTCAGTATTGAAATCTTGTTTGCATTTTTAATTCATTTGTTAAACGATGATGGGCTCCTTACGACCAGCACCACGTAACACACTATCAATCGGAATCTGAATCATTTTGAAGCAAATTGCTAATCCATTGCTTCATAAGTCTGAAAAATTTGTCTGCTCAACACGTAAATAACGCAATGAATGTTGTTGAACTGTCAAAATGAAACCGATTCCAATTGATAATGTGTTACGCAATTGCCCCGCAGCTCGGTGATTGCGTAACGCACTAACCGTAGCAATGGCTTATTTTTGACAGTTCAACAACATTCATTGCGTTATTTACGTTGTAGAACAGACAATTTTTTCGAACATATGAAGCAATGGATTATCAATATCAAAATTATTCAGATTGTGATTGAAATTGTGTCACGCAATTGGGGTGCACGGACTTGTTTGAGGCTGATCATTATCTACCTAGCTTTTTCTCAACTATGTTGGGGTCGGCTTCCAGTCTAACCGGATTCAGCTGAATACCAGTATTTTACATGGAGCGGCTGCCTATCTAACCTCCATAACCCAGTTACTGGGTAATGCCATACCCCTTGGTAAGACTGGTTGTCAGACTTTCGGGCTTCTGACTACCCGTAACGACTGTCATAGATCCACGAATGGCAGCCGGGACCGTGCTTTCCGAGGCACGGAGAGGTCTCGGTATGTAAAGATGGCAAGCAAGTTTTCATAAAACTAGGAGTACTTACTCTTGTATCTATGTACATAATGGAAATTGGGATGTTTATTATACCTTAGGTGATTTTTTTAGCTTTAAGACTTTTAATCCCTATAAACTGTTTATTGACCTTTTGTATTTTATTTTTACTGTACTTAACTAATAGTAAATTTTCGCATGCCTCCTATAGTTGAGATGTATAAAGCACTACTTTATTGTAACACCAATTGCATCATATCTCTGCCGAAATAAATGATTTATGATTTAAGCGTAGCCTGTTATTGTATAGCCACGGGCCCCTTTGAGGCTGATCATACCAAATATTTCCAAACAGGATAACCACGGGTAATGTTATGAATTAGAAAACATGACACTTTGAAGCAAAATTACATTATAAAAAATTCTATAGAGGAAGTAGGAAATCTAAAGATTACGTAAGAAAACACGGAAGTTATTTAACGCTTTTCAATGGTAGTTCCTCCTAATTTTACCCTGTTTCTAAAGTAATATTTCCTCATTTCTTTTAAACAAACTTCTCCCTCAAAATTTCGCATTATAAAGGAAACTTTCAAAACAACAAGTCACCCCACGGTACTAGGACAGCATAAATCGAAGTAAGTATTACGTATTACGCAATTAAACTCCGGAACCCCTCGAATTCGATGTCGAAATCTCCAATTCAGTATTTTGCCCGAAGAGTTCCGATGATGTAACTCTTCGAATTTCAAATTTCGCCCACTTCCGTGACGAAATATTTCGGTGTAACGGTAAAGTTCGAGTGTGTACAAGTTTCGGTGTAAAACTGCATCACAATGACGTGCCCGATCGTTTGGTGTAGGATTGTTCGTGAATATTTTGGCGTAATTTTGGGTGATTTGTATGTGAATGTGGAGTAAAATGGGAATGACAGAACCGTAGAACCCTGAAGCCCACGTAATTAAAAACGTTCAGAATTTTTTCGGAATCTCATCTCACAATCAGAGACAATCAATGTCAAAAATTTTGGGAATTTAGAGGTATATTTGACAGATTGAGACTTTAAGATCAGACTGTGAACGTTCGTACAAATACGGGATTTGCCCCGCTGATATGTGCTGGACATAACTAAAGGCACACTTCTAAATGAAGATCGCCTATCTCGAATGCTATGATTGTGAAGACACCACACAGATCTAAGGAGTGACAGTGAGAGACGGACGGGACGGGATTTTATCACTGGCAGAAAAAAAGATACTAAGACATGAATAGCCGCAAAGCGCAAGACGAAACAATCGACGACCATAGTAAAAGAAGACAATAGTAAATTAAAAAGAAATCCTTCCGTTCCTAATTCAAAAATTATATAACTTCTAAGAATAGCAGCTACGTCTCTATCCTCCGGAACGCGATCGCATGCAACAAATGCATTCGATATTGGTGAAGCGCAATTTTCGTGTTAGGCTGTACGATTTTGTCGTGCGACAGTCAGCCCATGATTTATTTGTAAGCTACGGCCTACAAGCCTTGGATGCACGCAAACACTTGTGATCAATTGTCGCTTTTTACGGTTCTACGGCAATATTTGCTAAGACAGTATTGTTTAATAAATTGCTGTTGGTGAAGTTTTTGGTAGGACTGAGCTGTTTGTGCAGTTGTTGATGAGTGTCGTGCGTACTGCGAAGTAGGTCCAGTAAACCCTGGATTAAATCCTGCTTGGTCATCCTTCCACCGTAGTATTAGCTTTCTCTTATACCTAGTTCTAAGGAATATTCCACCTCTTTTAAAAATTACCGACCTGCATAGTTATTCACAACTCATAACCATCCGACTGGCTATAATATCGAAAATGACACATTTTGATAACCTGATTTGCCTTGCCTCCAACAGCAAACGGCTGTCGGAAGAACAGCGGTCGTCCATTTGATTTAAACTGACAACATTTTTAGGTTTTTAACCGACTTCTAAAAAAGGAGGAGGTTCTCAATTCGAATGTTTGTATTTTTTTTTTTTTTTTTTTTATGTTTGTTCGCGCATAACTCCGTCGTTTGCCAACCGATTTGAAAAATTCTTTTTTTGTTGGAAAGGGTATACTTCCCAAATGGTCCCATGGAAATTTTATCGAAATCGGACAAGCGGTTTTTGAAAAATCAACAAAAATCTAAAAAAATATCTACATTGTCTACATTAACGATCTTTTTGTTTAATTTTTTTGTGGGGTAGGTACAACTAAAAAGTGAAAAACAAAAACTTTTTAAAAAAAAAAACAACCGACTTCAAAAAAAACACTACAAAGTGATAAATAACTTTAATTTCGGAAGTCGGTGTCAAAAAACGAAAATGCGGAATCAACGACACCGACTTCCGAAATTAAAGTTATTTATCACTTTGTAGTGTTTTTTTTGAAGTCGGTTGTTTTTTTTTTTAAAAAGTTTTTTGTACTTGTAAACAGCGTTTAGAGGAGTCCTACGAAACAATTAATTGATGTTCGATCGATACGGTACGGAAGCGTATGGAGTCGTTGTGTATAGCTATGCTGGTCGTCGATGCTAGCACTGCGAACACCAAAGGCACACAGACTGGATGCGGAAGGCAGAGGACAGGGTGTTGTGGCGGAAGAGGCTTATATCCAGCAGTGGACTGTGATAGGCTCAGTTGATTGATCGCGAACTCCGAAGCCCGATTTACCGCCACAAAACCCGTGCATGACAAAGGCTAACATTTACTTAGTGACTATATTACTAACTAGCTTCTGCCCGCGACTTCGTCCGCGTGAAATTTCTTATTCCCTCGACCCATCCCGTCGTATTGCATCACTTGCCCGCGTCTCCTGCTCTATCACTTCGTTTCCCCATAGCGCTTTTGCTCGGCTCCTTAGGGTCATAGCGTGACGTTAAAAAGCCTATAGCCTTCCTCAAGAATTGGGCTATCAAATGCAAGAAGAATTTTTCAAATCCGACTGGTAGTTCCAGAGATTACCCCCTACATACAAACTTACAAACAAATTTTACCTCTTTATAATATTAGTTATTATTACTAATCTCCGAATATTCCCAGTCGCCCCCACACGGATTGCCACCAGTTGGCAATCGGGAATAAACTTCCCAGTTGCCACTGGGTGGCGACTGGGAAGTTTTTGCCCCCACTTCAAATCGCTGTACACTGTGGCGTGGATCGAACAATAAAATTAACGTTACCTACATGTTCTAAAGTTATAAAAATAACATGTAGGTAAAGGTAATTTTATTGTTAAATTAAAACATGATTAAGTATTGAAAATATGTAAGTAATTTGATTATCTGTGACTGTGGCTGATGATTAGCTTTTTTTAGGTACTATTATCGTAAGTACTTTGATTATCTGTGATACGAATTTACACCAGGTTTTTATGATTAATAATAATAATAATTGATTAAAAGCAACTACGTTGAAGAAAATTTTATTTGATGTCCTTAATAATATCACTTATCTACTAATAAAACCACATTGGAAAAGTCTGACCGCCATCGCCAACCCCCTCATCGCGGCCGTAAGACAGACAACGATGAGGGGGGCTGGCGATCCACGCCGCAGTGTACAGCGATTTGAAGTGGGGGAAATAACTTCCCAGTCGCACTCGCCACCCGATGGCAACTGGGAATTTTATTCCCGATTGCCACCTGGTGGCAACCCATGTGGGGGCGACGGGGAATATTCGCATTCGCTAATCTCTTCACATTTTGCCAATCAAAATGCAAAAGAATATTAAGGCAGATTCACAGATCGCACTTTAAACATTACTTTGCTAAGTAAAATTAGCGTTTCATATGAATATCAATCATTTGGAGAAGCAAATAATGTTCATTTTCGTATAAACTAATATGAGCAAGTGTGTCATAGGAATATGAACTTTATTTGCTTACAGAATAGGGTTCTTATTCGTATAAACCACCCATATTGGCTTAGGTGATTTGATAAACAATAACAAATTAAAAAATTTATTATTGCACCACAGACCATTGCACTTATCATTTATGTAGTGACATCAGAGGTATTTATGCCTCAACTCTACCAAAATGAGTTTGAATGATGTCATTTTTATTTGAAGCCGTTATCATTATCATTTTTAAGTAGAATAGAATACTCTTTATTATGTACACCATATAAATTACAGACAATAAATAAAGAAATTTAACTAAAGTTTTAAAATAATAAAAACAAAATGCTACTTCTGTGAATATTCTTTTTTTTTTTTACTTCGTTGCCGAACGTAAAAACTTAGGTCATGCATATCTGAGCTTTCTATGATAAATGTTTACATGTTCAAAATACTTCACTAAACAAGCCTATGGTCTGAATTATAGTTACAACTTCATCATATAGGGGTTTGTCCATGCATTACTAACCATAGAGATTACAACTTATGAGCTAATTTCACAAGTAGCAGCATTACTTTATAATGTTGGGATCATAAGGCAACAAATACTGTAAACAATAGCAGTGTAATCCCCGTGTGAAAGCCCCCTTTGCAGGGGCTGCCTTGACGCCGAGGAATTAGCCGCCCACGTCATCCTGGAATGCGAGGCTGTGGCTTCTCAACGTGAAGAAATCCTCAGAACAGTGAGGTCGCTCCGTGAAGCCTCCGAAGCTCCCAGGAAGCTTCTGTGCTTTTGGATGGAGCTAGGCTGGCTCTGTTAGCCAGAATCCCCACGCACAACAGACCAAATGGGAGTCTAAGTGCGGAAAAGGGAGCCCCATGATCATCATCATCCCCGTGTGAACGTAGACTAATGCTACAATCACTCTTATTACCCCTTTCCCAAGTATGTTAGAGTCGGCTTCCGGTCTAACGGAATGCATCTGGATACCAGTATTTTACATGGAGTGACTGCCTTTCTAACCTCCACAACCCAGTTACTGAGTATTACAATAAAGGGGTATTGTAAGACTGTTGGGCTTCAGACAGCTTAAATTAAAAAAAAAACACAAAAATGACTTACGTTGCTCGTGCTGTTGCCAAGCGAGGGCTCCGCAGAGTAATGCAAGTGTCTTTCCAGATCCTGTTGGACTTTCGAGTATGCAGTTCTCTCCCTTCTTGATACCACTTATGATCTGTAGTAGAAAAGTGAACTTAATAAAGTATGTTGATTATGTTTTAAATGTTATAGCATAATCCTACTTCCTACTATATCACACTTCACACTAATATTATAAAGGCGAAAGTTTGTGAGGATGTTTGTTAATCTTTCACACAAAAACTACTGAACAGATTTTGATGAAACTTTACAGTAATATAGCTTATACATCAGAATAAGACATAGGATACTTTTTATCCCGATATTCCCACGGGATCGACACTTATGCGGGTGAAACTGCGGGGCGCTGCTAGTCAGCCTATAATGTTCCCACTGCGGGGACCAGGCCTCCTCTCAGTGAGTTTAATGTTATGCTTAGTAAATATTGTAGCCAGAGATATTGATGTTGTTAACAAACCAGATGTAAAATGATGCATACATTCTTTCATTACATTTTAAAGCAGTGATAAATGGCATTCATAAAATTTGTCATTCTAAATAGGTAGGGTGGTAAAATGGGTTCAAAAGTAAAGAAGTTAGAGCAAGTGCAAGGGTGGAATATTCTCCTAATCCTTTCCAACTTGCTGGAGATACTTATTTTGCATTTACGGTTAAGTTTAACAGAATTTGTAAATATTAATCACCTTGGACATCAATGCCACCTGACTGCCGTAAGGATTCACAGGCAGCAAAACATTAACTCCTTCAATCATCCTTTTAAAAACTTCTTTCGGTGCCTCTATGGGCGGTCTAATCTTTGGAGTCTTAGCAACATTAACATTTACGTTCTGTTTCTGAGGAAACAAGGCTTTCACAGGTAACTTCTTATTCTGATTCTTGTTGTCACTTCCCGGTTTATTTTTTGATGAAAATAGTGACTTTATCGCCTTATTTTTATTGATAATCACTTCCGGGAGGTCTTCATCGTCCGATATTACAACAGTTTCAGTCGACATATTGTTAAATTCTTCATCACTACTCATTACAACTAAATCATCCATAGCGTCGTTTTCTACAGTTTTGGAGCAACCAGGTCCGCTGAAACTGTCGTCGTCGTCGGATATCTCAATTTTTGCAGCCATTGTCCTTAAAAAATCACCTACAATAGCCACTTAGCACTAAAAATCTCTTCCCGCGCTTTACTTGTTCACTTTAATACAACATGTAGCTAATAAATTTACGATTTTAAGTCTTCATTTTGATGTTAAAGTATTGATATCGATGTACTAAAGTTACTAGCACTCATAAAACCCCAGATATTTACTCATAAATTGTAATCTAAAAGATATACACAAATTGCAAAGATGCAAAATAAACAGCTGAGGCCTAATATCAACAGCACTTGTCATTTGTCACTTCTGGTTCTGTCACTTCATCGGTAGCGTTTCAAAATTCGTCAATGTCACATTTGGAACATGAATGGAGACAAAAATAGCAAACACAATGTAACGAAAAGGGGGAGGAACATAAACATTGCGTTCCGGGTTCCTGCCGAACTTCAACGGTTATGAACTTGACACTTTGATTTTTTATATCACGCCTCAAAATCAGCGGAGGTAAGCAGGTATTTCAAATCGAATTGTAGTCTCGGAACTCCGGACTAGATACTTCTTCCTCGGGACAGCAGTCGACAGGTTGTAAATAAATAACGCTAGTAGTTTAAGATTTCAATTAATTTAACTGCCTACCAGCATAGCTATTCACAAACATCCAGGATGGCCTGGCCTGGATGTATTGAAAATGACACATTTTGATAACCAGAAGGTCAACTCCCGTAACTAAAAACGTTCAAAATATAGTCCCAATTTCACCTCAGCGACAGTGTCAAAAACTTTCAAAAATGTAGGGAAATTATTAAACGTATTTTTGACAGTTTGAGACAGAGATCAAGCCCTGATTCACAACCATACGACAGGCTATCGTATCGAAAACCTGACATTTCGATAACCTGATTCGACTTGCCCTCAACAGCAAATAGCTGTAGGAAAAATAGCGGGCGTCTATTTGATTTAAACTGACAAAATTTTCGGGTTTTGGACTTGTGAACAGCGTTTAGAAGATTCCTACGATAACAATGATTAATGTTCGATACGATACGGAAGCGTATCGAGTGTTTGTGAATAGCTATGCAGAGGGGCAATTCTCATAATTTTAAGAACGTTCACAGTTTGATCTCAGTCTCAATCTGTCAAAAATACCTCTGATTTCCCTTAATTTTGACAAGTTTTTGACATCAATTGTCGCTGAGATGAGATAGCGACTGAATTTTGAACGTTTTTAATTACGGGAATTGGCCTTCTGACTGTAAACGTTCTTACAATTACGAGAATTTCCCCTCTGATTTGCCTTGCCCCAGCATACAGCTGTCGAAAGAATTAGAGGTTGTGAATTTGATTTTTAAACTGACAAAATTTTCGGGTTTTGGGTCAGTGGGTCATCTTAGTTTGATCTTGTGAACAGCATTTTGGAGAACTCCTAGGATAACATTGATTGATGTTCGGGTACGTACGGAAGCGTATCGAGTGGTTGTGAATGGCTATGCAGGTATATTTACGTGCCTACAGTAGCATTAATATTATATTAATGTTGTGAGATGTAAAAATAAAATCCGATTTGAACTGACAAACTATTTTTTTTATAATTTTTTATTTTTTCTTAGCTACGGCACATGGGCATTCCCCACAGTTTTTTAGTTTTTGGAAGCCTTTCTCACAATCTCTTCTTCCAGACAGTCTTCTAGTTCCACGCAGTTTTCTAGTTCTACAATGGTTACTAGATCTTCAGTGCTTTCTAGTTTCCCACTTATTTATTCACTTACAAGCTTTTTTCTTGTTTTGTGTCGAAATAGGTTCTGAAATTGAAATATGATGTTAGTAGTATTTTTGGTAGTCCATTAACAAAAACAATTTTTCCCATCCAAGATGCATCCAAGCTTACTGTCGACCTGGTTATTAAAAATTATAGTTTCAGATAGCATGTCTGACTCGATCTTGAACCGCCATTTTTTTAACGTATTTTCAATGTAGACTATTTAATAGTCTAGAAGAAGAAAAGGAAGAAAAAGAGGTTGGGCCAGATAGGCAGTCGCTCCATGTAAAAAATACTGGTATCCAGCTGCATCCGGTTAGTCTGGGAGCCGACCTCAACATAGTTGGGAAAAGGCTAGGCAGATGGTGATGACGATGACTTAAAAGCCTAAGAAGGGACAGGGCAGCATGGTCACAGGTGATGAAATTGATTGATGATGATTGTAATACAAAATAACACAACATTACGCCTGCAATCCTCGTAGGGTTAGAAAGAGGTGTACAGTAGGTACACGCACATTTCGCCAGTTACCTATGCTTATGCGGTGAGCCTTTTGTCATCAACCGCGGGCACAAATCCAGATTTCGGGCTGCTACTGAGGAATCAATCAATCTGCCTAGCCTGCCTTTTCCCAACTAGTTAAGTTGAGGTCGGTTTCCAGTCTAAATGGATGCAGCTGAATAGTTACCAGTATTTTAGATTTACTACTACTGATAAATCCCTGACGGAAAAAACCCAAAAATCAACGCTTGAAGGGCAAAATTGACTAAGCGACTTAGGGCTAACTTTACAGGAGAACACATTGACTTATGTAAATATACAGGGTGTCCCTGGAAGCATGGATCAAATCGAATAGGGGCGTGCGCAAGGTCATGTCCAAACTTTTTAACCCTGAGAATGTCAGTGAATTTTTTTACGGTTCAAAAGTTATGACCGATTTTAATTTTTTTTTCAATCACTTCGCTTAGTGCTCAACGAAAATAATCATAATAAATAGTATCAGGGCTATCTAAAAAAAAAAAATTGATAGCCCTGATAGTTTTCACGAATTCGATCTTTCTTCTCTTTTTTTTTAGTATTTGTTTTTTTTAGTATTTTTTTTTTGCTAAAACGTTTGGAAATGACCTTGCCCACGTCCCTATTCGATTTGATCCATACTTCCAGGGACACCCTGTATTACTGAAAGAACAGTTTATAGTTAAACTTTTCAGAAAAAAAAAAAACATACAAATTCTTGTAATCATCCTACAGGCGTAATTATTATTGTTTTGGAAATCTTATTTTTATCATCTGAATCCAATGATTGCAAGTATTATATATGTCAATATCTGAATCAGAATTTAAGATGATTTTTTTTAATGAATGTTAAACTTTAAACTGTGCTCCTGTCAAGTTAGCCCTATGTCGCTTAGTCAATTTTGCCTTGCAAGTGTAATATATAGTGTATAGTGTGGCGGTGTGTGTGTAAGTAGTGTGTGGGGGTGTGTTGTATGTGTGTATTGTGTGTCTGTGTGGTGTGTGTGAAATATTGTAACACAAAGTAACTTACAATACACATTCTTGCAGATCATAGATCACACATTTAATTCTATCCATTCTCTGCTGCGCCGAGTTTATTAACCTTCTCAACATTGAACGTAAAGAAAAATTGCTGTGTCAAAACTCGTTTTATGTCATGTTTTCTGCGGTTGCTGCCCTGGTGTCATGAAAATGTATGAAAGCAAGGAGAAAGCCATTGCCCAACCTAACCAGCACATTTTGTAGATTTTTTTAAATTTTTTTTATATTTTATTTGTTTTTATTACATTTATTGTTTTATAGAAAATTGGAATAATGAACTTAAAGGTAAGACATTTACGTGACGGAATGTTTTTTTTTTTATAAATGTTTTTAATGTCCGCAGTTTTTGTAATCGGCTGAATTATAAGAAAGTACTTATTAAAAACTTTTTGTTTACCCAGAAACTCCAGAAACATGTCCGCGACTGCGTTTGCGTTTACTAGGATAAAAAAATATCCATCCTACGAGTATGTGTTACTGTTACTTAATCCAGGTTATAAACTACCTGTGCCAAATTTCATCCAAACCCGTATAGCTATTTTTGCGTGATTGAGTAAAAACATACAAACTCTCACATGTTAGCCCGGTCAAAATAGACATTCAAGGTTAGGTACGTTAATTCGCATAAAGCTGAAAATTGGTATGAATGTTGGGAACACCATTACAAATAAATTGTCGAAATTCCCCATCGATCCGACGTGTGCAAAAAAAAAAAATGTTCAAGGTCAAATGTTGCAAAAATCGGTTTTTCGCATTTTTCAGCTAAACGGTAAGTTTTATCATAAAAATAGGTGAGACATAATTGTTCATCATGCAATTATCTACAAAAATTGCTTTTACAGTTTATTCCTAAGAACCACCATTTCGGAGATGAAAAAAGCGATGAAAAAAGTTGAAAAAGTTGTGTTGTGTAAGTTGTGTTTAGTAAACGTGAAGGGAAACATAAAATAAAACAAAAAGAGAAGTACTTAAGTGGAAAAAAGGTGATCTAATGGGATCTAATATGGTGTAGGGAAAGTAACGGTTGAACTATTTTGGATGAGTTAGTACATCCCTATATAGTTGCTTTATAATCTAAATTATGGAGCCATTCAACTCGGGAATAAATTAAGAGAACCTAAATGAAACATTCCTTGATTTTTAAAAGCAATTATATTGCTACAAGGATCTTTTGGTGCCTGTATGACATTGACAGGGGTGTGTTATTAGTAAATTATGAAATTGTCATGTGAACCATTTTATTCCTACTTTATGCTATAGATAGCTGTCGAGACATTAATAAAAATGCATAAATGTATTTTATTGTTCACCCACCATTAACGCTCTCGGTGTTAGTCAAAACGTCTGGCTGTATGGAGTGTTGCTGTTGCCATCGGTGAACTCCCGCCAAAATTTTGGCGCCATTACACGAATGAGTTGTCACAGAGGTTATGGCGCGTTATAATTTGGTTTATAACCCGACACTACGCTGTTTAGGCAATGCAATTAGTGAATATGGCACGATTCTTCATTTGATTTTTATTTTGTACCTATTGGTAGGTACCTATGTCGTGCTTTTAGTGCGGCTGACAAGAGAATGCGTTTTTGACACCTGTCAGTTTCCTGAAAACTTTATTCTTGTACTCGAATTGTCGCACTGACAGATGTCAGGAACGCATTTTCTCGAAGGTCGGACTTTAGCCAAGATTTAGACCACGACACAGTCAACATGCTTTCTCACAGTTTGTGCTTGTTGGAGATAAGTGAACAATGAGTCACTGATGCCATATTTATTTTAATTCTATAATCGTATAATTAAATACTTACTTAGTTAAGTCTTGAGTGATAAAACTATTATATGTGGTTGAGCAGGTCTTTCGCATAGTATAGGTACCCTAAGTTCATTTAAATGAACATCGTTAAAAAACTGTTTTCCATAATTAAGTATCTGTAATTAGAGGGTTTTATTAATACTTCTAATACTAACGTAAGTAGTTACAGGTAAAGTTAGTTAAATGTTATTTTTATAAAATAACTTTTATAATGCTACAATGTACGTAGGTAATCATCTACAGATATTCTCTAGAATAAGTTTAGCTATATTTTCCAAGTGGTACTTTTAATAAACAGGCATAAAATTATTAAAAAAAAATTGACATCATTTGCGGAAAATCGCCTACCATTCCTAAAACCGATTTAATTTTTAGTCGATTTTTTTAACCAGTAGTTCTGTCCTCTCTTTCCTCATTCAGATAAAAACGTAAATCAGCAACGCAATAAAATAATAAACGCATAAACAACGTTATATTAAACTATGCAAGGGATGCCACCCTATTTTTCGGGCCATTCAACAGTTTACGTCCGTTTTAATACGACTGCTACAAATTGGTATACGTCATAAATTACAGAGTGAAGACGCAGAATACTCCCCTTGTCTTTGGGATGTGTTCGTATTAGGAGACTCGTGAATTTGCTTTTATTATTTTTTTGAAATGTGAAAGGTAAAAGTGTTGGAAAGAAAATAAGGAAAAAAGTCGCCTAGTAAAAACGCAAGTTCTGCATTTTTATTATTATTTAAAGCCTGTGCTATCCCACTGCAGGGAAAAGTTCTCTCTACTCTCCGCTTCTCTCTGTTTAAAGCTGCATGAAGTTATAAAATAAATAAATATTGTATCACTATGCACTGCCTTGTAATATTACCAGGCTATCCTAAATGCAAGATATCATTACCACAGTCGATTGACCAAAACAGTACCAAAGTCATCAGCTAGAAACATGTCGAACTTTGGCGACCAAACAGTGGCGCATCCCTCCCAATTATTGACATGCTTTATGGCGCTTCCTATCCGAGGCGCGCTTTTATCAGCGTATGTCGCTCCACCCGATACAACCCCCAAACTAACAACACATTTACACATACGAAAATCAACTTTATGTCCTTAAAATAAGTGTTGATACGCCAGCATGAAGTCCACAGTGTTATTTCTACTTAATTTGATGGCAAAACTTTCTATATTGAACTCATTTATACTTCCAAACATTATCAGTTGGGGTTCGCGCGGATTCGACGGCCAATGGGCTCTCAAGATTGATATCTTAAAGTAAACATGCGACTGTCTATTTGTATACGTTTTATGACATTTGGCGGACAATAATTTGGACTTAGTTAATTTGGTCGTTAAGCCTGCGTGTGGGGTATTAAAAGTGCAATAAAACTGATAAAATAACTACTTATTTATCGTTGTGTTTGACACTTCTGTTAGATTAGTAAGTCGTTACTGTTTTTGATCTATTGGAAACTTGATTTAGATGCCATAATAAGCAAGCAAGCTGCACTATTTAAGAAGTTATGCATGCTACTACAACATAGGACCCTTACAGTGTTAAGTAGCTACAAAAATACGTTTTAACTATGTACAAATAACAAAGTTAGATTACACAAGAAGAAGTTGGAGTGTGAGAAATGGAGATTAAAATGGAAATTAAAATAATTTCCATTTTAATCTCCATTTTTGTAATTGTTTTTGTAATCTTGATATAATGTAGTTGTACCTATGGATCTTGATATCTGAATTAAAATATTTTAATTTATTATTTTACACTTCTGAAACCAAGAAAAATAAGTAGATAAGTTGATCCTTTGATTATGCGTGATAATTTTTCTTAAAATTGCCACAGATGTGACTGAATATTAATTATTCTTATTTCGTTACAAATAAAGATACGGTGTTCGCCCACCGCAGCCACTGCGTGTGACCGCGTTCGTCCGCATTGACATCACCAATCACTCGATTCAGTTTGAGCGGCCGTGCGTTATAAATCGACTAAATCGGCTACCCCTAGTCCGACCGCTAGTGTACCGTGAACTCGACTAATTTCTTTGTTGTTAGGCACACGCATCGCACTAGTAATCAGTTGATTCATTGTCACGGACCTTTTTTGAAAAAAGAATACACATTGTTGTATCTGAACATGTTATTCTTGCATTGTGAACTAATTATCATTTTGTAAGCTGTCGAAATATTGCAATGGATGATACCATTTTAGAAGACTGACATGTCGTAAAAAGTTTTTTGTACGTAAGTGTCTAGGAAATCGATTTCTGCGAGTTTATGTTTACCATTCGTACTTTGGAGCGATTTAGTAAAGATCAAAAGGGTAACTTTTTGTATTAATTCAGTCTAACGTTTAGTCAACACTCGTAATGTCCTTATCCATTAAATCCACTTAGGA
This sequence comes from Amphipoea lucens, assembly GCA_947508005.1. Classification (NCBI taxonomy): domain Eukaryota; kingdom Metazoa; phylum Arthropoda; class Insecta; order Lepidoptera; family Noctuidae; genus Amphipoea; species Amphipoea lucens. The sequence goes on along the minus strand of OX382376.1, from coordinate 5,091,802 downwards.
AGCCCCATTTACCCCTTATGGTAACATACTCAAGTGATACCCATACATTTTTAATATTCCCTTGTATAGTTGCCCTGTCCAGCTACTAACGTGTCTCCCCTCTTACACGCATTTCTGTTCGCGACACGCGTCGCTAGCAATAATCGTTTAGCTTGACCGAACATTAGTAATTTGTTGCGTTTCCCTCCACTAGTGATGCAGGTGACGTTTCAAGAAAAAATATTCATCTGTCATTTTTCACTTTTGGCGGTAAAGTTATCAAGATGGCGTCGGAATTCTAATAAAATTAGTGAAACTCTCGTAAAATAGCTCTTTTGTTCCATGTGTATGATTTATAGTGATTAACACCATTAGTGATTAGTGATAGATTCATGAATACCTAGACAGACTGCGTTCTACATGTTTTATCGTGTCGTAGTTATTGTACCACACAAAATAATTCCCCGCTAAGTTGTGCAGTGTGATTTTAAACAGCAAACACCAAGTTTTTACCCATGTTCTCACTTGGGAACTATTCAAAAGATTTAACAGCCTCCCAGCAACGAGTCTGCGTAACCGCGGGAAAAGCGACGACAAAAACTGGTATCGGGACTAGAATGTAGCAGCGACAGTTCCTAGTAGCGCTAATATCATGTAGCTATGTTACCCGAGGCTCGAAATATGCTGTACCTCGACATATTTATGGTATAAATGGTTGCACCTGCCCGCGACCCTGTAGGTCGGTGATACCAATCGGAATAGATAACATGGTTTTTATTGCAGTTATAATTATCTTTATTTGGTCACCCCATCACACGCTCAATAGTTTACAGTTCATTGGTTTTAGAAAAAAACGGCCATTTTTACGACGTAAAAGTGTCGCTGTTGACTTGTGAACGTGATGACGTTTTATAATTTTAATGGCGGTTCAGTTGGCCTGGGGTTAAAACGATCGGATCAGTTGGCAAATAGCAAAATTATGGGTTTGTTTTTCTATAATGGTTAGGCAGACATAGTGTACGCGTGTACGATGATTATCTAGACAGCACTAAACTGTATAAAACTGTTATTTTTAAACGTATTGAATCGATTGTCCGTTCACATGTAATAAAACGAGAAATAATTGGCTGATTAAACTCGAAAGATATCGTCAGATGATTAATTAAAAACAACAGCATTTAAAATTGAATACGTTTATTTTGAATTACTTATTAGCATTATAACAATCGTTAATTTATGGCTAATAAAACTAATGAGGAGCACATCAATTATTTTATTGATCCGTAGACATTTTATAAAAAACGAACAAGTAGGTTACAAAGAAGTAACGTTCTGTAAAAAGGTTTTGTATTTTTTGCTCTCAAAGTAATAATATTACCTAATAGTACATAATTAATATAATTATCATTTCAGGTTTAAAATGTATTTAGTTCAGTGTTTCGTAGTTACCTGCAGTGATATAGGTAGGTATAGGTACCTATATCACTGCAGATTAGGTTCGTAACAAATCATTTTTTATCCCTTAATAATTCAGGTTCTTAATTATTAATTAAGTAATTTATTAAAAATTTAACTTATATTAAAATTGCTTCTTAGTCTTTCTAGACTAACAAGCAATTTTAATCTAACTTAAATTTTAACGTCATAAATATTATAAAACATGAATAGTGGTGAAAGTACTTTACACAAGTCCGTTCCATTTTTTTAGAGCCGTTACAAAGATGCATACCTAAATAGGCACAAATAAAGCAAGAAATATAAAACGACTTGATTGCTCATTCATGAAATGAAAACTAATATCGAAGCAATAAAATCCTTGATCAGAACATTTAGGTACTTAGAAGTACCTAATTAAAAAAAAAATTATCACATCTCTTCAAAAAGAGCTAGTGTATTCCTCGTAAGCAGGGACTAAAATAGCTCTTTAATTCCTAGGGACTAAAAGTGATTTGAATTTGTAATGTCGAAGAAACACTCTCGCCTTAAAAATAGTTGTTTGCTCCCTTGGCAAACAATCTACTATTGTAGCCATTATCAGAGATATTGCTACTCGCAGATAATATACAGATAGTTGAAAAACAACTGTCAAAAAAACATAGTTTCGTGCACGAACTAGCGCCCCTCGCATTAGGCATAATAGCTGATGCGTTTGCCTTATTTAAAAAAACAAAAAGTCCGCGGCGCTGACAGACACAGCTCGTTAAATAGTGACACGGAATTTTTCATTTTTCACCAAGTTTTTTTACCCTACTTTGAGTGATTGGTGTAATTTTTGGACGAATCTTTAGCTTAGGGTTGGCATCGGTTCACTTGAATGCCGGAGTCGTACTTATCGACTTTTTTAATATTAGTTGGTTCGAGCATAATTGTCTGATGCATGCATGCCGTCTGTTGGTTGGGACAGGTCAACTCAAAGCCGCTATGGCTCTTTCTTCGAAATGCCCCTCCAGATATGGCCCTGCATTGTTAGACTCACATAAAATCCTAATAATATTATAATGTTTGGACTTTAAAAGAGAGCTCCGAGTTTATTTCGACGTTTCTTCTCTGGGATCAGTCAGCTAGGAAGTGCTGGCGCGGCGCTATCTAGTTTTAAAATATTGATGTGTAAAAGCGTCTTAAAAGATCTCTTACAGAAATAAACATTTAATTTAATTTCATTGTCATTGACGTGTTACTGAGAGTGCTGCTGAGAATTTCCTAATGAAAGAAATCAAAAACATTTTGCCCGAATCTTTGATCGAACCCAGCACCCCATGTTCAGGCGACCATTAGACCAACGAGGTTTACCGGAGTACCTTACTATCCACCTAAGTTGAAATGAATATTTCTTTATTTTTGCGAAAAAAAATATAACAACACCATGTTACTGTCCCACTGCAGGGCAAACGCCACTTCTCATATATAAAACTTTCCTATTTCTATATTTTCATTCTAGTGTCATTAAAAAAAAAAACAGAAAAAATTTGACACAAAAATACGACAATCTTATTCGATAGTCAACAATCGATATCATATCGATATAAACTCGCATCCCACCGCCCCCTACCGGCAGATAATCGCATCGCCATTACGTGTGTGGCACGCGAACTATACGGTAACTATGTCAGCTGATCTAACTTCAGAATTATCAGTTAGTTGCTAAAGTTCATCATGTGTCGTTTATTGCTCTATTAGTTAAGTTACTAACTAAAGTTTTTTTGTCTATGTCGTTAGATAGAGGTGAATGATTACCTTATTTGTTTGTTTTTTTTTTGTAGAATACCTAACACGCAGGTGCGTATAGGCTTCCGCTTGCGAGATTTACCTGAATAAATAAAGAAGTAAATTAAATAATTTGATCTGATTGATTTTTTAGCGCATTTAAATAAAAGCTTTCATTTAATATCCATATTGTAGGAGTGCATTAAAAATAACTGGTCCGCCATCTTGGGTGTTCCGCCATGTTGGATTTAGAATGACGTCACACAGCTAAACATGCATGCATTGTCATCCAAACTAAACGTGTATACAAAATTTTAGCTCAATCGGTTGAAGATATCTGCTTCAAAATTGAGTTGCAAGATTTCACCCGAACAAACATAGTTACATACATACATTGCAAGTTAAAATAAAAGCTTGTAAAAAAGCAATGATAAGTATGTAGCCGATTTTTTACTTTAGGTTAATATTTTCTTATTTTCCGAAGAGAGCCTCGTTCGTCTGGTTGTCGCAAGCGCTAATGACAAGCATGAAGTTCTGCATGGGTTCAATTTCCAGGTCGGGCAAAGTGTTATTGGGTTTCTCGATCAAGAATTTCTTAGTAACAGCCCGTAGACTGAACTTGTGCCCGGTTGATGGCAATAGTCTCGCCCAAGGGGCTTAAACCCTAACTGGTGAAATGTTGGTGTAGATTCTATAGACACACCTCTGCCTAACCTTTCGGGGATTGCAGGCGTGATGTTATGTTATGCGGAAGTCTGCATAAGTTAAAGTGGGAACAGTGTAATTTCTAGGTGTCCAACGGAATGTCTTTGACGTATGAAAGTACAAAGAAGAACAGAGGGGCAATTCTCATAATTTTAAAAACGTTTACAGTCTGATCTCAGTCTCAATCTGTCAAAAATATCTATAATTTCCCTACATTTTTGACAAGTTTTTGACATTGATTGTCGCTGAGATGAGATTGCGACTAGATTTTGAACGTTTTTAATTACGGGAATTGTCCTTTAGATTGCTCAAAAATAACCCATACCTACTTTCACACAACATGTCCAAACCCCATTACTAGACATTTTTACGGTGCTTTTACGGCGTCAGTAGCTGACAACGAAAATGGAGCACCATTTACTAGTCTTTGTTAGACACTCCCACTACCCATTGTAACGAAAACAACAGTTTAAATCCACCTATGTATTTACAAACAATGCACTAACGTATCGATATAAATTATTTGATAATCGAATAGAATACGGACATTAATCGAATGGGATTTGAATGGCCCACCGTATTATTCGATACAATTGCATGGGACAATGCGTGGTGGTTTAATGAGTTGAGAGGCGCCAAACAATGTCACGGTGACCGTAAGGTGGGCACGACATGGATTGATGAGTGAAGGGTGACCATGGTGTTCGGTAGAAAAGGGGCTCTTCTAATTTATCCACGATAGCTTCTGCCCGCGACTTTGTTCGCGTGAAATTTCTTATTCCCTCGACCCATCTCGTCGTATTGCATCACTTGCCCGCGTCTCCTGCTCTATCACTTCGTTTCCCCATAGCGCTTTTGCTCGGCTCCTATGGGTCATAGCGTGACGTTAAATAGCCTATAGCCTTCCTCAAGAATTGGGCTATCAAATGCAAGAAGAATTTTTCAAATCCGACTGGTAGTTCCAGAGATTACCCCCTACATACAAACTTACAAACAAATTTTGCCTCTTTATAATATTAGTATAGATATCATGGTAAAAAAAAGACTTCGTTCACTTCTAAGTTTACTTACTTGCAAGTCAATACACATTTGAGACAAATAATTACACAGTGGATGGCGAGGACTTAGCAATGTTTATCGAAAATGCTTTATCGAAGTTTTCATCATTAATTATCTAAGAAGGAAATTCACTTGTAGGTACTCCCCAGCATTCACTGTACTTTAAGTAACTTAGCTAGCTTTGTTTACCTAATAGGTAAGTCAGTAAGTGTTGTACTTATCACAACTTGTAATACAAAAGTTTCAACCTCATTTGGATAACTATCTATAAGGTGTAAAAAAATTAACCTTAAAAACTTTAAGAGGTGCTTTAGACCATCGAACTGAACAACTTTCACTATGGGACCAACTCTGAAATCACGAAAAAAAAAATGAGCTGTTTCATACATTTTGGCCGAGTAGGTATTGAACTTTTGTATGAAACAGCTGATTTTTTTTCGTGATTTCGGAGTTGGTCCTATAGTGAAAGTTGTTCAGTTCGATGGTCTAAAGCACCTCTTAAAGTTTTTAAGGTTAATTTTTTTACACTTTGTATAGATAGTGCCATCCACGAAGACGCGCCCCACTCTTCTTCCTCTTACTAATCGCTAGTGGTTATCGCTAGTTAATTCCGCTAGGTAGTGTTTTAGTTTTTTGATACATATAATTAGTGTGTATCGACACAACTAAAACACTAGCGGAATGTTGCACACTTGTACTGTAAGCGATTTGGAAGAAGAGTGGGGCGCGTCTTAGTGGATGGCCTACGAAAATAGTTATTTGTTATACAAGAGTGCAAAGTTGCTTTTTAACCGCGTGTTCAATTTTGATGACCGAGCAAGCGAAGGATTCTAAAATTGAATCACGAGCGCAGCGAGTGATTCAAAATTAGAATCCTGAGCGTTAGCGAGGGAATCAAAAGAGCACGAGGTGAAAAATCTTTGCACTCGAGTGCAACACGTAACTTTTCATTCCACCTCAGCGAGGAAATGACTAAATGCAAAAAAAAAAAACGTTTACAATCACAAGATAGGTACACTTTTATTTCAGTTTAGGTATTAATTACTACATTATGACAGGTAAGTATTACAGAATAATCTTTAAATTATAACAAAATAATACTAAGGTATAATTAAGAAAATTTTAAAGTAACGTTGCTACAGTTATTTTGAACATATCGTACTGTTTTAAATACTTCTCGCGTGATTGTTGAGGGAGAAAGCTCATTTGCGCATTATTAACAGTTTCAGTCAATTCTGTTGGCGTCAAGCAAACTTCCTCGTCGCTAGAATCACTCATTTTAGTTTTTTCACTTGTTTTCAAGTTTCTTGTTTTTAATATAAGGTTTAACAATGACGTGAAAAAATGCCGCGTAAAGAACCGCGTACAAAGCAAATTGAAAAAAGAACACCAAGAAGGTTCCGAGTCTGAGTTTTTAACAAATTAAAAAAAAGTTGTATGATATATTCGGCACCATAGAGGTAGCAGTAAATAGGTTTAATGTTTTTTTTAATTCACAAACTTAGTGCACACGAGGTTCTAAATTCAATTTACTTTATCCTCTAGAGAATAAAAACGGCTTTTCCACTCAGATATTGAAGATTAAAAATACTCTTTCCGAGATGGTGGGATGAAAAAGTAATTACTTACTTATTCGTAGTGAATGGCGCTATGCTATCTGTAATATTGATAATATTAGTGATCGGAAAACCTCAAAGAATTATCTTTTTCACCTCATTTATCCCGTCGGAATAATTTACTACATCTTCTTATCTCGAAATCCTTGTACGCTTGGTCACCATACCTCTATCTAGTCTATGTCCGTGACAGTGACAGCGTCCGTCACATACCGGGTGTCGTTATGGCGCGCAGTCACGGCAATGATGCGTGTGCGCCATTTAGCTAATAAAGGGGATGAAGCAAGGGGTGCTGTTGGAATTTTGTATAGAGCGACCTTGGTTTTTAACTGTGTAATCCTCGCGTAAAAATATGCTATCTTATCATTTGTTATCACTCCATGGAAGATTAGGTACAAGTCTGTGAATGATGCACTTATACATATAATATACAGGGTCCAATTAAATTAGCTAAGTAACGAAACTCCGCAGATGAGATAGGAATCGATATCTCAAAACACTCTGTTAAAATTTCTAATAATACCTATATTTTTTTGTTGTCTACCTATTATGGTTCATGAGATTCCGCCCGCTGACAGACAGACGGACTGACGGACAATGGCGGCTTAGTAATAGGGTCCCGTTGGCCTTTTGGGTCCGGAACCCTAAAAACAAGAGTCAAAAAGTTTGTATAGGCTATTTTACTTATAAATCTATCTAAAAGCTGAACTAAAGGAACTTCATATATATATGAACCATAGATATTTTTACATGTCTATGAACCATAGATATTTTTACATTTCTATGAACACTACGATACGAAGTGTTGGTTTCACCCAATAACGACTCGACCAATAAAATATAGCCATTGAGCTATCAGAAAGTGCTACTTATAAATTGATTATCTTGTAGTACGGGCGGGGATCAGCTGTCTATTGCAAGTTAACACCCCATTATAGCAGTAGTACTGGTAATCACTATGTAGCACCTTGTAAGCTACTGTTTACATGATACTACGCTTTTTTTGTAAGTTAAGTAAAAAAACACAACACGATCGGAAAGTGTACCTACCTATTCAAGCGTGGATGAAAAAAAAAATGAATTAGTTTAAGAATGGTGTTCGAAATATTGAATATGGAAAAGTCAATAAAATTGTTACTTTTGTGATGTATTTTGTCGTTTTGAAGTGATAGATGCCTTAAAATTAGCTGTAAACCATCATGTTGCCCTTATACCAATTTATTTGGGTTCGGCACAACACGTCTTTTTCTTCCAAAGTATGTACTTCTCTATTAGTCGTCATCTCAGTTATACCTAGTCACCCCTTTCTAGCCATATCATCTTTCACATAGTCCATCCATCGTTTTTTGGTCTTCCCCTACTCTTATAAAGTTAGCTGTAAATTAAGACCAATAAATTCAAGATAGTGTCAGACTTAGAAAAACACATTTGGAAATAACGGTTCAGATAATCTATGGTCAAGCCTTAACATTTCGTTTAGCAATTTCTTACATTACTTTATGGTACAACCATGAAGCATAACAATAGTTTATTTTAAATAAAACCACCATAAACACATCGCATAAAAACTTAGAACTCAATAAATAAGCGAAACAAATTACATAACAGAAATACCAACCTTTAAAAATCGACAATGAGTTTTATAGTGTAACATGACATTTGCAAGAGTCAGGCGAAATGTTTTAGAAAAACGACTCAATTAAGGTGCATGTAAGCCGAGTGGATGGATTCAGTGACCAGGTGGAGTGACGCCATTAATATCAATTGAACACTGACCGTCTGCCACCAGCCTAACCCGACCCCCCGCTCCGCTACAAAACAGAACACTAACGCCGAAACAGGGGACATTTTTTACTTCAACAAAGGTCAATTTGACTAGTCCAGAAATATTTTATGAGCAAGTTTCCGACGGCCGAAGAGTAATGAGATTTTGATACTAATGCCTTTCCGTTTCGGAGCTGTCGATTTTGTATTAAATGGGAAGTCATAATTCAGTGGTGACACGAATTCGGAATTATTGCATCGGTTAACACATGTCAGCAGGTCGCCGCTTTAATGTGGGTATTATTCATTATTTTTGCATATGTTTAAGTTTTTTTTCTTTTGAGGTGTCTGCAAAAGGTAAAGTGCTAACGTTAAGTATAAACTTCCTTTTTAGCTACATGCGAGCTTTTTCTTCCTGTGATTTATATCAGAAACTGTTCAATCTTTTTCAACAGTCTGTTCTTTGGTTTGCTTCTGTGTTGCTATTGCTTGAATACAATCTCGGAACGACATAAAAAAAGTAATTAAAAAAATTAAAAAACCCGACTGCAACCTTATACTAAAACTAACTGAAAAGCTAAAAACAAGCCCATTTTAAATAAAATAAAAGTTAGAAGCAGGCGGCGGGAGCCATTTGAGTTTGAAACTATAGGTAATAAAGGTATGGGCACAGAGCGTGCCAAACAATTATACAAACAAACATACATACATACTCTCGAAAAACATAACCTCCCTCCCCTCCCTCCTTCTGGCGCAGTCAGGTAAAAAAAAACATGTTTATAAGATCAGTTTGCACCAACATATTGCACCTGCTAAATCTGCCAGAGTATCAATCAATTCAGGCTACTGATAGGCAATAGGCATATATAGGCCTCTCCCAGGCTACGCCACAACTTCCTGTCCTCCGCCTTCCGCATCCACTACAACCACCGCTGGGGTTCTGTCTCACATAGGGTCGTAGCAATATGTTGAGCGATTGCCGTCTTGCGTTGATGATATTTGATGATATTTGCATATTTTCCCCCAACTTGCCCTTTTTTGTGTTCGTATTCTTTCACTGCGTCATTCTTACTTCTTCAGTATGTCCCAGCCACCTTTTCTATGTCGTTGGTCTATCAAAGTATGATTAGAGTACTTACTGTGCCCATAAAAATTGATGGCTCCTCCTATGGCCTGTTACACTACCCCCTGATGCGTTCTGGTTAAGTCCGGCAGGTATTTTCATACAAAGTCAGTTTCACATCGTAATATTTTCGTATCGCCACTTCCAAATAAGGTCCAGTTAATTATACTGGCATAAAATTTTATTATTAATAAAATTTTATAATTAGACTGGGATAAAATTTATTAAAACTGTGATTTTATTTGTATCTGTAGGCAGATATTGCCTAGAATGCCTACTATATAGTCAAACAGGCTAGGTATCATAAACTTTTAACAGTCGATACACCCATTGTCTCCCCATTTCACTGCTACAGATAACAATCACACACAAACAGGGGGGGCTCTCAATTACAAGCAGGACTCCGCATCGCCAGATCCACTGCCGACACTTTATCAAGCGTCTTGTCACATACACCATCTACATTTCTAATCGCTTCCTCACATTTGGATTAACTTTCGACTGTCTTTTGTTTTTGCTCATTTTCTTTAACGTTTGCAGGGTCAGTTTGTGAAGGGATCTCTAATAATTTTAGATGGATTTTGCAGGGTCAATTTGTGAAGGGATCTCTAGTAATTTTAGATGGATTTTCCCTCTGGTTAGCATAGGTACATAGCTGCTATAAATGAACCCTGTTAATGGCCTGAGTAGCATTTCTAAGACTTCATGGGACCCGAGGGCTGGCTCGTTCTTTGGCCAAAGAATTAGAATTGCCATTTAACGGGGCAATGTTGCCAGTCTTCTGGGCACGTTTCCAGATGACAGCGATGCGGAAGAGTAGGTACTTCGACGCCTAAGTGTCCTTTTGTTTTCGTATTTATTTGTACTGAAGGCCAATTCTCGTAATTAAAAACGTTCAAAATCTCATCTCAGCAACAATCAATGTGAATGGAAATTACAGGTATTTTTGACAGATTGAGACTGAGATCAAACTGTAAACGTTCTTAAAATTACAAGAATGACCCCATAGTTAGTTAGTCATTTACTTTAGTACCTACCTAGTGTAAATAGTTGTGTTAAATATTGTAAACCCTATGAAGCAATTCATAAAGGTCCGTGTTCCTATCATTTTAGCGTATTCAGCTTCAGAATGAAACCAATTTCAAGGGCGTCTATGAAGGTGCGAGCATCGAAGGCATTATCTAATATTTCAAACAGTAGGCAGCAGCTGACTTGTTGAACAGATGGTGAACTTTTTTCAATAGGTTCTCTATCTACCACCAAAACATCGAGACAATTAAAAAGCCACGTCCGCCTCGCCAACTGCACGAGTCGCTCCATCACTTGTAACATCAGTCACAGACGCACACACGAGACACATTCGTTTCGCGAATCTCTCGCTTGTGTTGCCAGCAAATGGGTGCCATTGTAGGGTGATTTTATTGCCGTAAAAGTGCTAAGGTCTTTAAAATTGAAGTGTTCTGGAAAAGAAAGTTGTTTCGCATTGGAAATTGTTTAAAAAAGAAAACGGCGTTAGGTCCTAAGGTAACACATTGAAATTTTTTCTCATTCATATCCTCGACATCTCTCATATAAGGCATAATACGATACAGTAAAACGGGGCTACTTTGACAGGCGGGGCTACTTTGACAAAGCCGATCACAACGCTATGACGCGTTCCCCACACCCCGCGCCTCGCGCAATATTACTCGAGGTCACGCACACTTGCTGAGCACACGTGAAAACCGATTTTGGCGCTCTGTCAAAGTAGCTACAACATCTGTCAAATTAACCCTGGAAGTCAAAGTAGCCCCGTTTTGCGGTATACGATGATGCTTGCATGCAGAAGTGGACTGTCTTGGCTACGATTAAGATATTATGGAGCCTTCCAAAAACTCCTAGTCTATAGGTACGCCTACACGATTCTGCAGAAATGTGCAAGGTGAACTGAAAATAGGCATTTCTAGCTGCATAACATTATGAGCAAAATCCTAGCTTGAACACATCTCAATATAAAAATATTTTTCTCACTGGCAATCCATCAGTGTATGTAGCAACACTGCTAGTGTCGCGGCCACGACCCAGCCGACCGAAAGAGTCAATAAGGGCGGGAAATGAACGAGGGTCGTGTTTGACCGACCCGGTTTGTACAGACGCAATTATATTAAGATTACATATTTATCTCTTGAGACGGACCGATTTCTTATAGGGGCTTTGAGTCCCGGACAGAAAGGTATAGAGATGATGATACCGCATTGACAGAATTTGCATTAAAATCTAAAATTAGGAACACATAAAAAGGCATGGTTGCGTGCCGGTAACAAAATCTAAGGGCTGATCAAGATTGACATGATCTGACCAAGATTATTTGTACGAGTCCATGTTACTTGATTGATAAATAAATAATAATAATAATTACTTATGTCTGGACTTTAAAAACTGTGACCTCTGAGTTTGTTTCGGCCTTTCTGCTCAGAGCATTCAGATAATATGAAACGCAGACCTCATCTAGTTTTAAAAATATGATTGACGCGTAAAAGTGTTTGTACAAACCTACTTACAGAAATAAAATCATTTATAATTTATCAAGTCGTTAGAAGTTCTTACGCAGTTATAAATATTAAAAAAAAGACTTCTTAAACACAAGCGGTATCAACATCTCCAAACACATACATCCCACAACTGTTTGATCCCCAATATTGATTCGGTAGCTCAGCGTCTGTCGCTCCGGGTCGATGTTATCATTGTTTTAGGTAAATGCTACCCTCCACTCTGCTGACCTTTGATACTACTACAAAATTCCATGATGAGCTTCACGGGAGGTTTCGGCAGTTCGGGTGATGTCACCTAATCACGTAGGGTGTTCGATCATTTGTCAAGGTAGCTTAATTTGGGATTATGGTTGCGTAAATTGTTTAGGTTTTTTAGGAAGGCGTTATTACCCGACTACGGCGAAGCAAAAAGGAGGGTTATGATTTTGACCGGTATGTATGTATGTTCATCTGTTCCCTCATAACTTATAAACTGCTTGTCATAATTAGACAAATGAGGTATCGTTGGAAGCGTCTTGATCGTCCGCTGGTTATAGGGTATGTTACGTCACATTATATTAACTATGGCGCCCTCTAGCGGACATAAAGTCATGCAACAACAAAAAATTTTTTTTAATCATGCTTTTTTTGACATGTTTTCTTGTTTTATGTAGGTTTCAGGTTTGTCATGGCGAATTTTTTACTTACATGAAACATGAAACGTTTTGTTTCCATTTTAATATGTCGCTCGTGTATGCACCGTAGGTACTCAAATAATGACCAATTCATCTTCCAGAAAGGATAGCTCGTAGAATTGTTTTCAGAGTCCCTTCGTACCTTCCATTCGTATTGTCGGTAATTGTAACAGTTTCTTAAATAATCAGCCTATAATGTTCCCACTGCTGGGACACAGGCCTCCTCTCGGTGAGAAGAGTGGGCCGTTATCCACCCCGCGGGCCCAGTGCGATTTGGTAGATGTCACTTGTCTTCGAATAAATGAAGAAATAATTTCTTAAATGTTTCTGGGAAATAAACAAATCAGTTTCTAACTTTACGAAAACATGGCCTCTGTTCGGCAGTTCCGGTAAAAAGCCCTTGCTGAAAACTTTGTCATAACTTAATAATTTTTATGTAATCCTTCAAGAAACTCGTATCAAAGGTTATCGAGGGGTGATTGGGCAACAATACATTCTATATTTACACCGTCCGGAAGGTATGTTAAGTTCCTCTGTTAGTGGGCACGGGTTTGTATATTAGTTTTTAGTTTTCCTTGAAGTTACGTCATTATTTAATTGTGTGAATGTTTAGATGAGCTCTGTTAGAATTCTGTTACTCGTATAGTGTGAAATAAAGATAATATTCTATATTATATCACTGATAGACAAAACTAGCGAACCGGTCGAAGTGGCGGTGCTTGGGGAAGGCCTATGTCCAGCAGTGGTCGTTTTTCGGCTGAAATAATAATGATGAGATAAAACTGCTGACTTTCTTACCGTTTTGACAAAAACAAGATATAAAAGGTGAACTGAGTAGATTTTTTTTTTCGCGGTGGAAATCCTCAAGGACTTCCTCTATCGTGGGGGTGACAGAGGGGCATGCCGGACTCCTACCGGCTAAAACCACCGCGGTGTTCCACCTCTACCTATGGCCGGGGGTGCGGGATTCGCATAAGTACTCACCGCTCCCCGACAACGGAGTAGAAACCAACAGCACAAAAATATCTTCTTTTTTTTCTATAGAAACTCAGTTACCAAGAGAATAAAAGCGTTCAGTGTCTTGTTTGATACTCCAGGCTGATGTAGAATTACCTCAACATTCAGATAGAATTAAAGGGTTTTTATGAAGACTAAAATAGGTAGGTACTACGAGTCGATAGTGGTTTAATCTGTCAAGCTCCGCTAATGAGACACAATTGATTTTCTATTATTTAGTCGCCAATGGGCGACGCGCGCCGCTTGACCTGTTAAAAGCGATAATGTGAGTTATAGGGGTAGACAAAATCGGGTATTAGTCACTTCATTCGCTTGCTCACTCAAAGTATTTCGCAAAAACAGCCTTTGTAAACCAATGTCATTACAGATTCCTCAACAAGATAACATAAACCCAATATATTGTCTTTAATTCCCATTTCAGAGTGACACAACACGATTTAAACAACCTTATCGGCATATCGATGATCATTATACGATTTACAGCTCGTATCCATTCGTAATCGATTCCCACGAGAGTGTATCGAGTTTTCGAGTTGGGGTGACGAGGTGGCTATATTTTTGCGTCACCCCGCGGTACGCGGTCAGCCGGATCGGTTGACGTTTCGAACGTTTTGAAGTCTCGAATTAAGAATGTAATTCTTAGGTGCAGGGTCCCGTGACAGGTCGCCATTAGAGGGTTCCTTATGCCAGAAGTAAAGATGACGACAGGTATACCAACTTTCTGTGAAGGAACTAACTATCAAAATCTTTGTCTTCAACATTTTGTTACATTCCGTAGTGACCAATTTCATTATCATCACTATAATAAGCTCATGGCACAATCAGCCTATAATGCTCCCACTGCTGGGACACAGGCCTCCTCTCTGTGAGAGGGAGTGGGCAGTAATCCTCCACCCGGGCCCAGTGCGAGTTAATTGATGTCACGTCTTAGAATTTTTGGTTCGAGGCATGCTAGTTTCCTCACGATATTTTCCTTCACCGTTTTGAGAGCATTGATGAAGAAATAAAATGATTTCTTCTAAGTACATAAAGTAAATCGCGGCGTCTGGGTTCAATAAGCTCATAAATAGCTGAACATAATTACTGATAGACATTGTTGAGCATCTGCCAACTCTGGCCACTGTGTAAATGACAATTGACACCACAATAATAATTGACACACAGGATGATCATAAAGATAATTATGATTTGATAAAAATCTGCAACAGACTAATTGAAAGGCGTAACGATATCATCTAGATGGCATGCTTGCCTGTATGTTAACAAAACGCAATATAAACTATGTGTTTTGTGACATTACAGAGAATTTAATGGTCTATGGTATAGTTTCTCAACCTTGTTTTGCCCACCGCCCACTTTGACAATAGGTAAAAAAAATACTATTTTTGCATTATATAAATTCAATCTCAGGGTATTGTATAATTGCATAGCACATGTGTGAGTACTATGTACATACTATAAAGCTACCATTTACTGGGTACGTCTTTCATTGACTTGAATGTGCTCTGGCGGCTGAGAGTATGTCATGCTCACTCAAATTTCTCGCTGATGGTGGCGCATGTGTTGGATCATTTAGCTCCCTTCAAAATGGTTGAGCTGAATGGTGCTAATACATGCGTCATGTTCGTGAACGGGCGCCGTCAGTAGGGACTGGTCATCTCTTTGCTGCCACGGCTTATTTTAATTTAATATTTGAATAATTTAAAAAACTAACAATCTTAAAATAATAATATGTACAAGTATATAAACACCGGCCAAGTGCGAGTCGGACTCGCCCATGAAGGGTTCCGTAGCAGCAAGTAACATAATATAAAAGTTCTTGTAGTTCGTTGTAACTTGGTGAAAGGTAAATTGCGGTTTTCGATTTATGACGTATTAAAAAAAACTACTTACTAGATCTCGTTCAAACCAATTTTCGGTGAAAGTTTACATGGTAATGTACATTATATATATTTTTTTAATTTTATCATTCTCTTATTTTAGAAGTTAGAGGGGGGGACACACACATTTTACCACTTTGGAAGTGTCTCTCGCGCAAACTATTCAGTTCAGAAAAAAATTGATATTAGAAACCTCAATATCATTTTTGAAGACCTATCCATTGATACCCCACACGTACAGGTTTGATGAAAAAAAAATTTTGGAGTTTCAGTTGTAAGTATGGGGAACCCCAAAATTTATTGTTTTTTTTCTATTTTTGTGTGAAAATCTTACTGCGGTTCACAGAATACATCTACTTACCAAGTTTCAACAGTATAGTTCTTATAGTTTCGGAAAAAAGTGGCTGTGACATACGGACGGACGGACAGACAGACAGACAGACAGACAGACAGACATGACGAATCCATAAGGGTTCCGTTTTTTGCCATTTGGCTACGGAACCCTAAAAAGGGAGGGAAAATAATCAAAGGGCGTCAAAAAATTCGTCCGCAAATTGAATATTTGAATTGTTTTTTTTTCTCATCTTCTCATTATGGACGCTTTTAACGTTCTGCATCGTTCTCACATGTATAATTTTTAACATGAATGATGTAACCAAGACTATGTTACCATATTATTTTGATTTAAAAGAGTGTCCATGAGGTTTCTTGCCCGTTCTTCTCCATAGGTACCTACTCTTTGGAATGGGCAACTAGCTTCATCTTTCTGACTGACCGACCCCTTGACAATTCAAAAGTGCCTGTAATTGGTTTAATTGAAATAAATGCTTTGAGTTTGAGTTGAGTTTGGTATATGTTTCTACCTACCATCTGTCGCGAATCTGTAACAACTATTGCCATGAATCCACGATTATATTTTAACGTGTAATATTATATACACCTCGCTGCAGAAGAAAAGGTTTCGAGGTCTCATCCTAGAGTCGGACTGATATAGTAGCGTTTGAAGAATTGCCAAACTTAAAAGTGGCAGTAGGCAGGGCACATTGCTCGCAGAACAGATGGCCGATGGGGCAGAAAGGGTCTGGATTGGCGACCTTTTACCGGAAGACGTAGCGTTGGAAGGGCTCTCATAAGGTGGACCTTGTGAAGGCCGCAGGAATCCACTGGATGCTGGAAGCACAGAACCGATCGAAGTTGAGGTGCTTGGAATTTAAAAAAATAAGATGCCTGCCCCCCTGAACGTCTCAAACGCCCACGAGGGGGCGTTATCGCCCACGTTGAGAAACTATGGTCTATGGCATATGGAAGCTGATTGTATAATATTATTCGAAGAAAGCATGAATAAAATTACAATAGCGAACACGGAACATCCCTATTTTTATATTGGAAGGCGAACTAATGTCATTCAAATTAGGAAATAGGAATAATGTGTTGTGCATCATGGTTGAAATCTGCGAGAGAAAAAAAAGCACCGTACCTAGTACCTATAGTCTGTTCCAAAAGTATCGCATATGGCAAATGAATCAGAAAAAGTACCTGTGGATGCTAATTTGCAGTGTCTTTTACAAATTGAGTGTTTTGATTTGATTATTTGATTCTAATATTGTATCAACTAAAAAGATTTTTAATTTGAAAATTGGAGATAATTTTATAACCGCCATTTTCCTACAAATTTAAAGTTGAAACCTTCTACAAACAGATGTGTAACTTTTTCCCTTTGCCCTTTAATAAGTAAGAATTTAAACTCAACAGGGTTTGTATACACTTTCATTACATATTTTTTGAATAGACTACAGATGGGCCTTATTAGAAGGCTAAAAGTCACCCAAAGGGCAATGGAGAGGGCTATGCTTGGAATTTCCCTGCGTGATCGAATCCGAAGTGAAGAGATCCGCAGGAGAACCAAGGTAACAGACATAGCCCGAAGAATTGCTAAACTTATGTGGCAGTGGGCTCGCAGAACAGATGGCCGATGGGGCCGAAAGGTTCAGAAGTGGCGGCCGCGTACCGGAAGACGTCGGAAGGCCTTCCACAAGGTGGACCGACGATCTTGTGAAGGCCGCAGGAACCCGTTGGATTCGAGATTCACAAAACCGGTCGAAGTGGACGTGTATTCCCGTTCGTCCCATCGACTTCGTCCCCCTCGTGGGACGAGCGGGAATTCGTTATTTTTTTCCCGATCGTCCCACTAATTTTGTTGATGGGACGAACGGGAATAATTTATTAATTATTTTCATGTAAGTATTTCCGTTCATCCCACCGAGAGGTGCTTGGTCCCCCAGACGTGTGTGCGCAGACACAGGTGCACCCACTCTTCCCTCACTCGCATAGTCCGATAGGACGGCACGTATTCCGACACAACCGGAGAGAGATCAGGCGCAGGACCAAGAGACACGGTATCACATCGCCAACTTCCAATACTCTGGGCTATTACTAAGAAATTCCTAATGGAAAAACCCACTAATACTTTGCCCAACCTAGGAATCGAACCCAGGACCCCACGCTCAGCATTCGCGCTTGCGGCCACGAGGCCAACGGAGCAGTCGGGACAGTCCTATAGTAGGGACTCAGCGAGACAGAAAACAAAAGAACTGCAAGTTAATAACTGACATCCCAAGACGGACAAATTAAGCAATTAACCAAGTCAAAGCGTAAAACAACGTACTCCTCGACTCCTGCGCACTCCCAGGTCTTCCTTAATAACAGTGACAATAGCATTACACCGACACGACGTCGTTACCTCGTCAATGGTGACAGGCTACAATATACGGAGACGGTAAATTGTATGGTGCACGAGATATTAGTTAAGGTTGTCACTTTTATTGCGTGTACGCATAGTTTTTGTCGCAAGTGTTTGTTAGGAAACTTGCGGGCTGGTGGCGGATTGTTTGAACAAAAACAGCAGTATCGATTGCATGTTTGGGTTCCTCGGAGCCTGGAATGGAAGGGATCCTAATGAATAAATCAGGGATGATTCGGGGACAAACAATTTAAGATTCGTAACAGGATTCGCTTTTGAACAATTACTTTTTTGACCTAAGTTCCTATCATAGAAGCATGATGTTCTAAGCAACCGTATTATAAACAATTAAAAACAAATGTAAACCGTTAAAATCATGCAATCATCACTATCACGCTTGGTAGCATTAATTGATGAATTAGATGATTACCATAAATTATTGATTAGATTAAAATGTTGACTAGCGCACAAAATAACTGCGATTTCTCAACCTACACTTCGATTAAAAGTGGCAGCCAGAAGGCCAATTCTCTTAATTTAAAACGTTCAAAATCTAGTCGCAGTCTCATTTCGGCGACAAACAAATGTCAAAAAGTTGTCAAAATTCAGGGAAATTAGAGGCATTTTTGACAGATTGAGACTGAGATCGGACTTTGAACGTTCTTAAAATTATAAGAATTGCCCTTCAGCGGGGCAATTGCGTAACACAATTATCAATCGGAATCGGTTTCATTTTGACAGTTCAACAACATTCATTGCGTTATTTACGTGTTGAGCAGACACATTTTTCGAACTTATGAAGCAATGGATTAGCAATTTGCTTCAAAATGATGCAGATTCCCATTGATAGTGTGTTACGCAATTAGGGTGCAGGTCTTTGCCAGAAACCTGCTGCAGGTCTTTTCTTGAAAACTTAAGTGAGCTTGAAGATGAAGTAGGTAAGTTGTCATTGCACCTGATGCTAGGGACTGTCACTATTGACAGCTAACTTCACCTAAGCTTTCACCTTGTCTTCACGCTGAGAGTTCTACAGGACAGATCGGCTGGTCCTTAATTTACGATATTTAGAGTTAGACGTAGGTAGTTAAATATTTTACAAACTGTTAGTTTATATTATTCTTTTGAAGAGTGTGAGTTAAATCAAAACACCATTCCTTTAACGTGGCAATCCTGACACCCACGCCGTGTGACGGTTTCGCAAAGAGGTGTGTCTCCATGGTGCCTGACCCCGGAGTCCATGGTGTTTGGCTGTAATTACTTCAGCGCTTATCGACGGAAGTTGTGGTCAGGGGGGGTCCTTTTGTGTTTGGACGTTTTTAATAAGGAGGTGGAATAATATCAAGAGTGCAGTCTTGGTTTTTTCGCTATATAAGTTCATAGACTATGCAAAAGGATCCCAATAATGAATTGAAGGAACACACGTAAAGAACCTTTTTATTACCTAGTGTGATTTATATTGTAGGTAGGTACTAGCGATTTCCCCAGCTTCGCACTCTTTCTTTCATACAAACTAACAAACCTTTTCCTGGCAATATCGTACACAACAAAAAAAGAACTTACCTATCCAAATTGGGGCCGTCATTCGGAAGTGATGAAGTTATGAAGTGGTGAGCGTATAGATATTTTGGCGACTTTGTTTTATACTTACTATGTAAGGATCCTTTGTTAGAGATATCGTTTCGTTGTCGACGGCAGCCGTAGATGTGTCGGCGACGGCCAGTCGACGGCTGCAGTTGACGCGTGCCGCTCGTGTGTATTTATGCGCACTAAGGCGAACTTCTATTTTTGAAAAATTATTGAAACATAGTTGTTTAAAGCCGCTGCGCATTAAGGGCAAGATACCTATAGAGACAAAAATCTGTCAAAATTACGCCAAAATGGCGATTTTGACAGATCGAAGCGTAAGTTCAAGCTAAGTTTGATCTCTGTATCTTTGCAGACGACAGTGACTTAGCGTAAGAACACTCAATGTACCGTGTGATACATTCCTCACTCGATGCTACTGCAAATACTCGTTCTACCACACAAGCACCTATAGGCGTCTATTTAATGAAAGTAGATAAGAGCCATATAAGTAAGGCGATAGCGTGACAGAGCTCAATATCATTAGCAAGATTAACAGCGCCCTCTCGCGCGTTCTCAGCGAATTAATAAAAATCTGTGTTTTACATTCAATACGCGTGTGAGAGTGGTAGGGTTGCCAGGTACTAATTGCAATTATGAAAAATAAATAGGGTCTTGGTTTTTGTAACTTTTGAAGATCCTATTAAACAATCGCTACATCTTTTTTTGCAAAAGATACGGAATGGAATACCTAGTTGGTTGGCTAAATAAAATCAAGAGGTAAATGTACAGACGCCAGCATAACAAGCTACTACAATCTGTCAAATTTCTTTAATAGATTTTAAACTTTATCGCTAAAGCATAAGGTTCAAAGTTGATTGGGAAAATTTGACAGTTCCGGGTAGGTTGATGTGCTGGCGTCTGTACCTACCGTTTTAGAAATTATTAAAAGACTCTTCCAGTTAATTTCTCTTTATTTGGAAAAATCTAAAATACTTATACATAAAAAAAAAATGGTGCACCATAGACTAGGTATCTACAGTCTCCTTCTCCCTTCAGTCCATTCAAAGGTTGTCTTTAAAAGACCGCTTTAAACGATAAGACCCCCCATTGTGATTTCCTACGTAATATTTCTATATTTATATATCTGTAATTTATGTGGTGTACCTACTTACATATTGGGAAGAGAATTCTATTCTAAGCATTTTTTGAGATTAATTAAAAACAAATAGATAGGCAAGGTTACGTAATCCTTCCAATATGATATATTCCCACACCGTGGTGTAAAATCATTCGAATTCTTACGAAAAAACAAACGCGACGGACACTATTTAATTTTATTTATTTATTTATTTCAGGCGACGCAAACCCATACATACCTTAACCTAAACATACATATTTTTATTATAAAACAGTACTTCACTATAGGTATAACTCTTTTGCAGTTCTGTGGTACAGACGCCAGCTCATCAACCTACCCGAAACTGTCAAATTTTCCCAATCAACTTTGAACCTTATACTCTAGCGATAAACTTGAAATTCTATTAAAGAAATTTGACAGATTGTAGTAGCTTGATGTGCTGGCGTTTGTACACCACGTCCTGCGGTCTGAAGTCCTCTTCCATGACGATGGGCAGATAACAATTCGGCACGCGCACCACGAACGCCTTAAAGTCGACGTTGCAGTGCGACTCCAGTAACTGCACCCTCGGCGTGTACCTCGTCTTCGTTCGTACCTATTGCTATATTGTATTGCTAGCAGTGGCGAAGGTACCACACAACTCGATTCCCACCGGCTTCCCTTCGAAAATTCAGAACATAACCACACTATAGTCAATTCATAATACAAATTTTATTGGCATTTGTTTTTTGCTACGGCTTACCTCTGTCATAAATTCACCCTTCGCCACTGAATTTGCTAGTATTTATCAAAAACATCTCCCACCAACCCTTTGTTCCAATATCAGCACTTCTTGCAGAGCTATCACTTATCATATTCCAAGAAACTGTCTAGAAAGTAGCACGTAACCATATATATAAGTGCAAAACCATAGATATGAGAAAGTATTTCTATGTGCAACAGTGAAGTTTACCGCGTTACCACAAACAAGAGTCCGGGTGACCCTACTCATCTTTTTTATGACCCTCATAATGATGTGTTAAATACAATTTCTGTGTAAATTCAATTATTCATTGTGCCAACATGGCAAATTACTCCGCAATCAATCGTTTGGCTGACATTTTCACATGGTTTTGCATCAAATAATCTACATTCAACGTTTATTATTACGAATGAGAGCTGCTTTTGTGGAGAGGCTGTGATTTGTAGTTTTTCTTGTATGTGAAAATGATGTACATCAAGCTAATACAATCTGTCAAATTTCTTCAATAGATTTTCAACTTTATCGCTAAAGCATAAGGTTCAAAGTTGATTGGGAAAATTTGACAGTTTCGGGTAGCTTGATGTTCTGGCGTCTGTACATTACACCTATGCGTAGAATTATACAATTTTGAATTGATTTCTAGACCGGGACATCAACCATACAGCTGCGTCCGGTACGACTGGAAGCTGACCCCAACGTAGTTTAGAAAAGGCGAGACAGAATCAGATGATAGGTAATGGATATTTTAGAGATTATTGTGATGTCTAATTAAATTAAGAAGCTTTAAACATAAGTTTTTGCTGCTACTGCTTATCAATAATTCATTATTTTGAAAATCAATAAACGCAACGTGATCTAACTGCATGAAATTTATCTAGGTATGCACTGCTGATCCACATTTTAAATATATTTGTCAAAGTCTATTCAAAATGTTTCAAATTCAGAGTGACTATTGAAAAAGTTATAAAAATGTTTGAAGTTATACCGTAAACTGCACTTTATTGTGTAGGAATTAAAGCTATTTTTCCATAAACTCATATTTGTTTACATTTTTGGCAAATAAGTCGCAAATGCAGATTACCTGTGCTGTCATTTCCTTTAATATATTAAGAAACTTTGAATGCTTGAAAAAAGTTATTTCTATTTAATCATAATTTCACCTATATTTCCAGGAAAAGTAAGCAGAAATTGTGGTATACCCCCGTATTATAACAGTTGGGGGTGGGTAAGCCCAACTTACCAGCAACTAGCAATAACCGGGCTGCTTCCCCGATTAATCGAAAAAGAAAACCAGAATAACACGCTCAGCAAACGCACTTTCAATCAAGAGAAGCATCGTTTTCAAACAAAACAACATCATACCGACTCCACCGCCTCCCCTGTGCCATGCATAGCAATAAATAGTGTACAATTATAGGTTATAAAGCCTACTCTCGTGTGTCGGTTAGCGTTAAATGAGAATGCACAAAAACATACGCGTTTACTATTGTATGTAGTGTATTGTGTCCGATGGCGAACAAAACGCGGTGACAAAACGATTTGGGGATATCGATTCGAATAAGTTTTTGTTGTAGTCGCAACACTATTTTCAACCGTATTTTTAAAGAAAGAGGGTGATACTTTTTAAGAATGAAGTATACAGGGGAAAATTAAATTAGCAAGCGAAAATCTCCAGGCGTGATGAGTAGGTGTCATAATAATATACAAACACGATAATATGAAAATACCAAAATTTTAGTTTTTTTTTTAGGGGTCTACTCTCTCAACTTTCTTTTTTAGGGTTCCGTAGCATAATGGCAAAAAACGGAACCCTTATGGATTCGTCATGTCTGTCTGTCTGTCCGTCCGTCCGTATGTCACAGCCACTTTTTTCCGAAACTATAAGAACTATACTGTTGAAACTTGGTAAGTAGATGTATTCTGTGAACCGCAGTAAGATTTTCACACAAAAATAGAAAAAAAAACAATAAATTTTGGGGTTCCACATACTTACAACTGAAACTCCAAAAATTTTTTTTCATCAAACCTGTACGTGTGGGGTATCTATGAATAGGTCTTAAAAAATGATATTAAGGTTTCTAATATCATTTTTTTCTGAACTGAATAGTTTGCGCGAGAGACACTTCCAAAGTGGTAAAATGTGTGTCCCCCCCCTCTAACTTCTAAAATAAGAGAATGATAAAATTAAAAAAATATATATAATGTACATTACCATGTAAACTTCCACCGAAAATTGGTTTGAACGAGATCTAGTAATTAGTTTTTTTTTAATACGTCATAAATCGAAAACCGCAATTTACCTTTCACAAAGTTACAACGAACTACAAGAACTTTTATATTATGTTACTTGCTGCTACGGAACCCTTCATGGGCGAGTCCGACTCGCACTTGGCCGGTTTTTTGTTTTACCGTGTTCAGATATCGATACCCATCACGCATGCGGAATTTCGCTAATTTAATTTGACCCTGTGTATGTGTGTGTGTGTTTTGTGTGTGTGTTGATGTGTAGGTAAATAAATTAATAATATTTTTCTTTTTATATAGAGGCTGTGACTAGTAGGTATGTTTCTCTTGAAACAGCGGGGCAATTGCGTAACACATTATCAATCGGAATCGGTTTCATTTTGACAGTTCAACAACATTCATTGCGTTATTTACGTGTTGAGCAGACAAATTTTTCGAACTTGTGAAGCAATGGATTAGCGATTTGCTTCACAATGATTCAGATTCCGATTGATAGTGTGTTACGCAATTAGGCTACAGTTAGGCAGGTAAGTAGTTACTTACACAAATGAAGAGCAGTGGTAGCCCAGTGGTAACGGCCACGACTTACGAGTTGTAGGTCGTAGGTTCGAACCACACGAGCTTTACGTTGTGTAAATTATTTCATCACCACTGCTCCGATCACGATTACGGCCCACTCCTCCTCACTGAAAGGAGGCCTGTGTCCCAACAGTGGGAACATTATGGGCTGATTATGCTCTCGATATTTTAATCGATTCATACGGGATCCAAATATTTTCTTTCTAAAGCCACCAATAAATAAGCGAGAACTCTGGACTTTTAATAGTAGTTAACCTAATGCAAAACATTATTATTTCAATACGAAATGTGATACACGAACACCCCAAATTAGTTTAAATAGTCAATATTACAATAGAGGGGCCCGTGGCTAAATAATAACAGCCACACAGGTCGACCGATCAGGTTAAGCTACGCTTACCGCGGTTGGCCTGTGGATGGGTAACCATCTTCGGAAAGCACGTTAATCCGTTGGTCCCGGCTGTCATTCAACCTTTGACAATCGTTATGGGTCGTCAGAAGCCCGAAAGTCTGAAGACCAGTCTTACCAAGAGGTTTCGTATTACCCAGTAACTGGGTTGTGGAGGTCAGATAGGCAGTCGCTCCATGTTAAAAAAAATGGTACGCAGCTGCATCCGGTTAGACTGGAAGCTGACCCCAACATAGTTGGGAAAAGGCTAGGCAGATGATGAGTCAATATTACAATAAATTTCCAATGTATCTAATAATACGCTTAATTTCATGTAGGTACACCGTACAGTGGTGTATATGGTCATGAAATACCAACGGACAGATCAGCTGCCTGTCATCCGCAAGATATGGGAACTGCTTGTGAAAATAATGATGTTCATCGGTACTTACCCATTAGTTTTACATGAAGATATAAACAATATAAATATTAAGTACATTAGCCGAGTCCTGGCCGTATTAAAATGTGTTTTATTTTTTTTACTCAAGCTGGCTGGGGTATCGTAAAAGGAGTTTTGCTTCTATGAGCGGCGATGTTGAGTGAAGCGGTCTCAACAGCGCAACACTTTTTTCGGGGCTAGGCAGATGATGCAGGGCCTTTTTTTTTGGATGGGAAGTCATCAAATGACCCCTCCCGCTCTGGGTGGAGCGGAAGCGAGTGTCAGACTCTTACTGACTAAAACCCACCCGTGTTCCTTCCTTAGCCCTTTATGTTCCGGGGTAGCGGTAACCCGTTCGGACAATCCCGCACCATGATGCAGTGCCTATGCCTTGCATCATCTGCCTAGCCTTTTCCTAACTACATATTGGGGTCGGCTTCTAGTCTTACCGGGTTCGACTGGAAGCACAGCTATTCAACCTCAGCCGTATCCGTATTTACTTTGGTATTTATACCAAAATTTCACAGTTACCGGGTAACACGATACTTACTCCTTAAGATACTTACAAAAAAAATGGCTTATACAATGGTTACGCCAAGATTTATTGCAGAAGCATCGTCTTATATTTTGCGATCACCAGTGCGTCTGCAAAAAGGTGGTTATCGTTCCTTGCAGTAGTCATTGGGTGGCCTGCGTTCATCACTTGTAAATGGTCTATGTACCATCGCGGACACTAGCGGTGGAACACTTTTCAACCTTATTACCAAGGGCATAAGGTTGAAAAGTGGTCCACCGCCAGTGTCCGTGATTGTACCTACCTACTTAATATCTTGGTATGTTTCAATCTACGAGTATCTAAAGGTTCTATAAATTACAGTTGTGTTTACTATATATACAACCAATAAGTATTTACATTATCGACATAATATTTAGCTATGCCTAAATTACAATTATGTTAATCAAAATCAACTCCAAAACTAGTAATTTGAATACAAATACAGCATGATACAAATGAATTATAATGGTAGGTTCACACCGGCGCACAGTGGTCCGGATTTGAAAAAAGGTGGACTTAGGAACAAAAGTCATTATTTTGATTTGAAAAAAATTGTATTCGATAGGAAATTTGATTTACATTAACAAACGTCATATTCAATTTTTCGATATATTGACTCTAACATGTTGAAAAAAAAATATTACGAAAAAAATGTATGGGGCAAGATTGATTTTATTTTTTTTCTCGGTTTGTTCAAAAGTGTTAGGTGTGAAACCTTTTATATATTGTTAAACTCATTTTGTACTTTACCCCTATAATTAAATTATTTGCAACTACTTGCAATCTTGGAG
The DNA here is from genome assembly GCA_947508005.1 of Amphipoea lucens. NCBI lineage: Eukaryota > Metazoa > Arthropoda > Insecta > Lepidoptera > Noctuidae > Amphipoea > Amphipoea lucens. Next base: position 5,065,067 of record OX382376.1, on the reverse strand, counting down.
TGAAATCGCTGTTGAAATTCCAAAATTTTAACTTTATTTTTCTAAGGCTGTGAACGTTTTTAGTTGCATTTGTCCACATCAGTGTTGTGGTTTCTCAATACTTTTTTAATATATTGCGCCCACAAATGATGATTTTAGCTCTAGGAGTGTATTCCGTGAATTAATAAAATATTAAATAAAATTTCAAAAAAGCATTACGAAAGCTATATCGAGGTGCCCCTTATTAGTATTGGGTTTATGTTATTGGTGAATCTTCTATCAACTGTACTTAAGCTTTAAACTTACCCTTGCATCTCTACTTTAAACTTACCCTTGCATCTCTACTTTAAACTAAATTAATATCGACGGGTAATAGCCGTCACCCGTCGATATTAATGTGCTTATTTTTACCAGCGTACTTAACTTTCCCTCAGAAACTTGAAACATATGTTACCCCTGAAAAGGGCTGTTGTGTTGCTCTTAAAGAGCGTGTAGATAAGACAGTCCCAAAAGAACTTGAGTGTGACCAAAGTCACAGAGACACCATCTGCAGCTACCTGCAATGTATTTCTCGCTAAGCCAAATGAGATGACCTGCCACAAATGTTTTCAAGACCTGTTCGAGATGATGTCTACCAGTATGGACTTTCGACTCTTCACATGTGGATTAGAAGCATGGAGTGTCTGCTGCACATCTCTTACAACTGGGATTTCAAGATGTGGTGTGCACGAGGCTAGAACAAGAATCTTAAACAGGCAAGGAAAGACATGACCCAGCGTGAGTTCAAGGAACAAATGGGGCTGTTGATAGACATCGTCAAGCAGGGTTTTGGAACTACCAACCTACCAAGAAAATTCTTCAGGAAGTACGAAAAGACTGCTGAAATCACGAAGATAGATGCAGATTTGATAAAACACTTTGCAGTTATCTTACAGGTTTTATCTTCTGGAAGTCTTATCAACATCGAAGGATTCCGGGCATACTGCAGGGAGACAGCTGAGCTTTTTGTGCATCACTATCCCTGGTACCACATGCCAGCCAGTGTGCATAAGATGTTGATTCATGGTGCTGATATTTGCAAGCACTTCTCTTGCCTTCCTATCGGGATTTTATCCGAAGAGGCAGCTGAAGCAAGGAACAAGGACTTCCAAAGTACAAGAGAGCATCACACAAGGAAAATGGGGAGGACACTTACGAATGAAGATATTTTACATAATTTTCTAATTACTTCAGATCCTTACATATCGCACATCAAGCCGAAGTTGGATAAATACAAGAAATTTAGTTTTTTTCCCGAAGCTGTGCAGCTCTTAGCAGCCGAAGAGACTGTGTTATCTACACGCTTTTTAAGAGCAACACAACAGCCCTTTTCAGGGCTAACATATGTTTCAAGTTTTTGAGGGAAAGTTAAGTATGCTAGTAAAAATAAGCACATTAATATCGACGGGTGACGGCTATCACCCGTCGAATTATGAACTTTGATTTTAGTTGAAAGTAGAGATGCAAGGGTAAGTTTAAAGTAGAGATGCAAGGGTAAGTTTAAAGCTTAAGTACAGTTGATAGAAGATTCACCAATAACATAAACCCAATACTAATAAGGGGCATCCTCGATATAGCTTTCAAAATGCTTTTTTGAAATTTTATTTAATATTTCATTAATTCACGGAATACACTGCTAGAGCTAAAATCATCATTTGTGGGCGCAATATATTAAAAAAGTATTGAGAAACCACAACACTGATGTGGACAAATGCAACTAAAAACGTTCACAGCCTTAGAAAAATAAAGTTAAAATTTTGGAATTTCAACAGCGATTTCACTCCAAGATTGCAAGTAGTTGCAAATAATTTAATTATAGGGGTAAAGTACAAAATGAGTTTAACAATATATAAAAGGTTTCACACCTAACACTTTTGAACAAACCGAGAAAAAAAATAAAATCAATCTTGCCCCATACATTTTTTTCGTAATATTTTTTTTTCAACATGTTAGAGTCAATATATCGAAAAATTGAATATGACGTTTGTTAATGTAAATCAAATTTCCTATCGAATACAATTTTTTTCAAATCAAAATAATGACTTTTGTTCCTAAGTCCACCATTTTTCAAATCCGGACCACTGTGCGGCGGCCGATGGCGTCAGATCGCGCCAATTTGAATAATAAATAGCACTAGCGATGCGTGAAACTGACGCGACACACGGAACCGTCAGTAGGTACTATGGGCAGGGACACACAAATTGTAGGATATGAGGCAAACATGTTGACGAAATTGTCTGTAATCAACCGTTCTCCAGGTTAGCGATAACAAACAGTCTTTCGAGACAACCGTGTGTAGTCAATATTAGTGGCAGAGTAGAGCAGGCGCTACTACAAGGATTTGTTGGCGCTCTAATGACGTTGACCGGGGGGCGCTGTTGGTTAACATTTGTGCAATTGTTTTGCGCCTATTGAAAAAACCGGACGGCGGCGTTAGTTCCGATTTTGACCGCACCTCAAAAGATCCTTGCACAGCAATAGGATCAAACAAAAACTTTCAAGTAAAATTATTCGATTTGTACGTTCGATATATTTATCACGAATCGTCTGTTTCATACAAGTTTTGTGCGGAGTTTTCACGGAATTACTTGTACCTAAATATGCTATAATATTTACATGTTTCTAGCAAACAAAATACAGGACAAAGTAAAATGTATAAGTATACATTACGCCACGTTAAAAATGATAAACATGACATTGCCTGCCAACACTAAAAAAATGCCCACACTCATAGCTCGCCGACGAATGACGCTATAAAGTCCGTCTGATAGAGCGAGCCTGTCATCGAAGCGCACCAGCACAATATAAATTAAAAGCGGGTTCACACAGCGGCGGCGACATATCGCGCCAATTTGAATATTAATAGTCGCAGCGACGCGTGAAAACGGACGCGACACACGGACGGGTGGATAGAAAAAAACTGTAGATAATTTTTTTGGTAGTTATGGGTTTAAAAATGTTACTAGACTTTGTGGAGAGGCTTTTAAAACCTACACCTTTAAAGGAACTGTTACAGGCAACCAGCATTGCTGTTATTGTACAGATGCCAGTACTTCATGCTACTACAATCTGTCAAATTTCTTTAATAGAGTTTCAACTTTATTGCTAAAATATAAAGTTTAAAGTTGATTGGGAAAATTTGACAGTTTCGGGTAGCTTGATGTGCTGGCGTCTGAACTTAGTGCCCAAAAAAAAAAAGCCTCCGAATACCACGTTCGTTGTCGCCCCGTATGTTTTTTTTTTTATCAACCTGCTGTCGAATAAAACTGACGTCAAACTGACGTCTGACAGTTTTTGTATGGAAGAACTGTCAAAAATTCAAAATTATTCCTCGGATAAAATTATCTGGCGTTGGTAAATCAGCCCTACTATACTTAATCAAAAGCTCGTTGTAGTTTGCTCTTTCTAAGTTTGTACATAGCGTTCTGGACACAATATTTTATTAAAGCAACACCATTTATTTATTGAAAACAATTTTAAATAAACATTGAAAAACAAAATATCATCAAAAAAATGCCAACTCCAGCCCAAACCAATGTGTGTCCACAAAACCGGCGGAGCTCATCACATCGCGACCACGCCTTATATCGACGATGCATAAATCAAACGCTAATAAATATCGCGTTTCGTTTCCTGCGTTCCGCTACCAAAGGCTAAGTGTTTCGTCGTTCTCCCGTGACGTCATCAGACCACTTCTTTAGGAAATGGGTGTTTATTACTTAATTTTAGGGAATTATGGGTTCCGATTGTTGCTAGTGTGGCTATTGTTCAGTTTTCCGGTGAAGCAAGTGATGGGGGTACAAAGCAAGTCAATTTTGATAAGTATAGGTTGATAGATTTCATCATAAATTAGACTGGTTTGTCAGTTGTAAAATGGGTTTGAATTGCGTAAAATCAGCAGTCATTGTAATCGTTACATTGTTTTTTTAAAAATGAAAAAATACTGGTATGTATTCCTGTAATGTAACCTCCCAGCTGAACTAAATAGTGCATATATTTATTTCTGTTGAGAGGTTACAGGAGGAGGAAGGAGTGCCAGGGGAAGGTGGAAGGGGAAGTCGTGAACGGGCGCCGTCGGTTGAGACTGGTCATCTCTTAACTGCCAAGGCTTCTTATTTCAATCAAAATTATGCAATCTTATTTCTTGTCTTGTTTCTTCATTTGTGTGTTTTTTACATTGTTCTCACATATAGAAGCGACAAGAATAATGTACCCAGGATTTTGTAATATCTTGATTTAAAGGAGTGTCCATGGAGTTTCTTGCCCGTTCTTCTCCATAGAGATCTACGCTTTGGAATGGGCGACTAGCTTCAACTTTCTGACTAACTGACCGACTACTTAATTTTGACAATTCAAAAGTGCCTGTAATGGTTTAATTGAAATAAATGCTTTGAGTTTGAGTTTGATCTTACGACGTTTCTCGCCAGTCCTTTAAGTACACTGGACAAATAAAAATATAAATAACTAAATCCACCTTTGAATGGAACTTCATAATGGTGCCATTGGTATTTGAATACCAGCACCCAAGGTATGAAAATTTCCGCTCTACCGCGTTCTACTATCATTACTTATCAAGCCAACGCATCAAGCGATGAAGTGTAAAAATTGTTAGTAACTATTGGGAACTCCCTAAGGACAACGTTTTATGAATGACATGACATCCTTAGCCATGCTTACCTGCCACTATAATTCCTTACTTTTTCCTCGTTTAAGGAGAATCTCATATCCAAATACAACCGTCAACGAGTCATACATACGCTTAAACTCATCAGCAGCCCCTGAATACCCCATTCTACCTTTATTCGTCTATCGATCGCCTGCACAATTGAATGATTGGTATCTTTTAATGCCATCGACAATACGTGAAGTGTTCCACCGTGTTCCGTGCGTCATTACGCGTCGCGCGGTGGCGCGTGAAAATTGTCGCATTGTCGCGCGGCGCCAGCCGTGACGGTGTGGCCACACCCTGCGGTTCATCAGCGGTGAGGCCGCGGACAGGATTGATGCCAATGTTGGAGAGAATGTTGGTAGGTGTGGCAGGTGTTTGGGCCAATGTTTGGCTATACTTGCAAAAAATTCTAACGTCTGTTAGAACGGTGAAATCTTTCTTAGCATAATCAGCATACAATGTTCCCACTGCTGGGACACACAGGCCTCCTCTCTTCGAGATGGGAGTGGGCATCTACCACGCAGGCCCAGTGCGGGTTGGTAGATGTCACATGTCTTTGAATTTTCTGTTCTAGGACATGCCGGTTTCCTCACGATGTTTTTCTTCACAGTTTTAAGAGCAGTGGTGATGAAATTATTTACTGCTTTAACTTTCTTGCTCTTGATTAATTATTTAATTATTCTCTTGAATGTTCGTTATTGAATGAAACTTATTAGGTAGGTTGTTATAGATATCTATGTGCAAATGAGACCATGTGATGAAATATCTGAGCCTACCTTAAATACTGTTACACAGGGTGAAATTAATTAAGTTAGCAAAACTACGCAAACGTGATGGGATCTAAACACGATATGATACAAAAAAGATTTGATGTTTTGACGTCTGCAGAGTTTCTATCTTCATTTGTTTTTTAAAATTCTCTTCACATACATGTGAAGAGAATATTTTAAACCAAGAAAGACCATAATAGCTGCAAACAAAAAAAAAAAAATGTCAAATTGTAAAAAAGAGTTGTTCCAAAGACAATATTATAATGCAACAATTTCATACAAATATTAGTTATCCCCATCTCCCGTTTAATTAAACATAGTGTCAATACCAATAACAGGCAATAATAAAAAGCTATTTTCCGCAAATTCCTCTTTCCCCCAACGAGATATTTAATTTTGATATGAAAACCACCATGAAGGTCCCATGCCGAATAAATCTTATCCTCCTATCTCCTGGCCAATATCGCCGTGTAATATTAGCCGTTACGAATTCTATCTTAAGCATTCACCCACACATCTAGCCAAACGATTTAAAACCCTATTTTAAGTTAAGAAAGTCGAGTTTCAAGTGAACAAAACCTTTATAGTCCAGGAGAAGTTGTTACTCAAAATTATGTCTCGTTATTAGAAAAGGTAAGTCTGAATTTGGAATGGTCACTTTCAGCATGAGTATAAAGCTTTACAGCAGCTGCCAGTTGAAAATAAACCATAACAAAGGTCTTTAAGGTCGGTTTTCCTTTGTGTGCATACCTTGACCGATCTCAAGGGAATCTAAGGGCGTTTAGTCACGGCTGTATTTGAATTCGCCAAATGCTCAGTAACAAATATTTGGACATTTATTGCGGTGCTGGTGTCGAATATAAAGCGTAGGTTTTATTTGATGGCGTAGATTCGTCACGGAGGATTGTGGTCAACCACGAGGGTGGTGGCATAGACAACGAGTCGGTTGCTCATAAAATAAAACTATTTTTGGGAATTATAGAGCTGTGATTTATTGATGTCTTGATTCGAAGTTTGATTTCTTTGCTGCTGGATTCGTATTCGAGTTCAGTAAGTTACTTAACTGTAAAGTTTCTTGAGGAGATACAAAAAAAGGGGTTTCAAATGTGTAAAATTCAGATGATGATTTTTAAATCATCTAATGAGATCCAGCGAGTTAATTGTGTGACACACTAACAGTAGCAATGGCTTTCATTTTGACAGTTCAACAACATTCATTGCGTTATTTACGTTGTTGAGCAGACACATTTTTGGAACATGTGAAGCAATGGATTAGCAATATCGTAATAGTGTAATGGGGCCCGTACACATATAGGTCCGTTTTTACTAGATCCGTTTTAACGGATCAGAATTGGCCGGGGTGACATGATTACTGAATCCGGAATACTGTTTTGTGTGTGAACTCGCTCATACTATACTACATACACCATCATATAACGGACCTGTAAAACGGATCGCTATTTGTACGAGCCCTTACGCAGGTAAGGTGCAGAAGTCAGTATTTGATCTCGGTCTATAATTTTGGAGTCTGATTTCTGACTGCGTATTCATCAAATTGCCCAATTTAGTGATATATCGAAGGTCGAATTGGCTATCCGGACATATGAGATCCTTATTATGGATCTAACAATTTAACCCGACTACCTAGGTAGAAGAGCACCTAACTAGGTACTGTTAGAGATTTAGGTACAAACTCACAGTACCGGGACGAGTAAATAAAACCATATTTTTTCGTGATTATAACTTCAATAATTATTCATAGAAGATGGTTCTACGTTTTTTTTTTAATTTTTTCCTTGTCACACGGCTTGTTAGGCAGTCTCATGCCTACTGCTTTTTCTCTTCTTATTATAAAACAATATTTGTTTTGTATTACTGCCATCTACATTGCAAAGTAGGTATTTATAAAGCTTGCATTTAAGCACCAAATTTTTACAGTACCTACCTAGTAAACTATTTAAATATGAAACCGTATGACAGACTATAAGTGGAACTGGAGCATGTCGATAAAGGCCAGGGTAGCATCATCGACTCGCTTTGACCATGAATACAGCTCATGATTCTAGAAGTCCTAGCGTAGAAATTTTTCGTCGGTTATCAAAAAAAAGTCAGCTGTTTCATAGAAAAGTTCAATACCTACGCGGTCAAAATGTATGGAACAGCAATTTTTTTTTTAAACCAACGTAAATTTTCAACGCAGGGTAGTTCAGAATCATGTAGGTACTGCGTTCACATGGTGTCAGGTTGCGCGTCAATGTCCCTGACACCCTGTATGGTATAGAAAAGAAAAATGCTATGGATAATTTAGAAAAGAAAAATCTGCGGTTTTTTCATCACGAATTTCTCAGTAGCAGCCCGGAGTGTGATGATGGATTTGTGCCCGATTGATAGAAATAGGCTCGCCCCCTATTAGGTACATGAGACATAAAAACAACTGGTGGATTGTGGGTGTACGACGTACAGACGCCAGCACATCAAGCTACTCGAAACTGTAAAATTTTCCCAATCAACTTTGAACCTTATAATTTAGCGATAAAGTTGAAAATCTTATAAATAAATTTGACAGATTGTAGTAGCTTGAAGTGCTGGCATTTGTTCTTACACCTCTGCGAAAAACTGGCGTTATGTTATGTGTGCGGTATGTTATTAAATATGGCGCCTAAGATAATGTTGCAGATAAGGATGAGAAGTTTATCTATCTCATCATTATCGTCATCCACAGCCTGACATCACCCACTGCTGAGCATAGGCCTCTTTTTTCTTTTGTCAATCCCCATGCCCTAGTTTCAGCCTCATCCAGATTCTACCCGTTCCTAAACGTTTAAAATCTAGTCGCAATCTCATCTCAGCGACAATCAATGTCAAAAACTTGTCAAAAATGTAGACTAACTGAGATCAGATTGCAGTGAACGTTTTTAAAATTACGGGAATTCTGCCTGACTCTATTTGTTCAGTCAGTTATCTACTAAAAGGTTACATGCTCTGTGCTATCTACAAGAAATCATAATAAGTCTATCTAAGTTAGGCCAAGGCAGTGGTTGGAAGTACTTAGCTATCTTCTGGATTACACATTTGTTCAGTTATCTATCTACATGAAATCGTCCATACCTACTAATATTATAAATGTGATAGTGTGTGTATCTGTTTGTTTGTCCGTCTTTCACGCCTAAACCGCTGAACCGATTTCGATGAGATTTGGTATAGAGATAGTTTGAGTCCCAGGTAAGGACATAGGATAGTTTTTATCCCGATATTCCCACGGGATTGAAACTTACGCGGGTGAAACAGCGGGGCGCAGCTAGTAATAATATATCTAACTTAATCCAAGGCAGTGGTTGCAAGTACTTGGCTATCTTCTGGATTACACAGTAACGTCACAATCAATCTCAAAATAAACACAATACAAATCACTAAGGCGCATCACGTCTACAATTCCACGCAAAATCAGTCCTTACTTTAAAAACTCAATCCGTCATTCGGCACAAAAAAAAAAAACAAATCGAGAGCCGACGTCAGCAACTGTGTCTTCGAAAAAACCAAAAGTAATTTTTACTCAAATCAATCACATGGAAAAAACAGGCCATGTAACTGAGGTAATTCGCTAGAATTCCACCGGAGATTTAGTATAGCTTGGCGTGCTAACTCGCGACGATATAATGAGCGGCCCAGCTCATTGTCCACTCCTAAAAAGAAAAGATAAATAACCAAATGAGAATGGAAAAACGGCAAAAATGGTAAAATAAAGGTTTCAATTGGACAAAGGCGCCGAACGGGGATAATTCGTCGAGGATATGCACCAATTGTCACTGTTTTGCTTTGTTTTTTGGCGGCAAACTGACGGCTTGAGAAGGCGACGCAGACGATAAAATTGTCACGCGTCCCTGTCCAGTGTCCAACGGCTTCCAATTTTATTGAAATTTCGAACGTGAGAGTTTCGGCTGCAAATACGAACTATACGAACTCACGAAGTTTCGTAATCAGGTGCACGCGCGATTTGCAAGTTTGAGTTTGGAGTTCGGTTTTTGAATCGCTTCGTATGACTTCGAACTTATATTCTTTGGTAACTTACTCGAGGCTATGAAAAACTTGGCACTTCATATTTGGTATAAGTTTTCAATAACTGAGCAATCCCTAAAACAGTTTAGTATTTTTACTGTGATCTAAAAGTGACCTAATGCTGCTCTAATTAAGGTTGTCTTAAGTCTGGTCTTATGGGTTTACATTGGAACTGGGCCCCAAAAATTAAACGTTGGTCATCAGTCATCAGTAACTGCGTGGGCCGAAGCGCATTTGAAACCTCGATTTCCTCCTTTTGCACTATTTTCATGAACTAAGTGAACCAGCGGGGCAATTGCGCACCTAACACACTATCAGTAGCAATGGCTTTCATTTTGGCAGTTCAACAACATACATTGCGTTATTTACGTTGTTGAGCAGACAAATTTTTTGAACATAAGAAGCAATGCATTAGCAATACCCTTTAAAATAATTCAGGTTAAGATTAATAGTGTGTTACGGAGTTAGGGTGCAGTCGTTATTATTAGAAAAAAAAAAAAAAAACTTATGAGTACTATATCAGACTGACAGATCACTCACCCGTCACCAATCACCATCACCACTAAAATCGGTGATTAAGATAAATGTAAACGCGTATTACCATGCTAAGAGACACATATCGGGGTCGCAAGCCCCATTAATTATGTGTATCACGGCAGGTAATCTTGCAGTAGCTCGGAGCAGCTCGGTAGTTCTCGGGATTTGTCGGAAATAGATCGGGCCACCCGTCGCGGGCGCACGTCTGGATGATGTTGGTGTTATTTTGCACTGCACTTAATAGCGAAAGTGTTTTTAGTTGGTAATAGAATATTATATTGGTGAAGGAAAACATCGCGAGGAAACCTGCATGTCATAGAATAAAAAAATTGAAGATATGTGTCACTCACCAACCCGCACTGGGCCCGCGTGGTGGAATTCGACCAACTCCCTCGAATAGAGAGGGGGCCTGTGTCCCAGCAGTGGGAACATTATAGGCTGAGGACTGACTTCTTCATTCTGATGACCCCGTTACAACATAGTTAGAAAATGGCTAGGCAGATGACAATGATGAAGAGGACAGAATGTATGGAAGAGCAGATGCTGCACCGACCACAATTAAATTAAGATCACTGGGCAGGAGACCTATGTTGATTACGAAGGTGGATGGAGAAGGTCTCTTCTCATTTCTTACAATGATAAATATCATGAGAAATCTTGGACTGCCCAATATACAGAGAGCAAGGGTTCGATAATCTGGAGAATCCAAGTCAATAATTTCAGTCTATGCCATATATTTCGATTGCAAGCCATGGGCCCGTACAAAGTTGTGATAAAACTTCCGGGTGACCACCTTCCGCATCTAGTCTGCCCTGATCTGAATCATTCATGCGTACGCACTCACAAGGATTCTTTTCCCTTGCTTCACACGTATGTTGATTGGGAAAAGAGAGAGTGCATCTGTATCTGCGCACGCACTTGTGCACAATTCATCTCCCGCGCCGAATGACTAGTCTCCGCTGAGATGGGTCGCCATGGAATTTATTTCTGTTCGAAATATTTGTCTACTCAACAACGTAAATAACGCAATGAATGTTGTTGAACTGTCAAAAATGAAAGCCATTGCTATAGTGATTTACGCAGTTACCCAGGTGGTCCATTTCGTCGAGAGTAATTAGAACAGGCTGAGGAGAAGGTATTATTATTTATCGACTTACTATGACTCCGATTATTCCTAAAAACTGCATCCATAATGCATGTCAGTCGTACGATCGTACCATGAGAACTAAACAGGACGTCTAGCTAAATTGCAGGCCGATTAATTTCTCAGTATCCTGGTTATGTATGCAACGTCGTCTCCTGGTCCGGCCACGAGACAATTGTGGCCAAAAAAATAGGATGTCATAAATTATTGCTTTGTATCGATCGTTTGGCACACAATGAGAGGTTTTTTGCTATTTAAAACACGAATTTTGAAGATGTTTCGTTGATGTAAAACAGGCAATTGGACTGGTTGTAAGAGGTGTCTCGGCAAATTGGTCTGGATTGATTTGTGGGACGATAACTTGGAGCAATGATGGAGTTAATGGCTTCCGGAAAGAGTAAACTCATTGAACATAATAATGTAGCATAGTAAAAACGACTGGATGATGACTGATGGTTACTTTTCGATACGGATTTGCGGTCGTCAGTTTAAATGGATAGTGAGGTATAGCGCAGGTAATCCATCAGCTTCGTTCTAATATGTCGACTCTTCCACATAAATCATAATCGGAAGGCTTCGAGCTGGTAGCTAAAGTTTCACTGAGCCACTAGTGTCGCACACTGAGGTCAGAATCAGAATTAACAACCACAAAGCATCTTAATATTTTATCTTTTCCTTCATTTAAATCTGTTTTATGCAATATAATATGTAGGTATATCATTCTGGTTCAAGGGTTAAGTGTGTTATGACACCTATGTACATTGATATAACTCAATGCCTCTGTAGATATATCACCAATTCCCGTATTTTTATGAACGTTCGCATTCTCATTTCAGTCTGTCAAAAATAATTCTAATTTTCATGCAATTTCGACAAGTTTTTTACATTGATTGTCGCTGAGATTGTCTCTACATTTTGAACGTTTTCAATCACGGGAATAATAATATAATTGGCCTTCAGAATATGTACGCAATTACAATGACTGACATTCCGACAGCCCATTTTGACATGTTCTCAGGCGCCATCTTGAAAACATCAAATCCCACAAATGTCACAACACCCATCCCTATTTAGCCACGATTGTGCAAGATACACAATCAGTACAAAATCTCACGTAACACGTATATTATTACAGTTTACGTGAACTAGACGGCGTGTCGTGAGTTCTCGCGGGCAACGCGTCACGACACGAGAACGTGACGACATAGTTTGTGTATAACATCTCGTTTAACAGAAAACCTGTGTAATGTGTGTTTTGTGGTGGAGTTTTGAATATGAGATGAGTTGGAATAGAATTAGGTAATATATTTTAGCAATTGACATTTGTTAAGCTAAATGTTATCTGAATGCTGTGTGTTTTCTGACAAAGATTAGATGAATCTAGAAGCTGCAATAGCGAGAGGTCTTGAGCTCGGTTTCCATACTTTGTCGCGATACCACTGCTTGCAAGCATCTACCTTACTTGGATAGGTTAACAGGATAACTAAGTAGTTACAAATATTGTTAGTATTCTAATTAAACTCACATTTATGTTTGTAATTTTTATGGAGTATATACTTAATTTAAAAAAACTATGTAAGTATCTATCTATCCAAAATGCATACATACACCTCTAGTGGTCCATTTTAGCCCTGGATCGAAAGAGCTGGAAGTCATGGGGAGCCCTTCGCTCAGCAATGGTGTGATGCAGGCTAACTGTAACAGTAGTTACTTATCTACTACTAATTTCGAAAAAAATGCTTTATGATAACGAATGTCTCAGTAATAGATTCAAAGAAATTCGCTTTTATAAGTTTCAGTGTATCCTGGGCATCCTTAGATAAGCAGTTAGGCTTAGGTAGGTATTTGAACGCCAATATATTAAGGTGGGCATTAAAGAAATGCCGCGTCTTTAAGAGCATTAAAGAGTGTATCTAAGGCCCGCCATTTCAAAATTTTCCAAAAAATTAAACAACAATGGCCGCTTGAAATTGAATAAAATCGATATACAAGAGCATTTACGTAATGTTTGTTTTCGTCTAAATCTCCGAGCTAACTAGACGAAAACAAAAATTACTTAAAATAAATGTTCTTGTATATCGATCTTTGGCAAATTTAGAAACGCCGGACCTTATACTAATTCATTTTGGAAAGTTTTTAGCTTTCTGTTGTAGCAGATCACAAAAATAATGACCCCAGAAACAGTTAACAACTAATACAAAATAACACATCAACTCTTTAATAAATTTCCCTTAAAATGGCAAAAACCGTCGCCGTGGCACACGACGATCGTCGCTGAACATTCGTTACCAGTGGCGCCCTCGGCGAAATGTCGCCAAATTCATCAGTTTTTGTCCGTAACGCCATTCGGGAAAGGACCGAGTTTTGTAAGGGATTGTGCACATGAGAGGAACCCAAGCAGTTGAAGTGGGTCCGGGAGTAAATAGGATTTTTGCAAAATGATTTTCTTGAGATAAAGTTTTGTTTGGGAGTAAGTTGGTTTTATCGGGATCGTTCGACTATTTTCGAACTCAAGCAGTCTCTAAAATATGGGTTAATTATACTCCTGAATACTTAGACTTAGAATTAGAAACCTGTCCAGTACGTACTAGATCTACAATGGCAGTATTAGTGTAAGAAATCTTTGAATTTTTTCCTAGCGCGGGCGAGAAAGCTCTTGCTCAAATTTTCGTGCCCCTATTAAGACGTATGTATTTTTATCTACCCCTTCAGCTTTATTTATTGTATTTCTAAGTTTATATTCATAAGTAAAAAAGCTCGACTTCCCTTTTCCAACAGTCAACTTACACATTTAATCCTTCCGCCGTACCTCCGTCCGTCTGTCTGCATTCGCCTTATAACTGTCATTTTTTTCGAGCCAGCACAATTGGAGCGCTCTGGTACTCGACAGAAAAAGCCCTAAAATACGAGTATCCCCCTGATATATACGATGGGCTACTTTTGTTAGCTTAATCGATTACATTCCCCCCTTTTTTACAGGAATCGATACTACAATCGATGTTTCTTATCGGTTAAATGAGGTTAGGTTTTTGTTTCTGGAGTTCTGTTGTTTTTTGGAAGGATGGGATGTCTTGAAGTAGATTAAAGGGTTTGTTGCTAACTGATGCTCCAGTCCGAGCTCGTTTTATTCAAACGTATAACTTCTCATGCTATTAATTAATACAGCGAAAATATTGCAACCTGATTGGGAGTTATATGTTCGAGCCGTTTGGGGTTGAAACACTAGGGCCATGGGGTCCGAGTGCCCACTTGGTTTTTCGAGATATCGCTAAGCGGTTAGTCGACTCTTCACGTGACCAGAGGGCTGGCCTATTTCTTGGCCAAAGAATTAGCATTGCCATACAACGTGGCAATGCTCCCAGCCTTTTGGGCACTGTTCCTGTTGACAGCGATGCGGACGAATTCTTTGATGCCCTATAATTATCTTGTTTATTTTTTTTATATAATTGTACATATTATTATAGTTTATATTTTAGCTTATTTTATGTAAATATCTATACAAAATTGGAATACAGAGTTAAATTAAATTAGCTAGTAACACCTGTAGATGTGATGGGTATCGATATTGAAACACGATAAAACAAAGAAAAAAAGGGCCGTGGGGTCCGAGTGCTCATGGTATTTTTAAAGAAATTTCAAAACGGCTGGTTGACACTTCCCGTGACCCAAGGGCTGGCTTTTACCTTGGCCAAAGGCTAAGCATTGCCATACAACGTGGCAATGCCGCCAGTCTCTTGGGTACATTACCAGTCGACAGCGATGCGGATGAATTTTTCGACGCTATATTTTAGTTTTTGTGTTTTAATTTTGTTATTTTTGTTAATAAAGGTAAATGTATATCAAAAAAAAAAGAAAAAAAAGACTTGATGCGTTTTCTGGGTTTATAATCAAAGTGGCATAGACAATTTTGTACCTAGCAAATGTACAGACGCCAGCATACCAATCTACCCGAAACTGTCAAATTTTCCCAATCAACTTTGAACCTTATTCTTTAGCGATAAAGTTGAAAATCTATCAAAGAAATTTGACAGATTGTAGTAGCTTGATGTGCTGGCGTCTGTACCTACTTAACATTTCCTTTAACCTCGATCGATTTCTATCCTTAGCTTCTAAAGATAATTTAAAAAAATTGCGCTGGAAAATTAGATGGAACCAAACCACATGGTGGCCCAGTGGTTACAGCACCGACTTGCGATTTGAAGGTCGTGGGTTCGACAAGCGCTTTACTTTGAGTAAATAATTTCATCACCACTACTCTCAAAACGGTAAAGGAAAACTCCGTGAGGAAACCGTCATGTCCTAGAACCAAAAATTCGAAGACATGTGACATCTACCAACCTGCACTGGGCCCGCGGTTTGGATTACGGTCCACTCCCTCTCGAAGAGAGGAGGCCTGTGTCCCAGCAGTGGGAACATTATCTAAGAGGCTGATTATGCTAAATCCATCTCAGACTATGGCAAATTTAATATATTTGTTAAAGATGTTAAAAATCCACAGCCCCGCTCCTACGGCCTGTAATAACATAGAGTGCAAATATGTGGACCACTCTTAAAAGGATATGCAGCACCCCCATTGCCCTTTCAGGTAAAAAAATCAACTATAGCTTCTGCCCGCGACGTCGTCCGCGTGAAATATCTTGTCCCACCCACCCCCGTCGCATGTTGCGAACTGCCCGCGCTGTTACATCGTTTTCGCTTAGCGTTCATTCGTACTTTTTTTTATTTTTGCTCGGCTCCTAAAAGTCTTAGCGTGATGTTAAATAGCCTTATAGCCTTCCTCAAGAATTAAGCTATCAAATGCAAAAAGATTTTTTCAAATCTGACGAGTAGTTCCAGAGATTAGCGCGTTCAAACAAACAAACAGCTTTATTAAAGGTCCCGCGACGTAAAAAGAACGCTGAGCGACAGTGGAGGGGGTGAGTCTGCGCACGGGCACAGTCGTGTCCTCAAGGACACGACTATGCCCGCAAGGCTATTGTACGACTATGCAAGGCTATTGTTTTATATACAGGGTGTCCCTGGAAGTATGGATCAAATCGAATTGAGACGTGGGCAAGGTCATTTCAAACTTTTTAACCCTGAGAATGTCAGTGAATTTTTTTACGGTTCAAAAGTTATGACCGATTTTTTTTTTCAATCATTTCGCTTAGTGCTCAAAGAAAATAATCATAAAAAAATACTATCAGGGCTATCTAAAAAAAATAAATTGATAGCCCTGATTTTTTTTTTGCTAAAACGTTTGGAAATGACCTTGCCCACGCCCCTATTCGATTTGTTCCATACTTCCAGGGACACCATGTATATTATAAGTGAAATTGTTTTATTGTAGAATCATAATAGTTACTTTACTAGCGTCGCGCTCCCTTCATGCCACCAATTTGATCGTTAAATCGCTCATTGCACAAGTAAACGCCAGCGTTCTTTTTACGTGGCGTTAGTATGACTGATATAGATTCCTTCCCCCACTCTATCCTCAAGTCACAAAGAAGTCTAAAGGCGTGGCGATCAGGCCTAACCACCGGCCATTGCGTGTAGCCGTAATAACGGGCGGTATGAAGCAATTCCCATAATTAATTATGAATGACAATCAATATATGGACGGTTATCGGGCAGCCAGTAATTGATTTAATTGTATTCTCATACCAATCAACTTGCAAATTGGTGTACATTGTAATCGATGTAATTGATTTACACTTAGTTTTTTACGCGGTTCTGTTTCTAGGCTATGTTCAAGAACACAAATTAATTCTTCTTTCTTTTTAACCACAGTGTCGTAACGATTTTGTGGCTGTAGTTATGATACTTCGGGAACTCGGGACAACATAACTTGTAAACGCACTGCCTGCAAAATGTTAGTAGCAGCCAAGTCTACATGGTTGATGGCAATGAAGACAATTTACTGCATCACTGAACAGTAACGTCATCAGTTGGAGCACGGGACCCGATCACGCGACCGTAATCCCCGTGCTTCACCTAGTTTCTCAACCTGGGTCCGGAACTCCGGACCCGAGCTTCACCTACGTCAGTTACCTATGCTATTTTCTCCACCTGCATCAATAGGATCGCCCCTTACTGGACTTTAACGAAAGCTAAGTGTGGGTGTACGATAAACCTTTGTCTTTACCTATCTACCCCTCTAGGGAATTGAGGCGTGATGATGTAGAGAAAATCGGTCTGTTGAATAATTATCACAAACGAATAGCCAATTACCCAATCGGTAATAGGTACAGTTCAACAAATCAACAGTTGTTAAGTTATAAAGCTTTTTTTTTTGGATGGGAAATCATCAAATGACCCCTCCCGCTCTGGGTGGAGCGGAAGGGAGTGTCAGACTCTTACTGACTAAAACCCACTAGTGTTCCTTCCTTAGCCCTTTATGTTCCGGGGTAGCAGTAACCCTTTCCCCTGTAACCCTTCGGCCCTGGTAGGCCCCTTCCTTTATGCTGACATCTCTTTGAGGCGCGCGTGGAACACGTACGCGCCTTCCGGAACGGGCCTGGTCCTGATCGGACGGTGAGCTACCCAGTTATAAAGCTAGCATAGTGTTTATATTATGAATTACCAACTGAAAAATAAAGAAATTGGTCTCTACAGACAGACAGAGTTTCGTTTGACAATAAAACCTTGCCTCATCATCATCAGCCTATAATGTTCCCACTGCTGGGACACAGGCCTCCTCTCTGTGAGAGGGAGTGGGCCGTAATCTACCACGCGGGCCCAGTGCGGGTTGGTTAGATGTCACATGTCTTTGAATTTTTGGTTCTAGGACATGCCGGTTTCCTCACGATGTTTTCCTTCACCGTTTTGAGAGCAGTGGTGATGAAATAATTTACACAAAGTAAAGCGCCTGTCTGGGTTCGAACCTACGACCTACAACTCGTAAGTCGCGGCCGATACCACTGGGCCACCACTGCTCTACCTTGCCTACAAAGTTGCAATTTCAATTTCACAGATTAGATGTTGCGATAACTGACATAATTAGCCATTATTTAATAATTGATCAACAATCATTAAGCAGTTGTCTACTTCTATTATGTCTCCGTAATTTTTCTCTAGTTTTCCGGCATTTGTCACGAGTAAGTACTTACACTTTTCTTCAAGGAAATACGATTACAATACCTACTTCATGTTTAACATTGGCGCCGATTCCCTTGTTCACAAACTAAACTAAAATTAGTCAACGCCTGACGTAAATTGACGTATTTTTAGTAGGCAAGTTTTTAATCGCGTCTAAACTTGTCTATGGAGTATCTTATTTTGACAGGACTAAACTAATATTTATCTTCTGTCCTTTTCTTAATGAAATAGAAAGAAAAAGATGCACTGAACTTAAATTTAGTTTAGTTTGTGAACAAGGGAATCGGCGCCACTGTCTATCTAATCTAACTTGCCTGTATTGTCTAACGGCAGGACAAAGGCCTCCCTCTCCCCTTTTCCGCACAATTCTGTCTTTTACTTATTTTTTATTTATTCAAAATCTCTATTAACAACTAGTTGCGCCCCGCGGTTTCATCCGCATAAGTCTCGATCCCGTGGGAATATCGGGATAAAAAGTATTCTATGTCCTTTCCTGGGACTCAAGCTATCTCTATATCAAATTTCATCTAAATCGGTTCAGCGGTTTAGGCGTGAAAAGGTAACATATAGACAGACAGACAGAGTTACTTACTTTCGAATTTATAATATAGTATATATATATATATATATATAGTATGGATTTCTTCAAAATCTGTATTAACAATAACAGTAACAGTTTGTTCTCGTCTAACAATGGGTAGCTAGCTAGCTAGTGCAGGCCAGTACTTTCGGTAGGAGCTCGTTCCGCCACCTTCATCTCGGCCTGCCGCGATGTCGTCGTGCGTTTAGTGGGACCTAATCGTTGGTCCTCTCACCCTATTTGTCATCTGACAAGCGTCAGACATGTCTGGCCTAGTCCCACTTAAGCTTAACGACTTTCTGGATAACGTCCACGATCTTGGTTTTGGCGCGCAGTGTTGTGTTCCTTATACGTTCCGAAATTCGAACCCCCAGGATACTGCGCTTCATGCGTTGCTGACTGAGATCAGACTGTGAACGTTAGTTTACGAGAAATGCCTCTCTGGTCTCAGTCTTAATCTGTCAAAAAATATTTCAAATTTTCCTACATTTTGACAAGTTTTTGACATTTGTTGCGACTGACAGACTGCGACTAGATTTAGAACGTTTTTAAATTACGAGAATTGGCCTTCAGATCACACGCCCGTAACATATATATCCCCCCCCGCCTATACCCCTCCCCCCCTCGACCCCTATACCTATGTCCGTTGTCGAAAAAGTAACTGCCCGAAATCGGCGTGGGATGTATATAATAATATTATATAGTAGGTAGTAGCTTAGTTGAAAAAGTCCAGGCAGATGACTTCCAGATTCTATTACAAACAAATGCAAAACTACGTAAAGAATGCGGCTTGATTGATTGTGTGAGTACGGCGATAAACAGAGCGAGCTGCTGGCATCTGAAGTGTGGCGATTAATTGCTGAGCCACCGAGCGGCGGGAATCGCAGGCAAAAGGTATACATTCTTAGGAGTAGTGTAATTGTGGATATGGAATAGGTTACGTCAATGAAACGGCATTTTGATGTGAAATAAGAAATTGTTGATATCAAACTCAAAGCATTTATTTCAAACTAGCTGCGCCCCGCGGTTTCACCCGCATAAGTCTCGATCCCGTGGGAATACCGGGATAAAAAGTAGCCTATAATATGTTAATCCAGGGTGTCAGCTACCTCCATACAAAATTTTATTAAAATACGTCCAGCCGTTTGAGCGTGAAGAAGTAACAAACATATAAACACACACACACATACTCACAAACTTTCGCCTTTATAATATTAGTGTGACAGTGTGATAAACCAATTACAGGCACTTTTAAATTGTCAAGGGGTCGGTCAATCAGAAAGATGAAGCTAGTTGCCCATTCCAAAGTGTAGGTATCTATGGAGAAAAACGGGCAAGAAACTCTATGGACACTCTTTTAAATCAAAATAATATGGTTACAAAGTATTGGTTACATCATTCATGTTAAAATTTATGCATATGAGAACGATGCAGAACGTTAAAAGCGTCCATAATGAAAAGAAAAATTAAATTAAAATAAGCCATGGCATGGCCGGAGGATCCTCCCTTTTCTATGGAGGGCGAGGGAACTTTACACCCTGCTCTTCGTACTTCTATAAAGAACAACATATAAAACTACACTTGCAACTTCTATGCGAGTTTCTCCTACTGTTTAGATCGTAATTTTACATTGTAACATATAAAATAGGTCGTATTATGAAATAAGTGTTATCTCAAAGTTGCAATTGTTATTCCTCGACATCGCCTTTGAATTGTGCTAAGTGCTTGTGACTGTACAGACGTTAGAACATCAAGCTACTATAATCTGTCAAATTTCTTTAATAGATTTTCAACTTTATCGCTAAAGCATAACGTTCAAAGTTGATTGGGAAAATTTGACAGTTTCGGGTAGCTTGATGTGCTAGCGTCTGTGTTTCTACGTGTGTGATGATCTCCGTCTAGAACTCCATGTTTTATTATATCAGCGAGATTAATTATCTTATGGGACGCCCTTGCTCGTTAAATAGCAAAACGTTAATCAATTTATGTAGACACACAAGTACTCAAGTTAACTCAAGCCGGCCATGTTTTCGCCATAAGTGAATCTTGTCCGAGCCAAAATCATGAATAATTACGCATAAATAACTCCAAGTCTTCATTCTTTCATCAATTTATTCCCTTAAATGGAGTTTAGCTTCTTGTGGGGCACGACATCCTGTGTTTTTCTTATTAAATCGCCTTAACCTGCCTTCAAAATAATTGTGAATACGAGGCAATTTTGAAGGAGTATATGGAACGAAGATGGCATTACCACATATTTAAGTAATTCGGAGATCTATGGGTCAAAGCCTCAGAGGAGTAAGGCAGCGACCAAATCGAAAAGGAAATCTTTCATTTTTTTCATCTAAGTAGATTATTTAGGTATTCAATTAACCTACCTCGAAGGAGATATGAAGAAAAACATTCTGAGGGAACTGAGACTTGCGATGCTTTATTTTGAAGGCTCTCGTCACAAATACATAGGTACTACCTCATTAGTCTTGTCAGTATTCCTGACCTATAAAACCACTAGCAGCGCCCCGCTGTTTCACCCGCATAAGTGTCGATCCCGTAGGAATATCGGGATAAAAACTATCCTATGTCCTTTCTCTGGACGCAAACTATCTCTATACCAAATTTCATCTAAATCGGTACAGCGGTTTAAGCGTGAAGAGGTAACAGACAGACACACTTTTGCATTTATAATATTAAGTATGGATTCTGCGTAACACGTCACTAACAGTACCTAGTAATGGTTTTCATTTTGACAGTTCAACAACATTCAATGCGTTACATACATTCTAGAGCAAGCAATTTTTTCGAACATATGAAGCAATGGATTCCCAACATCCGTCACAATGATTCAGATTGTGATTGATAGTGTATTACGCAAACAGGTTGCTGGTTTGAGGCAGTTTAATTTCGTGCCTTAATTCTGTTTCAATCTTATTTTTTGCTTAAATAAACCAATTTAATTTCCTATTCTGTTCTGATGACTATCCAAATATTTTTTAATCCTTGACCCAGCAGCTAACTGTCTTCTCATTGTCTCAGGTGATTTAATTGTGTCGCCACTTCCAAAGTGTGACCGAGACAAAAATACACCTCCACCCCACAAGAGAAAGAGACAACACCACCAAATAACCCTTAGCAGTTAATTATAATGGCCTCTCTAGCTTGTTAGGAGATTTTTTCGATTTATTTTCGCGCCAAGAATTGAAATACCGAAAATACTTCTTCACGCCGAATTTATAATTGACATCTGAGTTAAGAAAAGGGTTTAAGTTTCGGCTTTTAAATAAATTAAGTTTTGGTTAGGGAATTTAAGTAAAAAATAGATAAAATAGAGTGGATATTTTAAGTGGTTTGGGTCACCGGTAGCCATGAAGCTAAACATTTTATTTAGAGAAAATTTAAGTAACTATTTAGGTACACTAGATACTAAATTATATGACTACCTAACTTACTATGTTACAAATAAACACAAAAACAAAGGACACGTCTTAGGCGTCGAAGTACTCGTCATCCGGAAACGTGTCCAGAAGACTGGCAGCATTACCACGATGAATGGAAGCTAAATACTTTTTGGTTTATTAAAAGGCGTAAAAAAAAAATGAAATTTATCTACAAAAAAACAACCGACTTCAAAAAAAAAATACTATAAAGTGCAAAATAACTTTAATTTCGGAAGTCGGTGTCGTTGGTTCCGCATTTTCGTTTATTGACACCGACTTCCGAAATTAAAGTTATTTTTCACTTTGTAGTATTTTTTTGAAGCCGGTTGTTTTTTTGCAAAAAAGTTTAAATTTTTCACTTTTTAGTTGTAACCTACCCCACACAAGTTCGATTAACACTAAGTAGTGCATTGAAGAATTGAAGACACCGACTAGAAGAATCATCAAAATTCGCATAGAAATGCCGGAGATGCAGTACATTTATGCATATAATTTCGTACATAAGAATAATTACCTAATGTATTATACATAAATACACTATACTAAAACCTTCCTGAAAGTATATAGATCACATTAGTGAAAGAATGATCAAAATTAGTTCATTAGTTTTTGAGAAAATCGCGGACATACAAACATACATACCTACATACAGACATACGGGTCGAAAACAGAACCTCCGTTTTTTTGAAGTCGCTTAAAAAGGTGTTTTGAATTAACAAGGATATATCTTATAACAATAACCAGCCTATTATCGTCCTACTGCAGGGCAAACTTCTCTTCTCATAAGTATAGGGAAGACACGAGCATTGAGCATCACGCTTGCTCAAGACAGGTTGGCGATTTCAGACTTATACCTATTGACTATCCTCCTTACTAATAAACGTTGTATATCGTCTGTATAGTTACACAACGCTTTGTCTTCTTCTTTCGAAAGTCAAATTACTGACGACTGAAAGAGAGAAGTCGGTGTGTAACTATTCACCTGATATAATACGTTTATTAGTAAGGAGGTAAACGTCTAGGTTTCCTCACGATGCATGTTTTCCTTCACTGGTGTCAGTAATGTCCAAGATTGACTCAGAAGGTACCTACCTACCTACATATGAATTGAAAAAGTCCTATAACCTACTTCCTAATCAGCCTATAGGTAATGTTCTCACTGCTGGGACAAAGGCCTCCTCTCTGTGAGAAGGAATGGGCCATAATCCACCATGCTGGCCTGGATGTCACATGTCTTCGAATTTTTTGTTCTAGGACATGCCGGTTTCCTCACAATGTTTTCCTTCACCGTTTTGAGAACAGTGGTGATGAAATAATTTACACAAAGTAAAGTTCCTGCTTGGTTTCGACCCACAACTCGTACAAAATAAAAATGTTTAGTGTAACTGCCAAAGGACAGTAATGCTGCTTGGTTGAAGGTATGGTGATAAAGCTTTTCTAACGAGAACTTACCAAGGACCCAAGGAGGTAGGTAATGAAGAAATTATAAACAACAATCACGGTCCACCACTTTTAAGTGCCCTACCATCACAACGAACAAATGGTCCAAAGTGTTCGCGATCGGTCCTCAGATAATAAGTGTATGTGTAGCATAAACGTGGTTTTATCGCAATTTATGTTTGTACATCGGAAGAATTTTAAATGAGCGCCATTTTTGCATTCCTGCCGCGTCTGTCTAGATTATCAAAAATGCCCTGCAGTCTGTTGTGTTTGTTTAACACGTTAGCTGCGGCACCAATTTTTGCAAACTTTCCGTTCCTGCGGCACGAGGTCTTATCGGCCCGCACCGTGACCAGACGTTAGGGCGACACGAGGTCTATTAGACCCCACCTGCTTTAACAGACTAAAATCCATTTTCTGGCGCGAAATCAAAGATAAATGAAAATTTTGATCCTTATCGATATAGACAGTGAATTGATGAACCCTAATCTACCGTCGCCCCTGGATCTGATAGCTAGTTTGGAATTTATTGGCAAAACAAAATATGGGATCTTATACACCTCGTAACGCACTGAAATAGGGTAAATTTTCGCTAAGATTAGTGATGGGAAAAATAATATCGACGCAACGACGTTTATCTATTTTTGTCAAAATCTTAATGCGGTTCATAGAATAGAAAAAAAAGAAAACCAGAAGTAGAAAAGAAACTATTTATTCTGCCTCGGGCTTTAAAAATACACTTATTAAAACTTGAATTAACATTTAAAAAATCAGTAACAATATACTTTTTTATAAAAATCTCAATTTATATCTTGTACATATTTATGAGTGTTTTTCATTATAACAGTGTAGACAATAAGATTTTTTGCACTGAGAGCACTGAGTCAAAATCTCTTTGGATTTTTTGTCAGCTTCACGAGATGGTAAAATTGTGCGTAGTTTCTGGTAACAACCAACACATCTTTTTCTTTTTTCACCCTTTTCGAGGCAATGAGGTGCGCTGCTTTCAGGTGCTGACCTGAACCTAGACAAAGAACTACTGAATTATTAATTAATTACTTACCTGTTTTGTCAACGGCTGCTTTGCGTTTTTTGTGGAGTTTTTCACTACCTACAAAAATATCAATTAAAAACTTACCTGTTTTGGTTCTGTTTCTGGGTTTTTTAAAATTAACTTCTTCCGACATCGTTTAGACATGTTCGGCGATGTAAAAGGACGTGCTCTCCAATCGACGTGATGCACAACACTAATCGCGGGAAGCTCGCGTTGGGTGCGGTACGAGGTCCGGGGGGATATGGGACGTTTTAGCCTCGTTCCGCACTGCATTAAAATTATATTAATTCAGTGCGGTACGAGGCCTAAAACATCCGGTACCAAGGTAGGTATACCACCGAGTCCGGGACCATTAGCGCATCTCAAATATACATTTATCTCTTTTCTATACTGCACCAAATCAAAGCTATGCCCTTCGCACGACAGAGATGTTCACGTTTTTCCTTGCCGCACCACAAGGAAGTTGCATGCGGGGTGATTTAGGCCTCGTATCGCACTTAACGTGTTGCTTTTGCTACGAGCACAATAAGAAAATACATGGGTTCACTTCCATTTACATAGTTAGGTATATTTTTTGAGCCGCTTTTCCTAAATATATATAAGAACATACCTACCTATAATATAATTTTTATATTTGTGTTGCTAGTCATCCATAAAAATAGTGGGAGAAACTGCCTGTTTGGTGTTGTGGACTAGGTTAGTGTGTTATTGACTGTTTCAACAGGAATTCTCACAAAGTTGGTAGATCGTAGCCTTAGTATGGGGTCTACCATAGATATATGGGGTCTACAGACTCCCTAAGCACAAAATCCGCAGTTTCGGACGAACTTACGGGCTCGTATCTTCGTTGAAGATCATAGAGAGTAGTCAGTCTATCAAAAAGTACTCTGAGGAGTAGAACGAACGTGGTCCGCCCCTATGGGACTTCTAGGTACCTAGTTAACATAACAAGTGAAATGTGAAGATTACTTCTTCTAACTACTACTACTTCCTGCTAAGTAATATTATAAATGCGAAAGTTTGGTGAGGATGGATGGATGTTTGTTAATCTTTCACGCAAAAACCACTGAACGGATTTTTCTGAAACTTTATATATAGCTTATACCTACTTACATTAAAATAATACATAGGACACTTTTTACCCCGATATTCCTGCGGGATCGAAACTTATGCGGGTGAAACCGCGGGCCGCATTAATCCAGTCAGCTACCTCCATAACAAATTTTATCAAAATTGGTCCAGCCGTTTGCGCGTGAAGAAGTAACAAACATACAAACACGCAAACTTTCGCCTTTATAATATTAGTGTGATAACAAACTATCCAGTAAAGCTCTCTTGTCACCTGCAGACTTGTTGCCAACCGGAAACTATTATGAAAGTAGTCATCTTGAACTTGTTTCAACAACTGTTACCAGTTGTCCTCCACCTACCATTGATCCTTACTGCTGACCCCACAGATCATAGCGATAGTGTTAGTAAGTACCTACCTAAGTTTGTCATTCACTCGAGTTATAAAACCTTTTTGGTCGAAGTAAAGGTACTTGCAGACCTGGCACTTTTTTGATGTTTGTTTGGTCAGTGGGTCGTCTTAGGGGCGGAGTGTAGGAGTTGGAGTATACGCTTAGGGGCACTATGAGCAGCAAAGAAAACAAAAAAAAAAAAAAAAAATTTAGGCCAAAAAAAATTTTTGGGACTTCAACAAAAGAGATAAGTAAGTATGCATGATCGTCGGATATAGTTGAAGTTTAGTAAGAAACCGATGGATGTTCTCGAATAAAATTTAATTTTATTAATAGACAACAAACGGCTCATTTATCAAATTTTTCAGTCGACAACATCCATCAGTCTCTTACTAAGCTTCAACAATATCCGATGAGCCTGAATACTTATCTCTTTTGTTGACTGTACTTGGTACCTAACCCCCTTATTCATAATCCTATTTTATCTCTATTTTAGCTAAAATAGGTTTATAGAACGTTTGTCTTTATCTGTCACGTTGTCATTTCTGTGTGTAAGAAAGAGACAAACCCCATTTTAACTAAAATAGGTTTGATAAGTTTTATGAATAAGGGGGTAAGTATATATGTAAAGATGAGATTTTAACATGGATTTATTACTAGGTACCTAATTGTTGTCCTTTTATCAATCTTAGGTACCTATGTCTATTTTAAGATGAGGTCTCATGCCCTCTCCCTCGCAGACAGACACACCTTAGCCGTTGGTCTATATCTGCACAATCTGTACAAGCCTTTACACGAAAAGTTAAGGCGCGCACACACGCGTGGGGCACCTCGCAAGTCGCACCAACGCAACGTGCGCGCGATAAGGCCGTATCTACACGATCATCACGCGTCGGATGCTGCGTCCTAACACAGTCTACTGGGAACACATTCAGTTGTCATAAACTGTGAAGAGCAGTTCGCGAGCGAAATTATAAGATTAGAGGATGTTTACCTATGTTAGGTTTTAGGTGTTACGTTTTATTTATTATTTATTTATTTTACCAATTATGTACACACATATATAAACAGACAAGAAAAAAACAGAACAGAAAAATAGGTACAAAGGTGATGCTTATTTCATAAGAAATCTCTTCCAGCATACCTGCGATAGGACAAGAAATAAAGAGATGTAGACAGCGTGTTAAAGAGTAAAAGACAAAAAAAAAAATACATAAAACCTAAAAAAACAATTCACTTAATAAAACTAAACAAATAATACAAGAATATACTTACATACATACAAATAAACAAAGAAAAAAAAAACCGAGTGTGCTAATGACCACACAACTGAAGTGAAACTTCAAACGTATTTGGCTATGAGAGGAAGAGAGAAAGAAAATGTGCGCGCGCACTGCTTTCTCTTGCTTATATCCCCCACTCAACTCCCGTTCGCCTCGCCCGATCACACTTTTCGTAACGCTTACGTCACGCGTTCGCCAGCTTACACCCCAAGTCAAGCGTGCGTAAAGAAGTTTCACTTCAAAAATAAAATTCAATACTTACTGCATAACGCACAACTGAAAAAAAAGACAATCAAAAATATTAACGAACGATTACAAATTAATGTACCTATTCCATTGCTAAACTTTACCAAGTAGAGTATTGCGTGTATACCTCTTCCACCAATAGTTCGCGTATTTATTTTGTTTGCTCGACGGTCCATATGTCACTGCAGGAATCCAGCAGAATATCGGCATCATGGCTCTTGCTTAACAGCTGACTAACAGCTAACAGCTGGCATGGTTTTTTTCATGTACTTTCGTGTTTCTTATTCTGTGTTGCAACAAATAAATGATCTATCTATCTATCTACCACTACTTTAACGAAGTATAACACGCAACGGCAGAAAGTAAAATCCCAAAAACCCCAACTGGCCCCATAAAGCAACCTCACACAATCAGCAACAATAAAACCGTCCAGAATCTAACATCTTTACTGTACTCCATAAACAACATTTTTTTTACCAACAATTACATGAACAGCATACACCAGTAATTGGGTACCGAGTACCAACACTAGCACGATGGCATCTCGAGGTGTCACGTACGTAATTGGTCGCTTGCTATCTGATTGTCGTCGTGTTATTCACCCACTTAGTAGTTTTGTATGCTAAACTAGTTTTTATGATGACTGGGCGAGCAGGCGAGCTGGCAAGCTGAGGTGCAGCGCGAAACGTTCTACAGATGTACTTAGGATAAGGATATAAGCAGTGTCAGCGTTGGTTTGATAAACGAGGGAGATTGGGAGCTAGTTTGATGCCCATTCATGTTGCGAAGACGATGGAGATTAGGTTCTATTTGGATTGGTATCGGAAATATCAAGGTTTAACTTTTAAGCTTAGTGGGTGCCTAATTATACTGTGGCTTAGGTCAAGTTTAAAGTCTTTTCAATGAATTTAAATGGTGTTAATGTCAAGAGCATGACCATAGATTTTGAATGGACATTGAGATCGGACGGTGAATGTAGTTTTCATACTGACGTGAATGAAACCATTTGAACGAATATCTCCATGTTTTTCTTTTCTCCCCACGTGAAGCTTTTATTGTTGTAAAATACTTCTTTAAGTATTTCTTTATCTATCTTCTCTCTTTAGAGAATATTAGATTTTTTGCATGTTTGTTTGTTACCTACGAAACTAAAACAGCTGAACGGATTTGGATGAAACTTGGCACATAGGTAGACCTGGAGATGGACATAGTATACTTTTCATCCTGAATCGCAGACCAAGTCGCGGGTAACAGCTAGTTACAAGTAAAGTTAGAATAAGTCATAAGTAATTAGAGTTTAAATTATTTTTCCTTTTTATTGGCGCATGGTTAGATTGCGATCTTGTCAATAATTTTGCAACACTTCAAGCTATGTTCAAAAGTTGATGGTACCTAATTCGATTGGGAGACTTCAAGCGATACCTACTTACCAACCTGCACTGGGCCCGCCCGCGTGGTGAGTTACGGCCCACACCCCCTCTCCGAGAGGAGGCCTGTGTCCCAGCAGTGAGAACATTATAGGCTCATTATTATGCTGTATTTAAAAATAAAAGTAATAGAAATGGGTAGGTAAGTATGTCGGTACAGAGTTCCTCCAAAAATTTCATACTCGGCAGCCATGATGATCTAAAACATCTAAACCACAGATAACCACGTTATACACTCTAACTTACAAATACCTAACCTATAACAGGGTGAAGGCAAAGAATATCGAAAGAAAACAATTCTCATTTTGTCAATAGATTTATCTATATATTTTAATGAATAATTTTTAATTACAACTGTTGCAAAATTACAGTCTCCTTCCATTTCACAAAGCTTTAACTTTTTTTTTGTAGAAAAATGGCAAAAGAACAATTCTTTATTGCAATCAAATCACTGTTTACCGTGACAACTGTAATTGTAAGTAAATATAGATATAAAAGAAAATAAACAGTTTTGTTTTTGGCTTTAGTACATACTGACCTATGTTGATATACCACACTTTTTGCGAAGCATGGTGATTAGTCATTATTCCATACGTTCGTTTGTGGTAATTATTAAGGAGTATTTTATCCAGAACTGCATAACTATTCACAATCATCCGACAGGCTATCGTATCGAAAATGACACATTTCGATAACCTGATTTGCCTTTCCCCCGACAGCCAACAGCTGTCGAAAGAATAGCGGTTGTCTATTTGATTTAAACTGACAAAATTTTTGGGTTTTGGACTTGTGTATAGCATTTAGAGTGATCTTACGATAACAGTGATTGATGTTCGATACGGTACGGAAGCGAATCGAGTGGTTGTGAATATCATAGCTATTCTGGTCAATTATTCAATATTAGGTGATATGAAAAAGCCTTACTTCTAGATAATTCCATTTTTTTAAAGATGTTGCAGCTAGATACGCTAAAATGGGAATTCTGGTAAATACCTAGAGCCTTATCCAAGTGTCGGTCTTAGTTAAGCTTCTTGGAGTTTAGCTAAACAACGGGCTTGAATATCTAACTGAATGTCGCCTACAGTAATTATTTATGTATTGCACGAAAATATAAATATGTCAATATGTACTAAAACAGTTACTTCTATTAATTACCGAACATTTGTTATCCTGCTTAAGTTTAATGAAATTCCATGGAAAATTATATTCATTTTATAGTTATTATAATTATATATTTTGTATTTTTAACTACAATATTTATTAACTATATATTACAAACTTTAACTTACAGTTAGATTTTTATCAATCGTTTTTTTTTGCGCGCGTCCAATTGTTGTTTTCTTCGGAAATCAATTTTTTTATATTTTGCCAATTGAAGATAAGATTTTACAAATAAGTACCAAATTATTTAACCTTCGTATATACAGTGCCTTATATTTTCGATATTATAATTCGTGTTGGTTGATGTTGTTTGATGTTTAATTAATATTTTTTGCTTGTGATAGAAAATGTAATAATTATGATTTGTATGCTATTGAATATTGCACTCAAATATTAGGTGTTGCTTGCATTTTAATATTATTTGTGAGTTCTCTAATAGTTCAACATAAGTCACTGTCTACCGGAGCAATATGCAATTTTTCTTAAATTTCTACCCAATTTTCACCAATTTCGCAGAATAAATTGAATCCAAAAAGGTTTAATTATTTTTTTTATTTTAAGAAAGCAGCAATCGGACTCGCGCCATCTCACAGCACAATTGACAAAACATATTTTCAAAATATGTCTATTTATTAGTTAAACACGTAAATATACCTTATAAAATGTATTTACAAAATAAAGCGATATTAATTATATTTTTAATTATTCAAAGTGGGAAATGAAATTAATCTTTCGACAATACGGTTTGTAGTGGTGACGTTACAAAAATATCGACCAAAATCAAACGTCAAATAAAATAGAAAAAATAAACTTTTTTTTAATAATTTAAAATAGAAAGAAACTAATCAACAAAACAATAAAATTGAAAATAAAGTAAAATAAATCAGAAACTTTTTATTTTCAAAATCTAATTTGTAAGTAGGTATGGCGAAACAATCATATAATTTCTACGTAGCCTTTGAATGGCCTACGGTCATTGAACCGTCTGTTTCCGAGGTAAGGAAATAGGCGATAACCTTATACAGGTAAAAGTCAATAGAAAATCGCCATGCAGAATTGAAAAAAAAAGAGACACCACATGTGTGTGTGTATGTGTTACAAAGATGTTTAACACAACAACAAGTTTTTGTTGGGTATACCTATAGTATTGGATGTAGTACCAGTAGTACACCTAGTAGTACAGGTTGGTACACCTCTGTCCAACCCTCCGGGGAAACAAGGCGTAATGTTCCGTTATGTTATTATGCTAAACTTTTTACTAACCATCCCTTTATCTAGCGATGAGGATATGTATTTTATTTTTAAGTTCTTTTCCTCGAAATCCTGTAAATTGTAATACACACGCAGGTACAAGCATTTATTTTCAAGATTTTTTTTTTTTCTTAGCACATCACATCTACAACCCGTGGGCAGTCGAAATCAGAGTATTAATTTAAAACTATTGCTATTGCAGTGTTGCTATGTGTCGCTAACGTGAGGGTTGCTACGATTGACGGGCGATGTCGCGAGGACAAACAAACTAGGAATTATGGGATTTGTCAAAAGGAGCAAAGTGACTACGACATGCAACATAGATAAGTTTTTTTATAAGATTTGAACATAGACTGAGTTTTTTTTTTATACGGGCTCAGGCCCTTCTATCCTTAAGCTTTTCGTAGACTCAGGTCTAGGAAAAGCTTAAGGTTTGAAGAGAATACAGGAGTCATGTCGCGACATCGTCCGTCCACAGAACCTTACATCGTGAATCCTAATGTAAGCTTAACTATTTACAATCAGTATACGAATATCGACCCGAATAGAACTCGAAAGGAAAAACAAAATAGGAACGATACAAAACGTCGGCCGCGGCCCACCATATAAATACACGGTATGTACAGTACTAGCGATCAGTCCGTGGTCTCCACGTCCAGCCCGTTCACCATGCGCTCGATGCTCTTCAGGTCCGAGGCGGGCGGCGTGGCCGGCGTGGTGGAGCTGGGCGCGTCGGGCGGCGGGTCGGCCGACGCGGCCCGAGTCGGCGGCGAGCCGGCGCGCGGCCGGGCCGGCGACGAGCTCAGGGACCGCGCGCGCGGCGCCACCTGCTCGAACGCGGACCCCAGCCCCGGCAACGCGTACGGCTGAAACCTATGCGCCTTCCCCAGCGGCGTACCGTGAGGACCCGGCGGCGCCGGCGGCGGCGGCAACGAGTACTGTTGCAGCAACGGATGAAGATTAAACAGTAACCCAGGAGGCATCTGATGCGGCGGGAAAAACGGCGGCGGGTACAGCGACGGCGGGTATAGGTACGGCAGCAACGGCGGGTGCACCGGCGGGCCCAACGACACGTCGGGGGCCGGTGAGGGGCGCGAGGGGCCCGCGGGGGGCGAGGGTGCGCGCCCCGCCGAGCACGACGAGTCGGAGCCCGCCTCGATGCCCTCCTCCGCGCCCGAGTCGCCGCCACCACCGCTCGAACTGAACCAGGCTGTAAGAGAAGGGTGCTTTAGAACTAAGAAGCTTATGTCCATCTGTGTGGACAAGCTATGAATGATCCTCATCAGGTCTTTACAAGAAAGTGCAGAAGAGACAGTTCCCCCCACACGACGCGACAACGCGATGCGACTCTATATGAACAATTTCTATGAAAACTTCATGGAAATTGTTCTACTAGAAGCACGACGCGCCTGTCTACGGAAGCCCTGAAACCCTTTTTCCGTGTGATAGGTAAGTGCCGAGATTCACCATTGGAAGGTACGCATTCTGGGCAAAATTGCCATTCAATTCATCATAACATGTCACATAAATAATACAGCGTAATTTTATGTTAACAACAAGCAATATGAAATTAGACCGATATCATTATCGACATTACACAACGCAATACGAATGAACGAATGAACTGAATCACTCAGCGAATCAATCAAACTATACAACCCTGTAAACGCTTGCGTCCGGAAATCACCCGTCACCGATACAGTTACATAAATCATGGTCCATAATATTAACAAATACACTATATTAACAAATACAAATACACTAGCCAGTAATATGTACAATGAAGCTATTATTTATGTTCTAGGATTTGACATCGTTTAGACAGAGGTAAAACGGTTGCATTGTCGAACTCAGTTGTTGTCATGATCATATACTTATACATTCAAACAAACTTGAAAACCTAACTAATTCTAAAGTCAAGTTACCTAGCCGTTTTGATTGTTCGGCCAAAATATATTTAAGTTGACATTGCATTGCAAACGATAAGGAATTCGGGAACTGGAGAAAAGACACGCATGACCTGTTCAAAATGTTCGCCTCCTCCGAAAAACTTAGTCTAAGTATTTAAATCATGCGCCATGTATTTTTTTTTTAATACAAATCCATTTTTGCATTCATTTGGCGCATGGCCTATCCGGAGATTGTGAAACAGGATCTCAGTATTGCAAAATAAAAGACAATCAAAGATACTTACAGCTGGTATTGTGCTGCGTGGACGTCGTCGGTGGGGGCGGACTGGACGGCCCCCCCACATCGAGCGGTCGCTCATCGTCGTCGTCCCGATTGTCCGAACGCGCCGTCAGCATCGCCTGCCTGCGGTACACCGACAGACTACTCGTGTTATTTACTTATTTAATCTACCAATCATTTGCGAATTCCAAATTCCAAAGACATTGTATGGAACGACCAAAAACATCACGGGGAACGATCAAAAGTATCATTAATTCTACAGGACAGCCAAAATTGACCCAATGTTGTAGTGGTCACATATGGGAGAATTTTGGTCAACACGGGGTCTGAAATGGATAATTTTTGGACAAGTGGGTTTCGTTCTACGCTCTAGAAAGATCCTACGGTAGCATGTACACTGATGGACCTTTTTTTTAAACCTTTATGGAGCTCAAAGACAATGGACAGACACAGTTTACCTTCAAATCTTGAATTATCATAATCAAAGGTTTGGCTCGACATTTTCTAATAGATATTTTGTTAAGTACCTATTATTTTTGGTATATATTAAAGTAAATATGTGTATTATAAGCTTATAACCTACTTGTGTACCTATTTTATTTATAATTCATTATGTTATCTTTTTATTATTACTTATTAACTCCTGTTAAACAGAGCACCTGCCATCTTAAATCTACACAACCATTGGTTGACTGGTAAATAATGCTTAAGACCGCCTTTGTACCTTATTGTGTGCGAGAAGTTTAAATATATAAATAAATAAATATTCCCAAAACAGCCTAAGGTCTTATGCTTAACATGACTTTAAACTATACTTCACAGAGAAAACTAAAAACAATTTTAAACCATCGAAAATGTCTTTGGGACGTGGGGTGTGAATCATTTGACATTTGAGGTAATGGGTCGCATCGACCCCCGACCGCCGGCGAAAGGTTAATCATCTTCTAATGATGGTGAAATTTGAGACACCGTCGCGACGCCATTACTACGGTGTTTTAGCTAATAGTTTCGTAAAGGTGGCGGTGGTAGTGAAATGGGACGCCATTTTGGAAAAGCCGCGAAAAGTGGCGGTTGATTGCTTTCTTGAAAGTGTTTTGGCGGTAAATTGAGTGGCTTGAACGGTGTTAACGACACTGTCATTTAAAAGGAATAAGAGAAATTGTTAATTTTAAAGGGGCTTATGGCTGAATGATAACCAGTCGCACGGGTCGATCAAAAATAAATGATGGGTGAACATCTGTTATATACATATATCGAGACCCCTCCATGCCTCGGAAAGCACATTAAGCCGTTGGTCCCGGTTCTCATTCGTCAGATCTTTGACATTCGTTACCGGTAGTCGTAGTTAGAAGCCCAAGTCTGACAACCAGTAAGACTGGTTGCTGGTATTGTGTTACACAGTAACTGGGTTGTAGAGGCCAGATAGGCAGTCGCTCCATGTAAAATGCTGGTATTCAGCTGCATCGGGTTAGACTGGAAGCCGACCCCGACATAGTTGGGAAAGGGCTAGGCAGATTGATTGAGTAAAAGAAATAGTTAAGTGAGTGTAAACAACTAAAGTAAATGACAAATGAAATCTGATGAAATTTGCCACAAAAAAAACACTTTATTATCGACTCATCATAAATTCATTTTAAATGCCCAACAAAACAACATGTCCCAACAACAATTTTTCAAATTCTAAAACAGAAGGGTTCAGCAGTAAGCAGAACATATCAATTCCCCTCCCGCGTTAAATGCGTACAATATTTTTAAACTGTACCGAAAAAGATAAAAGATTCGACCCAAACGTTTAGCTCACCCCAAAAAAGACAAAAAGCTAAAGCAATTATTTGCCTTGTGTCGCCCGTTGAACAAACAACTCTTTATCATTTGCATTGTTTTACTGATCCCTAAATACGGTC
Organism: Amphipoea lucens; assembly: GCA_947508005.1. Taxonomy (NCBI): domain Eukaryota; kingdom Metazoa; phylum Arthropoda; class Insecta; order Lepidoptera; family Noctuidae; genus Amphipoea; species Amphipoea lucens. The sequence continues at coordinate 5,029,366 of OX382376.1, read as the reverse complement.
CCATCTTGGGTTTCGGGGTTCCGTGGTGAATTCGTTTTATTAACTCGTCTCATTGTCGACTGATAGAATTTAATTTGTGCCACCCCTTGGTGTGTAGGGTTGGTGCTGTTTAGTTTTCGTTATGAATATTTATTTTTATTTTGTGAAATTGTAACAGTAGGTACATAATCTGTCAACTTATTTAATGTTTTTTTTTTGCCAGCGTGAAATATAAAACAGGTTCTCTAAAGTTAAACGTTCTTATTATCCTGTTCTTATGAATGGTAAGCTAACTTTAAGACAACGCAGAGTTTTGCATAACAAAACTGTATTAGGTATGTTTTGAAAAGTACCTATCTAACAAAGATCAATTCCTAGCTATACCAACCAGTGTTAGCTATGTCGTCGTGAAGAAATGGTTACAGAGCCAAGATCACGTGTAACTGAAGAAGCAAAATTGACTTGACATAGAAAAAAAATGCCTCAAAAAAAAAAGTCGTGACCCAAAATTAAACTGTCAAAAATGTCATTCAAATTTTTGTCATCCCTAACTTAAACTGTTCACATTAGGGTGTCCACCTTACAATGTAAACTTGGGATACAGGGGTGGCCCTGCCTTGTAATTTTGCCAAATTTTTATCCCTTAAAGCGTCGCGGTTAGTTCGGAAGCCGCATGGGGGCGCCACACGCTATTCTTGTGGAGACAAGGACAGTATACTAAGTAGGTGTTTTGATTCTTGTGTTATTGGGGTTAAAGGAAATGTAAGCTACTTTGTTTTTTTGTGGCTGGACTAAGGAGAAGATCTTGTGAAGGTCGCAGGGCTTAAGATGTAAGATGTTTGGAATAGTTCATTATAAGGACTTATAATTAATCCTTTGGGGACTTTGCAGCACTCCCCTCATTATAATTTAGAGGAGCGAGGATTTGTTTGTCGTGATGATAATGAGATTACTTAGTTTTATTTCTGATACTTTTTTTTTAAGGGCTCCAGGTACCCAGTACAAGTATAGACTAAGATTTTTTTTAAATATGGTTGACGCTGACCTAATTCTTTCCTGAATTTTGTTCCCTGAATTTAAGTAGCAGAGTCTGAAATGGCGGAGATTCTCAGCAATGGGTGGCGTTTTACAATGAACTGCATTGATATTTTTAATTATTTTAATGCTTATTTGCCAATTAACTTTAGATAATAATATGTCATGTCACTAATATAAAGGCGAATGTTTGTGAGTGTGTTTGTATGTTTATTTACAGTATTTTACATGGGGCGACTGCCTATCTGGGCTCCACAACCCAGTTACTGGGCAATAGTGGTAATACGAAACCCCTAAGGACCTTACGTCTTTACCAACAAATAAAAGCTTTTTATAGAGTATTTTTCCCCGTCGCCGTTAAAACATAAAATAATGAAATGACCCACACCTTTGAGTCTCTAAAGTGACCTCAAACCCGTAGGACCCGTCTTAATTAGTAGCTTGCGACAGAAAAGGGCATTCTCACTGCGGTGGGCGATATCAAAGGGGTACAGCCTCGTGTAGGCCTTAGGTATGTCGCATATCCGTCTGATATTCGCAGGAATGTGGTAGGGTTGTCCGGGTATACAGTGTGAAGTTGTCTCTCAAAATACGATTTTCAAATATCAATAAATGCAGTGACAGTTGTTATTTAAATTGATCCCAAAACTCTTTTGTGTATTCTTCGTTATTTCGTATACTTAAAATGAATCTGTACTATACAGGTTGAAATTGAAAACATGCGACAAATCGAAATGGGAGATTGTACTCGTCATTATAAACAAATTTTGCTGTGGGACGAAAGCTAAAATCACGAAAAAAAAATCAACTGTTCCCTACATTTATGTTCGCATAACTCGTCAAAATGCAGGGAACAGCTGATTTTTTTTCGCTTGTTCAGGTTTGGTCCCATAGTAAAAATTGTTCATAATGACGAGTACAATCTCCCATTTCGATTTGTCGCATGTTTTCAATTTCAACCTGTATATGTACATATATTGATGGTGGTTATGAAGGGTAAAATTTGAGCTGGAAGTTCTTGTGAAGGGAAGACATCCTCGAAAGGGAATGCGAATAGCACCTGCGACTGGAAAACTAATAAAATGTATTAATTTTTAAACAAAATTCTGAACGTATGGAGAGTTTGTGCGACGCTAACACCATATTATTATTTATTAGTAGGGTGGGACGCTTCCCAGCTAGATGGACCGACGACCTAAAGAAGGTGGCTTGGACACACTGGGTGCGAAAGGGCGGCGGACAGGGTGTTGTGGCTAGCCTGGGAGAAGCCCATGTCCAGCAGTGGACGGCCACAGGCTGAGTTGAGTAACACCATGACGGTAACTGAACGTAGAGAAAAAAACTGCAAAAGATTTCCATTGAATATGCACCGCAGAAGTTAACACGTTTAGCCGCTAACTAGCTTTCTTCACCCGAAATAATATCCAAATGTTAAGCCACGTAAACTTTCGTTCCTAAATCAGTTTATTTCACAACAAAATCCGGAAGCCCTTTCACTAAACCAACCTTTTTTCTCACTCTACCCACGGCCTCATTACTTTAACTAAACAACAATATAAATTATTTAACGCTGGCAGCCCTATAGCCGGATGTGTTATGCGGCATGTGTCCGTGGCCCGGTGGCGGCTTTTCCGAGCGCGGCGTTTGTCAAAACGCTCACGTTTCCCGCGCTTCCGGCCGCCATTTTGTGAAGATTCGTCCGCAGCGTCCGGCACGGCTGCCGTCCGGCTACCGTCCGGCAATACGTTGTGTAAGCGCATTTAGGATCGCTTCCGCTACCGGACGTGGTCGGTTCATGTTATTTAGCGGTTTGGAGGTACCCTAGTGGATATTGGTGGTGTTTGGTAATTTAGAAGGAAAGTACCTACCTACATTTGTGAAAACGGCTATTGCACTTTTAATACATCAACACCTAAACCTAAGACATTCTCAAAATCGTTTTAAAAATACGTATTGACCAATTTCAAAAGTGCAAATGTATTAATAAATCAACTGCCTTCGAGCTCTATTTAAATTGTAATTCAAATACCTGAACACCAACCTCGTTTTACGTTTTTTGTATCTGAACATTAACATTTGTTCGTTAACAGAAAGTAGGTATCTTTTAACACAATTAGCATTTCAAACTATTTACCGCCAAACTTCAATTGCATTAACAAAACGCTATCCTAATTCGAGCTAACGATGCGCGCCATAACAGATGGGTATCGCCCGCTAATTGAGCTCTTGTTCGAATTTCAAATAAGGTAGCGGAACGGCAACCTATCCCCACAGCCGAGCAAATTATACGGCGAAGAAAAAAAAAAACTAAAGCTGATTTTATCGCGGAAATCCAATTTTCTCCCTAGCACGCCAAAGACGCTGGAAAAAAGCGCCAAGTCGAATGACTCCACCATTTCGAGCGTTACCCACCGTGTTTAAACCCCGAACACGAATAAGGAGGCGCCCGATTGGTTTAATTTGAATTTTCAACGGCTCGGGACTCGGAACGACGCCCTGTCCTAATTAATTCTGAAGATTCACAGATACCACGCTAATTTAGTTAGCTTTTAACTTTACTTAAATAGTCAGTCGGCAGTTTGCGCCGCCATTTGTCTTTTTGAAGCCCACCTACCAAGTGGAGTTTTATATTAATAGATATTTTTTCCATTCGTTCGGTTTACAAGGTAATAAATTAAGCAATTAAGTATTAAAATATAGGGAAGGGACTATTAAGTGATAGTTTTGATCGTTTATTTTTATTTCGGGCTCGTTAAGTAATTTTTTATAAATGTACCTAGTTGTGTGGCTAGTTGCGTTGTCTTTGATTGATTTCGAAAATGGAAAGAATCTGCTGTGTCATGGAGTAGTAAGTAAATGGAGTTATTATAATCATATTCCAATTTTAAATGCTATTCGTTATTAAACTTCTGTCATTGGCTGAAACTGTATAGACGCGTAATATTTCCCATTTCTAATTGGTTATTGACGCCATGACGTGCGTCAGCGTCTAACTCCATTGACTTGCTACTGTGTTGTGGGGGAGTTCCAATTAGTTCCAAGGGTTAGGTACTTACTTCTTCTCTCGTTTGCCGGCTCCCGTGTCCCGGAAGCCTTTCGCGAACGGATTGTTGTCGATCTTCAGTTGTGTTATCTGTGAACAATTAATAAATTAGACATTGGTTTTTTATGTAGGAAAATAGTTTTCTTGCTAAAAATTTGCCTACAGACTTCAGCCATTTACTGCAGTCAATATGAATTTGTATTATGATTAGCATTTTCATAAACAGGGTGTCAGAGATACACGAATTTCAAGCTTAAAAAGTGCTTTCACTCCAAACCTATCAAAAGTATTTCCTTGAAAACTTACCTATACCTACTACTAAAATTTCTATCTTGCTTGTAATTATTTCTATGTAGTTAATTTTATTATGTTAGGAAACCTGAGATCTATATTACCTACTTGAATCATGATTGCATATAATACAATTATATGATTGTAATAAAACTATTCAATTTACTTGTGGTTACTAATACGGGAAGTAATGAAAACGGTTGTAAAATTTTAATGTCGTTAAAATATTAATCTACTCGATTTCCTTCAGAAACTGGGCAGCTCTAGTTAGTCATAATAGGATTCAGAAACTCAGGAACCATGGTAGTCATTTAATTGAAAACACTGAGGGCTTAACTTGACTTACCTTTAATCAATGTTTTCGGTTCCTTATATCTATTTAACACTGAAATCGCATGAAAATATTACGAGAAAGAAGCTTATTTTATAGAAAACTTATGCTACCCAATAATGTAATGAAACTATCATGCTCCTTAATTTCAATCAGATGCACGAATAACATAGTCGTAATATTGAAAGTCAGATCAGTTAGATAACGGGGCTTGAAACCACTCTTGGTGATACAATTTTTTATTGCGACAAATGAAAATTTGTAAAAGAAACAAGGTGATCACTACGACTCTTTTTTTTCCAAGAAAATGAGTCTGTGGGCGTAGTACTATTATATTTTGTCTTTTCCCTAAAGCGAATCTATTACAAACTAACCAGTTTCTAATACATACATAATTATTTGTACACATACTTAACACGTAACACATAAAAAAGAGAGTAATGCTTACCTTCTCATTCTGATACGCGGTAACCGCTATGAACTCCGTCTCTTTGAAGACGTAAGTCCTGAAGGTGGAGTAGGGCAGCTTCAGGATATCGTTGGCCCTCACCAGGTGGAACCTGGGCTGGTACTTGTGCATCGAGTTCAGGATCGTCTGTGTAACACACTTTAGACAGCTTAGGAAAGTGCTCGCAAGGCTCACGTGTGAGTAGGATTGGTAATTGTGGGGTTAAAATGGTATTTGAATCTTTTAAATAAAGCATGGTTTATTTTACCCCTCTTGAGCAAGCGTGATGATCAATGCTTGTGCTTACTCTGTATGACAAGAAGCGTTTAGGCTGGTATTTATATTTCATTTTTTCAAAGGGTTGTCAAAATGTCAAGATTCATTTGATTTTCACAAACTTAATTATATTTACCCATTGTTATGCAGATAAAACGCGAGAAGCTTTCAAATTAGAAGCGAAGCCAATACGAGTCCAATGATTCCGGAAAAGATTAAGTAATTTTAATCGAAATAAAATTCTGATGACGTTAATGACATTTAGACAGCTCCTGACATTATGCCAACTGGCACCAAGATTGTAAAACGCTTATACAAGTAAGAGTTGCATCCGAAAAGAGCAAAAACAAGATTCAAGCGAAGATTCTATTACATCATTTACGTTAGTATTCAAACGATTAGGTTCTAATGCTAAACTAATAATCTTTATGTAAAACATGACAGCTGCGTATTTATCGCCATTCACCTCACACGCATGAGGCATATAAACAAGCGAATTTTCTAGCATATTCCAATAGTTTACAACACTGATAATTTACGATTACTTTACTAGACAAGCGATTGACAAGGGCCTATGCAGTTCTGTTTTCTGATAAATCACGAAGTATTTAAAGAAATGAAGTTATATATTACGGGGGTATCGATCGAGACTGATCTTTTCGATGATCAATTTGTTCCAAACATTGAAACATTTGCGCATCGCATATTTTGACTATTTTCAATGCTAATGTGCTGACATTAGCGCTCTGTTTACTTTTTACTCTGTGTCTATTTTGGAAACTTAATGATGAGACTTTTGACTTTTCTTTTCTTTATGAAACTCTTAGGTACTTTTGTGAAAAATAACACAACATAAGAGAAAATGTCTAACAACTCGGTCGATCCTGCTATCAGTAACCTATTACAATAATAACATATCTTTAAAATTCCGCTGACGCTTCCACCCTCGTGTCATTAAGTATCATTATCGTCTACACCTATGAATGATGCATGAACACATCGCGATCTTTTAGCGTGATCGCGTTCAAGGAAAATTAGCCTTAAATTGCAACAATAATCGTGTGATCGATGGGAATTGGCTCGCTTTTGTAATAAAATTGTTATGACTAGTTGTGACTCGCGATGTTGCTCATGTTATTAGCTGGGGTAAAACGTAATTACTGATTAAGTATAAGGAAGGAAGATACTTATGCATGATTATCTAGCTAGGTAATAGTTAGGCCCAGGGATTTTGCGATAGAAAATTAGTTTTCAGGGAAGGAAAGAATCTACTCCATTTTCTTTACAGGGGTAACAAGTTTCGGTAAATCGATTATGGTTTGATTTTGTGTTTGGATGCTCTTCGAAAACGTATCTAATCTTAATTCCTTCCTAATAGGTACCTAGTATATTATAAGTAAGAAATATTGACACACACTTTTTTTTGTAATTTCTACGTTTTTAGAGCGGTCTAGATCACTCGAGCTAAATTCTCGATTTTTATTATATAATAATAAACGATAAAATGACAGCTGCAGCAGCTGTGATCGACCTTTTTTGTCAACATTACATTATTTAGTATGCCTATGTGCTGTCATTTTGGTCTAGCAAATTAAAAATCAGAGTTTAGATTTGATGACGACACTTGAGGGACAAATCCCGGAACCACTGTACTTCCTCACCCGGCGCATTTTGATAGTAGGTAGTTTTTTTGGATAGAATAAACCCTTTTTAGTGTAATTTGAAAACCGCAAATTGTGAAAAACCATAGGGGCCGAGAAAAAAATTCCGATTTTTTTTTTTCTCTTAAAACCTGCGATTTTTATAGTAACTATTTTTTTTTAGATAGAATAGACCCTTTTTAGTGTTAATTTGAAAACCGAAAAGTTCGCAAAACCATAGTGGCCGAGAAAAAAATGTCCAATGATTTTTGTAACCTAACCTCAAAACACTTAAAAGTTGCTTAAAAGGCGTAGTAGGAGCCCCGCTTCGCGGGGCTCTATGGTCTACAAAAAAATAACCACGAAGGGGATGGTTCTAACCTAACCTGTCCGAGTCGGGGTGCCCCAAGTCCCGAGCTCGCTTCGCTCGCTCTTTCATCCTAAATTGTCATTACAAATGTGTTATTTTTGTATATTATGTTGGTTTAGTGTGTAGTGTAATCGGGAACACAAAAAAAACATAAACATGTTACATTTATGTACACATGATACATTTTCCGTAACTTTAAGATTTTTTTCTCAAAAACTATAAGTTTTCACAATGCGGGATTTTGCGAAAGTGTTTAACATAACGAAATGTAGAACTATTAAAATTGTGAAGCTTCGAATAAACGGGTGAGGAAGTACAGTGGAGCCCAAATCCCGTATTTTTAAGAACGTTCATCTCAATATGCCAAGAAAATCTCTAATTTAAGTATCTACCTATATTTTTGACATTGATTGTCGCTGAGATGAGATAGCGACTTGAATTTAATTTTTTTTGACAAGAATTGTCCTTTAATTAAATCTACGAGTTCTCTTGCACATTTATCTTCTTTATTTTTATATAATTTTTATATATCTAATTAATAATTTTTATATAATTACATAAATCATTATAATTAATGTACCCATGCAAAATATTGTAAAACATTTTAAAAGAGTAACGGTGGAGTTTCTTGCCCATTCTTCTCCATACGAAAACTACCTTTTGGAAGGGGCGACTAGAATCAAATCTATTTTTTTGACGTTCAAAAGTGCCTTTTATGTGCCTATTTGAAATAAATGCTTTGACTTTGACTATTCCAATTCCCGATTAATATAACTATTTCACCTTTAACCTAACCGTACTACGACACATATAATTTAATCCACTACTTACAACTTTTACGAAATACTAAAGTTGACAAGATCGTGACAGACAGACACGCCTTCGTTTAATATTAGATAGGTTTGACAAGCGTCGTGAACCCAGAGACACATGTTAACACACGGTTACGCCCGTGAATTATGTGTTAAAATATTACTTAATACTTAGGGCTGGCAGGAGTAGAGACTAACAAAAAAGTATGGGAAAATGATTCTACGGGGTGAAATTGAATTCATGGGCATCCTTTTAAGGGGTCATTGTAATCATCATTATGAACAACTTTTACTATGGTACGAAACCTACAATCGCGAAAAAAAATCAGCTCTTCCCTACATTTTGACGAGTTATGTGAACATAAATGCAAGGAACAGCAGATTTTTGTTTCGCGATTTTAGGTTTAGTCCCATAGTAAAAGTTGTTCATAATGATGAGTACAGTGGCCCCTTAAAAGGATGCCCATGAATTTAATTTCACCCTGTATAATTGCATGCACTGAGTATGACACGGCAGTTCTTGCATTATGAAATCATTGTGCGGAATTGTATATTATAACAAGACCTTAGCCTTCTTGGGACTGTTATTTACCTACTTACTGACACCCTCCGTTTAAAACCATTCAAAATCTGAAGTCATTTATTCAAAATAGGCTGAGAATTAGCAAGTTTTTGAACGTCAAAATTACATAAGACAGTCTACCAAAACGTCCGCCCTTCACCACTTCCTAGTGCTTCAGCTAGGTATAACATTTTTGCAATGACTAAAGTAAAGAAACTGACTATGCTAATATCCTTCTGTTATAACAAAGAAAATGCATCAATTCTTAACTTAATTTTCACACGTCAGCTAAACCGAGCACCATTTTCCATCCAATTTAAAACGTTTATCGCTTGATTCGCGACAGCCCTGTCACAACATAATGACAGGTCGCGCGACCCCGGCCACTAAATTACTACGTACCGCTGTCGCACTATACCACTGTAGCGTGGTCGCATTGTCTCCCTAACTCCGCTGTGGTCACGTAGGTAACACTTATGATTTTTGTGTTACTTGAGTTAATGTGATACCGGAGGGTCCCTTGTCATGTATTTTTACAAAATTGAGCTTTTTGTATGTATGAGTGTTTATTTTCAAAGGCTTGTTTAGAAACACTGTTTCTAGAAGAAGAGACATAGGATTGTGATCAATCATTCGAGAAAAATAAAGTTGTAGCACCCATTTTTAGATTAATGACACATCACGCAGCATCACGTCGCGTTGGAAGACCTACCACAAGGTGGACTGACGACCTTGTAAAGGCCGTAGGAACCCGTTGGATGCGAGAAGCACAGAACCGGTCGAAGTGGAGGTACTTGGGGGAGGCCTATGTCCAGCAGTGGACGTCTTTCGGCTGAATGATGATGATAACATCACGCCTGTATTGGTCGAAGTATTGCATTGGCACATATTTTTGAAGTCGATGCAGTATTCTACATTTTGGCGCCGCTTGTCTTGTCAGATAGTTTTGGTGTTCCTTCGATGTCACACCGCTAATAGTTTACGAGTTATTAGCGTTGTTTCAAACGTACCCTGTTTCAACCGTACCCAGTCTCCCTACATATTTGTGCTGCCACTTGTATATATGTATGCACCAGTTAAGTATCACATATATTTTCCGTCATAATATCTATATTAATGGATGAATCAGGCAATCAGATATTATTGCCGATCTGTTTGCTCGGCTCCTAAGAGTCCTGGCGTGATGTTAAATAGCCTTAGGTATAGCCTTCCCCAAGGATAAAAAAAAAAATCAAATCTGACAGGTAGTTCCAAAAATTAGCGTGTACAAACAAACAAACAAAAAAACTGTTCAGCTTTATTATTAGTAGGTTGATAACCTGAACTTTACAGGTATATAAACCTCCCAAGTTTCCTTGCAAGCAACTGCACAATATACTAACTAAATCCAACTCACATTTTAACCAGCACATTTCATATTACGCTCGCATACCATCTAGATATGCAACCATTGTGTCCTAGGTTGTATTGTAAAAATGGTGTTTGTATGCAAAACTGACATTGGTATTCAATGGCGGGTCTGCACCGTCCAGTACGATGGATGTATCAATATTCATGACAATGTAGGCTGCTTTTTGGTTAGCTAGTTAAGAGTAGCTTATTCTGCTTATTCCCATGATTTGAGATGTGTGTGTGATGTATGTTGAGCTGTGGTCATTAATGTGACTTTTTGTAGTTAGTACCAAATAAAGACTTGGCTAAAAGGTCCCAGCAACCAGGCCATTAAAATAAAATAAAAAAATTGTTGTTGGTATTGATTTTTTTTAGGCTGTGGACGCAATGTTTTCTAATACCTACGTATTGCTTTTCAATCAAAAATTGTGCATTAATTATAAAGTAGGTAAATTATCTATGATGCTTTAATTTTATTATCATCGGCAACCAAGTTTTTTGTTTACTTTGAAATAATGATGAATCCTAAACTTATTGTCTGTTAGTGGATGAGGCCCGCCATGCCTAGCGAGCCTCATCACCAAGTGCGGCCGATCCTACGACCGCACGTCCTTCCATTAAGGTGCGCATATTGCGTACCAGCTCTTTGAGCCTGACTGCTCGAGCGACGACACGGCCCCAATTTCGTCACTCACAGGCCCCTTCTTATGGTGGCCGGAGATCATTGAGCGCCCTTCGACGCCAGCTGCTCTTCTGGTGCGGGTGGAATGAGAGGTATGCTCTCTTCCCCTCTCCATCGCTTTCTTTGCATGCATCACCTCCTCGCAAAAAGAGGCCACAACATCCCAAGTCTTCGCTTCCGACCATGGACTGAACTACGGCCGGAAGTGAGATCGCCACCCGCACCAAGTGTCGCGACGAGGCCACAGCGCTGTTCTAGACCTAGCGGTTTAGGCTGTGCGTTTTATTTCAGGGATTTTTTATTTTTTATTGATTAGTTGTGGGCTAAATCCCACACTAACTTGGTAAGTATGTTCTTATTTTTTGTCCCACAGTAACAAAACCCCTTTCTAATAAACGTATTAGGTATATCAGATGAATAGTTACCTACACACCGATTTCTCTCTTTCAGTCGTCAGTAATTTGACTTTCGAAAGGAAGACAAAGCGTTGTGTAACTATACAGACGCTATACAACTTTTATCAGTAAGGGGATTAGTATATACTTGATTATTAAACACACTTTTCACTGACTAATTGTAGTCCCCTACAAGTTAGCGCCGACCCATTAAATTCAATTGCTCTCATTAGATCTGACCAATTGATTATGACAACATCCGCTCATACTCGGATTTCTGTTTGCTGCCAGTTTGATTGAAGAACTTCCTATGTGGATTTATACAATTAATGTTAATCAAGACAGAGAACAAATTGGAAAGATTTTTTAACGATTGCTTCGTTCTGTGATTCTTATTGTGGCGAGTAAAACTGGAAACCTAACACGCTTTGGAATAGACAGCTTCAACTTTCTGAGTGACCGATTTCTTGTCAATTCAAAAGTACGTGTAAATGGTTTCATTGAAATAAATGCTTTGAGTTTGAGTTTTAATATCGCTCTATGACCACCCATGAGTGTTTTTAACGGCAAAGATTCAGTTGTGATAAGATCTTCATATGGAACGTTTAAAGAGTTTGAAAGAGACGCGGACCAAAGGTCCAAAAAGTACAAGTCAAGCGTGTAATAAACAATATAGACAGAAGTACTTACTGGCGCACCATTTTGTAGCGGGAGACAAGTTCTCAAGACACGTTTAAGAAATGTTGCCTCATAACGACCATCAATAAGAATGTAACACACAACAAGATGAATCGCTTCACATAACGAGAGATGACAAAGAAATCTTTTGTCTTAACGAATTATTCCATCAAAATTTACAGCGCTATTAAAATAACTGCTTAAAATATCTATTTTGACGCGCTGATCATCTCATCAGGAACAAACGACACCATAAAGACATCTTTTTTTTTTTCTTAAAGCTAACGAACGACTGCATTCAACCCGAAAACGATAACATTAAAATAAAATTATAGTTGTTCCTTACGTCGGCTTTAATTACCGGGCTCTTATTGGTCCGTCCAATTTCTTTATTTTACGGTTGGACCACAAATTTATATGTAAATCGATGGCGCGGTGGTCCGGCGCCGGTGATGCATCGAGTATCGATTAAAAGTAATTGGGGGTCTCTAGGATGTGACGACATCTGGTTAATTGTTCGAATTTTGAATTGTTTTTTTTTTTTGGGAGTTTGATTGATTATTTGTTCGATAGATTTTTCCGCTGTGTTTTCAGTTCAATTCACTTGGAGAAAGTTATAATGTTACTAGTCTACCAATCCATTAAAACTTCTGAATTTATTGCAATTCGTATAATACCTACTTCAGTTAGGTACCTAAGTGTTCCAGTTAATAGTGTTTTTAGATAACAATTCAATCAGCTAACCACAAAAACATACGCTACGATTCTAGAAATTTCTTGATTAATTTAATTACATTATAGACATAAAAATAAAACCAGAATCCTTAACTAATAGTTCAAAGTACCCAGCGCGGGGTGGCGCCACTAGTCTAGCCGTTACAATCGCTTCGCCACGCTCACACATCATAAACAATAATTTTGTTGATCGTTCTTTGATGAACTGTCTATGGCGCAACTATTCATAACGTAATTTTATAAAAAAAACCGAAACATAGAACGGGTTTTACGATTTTCTGGAAACCATAAATTCGGTATCTTGTTAAGAATCGGTGAATGGTTTTACGGATTTTATGATAATTCTAAGAGATTAATATTTTGATTCATAAGTAACATTGATAAAATGTGAAAATCGTTTAATTTGATTATTCAGACTTTAATTTATTACTTTGACAGCTAAGTTAATAGAAAGTCAGCCTTGGCACCTTTGTAAATTGTCATGTTCTGTAGTTGCGCTATCCGCTACGAGATGGCGCTGCATGTTCACAACTTATTTTTAGAATGTCAACTCTTCTAATCTCTACGCTTATTTTTCGTAGCGAAGTTTAAAAAAACTCAAATTATGAAATATGGACTTAATAAATTAAATGTTTAAATTTATTTTTTTATTTTTTACGAAGTGTTTAAATATTAATTTAAGATAAAGAAAGGTTAGATTTTCAATTTTTAATTTTGAGGTTTTAGCGGCAAAATAAATACTTAACAATATTCAGAACTCGACCTATCCCAACTATATAGAATTAAATATAGAACACATGTCATATCGCATTCTAGGCGACGCATTGCCGCCCGTCGCCCCACACATTCGCGCCAAATGGCTAATTCGCGCGGCAAGCATACGCGCCATAACTCATATCAACTAACCAATCGTCGAGGGAGCGTGCAAACATGCCTCCGTCTCGTTCTAACCTACTAGAAACCCGAGCCTTGTTTGTTTTTCCTTTTACTTCCTTTGAAATCTTATTTTGAATTTTATTCCTGCAGGGGCGTGGATGCGACGATGCATTTACTCTCTCCCACGTACGGAACGCAACTGCTGTCTCAGTCGCGCTTTTTGTAATTTTAATTCGCAGAACGCTATCGAAACGTGATTCGAGTCTATAGAAACTTTTTTATTGCAAATGTTCGGAATTCGATGAGGCAAAGACGGGATTTCGGCAAAGCTTAATTATGCAGTATCGATTGAATTCGAATGATGCATCTTCATGTTTTAGTGAGGAAGTGGTATATGATTTGCAGCCGCCATTTTCGAATGTGACCAAAATCGTACATACCTACCTAATCAAAAGTATGTATTTAAAAATGGATTCTGTCGTTTAACACATCTTTGCGCAATTTTGATCCATTTTTCGACGAAAATCTCAAATTCTAAGGGGAAGATCTTGCAGCCATTCAAGTTTTTGATCATAGTTATTTTTATTTGAAGTAAAACTCCGCCCGTAACTTGTAAGAAAATCTTACCAACAAAATAAATTATTTTATTTCACTTTTAAAAGCCAAACTACTTTCCTTTAAGAAACTAAATTAGGATAGGACATTAGAGAAACCTTCCACCCATCCATCTGCCTAGCCTTTTTCCAACTACGTTGGGGTCAGCTTCCAGTCCAACCAGATGCAGCCCAGTACCAGTATTTTACATGGTGCGACTGTCTATCACACTAGGACCTAGGATCGAAGGATATTTAATTCAACCAACATCAAATTATTCGTTTGGAAACCAACAGCTCCAGAAAATTAATAAAAACTCCTATTTTCACCTCTCAAATAAGTAGCCAAAATAAAACCTACAAGTCTATAAAAAGAAAATTGCCTTCCCAACATACCATTTACTCAGAATTGAAAAAAAAAAACCCTTTAAATTCCAACAAAAAACTCAATTAAACCAGATATCTCACTTAAACGCGTGAAAGTAGCCACATATTTCTCGAAGCTTAAGGTAAAACAAACGCAGGATTACTACAGAGGAGCCGGCCACCAATATTTGTGGCCAACAGTTGACAGGCAAACCGTCTTAGCATTGAGCAAACAGAAGGGGTTCACTAATGCCCCTTTTTACCACAAAAAGCATTGACAAATATTGGATCAAATGCGGCAGTCGCTTGCCGCGTTATTGTTTGTGATTTTAGAGTTTTTAAGGTGGTATATCGATTTTTAGTTATTGGAGTATGACGGTATTTGAGAAGGTATTTGGAATTATCTTTGTCTACTGGATTGCTGGACCAGTTTCAGCCCAAACAGCAACACGTGAGCTGATCAAGTGACAGTTCAATAACATTCATTGCGTTATTTACATTTTGAGCAGATAATTATTTCGAACATATGAAGCAATGGATTAGCAATATCCTTCAAAATGATTCAGACGGTGATTGATAGTGCGTCACGCAATAGATAAGGGTGCTGGTCCTAGGATCCGCATTGTTTAGACACGGCAAGAAGACCGTCTAACATAGATTGCTTTGCAATTTATTGCACTGCTCCATAACGCCGACAAATGCCGCTCAGATCATTTAGTATCTCATCATCATCTCCTGCCTAGCTAGCCTTTTCCCAACTATAAGCATTGGGGTCGGGTTCCAGTCTAACCGGATGCAGGTGAACACCAATTTTTTTAAACTAGGATATATAAGATTTAAAAAAAAATCTGCCACCTTACAAGTTTTGGCATTTTCCTCCTAGCGAGCCACCAACTACCGACTAAGAAGCCAGGTGGGTCGCTGCAGGTACAATTAAGTCAGGTGCGGATACTCCGATGAGCCACAGTGCGAAATTGCGAATGTGTAGCCACGTCACAAACGATGCCTCACCTCTTGTCGTGCCCTCTGTTCAAAAACACCTGCACTATGGAAGACCTTTGCGAGGCCAACGCTAACGCTGTCGAAGTGACTGAATTCTGGTCGAAGCTTATATAAAATTACTAAAAGGGAATCATCGATACGAATACGACGAAGAAGAAAATTGCGTGTCTATGCACAATCTTGCAAGTTGCCCCAGACCATCACATATAACCCTTTTTTTTAGGGATGGGAAATCATCAAATGACCCCTCCCGCTCTGGGTGGAGCGGAAGGGAGTGTCAGACTCTTACTGACTAAAACCCATCCGTGTTCCTTCCTTAGCCCTTTATGTTCCGGGGTAGCGGTAACCCTTTCGGACAATCCCGCACCCCCGGCAGGATCACATATAACCCTAACATCACGAATAATTAGTCCCTAAGTACTAAAACTAAACCCATTCTAATCATCAGCTCAACAATCCTGCGCAAGAGCAGTTTCCATTAACGATATCTTGACGCTGTGTTTATCTATTTTATCTGCGGTAGCCTTACGAAGAGGGGCATTGTGAACAGTAATCTTTTGATGACTTGAAGTGCCAATTCTTAAGACTGAAGACTAAGTTTTTTTTTAATTATGTCACTTGTTGATTAAGAGAAGTCCTTTGCCCTAAAGTTAAAAGGCTGTTCGGATCATTCTCTCAAAATCGTAGAAGGCGACTAAGTCAGACTCAGGATTTCTATTATCAATCTCCTAATGAGGCATTTAGAACATCAGGAACACCAGTAATTGCATAAGGTCTTTGTCAGCTGTAACAGTGGTTATTGGCGAAAAAGGGGCTTAATTAACTGTGCCTAAATCACGAAGAAGGCTAGAAAAAAAAACCTTCAAAAATTTTCATCCTAAAATTCCATAACACAGGAAATTTTTCAAAAAATTTCTCACCCAATCCATGGCGTGTACACCACAGAACAATCGCACATGCGCGGGAGCATCCATTAGCGATTAACGAGCGATCGGCGGGCGGCCACTAAATTAAAATAAATATTTGCCGGCTCGCCACAAAGCGACGCCGCTTTCATCCGCGCCGACACAGGTGCCGCCCGAGACGTACAGTCAACCACTTACTGTACTCACCGTACTAGCTATTTAGTTCTTGATTAAGTTGAGAGTAAAGCTAAAATATGGGAAACTAATTATTTTGAAGCAGTAAACGTCGAAACAGCAGTTAAATGCAGAATTTATTGCAAGTAACAGCAAATGCTGGATGGGTTTTCATTTTCGCGTATAAAGTTAGGTGGCTGGAATTAATCATCGTGATATATTACCGTGGGACATTAATTTATGAATGAGCTGCAAAATTGATATCTTCATTAGGTAGAGCTGGGTGAATGGTGTCACCATCAAACACTTAGTAAACGTACCAATAACTTGCAATCGATTGCTGTAGGTATATTTTTAGTAGCTCTTAAAACAATTAGCAGGCTCCAATACATTATAACTAGCTCATAGAACGATGTAGTGAAGAGGATCCTAAATAATCCAGTAATAAACGCAAATGCTTTCATTTTGACAGTTCAACAACATTCATTGCGTTATTTACGTTATTGAGCAAACAAATTCTTTGAACATAGCTATGGATTAGCGGATTAGCAATATTCTTCACAATGATTCAGATGTTGTGTTACGTAATAAGGATGCTGATCCGTTCTTCGTCTTTTACAATGTCTACAGCATATAGATTCTTGCCAAGAACCATAGAATACACCACCATTTTCGGTTTATAAGAAATAAGTAAAACTAAGAACGGGACTGGAAATAATGAACTAAGGCAAAAGATTGGTCAACGAGATTAACCCTTTGAAGAATTTAGTAGATAAAACATGTGTTGGTGATCTGGAAGCTGATCATGACGATCAGGAAGACGTTGACAACAACAATAATGAAAAAGAGACAATGACTAAAGACATGTATGACCCTAAATACGTTTGCAAAGACACACCACTTAACTTGCGAACCGTACTTACACAATAAGTGATCCTACCACTGATGCATATCATTAAGAATTGCGCGCGCTTACAGCGTTACGACTCTTACGACGTATCAGCCACTTACATATGTATCTCGATAAATAAACGATTATGTACTGCGCTTGTTAACTTGTATATGGCAGATGGTTTGCTAGTAATTATTATCTAATTATTTTATTTGTAGCCAATGGCTAGTGATATGTAGAAATAGAATATTGATGTACTTGTTTTAATGCTGGTTTTAACTGTTTGTGAACTTTTATATTTAATGCTGGATGAGGAATATTGGTAGGTGCTTCAATATATCGAATGACTTATTTGATGTTTTACTTCGGCATTTCTTTAATGGTGTTATTTTGAATCTAGGCGCCATTACCTACTGTCTGCTGAAAGTATGACCATAGTTTTACTTTGAATCTAGGCGCCCCGTTGCTGTCTTTTGAAATAACCATTACAAAAAACGGGATAAAAGTATTCCATGTCCTAATACAGGGCATGGTCTACCCATGTGCCAACCAAATTTCATTACTCGTACTGAAATACACGAGCGGCACGTTATCGACGGTTGCAGTTGCCTCTACTGCAGCTGTTGACACGTCCCGCATATATTTGCTGGAATCCTCAATCATGTCACCCACAGTGATTAAATACCTAAGGTTTATAGTTAACATTGGTTAAGTTACTCCACTTTTAACAAAACATTATGCTCCAATAACAACAGGAAGCCACAAGTAGTCTACAAAACTAAAACCTCTATGCTCACTACGCAAACATTTGATCTATGGTCGGTCCCATTAAATACCTTTGTTTTTTTAGAGACACCTGATAGCTCCACACTGACATGAGGATTGATAGCAAGCAGTTTGGACAGGTGTCCGATAACTGTCGGATGTTGACAGCCCGAAGTTGTTTAGAACTACTAGTTTCACTTCTTTTCTGAAGTGTGGAAACGGGTCCTCTACGTTCGAGAGCTGGTAAGGACGTAAGGGGTACTGATTACGACGTTGAAGAAGTTGTTAAAGATGTTTGAAAGCTGAAATGTGAAAAGCCTTGCCTGTTGGCTGTAATGTAGTAAGGAGAAATATCTTCAACAATGTCTATGTTACGACTCGCAAACATATTGAGGTTGTATTTGAAGGCTGCAATGTAGGTAAGGCTACTATACCGTTGGAGAATTTAAAACTGGCAAATTGTGAATCGATCGACCTTGTAATAATATGCTTGGCGTAAGTGTGAAATAATAAATGACTATACTAATTTACCCATATGACTAAAATTAATTAACGAATTGATAGTACCTACCTAATGATTAATTTTAAAATAATATGTAATAAATTTTTGTAATTATGTTTAATTTTTAATGTTTAGTATAGGTAATGTAAATTGTAATAATTAGAATCAATATTATAATATTATGTAATTTGATATATGAAATTTGCAGTGCTCGTACAGGGTACATGTTTTAATATTGTGTCATGAAATTTAAATGCATGCCTACTAACCAGTGTTTTACATGTTAGCAAATAAATAAATAAGTAATAAGTAAATTGAGACCTTTAGATATGACTCGTAAACAGCTTGAAATTTCATTGGAAAAATGTAAAAGACTGGTTAGGTTAAAACAAAATGTCTTAGATAAAAAAAAAAAATGTTTTATGGGAATGGCTTTCACATGTTAACCTATGAGGTTGTCGTCTGCTTAACCGGACTTGCCTGTGGGTCCTGAAATAAAGTAAGGCCTAAAAATTTGTTAAAACGTGTACAACTACTAACCTAGTATTGAAACAAGCAAGATTTCTTTTTTAATGTAAACTCTCTTCTTAAAACAATATCTTCAAAACTCTATTATTTAAAAAAAAAAAACGAAAAGAATAAAAATCGAATCGTACTACAAAAAATACGAGCATTAAGCAGTAACGGAATTAAAACTATCAAAAGTACTGGGGATTTAAAGTTAGGCACAGAAGTGTTAACGTTTGACCAGGCCGGCGCGCAAACAGCAGTGTGTACAGACCCTTTAACGGCGAATGTAATCTGTATTTGTGTACACTCGGGCTAAATGGTAGTGTGGTATATTCGCGGTATTAACGCTAAAAGGATGAGTGTTGGAGTTGAGCTGATAATGTTTAAGGTAGGTACGTAAACTTGAAGAGGTATAAGGTGAAACGTGATCAAAATTCTAATTTATTGCTAAGACTAGCCACGAATTTGTATGAAAATAAAGTTCATGGTTTTTGTGGCCCGCAATGGTACTATCATGGCTATAAGAGTAGGGGAAGACCAAAGAAACGATGGCTGGACTGTATGAATGATGATATGGTTAGAAAGGGGGTGACTACCGAGATGACGACTAATAGAGAAGTATGGAAGAAAAAGGCATGTTGCGCCGACAACAAATAAATTGGGATAAGGGAAGGATGATGATGAGTGGTACTATCGTAGATAAATTGTAAGTCTAAGTACAGACGCCAGCAAGCTACTACAATCTGTCAAATTTCTATCATAGATTTACAACTTTATCGCTAAAGGATAAGGTTCACAGTTGATTGGGAAAATTTGACAGTTTCGAGTAGCTTGATGTGCTGGCGTCTGTACCATAAGTGAATTACTGATCAGAAAGGGCCCACCACGACCGTCGCTACATTCCATTTCCACTAACTCAAAATTTGGTTAGAGTCTTAAAACTTGGAAAGGGCTGTAATCAAGGTAACAGGAAACATCATCGAACAACATTCTTAAGCCTTAACTAATATCAAAACAGAAATTGAATACAACTAACGAGCAGACAAGCAATGATAATAAACCCACGAGACCACGGGAAGCATGACACATTAAGTCATTTCCATATGCACTATCCAGAAAAATTTAAAAGGTACTGTTAGTACTAGCACCGTTTATTAAACATGTCTCCCTATATATAACACTAGATATTAAACTATAAAAGCTTCCTTTCTCAAGTATAAAATCACTACACACGACCATTTTAACAAGAGCTGTCATTTCAAAGATAAGGCAACACAGGAGAGTTCTACCTGAAATGGTGATGGGATAAAGGACCATTTCTACAAGAGCTGCCGTTTTAAATGCAATAGATGGGACGAAGGAGCAAGTTACACTGGTGGCGGGATGGTTTGATGTGGAGAATAATGACAGGCGCCATCGTATGCTCCACATTTTAATGTGAATCTGAAAAGGCGTTAATGGAACGGTTAGGGGTAAGATGGGATGGTAAATATTATCTTTTTATAGTCTTTTTGTGAGATGAGCGGATTTTCTAGTGTTAGTACCTACCTATCTGTTGTTTTTTCAACAAAAGCAACAGATAGTAGCCCAATTAAAGTACAGAGTGGAATCTTCCAGGGAGATGCACTCAGCCCGCTGTGGTTCTGCCTTGCTCTAAACCCCTTTCTAAAATATTAAACGCTACCTCTCATTAGGAATCCCTTTCAATTCTACAAAAACCACCAACCGGCACACTGACCCACAGAAACACGTTTTAAATCATTTACTGTACATTGATGATACTAAGCTATATGCAGAAAACGAGAATCAACTTTAAAAGCTAGCTTACCTAACAGAAACATTCACAAATTACGTTAAAATGGAGTTCGGCATATATAAATTTAAAATAAATTCAGTTAGAGCAGGACATAACTACCAACACCAATACACCTTAGATACAGGAGAACTAATATAGCTATTGGATGATCTAGACATTTATAAATACTTAGGGTACAATCAATCCCGTCAGATATACTACAAAGATACTAAACAAAAACTTAAACAACAATTCCAACACCGACTTAATACGATACTAAAAACACCGCTCTATTCACGAAACGCCATAAAAGCAATCAACACCTTTGCTATACCTGTGCTCACCTATTCATTCGGGATAATAAACTGGACTAAAACCAACTTAAAAAACTTACAACGGAAAATTAACACTACATTTACTACAATGAATAAATTTCGCAAACATCACCCAAGATCTTGTATACAAAGGTTAACGAGAAAAGGACGCAGAGGACTTATAGATATCCTAAACTTACACAACAGACACATCACAGTTCTTAGGCAATACTTCTTTGCTAAAACTGAATCTTTCCTATTCCACAAACTAATAGCACACAACGATCAACACTTGTACCTCTTAATTTAAAAGACACTACAGAACAAAACAATGAGAAAGTGATTGATGACTGAACCAAATGTCAAGAGTGGACCCAGAAGTCTCTACACGGGAGACATCGCCAAGATTTATGCCAATTAAATGTCGACAAAAATGCGTCGAACGCGTGGTTAAATCGAGGCGAACTAATACCGAAGACTGAAAGGTTCATGCTTGCAATTCAGGACCAAGTAATTGATACCAAGAACTACTGAAAATATATTATCAAGAATTTAACAACCTATATTTGTAGAAAATGCAATAGTTCTCCAGAAACAATCCAACATATCACCGGGGCCTGCAAAACAATAGCCCAGACGGACTACAAACATCGAAATGATCAAGTAGCCAACGTCATACACCAAAAACTATCCCATAAATACAAATTTATAGACACTATAATACCTTATTACAAATACAACCCTGAAACGGTATTAGAGAACCCCACAACAAAACTATACTTCGACCGAGCCATACTCACAGACCGCACAATTCACTTTAATAGACCCGACATCACATTAATTAATAAAAAAAATAAAACTGGGTTCCTTATAGACATTGCCGTGCCAAATACCTACTCATAACGTACAGACTACAATAATAGCCGAAAAATTGTCCAAATATACAGAACTAAAATATAAAATGGGTGACTTTGGCACCTTCAAAAATTGACAACACATCTACAACAGGAGTAATTCCAAAACAGGTTCATCAGTCCCTTAGTTCCCTCAAAACGGAACCCAGGACTAACAAAAATGAATACCTATAGGTACTCCATAGGTTTAGGTAGTTAAATAAAGGTAAACAAAAAAACCACGTGACTTAGTTAACCGACTAAACGTAATTTTATGAAATAGGAACAACAAACAGCTACATTATGCAATATTACAAACAGAAAACATAAATTACCCACAGCGCTGTTCACAACGTTATAATTCATTAAAAAAGTTGCTAAATTGAAGAGTACAACTGTGACGTAGCAAGACAACTGAATAGACTGGTATTACGTTTAGTCGGTTAACTAAGTCACGTGGTTTTTTTGTTTACCTTTATTTAACTACCTAAACCTATAGAGTATAGGCCTCTTTCTTGAAGCAGTGAGTATTGTTTTACGAGAATAGCTCCAGAGGGCTAGGAAATTGCCCAGTAGCAGAGTTCACTGCCCAGTATGGACTGGATTCGCTGGAAATGAGTAATGCAAAGTCCCCTGTAGAGCCTCGCTTAATACATCCCATGTAGGGTGAAAAATAAAAAATAAATGTACTAAGTCAGTGAAGTTTATTATTGCATAATGTATATAAAGTTCCCACTGCTGGGACACAGGCCTCCTCTCTGTGAGAGGGAGTGGGCTATAATCTATCACGCGGGCCTTTTGCGGGTTGGTAGGTAGATGTCACATGTCTTCGAATTTTTGGTTCTAGGACATGCCGGTTTCCTCACGATATTTTCCTTCACCGTTTCGAGAGCTGTGGTGATGAAATAATTTACACAAAGTAAAGTGCCTGTCTTTTTTTTATGGATGGGAATTCATCAAATGACAAAGCGCTTGTCTGGGTTCGAAAGTAAGACCTACAACTCGTAAGTCGCGGCCGTTACCACTGGGCCACCACCGCTCGTTTGTCTGCAAGTTTATTATTAACTCAACAAAATACCTACTCCGAGTAACAAAGAAATACTAAAAACAAATTGATACACCGTCGCTCAGAATACAAAGCCTAATTCAATACTTGGACAAAACAAACGAACCTCTTTTATATTTATAACTATAATAAATGAGTTCGGGGCTCATAAAATTATATGATCAATGGCGAGGCGCCACCTGCCGTCGAAAACGCACAACTATGTCGACCGATGCGTGTGCGCATCGTTACAAAACCCTTCATTCCCACAAAATGAAACCTTATTTTTTCAAAGTTAAGATTGGAATTTGATTGTGAACAATAATTTGCTATTTGTATCAAAATTAATAATTATGAAAATTCGAGTGTTAATCTCACTTCCGGATCTCTTATTATCTTTTGTGGTTAATCAATTAATTAGTACGGTATAAATCAATGAAGACGTTACTTTTAGTAATTGTCGTATAAATTACGTAAAAGAAAAATATCGTTGCATAGTTTTGTGCGAGGAACAAAGAATGAGTTATTAAATTAATCTTCAATGCAATCTTTGCTTGAAAGAATAATTTTGTAAGAATAAAGAAGACACTAGAATTATCGAAATCACGATTGGTAAGTATGAGGATAATTAGGTATCTTTGAAAGAAAATTGTATACCTACACCATGTTATCTAAACATGATATTTATACCTACATGGGCAAAAATGGTTTATCTATATACTAATATTATAATAACACCCCGTCATTTTTGCGTCGGGGGTTAAAAAGGGTTTGTTCGTAAGTTTGTAAGTAGGGGGTAATCTCTGGAACTACCAGTCAGATTTGAAAAAACATTTTTGCATTTGATAGCCCAATTCTTAAGAAAGGTTATAGGCTATTTAACATCACGCTACTACCCCTAGGAGCCGAGCAAAAGGAAAAAAAATAGAAAGAACGTTAGCAAAAACGAAGTAGCACGGTAGATGTGTCGGGGCCGAAATTTCACGCGGACGAAGTCGCCGCAGAAGGTTGTTTAGAACAGGAGACTCCTAGGGTATGTACATTATTTCGTAATGAATGAGTTTATAAATTCGTTTTTTATGATTCTGTACCTCAAAAGGAAGAACGGAACCCTTATAAGATCAGCTTCGGTGCTTCGGTGTCTGTCTGTCAAAACCCTTTTTCTCAGGAACGCGTGGAGTTATCAAGTTGAAATTAATATCAAATACTCAGAGCTGCAATCCCTTGAAGCAGTGAAAAAATCAAATATCTAAGTCAACGCAATCAAAAGATACGCGCGTTTATGTTTCGTTTATGCCGCATATTTTGACACTCGCAAGTGAATCAAAATTACTACCCCGTTGACCTAGAATCATGAAATTTGGTAAGAAGCAATGTCATGTAGCACCAGTAAAGAGAAAATCCCTAAACCGTATATTTGTAGTTACATACCTACAAATTTGTACGGAACCCTCGGTGCGCCAGTCCGACTCGCACTTGACAGTTTTTTTTACAGAAACCAGGCACTCGAAAAGTAATTGTAAAATCACTTTTGATACAAAATAAACACAGCTACATAAATAAAAAGTACGACATAAAACATGAAACATTTATATTGCCATATAAAATAAATGGTAACCGATATTTTACATAACGACGGCTAGGTTATGGTAGCTGACACGCTTACTTCGACGGGATCCATGGCTAATCCCATGGGTCTGCTACTGCGATATAACGGGGGCTAGGGCTGATAGATCAGGGGAAAACGAGTTGAAAAAAAATGTAGTGTCGTTTTAAATTTTAAAATCTTAGGGTTTGTGAGATCCTGGAATGAAGTACATTTTTTCTCATACGCATTGGATGCACAGTGGACTTTTATAGAATGATAACAACTAATAAGTAATAACAGACGTACGGGTTGATTGATCAGGTTAAGCCTATACGCTTGCCGCGTTTGGTCCGTGGGTGGGTGACCGATTTTACATATCAAGATTCAAGACCCCTCCGTGTTTCGGAAAGCATGTTGCCACGCCGTTGGTCCCTTTATTCGTGGATCTTTGACAGTCGTTCCGGGTCGTCAGAAGTCCGAAAGTCTGACAACCAGTCCTACCAAGGTGCACCTATAGCATTACCCAGTTACTGGATTGTGGCAGTCGCTCCGTGTAAAATACTGGTACTTTCAGGCTACTGTCCTAATCATCTTTACCAATGATTAGTCAGTTAGACAAAACATTAACAGTTATATCACTAACCTTTGATTGCAGAAGTTAAACTGCAATCCTTAATAAAGACACGGTCCCAACTCCCAAGCCTATAATTTGCTAACCCTACGCGAGGGTAGTGAAACCAACCCTTAATTGATTGACTCTGTGATTGATCGAAAGTCTTTAACTGATACGGTGTCCTACGAAAATATAACCCCTGTAGGCTCTAAATACTTTTTTATTTGGTTGGAAGGAGAAGAAAAACAAGTGAAGTCCTTGTTTTGAAATCCAGGAGGGATTTCAAAACAAGGACTTCACATGTTTTTCCTCAGGTCGTACTCCTCATTACTGAGGGTCGTGATCCTCCCTTGAAAACATCTTTTCCCTGATTATGTTTCGCCATCTCTGTCTATCCTTGGCCAAGTGAAGCGCATCATGAAATATCGTGTTAAGAGAAGAGCTTATCTGGTCGGACCATCGCAAAGGGCTGCGACCTCTTGGTCGTTTACCATCAACCTTGCCGGTGACCATCAGTTTTTCGAGGTTATTGCCATCTTTTCTCGCTATATGGCCGAAAAATTCCAAAACTCTGCGGCGGCAGGTCGTAGAGAGTCTGGTCTTTTGAAATAGTTAGGGAAAAAACAAATGAATATCATCGTGAAGCATTTCTGCAGTCTGCTCCGGTTTTCCCAACTTAAGTGGCAATGTTAGACCGGCACCCTAATAGCACACTGTCAACCACAGTTGAATCATATTGAAGCTATTTCTCCATTATCCATTGCTTCATATGTTCGAAAAATGTGTCCGCTCAACAACGCAAATAACGCAATGAATTTTGTTGAACTGTCAAAATGAAACCAAAATGAAGATTAATGTGTTACGCAATTACCGCGCTAATTTTGTAATGTTTTGGGTTAACAACTACCACTAACTGACAGACTATAGACTTTTGAAAGCATAAGGCTATTGACTGAAGACTGTAAATTAAGACAGTAAGTGAGAAAATTTACTGTTTATTCAATTAAAAAGTACAGTCACCAAAAGAGATAAGTAACCAAGGTCGTCGGTTATAGTTGAAGTTTCGTAAGAAACCGATGAATGTTTTCGAATTAAATTAAATTTGTTAAATGAACTGTTGGTTTTCTATTAATTGAATAAATTTTTTATCGAAAACATCCATCGGTTTCTTACTAAACTTCAACAACATTTAACGACCCTAGTTACTTATCTCCTTTAGCGACCGTACTATTTTCCTTGCTGAGAACAAGCAAGGAGTTAAACTTATACACAACACAGCGAAAAGCATAAGGAAAAACTTTTCAGTAGCTTATTATTTTTAGTCACCCTACAAAGTCCACCATAGAGGTCAAACAGCTGACACATAATTCCCTATGCCTCTTAATCACCTCAATTTAAAAAAAAGCACCATACACCATAGACACTTCCATCATTATACACCCAATTACGAGCTCCACAAACACATGTCATTCACAAAAACAAACAACTAACGACAATATAACTATTTATTACCTAATCTATAACAAACGCCTGTTAGTTTTGGGAACAAACCCCTAATCATTTCATAATTAACTAAGTTTTTACGCCAATTTCGGGGCCAACCTTTTTTTTGGCCGTATCTTTAACGAGGTGAAAAGGTAACAATAAAATTTGAACTCTATTTCTATTTAGCTAAAGTTCTATTTTGGTCGATAGGTGTTGGTTTAACAAATATTTGTGTTGGATGAAGAGTACCCGTCCATATAATTAGACTGCAGACACCTTGGTGTGATGATCGTTGGCGCCTTCGGCTCGTAGAGTGACCATATTGAATTATTGCATCGGGATGTCATGATTTATATTTGGTCCTTTGAGACGGAGACCTTTTTTTTAGTCTATGACTGTACTATTTGAGGATAGTGATGAGAAAGAACTAGAAAATTGTCTATTGGGACAGTTTAACACACAGAAGTTTTGTTGTGTGGCTAAAACCAATATTAAAAATAGAATGTTTAAAAGTTACCTAACAACATAGCTTAAAATGGTATAGTAAAACTTAATTTTGCCAAAAATTATATTGAAAAAACTTTTTAACAAAAAATTAAACCTCCGAAAAAACTGAAAAGCAAAAAATAATAAACTTTTTTAATTTAACCTTAATAAATAAGTTCTTTAACTAATGCAAGTATACCTAAGTAATTTAGAGTCGGCGCCAAACAAGCAAATTAATATCGTTGCGAGTGGTCGTGCGGAGAGCGCATTTTTTGTTTGAAATGTTAATGTTTATCACTAGAGATTTCACGTTGCTTATTTCTTTAAATTTAAGGTAATTTAGTAATCTTTGTTCATTGATTATTTGGCGCCGACTCAAAATTACTTAGGTATACTTGCATTAGTTAAAGAACTTATTTATTAAGGTTAAATTAAAAAAGTTTATTATTTTTTGCTTTTCAGTTTTTTCGGAGGTTTAATTTTTTGTTAAAAAGTTTTTATTTTATAATTTTTTGAGGCTATAATTTACTAATTACCACATGCTTAATTTTTGATTACTTTTAAAATACCTACCTTACTTTAGACATTAACTGTTATATAATCCTACTTTAACTATTATTTTTTGTGTAATATAATACTAAATTATATAATTTAATACTTAAAAAAAACAGACTTTATATACCAACATAGATAGGCCTTTTATTTTAATTGTAATGCACAGCTCAGCATTAAAATCTGTGAATGAACAATAAATCACCCCTATTTTCCCAACCTTAGGGTAGCATTTTTTTTTCCAAATATACATGGGACCAACTTCGAGGTATGCCCTATCCAATAAAAAAAGAGTTATCAAAATCGGACTACTCTGTAAAAAGTTAAGCGTGGTCATACATTACAATCAGTGAGTGAACAATCAATCATCCCCTGTTTTCCTACCCTTAGGGTTGGATTTTTTTTCAAATTTACATGGGACCAACTTTAAAGTATGTCCTATCCAACAAAAGAAGAAGTATCAAAATCGGACTACTCTGTAAAAAGTTAAGCGTGGTCATACATTACAATCAGTGAGTGAACAATCAATCATCCCCTGTTTTCTTACCCTTAGGATTGGAGTTTTTTTTTCAAATTTATATGGGACCAACTTCAGGGTATACCCTTTCTAATAAAAAAAGAATTATCAAAATCGGACTGCTCTGTAAAAAGTTATGCGTGATCATACATAAAAAAAAAAAAAAAAAAAAAAATATACGCGTCGAATTGAGAACCTCCTCCGTTTTTTTTTCGTCGGTTAAAAATAACCTACTGACGTAACAAAAAATTAATTACTTACGTAAATATACGTTTAAAAGTTAAAAGTGTCCGTACATAACACATGCAAATAAATACAAGTGTGATAAAATTAAACGAAAGATTCAACTGTCGCTGTATAAAAAATGAAAAATAAAATAAATTCACAAACTATTAATTCTCACGATCAGTCAACACTTAACAAACTTGATGCAATAAATCCAACACAAACTGAATGTCATATAACAGTAATAAAATTACATTATTGTAAAGAATGTTCATTATCTAATAATAAACACAGCAACGATTGCGAGTTTTTAGGGTTCTGCGGGGTAATTGCGTAACACACTATCAGTAGCAATGGGTTTCATTTTGACAGTTCAACAACATTCATTGCGTTATTTACGTTGTTAAGGTGAATGGGTAGTTGTAGCCCGCGAAATTCAATTTTTCTTACGTTTTTTGCAATTTGCAGATCAGTGTCAGGTTGTATCTTGATCCAAATATGATTCGCGACTATAATAGACATGTATTTACAGATTTATAGTCATTAGAATCATTAATATATCTCTTTAAGTTAGATTTCTACCACAAACACTTTTCCATACGAGATTTGTTCTTAACGGTAGAAATCTAACTTAGAAAGATGTATTAATGATTCTAATTATTATAATTCTATAAATACATACCGGCTATAGTCGCGAATCATATTTTGATCAAGATACATCCTGACACTGACCTGAAAATTGCAAAAAACGTAAGAAAAATTGAATTTCGCGGGCTACAACTACCCATTCACCTTAAGCAGACACATTTTTCGAACATATGAAGCAATGGATTAGCTATATCCTTCAAAATAATTCAGATTGAGATTGATAGTGTATTACGCAATTAGGGTGCCGATTACTAAGGCTCCACTGGCCGTCCGTCCGTCTGTCACAGTCATAGGGTTGTATCTTTTGAACCGTAATGGGTAGACGGTTCAAATTCTCACAATGTAACTACTACTGTAACCGCTTTAATAACAAAGAAGGGGGAAGGGGTAGGATCGTTGCTGGGATAATACCGTATGAGTCAAATTCGGAACCATTTTATTACAAAAAAAATCGGGCTTGTCGTCTTCGGGGCAGAATAAATTGGCGTAGAATACAATGTTATCCGCATTATAAAATACTAACTGCGCCCCGCGATTTCACCCGCGTAAATGTCGATCCCGTGGGAATATCGAGATACCTATAAAGTAGCCTATATGTTAATCTAGGGTGTCAGCTACCTCCATACAAAATTTTATCAAAATTGGTCCAGCCGTTTGAGCGTGAAGAAGTAACAAGCATATAAACACACACACACTCACAAACTTTTGCCTTTATAATATTAGTGTGATTATATTATTATATTATATTTGATTCGTACGGTCTTATCCTAGCAACGAACTTACCCCAACATACTTTAATAAAAATAAAATAAAGTTAAAAATTAAAGAGGGCCCCCCATACAAGAAAAGAAAAGTGTGTTTTTTTTTTAAATAATATTTAGTGTTAAACCCTTCGCCTGCGAGTCCGACTCGCACCTTGCCGCATTTTTATCAGAGCATTAATTAAATAATCATAAGAATGTGCGAACAGCCAAGTAATGAATACGCTGCCATAATGGTGAAGAAAAAAAAAACTAATATTTACTTAGAAGTTGAAGTCATAAAAGCTACAAGTAAGGAAATGTCTGTAGATGTTGTTAAGGTGCCACTATTCGATATTTTTTCCATACAAATTTCGGGAGAGTATTACTCCACTGTTTGACATTGTGCATCCAAAGTTAAACATTGTATCGTTTTGTCTAATTATTAATTGTGTCTGTACGGAAGCAGAATTGTAAAATAACAAGCCATTAAAAAGTTATGAGCCAATAAATATTCGTTTTTCTTGCTATTTTTAACGTAACTTTGGGTGTAAATAAGTAATAAAAGAACTGAAAAATATTAAAAATTAAATCCGTACCGACAAAGCTCAGTTATCGAAGAGTTCAAAAAACTTTATTTGTGATTGATTTATGTAGTGGATTTTTCATAGAACTCGATTTTCCAAAGCACTTTTCAAATATTTTTATGCGCCTATCAGTTCGTAACGGTGTTTCTGTGCGTGAGAACTAGATGTTGTGCGTGTAGATTAGCGTCTAACTGCTCATCACTGATACTAGCTCCGTCAGACACGAAGCCAAGTTAGACAGCGTGATTTTGGCCATGACCACCAGTGAGTTCGAGCGTTTACTCTTAAATGTCACCTTGTAAGCAACTATTAAAGTGTTGTAACTAATTATTAGAATAGGCTGAGTCTACGGTGATGTAATGACAAACAGGGCACCAAGCAGGTTTTAGACTAACTGAGAGGCAATACTCGTAAGTTTAACAACGATCACATGAAGGCCAATTCCCGTAATTAAAAACGTTAAAAATCTAGCCAAATATGTTGGGGTTGGCTTCCAGTTTAACCGGATGCAGCTGAATATCAATATTTTACATGGAGCGACTGCCTATCTGACCTCCACAACCCAGTTATTGGGTAAAACGATACCTCTTGGCAAGACTGGTTGTCAGACTTGAAATTTCACGCGGGCAGAAGCTTGTATTTCTATATGATATTAATACCCGTCAGAAATATATTGTAATCAGACTTAAACTGACAGCAAAGTGAAGATAGAAGAAGGATGTACCCACTTAAAAAAAAAAACAATTGGATAGACCACAATAACCAGATCAATAAACACATTACACGACAAATGGTCTCTCCCAATAGGTCAACCAACAGTTATATATAAAGAAGAGAAGGGCAGAAATAGTCACGCGTATACACTAGTCCTTATAAAGACCTCACAAGCTGTATGTATGAGACAAAAAATCCATAACTGACATCATTT
This sequence comes from Amphipoea lucens, assembly GCA_947508005.1. Taxonomy (NCBI): domain Eukaryota; kingdom Metazoa; phylum Arthropoda; class Insecta; order Lepidoptera; family Noctuidae; genus Amphipoea; species Amphipoea lucens. The sequence goes on along the minus strand of OX382376.1, from coordinate 4,997,696 downwards.
ATGGTGCACCTACTAACACGGTTAAGGCATGTGATCACTGACATTAATAACAATTTCTGTGGCGAAAATTACCCTTAAATGCTCATAGCCGTAGGTGTGTATGGAAGATTTTGTATGGATCATTATTATGTTAAGTTTAGGTAATTATTGAAGGATTTTTTGGGTTACGTACATCATCATCGGTCATTGTTAGTTAGTCTCAAAAGGTAATCGTATAGGTATCGTAAAGGGCGGTTCAAATATCAAATCTTTTATTGCAATCCATAATGTACAATTACAGGTGGTAAATAAAAAAAATAATAGAAACAATTATGGACCCTGTCATGACCCTGTGTGTGGGTTTCATAAATGACATTTTTTAGAAACAGATTTTTTTTTTTGGCTTTATAATCTCTGTGATTGACAAGACAATCAAATAACTTTACACGAAGTAAGATAACAGATGTAATTAAATGAGCTTCCAATACGTAGTATTTTACCTATGTTCAAGATAATTAAAATAAAAGAAGTGTAAAATAAACTTAAAAAGAAATCTCCCTGATCACTTTTCGAAAATTAAAAAAGTAACCGTCAAAATATACGATCTAGGAACGCCCAAAGCTATTTGAGTAACGGATAACTATTTTGGAGGCAAAAAATTGATGATCTGGTCATAACAGCAGATGTTAATGATTCTATTATTTATGGAGGGAGTGTTAGACCCTTTAAAAGGCCCAAGCCTTTTACACGGTTTCCGTAAAATGTTTACGCGGGAAAACATACATGATCGTCACGCGGGTGATTCTGTGAATTTTCGACAAAAGAGTTTAAAGAACAGTTAGGATGTAGCTTTAAAAAGGGTTTATTTGGGTCAAAGGCTGAAATGCATGTTTTCAAGCACTATTTTTTAATCTATGAATTTGACTTTTTTGGGGAATAAAATATTGTTAGAACTGTAGAAGAGTATACGAAATTCAGATTTCCGACAGGATTTTTTTTAACTGAACAGACAGCTGTGCTGCTGGGGAGTTTGTTGGACCACTTTTTCTTCCCAGCGAAAGCACTAGGAAGTGGTGAAGGGCGGGCGTTTTAGGAGAATGTCTTATGTAATTATGACGTTCGAAATGTTCTGATTCTCAGCCTAATTTGAATAAACGACTTTTGATTTGATGTTGAATTGACAAACTGCTAATGGTCTCTGGGCCATTCTCAGTATTTTGCAGAAGTAAGGCCCGCATCTCAATTGAATACATTTCAAGCAAGTTTAGTGGCACAGCTTAATATAACAAGTTTATTTCAATTGATTCTTTATTCCTTTAACTTCTTATTGTAGCTCTCGCATCTTCTAGGCAGGTGATACTTTATGATACTTGAGGTTTTTATCATTCGACTCAGAACATCTTTTCTCTTTATATCAATATTAAATTATTTAGATACTGTAGTGATGCCATTATTTAATTTATATTAATAAACAATGGAAAAAAAAAATGTTGAAAAAAATAGTTAGTACGGAAAAGTTATGAAGCCCTCAGTTATGTTTTGTTTCGATAATTGTTGTAAGTAATAAAAAATAACAAGTTTATGTTCGACCAGTAAACACACAAACGTGCGTGTAAGAAATTGAGCATTTATCTTAAATGTGATTGGACAATGACTTCATACGTCATCGCTTGTCAGCCATTTAAAAAACATTATTTTAACTCGGAGCCCTTTCAAGAGTCACGTATTTTTAACTTGAAACAAAACGACGTTGGAAAACCTATTGAAGTTATTTTAAATCGAATGTACGGAACAAGTAGAAATTAATCTAAATAAAAAGTGGCAGTTTGCACTGTAGATTAAATAATGCGGAGTTTTTTTTTGCAGTGGTTAAAAACCTTTCAACATTATTAAAGCCAGGAGATCGAAACCTTTTTTAGTTATGTCACTGTTAAAGTCAGCGTTTGCCAACCTTTTTGGTGTTTTTCTTTTCTTTTTAGTAATTCCATGTTTAAAATCAGCCTTTACCAATCTTTTGGAGAAAATATGTTTTCTATGTTATTTTTTTTTTTAATAAAACAAAAAATGTCTACTAACCAAATGGTCTGAGTGGGGTTCTCTGGGCGCACTAGGGCCCGCGTTGGGCCACAGCAGTTTTGACAACATCCGTTGACTTTGGCAATAGATGAGCTCCTACGAAGGAGAAAAAACGTACTTTAGTTTGTTTAGAATAAAGGCTCTTATCGCCTGACAGGGTATTCACTCCTTTTCTAAGGGAGTAAGCAAGGTTATGGGTGATATCACAATTTTATGTGCCTGTTAATCGCCCATCGGTACTAAAAAAAATGAAAAAATATTCTGAAAATCATACAATTTACAAGGTTATTATATATTCTTGACTCTAACGCGATCGATCTCCTCTACGCCTTCAAAAATTAACAGACTAATAAATACATATCCAAAGAGTTTTCCAAAAACTGTCAATTGGTTAAAGTTGTTTGTTAAAATCATGTCTCCCGCGCAACTAAATAAAAATATGCAATGGATGACACAACTGACCACGCCCAGTCAGACACATACCCTAAATAGGTAGCTCAATATTAAGGAGCCAGAAAATAGGATGAGCCCACTCAAGGCTAGGCCGACAACACCAAAGAAGCCAGTATAGCTAAGGTGTGTCATCGTGGAGGGTCCTATAGGTATATTTCTTAGAAGGTCTTCATAGTTTAACAAGCACGCTCGAGTGTTCTCAATGAACAAGAGTATTAATAATAACAACACGTTTTTACTGGTTGCGCCCGCGCCGCCGGCGATCGAACTTAATGTTGGTGGAGCAGGTCACCAACTTGCGGTTGTGTGTGACGGGGATAAAAATTGTGAGCTTATGAGATCATTTAGGTATTGGGAAGGTATTATGTCTCTGTTTATTGACTGGGACTTCATTAGTAACTATTTTTTATTAATCGCAATTTTGCAGGAAACTATTGATAATTGTGCTGAGATAATGACGTTTCTAAGAAGATTACAAATGGGGTGAAATTTCCTGACAGTAGTGACCACCAAGGCATAGCAAAATGACAATTTAATTCATAATTTTATAAGTAGGTAAGTACTATTATAGTACTTCAGTAATGACAGTTCTAATAAAAATGTTTTCAAACGAGGCAAAATTTCCTGAAACTAGTAGCCACCAAGGCATATCAAACTGTCAACAAAATATTAAAAACTCAACCAAATAGCGTGCACAAAATTACAAGAAACACTTTGAAACTTCGAACTTTTAATATTTCTCAGTAAACCAAACGTTGACCACTCCTGGACGTTAAAAAGTATAACGAGATGGTAATAATAGGTTATGGCCAGTTCTCGCCTGCAAAACAAACATTGGACAGAGCAAGTTCGAGACAGAGAGTGCTAAATTACTTTAATTATGGTGGAAGGAACTTCGACGTCGTTTTCTGATTTACGTTTACAATTTTTGTGAACGTTTTTTGAATTTTGATCGGTTTCGCCGGATATGGATGTGATTTCTTTTTTCTTTTTCGTCTGATAACTTTACTATGTCACTGTTTTCGTAACTATTTGATACTAAACTACTTTTATTGTAAGAATTTAAAGATAGTGATTATTTTATAACACGATTGGCCACAGTATTTCGAAATATTTAGGTAATGATTCATTTGAATGATTATGAATTTATGAGGATTGACGATTATCAACCATAAACAATAGATTGTTTTTTTTTTCCTAACAATTATGAATAAATTTCGCATGATTTGATAAATTATTTTATAAATTTGGTCTTTAGGTGGACTGTGAAAAAAATTGTGATAGTTCCTAGTCCAGTCGAGTCGAGTTCTATCTATCCAGAAAGAGTAAAACAATAAACCTTCCCGTTTGAGTGTGACATAGAGATAGAAAAGGAGGAGTCCGATTGAATCTAAGTCTTCTTTAAATTCTTTTTATCGTCATCTTACTTCATATCCTACTTCCCAATATAATAATATAATATAAAATAACTAAAATATAAAATTAAAATAATATTATCAATGTGAAAGTTTGTTACTCTTTCACGCAAAAACTACTGAACGGATTTTGATGAAAGTTTGCAGTAATATAACTTATACGTCAGAATAACATACAGAATAATTTTGATCCCGATATTCTTACGGGATCGACACTTATGCAAGTGAAACCGCGGGGCGCTGCTAGTAAAATATAAATATAAAAAACCTGAAGGACTTGTACGTAGCATCTAAATCAAATTAACTGGTCTGTGCGAGTGGGCGGTCATTACGCGAAGTAACTTATAAGACTAACGCATTTATATAAGACGTATAACGTATTTATAGATGTTTATCTCGTTCTTGATACAGCTGTCATTACTGTGTGTGGCTGCTTTTTATTATGATTTTTCGTTAGTATAAATTGTATCGGATGTTTTATTTTATGTATGAACGGTAAATAGGTGTAATTTCCTTAGTTATTAGTGTACCTATTAATTATTTAGTCACCATACATATTACTAATTTTTGGTTCATTCACGATGTTTCCCTTCACCGTTTTGAGAGCAGTGGTGTTGAAATTATTTAGACAAAGTATAGCGCCTGTCTGGGTTCGAACCCACGACCTTACAATTCGTAAGTCGGGGTCGTTACCTACCGCTGGGCCAACACTGCCCCGTACTTTAAGCAGCCATTTTAAAACCTTTCCCTCTATACGAAGATCCTAATCATGAATAGGTCTCTATTTACTGAAAAATAAACCTTTACAATAGATTAATAGCGGTGTTATTATAAGCAACACATTACTTTTTAGCCCCAGGCCACACAACGATGGGATCTTTCGCAGCTGATACCCAAAAACCGAGATTAACATGTTCCCTAAATCCGAAAAGTATTGAAATTTCTGGATTCCTGGTATGAAATAATAAACAAGTAATGTTGAATAAATTATAATATTTTACGCGGACGTAATTGCAGCTTTTTATTTCGAGCCCTCGGGGAATGAGCGACGGTATGAGGCTTTCGAGAAACTATCGTTATGGTTATGAGGTCCTGGTACGCTTGCTTGAGATCTGACAAGACTTGCTGGGTCCCAATTTAATTTGTGGATGGGGGGACAGGGCAAAATGCATGAGGCTAAAATCTTGACCCAAAAAATGAGATATGGCAAACAATTTCGGCATCACAATTCTTGGGATCAATTATTATACTATATACTTCGACACTGTAATTTTCCTGTTGAACCTACTTTTAAAAAACTAACTACTAGAACATGAGTAGGACACTTGGTACGGTATGCAGCTTTAGTTAAAAGTCTTGTTTAGAAACCTTCTTAATAGTCCTAAGTTTGACTTAGGAGAAGGTGCAACTTCCCGACTTATCTGTAAAGGCGTTTGAATTTCATAAGAGTTCAGACAGAAAGTCAAATCAAGTGCAGTTCTCAAATCAATTATGGTCTTCTCAATAAATAACACAGCACTAAACACTAATTTATAAGAAAACCAAGTAAGAATCATCAACAAACGTTTCATAATCATTAATCGCTTCGTAACAACTAAAAACACGTGCGTCCGCCAGTAAATTATCAAAAACCACAGAACCGGTGTCGAGATCTCCAGTATCTCCAGTAACTGGTAATTGTGAGTAAACACTGTTTACAACTTAATACTATGACATCAGAATTTAATTTACTGTTGCTTGAGCTGTGTTTATACGAAATTGCAGGCCTCAGAATATAGGCAGTAAGGCAGGCTAGACGAGAGCGATCAATTGAGATTTTTTTTCTTGGTGCAGCTTTGTAAGGCTATTCTGTTGACTTTGTCTTTCAATTCTGCCTCATTAGTAGTAAGTTGAGAGCTGCTTTTTGTAAATAAAAGTTAAAGCTGTTTTGTGTTTCCCTGGATATGGAAAAAGGGTCAAAAAAGTCCATGGCCAATCGTTGACAAACGACAGTACCCGAAAACGTATTTTTAAACGAAAAAACATTATGTCAAGAACTTAATCAGCCAGCGATCGCGGAGCTCCGTAAGCTGTAATTAGCGGGCAGTTGTACGAAATATGAATGGAGCCTGCGCAGGCGCACCGGACGCCCGGGGCGCCACCACGACACCCATAACATTGAACATCAGGTCACTACAAAGTCAACTAAAGGACTCACATTATTCGCAAGTAATGATAGACCTTTTTTAAACCACTCACGAACCCAGCATGACATCTAGTTGAAGTATCTACGATCCCGTCCGAAGATATTGGCCAATAAAGGCGAACCGTAGACTTATAAGGCAGCCCTCCGCCGCGACGAGACGCCGACAGAGCGAAAGATCAACGCTAATTAAGCGCCATAAAACCGAATATCGTTCTCATACCATCGTTACCTTTCACCGGGCCGACAACGAATACTATTGAAAAAAAAAAAAGAATTCTTTTTTTGACTTCACATACACGAGCGCACGATATGAGGTTGGTAATAGATTAATGATATAGGTGGCGAGGTCTGTATTTAAAGGTGGGTTAGCGGGGAGGGCGCGCGCGCCGCCACCCGCGCGGCTCCGGGGCGCGGGGTCGCGGGCGCGGACATGCGCGAGCGGGACGGCCGCGCAGGCGCCGGTGGCGCGCCGCGGGGCGTGCTCGGCCCCACGCGTACACCTCTTATTGAGAAATTCCCGAGATGATGCATAATTCTCGTTTTGGTTTCCTCTCTGTAGTTATTTTACTCCTTGTTAACAATATTACCGATTCGGTGACCGACGCAGACGCATATTTTATCTGTTGGTTTAAAACTTTAACTGGACGGTTGATTTATGGGTTGCGCTTGGTTTTGTGAATGGCGATGGCAAAATTGGTGGTTTTGGGACATGTTATTAACTGTTTAGGTAGTAAAGAGCATTTGCAGGATACCTCAATACAAATGCAATAACAATGAAAATATTTTATGGACACCACATCCAAAACTACCTACCGGATTTTGACAATCCAAAACCACACACAAATCCTATAAGAATCAAAACTCTCAATCCTGATTCCCAAGCTGTTAAAACACCAATCTCTTATCAGACAGTTATGTTAATAAGACATGCTAATTCTCAAAACCAACAAACGGGGCACAAAAAGGAGTAAAAAAATGGAGTTAAGGGCCTCGAGGTCAAAAAAGGAACAAGAATGGAGACGGCGCCAAGCGAGGCGCAATTACGTAGCCACTGTAGCCCAAACCGAGGCTCGGAATGCGAACAGTATTCTAGCTAGGACCTTTTTTCAGTCTAGATTGTTCGACGAATGCTTTGGCCAGGATTCTGAGAATGACATGGAAAAAGATGACAATGTTGTAGAGATAGTTCGTGGTTGTAAGCTTGTAAGAGGGATCAGAATCCTCGTGCTGTTTGAATGTTTGATTCGGTGAATATCGATGACGGTTATGAAATTGTGGGGGTCTTGAAATTCTGGTCTATTAAAACTTGATTTCGTTGATGCTATCATTACACTTCAAACTAATATTATAAAGGCGAAAGTTTGTGAGTGTGTGCGTGTTTTTGTGTGTATGTTTGTTACTTCTTCACGCTCAAACGGCTGGACCAATTTTGATAAGATTTTGCATGGAGGTAGCTGACTCCCTGGATTAACATATAGGCTACTTTTTGTCCCGATATTCCCACGAGATCGACATTTAAGAGTGAAACCGCGGGGCGCAGCTATTTGAGAAATAAATTGGTTTAAGGTCTGGTTTTTCAATCATCTGATAACTTTATTCGAGGAATAATTTTGTAATGTTGACAGTTACTTCATACAAAAACTGTCAAACGCCAATTTTATTCCTCGAATAACAGTTATCTGGCGATGGAAAAATCCGCCCTAAGCCAAGCAAATTGGTGCAAGATTAACTTTTTTTGCTTATTCGTTTGGCGAAATTGATTTGTCTTTTATTTGTTTGAAAGAAGTTAAATCTAGTCCTTACAGTGCAGATAATATGATCAATTCTACTTTACAATTCAATGTTTCTGATGACTTACGGGCTCGAAAACACTTGGAAAATGAAAGAATCAGACGCATGCGTTCGAATGTTGAGCGGGTGCGGTCCGACGGGAGCTGAATTCTCAAATCTTTTGAGACTTATTTCAAGATATGAAGTACTTCATTGAATCAAGATTTATACATATACTTACTAACTATACTTAAGTAGTGTAATCTAATAATTTAATTTGACATTGTTTTTTAATAAAATGGGTCAATTATGTAGCTAGCTTGTTGCGAAAAGTAAGCATCTTTCCTTACAAAATGCTCAGTTTATTTTACTTTGAAGCTCTATGGTGGCTGAAAGTTAACAGAAACTGAATTATGAAAGAAGCTATTATAGCCTATTTGCTGTAGTTTGCGTCTGTCGTCCTGACAAGGCTTCGTTTTGAAGCAGTATTTAAGGTTTTCCTACAAAACAGCCTGAATGTAATCATTTATTCACAAAAATTTTCTTTCAACCGCACTCGTTGCTAAAATGGTCATTCTGCAACATTTTAAACTTAACCGATTACTCGTTACGATAATCGAGTATGCAAATTGTTCTTAGAATCGATTGTTGGTACCTAGTTGGCCAATCGGCAACATCCTAACAACGGTGGAGTATCGGACAGTGCCGGACATTCTAATCCGGTAATTCGAGCGTGGGTAGGCGTGACCGGACGGCCCGTGACGTCAGAGCTGTCGACCAATCAGAACGCAGCGGTAATCTGATTGTCACCCTCGTGTCAATAGAGTAATAGATGTAGCGACTACCTCTTGAGTTGAAGGTTCTCTTGAAGATGCTATTATGGGTCTTAAGTCAAGGAAAATATGGTCTCCAAGAGTGCAGGGTATAAGCTGGATTGGTGCTTTCTTTGACTTCATTGTAACTTAAGTTTGAATTGCAATGAAAGGGACATTTGTGCTGATTTCTTTCTTAATAGGGACTGCAGGGTAACTGCGTAACACATTTATCAGTAGCAACGGCTTCCATTTTGACAGTTCAAAAACATCAGAAAGTTGATGCTAGTTGCCCATTCCAAAGCGTAGTAGGTACCAATGGAGAAGAACGGGCAAGAATCTCCCGAAAATAATGTGCCATCTACATCAACAAGGCACAACTAAAGAAAACTACATCCATGCTTAGAAAAGATTGGGGATCTTTTCTTTAATTCCAAACAAGAATTGTATTGACTTTCGTGTAATCAAATTTTGTATTTATTCCAAAAATTAAATATTTACATAATATAAGCTAACATATAAACTAAAATAATATGTACAATTATATGAAAATGTAAACAAAATAATCATAGGGCATCAAAGAATTCGCCTGCATCGCTGTCAACAGGAACAGTGCCTAAAAGGCTGGCAGCATTGCCACGTTGTATGGCAATGATAATTCTTTGGCCAAGAAATAGGCCAGCCCTCTGGTCACGTGAAGAGTCGACTAACCGCTTGGCGATATCTCGAAAGACCAAGTGGGCACTCGGACCCCATAGCCCTAGTGTTTCAACCCCAAACGGCTCGAACATATAACTCCCAATCAGGTTGCAATATTTTCGCCGTTTGAGGTTTTCTGCACCTGCAGCAGCCGCCCCAGCACAGCCCACCGTGCTAGGAAGAATTGAATTATCCAATCAAATCAATGAGCTAAATGAGCAAGCAGGAAACAGTTCAGACATTCTAAGGAACGGGAGTAAAGGGCACAATATCCGCACTCTAATTGCGTAACACAATATCAATCACAATCTGAATCATTTTGAAGGATATTGCTAATCCATTGCTTCATAATTATGTTCGAAAAATTTCTTGAATAACGCAATGAACTGACCGATGCCTTGCAAATTTAAAAGTGCCTAACACGTAACTGGTTTATCACATCACATCACACTAAGATTATAAAGGCGAAAGTTTGTGAGTGTGTGTGTGTGTGTGTTTATATGTTTGTTACTTCTTCACGCCTATACCACTGAACCGATTTTGATGAAATTTGTTATAGAGATAGTTTGAGTCCCGGAAAAGGACTTAGGATAGTTTTTATCTCGATATTCCCACGGGATCGAAACTTATGCGGGTGAAACCGCGGGGCGCAGCTAGTATATATTATAAATTCGAAAGTAACTCTGTCTGTCTGTATGTTACCTTTTCACGCCTAAACCGCTGAACCGAATTCGATGAAATTTGGTATAAAGATAGTTTGAGTCCCGGGAAAGGACATAAGATAGTTTTTTCCCGATATTCCCACGGGATCGAAACTTATGCGGGGGAAACCGCGGGGCGCAGCTAGTTTGAAACAATTGCTTCGAGTTTGAGTTTTTATGCAACAAAATGTCTTTACAAGATACTCTAGTTTTATTTTATCTAATTTCAACTCCCAGCTTATCTGACATATTCCATAACACCACATATAAAAATTACATCGAAAAAAAAATCATTCGAAAACACGATTCATCTATGACCCTAACATATTCCCTATAACCTAATTTACCGTCAAATAGCTCAACTTACATTCAAACCTCAACCTTAATCCCTGATAATAAGAGTCTTACTAGTATTTTGACAACTGTAAAATAAGTGGTGTAAAAACTAGGGTGACAAACCAAGGGTGGTGACACAATGGATGCAACGGATTAGTTGAAACAGGCTTACGTTATTACGTCACGGGAGTAATGGCCGCCGCATTATTAATAATAATATTCGTGTTAGTATTATTAAATTGGATAAAGTGGTGTAATAGTATGAGGAGAGATTGGTTGGTGCCTCTTGGGATTTTAGGGGTGAAAGGACGTGTTTCATATTTGGGCGTTGATCAATAAATTATGGATTTAAAGGTAGATACCTATAATTATGTTTTTTTTTTATTACGGGAGAAAAGTTTTGTCTTAAAGAAAATGCTTCATCAGCTGTGTAAGAGCGGATAAGTCAAGCACAACTTGACAATGAACTAGAACAGCACTAAAAAGAAAATGCGGAACTTACGTAGTTATAGCTTTCAAACTAAACATTGTAATGCCAGGATGTTTTATTTACTTGTATAGATAAGATCCAATTTAATACACAGTCTTAAAATAATAATAATGTGTACAAGTATATAAAAAGGTAGGATAAAGAATCTTGGGGCATCATAAAATTTGTCGACAGGAAAACTGCCTGACTAGCAGTCGTTTGGGCACTTTTCCTGTTAAAAAAAATTACGACGTTGTATTGTATTGTAGAATTGAATTTAACCTCAGTAAGAGTAATTCCTCAAGGCACAAAAGGGCCTATCAAGCCTGGCAATGGTGGTGATGAAGAGTATATAGATAATGTAATCACAGGAGAGAGATAGCATGATTATGAGAAACGCAAAGTCATCGAATTAAAGCATACACAAACAGAAAAGACATCAGCGGAAACCACCTCAAATATCTTCAAGAACATGAGGTTTCTCACAACAAACTTTTACAACCCAAAGACAACATAAATCAAAGACAAAAACTATTAAAAAAACAGACAAGCCACTCTAATCAACTTTCTCATGCGCCAACAGTTTTATCAACCGGCCTCGCTAACCCGTGTATCGCCTAATCTCGTAAAGCCGACTCGGAAGCGCCTCAATTAAATATAAAACGTGTTTAAAGTCTGGCAATTAAATAGATAAAGGTTCGATTCTGGTGGTCCCTTGGTCCGTGTCGCATGACCGTAAAATGTTTGATGTTTTCTCTCTGTGAGGTAGCTATGGGACGGACAGTTACTAAAAGTGTTGGGGACTTCTCATCGGTAGCCATAGAGTATAAGTTAAGGTCTTATTAGAGGAGATGGCTTGTGGTTTAGTGCTTAGATAAAGGTTCGTTTCTGGTGGTCCGTGTCGCATGACCGTAAAATGTTCGATGTTCTCTCTCTCTCTGAGGTAGCTATGGGAAGGAAATTTACTAAATGTATTGGGGACTTCTCTTCGGTAGCTATAGGGAGTAAGTTAAGGTCTTAATAAAGGATCATGTTAGGCCTGCAGTTAGCATTTTTGGGGGATTCTGGAGGTCCATGGTCCGTGTCGCATGGCGGTAAAATGTTCGATCATTTCGAATATTTCGAAGAGAAGTCTCCAACACATTCATGCCGCTATAGCTAGCTGCTTGAATGTATTGGAGAGTTCTTTCCGGTAGCTATAGTAAGTTGGAAACTTATCAAAGGAGTTTTTAAGCCTACAGATCCAGCAGCTTGCGTTTATGGGGACGTAGATCTGTAGGCCGTGCCGCATGACCTTAAAATTTTCAATGTTCTCTGTCTCACTTTTCGGTGGCAATGGGAAGGGTAGTAGGTAACTTAATATGTTGGGGGCTTTTAGAAGCTATTGGAATGTATGTTAGGGACTTCATAAAATTTAAGCTTGTAGCTAGTATATTGGGATAGAAAGGAGCGGAAAAAAGGTCAGTTAGAAATTAGATCATGTTTTGGAAAAAATCGGGATTCGATTATGGTGGCCCCGGCTCCCCGGGAGTACCATGAGAGTAAATTGTTATAATGTTCTTAGTAGCGATGGGAATATTGTGACGGGACTACTATACAGAAGTGTTAGATATGTAAGTCGCATTAGTACCTACAACTAATAACAATGAACTTGGCGGCTTGTTAGTTTTATAGAGGTATGAGGAAAGGGTGTAAAGTTCACTCATCCTCAATAGAAAAGGGAGGATCCTCCGACCAGACGGGTGTTGTGACTGGCTGATGATTCATGTCGGGCCGTTGTAGGTATATAATGCTAGATGCGCGGTAAACTCTGCTTGCGAGATGCAGGGTTTTGCATGACGTAAACTTATGACTCGTAGTTAGCATGTGGCGTTGTAGATACCGCGACAGTTTTATTGAAAACGAAAATGATTGACTCCACATACATAGCTATAGATGTCAATTTTGGCCTACAAAACCTTCCTTATAATGGAATTAAAAAAAGGTGTTAAACTTTAAGAACTTTTCAGAGTCAGACACTATCTAGGACTAAAGATAGTCAATAAAAGAGCCATTGAATCACTGTATGAGTCATACATTGCAGGGCCAATTCCTAGAGTCTTCCATTAACCAGAGGATTTATCTAAACAAAATTAGAAGGTAATTGCGTTAAAACGTTTAAACCGTCACGGTCAATAAGGAAAACAACTGATGATGACTTCTTTAAGGATATAGAGGGCAAGCAAACGGCAAGAGGACATTTTGAGGAAAAATCTAACTCCATTATTATCCAAAATTGTTTCGCACCAAATAAATTCAAGACAGTATCAGCTATTAAACTCACGAAGGAGCAAGAGGAAAAAAAACTTGGAAGTACATAGAACTTAGCAGACCAGACGTGCAACTTAAAGTATTGGCGATTAGCGATTTAGTAGTTTTTTTGGAAGCCTTGAAACGAACCCGCGATTCTGCTAGTGCCACCTAACGTAGTGAATCCCGAAAACGCGATACAGTATTGACAAGTAATTCTTCATTCATTCTCCTGTCCTTATTCCAATATATTTGGGGTCGGCGCAACATTTGACTTCTTCTTCCATACTTCTTTATTACCTACTCGTCATCTCGATAGTCACCACAGATAACGCAAGAGCAACTACTTCGCGTGCCAAAAATCGCACTAGCTTACGTTCAAAAATCGTAAGCCGCCACTTTCGCGCTCAGTCCTGTGTACTGCTGGCTGGGTGAGCGTGAGCGAGAGCGCGAGCTTGTGACGTCATAGTAGGTAGTCAAAAAATGGCACGCTTGGTTTTCATACAGTTCGTAATACTTGCGTTATCTAGGTCTATCTATATCTGTGTATGTGCGTGTAATAGTCACTCTCTTTCCAGCCATATCATCTTTCACACAGTCCATCCATCGTTCCTTTGGTCTTCCCGTACTACTCTGATTGCGATCCACATTCATACTCAAAACTTTGCCTTGCAGCATTGATAAAGTCGCAAAGACGATTATCGGTGCTAAGGTTGGGTATTTAAACAGTTGGTTTATGTCAAAAGGAAATTTGAAATCAGTTCTACAGGGTGAAATTGAATTCATGGGCAATCCTTTTAAGGGGTCATTGTAATCATCATTTTGAACAACTTTTACTATGCGACCAAACCTGAAATCGTGAAAAAAAAATCAGCTCTTCCCTACATTTTGACGAGTTATGTAAACATAAATGGAAGGAACAGCTGATTTTTTTCGCGATTTTAGGTTTAGTCCCATAGTAAAAGTTGTTCGTAATGATGATTACAATGACCCTTTAAAAGGATGCCCATGAATCCAATTTCAGCCTGTATAACTGATTAAATAATTAATCAGTTGATTCAAATGTTGGTGAACACAAGGCTTAAAGAAGCACCCACCTTTTAAATAACCTTAAATAAAGACTTAAAGAAACAAATGACTACCTTATAAAGCTGTTTCAATTTATCGTGTGTGTTCACTCCAGCAGTTAATTTCTATGAACCTTTTTTTGTAATTAAACGCAAGTTTTTTGCATGTAGTATAGAAAAGGTATTGAAAATGATGCGGGCCTCAAGATTCGCGCGAATCGAACATGCGGGCGATTCGATTACTATCAAAGAATAAAAAATGTAAAGATGATGTTCAAATAGGCAATTACTTACTTGTAAACATGATAATAACTAGCCTTTAGATAAGGCTGTAATCATGGAAAAAATATAGATCTGGGTTGATAATGTATATGTAGTTGTGGAAGTTTATGGGGATGGCTTAATGCTTATCACTGCACTGCAAAATTAAATGCTGAATATGATATTAGTTTTACATTAACGCTTTGTAAGACAATATTTTGTACCAATCAAAGCATTTATTTCAAATAGGCACATAAAAGGCACTTTGGAACGTCAAAATTTACAATAACATAGAATTGATTCTAGTCGCCCCTTCCAAAAGTTAGTTTCCAACAATGGGACACCATATTTCTTTCTTCTCATGCCTCTATATTCATTTTTTTTTCTAATTTTCTTTAACGCCCATCCATGCACAAGATATAGGTAAGTAAATCAGAATCATAGATTAGAATATTCAGAAAAGATGGAAACTAAAGTTCGCCTAGCATGGTCATCACAGTCATTTGTTTTACTGAGAGAGAGACGACCCACTGACCAGAATCTGAGGTCTCCCTTTTCCCGATCATCTCAACGATTATTATGAGAACTACCGTATTACGCATATAGCTACTATTTCTCGAACTGTATCGTATTGAAGTGCAGTGACAAAGAGCGTTGAAATAAAAGCCGCAAGCGCACGCTAAATGACGACAACTTCTCATTGATTTTATTATTATATTCTTTTCAAAGATTAAGTGGGATTAATGTCAGATGCGACAGCTTTTATGTCGAGTTGGTGATATTGATCGAAAGGGAGAATTAAATGAGGTGAATATTAAGAAGGCTCCTATATTTTTTGCCAGGAGAATTTTGTACTGTCAGATTTTTTTAACCCTTTGAAAATTGCTTTAAAGTATTGGAATCTTCATAACAGACACAAGCTTAGTGTAGTTAGTTACAATTACATACTATTGATACAATTTAAAGAGCTTTTGTTATGTCTCTGTTATTTTTTAAATAACTGTGTAGGTACCTAGTCAGCCTACTCTTATTTTTTTAATTTGACATTTCAGGTTATGACCGAAAGTAGGTAGTCAATAAAAATCGATCGAAAAATGAAAGTCGATTATTAAAACCCCAAATAATACAATAAACAATCATTACACCGACTAAATACCATTTAATGAAAGCCCACTTCAACATCCAAGAAGCCGCAACCTTACACCTTTCTGAAACCAGACTAATTGCACATCTGCGTCCAACTCATTGGCGATAACTGACTAACGACAAATAAAACTGCTCGTTCATTCGTTCTCTCGTTCATTCGTTCGGTCTTTCGGCGCGTTTGCGCTCAAAGGAGGCCGAAGCTCAAGGAGGCCGATTTGTTTAGTATAAAGACTCCTTTATGGGCTGTATCGCCTCATGTGAATTTATTTTCGCAGTTATTATGCGATTCAATTATTGCACAATGTTCGCTCAGGTTTCGGCCGCTTTATCAACGCCGCGGGACCAGTTTTGTGAATTGTGTCTAGTCTCATTTTGAGGAAAGGGCTAATTTTGTGTCTGCGCTGTCAAAGTTGGGGCAAGTTTGTGTAATTTGGATTTAATGTTAAAATTGCTGGACACATTACTGACAAGTTTGATTTTCAATTTCAATGGACAAAATGACATGATAGACAACATGCACCACGTTACTTAATAATCTAGCAAATATTAACTGGGCAATGCAAGAACAATAGGTAGGTATAATGCAGCAAACTATTTGCCATTTCTAGCAAATTTTCTTGCATACTTAATTGTCTAATACGACGCCTGCGCACTTGACCGGTGACGTAATAGCGTAACACACTAACATTAGCACTGGCTTTTATTTTGACAGATCAACAATATTCATTGCGTTATTTACGTTGTTGAGGAGACAAATTTTTCGAACATATGAAGCAATGGATTAGCAATAATATCCTTTAAAATGATTTAGATTGTGGTTGATAGTGAGTTATGCAATTAGGGTTCGGAAAAGTGTCTTCCACCAAAAAATTAAGAGCCTTCCTCTATACAACCGTGGACTACTACAGGCTGCATGCTATTGGTGATGTAGTCCTATTGCTCTACGGCCTAAAATATTCACATCTTTTAATACAATAACAAATATTAAAAAAAAAAAACATCAAAAAGGTCAAATCAAAAAACTAAATGCCTGCAAATCACAATTTACGAGGTATTAAACCTTTTATTATGTAGATAAAAAGAATTTTTAAATCGAATATGGATACCGTCAAACAGCTACCGAAAGCGCTTCGATGGCCGACACCGTTATAATCTGTGCCTTTTACAAAAAAAGAACATGTACTGGGTGATTATTATCTCTTCATCCTTTGGGATTTGTGTTGCTAAACTTTTTTGGAATACTCAAGTTTGAATTTTGAAAAATGAATTTGCATTGTTGTAGCTTTAGCTAGACATTATGATATTTTTGTATCGAGTCGACGTTAATTGGTCAACAAAACGTCATCTCTAATTAGAATTGATTGGTAACTAGAAACGTGTGTAAAAATGACGTTTTCACGTCAGTAAATCAAGAAGTACCTACTATTTTCTATATCTAAGCTCTATATTTTATTGCACCAAAAGCTTTTACCGTATCGCAAATAAACGTAACGACTTTTGAAAAGAAATGTCAAACATTTTTTTCAACGAATACATAACTATCAAAAGGTTACCTACCTTTTCATAGCAATTCGTTGAAAATATCTACCTACGTCGTGATTAAATGCGTATCTTGTAAAGAGAAAAAAATCAGGGGCCGCAAAAAACTTCACCAATATCAGTCACAAAAATGTTGTCCACCCCGCATTTCTAATATTTTAACTCTAACGTCACGCCTATTATGAATTCTGCTGTTCTTAAGCGAAGTCGCGCTCATTAGGAGAAGGCAATTAGCATTATGACCAGGACCCCTTGTCCATAGGAAGTGGCCGGCTGTATGCGGAGTAAATGGTGCTATGTTTTCTTACTAAAAACTTTTAGCCACGTAGCCGAGGTGGCAAAACGCTACCTTATGGGCCGATAACTTGGGCGAATTTCAGCATTGAAACTAAACGCGAACAGCGCATCTAAACTGCGTTCAAAAAGCTATCAGAGTCAATATTCCACAACAATGATGATACTGACAGCTCTTGAACGCGGTTTAGATGTACAGACGCCAGCACATCAAGCTACCCGAAACCGTAATATTTTCCCAATCAAGAATGAACGTTATTTTTTTAGCGATAAAGTTGAAAATCTATTAAAGAAATTTGACAGTTTGTAGTTGCTTGATGTGCTGGCGTCTGTACTGATTGCGTTCAGTTTCATTGGTGAAATTCGCCGTAAGTCTTGTGTCAAGTCTATTGACACGTAGGTAACATGGTTAGTTGTTGCTAGTTTGGGCAACCAATCATAGCAGTTTTAGCATAAGATATCACAGCTTCACTGATGCGTCATTTTTAAGCATTTAAAGTCTTGATAGTTTCTGCAAGAGATCGCTAATTATAGTTAGAAAGAGGCTCAAGATCACAGTTCCATGTTGCATTCAATTTCATTAATTTTTTCCTTCAAAATCATAATATGTAATTATGATATCACATTCAATACAAGGTATTTATGCGTAGAATGGTGTGTAAATCTGCTACAATCCGCGGGGTGATTACGTACTTAACACACAATCAGTAGCAATGGCTTTCATTTTGACAGTTCAACAACATTTATTGCGTTATTTACGTTGCTGAGCAGAAAATATTTTTTTAGGGTGGCGATGTATTACTTAGCTGTTTTTGCTGGAAACGTGAATGATACACAACTTTTCAGAGACACTTCTACGGAATTAAAAAATGAAATGAGGAAGGAATTTCTGTAAATACAGTGAACACTCGGCTTATATAATGTCAAGTGTGTGTATACGTGTTACTAATGCATTAACAGTAAATAATTAATACATGCTTAGTGAGTTAATGAGTACAGTAACGAGCAAAAACATGTGCACAGTCCGCAACTAAGCAACGATTTTCTTCTTAATCTATAGATTAAAATGGAATGGTATTGCGCAGACAGAAGCTTTTAACACAAACTGTCATGGAATTTCAAAATTCGAATTGATTTTCTAAGAGAGAATCGCTTTTGAATTTCGCAAAGTGTGTACATATTTATGCATGCTACTGTACCTGATGAGTGAAATCTTTAGTGGCGTGCAATGAGCAGCTATTTATGTTAATGATGTGTGTCGAGCCACTTTGTTCTATGGCGATGTTGTATGAAGTTTGTTGAAGTTTTTTCGCGAAGATAAAATAATGGAATTTGTCGATAAACACTTGGATGTTCCGTTTATTATTGACTAGCTGCGCCCCCCGGTTTCACCCGCATAAGTTTCGATCCCGTGGGAATATCGGGATAAAAAGTATCCTATGTCCTTTCCCGGGACTCAAGCTATCTCTATACCAAATTTCACACAAATCGGTTCAGTAGTTTAGGCGTGAAGAAAAGACAGACAGACAGACAGAGTTACTTTCGCATTTATAATATTAGTTTGGATTAAGTTAAGGGACAGAGAGAGAGAGAGAGTAAGTTGGTTGCACATGAAACAGAAAAAAGCAAGACAACATTTCTTTAATTTTTCACGCGGGCCCATTGCGGGTTGGTACCAAACATCAAATAAAAATTATATCAAATAAAAAATACCTAATGTATTATATACTAAAACCTTCCTAAAAGTATGTAGATCACATTTGTGAAAGAATGATCAAAATCGGTTCATTAATTTTTGAGAAAATCGCGGACATACAAACATACATACAACTTTTTTGAAGTCGGTTAAAAATATCAATAATTCCCTAAATAAGTCACACACTACCTCTTCACTCCCAACACAAATCTTCACAAGATTACTCAACGCAGCCCACCTACCGCACCAACATCGTACGACATTAGCCGGTGGTGACAAAACAAATGACGATTTTAGCGGTATCATCCACCTTTCATCTGGCCGCGGTAGCGAGCAAGATAGCCTGCCTCCTTTTATTGCTCATAATGGGTGAGATAGGGCTAAGGTGGTCAAGTGTACTTTAGATTAAGTTTTTGGTGGCACTGGGCCTTTTGTTTTTGAGTGGAGCGGTGGAGGGTGTGTTTTGTATAAGTTTTTGTTTGTGATTTAATTAAATGGGGGTGTGTAAATGTGTTTGACATATTTATTGGTGAATCTGTAAAACAATGGATTTTTTTTCCAGCTTTGTAAGTTTTTTGATAAATATTATTAGAGCAACTCTATTCATCTGAATAGATATTGGCCCTATGTCTTTGTGTATAAACTTACACTGTTGCTATCTTTTGCTTTCAGCTGAACAAGAAAGAGGTAGAAAGAAGAAAGAGATGAGATTATCCCTACTTTTTTAAACCCCCTGATTTTAACATGTAACAAAACTAGTTTGACAGCTTTTTAAGTCTCCGCCTTTTCTTTCTGGAGCTGTTTAGCAAAATATTATCATATCTGTGGAAGGGGGCGCGACAGAATACGCAATATTGCAGCTATAAAAGTAAGAAGATGTACTTAACTACGGAAAAAAAATCTAAATCTAAAAAAAATAACATCAAGCTACTCTAACCATTTCCTTGTCCGACACGACCGACCACCAATAGGCCGCCGATACGCCGATAACGTGTTTAAATCCAACTTTTTATTGAGCCTTATCAACGGTTGAAGCTCATTCACCCACACAAACACACCTACTTTTATTTTTTTCAACTATCTGTACACGATTACACCCACACATCCACTCACGAAAAACAAATTTACCTCTATGGCTGTCACACTCATTTCTCATTTGAATTTAAACCTTATGTCTGTGAACTAGGGGTGTTGAATAATTTGTTCAGGTGTACAATTAAAATGTGACGGTAGCGCTTAAGGAAATTTTTAGGATGCTTCCCAAAAGTGAAGTTTAATTTGTTTGCCGATTGGTATCACTTAATGTAGAGGTGTTTTGGGTTTTTGTCGAATCATTTCGTTTGTCATTTAAAACTAGTGGCGGGTAGTCCAATTAGAACTAATTGGTGACTATTCTTAGGATTTTGTGTCATTTGGAGCATTTCCTATAGAAACACATCTAAAAAAGTTAAACTGGAATCAGGAAATTAAATTATTGATAGAACTTTTAATTATCTACTAAAAGGTAGGTTACATTTTGTCGTAAAATTGTTGATGCAACAAATAATGCAATCAATTCAAACATTTTCAAAAACAAATACATTTGATTACATTCGAACCTAAAACAAATGCATTCCATTTCCAAACCAACCACATACAATTACAAACAAAATCGAATTCAAATATCGAAACTCATCGGCATTCAAATTGAAATATCAAAATTCAAAATAAGAATTATGTGATGACGTCAGACCACCAAAGAGCCGCCATCATTGAAATCAATACTTTGATCACTTTATGGCGTATGTAGGTACATGGAATGTCACTCGAGTTTTATACTTCGGTACGGTTTATCGGTTATCTTAAAAGGATTAAGGAGCTACCGGTCTTTGTCCATAACTTCGTCGATAATGTTGATAGCTGATGCATATTGATTGGTAATGGAGAAAAAACACCTGAATTTGTTGAGATTTTTTATGTGTTTTTTTTTTGTGTACACGACGACACATCAAACCATAACTGTCCAGTTTTAGCTGATCTCGCATTGTATATGCTTTTCGTACAATAAGAAGTCATTTTATACTGGAATACAGCTTGATATGTCGCCGTGCGTAGGTACCAGGTGCTGTGTGAGACATATTTTGTTGAAGTTTAAATAAAAATAAATTTTATTGTTGATACAGTGTATAGCGATAAACTGTTTTTAGTACATTGCATTCTTTTAAAAGTGCTGGGCATAACAGCTGGAATTTTGAATATATTTTTATAATAAAATTACAATATTGTTTGAACTTTATATGTTATTCGAATATGTGCGATTCGTTCAAGTAGCTCAAGCGATTAAAATAAGGAATTTTGCGATCTTGTGGCTTCGATTAGATGACAGTCGTAAAAATCTTTTCATGTAAAAAAAATAAGGATTTAAAATCTCGCAATTTTTTTTCAAGAGCCTTTCTCTTACAGCTAGACAATTACTTTTCTTTTTTTCAAAATGCTCTAGTCATTTTGTGTTTGTAGATAATGAGGTACTGTAGAGATTATATTTGCCTATTTGGTACAGGCACATCAAGCTACCCGAAACTGTAACATTTTCCCCATCAACTTTGAACCTTACACTTCAGCGATAAAGTTGAAAATCTATTAAATAAATTTGACAGACTGTAGTAGCTTGATGTGCTGGCGTCTGTACTTACATGCAACCTCCATGAGTCAGTTAAAAGTTACTGGCATGAAATACGAGACAAAAAAAAATGAACTTAGTTGAAGATTAGAAGACATTCGGCGTCAGATTTAGCTGACAAGCCCACTGAGGTAATATGTAAGTACATATTACCTCAATGGACAAGCCAAGGAACTAATAAACTAATAAAATGTTATTAATTAATAGACGACTAGCTGCACCCCGCGGTTTCACCCGCATAAGTCTCGATCCCGTGGGAATATCGGGATAAAAAGTAGCCATGTCCATTCCCGGGACTCAAGCTATCTCTATACCAAATTTCATCTAAGTCGGTTTAGCGGTTTAGGCGTGAAAAGGTAACATACAGACAGACAGATAGACAAACAAAAAAGAGTTACTTTCGAATTAATAATATTAGTATGGATAATAATTATGCCAAATAAAGTGATTAGTCTTTTACCCCCCTTACTAATAAACGTTGTATAGCGTCTGTATAGTTACACAACGCTTTGTCTTCTTCTTTCGAAAGTCAAATTACTGACGACTGAAAGAGAGAAATCGGTGTGTAACTATTCATCTGATATAATACGTTTATTATTACTATCTAAAGGGGTTTTTCGTTAATCCCGGTACATTTAGCATTCAGTACTCCGGTAGGTACTCGCCATCTTAGAAACCCAAACGTGTTTTTGCCGGTTCAAGCTACTATATAAATAGTGAAAACCTAATTTTTCTTGTGCTCTCAACAACAAATTGATATAAAAAGGTGACCTAGCAGATGAGCGAACGACCTGTCGACCGCAATCCGTCTCCCGCCCACGGCTCGTCGTTTGGGCGCCGCCCCAGGCCCGCCCAAATGTGACGATCAATTTAGAAGCGTCAGGGTTACAGGCACGCATTGATGAGGCGATTAAGTAGAGGATAGCGAATTAAGCCTCATTTATATTAAGTTTAGCGTGTAGAGTACTTACTAGAGTAGGTACCTACTTATTGATTTATTTTTACCCCGACTACGGCGAAGCAAAAAGGAGGGTTATGATTTTGACCGGTATGTATGTATGTATGTTCATCTGTTCCCTCATAACTTCTAAACTACTTGTTTTATAAAAGCTAAAAATTTCACAATTTCGAAATGGACCTATACAATTTTACCAATAGAGAGGTTATTCAAAATGGCCACCAGAGTGCGAATAACAATAAAAACAAACATTTAACAATAAAAAAAAAAAAAACTGTACATTCAAACGTGAATAGTAGAAATATCTAAAGTAAAAATACACAAAATATTCGCGCTCCGTCATATTATGACGCGAGTCGCGCGTCAAAGTATTTCTTTTTGACGTTCGCGTCACCTTTCTGTGTAGGGTTGGCAGTATGTATTTCAAGTTTTGTAAAATACTCTATAATATGATGATGATGACTTATGACTTATAATTTACGGACCATTATTGGTTAATGATTGGTTATTACTGGTCCTTAGCAGCTTTGAACAGAGAAAGGTGGAAAGAGAGTAGGAAGGCCTTTGCCCTGCAGTGGGACGTCACAGGCTAATGATAATAATAGGTTAAAATTAAGACTCTTGTATCTTTTACTAATAACGAAGCAAAGACCTCATAGCTTTGCATAGTAGACCCTCCCATATGAAAGTAACTATCACAGGTAAAATTAGCTCAAGCATGTATTTATATGTCCAGTTTGGCAATAAAAAATGCTACCATTGGTAAGAACTATTCGTTTTTGTTTATAGGAATCCAGCATTAGACAGATATAGGTACTAGCAAGACTTATTAAATACCGGTTCAATAAAATTTATGGAGCCTGAAGTCACACTGCGTCATCTCGGTTCCTAGAGAGCTGGAGCCTCAGGAGTCAAATCAGCAGATACTAGAGAACTCTAGGTAGGTTTACATACTATTTATGATCGTACTTTCGGTTTCCTAAAAGAAAATTAATAAAGTGATTTAAAAAAAATCCGTTGAGTTACTAATTATAGGCAACGAACAACAGATTAATAATCTGTATGATTTCCTTTTTAAACATCACTAAGTTGCTCAAAAATGTAAAGAAATAAACAATTTGACAGCCCTAACCAAGAATAAGAGTGAATATCAAATACACTTGCGACTAGAGAATGCGGAAAATGTAAAATTGACGTTTTCACGATTCAAAAGACAGGTGTGAGTGCTACACAGTGTAATAGAAATGTTGAAACAACCAGGCATTCCTCAATTCCTCACACGACGACAGGCAATAACGGAATCGCTGTTACCAAACTAGAGGGGCACTTATTGGGGCTGGTAAAGCAATAATATTTGTGAACGAAGATTTTCTGGGTGTGTAAATATTTTTGCTCGGAAGTGTAGCTGAAATTTAAAGTGACAACTAGAGGTCAAAGAAAAAGGTCCAGTCTTGGAAAATTAGAGAGAGTTATCTGACGATTAGAAATACTTGATTGGCTGGACTAATTATTGCCATTTTCCAAGCATGGAAGTCTTTATTAATCTGTCAAGCTCCGCTAATGAGACACAATTGATTTTCTATTGTTTGTTTGTTATTGTACGCGCGCCGCTTGACCGGTTAAACTTGCATCTAGCTTTGAGCACGCTTAAAATCAGCGATGATCACAATCAACTAAACAGCATCATCAGCTTTAGTACTAAAGAAGGAGGATTTACAAAGCCGAAATACGGCATCATCGCTAAACAAAAGCTGTAATAATACAAACCGTTTCCAAATCGGATTAAAAAGTTAAAATAAAAAAAAACAACAGTGACATAATAATGACATGAAGTGTCAACGAATTTCCAAATTTAAACTTGGAACATTTATTCGGGTGTTACCGATATCATGACATGAAAGCTTTTCAATCGTGTTTTATGGTATCGCTGGATCGCGAGTTCGAATTTCATAAGCTACGTGTTTTTAAACCAACGGTTTTCAACTGTCTCATATATTTTATTTTATATTTTTGCTCTGATTCTGTTTCCAAATTCAAATATTGTTCCAGATTTTTTCTTGGATTCTCTTTTTGTTCTTGTTACGTGGAAAATGTGTCGATGTCGGGAAATGTTTGAAAAAGTTTAAAAAAATTAAATGAAGGATGTGTTTATTACCTATGTTCTACAGTAATTCAGAACTACGAGTATTAAACTTATTACTAAAAGGAGTCTTGTCTTCGTTACTTAGTAAACAAGTTTTTTCGCCTTCACAGTTATCCAATTGATGACCTACTGTCACAAAACCAAAAAACCAGGTCCTCCATTTTTCCTGAACGACATCATTATTTTCCCTAGCAAACCCATTACGTAAATAAACGACAAAGCTTACAAATTCAATGGAATTTCTCTTTAATTAATGAGTATCATTAAGATATGACCTTGGTACCATCGACGAAAGCGTCCGATGTCGATGTGACATAAGGGCTGTGTCATGGCCGTCAAATGGCGCGCTCTGTGTGTTAAACGTGACATTTTTACGATTTTTCTATGCAAATTGTTGCAGAATTAATGGTCAGTCTTTGTGTCATATTTCAAGCTGTTTGATGTCGTTTTTGGTGGGACAGGTAAAGTATGATTGAGTTGGTAAGAAAACAAAAGAAAGGATCATTTAGCATAGGTAACCTAATAAAAATATGACAGTAGCACAGCACCCTTATTGCGTAACACACTATTACACTCAATTTGAATCATTTTGAAGCATATTGCTAATCTATTGCTCCATATGTTAGAAATATGTGTTTGCCCAACAACGTAAATAACGTAATGAATGTTGTTCAGCTGTCAAAATGAAACCCATTGCTACTGATAGTGTGTTACGCAATTACCCTGCAGGTCAGGCACATTAGATTAATATGGATGCTACTTTTGATAGAGAAGACCATAATTCACTAATGCTAGGAATCTCTAGGATAGCGACCCTGTCGTCATGGTAATCTGTAATTTTCACCAGTATTTGACATTAAAGTGCCAAAAACGCTCTGTATTTAGGTAGCCGTTATTGTGTGAGCGCTGTAAGCTTTTTTAGGGCCAAAGCACACACGCTACTTTTAGCATCAGCGATCGGCGATTTAGGCGCTTTTTAGAAGCTAAATGCAGCGACCAAGCATTCTATACCGCACAATTAAAAACGCCAAACGCGGCGATTCAGTCGCTTTTCGGAAACTCGACACAGCGGCTGAACGCTACACTCCGCACACATTCGGATGCTGGTTGCAGCGATTTGGCATTTGCGCCAGCATCGGAGTAGTCGCTAAAACGCGCTATTCCGATACCACGTCCGAACGCAGAGTCGTCAAAACGCGATGCAGCATCGGAGCAGTCGCTAAAAAGCGCGATTCCGATACCGCGTTCGAACGCAGAGAGTCGCCAAAACTCGATGTAGCATCGATATAGCCGCAAAATCACCGATCGCCGATGCTAAAAGTAGCGTGTGTGTTTTGGCCCTAAGGAAAACAAGGCTTTAAATAGTCTGACGTTTTATCTGAAATACTTTATCGCGAAAGTAAAGATATACAAGAGGAACACAAGACGAGGTCACAATAACAAACAACTACATGTCTGCTGCCTCGCTAGGCCTAAAAACAGAAAATTGACTAGTAACCTCCCTTACTCTGGGGATGACAGCCATCTTGAATTTGCCCCAATTCTCAAACAAACATTTCGAAGGCCAATGATCTTTACATACCTTGTCCAAATCGCCGAGACTACTTTCAGATGTTACAAAATTCATAGGATTCCAGTACATTTTGGAATATTCGAGAGGCATGCCTAGTTTCTGTATCATTTCCCTGTCGGCTCCTCACACGGTCCCCTGCGGTAGCTTTGTTGCAATATTTATGTCGGAACCTGACGCAAAACATATTCTGTACACTCGTATCTACATTTACGTTGGATTTACCTTTTACGTTATTTGGTTTGGTTAAAAAAAATATATTAGGTACTAAGAGTTTCGTATTTTAGTAGTAGCTGTGTCCATAACTTCGTTCGCAAGAAACAATAATTTTCTCTTTACTAATTCTTTTTTCTTTTACAAATAAAGGAAGCCTCAGTTTCAGTTGTCTGCCAGTGAAAGTGCCGTCAAAATCGGTCCAGTCGTTTCGAAGATTAGACGGAACAAACAGAACGACAAAAATTTTAAAAATAGTGTTTTTTTTTTTGTTCTAAGTACTGTATAATATACTTTCAAATGTATTTAGTAAAAAGCTGTTATTTTGATATTACAAACAGACACTTCAATTTTATATACAGGCTGAAATTAAATTCATGGGCATCCTTTTAAGGGGTCATTGTACTCATCGTTATGAACAACTTTTACTACCTATGGGACTAAACCTAAAATCGCGAAAAAACATCAGCTGTCACATAACTCATCAAAATGTAGGGAAGAGCTGATTTTTTTTTTCGCGATTTCAGGTTTGGTCCCATAGTAAAAGTTGTTCATAATGATGATTACAATGACCCCTTAAAAGGATGCCCATGAATTCAATTTCACCCTGTATAGAGTATAGATTTGTAACAATTTTTGGATTTATTACCGCGTTATATTACGCTACTCCTTTTAAAAAGCCTGTCTCTGTAATTAACTAATGTTTAATCGTTTTATTACTCCATCAAATAATTTTCTAGATTCTAACGTGTTTGGAATGACGAATATGTGTTCTTAATACCATGTTCGTAATAATAACGATGCTTAATTGTGCCTGGTTAAGTAAAGTCATAAAGTTTACAACATTTCGAAATGTTTAATGGGCGCCTATCCTAGGATCATTTCCGTCATTATTCCACCTCAAAAATATCCACTTAACTGTATAAACTGTGTACAATTTTACACCTAAATTACACCATCAAGCGTGCTGTTCAAACGGAACACATAAAAAGGAACAACACGTGAAGCCGTTAGTTTGGCACCCCCCTTAATAATAGGTGATTTGGCCTCCCTCTCGCCCACATATAGACACCGACAGCCATATTGTGACCAGAATATCGAGACCTCTACGTAGCGAAAAATCTGGGAAACTTTCGGGAAGTTTGAAGAAGAATTATCAAGGTGGGGCAGCTCTTTCTAGCCTGGTGATTTGGCGTGGATGCGTGCTTCTGAGCCATCTTGGAGGTTTCAGTCTAATGCCACTTGTATTGGACATTTTATTGTCACACGCTGCTACTTTTACGTGAGTTGTGAACCTCGAATTTTAGGAAGTATGTTCTCACTGACGTTTTTATAGGCACTAAACGTAAAATAAAAGTGAACTTTTGAGTGTTTCTAAGTCTTGCGGTTTTTTTTTTATTTGGCTCTTATTTACTGCTGAGGTGTGAGCGTAAGAATGTTTCAATGAATTTGAAGGGAAAGCGAATGCCGCGATTGGTATGGAACAATTTGCGGCTGGTATGTAGGTTGCCTCAAAAAATAATTTGTTTGTTTTAATTTGAATTCTAAGACGAATTGTTTGGGTAGGTAGACATTTTTTTTGGTGAAACAAAATTAATTAAGTGAGAATATTTAAGTGTAACTACCAGTCTAAGTTACTCTAAATGCTAAGTTATTGGTTAGGTACTAATTTACTAGAAATATTAGGTAGGTAGGTAATGCCAGTAATAGTTTGGCAAAGTAAGTAATATCCAACGAATTTTATCTATAACATTCTTCCTCAACTATTCTTACGCCGAAAACTTAAAGATTCCGACAGAAGCTCCAAAATATATCCTCCCCGATAACCACAAAGAATTTAATAGACACATCAAACTGAAAACTTTGGGTCCCGCAATAAAATCTCCTTATTACGAACTTTGCTACGAGAATCATTCCGAATATTTCCGAATAATTTCGTTGTTTTATTTTTTAATGCTTCCGCACCAATCCGGGGCGTTTGGTCGTTTGCATAAATTACGTGTGAGTTTATTAGATTTTGTGGTACATAGAAGTGTCGTTTTCTCAATTTTCCCGCTAATTTTTGGGTTACAAAATGGCTGCCGGCGCGTCGACACGCACGGCCCTCACGCGATACGAAACGCCAGCATTCCCTTTCAGCTTTGTTGAATTATTTATTTGTTTTCAATACCTGTGATGCCGCACATAAAAATTGTTAGTATCTTTGTCCGACACTGTGGTACACGACATTGCGATTCCGGATGCGAGACGCGTTACGATTTTCGCAGTGAATGTTTTTAAGGAGAAATATTGTCGGGACAACTAAAGACAGTAATTGTTCAGAGAAAAATGTACGGTATGAGTTTTTGTCGCTGCTTTAAATTGTATTTTGATTTGATATGTATAATGTGTGTTCTGCGCAGTGTTTTATATTGTGTATAATATTAAAAGCCTCCTTTTAATTTTTCGAATTTTAAGCGGGCAGATGTGAGTCGTCTTCCAGTATTCATTCTCTTTCTTAGCCATCCATACTTCCATATTCCATACTAGTATTATAAATTTGAAAGTAACACTGTCTGTCTGTCTGTCTGTATATTACCTTTTCACGCCTAAACCACTGAACCGATTTAGATGAAATTTGGTATAGAGATAGTTTGAGTCCCAGGGAAGGACATAGGATAGTTTTATCCCAATATTCCCACGGGATCGACACTTATGCGGGTGAAACCGCGGGGCGCAGCTAGTATTTTTATATATACAATCTGGGGAAAGCAATACTGCAATAAATTAAACACTGGCAATACTAATCAATAAGAGTATTTTGAGACTATCAGTCCCCCCTGGCCCTAGCATCGAAATTTAAAAAGTGATTTTTTCAAACAAACTAAATAGTAGTGATGGGCCGACTACGGATTTTGCCAATCTTTGACTAAACTCTTGCATATATTTGATTGAATTTTCGTGTGCAGACTGGGAAATGCATTAGAAATACGCAATTTAATTTATTGTTGTATTGTCCTCTCCACCTTGTATAATCATTCCTATAATCCACCAGTTTCTCTTCCGAAGATTATGATCCCCTAGTATCTCCACAAATTTTTCGAACTAACCCAGCTAATACATATCTAATATCGCTAAAAGACTGATTCCCTCTTTCCTATCGTTTCGATCAGAAATCTTGTCCCCTATGGATCAAAATCCGTCAAGTGCGAAACTCAAATATTTGCAGCGAAAGTTTGGTCAAATCAGAGGTGCACAACATTTGACACTTTTTACATGTAGCGAGGGAGCTTGGTCAATACTGGCCGGCAAATAGATTAGCTGTGTTTACGATGGGTTCTCGATTTCAGAAAGTGAGAAGTGTTGATACTTTCGAGTTTGAGGTATTAAAATGAGAGCTTACAGCGGATTTAGTGATGGCTCGATAGGAAAGCGCTATAGTTTAGTGACTTATTAATTTTCTGTTAAGAATAGGTAAGTAAGTCACTTGTTTACGGGAGTTTTAATATTTTCCTAAAAACTCTACTTGCTGTTTCAGGCCATTTTTTGCCATCAGTGTTCATGGCTTATTCAATGAAATCTCCTAACGGCTGGTTGACACTTCCCGTGACCCAAGGGCTGGCTTTTCCCTTGGCCAGAGGCTAAGTATTGCCATACAACGTGGCACTGGCAATGCCGCCAGTCTCTTGAGTACGTAACCAGTCGACAGCGATGTGGAGAAATATTTTGACACCGTATTTTACTTGGTTAATAGTTTTAGTTAGGTTAGTATATTTTTATTTTAATAGTTTTCTAGTTTATTTATAATTAAAAGTTTACCCAGTTAGTGTACTTGAATAATATATTTTTATCCTAAGAAATAAAGATAATAAATAGTTTTCAGAATTTTGTTTTAACTTTACAACATAATTTACTAGGCAGGCAGTTTTACTGCATAGAAACTCTTTCATTCATAATCAGTTTGAATAAAACAATTTGACACTTTGAAGTGAGTTTCCAATAGTAGCGGCATTGGTAGTGAAGTGCCAAATCAATGTATTTGATCCCAACTTGATCCAAGACAAATATTTGCGGGCGCGCAAACATTTGCAAAGTATCGCGTGTTGTGGGAACTGCACATGCGCTAACACAATTTTTTTTTTACACTAAGCCTTTAAATATTGTGAAATATTATTTTTTCGTCTCATAGGAGATACGCGATTTAAAAATCTCTGATTTATTTTTCCCAATAACCGGGGAGTTTTTAAGTCGCGGGAAAATAGGTTCCTTCTGGGAAAGCGTGCACGATTTTTGCTTTCTATCAGGCTTGCTGGCGAACGAAGAAAGTCTACGAAATATTTTTAAAAACAATATTGTACCGGGTCAAAAAAAGAATGTTCTGCCTATTCTTCTATTTTAATTCACACCGTCTAGAGGACTAGACGGTGTGAATTATTCAAGTGGGCGTGGGTGGATGGACAAATTCGAAACTATGAAAAAACTAAACTAACTAACTACTGAACTAGGAATAGCGAAAAGTACTCAAAGGAGTCTCGTGCTCGATTTTGATGAAAACTATAACTGCATCATTGGATTTTTGAAAAATCAATATTTCTAACCAGGAATCGAACCCGTTGATTTTGGTAAAAAAAAAACACACACACTGTATTATTACACCATTCGATAGTGTCCCTAATAAGGATCGAATTCTGCGAAGTAAAAAAAAAAAAAACACATAACTAATCTGCATTCGCGATTTATTTGCCAAAAATGTAAACAAATAAGAGTTTATGGAAAAATAACTTTAATTCCTACACAATAAAGTTCAGTTTACGCTACAACTTCAAACATTTTTGTAACTTTATCAATACCTAGTGCTAGTCACTCTCAACTTAATTACTTACCATTAAAATAAAGTTGATACGTATTTACATTAGACAGGTTATCATCACCACTTACTCTGGAATATTAAAAACTTGTAGTAGCCGCCGATTGGACGACTAACCATCACCGACTCCAGCACGTTATTGCAATTAAATAGCCTTTCAAAATGGCTTCAAATGACTGCGACTATCCTTAGGCGAATTCCTTATAAAGCGTGACTGGCATGAAACGTCTGGTTGAATTCATCCATACTTACCTACTTAATATATTTTTTAATGAGAAATTAAGTGTGTCTGTTCATCCGTCTGTCAGTTTGTGACGATATCATGGCTTGATGGGAACGGTCTTGATTAGCGTGCATTGCATATAGGCATATAAGCAGTGCCTGCCTCGATATATCAACATAAGCCTGCAATTACATTTAAGTGTGTGCGCCCCATAAAGAAACTCACTAAATTATCATACCTAACAAAAAACAAACATGCGCGGCAGTAGGCAGTCGCCGGACGGCCTATTCGGCTCCCGTACTATTCGCACATTGTCATTGATCTTTACTCGTTCAAGTTAATGCGGCGAAATTAAAAATACGTACGTCTCCCGCGTAATACCATGACGTTCGACCTTCGCATTTTATCACCCTTAAGCCTACTCAAATAACCACACTTGTGACGTCACTTTTTTTTCTGATAGTGACCGTTTGCCTAGACTAGACCCGGCTTAGTGCCTACGTATTCTGAAAACCAATGCACGCCACTGACTCTTGATGATACAGAAAAGAAGAACTACCAAATAAGATCGAGACTTTCTCATATGTACTTTACTGTCAAAGCACTTGGTACGAAGACAGGTACACACGGCTACACATCAGGCTGTACATTTCCAGCTTGCGTTGACCTCGCATTGTATAGGTTTTTCGTACAATCAGAAGTCAGATTATACTGGTTATGTATAGCTTGATATGTAGCCGTGTGTAGCTGTCTACGAACTGCGAACAACGCGTCATACTGACGTCACGCAAATCCTGCATCGCGCAAGCAGAGTTTACCGCGCAACTAGCCTATGATACAACAGCCCGACATGAATCATCGGGCAGTTGCCCGCCAGACACAACACCCGTCTGGTCGGAGGATCCTCCCTTTTCTATGGAGGTTGGGTGAACTTTACACCCTGTTCCTCATACCTCTATAACTTCGACATGGCTCTCTAAAAACGTGGCAAAAAAGAGAACTAATATGGAAGTATACGGAAGTGATGGTGCAGGTATAGACGCCAGAACTTCAAGCTACTACAATCTGTCTTTCATTAATAGATTTTCAACTTTGTCGCTAAAGCATAAGGTTCATAGTTGATTGGGAAAGTTTGACAGTTTCGGGTAGCTTGATGTGCTGGCGTCTGTACCTACATCAACGGTAGATTTCTATGCCGTTCTCGTTTGAGCACTTGATGGAGCAGCAAACACTGCATTACCGTGCTTTGGGTGTCAGATCTCGGCGATAAGTGTTAGTCCAGCGCCCTATTTGCGTAACATCACACTATGGACTCAATTTGATTTAAAAAAAAAGAAAATTTGCTATCAAAAACTCCGCGAACCATAGACACGCGAAACAACCGGGTTATTGTTTTTTAAACTAGTGCTGTCCACACTTGCACACCTATAGATACGACCGCAGCGAGTCGCGCCCGGATTACGGCACTAGCCTATCGATTACGTCACCGAAGCCCTAATCCGAGACGAGAAGTATTGAGGGTTGCCACAGAAGAAAAAAAAGTTATTTGGAGATTCATTTTTGGGACTGTAAGTTTCAAGAAAATGTACAATAGTGAAAATCTTGTTTTTAGATATTTCTTTTCTGTCCTGTCGAACAGGGAATAAATTGGGATAGTCTGAAGACTTTATTTGACTGAGGACCTCCCACTTGGACATGAGTTAAAGGTACCAAGTTACCCAAGGGGGTAACTTGGAAGTCTTTAAACAGACTCCGGACCCAGGTTCGCCGAAGCAAGGAAAACCTGTTCAGGTGGAGATTTATAGACGACTCCGCCTTGGAGTGTAAATGTGGTGCTGTTCCACAAACGATGGGACACTTAATATCGTGTCCTGCGTGTCCTGTCAGCTGCACGTTACAGGAACTGATGGACGCTAGTGATGGCGCCAAACAAGTGGCCGAATTCTGGGCCGAGTACATTCAGATTGCTATCGATACGCTAAGAAGAAGAAGACTGTTGGTGTGAGAAACCATTGCCATATAGGTAAGCATAGACCCCAGAATCGCTTGACAGACATCGAAGCGAGGAATTACAATTAGGTACAATAGACAGAGAAACTAGAAGTGGTCTGGACAAAGTACCGACGCCAGCACATCAAGCTACCCGAAACTGTACAAATTTTCCCAATCAACCTTGAACCTTATGCTGTATCGATACAGTTGAAAATCGACTAAATAAATTTGACAGATTGCAGTAGCTTGATGTGCTGGCGTCTGTACATACAGAATAAAAGTCGTAAAGTATCGTTTTTGGATCTACTCACGTAGGTAATACAAATTGCTGCTATAAACCGTGAACAGCTTACGATACCCCTTAATAAGTCCTCTTTCTGTCGCATTCATAAATGTATTCTAATTACACCTTTGAACCCTGACGAGTTCCAAAGTTACGATTAGTACCAAAGCCATAACCAAGTATGGAATAGACTGCGACAGGTAATTTAGAGCGGTATTGAAACCTGCTTGGTGAATCAACACAGAGTAACTATTTATTACATGCTGTGGTTCATCGACTTTGACATTGACAGGTTTAAAAGGCAGCCCTGACAACCTCACCGTAAGGCCTTCGACTTGGTATACTGTTTGAAGTTAGACTGTGGTATCAATGATGACGAAAAAAGCAAAATTAATCGTAAACATTAAATTCAAATCTTCGCCTTAATACAGGGTGGCGGGGACATCGACTCGCAAACTGTAACCATGAATTTGTTGCACGCCACATGTGAACAATGCGTCATACTGACGTCACACAAAATCCTGCATCTCGCAAGCAGAGTTTACCGCGCAACTAGCATAGATACAACGGCCCGACGTGAATCATCGGGCAGTCTGTTACCCGCCAGACTCAACACCCATCAGGTCGGAGGATCCTCCCTTTTCTATAGAGTATGAGTCAACTTTACATCCTGTTCCTCATACCTCTACAAATTCATCACATGATTATAGATCCTCTAGCGTAGAAATTTATCGTCGGTTATAAAAAAAAATCTGCAGTTTCAAAGAAAAATGCATGGCAGAGCCAATTTTTTTACAATCCGACGAAAAATAGCAACGCAGGGGGTTTAGAATCATGTATTTGAATCCAAGGTAATAGGTTGCACGTGGATGTCCCTGCCACCCTGTATAGTAACAATATAATGTATGTAGAAGGTTACCTAAAGTCTATTCAAACTTATGTTTCAAATTAATATCAACTTTATTTCAATGACTATTAAGTTGATTTCAGAGTGACTAGCACTATTGAAAAAGTTATAAAAATGTTTGAAGTTGTATCGTAAACTGAACTTTATTGTGTAGGATTTAAAGTTATTTTTCCATAAACTCACATTTGTTTACATTTAAAAAAATCTCAAATGCGGATTAGATAAGTTACGTATAATTAGTTAAATAAATTGTAAGTCTAGCATCCAAATAAGAATCAACTAAGCCTATCGAAGTGTGAAACTGGCTGCCTTTTTCTGAAGCAAATAAATATTTAAAAAAAGTTTTTACTCTTTGACAGCCCTACAAACCCGAACAAGTACTAAAACATAAGGGCGTGTGTACACGCTAACGTTTGAAAAACGGCTGTGTTTACACTGGCGCGTATGACCCCAGCTTGGGTCAGATGACAAATGGACAACTAGTAACGTTATACCGACACTATTTTGTATCTGTTCTTGTCAACAAGAAACTGTTTGATAGGTCAGTTAAGTTATAGGGCAATAAGAATTAAGTGTTGTTTTGTTTTCTCTATTCTGACACAAGGGCATTAAATTGACTTTGTTTACCCGTCCGTCGTCGGTCAGTTATGAGAGGAAAGTTGAACTAAAATTCGACTGAAACAAAGTTTCGATTCCTCTACGTTAAGGAGACTCTTGTTCTAGATAGGTATACGGTTGCGACTATTACCAGCCTCTTACCCTTATTCCTCTTCCTCCACATATCTCTATTAGCCGCCATCTAATTACCTATACAAAACTCGCGATTTCTTTGCCAAAAATGTAAACAAATATGAATTAATGGAAAAAATAACTTTAATTCCTACGCAATAAAGTTCAGTTTACGCTACATCTTTAAAAATTTTTATAACTTTTTCCATAGTGCTAGTCACTCTGAAATCAACTTAATTTTCATTGAAATAAAGTTGATATTTGTTTAACTTGAAATAGGAAAGGGGTGTGCAGCACTGCGTACTTTTACTATAGACAGTGCAGAAACCGCCTTTCTAACCTTTTGACGGCAAAGAAAAATCACTGCCAACAGCTAGAAAATGTATATATATCTATTAGTCGGTAATGTCCCACAGCTGGGCAAAGACCTGCCTCTCCTTTTTCCATACAAGGCTGTCTATAACTACCGAACCACTGATTGGGTATCGTTAAATGCTAGACGACATCGCGGCAGACCAAGACGAAGATGGAGGGACGAACTTGACTCCTACTGTAAGGACTGGCCGGTAATGGTAAAGGCGGAAAAACTCGAATCTAAAGAAAAATCCACAAAAATCTTGTCGGGAACCTACTATAACATAATAAACAAAAAAAATAATAAAAGCGTCCAATCAACTCGAAATCCGAAAGCGCCGTTTTATCACTGGCCAGTATCAACTTTTATGATTTTTAATCAACTTAAAATTATTTGAAAACCGAACTGGCGCCAGCGGTAATCAAGGTGTACCGAAAAGCGGGTTTTTGCAAGGGATTACAGTATACACATGAGAAAATACTTTGTATGGGTAAAAATAAGGTAAAAATGTACCTTTGTGGAGTACTATTGTACTACAATGAAGGTTTTTTTAGATAATGGTGAATGCGTCTCGAAGAAAGGGTTGAAGTTTGCGCTACTTGGATTAAGATGTCTTGGTATTTTTTTTGGATTATACTTACGTCTCTTTTTTGTAATAAAAATTGCTTCTTTGTTAAGTATAAGATCTATTTCGAAATTCCTTTGATGAAGATAAATTAGATCTATTGAAAATTGTTTGCTATTGATATTGACAACATCCGTTTTGTATTAAGTAGGTACTCAGAATAGTTTCTAGCATCTACGTTTTAAATAAATTTTGAGGGGTGATTCGTCCGGATAGCGAAAACATAAAAAAAAACTATTTATACTTACTAATAATAAAGCTGAGTTGTTAGTTTGAACGCGCTAATTCTGGAATTACCGGTCGGATTTGAAAAACTCTTTTCGCATTTGGTAGCCCAATTCTTGAGGAAAGCTATGGGCTAATTAACATAACGCTACGACCCTTAGGAGCCGAGGAAAAGGAACAAAAAGTCAGAAAGCGAAACCGAAGTAGGTAGTAGCACGTGCGAGCGATGGGATGCGACGCGATGGGTCGGGGGCGAAATTTCACGCGGACGAAGTCGCGGGCAGAAGCTAGTATTGTATAAAAATACCAACACTCACAACCCTAAATTCCATCTCATCCATTCGCAAAACAAGTCATTGTTCCAAGATACCTATTCTCATAACCGCGAACCGCACCGCTCGATAATTAATCCAGTGGAACACTATCGAACCGTTAAGACGATAGCCCCTTCGCAAGATTTTATCGCCCTTAATAGACAACAATTCGGTGGGGCTGTGCATATCGCCTGAATGGCCACCAAAGGACGTCACCTTTTGATCAATAACTGTATATAAATTACGGAGCATATGGCCCTTCCCTGCTTGAGCGAGCAACGGCCCAGCCTTTGTAGCCCTATTTGTATATATTCCTGTTTATATGAACGTAAAGTTTGCTTGCGTAAGTTACAGAAATAGTAGAAAGTTGAAGAAAAAGAAGCCTTAGAGTTGTTCGATAAGTTTTTTTGGTTGGGAGCTTGTTTGGAATAAGCTTCTGAGAATATTTGGGGAGTTTTCAGAGTTCCTTGTATTATGTAATGGTTTATCGAAGTTTTGGCTTCATAAGCTCATTTGCGATGTTTACAAGTTCGACTACGCAGCATTCTACAGTTTTTTCTTTACTTTTCCTGTTTTTATTTCCTGGACATAAGAAACTGCGCGTTTGAAACAGTTTTAAATAATTTTTGGTACATACTTCAATTCAGCCTCAATTATTATCTTTTACTCAGCTGAACACCAAAATTAAGTTTATATACGAATTTTAACAACTATACCAAAATCTCCATCGCCATTTTTTTTCAAGATACAGATGTGCAGCCAAACAAAGCGCTACTTGAAAAGAATTTAACGCATGAAAACGTTAAGCCATAGACAATTAATACCCCACATCGACGTATTAAAGCTACCTCAGCACGTATTAAAAGTAACCTCAATGCTCAAGATGTTTTTCGCAAAAACTTTTGAGAATAGACCCCCGATTAGTGAGACTGAATGAACTTGATACTTGTGTATCTTTTGTAGTAGAATCAAGATGTTTTGATGTTATTAGCAATGATGAGCTGTCTTTTTGAGTGGCATTAGACTGATGGAGATAGGTAAATAGAGAAAATAATGATAATTTCGCAGTGATAATACTCCCAATTTTGGGTGGCTAGAATTATTCGGAGACGCTTTTAGACTATAGGTAAGTTGATTTTGATCTGGATTATAAGACAAGAGCCAATTAAACCCCATAATTATATGCATAGTAGGTAGGCCAGTGTGTAATAACATTCGTCAAACCGTGTAAGGCGCCAATGATTGCAAAGCGTAGACTAATTTTATTTGCTCATACACCACTTTAAATAACCCTAATTTGCCCACAAAGAAAACCTATATTGTACCTCATAAGACCCTTTACGATTGAAATATTTATACGTATAATTAATGGGGTACACATTAAACCACAATGATTGATAAAAGGCATCGACAATAATATAATTAAACGCTTTTTGCGACTTTTAAGTCTAAGAGTCGCCACGCCAATCTCGGTTGTTAGCTCTACAATAAAAGCGCCGCAGACTGTAAGGGCGCAGGCACATTGGTCGCGCCGCGGCGCGGTTTTATACGAAAAAGTTATATGCTATTGCATATCTCACAACGTAAAATCATGACTATATTGACTACGTTGGCTTGTCTATGTATTTTTTCATCAGACTCTTGTTCCTTTTTTGAGTTTTGTAAACCGTTATTTCTGGTATTATTTCAGAAAACACAAATATATCGTTTCTAATATAATGAATTTATAGAGATTGGAAAACAGCAGGGGCGATTGCGGTGGGTTCAAACCCAGGCAGGAGCTTTACTTTGTGTACCTAAATAATTTCATCACCACTGTTCTCAAAACGGGGAACGAAAACGTCGTGAGGAAACCGGCATGTCCATGAAACAATAAAATCGAAGGCACGTGACATCTACTAACCCGCACTGGGCCCGTGTGGTGGATTACAGATCATTATAGGCTGATTATGAGAGACAATGAGTACTTTCTTAACCATGATCGACCTTTCCATCCTCCATCTTCTCTAACTTTAAAACTGACGTGTACCACTCCAAATATTTACTCATCAAAAGTATCAAAACGGCCCAACTTTCCACATGTTTTGGTAGCATTTCTACATCACCGTATTAAAAGAAAAAACCGCCACGCGGACGTCGTCGAATTGACTAAACAAATCGCCAGTACCCGATTCTGTCGGCTTACTTAGCCCGCGTTGCCTGCGTCGGCCATAAAATTAAGGGCGTTGTAAATAACCAGGATTGCCGTCAATATATCCACGGCTTGATTCACGACAGAGGTCCCGAGCGTTTGTTTTTAAATTTTTATTAGCGACTAGAGATACGATCTGTCAAATGGTAGGTACTTAATTAGTTTGTGAATCGGCTAATGGGTTATGCTTATGAGTGAGATTCCTTTGAGGTTACGGCATTTTTAACCGACTGCCTCAAAAACAGTGTACGTAATGTTTAAAGAAAAGAAAAAAGGGTATCATTTAAGCTATCACCAATTTAATTAGTTTTGTGTTTCTTAAATTATAGGGTATGTCCTCCAAATAGTAGATCTGTCACCAAAATGTAGTCACCAAACAATGCAAGTGACCTAACCAAACCGAACCTCGGGGTGCCCTTCGCTCGCTCTTGCATCCTATGTCGACGGAGCCCCGCTATCTGAGAACGAAAATATTTCGTGGCGATAGATCTATTTATTAGGTGATACAAATATTTCGTGGCGATAGATCTATTTATTAGGTGATACAACTTGATGACAAATATAAATTTTGGTGATAGAAAATATAGTTCCCAAGAAAAAATTACGTATAATGTCGAGCCTCGAGATGGATTGCTTACAGAATAACTAACTAAAGCCTCAAGGCCTTTTTCAATACATAAATATGTAGATAAATGTCACGCCTTCTTGCCATAAGGATAGGCAGAATCTATAAAACGCCACCTTAATATAGGTCATCCTTAAAAATAATTAGTAAACTCTGACTAAGGCCTTGTCCACACTAGGCTGTAAGCGACATAAGTTTTTTAATATGTAATTTTTGCCCAGACGGAGATGACGGGATGAGCTGGACTCCTTAAATAAAGATTGGCCTTTGGTAGCTTTGGACAGAGAGAGGTGGAAAGAAAGTAGGGAGGCCTTTGCCCAGCAGTGGGAAATGAATGGCTAGTAAAATAAAAAACCTTTTGCCCAACCCTTGTAGCGAGAATTTATGCAAACAACTAGTGTGGACGAAGTCAGGGTTATCACTAGTTTTCCATTTCTACCGATATTTATAATGAAAACAAGTTAAATATAGGCGGCGACCGCTTTACAAAATTACATCTAGACCAATTACTCGACATACACTTCATAGATAATTGAAAATTATTAAGTTATCAAACGGTATTACGAAGCCTTTATTATAGAGTTTCGCCCTGTTATTTTATTTGCTTAGTTTAGCCATAAATATGTAAAGGATCTCTATATTTATAGGTATAGATTGCTTATGGTTTTCCGTACCTATTAATTTGTGGCGAATTGCTAGATTTTATATTTCTAGATCGTAACAAAATGTTTGCTTGTCAACATGGGTTATACTCAGGGGTTATGTCATAGATTTTTTATATCTATGCGTTATGTACACAATAGGTTGCGCCCCTTGCGTGGCTCCGCATCGCTGCCAATGTGGTGAAGGTGTCGACTGCCTCGGACACCATGGCTTATCCTGCAGTAAAAGCGCAGGCCGGATAGCACGGCATGCCAGCATCAATGACATCATCCGTCGTGGTCTTGTCACCGCTGGGGTGCCAGCTGTTTTAGAACCCAATGATTTGGCACGCGACGATGGTAAGAGACCAGACGGGATGACCATAATGCCTTGGAAGGTAGGTAGGCCTTTGGTGTGGGATGCAACGTGTGTTGACACCCTTGCGCCATCCCATCTTCCAAGCACGGTAAGCTGTGCTGGGGCGGCTGCTGCAGGTGCGGAAAACCTCAAACGGCGCAAATACTTCAATCTCTTTGGAACTTACATATTTGAGCCGTTTGGGGTTGAAACACTAGGGCCATGGGGCCCGAGTGCCCACTTAGTATTTCGAGACATCGCCAAGCGGTTGGTTGACTCATCACGTGACCTATTTGGCCTATTTGGCTGGCCTATTTTTTGGCCAAAGAATCAGCATTGCCATACAACGTGGCAATGCTGCCAGCCTTTTGGGCACGGTTCCCGTTGACAGTGATGCGGACGAATTTTTTGATGCCCTTTGATTATTTTCCCTCCCTTTCTATATACTTGTACATATTATTATTTTAAGATTGTTAGCTTTTTTAAATTATGTAAATATGCAAAATAAAGATGAACAAGCCTGTTACTCAGAAAAAAAAAATAGGTTCAGTACTTTTAGTTACCTTTGCCTTATTTGTGTGAAGCTACCATTTTTTTACTAAACCCCACCAGAAAACCTCTTCGTTCGAAATTTGAAACGAATATTTTTTTAAAGCACAGCCCAAAACATAAACAGCCTAATATTTCAAATTAATCGTTACTAACGATTGTTAAGATAATATCGGTATGAAATATCGATGGTCGTCTGAAAATCGGCATGTTCGTCAGAGCAGGGGACAAAAAACTTTAAAAACAAAACACATCTATCTT
Organism: Amphipoea lucens; assembly: GCA_947508005.1. Classification (NCBI taxonomy): domain Eukaryota; kingdom Metazoa; phylum Arthropoda; class Insecta; order Lepidoptera; family Noctuidae; genus Amphipoea; species Amphipoea lucens. Next base: position 4,955,842 of record OX382376.1, on the reverse strand, counting down.
GTCAAGCTGTTTTACCGTTTTTTTTTTTTAGTGAAGGAGCCACTTTTGGTGATAGAATACAATAGGAGTCTTTTAATTATAGGGTTTGTGTAAAAAGTCCGATTTATGTTAATTGGAAAAACACAACTGGGCATTAGAAAATTTAATAGACTACATTGCACTATGTATGTCATCATTCTCCAGTCGTTATACCAATTTATTTGGGGTCGACCTTGGATCGACACAACATGTCTTTTTCTTTCATACTTCTCTATTAGTCGTCATGTTGGTAGCCCTCCCACCTTTTTAGCCACCACTGTACTTTAAGAAATACTTTAAATCGAGAGAGGTTTGTTTGCTTTTCAGTTTTTTTAGTTAATAATACCTACACACCTTAAACAAACGGAACCACAAATGCAGCACATTCATAAGCGACAGATGAAAAATACGAAAATATACATCAGACGCGTCGAGGTAGTCAGCTGTTGTCAAAATTCTACGCATACCTCTCCGCGACCGTCGTTATTTCAATTACCTTCGCCCCTCGTCAAAGACAAAAGGCCTGACATCCAGAAAAAAAAAGAAACAAAAAACGAAGCGCCCATCGAGCGAATTAAAAAAACAATTGTGTTATCTATGATTGGATCGCGGTCGTGTAAACGGTCAAGTGTAACTTACTAAAAAGAACCCGCCTTTTACTTTACAGTAGCCTTTTTCGTTTTTTGAAAATGGGCTGCGCAATTTTTTTCTTAACTCGTAATCAGATTTTGGGTGGTTCCTATTTTGAATGGAAATGGGTTGTGCCGAAATCTAATTAAAGAGATTGACAGTTCTGACGTTCTAATTTTGACAGATTTTGGCGCCAATGTTCTTGTCAAAATATTACATCTCACGAAATTCACTTTTCTTTTTAATTAATGCAGTTTTATTTTAAAAAATCACGTAAGTCAAACGAAAAGACATAAAAACCGATAAACTGTCAGCACATCCGCAACTCATAACGCATAAATAACATAAAAATGATCGAAAATTAAAACCTGTCACACAAATATAAAACTCCCTATCAACACGCTATAAAAACTTTAAACATCTGAAGTGCGCTTAACATGGCGATAATCTATTGAAGTAAGGCAAGATGATGGGCACCCAATGTAAATATCAGTAATAGCCGTAACAGACACAAAGGGACCCCGCAGACAACTCCAGGGGTCCTGCCCAACCTCGTTTTAATTATAATATCACCCACATTATAAACTTTTTGTTGAAAAAGTTACAAAAAAGAAACAGACTGCTACTTTTCGGATGCGGTATAATGCTAATAGTTGGTAACAATTTTTGTGTATAATTGTTCGTTCGTTATCAAAAGGAGCATGAAGTGGAAAGTATTGAAAGCTTAGGAACCGTGAAGGTTTGTTAAAGGAGCTGAACTTTGGGCTTATGAATCGATGTCTGTTTTGAACAATATTTGGAGTGGCTCCTTTTAAACGTTTATCAAATAAGTATAACACGTAGATTTATATATAAATATGAAGCTAACTAACACCAGACCAAGTTGTGTCCAAAAAGATCTTTATCTCTAATGTTATTTCATCGCAGCCATTTTAAATGAACGTTATTTTTGGGAATAACAGTCACGGTTCGAGGGGTCAGATAGGCTTCACCTATTCTTGTAGGGAAATCTAGTAACCCCAGAGGGTTATCTACTAGATTTTGTTGTTGGTGGTGTGGGTTACATGGTCCTAGGAGTCGAACCTAGCGACTATTTAATTAGACGAAATTAAAAACACATTGATAAAAAAAATGGTTCAGCTCCTTTCCTTCACAGTCCCGCAGCTAAAAAAGAAGTCGGTACTCACGAAACCGTGCTTGTCACTTATGTTGTTCGTCAGTTTGAGTTTGTGGAAGGAAACCACCTTCTGCATCCACTGCTCGCCCGTCGAGGGCGAGTCGGGGTGGATGTACATCCTCTTCGGCATCTCAGGGTCCGCCTTCCCGGCCACCATCCACCGACTCCGAAAACAAATGAACAAAGTCAAGAACACTAAATAAAAAGAAACCTTCTGATTGATTTACCTAATAAACCAATTAAATCAATCAAAAAATTCTTCCCATAATTGTATGAAAGTATTGACCGATTGATATGATTTTTTTAATAGTTCATTAGTAGAAAACTTCGTATAAATATTGTTTTAATTGATTGATTATTGGCATTAAAAAATCAATTTCGAATTTGGCGAAATAATTAATTTTATTGAAGCAATCTATGTCCTCGTTTCTGAAGCGTTAGACATGCACTAAGATACTAATGGTGGTGAACAACATGCTGTAAGTAAGACAAATAAGCTATTAAGTTCTACAGAAAACAGTGCATAAGGAACAATGTGAATGAAAGATCTGCGTGCAACGATTATTCATACCGAAATGTGCGATGCCATAAGAAAATATATGTAAATTGTAACAGAATATGATAATGTGGTCTTAAAAATGGACTTCAATCCCCAACGATGGAATCTCGTCGCCAAATGGAACTCGAAAAAGAAATTACTGCAGAAAAGACAGTAAAATAGCTGATGTATGTCCCGGGTCCTAATGTGTTGAACGCAGATCTCCGATATCACATATCATAATTGCAACAATACGCATGCTTCTTGCCTCTCGTTTATGTCAACGAATTACATTAAAATAAGATCAACTATCTTAGCCCCGTCATCTACAATTTTCTTATTTTAATTTAATTCCATCTCTTTATTTATACCTGTTGTGGAATTTGTATCTGCAATCGTCGGCAGCTACGATGTCCATTAGCAAAATGTATTTTGCTTTTTTATCAAGACCAGAAACGCGGAGTTTGTAGGCAGGAAACATACGTCTGCAAGCAATCGAGAGAAAAACATGGGTTGGGACTTGTTCTTTTGCGACAACGATTTGACATCACGTCGATTGTGAGACATGTTGTTGGACTAGTTTCACTTTTTATGTTCATGTACTAAGAAACGCGTGTTTAGCTTGTGATCTTACGCCGTGTTAATTAGATTTTATTCACTTTATGTCGCCCATTTAAACTAGTGACCGACAGACTATTAGCAACTGGATTATCCGTTAGAGCACTCGCGTTTGTCGTCGTTTTTCGTCTAATCAGTGAGACACGACGAGGTGTTATAAAGCATTTGCGACACACAAAAAGCCCATGTTTCCGCCACGAAGGACCAAAAATGGCGAGGTGCGCGTCCATTGTGCGGTTTTGCACTGTCGCGAAATCGTGACCAACGCACGTGATCAAATGCGGTGTTACACCAACTTACACGAATACTTCAACGATACAAGCGTCCAAGAAAAAACCGTCTGGACCTCGTTTAGAATCCCATCTCGTAATTGGTAAGTAATTTATGTACGAAAGATTTGTAATAATTAATTACCATATTAACGGCGCTAGGCGGCCGCCTTTGTCGGCGTTTGTATCGGTTTACGGCTGACTCACAGTCGCATTTTGGACCGGAATGCTCGGGTCGTATTAATTAACGGATATTAAATCGAAGTTTATCGGCCGCATCTCGATGTTGCCAAACCTGCGGCCGTTTGAGACCCGACGTCGATCGGACGAGAGCGGAGGAACGAACCTTATCGCCGCTTGTCATCAGGAATCAAACAATGTACGATCAAATACGATGATTATCGATTTCAGATGCAGCTCTGAGGGATGTTCACAACACCCGGAAGACTCGTTGTGTTTTTTGTCCCCGAGATCTCCCAAGGAGATTGTCGCCGCGAGTTCAGCTCCAATTTTGGTTAATTTGGGAGAACAGTACGAGTCGCGTCGGTATTTCTCACCTCTGGTGTCGGCCCGGCTTTTTACATTACCGCTGCGGCGTTTGAGACAAAGATATTTTAATGATATTACCCATTGGATGCGAGTTGAATCCTTAATCGTCGGATCCTGGCGGTGTCCAGTTGTCGTGCGATGTCGTTGCCCTTAAATTAAGCGTGTTTCGTACAAATTGTCTGGGCGCAATTAACGAACGCATCGGAATCGTTTCGTGATGGGAACTAGTGCATTGCGTGGGGAGAATCACAAGCTAAATGAAAACAAGCGTGTAACGGAACGCTGTTAAAATGGAATGAGTATCTCCAATCAACGGTGATATCTATAAACGTGAAGCCGACAATCTGGCGTCAGGCTGACGCCAAATTCTCGGTCGATGTACATTGAGAAGCAGACACGTGAAGACGAGGATGGTGATGTAGTCCAGCAGGCAATGAATGTGGGTCTACCTGTTGTGGAACTTATATCTGTAGTCGTCAGCGGCGACGATGTCCAGGAGGAGGATGTATTTGGCCTTCGCGTCTAGTCCTGAGACGCGGAACTTCATTTGTGGGAACATTTGTCTGTAAATTGGAAGTATTACTTGAGGGGTTGCAAGTTTTAGTACGGGAGTTTGCTGTAAAGAAATACTTAGGTACAAATAACTTATATCTATGTTACAAATTAAATCATAGTCGCTCGCTACCTTTGCCTTACCGTAGCAGAAAATATATTTTGTGTGATATATGTGTTACGAACCTGACAAAGCACAATATGAGAGACGACTGTTAAAAAAACCGGTCTTTTTTGTAAAAATGTCACCGGTGAAGGATTGACAGCTTCAAGCTAACTTCACCACAGTTCTTACAGTGAGATTTTTACAGAATACATCAGCAGAAGTGGTAGTTCTAAATCACCGTCACCTTTTAATTGATTGTCTCGATGTCGTGAGATGACTTGCATCACAACAGTTATGTCGCCATCGCAATCGCGGATCTCATTGTGATCTCCGACTTGCAACGTTGACATCATCATCAAATGTGCATCCAGGAAGCGCAAAGCTTATAGAATAAGGATAATCAGAGATTGGTCAGCTCATTAGCCTTTTATTTATAGGCTTTACGTGATGAACACCGCAATGTTTCGTCGACAACCTGATAGATGTCGTGCCTTGCGAACATGTGTTTTGAATACTGATTTTACAACAACGTAGTATCTTCATCTCTTTCTTCAGTACTAATGAAGATAAAGATGGGAATGTTTTCACCGTTGTATCAGCTATCTTTTAGCATCTGATTTTGAACACTGAGTGAATTTTGAAATCTTGTGCTGGTACATCCGCTTACGGTGTTTTTTTTTTTATTTACAAGTAATTGGCGTTTTGTTTCGTGTACTGTTACTCGACCTCGGCTCATTGAGATCCTTCACTCCTCCATATTATTAAGGCTTTTTATCTACTTACATTATTATATGATTATATAACATATATGATTGCTTTATATCGTTTGCCCATTCTATGGTGAGTGCTGTGGTGGCCCAGTGGGAACGGATCCAAGTTACGAGTTATACAGGTCGTGGGTTCGAACCCAGACAGATGCTTAACGTTGTGTAATTTATTTCTACGCGAGGAAACCGGCATTTCTTAGGACCAAAATTCGAACACAAGTGACATCTACCAACGCGTACTGGGCCCGCGTGGTGGATTACTGTCTATTTCCTCTCTCAGAGAGGAGGCCTGTGTCCCAGCAGTGGGAACGTTATAGGCTGGTTATGCTATTACTGCAGTACCTACCTTTAGTATATTGCAATGATATATGTGTCAAGTTTAGTTGTAGCATGGTATTATGATGACCCCTCGCGTGACTTGTATTACAATAGCACAAGGTTCAAATTGGAATGCTCTACGTGCCCGAGTACATTACTTATCGGCTGTAGTTAAAATAACCTTTTAAACCATCGATTAACATGAGTTTCTCCGTCTAATCAAATGTGTATGCCTAGGCTAATCAAATTAGAATCGGAATCGATCGATACATAATTAATTTGATAGTTTTTGCAATATTTTATAGTTCTCGTTAACGTAGCGACATCAACTAGACAGGTATTATTTATGGGAGCAGGTCTGTGAATAAAAATATAATTTATGGTTTCTTTGACGTGTCGACGAGAATAAACGGCGATTATCAGCTGTTTGATCACGTTTTTTTTTTATGTTGCAGTAAGTAGGTTTGGTTTCTTTAGTTTATTGCTCAGGCGGTGAGAAGAATTATGAATTTTGAGTAAGGGGTAAGCTTACCAAAATAGTGAAAGTATCAGGGGAGAATTCTCGTAATTTTAAGAACGTTCACAGTCTTGTCTCAGTCTCAATCTGTCAAAAATACCTCTAATTTCCCTACATTTTGACAGTTTTTGACATTGATTGTCGCTGAGGTGAAATTGCGACTAGATTTTGAACGTTTTCAATTACAGGAATAGGCCTTCTAATAATAATTTTACTATCATCAACAAACATAATATAATTTTAGAAATATATCAGATATTTTAGTTTTACGTTTTAATTATGTCCTTGGGGATATATTTACCTGGCGTAGTGGCAATAAGTGGGTAGGTACCTACTATGTCCTCAGAAGATGCCCATATCTTGCAGTGGATTCTACTCCTACTTAATATTTCCATCTGGTGAAAGGCAGACGTAATCTCTACCTATTAATTAAAATTTTTGCCTGATTTCTCGTTCAGGTTTCCTTGGCTGGCATAGCCTACTGCTGAACTAAACTGTTTCAAGATCATCTGCTTAGCTTTTTTCCAACTATTTTATTTATTTATTTTTTATTGGAGATTCGCTTCTATCTGACCTCCACGTGTGGTTTTCAGACTTTCAGGCTTCTGACTGTCAAAGATCTACGAATGCCACCAGCCCCTCTGTGCTGAACTTAACTGATAATGGGACTAAAAAAACCAGGTAAATAAGCGAAAATGATGAATGAATTAATTGCACTAAGAAACCGTTAGCAAAACATCTTCTTACAATAAAAGCATCTAGTTATAAATTGTAACTCTATACAAACGTTGTCGCTTGCAACCGCACGTAACTTAACACGCGTCGGCGACGTAAGTAGCTGTTGTGTTGGCTAAACCTGTAGGTTGTGACTTTATTGAACACGTTATTTCGCTGATTTTGAGGCAGAAAGCAAGAAACGGTTTTAAGAGTAATATCCTTATACTGTTGGCGTTGTCTGGTTTTGAAGTTCTTTAGAAGAATAAATTTTATTATTCTTATTTTTCTGCGATTTTTGTAACTAAAAGTAGGTACTTAACCACAGGTATAGATAGACCTAGAAAAAGCAAGTAACACGATCGGTATGAAAACCAAGCGTGCCATTTTTTGACTACTTACCATGACGTCACAAGCACTATTTGGTGATGGGAAAATCAAACCGATTCAAAGACGCCGCCGCGTGCGGCACCCGTCTCGCCCCAACCCCGAGCGCCAGCGCTCACGCTCACCCAGCCAGCAGTACACAGGACTGAGAACGAAAGTGGTGATTTTTGGCAAGCGAAGTAGTTGCTCTTGCGTTATCTAGGTGTATCTATGTAGTTAACGTTGATTGAAGAGTGTAAGAAGACCATCAAGGAAAACCAATGGCACAATGTAAGTGTAAAATGGAAAATTTGAGTAATGGCAGGAGACGAAGAAGAATGGGCAAAATGAATGTCTTGTACAGACGCCAGCATATCAAGCTACTACAATCTGTCAAATTTCTTTAGTAGATTTTCAACTTTATCGCTAAAGCGTAAAGTTCAAAGTTAATTGGGAAAAATTGACAGTTTCGAGTAGCTTGATGTGCTGGCGTCTGTATAAAAGGACTTAAGTAAAATTGATCAATAGCACAGAAGAACGTCGTATAGGGGTAAAAAATTATCTGTAGTAAAATTTTTTAACTTAAAGCAAAGTAAGTTACATAAGCAGGTCTAATTGTTACCTAATTTCTTATAAGGACATCAGTAAGACTAAAGATTATATGTATACCTAAGGTGTAAAAAAAATAACCTTAAAAACTTTAAGAGGTGCTTTAGACCATCGAACTGAACAACTTTCACTATGGGACCAACTCTGAAATCACGAAAAAAAAATGAGCTGTTTCATACATTTTGGCCGAGTAGGTATTGAACTTTTGTATGAAACAGCTGATTTTATTTTCGTGATTTCGGAGTTGGTCCCATAGTGAAAGTTGTTCAGTTCGATGGTCTAAAGCACCTCTTAAAGTTTTTAAGGTTAATTTTTTTACACTTTGTAAAACGATGAAAATGATTGCCGCAAAATCTAACAGATCCGCCTAACCCTTTGAATCCAAGAAATAAAAGGATTTATAGTGGTTCAATTTTACTCAAGAATCATACGACATAATAACCGACTATTACAATCATGCATTTCCAACTCATAAATTTTAAAAACTGCTCCCTTTCCTCCACTTACGTACCAGCATTGATACGGCAAGGCTATCATTAGGAAACCAGTCACAACATTGAACGGTGCAAAATTATAGCGATTGTCAATCAAATGTCAAACAGTAGCTCGTTCACACTTCAAAGAAACCCTTCTTTACTGAGAATGTTATCTTTTAAAAGATAAATGAAGAAGGGGCTATTGTTCATTAATGATTGATTCGTAATTCGATTTATTGCGGAATTTGTTTGGTATTTTGTAGTGTATGTATTTGGTGTTTGAATAATATGGGCGTGTTGTCATAATATTTTGGATTTGTTGCTTTTTAAAATACGAACTTTGTTTGTCACTAAAACGACGAAAAATTTATTCACATGTGTATTTTTTCGTATTTAGACTTTAGAATTTAAATGGAATATAAATTAATAGTCAGAAACACCACGCTGCGCTCCATAACTCGAGTAGCGGATGTTGAAGAAAAAACAGCCAGGCTGAAGTGGGAGTGGGCCGGGCACGTCTCACGAATGCACCCGGAGAGATGGGCAATGATCGTCACTCACTGGACTCCTGAAGGTGGACATAGCCGTCGAGGTAGACCATGACGAAGGTGGCGTGACGATCTAACGAAGTTTGCAGGGCCAACATGGCCAGAGATCGCTTCAGACAAGGAGGTTTAGAAGGAAAAAGGGGAGGCCTTTTCCCAGCAGTGGGACACAACACAACACAGGCTAAAAAAAAGTCAGAGACTTATAAAGTCAAAATACTCCATCAAACTTGAATAATTTTTCAATAATTTTACTAAAATAGTAAAATGTATTTTTTTTTTCATTAATTAATTAAGCATAAGTTGTTGTTATCAATGTACACACTGTGTTTACAATTTTATTCTGATACTTGTTATGTCAGATAGACTTATCAAGTCAAAATACTATTTCAAACTTGAATTATTTTTCAATAATTTTACTAATACAGTAGGTAGTATTGTATTTTTATTTATGTATTATTAGTTTTTATTATTTTGTTAGGGTCTTAATATAAAATAAAGTATCTCTAGGGGGCACAAGGATGGCAGATAAAAACAGTTTTTTTTTTTGCAATTTTTCTAGTTTCATTTTTTTTTTCAGCATAAAATCTAGAATTATACTAGACTAGTATTACTTAATTGATAACCCCGCCCTGATGACATCATGTCGAGTTACTGACTGACTGAGCAACGCGATGGTGTGGAAAGGCATTGCATTCCTACTAGGGTTGGTTAGGTGTTTGTCGTATTTAAAGTTCAGTGCCGTAATTAGTGATATTAGCCTGTAATTGTTCTGATGAAGGGCAAAAGAAGGAGTATGAACATGCTCGGCTAGGCACTACGTGTACGTAATAAGTTCAGACTTTTATAGGCCGACCGCTTAACTGAGACGTTGCCTGAGGTAGCTGCGCGGTGCGGGAGGGGTGATAGTTGTCAAAAGTTGATGAATCACTGAGCTCTCGCATCACGTCACCACACCCCTCCCGCACCGCGTTGCTACCTCAGGCAACGTCTCAGTTAAGCGGTCGGCCTATACTTAAGTGCCCTTATTTTTTTTCGAGTCGACGGGCTTGTGGCTAATTAATAACAGCCGCGCAATCTGATTAACTACGATCGCCGCGGTTGGTTCGTGGATGGGTGATCATCTTTACATACCAAGACCCCTCCGTGCCTCGGAAAGCACGTTAAGCCGCTGGTTTTGGCTGTCATTTGTGGATCCTTGAGAGTCGTTACTGTATTGCTCAGCAACTGGGTTGTGGAGGTCAGATAGGCAGTCGCTCCAAGGAAAATACTGGTATTCAGCTGCATCCGGTAAGACTGGAAGCCAACCAGAACATTGTTGGAAAAAGGCTAGGTACTTAGATGATGATAATTTTTTTTACATTTTATACTTATATTTTGTGCTGTTTTCTTTTTGTCATTTTAACGATGTCATGAATGAGTTGACTAGCAAGCTCATCGTGACAGCTGGCACGAACGACCTTCGAAGGGCAGACATTTTTTAACACAAAGTGCAACATTATCCAATAGCATACCATCAATTTTTACGTGACAACATACCAATTACAACAAAAGTGCAATTTTACAATCATTACAAAAAGTTTTTACTAAAACGTTCCATTACCTCAGTTTACGAGTCAATAAAAAAAAACGAGGCGACCATAAATTTATCATTTTTGACACATGTCAAAACGGCGCCTTTATAAGGTGATTAATTAAAAATCCCTCTTTCAATTACGGAGCGCGATAATTGGTGTAGTAGTGAAAATTTTCGCTTTTTTTTTTAAAGTGCAGGGTGTGGGGGTGTGCTCTGCACATTGACGCATTCTTGCGGCTTCGTTCGAGTATGGTGGGCTCCGCCATCTTAACTACGGTTAACGTCGATGATTTAAGAGTTCTTTTTTTCAGTTGTATGTTTTTAGTGGCGGTTAGAGATGAATTACTTGTGTTTACTATAGGTGTAACTTCTATACGTAATAAAAGGCTAAAGGAGTTGGTTGAGAATAAAACTAAATTCGGAAAACCACCACGACGCGTTTTGCCGAGTCAATAAATCCTATTTTGCCCTCTGTGTCCCAAAACTTGCAGTCAAAGCGACCTCAGCGCTGCCACCGACAACGCCGTTGGAATGGCGAAGTTTTGGGCCAATAGGATATGAGAAAAGTCGTGCCAGTGACACGAAGAAGACAATAAATAACTTCTGACAAAAAAAGAGTAAAGATAAACTGAAAACAAAGCTAGGACCGAAGGACTAAACGCTTCACTTACAGTATTAAAGCCGGCAAATCATTCAAAAACTCCTAAATCCTAGTTTAACCTCTACTGAACAGCTCGCGGTGCTGTCAGCCGGTCACTCCACCTTATCTTGCAACGAAGCGACGCCGCACACTATACACACGTATAACTAAATCAATGGCGCCTATTGACACCAAAACTGACAAGGAACGTTCGCATTTCGCAAGATATTTCACGTTAGAGATGATGATAATACGAATTTGGGAGGGGAAACATGAATGATGTAACCAAGACTTTGTAACTATATTATTTTGATTTAAAAGAGTGTCCATGGAGTTTCTTGCCCGTTCTTCTCCATAGGTACCTACGCTTTGGAATGGGCAACTAGCTTCATCTTTCTGACTGACCGACCCTATGACAATTCAAAAGTGCATGTAATTGGTTTAATTGAAATACATTCATTGGTTTAATTGTAAATGCTTTGAGTTTGAGTTTGAATAGTGTTTTTGAGATTAGTCTCACTCAGTTTTATTGTGAAGATGTTTGTCATTGATATTTTTGTTGTTTGTAAATTCGGGTTTTTCTAGAAATATCTACTTTTTTTATAGTATATCAGGATCGTAGCAGGTGGCGTTCTGTATACTTAATTTTCCAGAACGGCATTGCAGTGACTTTATCAGAATTTTGGCAAAAAATCTGACTTGATTATGTCACTATCACTTCGGTTATTAAAAAAAAAAAGTTTTTCCATAGATTTTGACCGCGTAGGTTGTATTGCACTTTTTGTATGTAATAGCTGATTTTTTTTTCATATCTGTTTTGTTTAGTATCAACAGAAAGATTATGAAACTATATCGATATTGAATGAAAAGTGAAAACACGAAAAATAGGCGTTTTATTTACACCCATTTTTATTAGGTAGATGAAGTGAAAGACGTGACGTACCTACTTACTATTATTTTAAATTTTTAATTAAACCATTAGCCAGTGATGAATCTATTTATAATCATTTCACAAAGAAACAAATACAAGCATGCTGAATAAAATTAAGTTTTTGGAATCGAAATTCTGTTTAGGTATAAGTAATTTATTGTGATACTAGCAGCGCCCCGCGGTTTCACCCGCATAAGTGTCGATACCGTAGGAATATCGGGATAAAAACTATCCTATGTCCTTTCCCGGGACTCAAACTATCTCTATACCAAATTTCATCTAAATCGGTTCAGCGGTTTAAGCGTGAAGAGGTAACAGACAGACAGACACACTTTCGCATTTATAATAATATTAGTATGGAGTTTGCTCATTAATTTGTCCTGTTTTATTGATTGCTAATCAATTTAACCAGACTCATTATTTATAATTCGATTGAGAGCCTATATCAAGCAAAAAACATTGCCAAGTATTGTATTTAACATTAAACAGCTCAGAAATACCCTTATACGAACCACCGACAAATTGCAATTCACATAAAAACTATAAAACTGTTTTTTTGAACACAGATATCATCACTTATTCCTGATATTTATTGCTATAGTCGAACACCATTTACACAAGCAAAACACGGCGCAAAAACTAGTCATTATTCTAAATTTAAACAGCTGTTGTAAAAGAAAATGGCGCTAAATTATTAACATACAAGGTGTAGTGTAGAGCCAAGTTCTAACACGTTAATCGTATTAAATAATATTTTAAATGTTGTCATAAAATTTTGTGACCAAATTAAAATTCTTGGGCTATTTATAATGTGAATTTCATTGTAATTATAACAATGTCGGTGTGTGTTAGGTCATCGATTTAGACGGTATGGAAATGAGTTGGGTAAAAAAAAATTACATAGGTAGGTACATTTATCTTATAACAAAATTATTTTTGGTTTAGAATTTGATTAATTCTTTATTCAAAGATATTTTGTAAGTTTAAAAAAAATCTTATTATATTTTTATTTTAATAGTTTGTTAGTTAATTTAGTATAAGAAGTTTATCCAATGTATATATTTTTATTCCAGTTAAAAATTAAAATAGAAAAGGTTTTTTTTTATTTTTATTTATAACCTCCAACTGTTACTTATTAAAACAAAAAAAAAAAAACTGAAACACGTCTTTCTTTGTCACTTCTAGCTCCACTTTAACGTCATGTGGGGCACATCCTACATCTAACGTACAACCTCGATCGACTATAAAGATAAACCGAATTCCGCTACCGAACACCATCTGACTAATTAATAAAAAAATAATTAAGGAATTTATAAGCCGAACATACTTTAGTTACACTGTTAGGCAACTGCTCATGAAATGTATTAATGTTTTGTGTTATCACGTAGTTTGTTTCAGATATGGGAATAACGCCTCTGGTTTTAAAAGTATGGAATTGTTTTTGTTTTATATTTGATTACGGGCGCTTTTTACGTTTTGCATCGTTCTCACATGCATAATTTTTAACATGAATGATGAAAGCAATATTTTGTAACCATATTACTTAATATTTTTTATTTAAAAGTGTTCGTGGAGTTTCTTGATTGTTTTTCTCCATAGGTACCTACTACACTTTGGAATGGGCAACTAGCTTCATTTTTCTGACTGACTGACCCCTTGACAATTCAAAAGTGCCTGTAATTGGTTTATTTGAAATAAGTGCTTCGACTTTGAGGTAATCAATTTTATTTTTAGACTAGCTTATGCCTGCGACTTCGTCCGCATGAAATTCCACCCTCCCCCCATTCACCCTCTTAGGGGTGGAATTTCGAAAAACCCTTTCTTAGTGGATACCTACTCTTCACTAAGAATACACCCTCCAAATTTCATGTCTCTAGGACTAGCGGTTTAGGCTGTGCGTTGATATATCAGTCTGTCAGTCAGGACTTTGAATTTTATATGTATAGATAAAAATGTAAGCGCACGGCACATTAAAGTATGAAGGATAGGAAAGTAACGAGGTTCATCTAAGAGACTTATCTAGGACTCTGATTTTTAATTTGCCAGACCAAAGTTACACCTAATATATACTAAATAATGTCATGTTGATAAAAAAAGGTCAATAGCAGCTGTCATTTTTGTTTAGCAAATTAAAAATTAGAGTTTAGCTGATTATCAAGTAAGCTAAAACCTGCGAAATTTCACCAATGCAACACAACGCAATCTGCACTTTGAAATAGCGTTCGAGGGCTGACAGTATCAGTGTCAATATTCGACAACAATGATGACTCTGACAGCTCTTGAGCGTGCTTAAAGCGCAAGCCACACTAGGAACGAAGCTTAGTTCATTTAGCTTCGCTTATGTGGCTACCGCGTCTATTCATACTTCGGTTCATAATTCGCGGTGTGAACCGAAGTATGCAAATACGCTGTAGCTACATGAGCGGAGCTAAACGAGAGTATAAGCTAATAAAGATCCGTATTCGTGTGAATGAAACTGACAGGTGTCAAGAACGCATTCTCTCCTAGGCCGCACAGTAGCTTCGTTTCCAGTGTAGCCTGCACTTTAGATGTGCTGGTCGCATTCAGTTTCATTGGTGAAATTCTTCCTTAGTCTATGAGGGTAAAGGATTAGAATAATTATTTAAAAAATATTTAATAACCTTCTTCATATTTTTAATAAGTGTGTAAAAATTGTAAGCATTCCTAATCTAGAAATACTCATCCAAAAAGCAACCTTCAAGTTATTTGCCCTAATAAAGTTTACGAAACACCATAAAATCAACGCCTAAATTGTTTTAAGGCAAAGGCAAGCGCCCCATACATCCAACGGCATGTATTATAGATATTAAAGGCCTAAGACATTTGATGGCCATGTGATTTAAGACAAAATGTCGGCGTAAGTCGTGGATAAAAAACGCTATAAATAATGGTTAACAAAAGCGTTGTCATCTCGTTTCCCTTATCCGAAAGCCCGACGGTAGCTTTGATGACCAAACGAAAGGTGTGGAGTTGGTTTCTTTTCTTTTTTTGTCTATAGTTATTTTAATATTCACGTGATCATAATGTTTTTGGTAATTAGTTCAAATTAAAATAATTGATTAAATTAAACACCAATAAAAATTAACTTGGCCTAACTCTACCGTGCATAAGTCAAAAACAATTTTGCATTGTCATTTCAGAAAAAAAAAATTTAAAAATTTTAGAATTCGATTTGCACAAAACGTTCAAACTTCAAAGTCGAACAAAACATTCACCTTTCTTTTCTCTTAAAAAAAAAAACTACAACGATTCGACTCCATGCCCCCAAGATGGTAGATAAAGGCTTGTAACTTTCGTACGGCGCCATGCCGGGGTGGGCTGGCACGTTACTTAAACATGTATCTAATAATGAGCCTTAACTTGATTCCCTATCTCATTTTGGGAGTTAAAATTCCAGTAGGAACTTTTACTTTAGTCGAAAAAGTTAAGTTTGGTAAGTTGGTACTATTGGAGATTGGAAACCAGTGATGTGATGATTTCTGACGCGAGTTTTGACTGTGGTAGGTGGATAGTGACAGGATCAATTTTTTTTAATTATTACGGTATTTTTTAAGTCTAGTCCGCAAACAGCGTTAATTAATAGTTCAGAAAGCTTGTCTTACTTAGACAATAGCTTTTTCTGATAGAACAAGATACGTATCTAATAGGTTTTTTTCTACTAGTAGTCTGTTATGACTTTAGAACTTTTGATACTCAAATAGAAAGATGAATGTGAACTATAATAGAGCTACCTATATCAGAATTCTAAATATTTTATTTCACATAAACTGGGCACATAAGAAACGTTAGAAGCTAGATGCACGGTGTATGCTTAATTTATTTTCAATCACTATACAAAAATACTTTAAAACTGCGCCACCCCAGCGCATATATTTTTTTCTTTTTCAATCCTCTTAAATTCTACTGACACTATAAGTACTCGAAAATTACAGCAAAAGTAAGGCTTTTAATTACGCGAGGTTAATTAATATGAGCGGCGGACAACGCACCGGACGGAGTGCCGGTACAAAAACATTTGCACCTGCACTCAATGTTGGGCCGACCTTGGCCCAACGTTGGTGAGACGATTTTTGTTACCTTGTTTTTTTTTTATGTAAAAGTGGGATTGAAAATAATTTACAAATAAATATGATTTGAATGATATTTGAATGATTTTGGCTTGATTTTTTCTGGCCTTTTAAGTTCTTGTGGTCTATCAATTTTTGTTACTAGTAGGTAAGTTACTTTCACTCATGATTAAAAAAAAGTTATTTTTATGCTTTATCGTTTTGCAAAAGTTTTTTGCGCGTAATTCGTTTTTATCACAAATTAGCCTTTTCTAAACCAGGCAGGAGTTTTAATGTGATTTCGTTGAAATTCATTGATTTACTTTCTTGTAACTATATCGTTTTACAATTCACTCCACAACGGCTTAATCAATTTCACACGCCTGATTAAATACCCGCTTACACTCAAACCGACAACCGTGATAATACTGAACAAGCAACCAAAAAACATGCAATCAAACAAGATCCCGATTTAAAACATCAATAATATCGCGTCACCGATTTTTTGTGTCGACAAAAAGTCGAGAGAAACAAAATGCGGGACTTTTGATCCGCACCTCGACAAGTGACGATTAGTCGCTGCGACAAAAAGATGTCGATGTCGCTGTCATGTCGCACTGTCGCGAAGGCGTTTTGGTTAGATGGGCTGATAACAGATGAGTAATGATTTTCTTGAAACGCCATAATCGTCCCTTCAAAATGGTATGGTTTATGATATCTATTAGTTGGTTGTGATAACATTTTAGGATAATATTATGGTTATTTGTTTCGAAAGTAATGATGCTGATAAGTGTTTAGACGTCCTTTTAAAATCTTGTTTATTGTACTTAAGTTTAGTTTTAAATATGAGCATTACAGAAAAAAAACAACGTAAATCTAACTAGACTACTTTCAAAGACTCTCAAAGATAAACATTTAAAAAAGGAAATTAGAAAACCCACTAATCGTTCAACCACTAAACAAAAAAACGTGATGAAAATACCAAAAAAACATATTAGCGTAACGAACTCATTCAAATAATCGACTAACTTTCGAATCGAATCGTCTAAACAGAATCACGCACAACAAGAACGTAACGATTATCTGTCAATTAATTAGAAGTAGCCAATTAGCCAAAGTCACACATTCTACGATCTATTTACGTGATTGGGTTACTTAAAAACGTATGGTGAGAACCAAGGAAGGACGTGACAGGATTACAAATCTGACACATGTACCACTTCTTATGGGCCATCTTGACATTAATAGAGTACTCTGTGATTTGTGATTATGTTAAAAAGGCAAATTAGATGTCTATGGTTTTACGTTATGGCCGTGGGGACGATGACTCGGTTGAAACGGATTTTTATTTCGTTTAACAGGTGGATACTTCGCCTAAATTGTTATTTAATGTAGGTATGTAGCACATTTTTGTAACTGTTGTCTAAAATTTGAATGCAAATTCCCACACATTATGTGTGAGAAGCTATGTAACTAGGTACAACATTCTAGTCTCCACTCAGTATAATTTTACAAAAATGAATGATTGAAGGCTAAAGTTATCGACTTATAATTAAGTCAAAATGAATCACTACATCACTATAAAATCATAACTGCCAACATTATGAAATTTATTTCCGAACGCGTCAAAAAAAACTCAAACATCCTAGTTCCACGGAATTAGCGCAAAATTAAAAAAAAAAACCGCCGTCGCGCGAGCCACAACCGAAAAAAAATAAAACCTAAGATGGCGGCTTGCTTACGACGAAATGTCGGGAATGTGTCCACGTGGAGCCGAATTCAGGGCCGAATGTAAACGCTCCCGTTCTATATGCTTTATTTTGGATGTCTCCCATTTGTTATACATAATACATGTAGGGACCGTATCGCGGGATCGGGACTGTCAGAGAATTTTCGACGGCGCCATCCAGCCCGGCGCGACTACAGGCTGATGTTGTTTAGGGTTCAACAATAATGCATGTGAGAACGAAATAAAAGGAGAGAGATGCACGAAAGAAGCGAAAGACAAGTAGACATGAAAAAATACTGCAACAGTTTAGGGAGAATTTTTATTAGTGCCCATTTTTTTAAAGTCGCATAAAGGAGTTTCCACGTGAATATAAAACGTTGTAGCGGAATATTTAAAAGGGAACAAAACCATAATATTATGTTAGCAGATTTTAATTTTGCCCATAGACCAGAAAATACTCGTCAAGCACAATCAATTACTTTCCCAAATATCACAAAACTTCCAAAGATTACAACTAGGTACTTAAAATTTTTCCTTTAATTTAAACTCCATCCCACGTTCGGAACCATCCTCTATGGTCCAGATAGTGGAGGACCGAACTGAGAAAGAACGCGGCGCGACATGAACTTATGAGTTACAGCCGCTGCGACTTTTTGTAGCGAGCCGAACGCGGAAAATTAGCTTTGAGAACAAATACGCGCCTCTCGGGGACTGGCGTTTAAAGGAGACAAGATTTGGAGAGTACGTTGCATGGAGTTGCATCGTACGAAGTTTTGGCATAGACAGTGTGATTTACGCATTTGACAGGAGTTTTTACGCGTCTTCTCTTCTTCTCCCCAATTTATTTGGGACCAGTCTTCTTAGTATTTCTGTACTTCTGTTTCTATGCGTACCTATTATAGTAAATTCGGATAGACAAACGCCTCCGCGAGTAACGGCTATGACATTTTTATCGTCCGGGGCACAGCTGGTTTGGGTCAACAAATGCCTTATTTGCCATACCCAAAAATAGTCAAACACGATACCCTATCCAAACGTGACTTATTCTCAATATCACTATTCAAATCATCACCTATTCAGTATTCCGAATCGTCTTTACCACAGACAATAAATATAACGCCGAAAAAAAAACACAATTAAATCATTCGGCTTTTGCTTTTTCTAGAAATCCTTGGGTTTCTGCTAATTTTTAAACGCGGTTCTGTTTCTTAAAATCTCCGTTCATTCTGCATAATCCTTGAAGATGGGAAACTGGGGTAATAGACCTGAATACCAATAGACCAGGTAGTGTATGTGAAAAATACGTAAAAATGTACTAATGTAGTCTTGTCACGGCGGGCGTGAGGTGAAGATGGAAAATTAGCAAGATCTGGGTGATTACTGTGCCTAATTTATTTGTCTATGGTAATCTTACTGGTGCGTTTGTACTCGTAGGTAGTAATGTGATACAAAAGATAAACATTTAACTTGTTCATCAGTTGCTGTTTGCTTTCATTATTTAAGATATAGCGTCTTGATCTAAGCTATGCTCAGTCACAAATATGAAATCTGCAATTTGGCTTCACACATTGCAAACTTTATTTCTCTTCTATTATCTACCAGCAACCCTTTTTAGACATATGATATTATTTCCATTTTAATTAATCCATATGTTAACAATACCAAGAAACAATTTAAACGTCAAATCAATTGATTAAAGACTCTGTCCTTCAGAAATACAAGGCAGTATGGGTATAACCTTCAAAAAATTATGTGCACGAAATAAAAGACAGTCAATAGAGTCTTCAAATTTAAAAGTGGCATCGTACAACGAATTGGCACTTACAATTTGGTGCCGATCGTATATTATTTGTGGGTTATATGCACGCGATGTCACTGATTTGTTGCAGTGATGACATTAAAACTTGATGCTCTTTTTTTAAACCTACCTACATTGGAGGTTGTGACATTGTCATGTTTGTTTGATGTTTTGTCTAAACTAGTGTTTAATTTTAATTATAATATAGAGAGCGTTGTTAGCAAAATCTTCGTTGTGGTTTTCCGTGGATATATTGCGAACTTGAAATCGTTTAGTGTGCATTTTTGGTTGAGTTTGAATGTAGTATTGATAATAGAGGAATGGCGTCCAGTTTGACACACATCTAATGCCTGTTTTCACTGACACTAGGTGAGATCTTAATGCAATGCCTAAATATTATTGCATATTGTATTTTCAAGTCTCGGTGTGGAGCCGATTATGTTTAGGCATTGCATTAGGGTGTCGCCGAGTCTTAGTTAAAACAAGCATTAGTGTCGGGAACTACCAAGAGTTTGAGCAGTGTCTTATCTGTCCTTTATACCTAATTTTCAAATTAAATTTGTTCAATACATAATATCCACTCTAAGATCTTTTCCATAAAATCATTGAATTAACTACTACCAAGTTCGTTTTGCAATTCCTGGATCAGCATAAATACTCAATTAAAATTACTAATACAAATCCCTGGTAACACAATTGCCGCATAGGAATCAGACTACCCGTTTCCTAGATACGGACAAACAAAATATACATACATAAATTGACTTCTAAATAGGCTGAAAAGACAAATTTTTCTCACAATAAAAACTCATATGCATTTCAAATGTGCTACATTTGCATCGAGTTGTCTTTCCGTTTTTTATATGCTTTTTTATGCTACTTAATATGCACCGTTTATAAGGGCGCATGGTTAAGTTTTTAATTTATTTAATTGTGTTAGAAATATGAAAAGTATGCGCGTAAGCTTTCGAGTGCTAGTTGATTCTTTTTTCGGATAGGCAAGGGGGTGGTTCAGCCAATGGCAACATTGGCTGGTTCTAATGTTATAGGGGACGTACTGGTAACTATTTATTTGTCACGATACAAGTTTTTTGTAAAGCCACTTTTTTCTTAGGATACTTTCAAGGATGGCTGCCCCAGGGGTCGATATCGGGGCCGGTTCTGAAGTTCAATCTTATTTCTTGGTAAATTAAGATGGGTTTGCAGCCTATCCATGATCAGCTGGACACTGGTGTTTAAGTAACAGCATTATCTCCGTTACTCAACCAGTGACAGATACCGGTATCTTCTTAAAAGCTTACCATTACTTTAAACAATTTATTAGCATCAACAAAACACCATACATCTTCACGACAAGCCACATCCGGGTCGGCACAATTGTTCTAAACAAATTCTTATCACGAATACCTAATGTCCCTCAATCGACGCCTCGTCCATCTCACCCGGTTATATATATATTCGGACATCGCCCGATTCGCGGATTTACGTGGTCAGAATATATAATTTGTCGGTTTATTTGGCCTTCCTGGTTATTAGCAATTGTTATTAGTTCTTGGAGACTAGTTGTCTGGTGTTTCTGTGATTGAGAGTAGTAAATTCGATGATGAAGATCGTAATAAATTATGGATGGAGTTTCAACGAGTCGTGTGTGAATTTGATGTGACGAACGTTTTAGATTCGTTTGGCATAGTTCTGATTGAGTGTCAGAATGATAATTTAGATTTACTTTTGTACTTATATATGAAAGCAATAATTTTGCTTGCTGATGCATATATAGTCCACACTAGTTCAAGACAGAGAGGAGTGGAAAGTAGAAAGGGAGGTTGCCCTGCAGTGGGACAACATAGGCTAAACATAACATAAAAATAAATATAGTATATATAGGTTATTCTCAGTAAGTAGGTAAGTCCTAAACTGACTCAGTGGAGTCACTGGTTACAAAAATAGATACTAAGTAAACAGGAATGGAAGTAATTGAAGCAAAATTGTTAATCTCCGTATCCAAAAATAGAAATAGCAGTCTCAATTGATGAGAAGCAATTACTGGAATTACAATCGAGGTTTGCAATGTCTTAAAGATTTTGCAAACTAGTGAATACCGTCTTGGCTTATGTAAGTTTTGTAAACGTTTTCTACCAAAACACATGACTAATTTTAAGCTAACAAACACTGATAGTTAATTAAGGTACTTTTGAAAATTTATGCAAATTAAACAAGAAGTCAATAAAATTAAAAAAAAATATATAAAAAACCTAAATCTTAGTCTTATATTCAACCGCTTTAGTACCGTATCGATTGGCTTACACCATTGCAGCTTACGACTATTAAACAATTAATTATACTTATCTTCATTTGTCGTCCCCCAAAGATTACTATACCACCGAGTTTCTCTCATAGAAGATTTGCCTATCATCCCAAAGATCGTTCTCTGTAACTCCATATTGCGTCACCCACCCAACCCTGAACTATTTGCCCTAATCATCAGTCAGCTCACGTCTGTCACACTCAGTTGCAGCTGAGGTCAGCTACCGTACTGATGTTTATTTGAGCCAGACCTAGGTGCAGCTATGTTCATGGTCTTTACCGATGTGGACTAAGTAGGAGGCATAGAAAAGAGGTCTGTCAATAATTTGAGCTACACAATTTAACGGTTTATAATGTGTTCTAAAGAAGAACAAACGAGTAAATGTTATTAGGTACAATGCTTTTGTATAGGTATTTTAGAAATCTGTGTAAATTTTTGAAAGACATAATACTTAGTGATCTTATTGGTGCTGTTTTTCAAAAAGGTCAGAAGCGGAGTACTCACAACAGGCGTGTGTGTATGACCAGAAGGTTAATTCTCATAATTTAAAACGTTCAAAATCTAGTCGCAGTCTCATCTCGGCGACAAACAATTAATGTCAAAAATAGGGAAAAGGTATTTTTGACAGTTTGAGACAGATCAGGTTGTGAACGTTCCTAAAATTACGAGAATTGCCTCTCTGATGTTTGAACGTAAACGAAGCAAAAGGAGTATATCGTGTACAGACGCCAGCACATCAACCTACCCGAAACTGTTACATTTTCCCAATCAACTTTGAACCTTATAATTTAGAGATAAAGTTGAAAATCTAATAAAGAAATTTGACAGATTGTAGTAGCTTGATGTGCTGGCGTCTGTACCTAATGTAAGGATCGTAGCAGCTGGCAAAAATCTTAGGAAATAATTCTGAAAAAGAATTTCAGTAGTTTCCTACTTAATTTAGTTAAGATATAAGGGTGAACCAGGAAGGCAAAGGGAAGCAAAAACTGCCAAGATTGGAACTCGGCATCAAAAGATCAGGACCGACTTAGTTTTACCACCGACTTAAGGCTCGCACAGACAGGCGCGACGCGACTCTAGCAGAACAATTTCAATGGAAACTTTATTGTAATTGTTCCAGCAGAGAGTCATGTCGACCGTCATCGCGACTGTCTGCGGGAGCCTGTATACAGTCGGTCAAACAACATAAAGATCAGTTTATTGATTTTGCAACGAGACAATAAGTAATAAACAAACATTCACACCCATTGATTTATTATCGTTTTAGTGTTATTGCCGTAATAATATTTAACTTGTAAATCCTTTGAGGTGATTCTTTTAGGTCGATATTAATTTATTATAGGTGAACCAGTGCAAGATATTTGCTATAAAGATTTCAAATCTTTGCTGGTGCCTTAATGGATGAGTCTCTGTTTTGACGTGACGGAAAATGGTTGCCTTTTCAGTCAAGTTAACTCTGATAAGTAAAATAATGATTATGTAGTACTAGCTGCGCCCCGCGGTTTCACCCGCATAAGTGTCGATCCTGTGGGAATATCGAGATAAAAAGTATCCTATGTGTTAATCCTGGCTATAAACTATATGTGTGCCAAATTTCATCCAAATCAGTTCAGCCGTTTGAGCGTGAAGAAGTAACAAACATACAAACACACACAAACTTTCGCCTTTATAATATTAGTGTAATTATCGAAAATGTTAAGAGGATAGTTTTGATGAATGTCGGCTATAGGAGTAGGGGAAGACCAAAGAAACGATGGATGGACTGTGTGAATGATAATAGGGTTAGAAAGGGCGACTACCGAGATGACGACTAATAGAGAAGTATTTTTTTTTTTTTCTTGAATTCGATCAGGCTAACACCATGTCTTTCTTCATTATAGAACAAAAATACATGTTGCGCCGATTTCAAATAAATTGCTATTAGGGCAGAAGAATGATGATATGGTATATGTAATCGAATTCAAAACGAGTATCTATTTTTTTTTTAAATTGGTTATATTCAGACATGCTTTTTTGTGGCTCTTCTAGTTTTTAGGTTTCAATGGAGTTGTTTACTGAAAATTATGACACATCTGAGACTAACACATTTGTCATGAGTTTTACCCAGAGACAAAAAGTTCTAGACAAAAAAAATAATTCTAGCTGATTTACCACTTAAAACCCAATTTGAACCATCTAATAAAAAATATCAGAAATAAAACAAACATATGACCCTGCAAATACAATTTAACGGTGCTAAACAAATAAATCCTAAATTACTATGTCGGTCCTTGTCATAAAACTCTAAACAACACTTAATTAAAATATAAGACTTTTGCCTTGTTTCTGAGAAACGTTAGTTAGACAAACATACTTATGTTTAAAACGACCACACACTACGTGCTTATGTGTGTGACATGGGAAGTTCATTCTGGGTAACTTTTCTCTTTTCTGGGTAACTTGGAAACCAAAGCTTATGGTATAAGTTTCCAAGGAAAGCGACGCCGTTATATTATAATAGTCGTCATGAAAATCTGTAATTTTCACCTGTATTTGATATTAAGGTGCCACTAGTCGATATTATTTCCATACAAATTTCGGGAGAGTATTACTCCACTGTTTGAGATTGTGCATCCAAATTTAAACATGATATCGTTTTGTCTTATAATTAACTTTGTCTATACGGAAACAGAATAGTAAAATAAAAAGCCATTAAAAAGTAATGAGCCAACAAAGATTCGTTTTTACTGCTATTTTTAACGTAACTTTAGGTGTAAATAGGTAGTAAAAGAACTGTAACATCTTCAAAACAAAGTCGGTACTCGGTACTGACAAAGCTCAGTTATCGAAGAGTTCAATAAACTTTATTTGTAATTGATTTATGCAGTGGTTTTTTCATAAAACTCAATTTTCCAAAGCACTTTTTGAATTTTTTTACGCGCCTTTCATTTTAGAACGGTGTTTCTGTGCGTGAGAACTAGACGTTGTGCGTGTAGACTAGCGTCTATCACTGCACTATCTCTGTCGGACACGATGCCAGGTGAGACAGCGTGCTTTTTGGCCATGACCACCAGTGAGTTCGATCTCGCGACTAGTTCCACCTTAAGGTGCCAAAAAACGCTCTGTATTTGGACAGCCGTTGTTATGTGACCGTTCACCGCTTTCTTAGTAAACCAAAGCTTTAGAGAGTATGTAGAAGTAGATATTAATTTGTCATTTCTTAGCTGCTAAGCTTTCGCTATGAACCCTAGTGCAAAATTTAATACTTCAGAACCATGCGTTTTAGACGGCGTGTTGACTGTCGGCAAACTGACTGATCTCCATTAACTATAGCGCAATTTCATTGACGATTATGAGATAATACCACCATACATTTCCTCTAACAACTAATTAAGCTGTTATTAACTCAACTAGGTACCTAAACACCCAACTTCCTAACTTCCAAAGACAACCATCTCTTCATACCTTAACGACCATAGAGCAAAGTTCACCACAGACTATAAACATCAAAACTACAGCCACAGATAAAATATTATATTCGTTCTGTGACTCAGTTGTTATCTATAAAATAAATCATGCAACTTAATGGCACTTTAAGTGGTATTATCTTTTCTGATTAGGGATACAAAGATTCTTCTTCGCGGATCATGAAAGGACTTCATTCTTGTGACCCTAGGTCGAGAGATAGGGTAAAAAGAGCCCCATTGATAAATTTATACGAGTTTCCAAGGGTCATAGCAGCAAATCGTTGAGATACGAGGTTTTAGTTTTGTTGAAAGAGTTATTGTATTGTAAAACTGGTGAAGTTTGAATTGGCCGCCTTTTAGGGGTGCTGTGGGCAGTTTTAAACGCCATTTAAGTTTGGTAGAAATACAACAGCTCTAACAGTCTTGGATCTACATATAACATAACATAATCAGCCTATAAGTAATGTTCTACAGCTGGGACACAAGCCTCCTCTCTGTGAGAGGGAGTGGGCTGTAATCTATCACGCGAGCCCAGTGCGGGTTGGTAGACGTCACCCGTCTTCGAATTTTTAATTCTAGGACATGCCGGTTTCCACACGCTGTTTTTCCTTCACCGTTTTGAGAGATGAAGAAATAAATTTACACAAAGTAAAGCACCTCTGTCTGGGTTTGAACCTAAGATCTACAACTCGTAAGTCAAGGCCGTTACTATAGATCTAGACTAGTTGTCAAAGCTAGCAAAAAAAGGAAATCAACAGACCAAATTTGGCTATTTTTCTTTTTATTATGTAATTAAAACCCTATGAAACGTGTATCACCACACAATTCACAGAAAGATAATGTACCATTAAGCTGTCAATTGTTGGGAACAGTTAAGGAGGTCTCAAAGGAGTCAATCGGCACCCTTCGGCGTAAGTGGCCAAATTTCGGCCACCCTCGGCTCACTCCGAACTCCGTCGGAAACGAGCAACTTAACTCCCTTCTCCTTTACACTTTTTTGGGCATTGTCGTGTAATTTTTGAGAGGAGGGTATTTAGAAATGTATCTAGGTATTAACTTTCAGAGTTTGGGTTTTCTTATAAGATTTAGGTTACATTTTGGAAACTTGAGATCAGAATTTGTCTAAATTAAGCAAACGAAGAAAAAGCTCATAGAAATTATAATCCATTTAGATTGCGTGAAAATATAGTTTTAAGGCTCCCGGAGACAGACGCGACGCGACACTAGTAGAACAATTCTATGAAAACATCGTACAATTTGTTCTCTCAGAATCTCGTCGCACCGTCCCATCGCGCCTGTCTGCGCCCTTAAAGTTCGATGAATTCAAATCTATATAAGAGACCACAGATGCTAAAATCAAGCCTGCACTAAATCTAGATGTGTTTAAATAAAACATAACTTTTTCATTAAGTTACTAGTTACATATAGACCACAAAATGGACACAATTCACTCACCCTACCTTATCCGAGTCAAAGAAAAACAAAATCTTTTCTTTAAGTGCCGATTCCATTAGCACAAAACCTTTATAGATCCTCGTGGCTAATTAGTTCTCTCGTAAAACTAAAGGGGCTCGTCAATCAATGGGTGCTTGAGTAATGGTGACAGATTCGCAACGACATGCGACGCAATTTAAAAGAATACCAGAAATTCCACTATTATAGGGACCAGCAATTAAAAGATTGAGGAAAAAGTGAAAAAAAAAAATGGTGTCGATTGTTGGTGGCTTCGCAAAAGATCTAAGATTTCCAGGATGGGTTCGATTTCAAGTGGATTTAAGATCTATTCCATAGCTGTCCGTTTAATACGGAAAAAAGAAAAAAAAAAAGGATGTGTCAAGTCAGTGTGTGGTGACTAACAATGCCACACAAAAAGAAATAAGAATTCTATGAGTCAAACCAGCAATTGCTTAACACACTATCAATCTCAATCTGAATCATTTTGAAGTATATTTCTAATCCAATGCTTCATACGTTCGAAAAATGTATCTGCTCAACAACCTAAACAACGCAATGAATGTTGTTGAACTGTCAAAATGAATCCCGTTGCTACTGATTGTGTGTTACGCAAATACACCGCTGAGTCAAGCATCTATTTTATCGCTGTACTAAATTGCATACAAATCTGTCAAGCCAATATTGGAAAACAGTCACATAGAGTAACAAACAAATATCCAAACTTTGTGACAAAAAATTATGTGTCAAATTTAAGAAGTAAAAGCAAACATATAGGTAGCTGTACAAGAATCATTTGGCGCGCGGCCAAAATCGGAACCAACGCCGTCATCTTGTATATTTCACAGAACAATTGCACAAAATGTTTACCAACAGGGCAAAAGCGCCCTCCTGTCAACGTCGTTCGAGCGCCAAAAAATTGTAGCAGTATAATTTATGCTGTAACCGTTTATGGCCCATGGTAGTGCTATACAATGATACAAGTTCCTAATTATAAGTAATAATCATTTGTCTAAATAGCAAAGGCAGGCGGCGCCGCGGGTTCAAGAGCTATTCAAGTATAATAAAGTAAGTGCCACTTAACAGGGGAATAACCGAAGTACCGCTGAAGAAAAATCAGGTTTATTTAATTATTTCACGCAGATAGAGTGAAAGTAATTAAATCAATATAACTATCACAAACCACTTTAACGTACCTGTTGGCTTTTTTTATTTAAAAAAGTTGTTTTTTCTAAGGTTGCCCTTTCTCTGGCAACACAGGCAAACAACCAGTCAAAACTCGCCGTACAAGAACAAACGTAAAGTTCTAAATTGTTTGTAGTAATCTCTAACGCTTAAAATCACGTTAGGAGCCATTGTATGTCCCGAACAGTGCAACAGAAAAAGCGGTTCAAACATCTTTCTTTTTCCAACATTTGCGTAACTGGTAGGTACCTATATATCTACAATGCAGGCTTGTTGTTAGAAATGAGCCTTCTGAACATTTTATACTGTGGCAAGACTAACAGATCAAATAAACCATTCAAGTCTTAACGATAGCAATAAAACTTAATGTTTTTAACTATGGCACCAAAACAGGAGATTCTGAGCAAAAACTAAGGAGGACCATGAATTTTTATTTTCGTATTATATAGGGAACAACTTTTTAGATTTATTTATTTGGTTCTATGTAAGAATACACTATCCTAAGAAAACTGTCTTATATAATTCTAATTAAGTTTTAAAGTATTAAAAACGATGTATGAACGTAAACGAGGCTAAAAGAGTATGTTATGGTCGTATCAGGTGGCGTTTTGTAGTTTCAGCCCATGGGAAGAAAGCGTAAGTTTATGTATGTACTAGCAGCGCCCCGCGGTTTCACCCGCGTAAGTTCCGATCCCGTGGGAATATCGGGATAAAAACTATCCTATGTCCGTTCCCGGGACTCAAACTACGTATTTCTGTACCAAATTTCATCGAAATCGGTTCAGCGGTTTAGGCGTGAAAAGGTAACAGGTTACTTTCGAATTTATAATATTAATAATCTTATAATAATAATAGAATAAAAAAAAACCTAGAAAAATGGTGTTAGTGATAAACTTCTATATGTGGAGGCTTGTTATTAGCAATTTTTTAATATTACATTCTTTATGCCATTGGTTTGTTAGTCTGTAAGCCTTCTTTAAAATAAAATAAATAAACTTGTGAGATAATTCCTCAAGCTCTTAGTAAAACTTAACACCATCAAAGTGGAACTAACTTCAGCGTAGCTTACACAGTATTTTTAAGTTACTTAAGTACTTATCAAAATTGATGCGTGTTTTCTATAACCACCTGTGAGAGTATAAGATTCGGAATATGTAAATGTAGGTACATAATAATTAAAATGTCTACATTAGACTTTTATTAGATGCGAGAAGCACAGAACCGGTCGAAGTGGCGGTGCTTGGAGAGGCTTATATCCAGCAATGGATGTTTTTCGGCGGAAACAATGATGATGATGAGACTTTTAAACAATATATTTTACAGATTTTTAAAAAGTGTGTTAGTAAAATACCAGAAGCCTGACAACCAGTCTTACCAAGGGATATCGTATTACCCAGTAACTGGGTTGTGGAGGTCAGATAGGCAGTCACTCCAGGTAAAATACTGGTATTCAGCTGCAGCCGGTTAGACTGGAAGCCGACCCCAAGATAGTTGGGAAAAGGCTAGGCAGATGATGATGATGATGATTTTTTTAACTTTCTTTAAATTCGTTTTTTTTTTCTCAGAAATCACGAAATTATTATTGATTGATATTCAGATAACCGCATCCACAGCCAATCAAAAGGAGCTACTCAGTTTACAGGATCACTGTGTGAGATGTGAGACACAAATAATTCTACATCAAGTCACTGACCTCTCAAGGTGATATGCATTGTAACATTTCACAAGGGGAGCGATGATAAATCCATTTACACAATAAATAACAATAAATTAAAGGTGATTGGCGAACAATTTGACTCGCGGTATGTAATAAAAATAACCTTTTTTACTTCAGCTGTTTATTGTCACGCGAATTTGACCCTTTTTGACAGAGGAAAGAAGACCATACTGGAGTTCAGCACCCTTAGGTACTTTTTGCCGTAACACATTATCAATGACAATCTAAACCATTTTGAAGGATATTGCTAATTCATCACACTAACCACACTAATATTATAAATGTGAAAGTTTGTGAGTGTGCGTGTGTTTATATGTTTGTTACTTCTTCACGTTCAAACGGCTGGACTAATTTTGATAAAATTTTGTATGGAGGTAGCTGACACCCTGGATTAACATATAGGCTACTTTTTATCCGGATATTCCTACGGGATCGACACTTATGTGGATGAAACCGCGGGGCGCAGTTAGTTGCTTCATAAGTTCGAAAAATTTGTCTGATCAACAACGTAACCATGATTTACATCGGGCCCGCGGGGTAGATTATGGCCCACTCCCTCTCAAAGAGAGGAGGCCTGTGTCCCAGCAGCGGGAACATTATAGGCTGATTATGCTATATGCCGATAAAGAAGGAAAAAACCCGAGAGGCCATCGTCGATTCGTTATCCAATTAGCATTGCCCGCGCACTGCTTCTGCAGTTGGTGTGACTTCACTTTAAAGTTACAATAACAAAATAACAAGTAAGTTAGGAACTTGGGAGCCTCAACTTAAAAGTAAGTGATACGTAAGTAAGAAGTGTAATTAACGAACGAAATCTTTAAGATCTTGAGTCGTGTCTCAAATGCGTCGGTATTCGATGCTTGGCGGCGACTTTGTGACTTTTTGTTAGTTTTTTTTTGTCTTTTGTTATTTTAAAGCCCGTTAATCTAGCTGCAGCAAGGAGTTTCGAGGTTCGATTGCCAATTTCGGTTAAAGCGATTTTAACTTAACTTGGAGAAAAAGGTTTGAGAAGCGCTAGTCTTAAAATTCAGAATCCTGTCAAGTCAAAACTCAATGTGAATTTCAATTAAAAGGGCCATTTGAATTGTCTAAATGAAATTAACTTTTTGCATTCAATATAATTGTCTTTCTAAGTTTATCTTTATAGACATAGATGATGGAAAACATCGTGAGAAAACCTGGACATAGTCCTACTAATATTATAAACGCGAAAGTTTGTAAGGATGGCTGGATGGATGTTTATTACTCTTTCACACAAAAACTACTGAACGTATTTTGATGAAACTTTACTGTAATATAGCTTATACATCAGAATAACACATAGGATACTTTTGGGTAGGTAAAACCGCGGGGCGTTGCTAGTAGTTAATATACTTAAGTCTGAAATCGCCAACCCATCTTGATCAAGCGTGGTGATCAATCCTCGTGCCTTCTTTTTATGAGAAGCCTTTTGCCCTGCAGTGGGACAGTCATAGGTAGGTAACTTTAACCGGTCAAGCGGCGCGCGTCGCCCATTGGCGACGAAACAATAGAAAATCAATTGTGTCCCATTAGCGGAGCTTGACAGATTAACCCATTGAATGTCGTAATTACAGACACAATTAAAAAGCCATTGTGTCTCGCGTAGATCTACGTTCCGACAGACGAGAGGTTAATCATAGAATTTTTTAGGTCTTTATTTTTGGTATTAAATAGGCTAGAATTACGAACGTATGTATTTCAATAAACCCTGTAGGTACAGACGCCAGCACATCAACCTACTACAATCTGTCAAATTTCTTTAATAGATTTTCAACTTTATCACTAAAACATAAGGTTCAAAGTTGATTGGGAAAATGTGACAGTTTGGTGTAGGTTGATGTGCTGGCGTCTGTACGTAGGTATATTTTGTTGCTGACGATCCTTCAGGAATAAAAACAAAAGAAAAACTGGACCAGACCGGAATGAGAAAGTTTATAGTGGATAAGACAGAGATTAAAACAGAAGAAGAACTAGCAGGGGATCGAGGAGAGGGGGGAGGGGGATTCAGAATAACTCCGAAAAAATTACCTAATTGCTAAGTTTAGATACTTACTTGAAACAATAAAAACCCGAACGTTATCAACTTCAAAATCACGAAAAATATAAATTGACTACCAAACCAAAACTATTCATAAACGTTTATCACCGAGTGGTTACCGCCAAATACCGCGACTTGTGAGTTAAATATCTATTAAAGTAGGTATTTCCGAGGCTGTAATTAAGAGAAGAGGCTTGGTATCAGCGCGTCCCCTAATCGCGGTTTGGGTTCCCTCTCCGGCGAGTAGAGGGACCCTGTGCTACGGAGAAATATGGACAGGAAAAGCTAAATTCATTTTTTCACATTAAACATTAAATTTTTTCACGTTATTTTGTTTCTTGTATCAAATAAAAATTCATGTTTCTTGGGTCCTGCAATACTAACTTTTGATCGTTTGCAGGGAATGGATCAGAATTTTCTGAACTGCTGATAGTTTTTTTTTTCAAGTTTATGGCTGCTAAGGAAGGTGTTTTTATTTTTTTTTTTAAATAAGAAAGTGTCTTTTGGGCACTGTTCCTGTTGACAGCGATGCGGACGAATTCTTTGATGCCCTATGATTATTTTGTTTACTTTTTCGTATAATTGTACATATTATTATAGTTTATAATATGTTAGCTTATATTATGTAAATATCTATACAAATAAAGTTTCCTCCGGCTCCAGTTCACATAAAATAATTCAAAATCAGTAAGTAAAGAAAGTACTTAATATTTTTGAAAAAAAAGAGCATATTATGATGGAACTTCATGGTACTTACCTCTATTGTAGCTGCGTTACAAATGCAAATTTTTGGTTTTACTTTTTAAGGACACATCTTTCAGCACAAGATAGCATTTTAAGGTTCATGACTGTCACACATACAGAAGAGATACTATTGTGGACCACAAAGCCCAGGTATAGACGCCAGCACATCAAGCTATTACAATCTGTCAAATTTCTTTAATAGATTTTCAACTTTATCACTAAAATATAAGGTTCAAAGTTAATTGGGAAAATTTGACAGTTTCGGGTAGCTTGATGTGCTGGCGTCTGTACATACGCGATGACTTTTTATCGCGCACTGGATTTTAAACTTTCCGTGCTGAGCCGAGCATTGAGAATCAGCACTAGGTAAGCACTGCACGATAAAAATCGCAAGTGCAAAACGGTAGCTGGAATGTCCCTTAAAATCCTTGCAGCCTGGTCGCTCGACAGAGTCGGGGGCGTGGGGCAGAAACTTTGCCGTTTCACTTATCTGTGCCACCGGGGAATTTAAATGCGAATAATCATATTAAATGTAATTGATTCTCAGATATCTCGAGCCCACTGAAAGTAAGAGTATCCTGTATTAATTGGAAAGGGACAAGTGGATTCTATCAAATAATAGTCAGGTAACGGAGGCGTAATTGCGCAACACACTATCAGTAGCAATGGTTTTAATTTTGACAGTTCAACAACATTCATTGCGTTATTTACGTTCTTGAGCAGACAAATTTTTCGAACACATGAAGCGATGGATTAGCAATATCCTTCAAAATTATTCAGACTGTGATTACGCAATTAGGGTGCGGGTCTTCACGCATTGGCAATATGATCTACTATGTAAGAACATTTAATTTTATTTGCGCCCCGCGGTTTCACCCGCATAAGTCTCGATCCCGTCAGAATATCGGGATAAAAACTACTTATTCTATGTCCTTTCCGGGACTCAAACTATCTCTATATCAAATTTCATCTAAATCGGCTCAGCGGTTTAAGCGTGAAGAGGTAACAGACAGACACACTTTCGCATTTATAATATTTGTAAATATGGATTAGTATGGATATGTAGAAAAAATACGGTTTACAAAAAAATTGTTCCTCGGTAAATGCCCAGTATTGTAGAAAATAGACAAAAACTGCCAGAGCAGAAAACTAGGTAGTATTATTAGCTTAGGAAAGTATAATTATTTAAAGGATAAAATTGCATACCTACACTAACAAAGAGTGAACAGACATCTTCTGGGCACACTCGTTCCATCATTGACCTCATCCATCGCTTTCCAATAGGCGAGACCGAGGTCAAGAGCCTACTTATTAAAAAAAAAAAAAAACACTGACGCGTTCATATTTTACAGAAATTAGAACCAAAAGCAAGGCACATCTAGGACCGAAACAAAAACTCTCCTAGACAAGACCGCAATACCATAGACTAGAATGATAAATTGTTTAGTCTATGCCTAGGTATTGGCAAATTTTTTTTGGTCTGTCAGTGTGTGTCTACGATTAGAATAACACGTTATTTGGCGAAACGTCGCATGTAGTACCATTGAAAAATTGCCTGAGCACTATATTATTTTTTAAAGTAGATACCTGCTTACTTATTAAAATATGTCATAAATTGCATTTACATAATCAAACTAACGTACTAATCGTCCGTGTGGTGCCGGACTTAAAGAATAGCACCACCCCCCTTCTTCCCATGGGTGTCGTAAAAGGCGACTAAGGGACGTACCGGAGAATGGGCAGCAGCGTTCTCTATGCATTTAATATCATACTGCGATCGCCAACCCGCATGCCAAGCGTGGCGATTATGGCAAATCCCCCCCCAAATGACAAGCACGAAAAATACTTGGCCCCTAGTGCCCGGCGGCCCGCCTACCCTTGGCTACGGTAGCGGCCAAGGCCACGGTGAGGCAAGGGGTGCTAAGAATCTCCGGAAGAGATCCGGCTACCAAAATAACCGAAAACTGGACCTGGCAACATACAACACGCGTACACTCCGGACCGACAAGAAGATCTCCGAACTCGAGGAAGAATTGAGCAGGTTGCGATGGGGCATAGTGGGATTATCTGAAGTCCGAAGAGAGGGGGAGGACTCGATAATCCTTAAATCTGGCAACTTGCTCTATTTCCGGGAGGGCGACCAGCAGTCCCAAGGTGGTGTCGGGTTTATCGTCCACAAGTCCCTTGTGAGCAACGTGGTGAAGATCGAGAGTGTGTCGACCAGGGTGGCGTACCTTATACTCAGAATATCCGCAAGGTATTCGCTGAAGGTCGTACAGGTTTACGCCCCGACCTCGTCACACCCCGACGATGAGGTGGAGACCATGTATGAGGATATTTCCAGAGCCATGCATGGCTCTAAAACTCACTTCACCGTTGTCATGGGGGACTTTAACGCGAAACTGGGTAAACGAAGCGATGATGAGCTGCGAATGGGGCAATTTGGAGTTGGACGACGGAACCACCGGGGCCACCTACTGGCTAGTTTTATGGAGAAGGAAGGCCTCTTTATGATGAATTCCTTCTTCAGAAAACGTGAGCACAGGAAGTGGACCTGGCAGAGCCCGGATGGTGCAACTAAAAATGAGATTGACTTCATTATGTCGACGAAGAAGCAAATATTCAATGATGTCTCTGTGATCAACGCGGTGAAAACCGGAAGTGATCACCGCATGGTAAGAGGCACATTGAACTTAAATATAAAGCTGGAAAGGTCTCGACTAATGAGGTCTACGCTCCGCCCAGCGCCGATCCAAGTTCAAAACCCCGAGAGCTTTCAGCTCGAACTTCAGAATCGTTTCGAGTGCCTGGGGAGCTCCGTGGACGAATATAACGATGGGTTCGTGGAAGCTGTCCATACGGTCGGGTCTAAGATCTTCAAGACCCGTCGTACGAATACGAAAAAGAAGCTCTCTGATCCTACTTTGCGGCTCATGAAGGAGAGGCGCGAGATGATCCTGCAGTCTTCAGATGATGTTCTAAAGTACCGGCGGCTCAACAGACAGATCTCTAAGTCCTTGAAAAGCGACCTTCGCCGCTTCAATACAGATCGTATTGAGGAAGCGATAGAGCAAAATAGAGGCTCCAAGGTTTTTGCTAGAGATCTGTCTATTGGGCAGAGCCAGCTTATGAAACTGAAGACTGATGATGGCGGGATCGTATCCGCCAAACCTGAGCTGTTGAGAGAGATCGAGAGGTTCTATGGACAGTTATACACGTCAACAAGCAACCCCGTTACGAATCTGGCAAACGACCCAAGAGCTAGATTGACCCGACACTATACCGAAGACATCCCGGACGTCAGCCTGTACGAGATTAGGATGGCTCTGAAGCAGCTTAAAAACAACAAGGCACCGGGTGATGACGGAATTACGGCCGAGCTCCTGAAGGCCGGCGGAAAACCCGTTCTTAAGGCCCTTCAGAGGCTGTTTGATTCCGTCATACTCGAGGGTAAAACACCACAGGCATGGAACAGAGGTGTGGTGATACTTTTCTTTAAGAAGGGTGACAATGCCCTTCTTAAGAATTATAGGCCCATCTCACTTCTGAGCCATGTCTACAAGCTGTTTTCGAGAGTCATCACGAACCGTCTCGCGCGCAGGTTTGACGACTTCCAGCCTCCCGAACAAGCCGGATTCCGTAAAGGCTTTAGCACCGTAGACCACATACATACGCTGCGACAGGTTATACAGAAGACCGAAGAGTATAACCTGCCTCTCTGCTTAGCGTTTGTGGACTACGAGAAAGCCTTTGATTCGATCGAGACATGGGCTGTACTGCAGTCTCTTCAACGGTGCCAGATCGACTATCGGTACATCGAGGTGCTGAAGTGTCTGTACGAAAACGCCACTATGTCAGTTCGACTCCAGGACCAGACCTCGAAACCTATCCTTCTGCAGCGAGGTGTGAGACAGGGAGACGTTATCTCTCCGAAACTGTTCACCGCTGCTCTGGAGGATGTCTTTAAGGTTCTGGACTGGAAAGGAGCTGGCATTAACATCAATGGCGAGTACATAACTCACCTTCGGTTTGCCGACGATATAGTAGTCATGGCTGAGACTATGGAGGACCTCAGTACAATGCTCGATGACCTCAGTAGAGCCTCTGAAAGAGTGGGTCTGAAAATGAACATGGACAAAACGAAGGTCATGTCAAATGCCCATGTAACACCCACTCTCATGAAGATCGGAGACGCTACACTCGAAGTCGTGGACGAGTATATTTACCTAGGACAAACTGTCCAGTTAGGTAGGTCCAACTTCGAGAAAGAGGTCAATCGTCGAATCCGACTCGGCTGGGCAGCGTTCGGGAAGCTACGCAATATCTTCTCGTCCCACATACCGCAGTGTCTCAAGACGAAAGTCTTTGACCAGTGCGTGTTGCCAGTGATGACATATGGCACTGAAACGTGGTCGCTCACAATGGGCCTTATTAGAAGGCTGAAAGTCACCCAAAGGGCAATGGAGAGGGCTATGCTTGGAGTTTCCCTGCGGGATCGAATCAGAAATGAAGAGATCCGCAGGAGAACCAAGGTAACCGACATAGCCCGAAGAATTGCCAAACTTAAGTGGCAGTGGGCAGGGCACATTGCTCGCAGAACAGATGGCCGATGGGGCCGAAAGGTTCTGGAGTGGCGACCGCGTACCGGAAGGCGTAGCGTTGGAAGGCCTCCCACAAGGTGGACCGACGACCTTGTGAAGGCCGCAGGAACTCGTTGGATGCGAGAAGCACAAAACCGGTCGAAGTGGAGGTGCTTGGGGGAGGCCTATGTCCAGCAGTGGACGTCTTTCGGCTGAAATGATGATGATGAATCAAACTAACAACAAGGTTCTAGATCCATCTTACTCTATGGCTCCTTTACTCATAATACCTAAATCTTATTCGCTGACATGAGTAAGTTATAGACACACATAAATTGTAAAACGTGTTTAGGAATCAATTTCCATCACTAACACTGTCGTATCTACCTAAATGTTAAAATTACAGCTAATTACAAGAAACCGGTAAGGGAAATTAATTTCAATGTCACCAGAAGGTGATAGACTAACAAATTGCTATTATCTATGCATTATAACGAGCCTAAGATAGCTTAACAATGGCCTATTAATTTAAATAGCATGCTTAGAACTTTGATACAGGGCCGCCATCAATATACCCTTACCACAGATAATATAATACTCTACGTACCCTTAGGTACTTAAAATTACACAAGCGCGAGGATACACCGCGCATTCTAATTTTAAATATGATACGATAAGCAAACGGAACTATTATTCACGCCTATTTTTTTAATCATTTTTTTTTTTATTATAGTTATAGTGGCACGGATTCTTACACGCTATCTAAAAATTTTAACAGCACCATTTTATTCCGGAACTAATTCTCATGTAAAATCCCGTAAAGGCGATAAGATAGAAAAAAACAACACAAAACAATGTTGCCACACGGAGCGTTAAGTATAAAAAAAAGTTCCCACTTTAGCACTACATAAACGACGGTGTTGCCAGCACTAATGAATATTGACAGCAATTATTAGTAAGACGGGTTCTGACTACAAACGGTTTTCAATATGAATATTACGCAGAACGCGTTTTCATTGCATAACAGTGAGTTTTCTACTGTTTTTTTATTGGAGTATCGTTGGAAAATTATACATGAGTTGGTGTTGGTGCTGGTACAATTTTACACGCCGTTGCAGTCTCGCAAATAAAGCCGTTTATTATGAAGTGATTTGAGAATTATCTAGTGTGCATCTTACCTATGTGGTTCATGTAATAAAATCATGTACGGAATTATGTATTGAATGCTTTATGGTCGCCTCAAAGTTTTTCCAATGCACGTTGTTCTAATTTTAAATTCATCAACTGCAATGACAGTTGAATCGCGCGTAAATCAAGACTTTAAACGCAGAAATAAAACCAAGCAAAGGAGCACTTCATTCAACCTTTTTCTTTTTAAACATTTGACAACGGCGCCTGAAGGCGTCGCTGTCCCCGCAAACGCGTCGCGGCTACTTACCTATTCCCCTTGTACGGAACTTGCGTTTACGAAGCTAGGTAGCATTCACGAATTTTGGGCTTTGAAGATTTTTTTTAGCAATGGATCGCGAATGCATCGGGGATTTATTGATACTACGATTTCTAGCTAAAATACCTACTGGCAGCAAACAAAAAAAAAATTGTTCTTTGTTCAAAAATCGAAACTTTTTTTTTGGCATAGGTTTTGAGTTTCGTTAACCCTAGACGGCAAATGTAGAGTATTTTCAATAAAACTTAACCCGCACAATGTCAAATGGTTATCGTAATTGATTTATTCAGCTCGCGTGTTGTCTGCAAATGGAATTACAGTTGAAAGTACAACATACTATCACTTTAAATGGTTATTATATTGTTACTCGTGGTTGGTCGGAGTGACAGGTTTTTTGCAAGGAAATTAGTTTAATGGTGTTGCCGAGTGGAGGGTTAATGTAATGCTTTGCTTGTAATGTGGTTATTGGTAATTTTGTAAGTTATGGATAATTTTAACGGTTATAAAATAACTGTTATTGCTCTTGGGTGCATAATAGATTTAACTTTTATACAAGTCGAAAGGATTTGAGTAGTAACTACCTAACTTTATTTCAGCAAAGCGTGGGAATAATAGGTACCTACCTACAAAACGTTATTCCAGCAACTTTGAATTAATGTTTTGTTTTAGAAATTACTGCTTGTAACATATTACTCTCACATTTTCAATTACAAAAAAATCTTACATTTTCTCCTCAAACTACAACACTTTAAACTAAATACCGACTCAACACCTCTGCCACAATTTAAAACGTAATTAAACCAGTCTGCCCTACACTTTTACCAAAGAAATCAGCCCAGCTCAAGCTCTAAATACTGGATTCGAAGTAAAAACGGTGGCTTACTATATTTGGCCGGCAGTGTTAGGGAATGCTGTAAGCCACGCTGGTGGTCGTGCCTCGCCGTGAAAGCCTTATGACGTCGACACATTGGCGCGGTACGGCGGTAAACGCGACTGCCCAAGTACACTCGGGCGATTTTTTAACGCGACTATTTATTATGGCGCAATGGATTTTCAACTCTACGTATTGTACTGAGCGTTGAGAATCCAACATTGCACATGCCA
Organism: Amphipoea lucens; assembly: GCA_947508005.1. NCBI lineage: Eukaryota > Metazoa > Arthropoda > Insecta > Lepidoptera > Noctuidae > Amphipoea > Amphipoea lucens. Next base: position 4,916,293 of record OX382376.1, on the reverse strand, counting down.
GCGCGTATAATAAACCGACTATTGGATTTTCCACCCTCGGTGCTAAGCAGTAAGTTGAAAATACAGTGCGCGAAATATAACATAGCTTAGCTATGTTACTGCTTATTTAGTCAAACACACTGTATTTCAAAGTATCGTATGTAAGAACAGCGTAAATAAGTAATATGATATGGATATGGATATGACTTTAATATGTAAAACCTGGTAGAGAAGGAGGTTGTAAACATTGTGTTAAGCCGCGCTTAGAAAATCTTTAGGAATTTTGCACATTGGAATTACAACGACGCGTCCGAGTGACGTCACTGTGGTTGTTCACAGTATTTTTGTTTCCTGTGCATCTAGGTAACTTAAGCAAAATTACGAACTTCAATTGTACGTATTTTCAAATCACAACTGTCATACTTAAACAGACATAAAACGGCTATAACACAGCACATTTCTATGACACAGCAAGTTGACATATAGGATGTAAATTTGCATAAGGATTGAAACTTAATATCCCTGACTGTGCCATACGTCTAAGTTATGGTTACGTGCGAGAAAATATGGCTTAGCCTTACTATCTATTTTAGACCATGATCCGTCGCGTCTATGCTGCACATTGAACAAACTGTAGACAGCCGATTCGTGTTCTACAGTAGGTAATAGAAACCTACTCAAGCCCGCGCGTCCCCGCGTCTTGCCGCGCCAGCGTGCACGCAGCCTAAGCAATAAAAACAGGTGTGGCATGTTGTGGAACAATTAATTAGGCATCACTTGTACATCATGTTTAGATATCGCTACCAAGCACCAAGCAAGCGTCCGTTGCGTGAATCCTACATGTATTTGTACAGTCACGGGCAAAAATACATGTACACACTTACTCAAATTCATGTACACTCGAGGGCAAAGTTCGGTTCGTCGAGTGTCAGTTCAAAATATTTAAATGTGATGCAACAAGATATAAAGCATGTGTGTGAGGATACCATTAGCAGAATTTTGTATAATTTCAATGAACGCTTTAGGAGAAAAATCATTGTTGTCTGTCTAGCCTTTTCCCAACTATGTTGTCACTTGGGGTCGACTTCCAGTCTAACCGGATTCAGCTGGATAGCAGTATTTTACATGGAGCGACTGCCTATGTGACCTCCACAACCCAGTTACTGGGTAACATGACGATACCCCTTGCTAAGATTGTCGGTTGTCAGACTTTTGGCTATCCGTAACGACATTGTTGATTTTTATATCATCATAAGTATATAATCAGCAGTTCTCACTGCTGGGACACAGGCCTCCTCTCTATGAGAGGGAGTGGGCCATAAATCACCACGCGGCGAGCCCCGTGCGGGTTGGTAGATGTCATAATGTCTTCGAATTTTCGGTTCTAGGATATGCCGGTTTCCTCACGATGTTGTCCTACACCGTTTTGAGAATAGTATTGATGAAATAATTTACCTACACAAAGTAAAGCGCCTGTCTGGGCTCGAACCTAAGACCTGAGGGGTCGTAATTTTAAGAACGTTCACAGTCTGATCTCAGTCTCAATCTGTCAAAAATACCTCTGATTTCTCTACATTTATACAAGTTTTTGACATTCGTTTGTCGCCGAGATGAGACTGCGACTAGATTTTGAAATTTTTAGATTACGAGAGTTGTCCTTCTGACTCGTAAGTAACCGCCATGCCATTACCACTGGGCCATCACTGCTGCGCGTTGAATTTTACTGTTTACATGTTTCTGCACGTAATTGTACATCGTCGACGATGTTCCGTGCGCTGCGAATGTGAGAAAAACACAAAATGACAGCTGCTTATCCACCCGTTGTATTGTAGAGACGGTTATAAATGTAATTGTTAAAGAGTATGGCTAATGAATGGCGGCGATACAATTCACATAACGCTTTCATCGGCTCATTGGAGGGTTTTTAATCTGTTTTAGTTCCAAGGTACCTATTTAATTATGTAGTGTCGGTCTCACTCTTGAACTTGCTGTAATTATGTGTGCTGACAGGATATCTACGAGTAACGTAAGTTGAAAGAGTTCAACTACTATAAAAACATCCACAAGCAAAAGTTCACGGTTTTATTCGTGGAATAAAATAGACGTCTGACAGATTTTATATGGAAGAACTGTCAAAAAATTCAAAATTATTCCCCGGATAAAAGTATTTGGCGTTAGAAAAATTAGCCCTCAGTCTTTCAAGCCGTCCCCTTCCTCCTCAACTAATGACGGTATCAGCCGCAGTCATGATAAGCCATAGACATTATCGTTTTGTTTACATATCGAGTTACGCGGCGCGCCCACAAGATGGCGCCCGTGTCCGAATTACTTCTGTCTCACTGGGTAGCGGACGATACAGCTGATTAGTGAGTTTACACGATGACCCGTTTTACGACTTCACAAAACATCGAAATTTCTTTGTTATTCATTATCCTTCCAGAATTGATTCTCTAAATGATGGTGAAAACCGTATCAAAATCCGTTGTGTAGTTTAGAAGAACGACGCGGTCACACAGATAGACACGAAAAGCAGCTTTAATTTTGTATATTACTAGCTACCGGCCGCGACTTCGTCCGCGTGAAATTTCACCCTCTTAGAGCACACCCTCCAATTTTCATGTTTCTAGGACCAGCGGTTTAGGTTGTGCGTTGATATATCACTATCTGTCAGTCAGGACTTTGAATTTTAAATACAATAGATGGAAAGTCTGAAAGACCAAATTACTCATATTTTCTGTGGAAAGTCTGAAAGACCAATACACGGTATTAGAGGGCTAAGCAAGACTACCTAATTTAACCGGGAACTGTTGGTTTTTTTCTCTGGTATGCCTTTGCGGGTCACTTCTGCACGAGCACCCCTTCGCATCACATAGGCTGCCCGCGCTGTAACTTGGTTTTCTTGTTCCACAACACACCCCTTCGCATCGCATCATAAAGCAAATAAGCATCGGCTGCCCGCACCATAGAGTGATTTTAAATCTACCATAGAGTCTATGATAGATTTTTCTCATACCTACATTTAAAACCATAAATAGCAGTTCTAATTTGTAACCTACAATTTTGAACTCATGTCATACATAATACAAAAAGACTTATCTTGCAAAAGTAATCAACGACGAATCCACTTTAATACCTACACCCAAAGTACACAATCGCGTGACACGGCCCACGTTATGTGATAATGTGCTATAATTAACACGGTATATTTTGTGTCACTATAATAAGCGGTTTGTACACGTAGTTTAATAAATTGGCACTTCGGTGACAGTTGTTTGTTTTTTTTTATTTGCTGATCTATGATGACTATGGTATATTAGGTTCCAGCCTATTACAGAGAATTCATGAGCATTGATTATCAGGCTTTACGAACTACCACAAGAAAGACTGAAGCTGTGGCGAGACAGTGCTTCCTTACCCAAACCGTTCGTTCCACCCGCTGAGGACCTCCCACCTGGACATGAGTTACCTTGGGTAAACTGGAAGTCTTTAAACAGACTCCGGACCCAGGTTGGCTGTAGCAAGGAAAACCTGTTCAGGTGGAAATTCATAGACGACTCCGCCTTGGAGTGTAAATGTGGTGCTGTTCCACAAACGATGGGACACTTAATATCGTGCCCTGCGTGTCCTGTCAGCTGCACGTTACAGGAACTGATGGACGCTAGTGATGGCGCCAAACAAGTGGCCGAATTCTGGGACGAGTACATTTAGATTGCCATCGACACGCTAAGAAGAAGATTATCAGGCACGCTTGCTCAAGACGGGTTGGCGATTTCAGAACAATAAGCAGTCTAAAGCCGTGTACGGCCTAAGCGTTCTATAGTACTATCGCGGACTTTTCCGCCTGATCACTTCAAAAATTTTTCGCCTAAATCCTGTGGCGGCGCCAAGACACGCCCCCTTAAAGTTTTCGCCTAGGTATTAGGAAAGCGATAACGCAATTAGTTGCAACCTGCACTGCACAGTTTAGTGACGCACGACGTGTACTCCTTTCATGAATTTTACGGACAACTATTTGACCTTGGCACGCTTACTAGAGAGCGCTTCTATTTTTTGAGTGCAAGCAAAAATGAAATTAGTGGTGGTCAGGCGGGAGTGTCCGCGATAGTACGTGTTGTCGACCACGCGTACACAGGAACGATAGTCCGGACCTGCAGTACCTGCAGGCACGGGCCATCGTTCCTGTGTACGCGTGGCCGACTACGCGTACTGGAAAGCTTAGTCCGTACAAGGCTTTACATGTTTTTGAAGTGAAACTTCTTTAAGCACGCTGGACTTGGGGAGTAAGCTGGCGAACACGTGACGTAAGCGTTAAAAGTGTGATCGGGCGAGGCGAACGGGAGTTGAGTGGGGGATATAAGCAAGAGAAAGCAGTGCGCGCGCACATTTTCTTTCTCTCTTCCTCTCAAAGCCAAATACGTTTGAAGTTTCACTTCAGTCGTGTGGTCATAAGCACACTCGGTTTTTTTTTCCTGAATGTTATTGGGTTTATTTACAAAAAAATAAAAGAAAGTCAAGGCAATTCATGGCCATCTTCTATAAACCAAACTGTTACCAGGCTGACCTTTTTCTTATCCTACACAAACTAGAGAAAAGAGAGTACCTATAATGGAGTAGGTAGTAGTAAAAGTGAGTTCCCAATGTAACTTCATGCTACATCTCCAGGACCTGGGTAGGCAGATGCAGTGCGCCCACATTTCGCCAGTTCTTTAATTAAGCCCCACGGCCATTTGATAGGTGGAGACTGGCGAGCGTTTTGCCATCGAAACGTGTGCAAATCCAAAACATCTGCAACTGAAAAATTCATAATGGAAACTCAATAATATTTAATGAACTGCGCATCGAACCCAGGACTCTATGCTCAGCTGCCGCATTTGCGACGACTAGACGAGGCAGTCATAGTGGTGAAGAAAAGAAAGATCTAAAGTAAGTTTAGTCGACTTCGTAATTGTTTTAACACAACACTTCAAGGTCGAATGTCACTTGCACGTCATAAAACGACAAGGTCTATTCTTGCTTCAAGATCGTTGTGGCAGTTGGAAGTTTGAACGTTAAAGAGGTTCCAATTTACTGGAGCATACTAAGCATACTATAAATTAGAAGATTATATCCAAGATAAGAACGCTTGGAAACATGCTGGTCCTGCTCCATAGGACAATCTAGAGTCTAGACAAAATCAAACTGGTTGCTAATTTAATTGTAAATTTTTTTATTCTTTTTTTTTACATTTATTACTCACACCCTGACTTATTACTTGTATTTTGTTTTTTAATTAAAATCGTTTGGCTTGTACCATGTTTGTAAATATGTGAGCACCATGTATCTATCAGATAATTAATTTATATGTCATGGTTTCGTTTTTAATTCTTTTACCTATTGTGGTATAGTAATTTTATTGTAGGTGCATCGTCCTCACATGTTATTATATAATTAATGTACCCATGCAAAATATTGTACCTAAACATTTTAAAAGAGTAACGGTGGAGTTTCTTGCCCGTTCTTCTCCATACGAAAACTACCTTTTGGAATGGGCGACTAGAATCAATTCTATTTTAAGATAATTTTTGACGTTCAAAAGTGCCTTTTATGTGCCTATTTGAAATAAATGCTTTGACTTTGACTTTGACTTTGACTTTGGAGTTTTTTGCAAAAGTAAAACCCGAATCTCTTTAAAGTGAGAGTGAACAGGCTTCTTCTGGGTAAGCTCGCTCCATCGTCGACTTTGCCTGTGTCACCTTTGACCTAGGCTAGAGTCAAGAGCAAGCCCATTAAAAAAAAAAAAAAAGTGGTTTAGCTATTAAATACGATGTCGACGTCTTTATGTTGATATATATACCTACCTATGTACAGAAGACTTCTCCAAACTTTATAAGCCTGCATTGACTGGACAGTTTCTTCGTGGCTCTTCCCTTAAAAGACTATCTCGGAGACTCGGACACATGCATGGCCCTCCATAATGGCCTGACAAAGATGATATCTGGACTTTATTAAAAACAGACTATGACCTCTAACATTTTTTCGGTGTTTCTTAGAGCGAGGCCACAAGATGCGTTAACGGCGCGGTGCGGCACCGCACCGCAATTAATTCGAGCTATAGGGTGCCACACGTCGGTACGCCACCGCAGTGGAACGCTGTTTACCGTGGTGCGGACTGGTGCGCGCCGTAGCGCATCACCCCTCCCCGCCTCGTCTCGCAGGTCAGGGTGCGACGCCGCACGGCGGCCCAACGCATCGTGTGACATGGCATAGTGATTTGTAGGATGACGTTGCGGCACCGCTCCGGCGCCGCACCGCACCGTTAACGCATCGTCTTCGTCTGGCCTCACTCTTAAAGTAATTGTAGGTATAAGAAACACCGAACTCATCTAGTACTTATTTTCGACGTATAAAAGCGTTTTTTGGAAGCAATTTACAGATATAAATATAATTTATTTAAAACAATACGTATAGCTTTCACATTGACCCTCTTAGATGAATAGTTACACACCGACTTCTCTCTTTCAGTCGTCAGTAATTTGACTTTCGAAAGAAGACAAAGCTTTGTGTAACTATACAGACGCTACACAACGTTTATTAGTAAGGGGGTAAGTAAATTCCATTAGGCGCTCACTTATATCTAAGTTAGATAGCAACTTAGGCAGCTAGAATGTTAATAGGTATTGCCCGCTGTCTAATATTGACTATGTTGTCTTGTCTGACCATTTGTAGTCCAGCCGGTCTGGACTAGTAGGGTGACCAGACTATTTATTTATTTATTAAGTTACACTAACAGCTTCTATATGTATATAATTTTTTTCTTAAGTACTATAGATCACAATAGCCTCGGACTTGCGCAGTCGCCAATGGTTTACCTGCAATCTCAAAAATAGACTATTTAATTTTGTAATATTCTGGGATAAGGATTAAAATCAGCGGGGTAATTGCGTAACACAAGAACAATGGCAATGTCATTCACGCAGCTGAGCACCAGTATTTTACATGGAGCGACTGCCTATCTGACCTCCATAACCCAATTACTGGGTAATCCGAAACCCCTTGGTAAGACGGGTGTCAGACTTTCAGACTTCTGACAACTCGTAACGACTGTCAAAGATCACGAATGACAGCCGGGACCAACGGCTTAACGTGCTTTCCGAGGCACGTAGGGGTGGCCACCCATCCACGGACCAACCGCGGCAAGCGTAGCTGGACCAGATCGATTGACCCGTGCGGCTGTAGCTTAGCCACAAGCCCCACACATACATAGAATCTTACTTATTTTACTTAATATATAAATATTATGAATTAAAATCGCTTTTTGTGTCTGTCTGTGTGACAGCGTTCATCTAAACTTCTAAAGTATCTATGCAATGCAACGGATTTCGATGCAATTTTCACCATACTTAAAGATTTTATTCCAGGAGGTTTATGTGTAATGTGTTTTAATACATTAATAGGTACTAAACTTTCATATAATAAAGAAAATCTCGATGTATTGTCAAGTCGTAAAAACGTGCAAAGCAGGGGCGGATCGCTAGTAAACATAAAATGTTTAGAACTGTCCTAGTAAACTCTAACACATGGCCACTCGAATCTCTACTAGGGAGATAATTAGTTGCACTAGAATCTAAACTCTAACATCAAAGACTATCGTAACTTTATTAAAACCACTTGTTATGCAACTATCTCACTCACTCTCGTACTAATAACGAGCTTTAGAAAGGGACAACATTCCTCGGAATCGGTTGTATTTTGTATGTTGCATGTTTGAGGGTGCAAAATGTGTTTTTTAAAATAGGAATAAATTGTGGGAAAAATGATTTTCTTTTGTTTTAGAGGAACTGTGTCCGATTCCACGTTGGGGTAATGTTTTATTGGATTTATTCACAGGGAATTTCTCCGTAGCAGCCTGGAGTCTGGATTTGTGCCCGGTTGATGGCAATAGGCTGGCCCCCTGTTACATGGTACTTGAATGGTTATTCCGTTTATCCACCCTAAGTTGGATACGCGGAAACGCATGTCCAAGAATCCACCCTAGGCCTAGTTAGATAAACGAAAATAGGCTTACGGTGGATTCTCGGACATGCGTTTCCGCGTATCCACCTTAGGATGGATGTTTTGGGATGGATAAACGGAATAACCGGACTTGAAGCAAAACTGGTGAAAAGTGAACGTACCTATGTTCTGTAGATACACTTCTGCCTGACCCTTGGAAGATTACCTACAGGCGTGATGTTGTGTTAATAGACAGCTAGCTTCATTTGGGGACAATGAAAGGCTGCAAGAGACCATCGTTAGTCTACTGGTCGTAAGCTGGACTGCTCATCGATACGTCATCACGTCCTGAGCAAGATCACCGAGTCGGTTAGGTTTATCATTAGGAAATTATCTGGAGCAGCCAGGTGTTTAGATTTATGCTCGATAATGGTAGTAGCCGTAGGGAAAGCAAGTCAAACCGTTGGTCGTGGCTGTCATTAGTGGATCTATAGTGGTATCTACAACGCCACATGCGAACAACGCACGCAAAATCCTGCATCTCGCAAGCAGAGTTTACCGCGCAACTAACATAGATACAACGGCCCGACATGAATCATCGGGCAGTTGCCCGCGAGACACGATGCTCGTCTGGTCAGAGGGTCCTCCCTTTTCTATGGAGGATGAGTGAACTTTACACCCTGTTCCTCATACCTCTATAGATCTTTGACGGTCGTTACGGGTCGTCAGAAGCCCGAAACTCTGACAACCAGTCTTATAGGTACCAACCAAGGGGTAAAGTGTTATCCAGTAATTGGGTTGTGGAGGTCAGATAGGCAGTCGCTCCATGTAGAATACTGGTATCCAACTGCATCCAGTTAGACTGGAAGCCGACCTCAAAGTAGTTGGGAAAGGGCTAGGCAGATGATGATAAATGGTACCTATAAGTAGCCCAAAGCTCAAAGCAAAAAACTGACATAATTACAATATTTTTGTAATAAGTATTGAGTAAAAATATTAAAACCCCGAGATAGTCGAGGCTAACGGTCGAACTTGAGATAAATAAATTAATTCATAAATAAAATCATTATTCAATATTATCTCTGGACTTATGAATCGGAATGGAAGTCAAAACATAATCTACTATCATGGACCACCCAGATACAAGCAATTATGCGGAAAAATAAAAATAATTAATATTATAATTATGTAATACTTTCTGACTGTACTCATTTGTTTTTTTTTTAAGTACAAACTTCTGAGATGGGAAAAAACCATTGAACTCGCGACACTGTTACCGACACCGTGCTACATTCGGATGTGTTCGGCTGTCCTCGGGATGTACTCGTTTTTAATGTATTTCCGATATGTCAGTGAGTGATGGCAAAGTATTCCGTTTGTGTTTTTTTTTTATATGACTATTCAAATAATACACACGTAATTGTTCAAGTTTCACTTCTGTCGGCACTCCCGGAGTGCCACTTCTTTTTATTGCTAAATGGGCCCGCTCTTGACCTCGATCACGCCTGATGGAAAGCGATGGATGAGGTCTATGATGGGACGACCGTGCCCAGAAGATGCCTGTTCACTCTTGATTTCAAGGCAGACGGGTTAAGTGTGGGGGGAACACAGATGCCGGCAGAGAGTTCCATACTTTGGCTGTGAAAGGATCACATAAATGGGATTTTGTTCTTTAGGTCGTGAGTTCGAACCCAGACAGGCACTTTACTTCGTGTATTTTATTTCATCACCACTGCTCTCAGAACGGTGAAAAAAAAAAAAACATCTTGAGGAAACTGGCATGTCCTAGAACCGAAATCTCCAAAAATATAAGACAGATCCACCATCCAGCACTGGCCCCGCGTGCTGTATTACGGCTCACTCCCTCTCACAGAGTGGAGGCCTGTGTGACCTGTGTCCCAGCAGTGGGAACATTATAGGCTGATTATGGTAAATGCAGTTACGGAAAAGAAATTCGAAGTATCGTGGTTATCAGTACTTTATTAAATACGATAATTTATTACCATTGGTTTTATAAACACAATGGTGTAAAATTATGTGAGAAATTAGGAATAGTGCTAAGGTCTTGATCAAATGAATACTATGATAGGTAGTTTGCCTTTTAATTAACACGACTATTCTTAGAAACACCTAATCAAGTTGATTTAGGCGTTGAGTGCCGCAACGACCAAATTGGGCCCTATTAAAATGGCAAAAAGTTTATAGCCAAACTACAGGATATGTTAAAGTGACTAATGTGTAATTTTATTACTCTTCGTCGTCAAAAGTCTCATTTAAATGGAGTTTCTTGACTCAGTATACCTATTTTTTGTACCTTCTGCGTATTTCCAATAAACCAGAAGGCCAATTTAAGTAACCAAAACGTTTAAAATCTAGTCGCAATCTCATCTAAGCGGCCTTCAATGTCAAAAATGTAGGGAAATTAGAGGTATTTTTGACAGATTAAGACTGAGATCAGACTGTGAACGTTCTAAAAATACGTGAATTGCCCCTCTGTCTCTTATTTTATCGGAACGCGCAGATAGGTTTCTTTTAAAATTGGAAAACAGCAATGGTGGTTGCCAGCCAGCAGCAAATAGATTTAAATGGAGAACACTTGCACCTCGTATGATGCGTGGTGAAAGAAAAGTTATACGAACTCTTTTCTTAGGACCTTGGCTACAAGGAGGGCAGTACTGATAATACCACATAGTAATAGATATTAGTATTACAGTACCCTTTTAAAAAGAAGAAAAATCTATTCTAAAGAAGGTGTCTGGGACAGACTGGATGCGAAAGGCGGAGTACAGGGTGCATTGGCGCAGCCTGGGAGAGGTCTATGTCCAGCAGTGGACTGTTATAGGCTGAGTTGATTGTTGATCGTACTAATAAAATTATAAAGGACAATGCCGTGGACCCACGATCCAGAGATTTTCAAAAAAATCTAAATAACCTAAAAACTAAGACCTACTTTATTTTTTTTTGACATTTCATACACAATGACAATTAACACAACATCCTTCTGTTGTAAATGCTATATTACCGTCTTAAAAAATCCATATTATTAATTATAATTTGGATATTAGTTACTCAATCACGCTGTAAGTAATGAACGGATTTGTATGAATATTATTACACAGGTAGACCACATCCTAGATTAAAACATAGCATAATTTTTATCCTTGATGTACATGTAATAATTTCCCTACGATCAATCGTTTCATCCAGCCTGTATTGTCCCACACACCAGGGCAAAAGCTTCCCTCTCTCTTTTCCACACACATATGTCTTTTGCTATTGCGGGCCAGTTTTTTAGGTACGAGTCAAGTTCTCAAACCAAGACCGGCAGGTCTTGGTTTGAGAACTTGTTCAGTTTTCTCGGTGAGATTTTTACAGAATGGATCGGCAGATCCATTCTGTAAAAATCTCACCGAGAAAACTTAGGTGACGTCAGCTGTCACTAGTGTCAATCCCTAGATTCATAATGTTATCCTTTTATGATTCTGCTAAAGTGACCTTTTTAGACCCCCAGGTAGAAGTAGAATGACAGCTAATTTCACCTAAGTTTTCACGTTGAGATTCTTACAAAATAGACCGGTTGGCCTCTTCCGATTTGTGGGCCAGCCCGTTTCTTAGGAGTCGAGTGTTTGGCAGGCAAAGACAGGGAACATAGCTAGTAGTAAATAAACAGAACAAATACATGATAACTTGTTACTGCTGGCGCCTATGTGCCCTGCAGAGGACCTGTATAATTACTAAAGTAAACAACACGAGATGGCCTCAAATTAATAAATCTTGCGCCGACGATAAATTGCCGCTCAATATTATTTGTATAATTGACGTGTCGCCATTGTATTTGATCGTTTGTGTTGGTTATGCAGTGTTAATAATAGATGTCTGTCTACAAACGGGAGTCTTTATGTGATATTGCTTATACAGGATGGTCGTGGATCAAACGAAATAGGGAGATAAAGGAGGTCATTTCCAACAAAAAATCTTTCTACAGCATGGTCATAATTCAATTGCCCTAAAAGTTATGAATATTTGTGTATACCGAGTTCTTTTACGATTAGACGAATTTAAAAAAAAATTGTTTTATATCACATAAAACAATAAAACAAACGGTGTTGTATTACTACTAGATAATGTATCAGCACTACAAAGTTCTATTAGGGCTCTGAGTATCAAAGGGGTTTGAAGGTTTTGGCCCTAAAATCGGCCGCCATTTTGATTTTTTTTCAGAATCGCGGTGCACAACAAAAGTTATGTATTTAGATAGAGGACACTTATACAAACAAAAAATGTTATATAACATAATATCCTAAAGCGTCAGGTTTCGGAGTTATTCACCAATATATAAGTCGAAAACACCAAGGATTTTTTTGTTTTTTTTTTCCCTCCAGGTAAGCATATTGAACTATTGAGGTAATAGAAACGTTATGAAACCTTTATGGAGAAGAAACAAATGAAGAATAGACATTTTTTAAATAAATAATTAAACACGGCAATTTATAGTTCGTTTTTTAATCCCAGAGACTAATCTGACAAGTGTAATATCAAACTTCTATACTAAAAAAAAACGAAAACACAAAAGACTTAAATGTCAGATTAGTCTCTGGGATTAAAAAACGAACTATAAATAGCCGTTATTAATTATTTATTTAAAAAATGTCTATTCTTCATTTGTTTCTTCTCCATAAAGGTTGCATAATGTTTATATTACCCCAATAGTTCAATATGCTTACCTGGAGGGACAAAAAACAAAAAAAATCCTTGTTGTTTTCGACTTATATTTCGGTGAATAACTCCGAAACCTGACGCTTTAGGATATTATGTTACATAACATTTTTTGTTTGTATAAGCGTCCTCTATCTAAATATATAACTTTTGTAGTGCACCGCGATTCTGAAAAAAAATCAAAATGGCGGCCGACCTTAGGGCCACCCTCCATACAAAAATCTTCTAACCCCTTTCAAGAGCAATTTATTTTTTTCCAAAAAATTTGTAACGTTACCAAAAATTATTTCTCACTTTAAAAGCGTTGGAAATGACCTCCTTTATCCTCCTACTTCGTTTGATCCACGACTTTTGGACCACCCTGTATAAGCGCAGTACACATAGTTTACGATATATTTCGGTATTTACTTAGCATTAAAAAAGGTTATCATAATATATCTGCCTAGGTACTTCGGTACTTAAAAAGCAAATTTGAAAAAAAAAAAAAATGAAGTAGTTTTCCTATTACCTATTTTGATATTTAATTGTCATCTTTATTTCATTATTTACATACCTATAAATTATATTTTTAAATATTAGGATATAAAAAATATAAAAACATTTAAAAATACTTATAAAAAATAGTAGCCCACCGGTATCGGGAACAGGGTCAAAGCTACCGGCGGTCAGGGCTTCAGAGAGAAGAACCTCCTAACAATGCGGGCCGTGTCCAGAAGTACCGCTTTCTGAATCAAGCCCTTGATCCAGCTGCCCAACGAGAGCCTCCTCAGGTGTTGACTGTTAGTCGAGGCTCTTGGCTATTATTATCCGTTCATCAATTCAATACTACCGTACCTACACTAAACAAATTATTCAAAAGCGGGCAAGTGCGAGTCGGACTCCTGCACGACGGGTTCCGTACCATTATCTCAAAAAAACGGCAAAAAAATCACGTTTGTTGTATGGGAGCCCCCCTTAAATATTTATTTTATTCTGTTTTTAGTATTTGTTGTTATAACGGCAACATAAATACATTATCTGTGAAAATTTCAACTGTCTAGCTATCACGGTTCATGAGATACAGCCTGGTGACAGACAGACGGACGGACAGACAGCGAAGTCTTAGTAATAGGGTCCCATTTTTACCTTTTGGGTACGGAACCCTAACATGTTTTAATAACTACTTACAATATTTTAACAAATAATTTTTAACGAAAATAATGTCCTAAATATACTTAGGTACAATGTAATAAGAATTACCTACATTTTGTTCATGGTAAAGCCATAAATAAAATGTAGGTAATTCTTTTCTTTCTTTTTCTTAACCCCCAAATGCTTCTTGTTCAAAAATGCGAATTATATTTTTTATAAATTCATTCTTTTTTTTTTACTTAAAAAATGGCGTTGCATTCCTTTTTTAAAAATTCAAATGAATGTCTTTGCATAAACGATAGAGTTGTTACTCAAACCGCATAATTGTATCGACTCTGTAAAATAAATAGATAGTAGGTATGATTAGACTGTCATTTGAACCCAGAACACACTTTTCAAAGTGGTCTTTAATTTGCCTAGACCATAATAAATTGCGCTGGTTTTACTCGTTTAACTTTTCCCTATGCGCCCTATTTTAATATTTATGGTTGTAGTAGTTGATCACAGACCGCACTAAATCTTCCTTTGACGTATTCTTATCTAATAGTAATGTTCGCATGTTCAGATCAAATCGTCTAAGTATAGCATAAAATATTGGAATTGATAGACAAATTACATCAGCTGTTTATTAACACATGTCAACGGCCATAATATTGAATTGCCTGTATTTTCCAGCTTCAAAAAAGCCGCTCTATAGGTCTGTCTAATACATTTTTATAATAATGAAAAGTTTTGAAATGCGAGATGGCGGGATGAGCTGGACTCCTTAAAGCGTTGGCCCACAATCGCAGTAGACCGGAAAAAGTGGAAAGAGGGAAGGGAGGCCTTTGCCCTGCAGTGAAACAACACAGGCTTATAATAAACTAGCTGGGACTCGCGGTTTCAACCGCATAAGTATCGATCCCGTAAAAATATCGAAATAAAAAGTATCCTATGTGTTAATCCTGGTTATAGACTATCTGTGTGCCAAATTTCATTCAAATCCGTTCAGCCGTTTGTGCGTGAAGAAGTAACAAACATACTTACACACTCACAAACTTTCGCCTTTTTAATATTAGTGTGATAAATAAAATTTGAAATGCTAGAATCATTTGCACATGGGTCAGAAGGAACTTTTCAAATTATGGTGTCCTAATATTTCCTTAATTATAAAAATAAATAGTTTCTAGTCGTTTTTAAAAATTATAAATGCAAGCAGGAATGTCTGACTAGCAGCCCGGAGTCTGAATTTGCGTCCGGTTGATGGCAATACCCACTGCACTGGGCCCGCGTGGTGGATTACGGCCCACTCCCTCTCACAGAGAGGAGGCCTGTGTCCCAGCAGTGGGAACATTATAGGCTGATGATGATGATGATGATGATGATGGCAATAGACTCGCCCCCTATTACATGAGACTTAAATATAACTGGGGAAATGTTGGTGTACTATAATACACTTCTGCCTAACCCCGCGGAGATCACAGGCGTGATAATATGTGTTACTAGCTGCGCCCCGCGGTTTCACCCGCATAAGACTCGATCCCGTGGGAATATCGGGATAAAAACTATCCTATGTCCTTTTCCGGCAGCCTAATTGCGGAACGCCAAATCGTCAAATGATTCTGATCAGTTGGCTTCATTTCTATCACAATTGGCTTCATTTTACGATTTTCGAATTGCGAAACTCTAGTTTCTGCGCAGGACCTTAACGTTCATAATTGGTTTCATAATAAACTAGAGTTTCGCAATTCGAAAATCGTAAAATGAAGCCAATTGTGATAGAAATGAAGCCAACTGATCAGAATCATTTGACGATTTGGCGTTCCGCAATTAGGCTGCGGGACTCAAACTATCTCTATACCAAATTTCATCTTAATCGGTTTAGTGGTTTAGGCGTGAAGAAGTAACAAACATATAAACACACACACACACACACACTCACAAACTTTCGCCTTTATAATATTAGTGTGATGTTGTAAAAATCGGCCAAGTGCTAGTCGGACTCGCACACGAAGGGTTCCGTATTACAGTACAATTATTTTATCTTTATTATTTGTTGTTTTAGCGGCAATAGAAATAAGGTACACACTGAAAATTTCGGGGTATTCCTCGAAACGTACCTACCAACTTTGAAACGCACCAAATGAAACTTCTACTATACCGATATCATTTATTACGAATCCTTCATGCTCTTCTCTACGTTTCATCGTTGATGCATTTCGAGGATTAAAATCATAATATTTTTATTTAATTCATTTTTATATTTTCGAGAAATACTTTTAGTGCGTTTCAAAGTTGGTGCTTTTCGAGGAATACCCCAAAATTTCAACTGTCTACCTATGACAGTTCATGAGATACAGCCCGCTGACAGACAGACGGACGGACGAACAGCGAAGGCTTAGTAAAAGGGACCCGTTGGCACCCTTTGGGTTTGGAATCTTAGAAAGCACAGTTTCAGTTATTTGGCCTATATAATATGAGATAACAATGAACATGGCATTCAAATCCATTAAGTATTTAATACAGCAAAGGCCACAGAACTGCCATTTTGTATTGCCATACAGACAGACAGACACAACTATCGCCTTTAATATAAACTATAGTTCATAGTAAGGATAAGCCAGCCTAGTTAGTATAATGATAGGCTTAGTAATATTTTTCGAATCCTGCGCAGTGATTAAGTTATTATGAACGGGCCGTGTTCGGAATGTTTAGATCAATTTATGGATAAATTGTTAGTTTTACATTAATTTATTACTTGCCTATAAAATTGTTTTGTAGGCAAGTTGTGTCTTGTATCTTAAGCCTAGATAATTATAGTGACCGGTATATCAATGTTTCAATTGTGTAAGGTAAAAAAACAATTTTTATTTATTTTAGAATAGCGTTTGCTCGCGGCCTTGTTCGCGTTAACGTCGGAAATTATCTCACAGGAATGTGCTACCGGAAGAAAAACTATCCTATGTGCTTATACAGGCTTATACATCTGTGTTTTTCCGCGATGAGTAACAAACATCCAAACTTTCACATTTATTAGTAGGATTTAAAATGTTGGTTTTGGAACAGTAAGTAAAAGCTTGTCTTTGAATTAAAATACGCCCAGAACTTCCCGGAACAAGCCAGCCACCGAAACAAAAAAAAGTTTCCATCCGCGCAAGGAGGTCATATTAAACCCGAAGCACAAAAAGTTAGCATGTCATCTAATCAAATATTTGTCTACCTGTCATTTAATAACATGACAGTCAGCTCATAATGACATTGCACACCAAGTCACGCTACTTCATGTGTCGGTAGCAATTATATGCGCATGAGCACATCTGAACTGGGTAGTACAGCTACTGGTGTTTTGAGCGATTTAGGAGATTTAGAAGCCGATATTTGGGAAGCTTAATACCTTGTCCTGCTTAAAGACTTTTTCCATCAGAATTTCTTGCGGGAGTCTGAATTTGTGCCTGGTTGATGGCAATTGGCTCTCCCTTACATGGGACAGGAGTGTGAATTTGTGCCTGGTTGGAGGCAATTGGCTCTCCGTTAGATGGGACAGGAGTGTGAATTTGTGCCTGGTTGGAGGCAATTGGCTCTCCCTTACATGGGACTTAAGTAAAATGGCGAAATGAGAGGGTCCAATAGGTAAGTACACTGTATATATTTCTGTCTGACCGTTTAGGAAATCAGGCGTCGTGTTGTGTGTATTTTTACTAGCAATTTCGGGAAACAGATGCCATGAAGTTGTTTTTTGGTATTGTAGCGGCAATAACACTGGTATTCAGCTGCATCAGCAGGGCAATTGCGTAACAGACTATCCGTAGCAATGGGTTTTATTTCGACAGTTCAACAACATTCATTGCGTTATTTATGTTGTAGAGCAGACAGATTTTTCGAGCATATGAAGCAACGGATTAGCAATATCCTTCAAAATGATTCAGATTGAGAGTGATAGTGTGTTACTCAATTAGGTTGCCGGTTACACTGCAATGGAAGCAGAACCCAACATAGCTGAGAAGAGGCTAGGCAGATAATGTAGCTGTATTCCATATTTCATTTTCAAAGGTCTTGATGAAGACGGAAGATGGCGATGAGAGTAAGGAAAGACTGAGGAAACGATGGACGAATTTTGCGAATGATCATTTGTCAAGAAAGGGGATAATACTGTGGAAGTGGTGAAGTTTGGGCCAGCAAATTTTTACTAACTTTAGTGCCAGTGACACGAGGGGATAAAAATACTGAGATGGCGGCTGATAAGATAACGGCTGATAAAGATGTAAGAAAGAAGTTCCGCTCAGCCCAAATAAATTGGGATAAGTCAGGAGGATGATAATTTAATGTAACGTACCTAGTGCTTATCTTCCTTATTAAGCTTAAGAATATTATCCTTAACCATCCTTCGTGCCCACGAAGGATGGTTTGCTAACTTCAATGGCGATCACTGATCCGCCTACAAGCAAAATTTTACTCCTTAAGTCCAAAAAGCAAAATTTATTGCAAGAGATACCTACGATTTTTTTTCAAGCAAACAACAGCATTCTTTACTCTGTAGGAATAACATTAATTCTTTGGTCATTGAAGCCAGAAATATCAACAAACAGAACTTTATTTTCAAATAGTTTCATTTCAAAACCGGGGTTTACTGAATGGTAGTTGCAGGGATTCGGTTTAAACACCTCTTGGTCTACCGCTAAGGCAGAACTGTGCAAACACTCCTAGAAAAGAAACCTACAAGAGCAAAAAGTTGGCCCCTAAACAAGAATAGGGAAGAGAGGAAAAATTCGTCCTAGTACAGAGTTTTGCGGCAAAAGTTTTTGGGCACTTCTTTCAAAGGTTACGAGGGAGGCGCCTTCAACAAAAAATGTCCATCACTTTACACCAGAATTCGGGGACTTTTCGCAAACGTATTGCGTTTGATGTTTCGAGTGTTACCCTTTCTTACTCTTCCTGTTTTCCTTTTCGTGAATCGTTGAGTTTCGTTCGAGTGAACTTAT
The DNA here is from genome assembly GCA_947508005.1 of Amphipoea lucens. Classification (NCBI taxonomy): domain Eukaryota; kingdom Metazoa; phylum Arthropoda; class Insecta; order Lepidoptera; family Noctuidae; genus Amphipoea; species Amphipoea lucens. Next base: position 4,897,538 of record OX382376.1, on the reverse strand, counting down.
TTTTTTTTTCGTGTTTTTGATCTTTTTTTGGTCTATTTGTCTTTCTTGTTCTGCATTTCATAGAAATTGTATTTGGAAAACTGATAGGGTATTTTTTGAGACGTTGCTGATTATAGTTTTCTGTATGGTAAGTGTGGTATTTATTTCTTAAAAGTATTTTCTTGACAGTTCATTTTGTTACACGCAAATGTGGTTTTCTAAATGTTTTTGCTGTTATTGTTAAGTTGTTCTGAGCAAGTTCAGTTCTACTTAGAAGGTGCAACGCAGCTTCTGTTATTCGTAGTAAGAAGTAAATTCAAACATCTTAAACAATTGAAATTTTTTTTGCTGTTCTTTATTTAGGTATCACTAGCTGCGCTCCGCGGTTCCATCCGCATAAGTCTCGATCCCATTGGAATATCGGAATAAAATGTCCTAATCCAGGTCATGCTCTACACATGTGCCAAATTTCATCCAAATCCGTTTAACCGTTTTAGTGTGAAACAAACATACAAAAAAATAATAATTTCTCTTTTAATATTACATAGTTAAGATTTGCATTAATGAACCGTCCACAATATTGTGACGCAGGATTTTATAATAGGTTAGTTCATTGATAAAAGTCAGCTGATTGAGTAAAAATAGATGGTCAATAAATAACATGTTGCGTTTATTATAAAAATATGAATGAAATGAGTCATAAAAAATAATTAATATTCAATCTACTTAATTTAAAATGAACTTGGTTGACCTACACACTTTTATATTAAAATTAAAATATTTAAAATTCAGTCTTAATGTACCTTTATGATATTTACGTGATTTTTAGGGTTCCGTTCTGCAAAAGGAAAAAACGGAACCCTTTTATAAAAGAAATTGTGTCAGTCTAAAAGCACCAGTTGGTGAAATCTCTGCACATTTTTACAGCTTCCCTTTCTCGTCTTATTAAGCCGAGCAATTTATTAAACAAATACTCTCGAAAGTTACTTATTTGAGAGAAACAACCAAGTTTAGTACTAGTAAGTAGAGAATTATAATCTAGGTACCTATGGAGTCAAACAAATTTCGTTTTGATTAACATTAAATAAAAACTCTTATCGAAAAAAACAAATGCTTTCTTATACTTACCTTAAATGAAACCGATAGTTATTTTAATGTATTTTAATGTTTTAATTGGCTTGATACGTATGCATAACGTTAATAGAAATAAAAATACTACTCGGAGAGAAATAGAAAATAATTAAAACAAAACTACAGTACGATTTTCATGCTGCTAAGTATTTTGCGTCTTGGTTTTTTTTTTACTTTATTTTTCAGAATTATTCGCAGCGCTTTAGGGTTAACCGTCAACGCGTGGTCAAATGTCGATACATTTTTTTTTTAATTATGGTAGGTAAATACAGTTTTCATCAGTGCGAAAATTAATTTTAAAATATGTAAGTACCTACTTTAGACAAAAATAATTACAGAGCTAACAGGTCAATAGACGCATAAAGTTTTTTTTTTCACACATTTCACACTAGTGTTTGGTAACACACATTTTCGCGTGTCGCGTTTTTGTTCATGTCAAATAAATTTGTCAGTAGTGATGTGCGTGCGTCACATTGTTTTATTACATGTTAGGTACGAAATGGAGAGGTACCTAGTAGCCCATAAAGTTTTCACGCACCATACATATTGTAAATAGTTGGGCTATAATTCTTACTAAACACGACACTACATGTACGGTTAGATTTTGTTTCCTATTTTTGTTGAGTTCTGACTGATTTTATTCCGTATTAAAAAACTGTTAGGGTTTCATAAAACAAGTTCACAGATTTATTTTGAACAGCATGAAGCAATCAAATTTTATTGTTAATTAAGCAAGAAAGCGCTCCACAAATGTTTCGAAACACAAAAACTTCTTCTTGTTAAGCAAGTAGATAGCTAGTACCTAGCTAGTTGTATTTTAACGCAAATTTAAATTAGCAAAGCAAAAATTCAGAGATTCGAACTAAAACTTCGGGAATCGTGGAATCAATAGGTACTCGTAGGTCCTAATACCTATTTTAAAATATGCGAAAGTAACTCTTGTCTTTTCAGAGTTTTCACGCCTAAACCCCTGAACGGATTGTTGTGAAATTTGACAGATAGTTAGGTAGCTTGAACAACCCAAAGAAGGACATAATTAGGCTACTTTTCATCTTGGTTCAAAAAAAAATTACCTAAATAGACCGTCCAGAATAGACGCAAACAAAGTCGCGGTCAAAAGCTAGTGATAATTTATTAAGCTTGTCTTGTTTATTTAGAACTGACAGAAAGTTTAGTTATTGCAATATCAATATTGTAACAGATGACAGAATTATGCATATTATTATTAAAAGCTTGTTTATTTGCATATTCATCTCAGAATTACCTGCCATATGCAATTTATGCAAACATTAATCAGACAAACATTTGAGAACAAATTGTAAATAAATGATTCACTCAGCCGTTTTTGCCAAACAATTAAAAACAATTTTATATTTTTTATCTGCTGGCTGGTTTGTTTTTGAATTTTTCGAACTAGTTTCCATTTTTCAATACCGGTGTGAATTCGCATTTAAGTACGGACGACCAATAAGATTCCTTCTCATCCTCTGTTCATTCGCTAATTAACTTCAACATACAATAATTTATAGAATCTCGTTGCTAAACTATCAGACTACGTTTTTCCGAGATTTTTCGCACTCGAATCAAGGGATAAATTAGGAAACAGAAATAAAACAACGGTTTCCAGCCTCAGAGAGTAATTAATGCGACAACACGTTCCGACGGATGCTAGTTTTTGGCGAAAAAATACGCCTATGCCGAGATCCCCACCCTACGTGATCGCGAAATGTAATTAGCAAAACTTGTACAAAACAACTCAAGATATGTAAATGTAAGAATAAAGCTTCGTACTAATGTAGGTAGACTCAAAACTACTTGGTGTTTTAAAGCAAATAAACGATATAATGAAGCATCCACGTACAAGTTCATTACATAGCCATAAAATAGAGCAGTTTCAACATGACTGGTAAAAATCTAATTAAGTAACGTATGAAATGTATCGTAGCCTCTGGTGGCAAGTATTTGAGCAATGTGACGTAATAGCGTGCCTGGTAAGCTACAATTACTAAAATAACTTAGTGTAAACTTGACTGGATTTCGCTCTCATTATTTTGATATTTGATTTCACTCAAGAATGCGTACCTCATTAATTATATGAGTAGCTCGCCCATTCGTGAAACGTTTCAGTTTTCACTGCAAGGGAGGTTCAAAAAGGCCTAACTTGTAATTGTTTTTGTAAACAACTCCATGTGACTGCCGAGTGGCGAGTGCACGGGGCGAGTCGGTGAGTTACAACACGGATATCTACAGGCCCTGCTCATCTGCTCACTTACCGGTCAGTGCAGGTGCTATCAGTACGTTTGACGGTTCATATCACACACAACACTGGCACGTCCGCGTTTTAAAAGACACGATCACAGGCGTCGGTAGCGAGCGACGCGATGCAGCTTGGGGCCGTACTGACCTGCCACTCTTGGTGATCACCATCTCGGTGCCCAGCTTGTGGAACTTCTCCCACAGGTCCTTGCCTTCGAGCGTGACCTTGGGGTCGTCCACGACACCGTCGTCATCTGGCGGCAATGGTGCGTACGGCGGTGGCGGCGGCTTGAGCAGCGGACAGGGCGCGGACAGCGCGGCGGCAGCAGCGAGTGCGGCTGGCAGGTAAGGAGGCGGCGGCAGAGCGCCTGCCGTCAGCAGCGCCGACACCGAGAAGTCGCTCGGCCGCGGCGCCAGCAGCGGGTGGAAGGCGACGGCGTCGCGCCGTTCCGCGCCCTCGAAGCGCATGCCCGCGCCGCCCGGGACCCACGGCGCGCGCTCCACGACCGGCGTGCCCGTCGGCTCCAGCGGTCGCGCTCGCGCCCGCTCATGCAACGTCCATAACGCGCCGGCCGGCGGCTCGTGCGACACTCGTTCTTCCCGTGGCGACACCCGCTCGCGCGGCAGGCGTCAAACGACTGGCCGCCGGCGGCGCCGCGCGCGACACCCCTCCCGCGCGCGCCGCCCAATCGCGCGTGTTTCCCCGCGCGCCCCCGCGCCGGGCGGGGCTCCGCGGCGCCGCGTTGTTTTTTGGTCGCGGGCGAGGTGTCCGCCGCCGCCACACCTCGCGCGCGCTCCGCTCCGCTAATCTGGTTAATGCGGCGCGCGGGGGACACCGGTACGCCGCCAGACATCGCGCCCGCGCCCGCGCCCGCCGCCTCCTTCTAATTGGACACGTTTCCGTTGGTTCATCAATTGAGCTCGTTACGGCGTATCTTTTGTGCGGCACGCTAGAGATGCGACTCGCGGCCACCGCGACCGCGGCCTGGTCGCGACACTGCTCCACTCGGAGCTAAACTTTTGTTAGCCGCCGTCTGTTGCTGCTGTGTCTAGAACACTGAACAACTAATTTAAGTTTGTTTGGTTCCACTCGGAGTTGGACTTACTACTTTCTTGATGTTTCATTTTATGCGATTCAAATTGTCGCGTTCAAGTCTTATATAAGTTTTATCTACTGTATCTATAAGTGTAGAGGTACCTACTGTAATCGTTTTAAAGTGATACTGTCTCAATACGAGGCCTCTCCTATTCTTTTTTTTATTCACTTGCCAAGCCGAACATTTCCCACTCGCCTGAACCGCTGCGAGCCGACGAATTGTGAACAGAATTCAATTACTTTCCTACATTATTAGCAACAACTTTCGTGCTAAGATTCCTTTTCATTTTAACACCTATTCGTTTGTTCGTTAACAGCGTGTGAAGCGTTTATTTCTTATTTTAATAGGTATACCTAATGTAGAAATTTTGTAGTGTTTCTCACTCGTATTCTACATTTGTAATGGACATTATTTTCGTGTTGAATTAACACTTGGTACTAAATATTATTTAACGCCACTTTTTTCCTTCACGGTTCAGTGAAGCGTGAATTTTCAAAATTGCGAAATTAATCTTGATTACTGATTACACTTGATGCTTTTCGCAATTTTGAAAATTGTTTTTCGCATTATCCTACAAACTGCTGCAAATATTTTCTGAGCTTTAGGTACCTACAGGATTTGATAAATTCGGTTAAAATTGTTTGATTAGATTCAAACACCTTTTTTTTTGTTCGCGGTGGAAATCCTCATGGACTTCCTCTATCGTGGGGGTGACAGAGGGGCATGCCGGACTCTTACCGGCTAAAACTGCCGCGGTGTTCCACCTCTGCCTATGGCCAGGGGTGCGGGATTCGCATAAGCATTCACCGCTCCCCTATAAGTAAATGAAATCTAATTGAATAGCTATCATGGAACTCTACCACACAATTTATCAGAAAGTCTACGTCACAAATCAAATTCTTCTCTTCTTGTTCTCACACATTATTGTCTACATTTCTTTTTCATTTCTCCTCTTTTCGCAGGTCTGCTGGAAGACATTTCTTTAGAAATAAGCAGTACATTTGTACTCAATAGGTACTAATATTATGTCGTATCAATTTTACTGTGTGTACAGTCAACAAAAGAGATAAGTATACAGGATCGTTGGATATAGTTGAAGTTTAGTGAAAAACCGATGGATATTGTCAACTGAAATTTAATTTGATAAATGAGCTGTTTGTTTTCTATTAATAAAATTAAATTTTATTCGAGAACCGGTCCATCGGTTTCTTACTAAACTTCAACTATATCCAACGACCCTGCATACTTATCTCTTTTGTTGACTGTACATGCATAAATAATAAAATAAAGTAATTATGACGTTTCTTTTAAAAGTTAGAAGTTGTTACTTCGTAGGATTTATTAGAGTTTAGTATCCCTAGTAGAATCTAGGTCCCTAACTAATGTACCTAATATTATGGTATGCTGGTATAAAAGGAATGAAATCGATGGTCCCTATTAACAATGTCGGTTCCGCAAAAAGAATACTGTTCAATAGAGCAGATCATAGTTTGTTTTGGCAATTCTATATTTTGTCTATGTCAGTAGTTCAGTACATACCTAGTAAACAATAATTAAAACAATTAGCGCGAACATCCATTCTTATAACTTTTTTTTTACCGCCAAAACAAATTTTGAACTTCTCTAGGTACTGAGTAGTCTTTTTGCAGAACTGACATTGTTAATAGGGACCATCGAAATGTATTTAGGGGTTTATTTATAAACGATGATTAAAATTAAGTGACGGTCATGCAAACGTCAAAAATGTTCTTATGGTTAAGCAACGTTTATGAATAAAGGGGTATACCTATATTTAAATGTGTTTCATTTCTTTAAAAAAGGTAGATACATAAGGGTTGGTAAATATTTCCCATATGATTCCTACAAAACCATTTATCTTGTAAGTACATGAAATGAACACCGCAATAAATTTCTCGAAAATATCGCAATTTTTTTGATAAAATTCTCGGTATTGTAATGATCGATTTACAGGATCCTATCCCACTAGGTAGGTATAATAATACCTACTTACTTGTTATAAACGCGAAAGTTTGTGAGGGTGGATGCATGGATGTTTGTTACTCTTTCACGCAAAAACAACTGAACTGATGTTGATGAAACTTTACAATTTATAACACATAGGATACTTTTTATTCCGATATTCCCACGGAATCGATACTTACCTATGTGGGTGAAACCGCGGGGTGCTGCTAATATATTTATAATGTAGGTAGTTGGATAGGTTCTGGTACCTAAGTGGGAAAAATGTTTGTCTACCATTAAACCAATAAGTAAATACTTAAATGAATGGATAATGAAAAAGCAAACTTATCATCTGTCTAGTCTTTTCCCAACTATGTTGTGGTCGGCTTCCAGTCTAACCGGATGCAGCTGAATACCAGTATTTTACATGGAGCCACTGCCCTGACCTCCACAACCCAGTTACTAGGTTATACGATTCCCTTACTAAGACTGGTTGTCAGACTTTCGGGCTTCTGACGACTAACGACTGCCAAAGATCCACGAATGACGGCCGAGACCAACGGCTTCATATGCTTTCTGAGGTACGGAGGGGTCTTGGTATGTAAAGACGGTCACCCATCCACGGATCAACCGCAGCAAGCGTAGCTTAAACGAAAATAAAAGCTTGTAAAAAGTAAAATTATTAATAACATTTACCCACGTTCTCTTTAAAAATAATAAAATAGAGGCGAGAAACTATCTCAAGAAATTACACGTAAAAGATTATTTACAAGGCTAATTAGATGTTAAACACATTACATACTTTCTGTTCAGCGGTGTCGGGCAAATGACAGTGAAACTTGCACGCGAGATTCCGACATTATTATTTTCAATTCATCTCTGCGTCTTTAATAATTCTTGAATAAAATATTAGGAAAATCTAAAAGTGCACGCCTCATAATGCTCACATAAACATAACATACATAATCAGCCTATAATGTTCTCACTGCTGGGACACAGGCCTCCTCTCGGTGAGAGGGAATAATGCTGGGCATAATGCTGATTTGACCCTATAAAAAAAAAACTACGCGAAATAAAAGAGTCATTTTCAATAGGGTTCCTCCTATTGGTGAAACGAATCTTTTAATTAAAAAAAAGACTCAATTAATTGATTTTTTCGCAAGCTACAACGTTTTCAGATGTCACACTTGATTGCCGGGATTTTTTTTTATAAATGTTTTGATGATATTTTCGTTTCTACTGCATTAAATTGATTTTTGAAAATTATAGAATTAATCTCCATTACATTACCTATACAATGGTATATAAATTAAGTAGGTTATGTGTACTAACAGGAGTATAACTTTAGAAACAGTTGCAGAAAGGAGGCAAAAATATTTTTCGATCGTAAAGCACTCTCTAATGCTTCGCATTTTGAGTCGTGTAATTAACATGCCATCACGCCCGTGTGCTCGAGAGGATAGACAGAGGTGCACCTTTAGTAGACACAACCACATTTAGCCAGTCGTGTTAAAAAAAATATATAAGTAAGTAGTAGTCCTCGATATGACTTTAAACTGTCGTGCATTTAGTATTGAACTAAATGTAGAACGCCACCTGTAGGCTATGGGATAAATACACCCAAATAGGCTCGGATGGAACAGTCGATATTAGTGCAGGATATCAACTCAGGGCGGCGGCTGATGAACATCTAGCACGTCAAAGGCGGCGCCAACGGACCCAGTCAGGCGGTCCACTGTACACCCACCAACTCGCACTAGACAAGCGCGGTGGGTTAATTTGCCTAAACCCCTACTCTCTCATGAGAGAGTAGGGAGGCCTTTGCCCTGCAGTGGGATGTCACAGGCAAATAAGAATAAGGTAAGTAGTTTCATCACCACTGCTCTTAAAACGGTGAAGGAAATATCACTGGCATGTCCTAGAACCAAAAATTCGACGACATGTGACATCTACAAGCCCGAACTGGGCCCGCGTGGTAGATTACAGCCCACTCCCTCTCGAAAAGAGGAGGCCTGTGTCCCAGCAGTGGGAACATAAGCTGATTATCATTATAGGGCTCCGTAGGTACCTCGGAAAGCAAAGCACGTTAAGCCGTTGGTTCCGACTGTCATTCATGGATCTTTGACAGTCGTCAGAAGTCCGAAAGTCTGACAATCAGTCTTACCAAGGGGTATCGCGTATTACCCAGTAACTGGGTTGTGGAGGTCAGATAGGCAGTCGCTCCATGTAAAATACTGGTACTCAGCTGTATCCGGTTAGACTGGAAGCCGACCCCAACATAGTCGGGAAAAGGCTAGGTAGATGATAATAAAGTGTTAATGAAAAAGAGCATTTTATTACCTGCTTAACATTTTTATGTGTGCAAGCATGAATAAGAGGTGATTTAAAAATAAAACTGGAAACTAGTTTTGTACAATGTCAATGTTAATACCTACTACTAATATTATTATAAACGCGAAAGTTTGTGAGTATGGATGATAGATGGATGTTTGTTACTCTTTCACGCAAAAACTACTAAAGGGGTTTGGATGAAATTTGGTATACCTAGAGATAGTTTGAGTCCCGGGAAAGGACATAGGATAGTTTTTATCCCGATATTCCCACGGGAAACTTATGTGGTGAAACCGCGGGGCGCTGCTAGTAAAATATAATGTACTAAGTAGCTTCTGCCTGCGGCTTCGCGCGCTTGGATGGCGGAGATTATCCCACAAAAACGTGCTACTGGAACAAAAAGCAGACTATGTCCTTCCCCAGGCTGCCATCTATCTCCTAGCAAAATTTTATTGAAATCCGTTCAGTGACTTAGGCGTGAATAGGTAACATACCTACCGACAGAGGTAGGTACCTACCTACTTCTGAATTTATATCATTAGTGTGGATTATTTAATGCTAGCAGCGCCCCGCGGTTTCACCCGCATAAGTTTCGATCCCGTGGGAATATCGGGATAAAAACTATCCTATGTCCTGTCCCGGGACTAAAACTATCTCCATACCAAATTTTATCTAAATCGGTTCAGTGGTTTAGGCGTGAAAAGGTTACATACAGACAGACAGAGTTACTTTCGAATTTATAATATTAGTATGGATTAGAGGCATTTTTAACAGTTTGAGACAGATCAGTCTATGAACGTTCTTAAAATTACAGGCTGACTTGCCTCTCAGATATAGGTCAGGAGGGGAGGGGGGGATTATCCTGTAAAACCTTCACCGTGAAAACAGGTGAAGCTATTTAATAAGCTACACGTTAACTAAAAGTAACACCAATTTCTTTTGACAAGTCTTCTTCTCACAGAAAACCTAGTCTTCATTTTTTAATAGGAATACCAGTTCTTCTAGTTTGGACTTGGAGGACGACTGAGCGTCCATTTAAGTTTTATACTTATCAACGTGAGACGCTCCACAGCTGGGCACAGTTTACGTACACGTTTTTGTTGCAGTTAGCATTCATAGTTTATACGGCTAGGAACAATCTACAGGGTGAAATTGAATTCATGGGCATCCTTCTAAGGGGTCATTGTAATCATCATTATAAACAACTTTTACTAAACCAAGACTGAAATCGCGAAAAAAAATCAGCTCTTCCATACATTTTGACGAGTTATGTGAACATAAATGCAAGGAACAGCTGATTTTTTTCCGCGATTTTAGGCTTAGTCCCATAGTAAAAGTTGTTCATAACGATAAGTACAATGACCCCTTAAAAGGATGCCCATGAATTTAATTTCACCCTGTATATGAGGAATATGTACCTAGTTGATAGACGTAATGACGAGATAGTGTTGTTTATTTGTGTCGATATGAAGGGGAGTGTTCTTTTAACTTATGCTCGGAACCTATAAACAAAAACGAATCGTTTTACTTACCAATGGTAGCATTTTTTATTGCCAAACTTTGTACCTACTACCTATATATAGATTCGTAAGCTAATTTTAGGCTGCGATAGCTGCTTCCATATGGGAGGGTCTACTATGCAAAGCTATGAGGTCTTTGCGTCATTATTGGTAAAAATACAAGTCTTAATTTTAACCAATAACGGTCCGTAAATTATTGGAATCGGCCATAAAATACATTTTCTTTCAAATCAGCTTAGTGCTTTCTAGTACATGAATAAAAGTTGATATTGTTATTATAATTTACTTAGGTACTTTAACTGGAATTGAGTTCGTTGCGTTATTTTTACGTGTTCTAATGCGTAGGTTTTTTTTTATATTTTTTTGTTTTTTGTGCAGGGTATTTGAATAACGTCACCTGTGACGTCACTTATTTATAATAGCCATATAATGATCATAGATCTTAGATAAAAACTTCATTCAGTACCGCGCGTAAAATATTTTCCGATGATACGAAACTGTTGACAGCGCCATCTCTGGGCGAGTAGCAATGTACTAAAATCGAATTTTTTTATTTCTAAGCTTAACAAAGTGGTTTCTTTTGTTTATAATTTCGAAAAGAGATTGTATAAATATAATGTCACTGTGCTGTCTGCACAACTAATATTAGGTAGGACAGCGGAATTTAAGCCATCATATTTATGAAAACAACGACCCATTTGAAGGAGCCAATTTATTTATTGAATTGTTCTCATGTCATGCACTTCACACATTTTACAATAGATTGTTTGTCACTTTCAATGGAATAGGTAACAAACACCATGGTAGGTAGGTACTTAATTACTTATGTGACATCATCATCATCTCCCTAGCCATTTTCCAACTATGTTGGGGTACCGGCTTCCAGTCTGACTGGATGCAGCTTGGTACCAGTATTTTACATGGAGCGACTGCCTATCTGACCTCCACAACCCAAGTCACTGGGTAATACAATACCTCTTGGTAAGACTGGCTGTCAGACTTTCGGGCTTCTGACGACCCGTAACGACTGTCAAAGATCCATGAATGACAGCCGGGACCAACCAACGTCTTGACGCAAAATGCGAAATGGGTGGGCCAAATGGTTGCTAATATAAAAACCTCCGTTTACAAAACTCCATACATTAACATTGTTACCTCTGTAACTGTTCTGCAACTTCAACACGCAATGTCAATTATTCCTGCCCTACTAATTACTAATTTTCGATCTTACCTAGAAACACTTTGCATGCATATAAATTGGTATTTAATCATTACAAAGCGATTATTTGTTTTGCATTGAAGTAAATTACCTATTTGGAGGACACTTGAGAAAAATATCTAATAACCTTGGCACCTCGAACTTGGTAATCATGGTTTTTATGTTTTGGCTAATTAGTCTGTTCTGATTGTTTTAATAGATGATTGATTATACATCACACTAATATTATCAAGGCGAAAGTTTGTGAGTGTGTGTGTTTCTGTGTTTGTTACTTCTTCACGCTCAAACGGCTGGACCAATTTTGATAAAATTTTGCATGGAGGTAGCTGACACCCTGGATTTACATATAGGCTACTTTTTATCCCGATATTCCTACGGGATCGATATTAACGCGGGTGAAACCGCGGGGCGCAGCTAGTATACTTATAAAATCTTCTAGGGCCCAAATAAAATCTTCTTCTTAGCGTTTCGATGACAATTTAAATTAAGGTATCCCAGGAATTACGAGAATAATAAGAGACTTATCCAATAACTAGTACCTAGGTATGTTGGCAGGTAGGTACTTACCTATGTATAATTTTGATTAGGCTACCTGTCCTAAGTACTTTTCTTTTCTAGGTTTTGCAAAAAACCTACTTATGTGAGCAAGAGTGCGAGTTTCAAAAAGTACTTGCTTATCCATACTAATAGCGAAAGTGTGTCTGTCTGTCTGTCTGTTACCTCTTCACGCTTAAACTGCTGAACCGATTTAGATGAAATTTGGTATAGAGATAGTTTGAGCCTCGGGAAAGGACATAGGATAGATTTTATCTTGATATTCCCACGGGACCTTTATGCGGGTGAAACTGCGTGGCGCAGCTAGTACTTAATATTACTTGTCCTGAATAGAACAGATCAACTTTTATCTCTAGAATGTTGTCCTAAAAATCTGTGAACTTGAAGTACCTACATACAGCACATCCCATCCTATTAATTATTATTATTATTATTTATTTATTTCGGATAACAGAGATCCATTGGGTTAGTAATAGTAGTAATTATATCAGCCAGTGTCTAATTACCTCACCTGACAAATTATCAAAACTTTTTAATACTGGCCATTAATGTTGCTATAAAAAAAAAACATTCCATAATTTAGTGCCCCAATCAATTCTCGTGACGTAGCCATTCTATTTTCAAATTGAGAATCGAGGAAGCAAAATGATAAGGTAAACGCGGGTGAAGTCGACAGTGACCCAGAAGTCGTCAAATTGTCTAAAAATTTCAATATCTTTTTCTACTAAACATTTAACTGGCCCATTTTTATGGCAACATATTTTTGGTAACATATTGCATAATTAAAATAAAACACTGAGTTTTAACTGTAATGGTGGCTAAGATATCTCACTTAAAAAGTGTGTCCTACAATTTTTTTAATTTTTTTTCAAGTTTAGCTGCTAAATGTCAAACTCAGCACGTAGTTTTGTGTTTTGATTTACGAACCTTCAGTGGGGTATGTGTTAAGTCTGATTGTTTGATGAATTAGTTAAGTTAATTATCTAATGAAATAACTTGAAGTTTCGAACACTTTTATCATAAAAGTATTTTTTTTTTAACGTGACATCTATTGGTACCAAAAAAATCCTAATTGACCCAAATCTCGTCATTTTAAGTACTTTTTTGACGACTACTGGGACACGCTTAATACTTGCCTCTAAACTCGTCATTTGTAAATATTTTCAACTTTATCGCTAAAGCATAAGGTTCAAAGTTGATTGGGAAAATTTTACAGTTTCGGGTAGCTTGATGTGCTGGCGTATTTACACACATGTAATAAGGTTTGGGCTACATTTGACGATATTACTGGGTTTTTCTTAAACTGTTTTCGCTTTGCTCACTCATTACTTGAGTACTTAAGCGTGCTCTGCTTAGTCGTCGCGTCATTAGGTTCGCTTCGCTAGCTCGGCACGAAACTGTGCTCGCGCTTCACTCGTGATAGAGTTCGCTTCGCTCGCTCTTGTCATGTGTAAGTGCGTTCAGCTCACTCGTGTTGAAGATGGGCTCGCTTCGCTTGCTGGTTTAAGAAGCTGTTAAGACCAGCAAGAGAAGTAAGCCCATCTTTTGATTAAGCGCACTTATCGTGCGATTAAGCGTGCTTTGCTTATTTGTACGAGTATCTGGAAGGGCTCGCTTTGCACGCTGTATCGCAAACGCGCTCCACTCGCTCGGCCCGTAAAAAGTATTCTCAGTTCTAACCTAAGCTGCTTTGCTGGGAAAGGTATAATAATGAGCTGTAATAAGCCCTGGCTAATTGATGCTAGTTTTTTCAACAGTACCTCACTCAGATCAGGCATGGATATTACAGTTTCAATCAAATCCTCACATATATAGAGGTGTCTTCTTACTAAGTCTTCTGCCGTTGTATCTTCCTAATTTTCTCGTAATCTTCACACATACTTGCACGATGACAGGCCGGGGCGCCGTCCATTAATAACATGGCGATTGGCGATGATTTTAGGTATTACCAGCTTTTTAATTCGCTCATAAGTAGATTTTGTAGGCTTATTGTGTTCCTTGTGATTTAAAACTTTCTTTGGTTGGCTTTTGATTGGGTTAATACTAGTCGGAGGCGCGGCGAATGTATCCCCCGGGCCCCGGACTCATGGTACTAGAAGGAACAGTGGGGTTTTAGTCGGTAGGAGTCCGACATAACCCTCAGTTCTTCCCACACGGAGGGTATCCATGAAGATTCCCCCACAAAAAAAGAAGGCTCATTGCATTTCATACAAAGCAACCTTTCACCATATGTGATATTTTTCAGTTCTAAGCAGATTTACGGTCGATATGAGACGATATCTTTAACTTGCTCGATACTAGGCTTTTGAGGCTCATAGAATTCCTTATGATGCAAGCTTACTTTTATTGAGATTTTTCATTTTTGGCCAGACTTACTGCCGATATGAGACGACATTTGAAATTATTTTGCTATTGTCAACTTCAAATGCATTTTTAACTCGGCCAATATTTCTGTTGATTCTCTTTAGGCCCTAGTAGTGCTGTCAGTTCTTGACAATGGCACCTAGTAGCTAAAAATTTTTTTGCAAATTGAAATTTCGACGCATAGTAAAAAGGAGGGTCGGGCGCACTGCACTTGCGATGTAACGTCAAACACAAATTAGATCCTGTTTCTAATTTGGTACCTATATATTTTATGCTCAATCATTACCAAAGCATTCTCGTAATTATAAGCGGCTGAACAATTTACTTGTCGTTGCACTCTGTGCAACGACAAGTAAATTGACAGGACAACAACAGGAGACCAGTCACGTTTCATACAGAGTTGGGCCCAAAACACAAAGTGACAGCGAAATAAAATTTATTATTGTTTAAAATTTCTACGAAAAAAATCTAGTTTTATAAATTTAAATAAAATATATTAACTACCGATTGGCAAAAATAAAATAAAGGTGACCTTAAACAAGTATTATCTACTATGACAACAAACCTCTGCGAGGGTTACAAGGTATAACTATTTTTTGCATACATAGTTCTAAAATCAGGTTTTTTTTAATCTGTCGAGCTCCACTAATGAGACACAATTGATTTTCAATTGTTTCGTCGCCAATAGGCGACGCGCGTTGTTTGACCGGTTAATATATAAAACTTTATTTTTCAATTTAAAAAAACATCTGAAGAACGGTTGTAGAGATTCGGCGCAATAGTAAAAAATGATAAAGAGGTCTTCCCCGACCAGGGTAATAAATTTTTTTCGTTGGCCGGCCATTTTGGGTTTTGGGCCTAATATGGCTGATTTATTTATTTATTTATATACTTTATTGTACACCAATAAAAATACACAACATAAAAAAAAACATTAGACAATATACAATGGGCTGACCTCCTTTATTCTGATAAAAACTGATTCTGTGATTCGGATATCTTAATTTTTTAAGCTAAAATATATTAGAATTGACCTACCTAGTCTGCTAACAGCTCATAACCTTTAGTTTCTTGCGATTTTGTTTTCTACCTACCTTTTGTTTCTTAGACTTGCAACTCATATGAAAGATAATCACAATATGTTTTAATGTGTAATCATCTTGAACTCTATGTTCAAGGCCTTAAAGTTCATATTAGCATCAAAAGTTGACGACTACTGGGTCCTTTTGATGAGTAATAGTACAAATCTGGCGAGTACTGGTACAAATCGCCCTTTTTTCACATTTGCTTAAATAAGTATTTATTATCACTAAAAATTACAAAAATTAACAACTTATTTAGAATAACGGATAATTTTTCTATTTCGTCATGCAAAAAGTTTCATTATAAATGAAATACTTCTCACGCAGCAATTCTTCAAAGTCAGTGAATATCAAAACCCGACGACTATTGGTACATTTACCTTAATGGCCGCGGCAATCGATTATAAGCATGAAGATCGCGTGCCCAAAATGTTGATGATTTCCATCAAAATGGAAGATAATTGAGTCATTTAGCAGTAAACGTAACGAACAATAAAATTAATTGCAGTCCAATCCAAATATATTGGTGGCTCACGCTTTTTGTTGAAATGGAGACAGCATAGTTTCAAGTAAAGATTTTTTATTTATTTATTTAAAAGGCTTTGTCGCTTAGCGACCACATCGCCCAGGGCAGAAAAACACAAAATTGTTGATTACTTACGATCTATCTTATAACTAACTTGTACAATTCTTTAGCCTTAGCGGAAACTGGAAAAGCAAGGATGGTATTACAAAAGCCAATATCGTATCTTTTATGTCGTCCGAAAATATCAATTCTATTCAAGTAAAGATGCAGTGCTGAAAATGTTAACAAGGTTTGAAAAGTACTTGGATGATTATTATAGGTAAGTAACATCAATATAAGTAGTACATCAGTATAGGAAAAACCTGGACTTATACTTAGCTGAAATCGCCAACTCTTCTGGAGCAAGCGTGGTGAAGAGAAGAGGCATTTGCAGTGAGAAAATGATAGGTTGGTATTAATATTAATTATTATAAAGAAAAACGATTTTATATTTTGGATGTTTAATTGTTAAGCTTTTACGCTACGACTGAACGGATTTGGATGAAATTTGACACATGGGAACCAAATAAAAAATACAAGACATAGCGCTGCGAACAATAGGTACAGTGAAGCATGCCAAAACTACACCTCCGCTCTGTGCATACACGCTCACACGCACACATTTACAATCAAACTACACCTCACTAAGTGCACACATGTTTACGAAACCGCCCTCACTTTACTGTTGACAGCCCTCTGTCTTGGTTTTTTATTTGGTCTGAGCACATGGGCAGACCATGACCAGCACCCTAATTGCGTAACACACTATCAATCGGAATCTGAATCATTTTGAAGCAAATTCCTAATCCATTGCTTCATAATTAAGTTCGAAAAATTTGTCAGCTCAACACGTAAATAACGCAATGAATGTTGTTGAACTGTCAAAATGAAACCGATTCCGATTGATAATGTGTTACGCAATTGCCTCGCTGGATTAAGACATAGGATAGGATTTTTATCCCGATATTCCCACGGGATCGAGGCATATGCAGATGAAACCGTGGGACGCAGCTAGTTAATTAATATAATTGCTAAAATAAATGTGAAGGTCTTGAAGTCTTGAATTTGAGCATAGAGTTTGATTCTCGATTCGGGTGAAGTTCCATTCTAACATGACAAGTACTTACCAGCCAAAATGTGAAACAAAATGCTTTAACAGACAACTTTTACTTGAGAATAAACATACTTAATTTTAATGTTCTTACAATTATAACATAATATGTAATTTTATCTTTTTTTTAGTTTCAGTCCAGTACTAACCCCACAAGATCTACATTAAGTTCAACTGTAGCATCGATTTTTTTTTATAACACTTTTTTTTTCCAATAGTCATTTTCGACATTGGCAGAATAGTCGACATCGGCGTTACTGCCGTTACTTACCATAATTAAAAATAGAATAGAACCTACTTAATTCATACTTTTATTTTCTAATTTATAAAACTCCTAAACCAAAATTTCACCATCTTCGAAATAAGTCTCATTTCAAATCTTCACAATTTATCGTCTTGAATGTAAAGACACCTTCCCCTCACCTCAAATCTTATAACGAAATTATCGAATACCCTCAGCGAACACTTATTGAACCCCTCCTAGGGTCCATACAACCTTGTCACAGCGAAAATGTGGGAAAATCTTCAGGACAACGATTAGAAAATTCGGCGGGTAAGTTTGACAAGGTTCTAGGTGATTAGGGTTCAGTGGGTGTGAGATTTGTTTGTGGAATTGAATTATATTTGAGAAGGGATTTATTCTGATTTGTTGTTTGTGATGAGCTGGTTTTTTGAACCAGGTTGATGACCTGAAGTAGACATTTTGGAAGGCAAAGAAGTCTTGGCTCAATCTGGTAGAGGTCTACGTATCTATGTAGTACCGTACTACAATAGGCTATTTTACTTACGAGTATAAGTAAAATAGATACGTTTGACATTTCCGCGTCGCTTCTCACACTTAATCATGAGTTAGAAAATAGAATGGACCTATGGGTAGGTATACTACGTTGAATAAGCATGTGCTTTACGCTTTCAGATAGTATCAGCCTACTACAACAGACGTACGCTACATGCCTTTTAAGAAGAAGGCAATTTGCAATGGCTACGATGAGCAACACCATTTTTCATACAATTGCAATCGGCAAACGTAAGGTAGGACACCTTCAGGCTCGTTGGAGCGATGATCTTCGCAGGGTGGCTGGTAGCAGCTGGATGGCGTACAATTGGAGAGGCCTCTGTCCAGCTTTGGACTGCTGTATATAAAGGCTGATGCTGTTAAAATACCTTTGTACCTAGTTTATAGTTAGTTTGCGCCATCTCATGTTCCTAGCACTGCGGGCTGTCCTGGCGCCGCTGCTGCAGCTGCTGAGACCCTCAAGCGGCGCAAATACTGTAACCTTATGGGCAACTACAGCTTTGAGCCGTTTGGGGTCGAAACGCTCGGGTCATGGGGCCCGAGCGCGCGTCTCCTTTTTAAGGAAATTTCTCGCCGGCTGGTCGATACTTCACGTGACCAGAGGGCTGGGTCGTTCTTTGGCCAAAGAATTAGCATTGCCATTCAACGTGGCAATGCTGCCAGTCTTCTGGGCACGTTTCTGGATGACAGCGATGCGGATGAATACTTCGACGCCTAGGTGTCCTTTGTTTTTTTATTTTTATATATGTATTTGTATTGTAAGTTAGTTAGTCATTTATTTTAGTATCTAGTGTATATAGTTAGTTTGTGAGTTTGCTAAACAATCTTTTAACTTTATTTCACTTCTTCTTTACATGTAGACCTATAAATCCTGATCTACCATGTTTCTGGCAAATAAATTTGACTTTTGACTTTGACATAATATTTCCCTGAACGTGTCTACGGAACCACCGCAACCAAACACAGATCAATCTCCTTACATTTAAATACATTTATTTATTACGACTTACCGCGGTGTGATCGCGGTTCTCAAACGCTTGTTATTGAACAAACCGCGACACTCCACAGACTGATTTGAATATTTCTTATTATCCTTCACTCTTGGGTTCAGCTTAATGAATTTGGTAGGTTAACGTTATTATTGTAATTCGGTTGGATTTTATTGTTTTGTTTTTAAAAATGAGCCAAAAAGTAGACGTTAATGGTGTTTGTTTTATGCTAATTTTGGTTTTAATTAAGTTCAGTTTGACCTTCAGGCCAGATTTTGTGACACAAAAAATCTCAGGTAACTCCTTGACGAAAATGTCGTGATAGCCCTGTTGTTAAGCCTTTGCCTCTCATGCACACCAGTTTGTGGATTCATGTCTAGGCAAGCACCAATAAGTAGGTATGCCTTTTATAATTAAGTAGTATTTTATAAGTTTATTTTGGACATCATTGACATCGGTGAAGGAAAAAATCGTAAGGTAACCTACGGGGCAATTGCGTAACACATTATTAATCGGAAACGTTTTCATTTTGACAGTTCAACAACATTCATTGCGTTATTTACGTGTTGAGCAGACAAATTTTTCAGATTCCGATTAATAGTGTGTTACGCAATTAGGGTGCTAGTCTTGTAGTTAATATAAGTATAGCATAGTCAGCCTATAATGTTCACAGCTGGGCTAAAAGTTGGGACAAAAGAGAGTAGGAAAGCCCCTACTCTCCTTTCCCCTCTCTTTGTCTAGAGCTGCCAAGGATCGATCTTTATCTAAGAACCAATCTTTGTATTTCTGCTACGTTTTTTTCCGTCAATTTCCACCAAGTTACCATTTTCACTTCGTTTTCGAAAAAAATTATATCGACAAAGATAATCCATACTATCACACTAATATTATAAAGGCGAAAGTTTGTGAGTGTGTGTGTGTGTGTGTGTGTGTGTGTGTGTTTATATGTTTGTTACTTCTTCACGCTCAAACCGCTGAACCGATTTAGATGAAATTTGGTATAGAGATAGTTGGAGTCCCAGCAAAGGACATAGGATACTTTTTATCCCGATATTCCCACGGGATCGACACTTATGCGGGTTAACCGCGGGGCGCAGCTAGTCTATTATAAATTCGAAAGTAACTCTGTCTGTCTGTCTGTATGTTACCTTTTCACGCCTAAACCACTGAACCGATTTAGATGAAATTTGGTATAGAGTTAGTTGGAGTCCCAGGAAAGGACATAGGATACTTTTTATCCCGATATTCCCACGGGATCGACACTTATGCGGGTGAAACCGCGGGGCGCAGCTAGTATTATATAAATATCAAAGTTGTTACAATTTGTGCCAGAAGAGCTTGCCAACTGTCGAACACAGATACTTATTGTTTCAGTCTAACTTAGGTAGGCACTGTAGGATGACTATAGATACCTAGATGTCTCAGTTACACGGGTGCCGTAGCTTTTTTTGGGAGGTTATGTGGGCTATCAGGGACCCAGCCACAATGGCATGCCAGACACCTCTTTGCCACTTTTTCTTAACAGCACAAATAGTGAAACTGTTAAACTTGAACAGACGAATATTTTTTTTTTTTTTTTGGTCTTTACTGGCTTTCCATCAGCATGTTATCGATACCTAACATCACCATCAGCCTACAGCAGTATATTACTAGACATAGGCCTCTCCAAGCACGCCATTCAGCTCGATTCTCGGCAACTCTCATCCAGCTGCTACCAGCCACCCTGCGAAGATCGTCGCTCCACCAAGCCTGAGAACGTCCTATCTTACGTTTGTCGACCCGCGGTCTCCAGTCCAGAACTGGTCTGCTCCACCAGCCATTGGTCTTTCGACAAACATGGCCAACCCACTACCACTTCTTCAATTACAAATTCAAACTAAAAAGTTTTTTTTAAGATTTAAATATATACATAATTTAATAAGCTAACAATCTTAAAATAATAATGTGTACCAGTATATAAAAAGGGAGAGGAAATAATAAAAAGGGCGTCAAAAAATTCGTCCGCATCGCTGTCAACAGGAAACGTGCCCAAAAGGCTAGCAGCATTGCCACGTTGTATGGCAATGCTGATTCGTTGGCCAAAAAATAGGGTTAAACAAATTAAAAGCATTTATTTACAGGCACTTTTGAATTGTCAAGGAGTCGATCAGTTTGTCAGACAGTTGAAGCTAGTTGCTCTTCCCGAAACGCAGATATCTATAGAGAAAAAGAGCTAAGCTAATATAAGTTATCCTACTTCCTAGTAACCCTAGTTAATATTTAAATGTGAAAGAAGTTCCTGTACCTATGTTTTCGAATTTGGATGATTGTTAATCAATCAAATTTCAAAACGGCTGGTTGACACTTCCCGTGACCCAAGGGCTGGCTTTCACCTTGGCCAAAGGCTAAGCATTGCCATACAACGTGGTAATGCCGCCAGTCTCTTGGGTACATTACCAGTCGACAGCGATGCGGATGAATTTCTCGACGCTATATTTTAGTTTGTGTATAGTTTTAGTTAAGTTAGGTTTTAATTTTGTTATTTTTGTTAATTATTGTAAATTAGGTAAATTTTTTAAAAATAATATATTTTAATCAATTACGGCTAAACTGAATCTTGTACCTAAAGGCTCAAACACATAAACACGATACGTCGTCGTCGTCGTCATGAATATGATGATATATGATTGTAGTAACTTTTCATTCAAACGTTAAAACGATTCCGCATCGTAGCACGACGCGACGCCGTATCGTGTTTATGTGGTGGAGCCTTAATGGCACACAGGTAGATCTGGATTAGTACAAAGAATACTTTTTATTAGTTTTTATCCCGGTAGTCCATTACATAATTAGCCTTTAATATTTCTACTGCTGTGACTCAGGCCTCCTCTCTTCGAGAGGGAAGGGAAGGTAGTCTATTCCCGTTTTGTATGTAATTTTCCGACCTAATAAATACGTTTTTAATTGCGCGATCATTGGGTCGCCCTATTCAGCTTAGCGAAGATATATTATTATGTAGGTAACCTTTCATAAAGTTGACATTGACGCCTTATAAGGCTTCTCTACCTTAATCGGCTATACGGTATTGATTGGTAGACACAAAAGCTCATGTCTTGTTAATTGATAAATCATTAGGTAGTTATAAATAGACTGAACATAAGTAAATGTTAGCTTGATATAATGGAAGTTAATGATAACTCATGTGTTATAAATAATTAATTGTATTAAGAGGGACTACCTACAAACTATAATAATGCCTCCTTCATGCTTAAATTATCTATACCGTGGTATATAATGAATATTTATTCCAAAAATTAAATATTTACATAATACAAGCTAACATATAAACTATAATAATATGTACAATTATATGAAAAAATAAACAATCATTACAGGGCATCAAAGAATTCGTCCGCATTGCTGTCAACAGGAACAGTGCCCAAAAGGCTGGCAGCATTGCCACGTTGTATGGCAATGCTAATTCTTTGGCCAAGAAATAGCCCAGCCCTCTGGTATATAAATCATGTTGGTTCTGTGTACTAGCAGGAATATAACAATAGAAACAGTTGCCGAAAGGAGGCAAAAACATTTTTTCCTTTGTAAAGCCCTAATGCTTCGCATTAGGTATGAGTCGTGCAAAAGGTGCCACAAACAAATCGAAAGTATAAAAACCTCTTTTTTACAATATAACTTGTAAGATTGTAAACCACAACTTAATTAGTAACCAGTCTTATAAGTAACGAAGAAAGAAATTGAATGCACACGTCTGCTCTTAGCCATGATATGTCTATTTTAGTTGTCTGATTACAATCTAATAGATCTATTTCAATAGACAAAGATAAGTAATGTTGTGTCTTGTTTCGCAGGTTTTAGTTATAGAAAAACATATTTTATATTGCTGGAAGATTTTTACAGTTATTTATTTATTTAATACTTCAAGCACACAAATGTACATAGACGGACTTAATGTCATAGGCATTTTCCTATATCTACCACCCATCATGTCAGTTACCCTAATTCTCTCCATATTACTTATCATCTTTCGTGAAATCTATCAATCGTTTCTTTGTTTACTAGTACATCACTATCAGAAGACATTAAATCACACTAATATTATAAAGGCGTAAGTTTGTGAGTGTGTGTGTGTTTTTATATGTTTGTTACTTCTTCGCGCTCAAACGGCTGGACCAATTTTGATAACATTTTGTATGGAGGTAGCTGACACCCTGGCTTAACATATAGGCTACTTTTCATCCCGATATCCCCACGGGATCGACATTTACGCGGGTGAAACCGCGGGGCGCAGCTAGTAACTAATAAAATCAGTCTGTAGATAATAGTTCTACTGCACATGAAATTCGCGAAGATTTACTTTTAAACCAAAGGAGTATATTTGAATATTTTGTGCAGTCATTCGAATGAGGTAAGGTTCGTTGTAAGCATTACAGAATAAATAAAACTAGACCGTACAAGAACGGGTTCACGTCTATCTTTATTAATAAAACAGTGCATTCATGACCTCAACAGCTCAACGCCTTACGTATCAAGCTATTCCTCTTGACCACTCATGATTTAAACAGCATAGTTACAGCGTACATTAAAACCGACATACTCAATGACTTCGAGCCAACACCATGGAATGCTCGAGCTAATAGAAGGGGTGCAGCCATATCGATTATTCGCAGCTCGTAATTCTAGAGCAGTCACCATGAAGCAACTTAATTACTGCAACAATAATAATTATAGGAATAATGATCTTATCTAGTAGCGTGATGGCATGTTAGTAGGTATGGTAGATTTTTATTGACTTTTCCAATCATGAAAAGTGTGTGTTTATGCTCCGGAGATATTTGTATTGGCTGTTTGCTCTCTAAACTTCTTGAGGGGTTCGTGGCTAAGTAATAACAGCCGCATGGGTCGATTAAAGGTTAAGCTACGGTTGCCAAGATCTTTCCGTGGATGGGTGACCATCCATTACCTACATATCGAGAGCCTTCCGTGTCTTGGAAAGTACAGACGCCAGCACAAGCTACTGCAATCTGTCAAATTTCTTTAACTTCGAACGTCAAAAATTACAATATAAAATAGAATTGATTCTAATTATTTCTAATCGCCCCTTCCAAAACGTAGTTTTCGTATGGAGAAGAATGGGCAAGAAACTCCACTAATCTAAACCTTATCATCATCTGCCGAGCCTTTTCCCAACTATGTTAGGGTCAGCTTCCAGTCTAACTGGATGCAGCTGAATACCAGTATTTTACATGGAGCGACTGCCTATCTGACCTCCACAACCCAGTTACTGGGTAATACGATACGCCTTGGTAAGACTGGCTGTCAGATTTACAGGCATCTGACGACCCGTAACGACTTTAAAACAACCACGTATAGCAGCCGGGACCAACGGCTTAACGTGCTTTCAGAGGCACGGAGGGGTCTTAGTATGTAAAGATGGTCACCCATCCAGGGACCAACCGCGGCAAGCATAGCTTAAACCTGATCGATTGACCCGTGCGACTGATATTACTTACTACAACGCCCTTTAATCTAATATAATCTAATCTAAACCTTATGTATAGATTAAATAAGTAAATATAACACATTTTCTTTTTGTTAACTGCACTGAAACGTGGTCGCTCACAATGGGCCTTATTAGAAGTCTGAAAGTCACCCAAAGGGCAATGGAGAGGGCTATGCTTGGAGTTTCCCTGCGGGATCGAATCAGAAATGAAGAGATCCGCAGGAGAACCAAGGTAACCGACATAGCCCGAAGAATTGCCAAACTTAAGTGGCAGTGGGCAGGGCACATTGCTCGCAGAACCGATGGCCGATGGGGCCGAAAGGTTCTGGAGTGGCGACCGCGTACCGGAAGACGTAGTGTTGGAAGACCTCCGACAAGGTGGACCGACGACCTTGTGAAGGCCGCAGGAAATGGAGCCGGTCGAAGTGGAGGTGCTTGGGGGAGGCCTATGTCAAGCAATGGACGTCTTTCGGCTGAAATGATGAAATATGATGATGATGAACACATTTTCTTTTTGTTAACCCATGTTGTCCCACAGCTGGGCAAAGGTCTCCCCCATATTTTTCCTTAATTTGTGCCTTTTCCGGTCAATCGGTCAGGAAGTAGTCCAAATCGTCACGCCAGCGTTTCTTAGGCCTGACTCGGTGACGACGCCCGTCTTCAGGCACCCACTGTTATGTGTGCCGAACCTGACCCATCTGAAGGCCAATTCTCGTAATTAAAAACGTTCAAAATCTAGTCCCAATCTCATCTCAGCGACAATCAATGCCAAAAACTTGTCAAAAATGTAGAGAAATAAGAGGTATTTTTGACAGATTCCGACCGAGATCAGACTGTGAACGTTCTTAAAATTACGAGAACTGACAACATTTCATATTTTTAACCTGCATGTATTATTACGTTATATAAAAGTAAATTCAAATCTAGGGCACCCATATTTTTACGTTTTTCGAAATTATGTACTTTTCATTCATAATTTCAACTTTGAAATTCGGTGTATTCTAAAAAGACGTAAGCGCCAGATGACGTCAGGCTTACGGTAGAATGGCGATATTACCTTTGCTTTACTGTGACCCGTCAAAAAAACTGTTAGATGTCACTTGTCTCAGTCGTTGTTTTGGTTCCGTCATTGGCGTATATTTTTCATTGGGATCCATTTTATTGGCGAAATATCAATCAAAAATTGATAATATTACAGTAAGCAGCGTGTCGAGTTGATAGGAAAAAATATTGTTAAATTTAATTCAGTTTTTTAGTTGTTTTTTAGTTACACTTCTTAGGTGACATTGACATGTCTTGTTTGTTGTAAGTAATGTTTTCAATCAAAGACATTGGAATGCGCAAAGGTATCTACTACCTCATTCTGCCATTTATGTGACGTCATCACATGTTTTTTGATTAAATTTTTTTTTCTCAGAAAATTAGAAATAAAAAAATAAAATAAAAATATATTTGAACTCAGGATACGAAAATGAAGAAATAGTATTTTTGTTTTAAGGTCGTGTCAGGTTTGAAATGTTGTCAATTGCCCCTCGTTTTTAATGAATCCTAATACGTATAACACTAATACTTCCTACTAAGACTTCGATACTATAAATAAATCACCGAAAAAGTAGCTTGACTGGACTCTCCTTTATTCATAAACGTTGCTTAAGGTGCCACTAGTCGATATTTTTTTCCATACTAATTTCGGTAGAGTATTACTCCACTTTTTGACATTGTACATCCAAGTTAAATATGATATCGTATTGTCTTATTATTAATTTTGCCTGTACGGAAACAGAATAGTAAAATAAAAAGCCATTAAAAAGTTATGAGGCAAAAAAATTCGTTTTTCATGCTATTTTTAACGTAAAAACTTGAAAACAAAGGCGGTACCGATAAAGCTCAGATATCGAAGAGTTCAATAAACTTTATTTGTAATTGATTTATGCAGTGGTTTTTCAATGTTTTACGCGCCTTTCAGTTCAGAACGATGTTTCTGTGCGTGAGAACTAGACGATGTGCATGTAGACTGGCGTCTAACTCCTCAGCACTAATACTATCTCTGTCGGACACGAAGCCAGGTGAGACAGCGTGCTTTATGGCCATGACCACCAGTGAGTTTGTGTTCGCGACTAGTTCCACCTTAAAGTTAACTGGTGATTAGCGACTGTTTAACCATACATTTTTGACGTTTGAATGTCACTGAACTTTAATTATCGTTTATAAATAAACCCCATTATCTATGGTAGGTAATAAAGGTAGGTAGCTCTCTCTGACAAGGCCGCATCGTAAGTCAGTGTTCCTAATTAATGAGATACCAATAAATAAATCTTTTGCTCTATAAATAAATAGTAATCATCTGGATGCACACCTACGGTTTCTTTCGTCCAATTTGCATAGACATTTAAATTAAAGCGAATGATTTTTATTATAGTACATTTTCGCACTGCGTGGGTGGCCGTGGAATTACAAACTTATCTCTGCATTCGTCGTAACTTCTATGTCTTGTTAATAAAGGTCAATTTCGCTTGTGGAAAGTGGGGTTAAGTTGGTATTCTGGTATATATTTGGTGTCAGCCCGTTTTGGTACTGAATTCGGTTTTATTGATGAAATAACTCTTGTTTTTTATTATTAAGCGGCTCTTTTGGTTTTTACTGTTAAATAGTGGGTTCGCTTCTCTTTTAATTATTTACGTAAGTATCATTATTTCGTCTGAGCCTGTAGTGAGGTTTTCTCTTGGGGTCAATTGTTTGCGAGTAAATGGATAGTATCTAATATTTACTTTTTGTAAGATTGAACAATCACGAGCACTGATACCTACCTTTTTTTTTGGATGGGAAATCATCAAATGACCCCTCCCGCTCTGGGTGGAGCGGAAGGGAGTGTCAGACTCTTACTGACTAAAACCCATCCGTGTTCCTTCCTTAGCCCTTTATGTTGCACTGATACCTATATTCTTAATACTTACATACACTTCACACACTTAAATTGACGTCTGACAGATTTTGTATAGAAGAACTGTCAAAAATTCAAAATTATTCCACGGATAAAATTATCTGGCGTTGGAAAAATCAGCCCTTAAGCAGGTCGGTATAATGTACTTATCTGGCTTAATTTTGTTGTTACACACCGAAATACAGATGTGAAATTAGGTACGTAGGTATGCTTTAAATAATATATAGGTACGTCACCAGTCATACTTCGAGGCACTACCAAGCATTTACTCCAAGTACATATTACATACTTACCATACATAAAATTGCCTTCCTACAAACGTCTTCAAAAGTAGAATCACACGTCATAATATAGCCATGTTCTACGCACATGCGGAGCCCTACAGGGCTCTTTAAGACCTCCCTTAAGAGCTCAAGAGGCTCTTAGCCTCACAGGATCACCGGTGCGTGCCACAGATCTTTCTAAGGCACACGGGAGCACTTTTGTGTAGTCTATGGCTCTATGCCTTTATTAGACAGTCTCTTTTGAGTCGTTAAGAGTTTTATAGTCTATGGTGGATGTGTGTGTTAGGTTGTAGAATGATTGATTCGAAATGAATGAAAGTTTTTGTGTTTGGAATGTTATTTTTGATGAGTGAGGGCTTGGTTTAATAAGGTCTGATTTTTCCATCGCCAGATAACTTTTATTTGAGGAATAAAATTCGCGTTTGACTGTTTTTGTATGAAATAACTGTCATCATCATCTGCCTAGCCTTTTCCCAACTATGTTAGGGTCGGCTTCCAGTCCAACTGAATGCAGCTGAATACCAGTATTTTACATGGAGCGACTGCCTATCTGACCTCCACAACCCAGTTACTGGGTAATACGATATCCTTGGTAAGACTGGTTGTCAGACTTTCGAGCTTCTGACTACCCGTAACGACTGTCAAAGATCCATGAATGAGAGCCGGGACCAACCGCTTAACGTGCTTTCCGAGGCACGGAGGGGTCTCGGTATGTAAAGATGGTCACCCATCCACAGACCAACCGCGGCAAGCGTAGCTTAACCTGATCGATCGACCTGTGCGGCTGTTATTATTTAGCAACGGGCCCCCCGTGAAATATGAAATAACTGTCAAAATTTAAAAATTATTCCTCGAATAAAGTTATCAGATACCTAATTAGAAAATCAGCCCTAAATGATAGATTTCATGTATATTCTAGATTTTAGATACTTTTATACTAATGTTGATGCGAAAGTAGGTAACTCTTTGTCTGTTCCTTTTTTTCACGCCTTATCTGTTAAACGTTCTGGATGAAATTTTCCTCAAGTAAAGACCGGGGGGGCAATTGCGTAACACATTATCAATCGGAATCAGGTTTCATTTTGACAGTTTAACAACATTCATTGCGTCATTTACGTGTTGAGCAGACACATTTTTCGAACTTATGAAGCAATGGATTAGCAATTTGCTTCAAAATGATTCAGATTCTGATTGATACCTAGTGTGTTACGCAATTAGGGTGCGCAATTAGGGATCGCAGACTAAGTCGCGAGAAACAGT
Source organism: Amphipoea lucens (assembly GCA_947508005.1). Classification (NCBI taxonomy): domain Eukaryota; kingdom Metazoa; phylum Arthropoda; class Insecta; order Lepidoptera; family Noctuidae; genus Amphipoea; species Amphipoea lucens. The sequence continues at coordinate 4,868,599 of OX382376.1, read as the reverse complement.
TAGTTAACAATCAATAGGTTTATACAGGGTGTCCCTGGAAGTATGGATCAAATCGAATAGGGACGTGGGCAAGGTCATTTCCAAACTTTTTAACCCTGAGAATGTCAGTGAATTTTTTTACGGTTCAAAAGTTATGACCGATTTTAATTTTTTTTCAATCACTTCGCTTAGTGTTCAAAGAAATTAATCATAAAAAAATACTATCAGGACTATCTAAAAAAAAAAATTGATAGCCCTGATAGTTTTCACGAATTCGATCTTTCTTCTCTTTTTTTTAGTATTTTTTTTTTTGCTAAAACGTTTGGAAATGACCTTGCCCACGTCCCTATTCGATTTGATCCATACTTCCAGGGACACCCTGTATAATTTACCGCAAAAATATCTGCACGTGTGACTCCAGACTCCAGGGAGTAACGAAACAATTGATAGTTAATTAGGTAATTGTGTCTTATTCATGACATAAAAAACTGTAATACCTACAATTAAATTTACCATAGGTAGTGTACGATGCAACCGCACATTCTGCAATTCAGCAGTTCACGCCACACACTCATTTCAACTCATAATAATTAGTTCAGTTCTCGTTGGGGATAGCCCAACGAGAACCAGCGAGGCGTTCTCGTTACAGCCAACAAGGGCTGCATCAGTCACTTCATTTCCACACCATCAGTCCATTTAAGCTCATTTTACCTTTGGGACAATACAGTAGTGTTTCAGTACTTACCTTTTTTTATTCCATTCATCCTTCATCTAAAAGTAATGTAGGTATGGTCTAGCAAGGGATCATACAGGTAGATAAATCAATGCGTTAATATTAATTATTTCTTTTATCTTTAACTTAATGAGCTTCATCTTCGAACACACGAAACTTTTTCCTCTTTATTGGGTGTAATTTATTGTGGCAATACTTACCTAATTAATTTATAAGGTTTAGGGTTAGGGGTATTGGCGGGTAAACGATCTTGCAATGACAAAATAACATAATTAATTTACCTATCAGGTGTACCTATTATATGTGCCTAATTACACAGGTTGGTGACAGGAACTGGTTGTCGAGAGTAACCTATTAGGAACCTACAGGTTATTGGAGATATGCATATCAGCCGATCAAGGCAGTCTATCGCAGTCCACTGCTGGACATAGGCCTCTCCCAGGCTACGCCACAACACCCTGTCCTCCGCCTTTCGCATCCACTGTCCCAGCCACCTCCTTGTAGCGGTATCAACCTACAAACGCCAAATGCGAAACTACGTGTCATACTGACGTCACACAAAATCCTGCATCTCGCAAGCAGAGTTTACCGCGCAACTAGCATGTTATATACAACGGCCTGACATAAATCATCGGGCAGTAGCCCGCCAGACACAACAGCCGTCTGGTCGGAGGAACCTCCCTTTTCTATGGAGAATGAGTGAACTTAACATGACCCTGTTCCTCATACCTCTTTATCCTACCCGACCTTCTAGCCGATCAACTAGATATTTCTCTATAAATCTCACTGTGGAAACTTAGGTAAAGACTTGGAAGTGAGCTTTCAATAGCGTCAATTCCTAGCAATCAGGTGTTAGTGATAGCCTGTAATACCTGACACCTGAAATGATAAATAAATAATGAAATAGTCGTGGTGTTGGTGATGGTGGTGGTATGGCAATTACATCTGTAATTTAAATAGTGTACAGATGCCAGCACATCAACCTACTACAATTTGTCAAATTTCTTTAATAGATTTTCAACTTTATTGCTAACACATAAGGTTCAAAGTTGATTGGGAAAATTTGACAGTTTCGGATAGCTTGATGTGCTGACGTCTATACATAATAAAGAGTATTCTATCTATGGTGAGATTTTTAAGGAATAGACCTGCAGATAAGATTTGACTTCATTTTGAAAAACCTTTCTTTTTAAAACGGATTGCTCAAAAGCAGAGTACTTAGTTATGATGGAGAGACCCTGGCCAGTTAGGTATTTACTTAGTAGGTATCTAATTATGAGCCATGTCATTAGACATTTAGCTAGGTGCCTGAAATGATACCCAACAATGGCGCCGATTCTCTTGTTCACAAACTAAACTAAATTTAAGTTCAGTGCATCTTTTTCTTTTTATTTCATTAAGAAAAGGACAGGAGATAAATATTAGTTTAGTCCAGTATTATTAAGATACTCCATAGACAATTTAGACGTGATTAAAAAATTGGCTATTAGAAATACGTCAATTTACGTCAGGCACGGACTAATTTGACAGGTCTAAACTAATATTTATCTTCTGTCCTTTTCTTAAAATGAAATAGAAAGAAAAAGATGCACTGAAATTAAATTTAGTTTAGTTTGTGAACAAGGGAATCGGCGCCAATACTTAGGTAGGTAAATGATTTAATTTAAGTACCTACTTATGGCTTTATTTTAAACCAAAGCCTTCTTAATTATCAGTCCATAACACATCCATATTGTCATAAGCAAAAAAAATAAGGTACCCAACTTGAAATACAAGCAGGTTCTTCGTCTTTAATTTAATAATTATGGCCCCTAATTAATACTAAGTACTATCAATTTCTCTGAACACCCCTTTAGTGAAGACTAGTTTTTACGCAACACATTTGTATACAATGTGACGAATAAATTATAAATGTATTGGGAATTGAGCGCGTAACAGTAACGCGTTTCTACAAACTAATTTATTTTTCATTTGGAAGTTGTAAGCAACGCCATCTAGCGGAGAGTGGCACGAAGCTTTGAAATTGAATAACTATAAATGGACAAGATTATTGTAGGACACATTTATTATTTATCTTTGGAATTTAAACTGTGTTGGTTATTTTTGCTATTAGTCAATCATTTGTACGTAATATAAGAAAATTTACCTACCTCTGAGGATAGTATCTATCCTACCTAATTTAAATTCTGTTTTAAAGATACCCTGAAACGTAGCTCTTAAAACTGATGTATATCTAAGGTATGCACATAAAAATTAATACAATAACGTATCCATTTCACTTTGACTTCTTACAGACTAATTATATCAAACGTGGCCGCCTCCTCCGCCAACGTTCGACTAATACTTACATAACTTTATGTAACTCAAGCAATTTTTTGCACATTTCCGAATCTTTCCGATCAAAATTCCACAACACTGTCAACTTCATCAGGACATAAAACAAAAACCTCAGCTTTCATTCCTAAAAAGATCTTTCGGCGCGTCCCAAGATGCCAACTTACTTTCAAATTAGACGTTTTGAAAGTAAAAAAAAAAAACGTTCTTTTCTACACAAATATTGCACGCGGCGACGGGCGGCGTCGTATGTAAAAATAAAAGAATACAAACATACTATTTTTCTGTAGAAGCCGGCATTGTGACGTCTGAGCTGCGCTTGCGACGAAAACGAACAAGCCGAGCGCTTAACGACACCCGCCAGACAGAGATAGACATACGTTCTTTCGAACAAAAGAGGGAGATGGCTATATTATGGGCGTTCCTACATCGATTTTTGTACCCAATTAATGGTCAGTGGGCTTCCACGTAGGCGGGGCGTTTTCGATCCAAGCTAATAGGGATCGAGCTAAAATGATCTATAGATCACTGTGCGGTGCGCCTGCACAGTGTATTGTTATCGTTAATATCGTGGATTATTTATTTTATATCTACGTTTGATGGCTGAATAAATTTTCATGTGCCATTTTTTTTGTATTTTTTTTATTTGGTTTTTATTGATTTTTGGAATAGGGAGGTCTTGTCATGTGAGTGGGTTTCAGTTTAAATATAGTGTTTTAATTATAATTGAGACACTCATGATGGTTTTGTAAAAAGAAAACTGTTTTATCGCATTGCATAGGTATTTATTACTTAAGTAAACTTTACAGACTGTCTACCGCATCTAAAAGCAATACAACAGAAAATTCTAACTAATATTAGGTACAAATGCGAAAGTAAGTTTGTTTGTTTATTACGTTTTCACGTGAAAACGGCTGAACGGATTTGGATGAAATTTGGCACACGCTTAGACCATGAACTGGGTAAGGACATAACTAAGCTACCTACTTTCATCCTGGAGGGCAGAAGAAGTCCCGGGCAACAGCTAAGTACTTAGTCCTTTTTTATAAACTTATAGGTACCTAATACCTAGGTACCTAGGTATTTCAAGAAGGAAAAACGCTCGACACGAGGACATTGACCCGTGATTATCTAGCTGTTTAGGTACTTAAAATTATGATTAGGTATAGAAAAAAAAAACAGTTTATTTTTGTTGTTTTTTGGCTAGGATTTAGGTAGATTCTGACACCTATTAGATAGGTACCTACGTCTATAAAGTTACCCCAATTAATTATAAAAGGCCTTGTGAATAAAAACGTTTATTTTCGTTGTTTTTTGGCTAGGATTTAGATTCTGACACCTATTACTTAGATAGGTACCTACCTACGTCTGTAAAGTTACCCCAATTAATTAAAAAGGCCTTGTGAATAATATCTACTGCCTTAAAATTAAAAAAATATGGGCTGATGGCTAAGTAGTTCAAACAAGTCTTCTCTTCTGTAAATTAAAAATGCTCATCATTTAGGTAAGTAGAGTTAGGTATCGAACATAGGTCTGTAAGAAGGTAACGCTAACGGGTAAGTAATTAAGTAGGTCATCGATTATTAAAAAAAACTTTGAAGATATGGGCATTTCATTAAGTTAGGTAAGTACTTAAGTAGGTAATGCCAGTCAGTCTTAGGTCGAATTTCATCAATGAAACTGAACGCTATCAGCTCATCTGAACCAAGTTCAAGAGCTGTCAGTCAGTATTGATATTCCACAACAATGATGACACTGACAGCTGTTGAACGCAGTTTATGTACTTACCCCTTTATTCACAAACGTTGCTTAAAGTTAAGTAGTGATTAGCGACTGTTTAACCATAAAGTTTTGATGTTTAAACGTTAATCTATGCCTAACTTTAATCATCGTTTATAAATAAACCCCATAGGTTGATACTGTGCTGATCACGTTGAGTTTTATTGGTGAAATTCGCCCTTGAATTAGTTATACTTTACCTACTTAGGTAGGTACTGTCATCATCATCTACTTACAGTTCGACTTCACACCCACTAGGTACTGATCATAGGCCTCATACTTACTGTGCCTACAAATATAGACAAATAAACACTCCTAATCAAAAAACCTACTTAGTACAGACGCCAGCGCATCAAGCTAATACAATCTGTCTATTTTTTTTAATAGATTTTCAACTTTATCGCTAAAGCATAAGGTTCAAAGTTGATTGGGACTATTTGACAGTTTCGGGTAGCTTGATGTGCTGTCTGTACCTATTAGTCTACCTACTCTATACACTTCGAGAACTAAGTACCTACTTGTCTTCGACACATTGCCTGAGTATTCATAATTGGACATTATCCTTATATTTAGAATACCTACCTACGTGTTAATTAAAATCGCACTTATTTTCACTATTTGTCCAAATCATCATCACGCTTTTAATGCCTCCGTGTTTTAAAACCGTGTAACATGGAAAGAGAGAAATCTTTAAGAAAAACACCATAAAATAATAATAAACACAAAAATTATGCAAATAGTGAAACATAATAGACTTAAAAAAAAAAACAAGGCATTCATCAGATTCCATTACACACTGTATTTAAGCGTAATTTAAAAAAAAATACTTAAGTAATTCAATTGTCGATGGCAGCCGGCGTTCCGGTCCCTCGATGGCGGATAATTAGGGGTAATTTGACACTTCACTGTGGCAACCCAGCGGAAACGCGCCAACCGCCATTGAAACAGATAGGCGTTTGAAAATCATTTGTGTGACGCAAGAGATCTGGGTTTTATTTGAAGAGTTTGATTATGTTTGGTGATTTCCTTGGAAGGATCAGGTTCCAGCAAGATTAAAATGGGATACTTACTTGTCTGTAGACAGAAATCTTCATTTTGTAGATAAGTAGGTACCTACAGTCACGTCTAAAAGTATGTACCTATACACTTGGCTTTATTCAAAGGCGATTTTCTCCTTTATTTTTAAAGAAATTTTATGTTATTACGAAAATAGTATTTTCGAACCCATAGGTTTATGTTAAGCGTCGTATTTCAACGTTGCATTCGTTATTTCACGAAAAAATCGCAATCGAAAATTGCCAAGTGCATACATACTTTTAGACGTGACTGTACATATATTTTAATTTAAGTGTCCATGGAGTTTCTTGCCCGTATTTTCTATAGGAACCTACTACGCTTAGGGCTAGCTAACTATAGCTTCATCTTTCTGACTGACAGACTTCTTGACAATTCAAAAGTCCCTTTAATGGGTTTACTTTATTCAGTTAATTGTTTTGAGTTTGAGTATCTGATTTCTAGAAAGTTATGGATACTTTCAATGTCCATACCTTTCTAAGAGATGGAATTACCTTACCTAATACTTAGCACATTTTAACAAAATTGGAGCAAAATCGATCTGTAGGTAATGTATGTAGACAATCAATGATAGATTTAGAAGGTAGGTAGATATATCTAGAGTAGATCTAGATAAATCATCATGTCATTTTTGACAGTTATTTACTATGTAAATACATTTTAGTTACAAAACTTACGTATGAATCCAGTAACTGTATGAGTCTGAGAATAAAAGGTACCTACCATATGTTAAAATAAACCACATAAGCGTAAGTAGGTTACGAAAATGTCTTTTAAAGAAACATAATGACAGAACTCTACTTTCCGACGAACCGATAATAAGTGGCATTACTAACCCACAAATCATCCTTATTTACATAAACTAAAGTATCATTGTGGCTTGTCAACGACACACGTAAATATCAAATTAATAACGATTTAAACATGCTCCTTTTCCACCCTATTATTACCATTTTTTTCCGTTGGCAACACAGATTTCGAAAATCGAATTTAACATCTGTCGTCACTCAATACGAGTGAGGTATTGTCTGTTTTTTTTTTTTTCGAAATGACAAAAGCGCTCGAATAGTCATTGTGCCTGTTATGTGTTGCGAGTACCTACATTTTCTTGGTTTGTTATGTAGTTCACTATAATACGCTGAATTGTAGATGCGGCAGATTTGACAACAATCAGAAGGCCAATTCCTATAGTTAAAAACGTTCATAAACAAGTCCCAATCTCATCTCAGCGACAATCAATGTCAAAAACTTGTCAAAAATGTGGGGAAATTAGAGGTAAGTATTTTTGACAAATTAAGACTAAGATCAGACTGTGAACGTTCTTAAAATTACGAGATTTGCCTCTCTCATGTATTTTATCCGTGGAATAAAATTGTCGTCTGACAGTTCTTGTACTTATGGAAAATCTGTCCAAAATTATTCGAAATTTGTTTTCAGGATAAGATGTGTAATTTCGTCACAAGTCTCCATACGTAGGTACCATTTTTTTTGCACAAAGTACTGGTAGAAAACAAAGTTATTGATTTTTAGCGCTCGAAATAATAAGTTCAATCCCCGACATCAGGTGAAATGACAACTCTCTTCGCTTAAGTTTTCAAGATGAGATTTTTACAAAACAGACCGGCAGGACCGTACCTAAACCTTTACGAGACTAGGCCAAAATAATTCATCTACCTACCTATAAACCTAAAACTCTTAACCTCAAAACTTTTGTAGGTACGCCACTAAGAATCGATGCTTATTCAAAAATTATAACATCGTTCTCACCACTCCTACATGTAAAAAAGCGCATTAAAACATAAGTAAGGTAAGCAGAGGATTACATGTATATATTCGGCTTCGGTTTGTCAGCAGTGTTGCGTTACACATTCGGTTGGCGCGGCGTCGATATATCGAATGTCTTACGAACGTGGCGTTTGAAAAAAAAAACATGTGGTTTTCTAACAAAAAACAAGAATGAGATTGTTCGCTGAGAGGAAAGTTGGGTTTCTAACTAAAAGGTAGGCGTAGCCAGGGAAATGTTTTGTTAAGTAAAGTGACATTCTAAGTCACCGTGTCATAGTTATTTCGTATACCTATAACTGGCAAAAAATTACAGTTGTGATAACAAGATACGGATAATTTAAGTTGGTACCTAGTCAAACTTAGCAAATATACATAGGAAGAAGAAGATTTCTCGTTCACTTGATCCTAATATCTAATCAACTAGCTTCTGCCCGCGACTTCGTCCGCGTGAAATGTCTTGTTTTATTATAAAATACCTATATCCTATGACACTCGGCAATACTGTAGCTTCCCATTTGTAAAGGAATTTTCGGAATCGGATCAGTAGTTCCGATGATTACCTACCCCCTACAACCTTACAAACTTTACATATGCCTAAACGACCAAAGACTAATCAAGTTCAATGATGGACATTCTTCTTGGATCACAGGCTACAAAACCTCTACAATAGGTACCTACCAAGTTATGGATTCAAAAGAATGAAGCTAAATATATTATGCTGTTATCAAATTATAGTGCTTGACAAAGCATTAAGACACAAAATTAAAATAAATACTTATTTACTTTAACAATTTTCAAATTAGGTACTTGTAAACTATTAAAAATAATAAATATATCAACCGTCCCGCCCTTTGTTGATTCAAATTCGACTTAATGTTGCCAACATGAAAAGTAAATTCCGCCAGATATGGCGTCTAATTGTTTGACATTAAACATGGGTAATTACAAGCTGGTAACATATTCCATTAGTTATGGGTCTATGGGCAATTGATGGTACGCACCGACTTTTTATTATCCTTAACTAGCTAAGCAATTTCTTTTTTCTGAAGGATGTTGTCAATTTAATTTAGTGCGTCAATTAAATTATTGCCGTGCAGTGTTACTGTCGTTGAAGTTATTTTTTTTATGAATACGCAGTGGAACGCGTGTTTAATGTAGATATGTATCTACATTGATAGCTTTGTAAGCAGTTTTCTAAACGTATTGCTTATAAATGAGGCATTAGACGTCAAAGTCAATTAGTTTTTTTTTTGTAAGTTGGTATAATGTAAGTTATGAAGGTCAATAGCTATCTACTGAGAAAATAAAACAATAATTGATACAATTAGTGATATGGAAGCGAAACCCCATGTTATTTAAATACTGTAAACTTACGTTAAGTTCTTACAGCATATACATTATCATTTAAGATCTAAAATTAAGTCAAAGAGCAAGATCAAAATGTACCTAGTTTAGAAACTGTTTCAGCTTTTTTTGAGAAACGAACAGACAAAGAGGCAGACAATAATTGTTACCCTTTTTTTGCTTATGAGCTTCAATTTTACTTTAACAAATAACAATAGACAAAAAACTTAAAGAATATCGATTCCCACCCACGAGAATTAGACAAAAAACCGTTTCTCATCGAAAAAATCGCTTAAAAACCGCAACTGTCAAAATATATGAAATCGATTAAAATGCGAGTACTCGATGCATCCTGTCTGCATCGAATGTTTTCAAACGAACAATAGGGAAGGAAGTGGTGACCGCAAGTGGGAATTACAGCCGCATCCCTAATTATACGATTTTACTATAATTTTGCGGCCACAAGGGACTAAGGAGCTGCTAGGTTCTTAGGGTTGTTGCTGTGTTATTTTTTTCTTCGTTAGTGCGATGTCCTTTTACGTCATCGTTTGCTTTCCGTTTGTATTGTCAACAGATGCCAAGAGAGTTATCAATACTAGGTTCTGTGAATTGGATTATGTAACCAAACCTACTCGGATATCTATGAACATTACCTATAGGTACTCGTATTTCAGTACTTAAAAACTTTTAATCAAGTTTTCCAGCTGCAATTAGGTAAGTATTATTCAAATCACTAAAAGTAAAAATCAAACTCTTTTATAATCAATGGTCCATTTGAAGGACTAAGTGCGGAAACCAAACCCATAACATAGAACATAATCCTAACTATCATTAGGATAGTTCAGATTATAAAAATGTTCGATTTTTAATTAATATTATAAATGCGAAAGTAAGTATGTTTGTTACGCTTTCTCGCTAAAACGGCTGAACGGATTTGAATGAACATAAACCTGGACATAGGCTACTTTTCATTCTAGATCGCAGAAGAAGTGGCGGACAATAACTAGTCGTTCATAATCGATCGCGTTTTTCCAAGGTGGCATTTCTGGGAAGTTTCGATATATACTGTTACGTCTCTTGACAACCCTGTTCCCTTCAAAATCACCAGTTCCATCGCAACGGTAGGCAACTTCCAATCAAATAACATTAACGTCCAAATATGCCCTTTGTGTTGCCATTGAAAAAAAAGACCGTTCCGTTCCGTATTTAAAACATCGTAAGTTATCGGTAAGATTGCTAGTGGTGCCCACTTGTGGTGGCTAAGAGTAACGGTTCTTTAATGTGAAAAATATGATGAATTGTATCGTAAACTAAATGACTGGTTTTCCTGTATTATTACATACTTACTTAAAATTATATACGGGTAATTTTGGTTTATTCAAATTGGAGACTTAAAAGTTAAAGAAATACCGTGTCAGATGTTGTTTTTCTGGATTCACAGTTGCATCACTTTAGGTGATTGTCGGTGCCATATCTACCTCCATCTTGACATGACTCGCGAGGTTGTCGACATGTGATAAGTGATGTTTTTTTTTTGTACCTAAGTAGGTTTTTACAAACACATTTACACGACAATCGTATTTAAAAAAAACTAGATGGGGTCGGCGTTTCCTATCTGACTACTTTGAGAAGAAAGGCCGAAACAAACTCAGAGGACACAGTCTCTATTAAAATCCAGACATAATATTGGTCAGATCATGTGAAGTACATGTAGATTGGTGTCTGAAATCGTCTTTTGAGGAAAGAACCACACAGATTCAATGGACCTGTCCAGTCTGTGCACACATTTGTTAGTAATCATGCAGCTCATGTCTGTACTTATGTGTGGCGTGGTGTAACTATAATATGTGAGATGTGGACTCAGCAATTTTTGTGCCGATACTCGTAACTTCCAATGACTTAATAGCCAAGAGCCTCGACCTAGACTTGAGGAGGCTCTCGTTGGGCAGTTAGATCAAGGACTTGATTCAGAAAGCGGTACTTCTGGACACGGCTCGCATTGTTAGGAGCCTCCTCTCTGGAGCCCTGAGCTTGGACCCTGCACCCTAATTGCGTAACACACTATCAATCGGAATCTGAATCATGTTGAAGCAAATTGCTAAACCATTGCTTCATAACTTCGAAAAATTTGTCTGCTCAATACGCAAATAACGCAATGAATGTTGTTGAACTGTCAAAATGAAACCGATTCCGATTGATAATGTGTTACGCAATTGCCCCGCTGTTCTCGATACCGGTGGGCTTCTATACCCACCTTAATTTAATATTAATTTTTTAAATAAACTGATTAGACCTTACATTATTCAAAAATACGAACCTATTGATATTTGAGAACCTATTTAGGTTAATTAACAACCAGATAACATGATTATTAATATTTTCAAGGAATCCGCATCGGCAGATTAAAAATTCACGATACAAATCTATACAGCCAACCTAAAAAAAATATCTGTCATATCTTTGAAATAAGAATCCAAAATTTTTTTACGTTTTTCCCATGTCTCGCGTGGGAGGAGGGGAGAGGGTGATGTCACAGTAATTATATTGCAGAAGATTCACTTTATACAGTTCCCGTTTTTAACTACCTAGCACTTCTTTGCTACATCACTGTAGTTGTAGCCACACCTTTATTTTACAATTTGATGGTTCATACAAAAGGGATGGCGGCATAGTAAAAAATCATCACCTTTCAGCGGTTCCGCACTGCATCCGATCCGAATTCAAGATCCGAGTTCAATCCGAATTGGGGCGTCTGAATTCTAAATTCGGACGGACAGAATTCGGATCTAATGCGCAACCTCTGATACAAATAGTACTAAGTACTTATGGCTACTCCGGACCGACATTTCTCGGATTCGGATCGGATGCAGCGCAGAACCGCTCTTTTAGGGTGTTTGGACTGAGATACATAACGGGCCTGTTGGTCGATGGGACGTTTTTACAGTAATAGAAACTTGGTTGCTTCGCTTATATTTCTCATCCTTTCATATTGCTACAAAAACCAGCAGGGTCTTATACAATCCCCGTAGCAACCTGCAAACTCCATTATCAACTCCGCCTATCGCAATCCACTGCTGGATATAGGCCTCTCCCAGGCTGCGCCACAAAACCCTGTCCTCCACCTTCCGCATCCTGTCTGTCCCAGCCACATTCTTAAGGTGGTTGGTCCATCTATCTGGGGGGCGTTCCACACTACACTTGCCGATACACGGTCTTCATTCCAGGACTAGTTTGTTCCACCGGCCATCGGTTCTTTGACAAATATGGCCAGGCCGCTGCCACTTCAGTTTGGTTACTCTGCAAGCCGAGCCTAAGTTTACTTCATCATCCTAAATTGATTTTTTTTCTAATTAAGCAGATATACGAGTCTTATAGGTTCCAAAGCATGTTTATGATGTGGGTTTTCTGTGCATGATTATCGAATGGCGCTAGGGAGGGGGGAGTGTTGAGGTTAGTCGATCGACAATTAATATTAAGTTGGAATCTGTGGGATTCCGCGCCGCTGTCCGAATTTTATAGCGGCCGGCGCCACCCAAGCGGCGGGACAATAACCGTGGAGCTGTTTTTTGTCTTAATAAGGGCTTAGTTTTCAATAGTCACATAACTTTTATCTAAGGAATAAATATTGCAGTTTGACAGTTTTTGTATAGAAAATATGTCAAACTTTCATAATTATTCTTCAGACAAAAGTTATCTGACTATTGAAAAATCAGCCCTAAGTTGAGTAAATTCATACCTATCTATAGGGTACAAAGCAAAGTAATGTAATGAAAAACCTTTTAGAACATTTTAGGACCAAAGGGTATGATGCAAACGTATACGTCCAGATTGAACGGTCTTGACAAGTTTAGTAGGTAGGTACACGGCAAAAATTACGAACTGCTATCGCCAAACTATCCGCCATTTATGCCTTTTAGGGGATGAATTAAAAAAAAACCTTCCATAGCTTCGTATGACATGTAAGGTAGGTATTCACAAGCTGCAAGCAGTGAATCTAAGATTTTTAATAAGTAGATGTGGTCACCTGAACAGTATTATGTGTGGTGTGGTGACCACATACCTAGAGGTCGTTCCTTGTGTTTGGACAGTGAAATAAAAGAGAAGCAGTTCTGGCCCTATCTTATAAGTTTTAGTTTTTGGGTTAGATCGATAGGCATTAGGCATGCACTGTCTGCAATTTATTTCATCAGCACTGCTCTCAAAATGGTGCAGAAAGACAAAAACGTGAAGAAACCGGCATGTCCTATTGGTAAATCTTTACAAAAAACGAGATAGGTACACAACTACGGTAACTAGCGAATCTCCACAGACTTGATGGGTACCTAAATATAATAATAAAAAAGTGTTTTTTATTGGGATCAACGACCGCAGCTATATTTTGTTTTATCTTATTTGGATCTCGATACTTATCACGTCTATAGAGTTTCGTTAGCTAATGTAATTTGATCATGTATAACATTTTTATCTGAAAGTATTATGTGAGTAAGTTTCACCTGCCAGCATTTTTCTAGTCGTAACAGCGACTCCATAAATCTGTTCCTCCCGCGGCGCCTAGACCGCAGCGAGTGGCGCGTTCCGACCGCGCTACATTATTTATGCGACAGACGCACAACACTACGGACAATCACATTCTTTATTTAAAATAATAAGCATGTACACATCTAGGTGGATGCTTGGATACCGCCTGTTGTAGACGAATGTATCTATGGCAGCGGAGAAAAAATGACACTGGCACAAAATCACTTGAAAAAAAAAATGAAGTCTGACGGCTGTCGCTAAAAACTAGCGCTGGCACTGTCTCGCATAGGGTCGCAGCATTATGCAGAGCGATGACCGTTTTGAGTGGATGAGACGCATATTTTCCCCAACTTGTTTTTTTTTTGTGTTTCATTTCTTTCTCTGTGTCATCCTGTTTACCGCAAATAAACGTAGGTATTTTCTTTCTTCTAAGTCTTTTCTGTAAACCAAACTCTTTTTCGTATTAAGAACTTCACAAGAAACTTACCTATATATACCTTTGTAAGGTTCTAGTATTGACAAATGAAACACGATAACAGCAGAAATCTTCAAGCTTCACCTAAGTTTACACAAATTGTGATTACAGAGTAGGTAGGTACAACTATTGGGTCGAAAATGCAATTCATCTTCTTTCGCTCCTATTAGTCGTAGCGTAATGTTATATAACCTATAGTCTTCCTCACTAAATGGACTATCCAACATAAAAAATAATTTTTCAATTCGAACCAGTAGTTCCTGAGATCAGCGCGTTCATCCATACAAACAAACAAACTTTTCAGCTTTATAATATTGGTATAGATGTTCTTGTAATTAAGTACCTACTTACCTGTTGCAAACCTAAAACGTCGAAGTTCACAAGCCTCAAGGGATACCTACTTATTTTAAACAAATGACAGCTGTCAACAATTGAGTTTCTTTTAACAGGAAACACCCACGTTGAACAGCGGTAGGTAAAATTAAATTGTACATAAAATACAGGTGCAATGTGAATATATCGAATACCGAGCATTAATCGAATAATGCACAATGATGGATATTATATTCGATTATTGACTCGTTAATCGGACTGCACGCGATGATGTTTCGTTTAATTAGTTTTCGAGTAACTTATTATACTTAAAATAACTTGGAAGTCATAAAAATTCTGTTTAGGTTATTTATTATGTATTGCAGAACTTATCAGCTTTTGTGGAACAGGCGCAAAAATACAAAAAAGAGTTTTAAATTCAAAGTCAAAGCATTTATTTCAAATAGGCACTTTTGAACGTCAAAAAGTCCATTCCAGAAAGTACCTACCTACTTAGCTCTATTCTAGGATGTTCCAATTTAAAAAAAAGCTAACGTCTCCTTTTTAAGCATAAGTAGGTAGAACAACATTATTCAGTAAATGACAGCTCTAATTGACAATGAGAATACCGAAACTGCTTTAAAAAAAAAACAAAAAAGGACTTATGCGCAAAAAAGAGTTTTAAATTCAAGTACCTAATTACCTACTTAGAACTAAGTATTCTTAGTTCTAAAAAACAAAACAAAAGCCACCTTTTTAAGCAAAGAACAAGATTATTGAGTGAATGACAGTCATCAATGACAGTGAAAATAATCTGATAAAAAAACTAAACAAAATAAACGTATCTACGTTATAATTTGTAGTGGCAACATCCCACGTCAACCAACCTACTGCAAACAGACTGTAAAACGATAGCTGGAAATAGATATCTGATGCCGCTGTCGTCACCATGATGTGGGAAAATTAAAAATATATCAGTGCGTTGGCGCGTAAATGTGACAGTTGGCGGGAAAATTGATGAAGGTTTGTAATGTTGGCAGTCTTGGCATGCTGCACTACGTGAATAAGTTACAGGCTAAGTATCAGTTCAATCGATGTTTATATTCCAGTGAAATTTTTATTTTTCTAAGCAGGCAGTACTTAGTAGGTAGGTGCTGAGGTTTTAATTTTTTAATTTAATTATCAATTAAGACACCGGAAAAAAACGTCGGCTCTTGGTATTTTAAATTCTCTTAAATTTTTGCCCTTTTGACAAAGTACCTAGGTACAGTCACGAGCACCAATATGTCAACACTTGGCAATTTTCAATTGCGATTTTTTCGTGAAATAACGAATGCAACGTTGAAATACGACACTTAACATAAACGTATGGGTTCGAAAATACTATGTTCGTAAGAACATAAAATTTCATTCAAAAATAAAGGAGAAATTCGCCTTTGAATAAAGCCAAGTGTATACATACTTATAGACGTGACTGTACCTAGGTAGACATTAAAAAAAAACTAATTTTCTTAAAGGTAGCAAGTAGGTAGGGGAGACTGGGTACAGTTGAAACAATTTTGCTTTGAACGCTCGTAGCACAGCCATTTTGAAACATAACAAACAACAAAACACATAAAATGAGAGAATAGACTTTTGTCTTCAAATATATCTCAGAATTAGAGGCTCAACTGCCATATTTACTAGATAGGAAGAGTTTAATAAAATAATGTGCCACTGTTTCAACCGTACCCATACCAGGGGCGGTTGAAACAGCGGTGGGGGTCAGTTGAAACATAAACAAATAAGTAATAAAAATCAGTTTTTTTATTCATAATCAACAAGAAATAGTTAAATTCTAGTATGGCACCATTTCTATCAGTCTTAATAATAGTTTCGAACATAAAAAGAGCTCTTCTGCTCCGGTTTAAACTAACAAACTAACACTAACACTGCATTTCTTTTTTTTCTTGTATCGCAGAAGAGAAGAATGGTGAACTCCGTACATCTCTGCAGCTTTTCGTAAAGAAGTCCCTTTTTTGACTTCTACATACGCATTTTCGTATTGAGTTATATCACACTCTCCTCTTGAAGTTTTTTTGATACGTTGTCTAGGCATCTAGAACGAAAAAAGCAAGGGTTATCATTGTTTCAATCGTACCCACAATAATTGCTTCATCCGTCCCCATACCCCTCAACCGCTAATAAAACAAACATAGCGTCGAAACAAAACAACATAAACAAAAACGAATCACGGTTTTAGAACCTTCAAAATCTAACAATAAAACAGAAAATCACTCAAAATGCAAATGCTAATATCAACAAAGTAATTTGAAAAAGAAAACAATAGAAAATACTTACTTTTTGTCGAAAAAATATAATAGGGTTCCCTGAAAACGTACAGAGCGCGCGAAGTGCAACGCGTCACTGTGATTCATGTCCGGACTCTCCAGCCGCATCTCTTTCCCCTTGTACCCCTTACCACACCGCTAATAGTTTACGAGTTATTAGCGTTGGTTTAACCGTACCCTGTTGCAACCGTACCCAGTCTCCCCTACCTACTGAGCTAAGTGACAGTATATGCCATTGAGTGTTTTTTACAAACTTCAATGACAAAATGTCATGTAGGTACAGTCAACAGCAAAAGTAGATGGTGAAAATCAGAAATTCAATACTAATGAACGGGGTTCGTGTCAGAACTGTGTGGCGTCGAAGTGATTCAAAAGTATGTGATTGTAAATTATACCAAACATTTTACTACTAGTACAGCTGCCATATATTCGTGATCAGTTTTGACACCAAAAGTTATAAACTCAATCATCATCTACTTTTGCTGTTGACTGTACTACCTAAAGACAGTAGGTAATGTTTCAAGACATAGGAATCGTAGTTATTTTTCAGAAAAGTACGCAGCTATTTATTAATCTGCAAATATCTAATCTACCTATCTAGGTATAGATATGACATGCATTTATTTATATAAAAGGCCTACACAAAAACTCCGTCTCGGATTATCTATTGCGCTCCAAATATCCCGAGCCGACCAATAAGAAACTGTCGTTGCATCAACAAATAGCACTCTAGGTGTTAAATTTAACACCTACACTTGCAAACCAAAACAAATCTTCTGCATACCACACATGGTTCAATATCATACACAACGGAACTATCCCTTAAACAATACGTTATAAACGCACATTCGAAAATAGCCTCTGTTCCCACGACATAAAGTACAAACATAACGCTGATTATAGTGTGGCTATAGGCGTAAATTTTCACACCTACTCACGCAAGCAAATATGAACCTTATTTTTAGAAGGGTAAAGTTTAATTTCAAATAAAGAAACGTGTGTACTTGTGATATTATTTAAGTGAGTTCTAAAAAGGTGTCGAGTTTCGCGCCTCGGGCGTTAAGGGTCGCCATGCAGGTCTCTGATTGGTGGACAGTCCCTTCACACCATTCGCTAGGTGTTGATTACCAAAGATAACTGTCGAACAGATAAAGACTATACTTACAAACATACTTACTTACTTGTGTTTTTATTTTTAGTTGTACCTATACGCTGCAGAACCAAGGGACAACTTGAACTAAGTAACAGAAATAAGCATAATGGTTGAAACAAAAAACAATGACAATTTGCTTTTGCAAAAAAAAAAAAACAATTTGGTTGTTCTTAGTTTATCTGAGACATAATTTTTTCTAGATTTGAGTCGAAACAAAAACTGTTACCTAATTCGTCGTCGTCGTTACCTTTTTGATTTTTTTTTTTTTAATTTGCGAATGTGCATTTGCGTTTTCCCAACTATTTTTGGAGTCGGCTTCCAGTCTAACCGGAGGCAGCTGAATACCAGTATTTTACATGGAGCGACTGCCTATCTGACTTTCACATCCCGGTTATTGAGTAGGTACAGTCAACAGCAAAAGTAGATGATGAAAATCAGAAATTCAATACTAAACGGAGTTCGCGTCATAAAGGTAATTATGGCACCTGTACTAGTAGTAAATGTTTTGGTATAATTTACAATCACATACTTTTGAATCACTTCGACGCCACACAGTTCTGACGCGAACTCCGTTCATTAGCATTGAATTTCTAATTTTCATCATCTACTTTTGCTGTTGACTGTACCTAACACTAAACTCCTTGGTAAGACCTGTAACGACTGTCAAAGCTCCATGAATGACAGCCGCGATCAACAGCTTAACGAGCTTTCCGAGCCACAGAGGGGTAAACAGGGGTACGGGGGGGGGGGTCGGTATGTAAAGATGGTCACCCATCCACGGACCGACCGCGGCAAGCGTAGCTTAACCTCTTAACCTGATCGATCGACCCGTGCGGCAGTTATTAGATACTTAGCCACGAGCCCCTGCCTACCTACAGGATGACTTTCAATAAATGGATTCTCCTTTGATGATCCAATGACGTACATCTGTCGCATTGAGTCAGTCTGCCAAATAGATAAGTTCCGCTTGGCATCGCACGGAATCGCGCCGTGTCGCATCACGCATCATGTGTTAACCTAACTTTATAGCTCCTATAATATATCGTAAGATAACGCTCTATTTGCAAAACGATGTTTAAGGTTGTCAAATTAACAATTACCTATACTCCATTTACTATAGCATTAGACAGAAGTTAAAAAAGGCTCTTTTAGGGGCACCCTTTGTAATAAAAGTAGATACAACAAACATTATTGCAGTCAAGATTGATGTGGGGTTAAATATTATATAATCTATTTAAATACCAGAAGTCACACTTAGGTAATTGTAGATAGATACTTATTTAACCTATCTACCTTCTGAAATTACAAGGCTTTCATTTAATATCATTTAGTTTTTACATAAAATACTGTCGTGTCAATGTTTAAAATCTAAAAGAAGCAGGGGCGGACAGTACTGGGAACGTTTTTCATGTCACTATTTAACTCTACCAAATCTAAAATGTTCCCTATTTAGCCCCTCTTAAGTAGGTAAGTACCTATGACTTTCTATAATTTATCAAAATGTTATTTCTGTACTTTTACTTACGAGTCTTTTTTATTTCTCTTGTAACTCTATAATCTCTGCCAGCCCTACTAATCAAGATGGCGTGATGTATTTGGAGTGTTCCGCGTAACGCGAGCGACACGACACGACGACGCGACGGATGCGGACCACGATACGTGCGACCGAGATTTATCGCAGTCGCAAGTCGCGGCTTCTGTGAACGTCGCGACTATTTATAATTTTATGGCTCGCCATACCTATCTCGATGCTTTGTTTGTAGGGCTGAAAAGTTTTTGTTATTCTAATAATTAATAATATGTATAATATAGTATAATACAGCTAGCGAAATTCCGCAGAAGTGACGGGTACCGTTTCTTTCATTTTTTTCCTTTCAAACCTTTGTTTGGAGCGATCTCTGGCCAAAAACTCTTATAACAGGTTAGTAATAAACATAATGAGAAGTGTTAAGCGATTATCTACCACACTCTGTGTGACTTACTCAATAAAAACTGTCACTTGGTTACGATAGGGCCCAACAACAAACTTACCAAAACAAAAACGAAACGCAACCAAACAAAGACTCATAATTCGCGTGAAAACGCACACTTACTTGCACACACACACACATACTGCTCACACACAAAGCTAAGCCTACGGCTACGGCCAGGCCACATTACGACACTAAAGTCTACTAAGGCGATTACACTACAGGCACCCGCTGAAATTGATCCCCCGGGGACCCCACCCTTGGGGGGATGGCTCCTTTGTGATGGGCCCTTTATCCCCCGACTGGCCAGTGAGTTACACGTACGTCTTGGAATTTAGGATAGTGCTATTATTTCTGTGGAATTTTTCGCGGTGCAATTCTTCAGGAGTTTGTTTGGATTGGATTTAAAAAAAAAAACGTGCAAAATGTGGTTCTATTTTTAGTTTCTGGTCACATTTGATTGGCTGTGGCATGGAATTTAGAATGACTTCGAATTTTGAATTCGTCTCACACACAAAGACGTCTTTTTTTTTCATTTTTTTATTTATAGAATTGATGCAAAGTGCAACATTGTAACCACAGAGGATGTCTCTTTCATAAATGGAATGATATTTTCTTTGGGCTCTTTGACCTCCATTTTGAATATTAGTCCACGATACTTTTAAACAGAAATTATGATCCTGAAGAGGCCAATCTACACAAAAGAGAGCTCCTTTTCCTAGAACTCCAACTTTCTAAGTACCTACCAGACATCTATTTCTAAATCCTAACATGAATAAATGAACAATCACTAGTCCCATACCCATACATTAGCCAGTTGACACTTGCAGATATACACCGATACTATCTACATATAAAACTGTACTGAAACACTTACCAACTTGCCTCTACACACGACACAAGGAAAAACCATCCTTAACCCTCTGCAACAAAGTCCAGAACATCTGCAAATCTGATTTGCTTTCTCGCAAGATTATCTACTTATGATCTGAGCTTAAACAAGCGAAAAACGAACTTAGATTGACGTAACAAAGTCGAAGAGAGAAGCAAATTGAATTGGTTTTCTTACAACGTTAATCCTGAAGTTGGGTATTGGAAAATCGGCTGTATATTGTTGTAATAGAGTAGTAGTAGAACGCAGAATTGTAAGTAATGCGGAAGGCGCGCGGACGTCAATATTAGGTGGACAGAGTAGGCGAAGTAACGACGTAGTTTGAATAAACCGAAGGGAAGTGGGTACTTTCTTGGGTAAGTAATTTCGTACAGTACAACGTGTTGTAGCACTGTCGTGTAGGTCAAGTGATGTTCTGTATTTTGGGGTGTTTTATTGAAGAGGCAAGTGGCCGAATGGTTTGGGTGTGATTGATCTACCTAAAAGTTTCAAGTATTCTTGGTATATGCAGGGTGAAATTGAAAACATGCGACAAATCGAAATGGGAGATTGTACTCATCATTATGAACAACTTTTGCTATGGGACCAAACCTGAAATCGCGAAAAAAAAAAATCAGCTGTTCCCTACATTTTGACGAGTTATACCTACCTACGTACATAAATGTAGGAAACAGTTGATTATTTTTCGCGATTTCAGGTTTGGTCCCATAGTAAAAGTTGTTCATAATGATGAGTACAGTGAACTCTTAAGAGGCTGTTGGTGTATTTCCAATAACCCTGTAGGTATATCTACTATTCGGGCAGCGCAGTACTATGGGCAGCTGCAGCAATTCCAGCGTCCACCTCACTGAAGGGCTAAATATTTTAATGCCCTATATTCCCTAACTCGTGGGAATATCGAAAAATCCTTATTCCTTTTGACTACATCATAAAGGTGGCTGAGACAGACTGGATGGGGAAGGTGGAGGACAGTGTTGTGACCCAGTCTGGGAGAGGCCTATGTCTAGCAGTGGTCTGCGCTAGGCTGAGTTAATTGACATCATAAAGCTAACCTCTGTGCAGATTTTTAGCTTTCTAGATCCAAGAGTTTGGGCTGAGCGTTGATGAGTCAGCGAGTGAGTCAGGGCTATTCTTTTTATTATTATATACTAGCAGCGCCCCGCGGTTTAACCGGCATAAGTCTTGACCCCGTGGGAATATCGGGATAAAAAGTATCCTATGTCCTTTCCCTCAAACTATCTCTATACTATATTTCATCTACATCGGTTCAGCGGTTTAAACGTGAAGAGATAACAGACAGGCAGACACACTTTCGCAATAAAAATATTATAGTATGGATGGATATGTATACAGTATAGATTTACCTCGATACGAGACAACCTTTGAGCATATTTAGGATCCAGCATCATCTACTAGGTACTTAATCTATATATATAAAATTCAGAGTCCTGACTGACTGACTGTTATATCAACGCACAGCCTAAACCGCTGGCCCTAGAGACATGCAATTTGGAGGGTGTGTTCTTTGTGAAAAATAGGTATCCAATAAGAAAGGGTTTTTCGAAATTCCACCCCTAAGAGGGTAATTGGGGGAGGGTGAAATTTCACGCGGATGAGGTCGCGGGCTGAAGATAGTGACATATACAGCAGTCTTGCCTTAAGAGCCAAATGGTACAAAGATGAAATAACTTTTCAAACTTGTTTCAGTTTACCTCGCAAACGTCATAAGCTGTATACCTACCTACTTAACCGTCACAAAGATATGTACTTAATATAAGTAGGTCACAAGTTTAAATGGATTTAGTTAATAGCCTGTGTAAGTACCTGCTTTTAAAACTTCTACCGATAGTAACTGGATACTGTGGAATATTAGATTGTATCGATTTTCAGTGAATATGTGTTTTACTGTCTTGTGTATGGAGTACACAGATAATTTCTATGATAGAATAGGTACTTACTTTGTACTGAAGTATTGAATCAAGAAGATGTAGGTAGAGGCTTGGCTCATCGCCGCAAGATTGCCTGTCGGTCTTCTACAGACTGTACTTCGGTGAGTGTGCCCAAGAACTCCACGACCTCATTCCACCGGCCCCCTTCTACCTTCGGACATCCAGACGCACTGCAAGTTACCATTCCTACCTGGTTGCTATTCCACCAATTCGCACTGAGCGTTTGCAAATGTCCTTTATAACGCGCACAGCAAAAGAGTGGAACTCTCTACCTGCGTCTGTTTTTCCGAGCGCATACAACCCGAATCTCTTCAAAGTGAGAGTGAACAGGGTTTTTCTGGGTTAGCTCGCTCCATCGTCGACTTTGTCTCTGTCACCTTTGACCTAGACTAGAGTCAAGAGCAAGCCCATTTCAAATAATAAAAAAATGAAGTATAGAGTGAGTTTTGCAGTTTACTTCGAACCTAACGCGAGTGACTGCACACAATTCTATAGCAAACTTATTTTTTTTTTTTAAGTAAATGATGGCATTCATCATAATTTAGAAGATAACACTATTGCACGTGGAAGGTTAGATATAAACCCTTTATATCTTAAAACCGCTGCTTAAAAAATGTGGTGACACTGACGATTTAACGACTAATTAATGACGCAAAAAAGGGCATTTACTCATTTTGTGGAGTAAAAAAAATCGGCCCAGGCGTTTGGTCTGTATAGTGCTTCAAAGGAACAAACATACATACATAGGCTGATAAACACATTACCACTCCTTTGCGTTGCGCAGTCGGGTAAAAAAAAAAAACCGAGTGTGCTTATGACCACACGACTGAAGTGAAACTTCAAACGTATTTGGCTATGAGAGGAAGAGAGAAAGAAAATGTGCGCGCGCACTGCTTTCTCTTGCTTATATCCCCCACTCAACTCCCGTTCGCCTCGCTCGTAGCCCTTAGACATGGGTCGTACTTGCAAAATCGAGTACCAGGGCTTCCAAGTACGTCCACCTTAAGAAACCAGGGCCTAAAACCAGGCCTAAAACTTTCAAGTATTTTCTATCTGCATCGAAAACTGATCCATAACTTCATACAAATAAGAAGTACAATCGCGTTATCAAACAAAAGCCCTGTTGGAAGTAAAAAGTACTTGCATAGGAAATTGATCCGTGAATTCCTATAAATAAGGAGCACAATCGCGTTTACAAATAAATACTTTTACAAACCATTAAAGTAAAAATACTTGCATACGAAATTGTTCCGTAGACTCTTACCACACCTCGGACACTCCATACAACGCTCGCAAAATAATTACCTATTACTACTACATAAACAAATGACGTTTGTATACGTGCAAATGTGTGCGTGAAATCTAGTAGCGTAAAAAAAAATGGCGCGGAAAGCAGTTTGTGTCGGGGAACCGAACGACGTCGGCGGCGGCGCTGCCCGAACGTGTGCATTATTATGAAGTGACCATGTAGTTCAATTGTTTATTTATATAGTCGGGTTCGTAATGAAATAAAAACACTAAAATAGTTTAGTTTAAATGACTTATCTGTAAATAATGGGTTATTAAATCGCATGTTATTAAAAATGCGAAATCATACAAACAGTATATGTAAATACGAATTCGGAAAAGCATCACAATATCCAACCATCGTGATTAAAACTCAAATAAAACTTTTAAATCGCATAATTGTGTGTCAGCAATACAGCGCTGCGGTTCGCGAGCGCCCTTGCTAAAGAGTCGGCGACGAATACCTCGAAGTGCGGGGTGAGGTGCGGTATCTGATATGAGGGCGAGGAAGGGAGTGTCCTTTCTGTACGTAGTACTATTAAGTAATCTGTGCTCTTACTGATAAGGAGTATGATCGCATTTGCGAAAACAAACGCGGTTGTTGAACTATTTGAGTACCTACGTACTCGAGCGTCGAGGCACAACGGAGCGAGATACTTTCAAGTATTTTCTATCTGCATAGAAAACTGATCCATATCTTCATACAGATAAGAAATACAATCGCGTATTCAAAAGCCCCGTTGGAAGTAAAACTACTTGCATAGGAAATTGATCAATGACTTCGAATAAATAAGGAGCAAAATCGCGTTTACAAATAAATACTTGCAAACCATTAAAAAAAAAAAAATTTTTAAGAAAAAAAAAACCGACTTCCAAAAAAAACACTACAAAGTGAAAAATATCTTTAATTTCGGAAGTCGGTGGCAAAAAACTAAAATAAATATCCAAAGACACCGACTTCCGAAATTAAAGTTAATTTTCACTTTGTAAAGTTTTTTTTGGAAGTCGGTTTTTTTTTTCTTAAAAGTTTTTATTTCACGCTTTTTAGTGGGTCTGCTTATAATTTATCTAAGTTACAATAGCCTAGTGATCATCGCCTTTTACAAACAAAATATTGCTTTTCCCGACACAGGGAAGTTAATTGTTGAGGAGTTCTCCAGATCCACCATCAGCTCCGTATCACCATTCACATTGTGACGAGCATAAATTGCTTAGCAACCATATTAAAGTAATCGAATCGCAACCCGTGAAATACTTAGATATTATTGAGTAGTTCCGGTGGCCATCTGTGGTCTTCATCATCAGTTCCACATCACCAAATAGTGCTTTCCGAGAGCAAATGCACGAGTTACTTTAAAAAATACCCAAATCGCTATAGGTGTGCCTATAATATTTGAAGAGTTCCTTCGATTTCTCCAGGATCCCATCATCAAATCCTGCCCTGATGTTTTTAGACTAGATGCTGATAATCCTGGCTGCAGCATCAGGCCAGACTTGTCAACATTGCATTGAACTTAAAATTTAGTCCTGTTTAAAATGAGCCCAAACACGACTACGGTGCTGTAATTTCAAGGTTGGTACTTTTTCTAATGCTCCTGGCTTCAGCATCAGGTCTTTATGTACTTCGGTGTTCCTCATTAACAGTACGTTTATCCACACATCGAGCCCTTTTCAATGAGCCTTAACACGATATATCTGCTGTTAGTTGTCGAGGAGTTAGGTACTCTGCAGACTATCCTGACTGCAGCATCAGGTCATGACTTGATGATCATGAGACCAAATGTGGCAAATGCCCTATCAAACATCAAAACAATTTACTAAAACAGTCCTTGCCTGGTCGAGTAACTTCTTACTGTTAAGGAGTTGTAACTTCCATCATCAGTCCAGCTACCTGAGATGGTGACAACCATACGCAAATACACAAGATACTTCGTAAAATATGCGAAAAACAATAAGTGAGCCTATAAAATTTAAAGGTCTCTAAGATCACATCATCAGATCCTAACTTGGTGACAGTGGGACCACCTCAAAACTATCTACTTTGGAACAAAAAAAGAATTTTGAAAATCCGTCGACAATTGGCGGAGTATTCGATGAACAAACATACAAAAAAAAAACACAAACAGCCGAACATAGTACCTCCTCCTTTTTGTGAAGTCGGTAAAAAATACTTGCATACGAAATTGTTCCAAAAGGAGCATGATCGCATTTGCGAAAACTAACGCGGTTGAGTACCTACGTATTTGAGCGAGTAGCCGTATAAACTACTTAATAGTCTTGCAAGTATTTTGAGTCGGTACCTGGTGTGCGTACTTGGAAGCAAATACCTGGTGTAAAAACCCGGTCGCATATTTATGCGACCGGGACCGGGTTTTTCCACCAGGTATTTCCAGCTATTTTTTACGTACCTTCCCTACTTGCGATCACACGTTTTCGTAACGCATTCGCCAGTTTACTCCCCAAGTCAAGCGCGCCTAAAGAAGTTTCACTTCAAAAGTAAATGCGTTGGATAGGAGAGGTTTCCCAATAGCTTGAACTTCGTGGTCTGTCTAAATAAAATAGATGAAAATAAAAATAATTTAGTAATCACTGAATTCAGCTTACTCTACCTGGACCACGCAGCATAATGCTTCAAAAGTGACCGTTCTCTAGTGATATCATGCAGCATGCAGCGTCTAACTTTTATTACGTACCTTCTTTCGATTGAAGACAGAAGAGTTTAACTTGATTTTACAACGAATATGTACCAAAACACCGATAAAAAACATCAAGCCTGCATGGTTGGACAGATGTGCATAACTGTATTAGTACACCCCCTATTTTTCGTCAGTTATGTCAACCAAACACTACAAAGAAAAAAACCTTTCTAAAATCCAATAATTTCACTTAAAAACTTTACAGTTTCAAGTTCCAACGGCCAAACGGCCACCCCATTTATAATAGACCCAACATTCAGTTTAATTTAAAGCCATTTGCTGTAATTTAAGGCTAACACGTTCGCGTACAGTCGCGTGCAGAAGCCGCAAACGGAGGAATCTGGGGGAAGGGGGAGTGGGGGAGTCCTCCTGCTGCCCCCTCCCTCCCTGCCTCCGTGCGACGTCCTGTCACTGACAAATGGCCCGGAGGAGAGCTCGACCCCGACACCCTCTCCAGGCTGGTAGTGACGTTGAGGAGCACTTAGACAATTGTTTTGAATATTGTTGGTTCTTTATTCTGATAAGTAAAAGACATAATTTCTGATTCCTTCTTGCTGCAGGCATTATTAAAGCCAAATCTTGAGATAGCCTTCCTTACAGTACAGTATCGAACAGGTGTCACAGAATAAAATCTTCCTTGCTTTTACCTACCTTTATTACCCCTAAAAAATTCAAAAAGAGATTACGTATTTTTTTAATACAATAGACTGACAATGCGATGCATTTGTCAAAAGATAGATCCATTTTTCCGCCAGAAGCTATTTATTAAAGATACAAAAAACTCTTGCAAACTCTTCGGATTGTCGCCTGTCTGTGTTGGATGGCGAGTCTATTACCATTGACAATAATAATTGAGTGATTACATTGCTTTAGTCTTCTTACCATATCAATATCTACTTTACTTTCACACCTGCAGTCATTATAATTAGAACCACATCTGCACCAACATTCACACCAGGATCGTCGTTTTACTACCTATATTGGTATCGGCTTCCAGTCAAACCAGATGCAGCTGAATACCAATATTTTAAATGGAACGACAGCCTATCATAAGGCCAATTCTCGTAATTTAAAACTTTCAAAATCTAGTCGCAGTCTCATCTCGGCGACAAACAAATGTCATAAACTTGTCTAAATGTAGGGAAATTAGAAGTATTTTTGACAGAATGAGACTGAGATCAGACTGTAAATGTTCATAATATTACGAGAATTGCCCCCCTGACCTCCATAGCTCAGTTACTGGGTAATACGACACCATCTTTCATATATCCAACCTGAAAAATATGTCTTCAGCTGCTGTACTCCACCGCGTGCCGCCCTGAGGGGTGCTATAATTTCGTAGGACGGGCGTCGCCGCGCTTATCTCGGGCGCGGCTGCAGGCGCCGCTGCCAGCGCCTCTGCTTACTCGTACCCCCCTACCCTATTGTATCGGGAATTTTCGATAAACCACATTCTTAGTACAGTTATAAATCATGAAACGTGTTTGTGGTCTTTGTTTTCTCAATTGGTGTTAGGTTTTTCAGGATGTTTTTTTAAAAGGATGGTGTTTGTGTTGTTGTCTTGTACGGTTTGAGTGTTTAGCTTACCATCGAGTCTTTCCTTTGGGTGCACTAATTAGAAGTGGTGACTGCGACTTGCGCTTATCGTCGGACCAGTCTTTCCAAGGGGCATCGTATTACCCCGTAACTGGGTTGTGGAGAACAGATATATGCAGTCGCTCCAACGCAACCGTGTGCAGCTGAGTACCACTCTCCGGTTAGACTGGAAGCTGACGCCAACATAGTTGAGAAAAGGTTAGGTAAATGATGATGATGATGTGGTAGTGGCTACTGAGGCATAAAAGGGCACTGATGAAGATTTTCTACCTATAAGGTGTACGAGAAAGCAATACTTGTCAACGGATTTGTGTGCACTGTTGAAAGCTGGAAGCCTGCCCATTCTTTGACACATGGAACCAGTCTTGGACAGTGTACCAATAATGGACATATTCAAACCCAGATGCTAAAATTAACCAAACCCTAACTTTTATTTTACCATAGCCACATTTTTTATGAACTTTATGGATATCCGGACAAGATTTTTTTATTTTGACATTTGATGACCATATTGTTTCGATATTATCTACGGTCACGTGAGTGCAACTGAAACCGATTTAAAAAAAAAATCGTTTTATTAGAAGAATCGTAACGCAGGTACCCTTACTATATTGACATTTTCAAAACTTTACATTATATTGTGAATGCTTTTTGATTTATTTAATGATTCATCATTAATCTGAAGAGCATGTTTGCACAAAACCTCATCGCCAGTTCTCAAATAAGTATTTTTTTTTTAATGTGTTTATGACTGGAAACTTAAATGTGTCTTTACCCAATCATGGACAGCACTGTCCAACATTGGATTTTTGTGTTTCTCATATGTTTAGTTTTTATCTGGTTGTGTAAAGGGAGACTAGTCTTTTTATCTTAATAATTTGTAATTATCACATTCATACCCAATGATGGACAGCCCTGTCCATGATTGGGTGTTCATGACTGGTGATTTATAAAGTAACTTCCACTCTTTAACGCTACTTTCATATTACTACGGATAATATGGCACCCAAACGAGATTATTCACCAGATTTATCAACAATGTCTACACCGCCGCTTAGAACTCAAAAAACCCCCAGTGTGCCGCCTACTGCTGATGATTCCAACGCGGTTGCAGCCACAACCACGTCCAGTACACCGCTTAAAACCAATTTACCTTCCAATTTATCCACATCTACAACTACGACAATTGGTGACGTTCCGTCACCTTTTAAACGAGGCTTGTACTGGCCCGAACCAGAGACTCAGAGACTAAAAAACGCCGTATTAAGGAACGACTGCCGTCGGCTATTACCAGTGACCCCTACATAGAATACGTAAAAAAAAAAGAAAATAAAAAGAAAGAAAAGATAGAAGAATAAGAAAAACGTGCAAAAGAAAGAAAAGAAAAACAGTTATTACGAGAAAAACTAAAGCAAGAAAAGAAAATAACGAAAATGTTCTAGGCGTCCAAGTCTAGATAGTGTTCAACACTAGGTGTCCAAGACTAGATACTGTTTATGAATGGGTGTCCATTATAAGAATTTAACTGTTCATAATAGGTCCTTGATAAGGGGTCTTGCATTTTTAAAATATTTCAAAAATAAACTTTGGAGGAACTTACTGTGCCAAATATATCGATTATAAAAAGCATGTTTTATTTAAGGATATAACCTTTTCTTCCAATACCAAAAGAATAGAAGCAATAAATTCTAATAAACACCGTTTTCATTCTTAAACCGTCCATGATTGGTTCCTCTACCTACCTTACTAAGTCACATTTCACTACAGCCACAAAAAGCGAGATCTCTCTACGGTCTTATTTTTGCATGGAATCCCACGAAATAAACCACGTAGCAGCCATACCGAGCTCAAAAGGCGTAAAGGCGTCGCTATACACAAGCCAACGCCTAAGCTACGCATGTTAATGAAGGCGGGTTCGTCCACTGCGACGCACAGCCACGATACACACGGATACGTGGCTGGCAAACAAATGAATCGCGCAGCTAACGTGGCGAACCTCTCCGTGCATATCCTCCGCAGCAGTGGAACTGTGGAAGACATACTTAACGCTAACCTCCTTACGCCTGTAAGCTGAAATAAACACATTAATTCGTTGTCCGTCCGTCGGTTGTACGTGATAGTACGCGTGCGCGCGACATTGAGTAATGTCGCCGAACGTAACTAGTCTCTCAGAAACACCGCTATACCTATCTGCCTTACTTAGCTAAGCGTTTGAACGTCAGAGGGCAATGAAAAGTATATGTAGGGTACAACAGAATCCTTAGTTTTTATGTGCCAGAGGTATATCTGGAGTACATTTGGATCTTTTCAGAAAGCTGTCAGCTTTTTTTAGTTTTCTTTTAAGCCCCTGATTTATTGTTAGAGCTCTTCACATCACTACTTATAGCTAGAAATTTGTTTTTTGTTATATGGTGTCATCAGTTTTAATATTTAGCCATTGTTAATAGTAAAACCACTTTTCTTTCTACTCAGAAGGTTACTTGTATACATAGATGGTTTGAAATTATGAAACTATTTATCAATATTATCTTTTTTTTAAGCTAGCCTAATATTGCTGAGCAAATTCCTCCCTCAAATCTTTTCAGGCATCCTTTTCTAGAGCCTCCTCGGTCCAACCCTTGCGGTATGCGTCTAGGTCGTCCCGCCACCTCTTTCTGGGCCTGGCTCGGCCGTTATCATTAGTGTCCAAAATTTTTACTCAAATCTTCGGGGCATATTCTAAAATTTTCACTGTCTTAGTTAGGTTGCCTTAGTTTTATCTTACCTAGTCTAGAATGTTCTCTTTTTTAGAATATCCAAAATAATACCATCTTTTTATATTGCAAGGTGTCCATCGCCCATCCAATTTTCTTGGCACAACTTTCGCAATTCCGTACGACGCCGGATCTCAAATTCTACTACACAATAAATGGAATCGCAAACGAAATAAACCGACGTTTTTTATCTACGACAATAACTGTAAGAGCATATCATAAAGCAGCGATACAAATAGCTGATCTTGGTCATCACAGAAACCAAATCTCATCATTCAGAATCGCTGATGTGACCGAAAGAGGCGAATATGGTTCTGAATAAAACGACCAGTCTAGTCGAGGCTGTAAAAATACAGGCTGGATAAATAAAAATATAAGATATGGTATGGAAGTGGCGCGGGGCACAAGAAACTCGTGATCCTTTTGAATGTGTACTGTGGGGATATAGAAGGGGAGGAGTCGACTTGTGACTGGTTTTTTTTTCTGTTCTCAGGTGTGGAATTAAACTGGTAAAGATGACGTCTTCTGTGAAATCGATAAGAACTTCTAAATATAAACTAGAAGATGAAGTAAAATGAAAATCTTTTTCTTCGTTCATCACCAGCCTATAGCAGTCCACTGCTGGAGATAGGCCTTTCCAATTGCATGACATTCAGCTCGATTCTCGGCAATTCTCATCCAGTTGCTACCAGCCACCTTACATAGATCGTCGCTCCACCTAGCCTGAGGGCGTCCCACCTTACGTTGCGTTTTCTTCCTTAATTCTATGTATTTTATATACCTAATTCTCGTCTAATAATAATCGAGTAATCAGACTTTCCTTTCACGAAATGACACTAAGTTTATAGAATGGACTAAGAAAATCTGACTGTGATTGTGCACACTCTTTGAGGATTTTGTCACCTTATTAGAAACAATGATAAATCTTATTGACAGCAAAAAAAAATCTTCAAAAAATCTCTTTCAGAATATTCCTTACAATTCTTGACTACTCCACTTCTTTAGTCTCAGGGAGTGTTTCTTTGGCCGTAACAATCTGAGGCGGCGCCACGGGTCAGCGACGACCCCCCAGCTCCCCCCCTTATGTGTGTGTGTGTGTGCATATCATAGATAGGTACGTGAGAGGCAGAAAATTCGCCGTTTTGTACGTAGGTATAGACTTAGAGTATGCGATAGAATGTGCTGTGGGTGATAGCATAGTGACGTCAGGTGTGAATTTTGCGAGCTGAGTTCTAGTAAGACTTAAGGCGGAGGTTTCTGAAAACGGTCAAAAAGTTGTTTTTTTTGAAGCAGTGTATCTCTTAAGCCGTAAATATTTTGACCAAAAAAAAATATATTTTCAAGTCTTATTTTAATACAGTGATGGAATTCAAATCATAATTAAACATGCATTAATGCATCAAAAAAAATGTTCAAATACGCCTCTTCACGTCTTAAAAAGCAGTTTATCCCTTCATTAATTTTAATTATAATTAAAAATATAGGTACCATTAAATTTCTAATTCCAAACTGCATTCACTAATGGATTATTTATTATTAAACAATTTTTGTAAATAACTAATTGCTTCATATTTGCAATAAATTACCACCGTTGTGTCATCGCGCTTCTCTTTCTTTTCTATGCAGTCCGGCAGTGACCGCGCTTTAGGTCATGTAGTCGCCTTAAGTAGGAGAAGGTTATGGAATTATGCGATATACCACCCTATTTATAAGTTAAGTAATTATTAGCGCCTCATTAACTATACTTTCTTGTTTACGTTAACGTGTTTTGATTCCGTAGGAAGACTTTGGTGACTCACATATTATTTTGTTTAGTTGAAGGTGCTACAAGTTTGTGTCATGCGTTCAGGTCAGCAGCCTAATTGCGGAACGCCAAATCGTCAAATGATTCTGATCAATTGGCTTCATTTCTATCACAATTGGCTTCATTTTACGATTTTCGAATTGCGAAACTCTAGTTTATTATGAAACCAATTATGAACGTTATTAAGGCCCTGCGCAGAAACTAGAGTTTCGCAATTCGAAAATCGTAAAATGAAGCCAATTGTGATAGAAATGAAGCCAACTGATCAGAATCATTTGACGATTTGGCGTTCCGCAATTAGGCTGCTGGTAATTACTGCCTAATGATGTGAAAGATTGATAGATTTGTCTCCAAGTTTAGTTTTTTAGTTCCGCTCAGTCTTGAAGAGGCTATCAAAAAGTAATTATATATCTATCTTTTTGCGCGTGGCCAAAATCCGAACTAAAGTTGCAGTTTCTTTTTCTTTATTTTAAATATTTATTATGCACTTGCTTTTCAATATGCAATGGTGAAGGAAAACATCGGTGCATGTCCTAGAACCAAAAATTCGAAGACATGTGACATTTACCAACCCGCACTGGGCCCGCGTGGTAGATTACAGCCCACTGCCACCCACAGAGAGGAGACCTGTGTCCCAGCAGTGGGAACATTATAGACTAATTATGATGACGTTGACACTTGCTTGTCCAATTCACTTTGGATATTGGCAGAATGGTCGGCATTGGCTTTGCTAAAAAAGAAATAGAATAAAGCACTCTATTCATCAAAATTCCCTTGAAAACCTGTCGCATCTGCGTCAACATTGCTCTGTGTGCTAGAGACATGGTTCCTTTGTCCGGCTCGAGGGTGGTCAAGTTATTGGGACCGTGTTACCGCGCCTGCGACCTTTCGAGCCGTATCATTCATCCGAGGAGGTAAGCAGAGATGTAGCTTGACTCCATGTAGCTATTTATTGGAGAACTTTGTTGCGTGTTTTACATAAGTAATCGTTTGGAGATTTGAGGTTGATTGCAGAATTTGCTTTTTCGGTTGTCTCACTATTTTACTTTTGTTACGTGTAAAGTATATTGAGCTATCTAAGTACTTAGAAGTTGATAAAAACAGTATACATTATATCACACTAATATTATAAAGGCGAAAGTTTGTGAGTCGGTGTGTGTGTGTGTGTTTATATGTTTGTTCCTTCTTCACACTCAAACGGCTAGACCAATTTTGATAAAATTTTGTATGGGGGTAGCTGACACCCTGGATTAACATATAGGCTACTTTTCATCCCGATATATTCCCACGGGATCGAGTCTTATGCGGGTGAAACAGCGGGGCGCAGCTAGTCCAAACTTCCAAACTAATATTATAAATGCGAAAGTAACTCTGTCTGTCTGTCTGTCTTTTCTTCACGCCTAAACTACTGAACCGATTTGTGTAAAATTTGGTACAGACATAGTTTGGAACTTGAGAAAGGACATAGGATAGTTTTGATCCCGATATTCCCACGGGATCGAGACTTATGCGGGTGAAACCGCAGGGCGCAGCTAGTCTTAAATAAATTAAGAAAAAGAGCTGTCATTATTTGACAGTCGTTACGGGTCGTCAGAAGCCCGAAAATCTCAACCGAGATCTGACATCTGCCTAGCCTTTTCCCAACTATGTTGTGGTTGCCTTCCAGTTTAATCGGATGCAGCTGAATACCAGTATTTTACATGGAACGACTGCCTATCTGACCACCACAACCTGGTTACTGGGTAACACGATATAACTTGGTAAGACTGGTTGTGAAGCTTTTGGGATTTTGATGACCCGTATGTCCGTAACGACCGTCAAAGATCTACGAATGGCATCGACCAATGGCTTAACATGCTTTCCGAGGCACGGAGGGGTCTCGATATGTAAAAGATGGTCGTGGCAAGACTAGCTATAACCTTCGCTCGATCCGGCTGTTACCATTTAGCCACGGGCCCCTTGAACAAAGTTAGCCACCTTTCTTTACCTACAATATTTCTACCCAACAACTCTACTTGCAGACCGCCGTCATAATTGCTTTAAATTCTTCCTAAAACACTTTGTAATTCTCGCGCCCTAGTTTATAACTTCTCGTCATGAGGTCACCCTTGTAACGAAAAGTTCTGTTCTTGAAGATTTGAAACATTAAACTGTTTGCAGATTCCTAAATGAATCTGATTCATTAGTATTAATTACTACTGGTTGAAAAGTCGTCTGGTTTGCGTCTATTGCTTACTTATAAGAATACTAGCAGCGCCCCACGGTTTCACCCGCATAAGTCTCGATCCCGTGGGAATATCGGGATAAAAACTATTCTATGTCCATTCCCGGGACACAAACTATCTCTATACTAAATTTTATCTAAATTGGTTTAGCGGTTTAAGCACGAAGAGGTAACATACAGACAGACAGACACACTTTCGATTATTAAAATCGGTCCAGCCGTTCTTGAGTTTATAAATGGTATAACTAATCCGATCGACTTTGTTTTATTTATATAGATAGATAGATTTGTCCAATGGAGTGTCGAAAATCATCGTTCTTACTAGGAGATCATCAAAATTGTCAAAATCAACGGTGCCAATGATCGGCCATTCCGACACACCTTAGCTGACTTTGGCTCCAGCTCTTACCTTTCCTAATCCACTTTTGCTGACCGTGTTACCTTCCTCCCCTACTATATTAGAGGAACTATCTCTTCACCAGGCGTGCATAGCAAAAGCGATAGACAGAAAAATCAAAGACAAACTGAACCAGTATATTTTTTTATGAGAGTTATAGAATTTAGTGTCTCCTTTAAATAATTCAGAAACGCGACTGATACTTCTATAATAAGACATGAAGCCGCGGCTGTAATAGATGCTGGTCACGACGGATAACAAAGAGTTTGCATATGCAACAGCAGTAGAACAAGCAGCAATTAAATTGATTTGACCATAGTCATGTCCTCCTAGCAACAGTTTCATTTGACTAATGATGGCAACAGAGTGCAATATAATTAGCGTAAATATTTGGAAGATAATACAACATTTTCTAATTTTTGACTGGTTACAATAGTTCCTGTGTATACCGTGAAGGTTCTCTATTAACAATAACCAACTTAACCACTTTATTAGGGACATTTTGTTTTTAATATTGTGTGTCTTGGTGACGACGATAAAAGTTTTACTGGGTGGAAATATTTTATTATTGAGGTATTGAGGAGGGTGAGGTAAGGGGGTGGGGGGGCATACGGAGAACCGTATGCCCCCCCCACCCCCTTACCTCACCCTTTTTCAGTTGCTAGAAGATATTGCCTACAGGTGTCTTTAGGAGGAGTTTTCGAAAACCGGGTGTTATTCAGTCAGTTTTTTAAGGTGTTACTAATATTCATAGGTACAGATACATTATCATCATCATAATCACCTTATAGCAGTCCACTGCTGGACATAGGCCCCTCTTATTGCACGCCATTCAACTTGATTTTCGGCAACTCTCATCCAGCTGCTACCAGCCATCCTGCGAAGATCGTCGCTCCACCTAGCCTGAGGGCGTCCCACGTTACGTTTGCCGAGTCGCGGTCTCCACTCAAGAACACGTCTACCCCAACGGTCATCGGTTCTACGGCTAATATGGCCGGCTCATTGACACTTCAGCTTTCTAATTCTGTGAGCTATGTCGACATACATCATAATTATGCAATATACCTAATGTTGACTGGCTGGTGGTAAGTACTTGTTTTTTTAACCTCTATTGTTCCATTGGTGGACAAAGGTCCATAGCTTTCTAGGAATAGGATTCTCACTGTAGGTACGTTTTTATCGTTTCCTGTGGAGTTGGGACTTTTTGAATCGTTTAAAGCCGGGATCGGTGACAGTAGTTAGAACTAATATGTAATTATATTTTAATGAATTTAAATGATATACCTATTTAACATTCTATTATGACATTGCATCTTAATGAATTTTATTGACATACATTTCTTTGAATTGAATTTATATTAAAGGAACTAATATTAAGTTAAATTGTTATAATTCAATATTAAGACTAATAATGTGGAATGTCATTTTTTTTTTTCTCTATTTTTCTGGCTTTACGTTGATTAGGTACTTAATTTTGTGTTACATTTATTGTTATTTTTAATTTTTAAGACCACTGTTCGACACAAATGTAAATTTGTTGTTGAATAAATAATAAAAAATAAAAAACCCATTTATTTTCAGTTATGATTCGAGATACACCCACAGGTTTTAAAACTGACACAAAATACCTGATAGGTATCAATTGCAAAGACACCACCCGTAGGTAATACTATTACCTACCTAAGTACCTACCAATTCTCTATGAACACCTTTATTTGAAAAAAAAAAATTTAAGTAAACCTTATTTCTTACTAAAGGTGTAATTCTCCCTGAAACAATTACCTAACACATAGGTACATATGATACTAAAACACCAATAGTTTTTTAGGATCATTATTTGTTTTTTCAGGCTGTCTATGTGCCAACCAAACCAATATTAATGCACTTTGATATGTAAAGACGCCAGCACATCAAGCTACCCGAAACTGTCAAATTTTCCCAAACAACTTTGAACCTTATAAATTAGCGATAAAGTTAAAAATGTATTAAAGAAATTTGACAGATTGTAGTAGCACACGTAGTGTTCACAAAACACAGGAAACAAAAAACTATCACACAAGTAAGTAAATACAAAAAAAAAACCAAAATAACAACGGACATAAAGGCTATCACACACTAGCAGCAAGCCCGGATTTTAATACAACACGGGCGGGCGTAAAAGGCGGGCGTAGAAGGGGGTATTATTACACCTACGCGGGGTGCGTATCTCGGCTATTTTCCGGATAATTTCCCACAGACTCCTGTGGGCAAGAGACCGTGCTAAAGACAGGGGGATGCGGGATACGTCGGCCTCGGGTGACGTCAGATATACAGTATACACTTAGCTATAAAGTTTAGATTATTATTATGTAGGTTATATTATGTTTAGTTAAAAAGATGAAGGATGAGTTCGTGTGTCGTGTTCGTTAAGCGATAGCGTTTTGCGTTTTTTGTACATTTTCAGGCCGAAGTTTTAGATAAAGATATATTTATTGCATAAGTAATTGTGTACAGTTCGACACAACTTAGATGTAGCATCGACAAAATTCGTAAAACCGATCACATCCGAACTAAGTGCGCCTTCAAAATCACCAATCTTTATTACTACTTTAGGAAAAATTGATCAATTTTTCCTAAAGTAGTAATAAAGATTTACGAATACGAATTATGAATTACGAACGTTTTACGAATTTTGCCGATGCTACATCTAAGTTGTGTCGAACTGTACATTAATATCATATTCATTACATTTTTTTTCAACAGTCTACCCAAGTCGGATATGCAATATTATTTTAAGAAAATTATTAGAAAAAAAAATGACAAACAATTATAGATACAAATTACTTACAAACATTATTTTTTACCAAAAAACTCATGCATTTGATAGTGTAACTAGCTTCTGCCCGCGACTTCGTCCGCGTGAAAAATCACCCTTCCCCCATTCACCCTCTTAGGGGTGGAATTTCGAAAAATCCTTTCTTAGTGGATGCCTACTCTTCACAAAGAACACACCCTCCAAATTTCATGTCTCTAGGACCAGCGGTTTAGGCTGTGCGTTGATATATCAGTCAGTCAGTCAGGACTTTGAATTTTATTTTGATAGTGTAATCCAAACTAATATTATAAATGCGAAAGTAACTCTGTCTGTCTGTCTGTCTTTTCTTCACGCCTAAACCACTGAACCGATTTCGATGAAATTTGGTATAGAGATAGTTTGAGTCCCGGGAAAGGACATAGGATAGTTTTTATCCCGATATTCCCACGGGATCGCAAGGTTACGCGGGAGAAACCGCGGGGCGCAGCTAGTAACATTAATACGACTGCCTCATCGGTGTAGTGGTCGCACTACTGAGCATGAGGTCTTGGGTTCGAATCGGGTTGGTCGGGCAAATTGTTATTGCGTTTTCCATCTGGAATTTCTTAGTAGTCAACCCGAAGTCTGGATTTCTACCCGGTTGATGGCCATAGGCTCGCTCCCTATTACATGGGACTTAGGTATACATAACTGGCGAAATGTGGGTGTACTATAGGTAGGTACTACTCTGCCTGACTCTTCGAGGATTACAAGCGTGATGTTATGTTATGTATGTAATAAAATTAAAAGGCTATATGGATTTCATTATGTGCTTTGGTTATTGAACTAAGATTATAACACAAAAGGTTAAAATGGTTTTGTTAGTTTGCAACACCAACTATCTATTTTCCACAAAAAAAAAATACAATTAGATAAGATAAGATAATCATTTATTTGCCCAAACATGAGTACAATACATACAACACAAATTGTCAGCATGCAAGAGATGTTAAAAGTAGGGATAACACAAATCATCACGTTTTCCTGAAAAATTGGCATTCAAATATTAATTTTAAGTATAATGTCATTCAAAATAAATGTCATGTTAATAATTATGAGAACATTAAAAATATAATAGATAATTAAATTAGTAAACATGGTCAAAATCTCTCATCGAAAAATTCATTTAAATTAGGCTTTATCTGCTAGGAAATTTCTAACAGTCTTTTTAAACGCTACGTCAGTTAACTGCTTCCAGATTTTAGGTAGTTTATTATATATTTTTGGAGCCATGCAAAAGACACTTAGGTAAATGTCTCTCATAAGTTAACACCGTATCGCATTCTCCAAGAAACATATTTTTATTTACACCCCAACAACAACCCTAGTTTACATTACAAGTCTCGAATCACCAACTAAAGGACGGTCTATACAATTGGGCCTTTTTTTTCCAACGTCGAAATCCCAATTCGAGAAAC
This sequence comes from Amphipoea lucens, assembly GCA_947508005.1. Taxonomy (NCBI): domain Eukaryota; kingdom Metazoa; phylum Arthropoda; class Insecta; order Lepidoptera; family Noctuidae; genus Amphipoea; species Amphipoea lucens. Next base: position 4,828,964 of record OX382376.1, on the reverse strand, counting down.
TAGTTTCCTTCCAAATGACGAATTAATCTCTTGAAAGTTGCTGGCCGGATATTTTTTTTGAATGTTTTCTGAAGTAGCGACTCGGAACAGATTGTTGTGACATTTCGGTAGTTAGTAAAGATACGTCCATTTTGTGTACGATTCTACTAGGGTTAGTGAAGATACACTAATATTTTATGTCATTTGATTTGACTACCGAGGTGACGATTAATAGAGAAGTATGGAAGAAAAAGACATGTTGCGCCGACCACAGAGCATGGCCGACCCCAAATAAAATGAGATAATAGCGAGAATGATGATGAATTTGACTGACAAGACTTACCCCTGACAATGTTTAAAAAAATACTTTTCTAACTATTACTTTTCAAAAGATATTATACCATTAAGGACTATTTAGAAGACAAACAAATAGAAGCCGTAATTTGCCAGCTAGATTAATTGACGTCGCTGACTGTGAATATATTTGCACGCCATGTTGGCAGGATATGCTGAAACAAACTTACTGTAACACCTAACATGTACCATATTCTAGCAAATAAATATTTTTGATTTGATTTGAAATGTGTGGCTGTTGTTTATAAGTAGGAGTGGCAGCAGTTATAGAGATATCGCTTGTTGTATAAATAGACCACATGTAACCTGCGGTAACAATTCAGTTTCCAAATATGTAAATAAATAATGTGTTTTTGGAATTATAACTTCAATACATACATAATAATGCTATGCTCGGAGTCTCTTTGAAGGATAAAACCTGGAATGAAATTATCTGGAAAAGAACCGGAGTTACCGACATAGCTTGCAGAGTAAGTAAACTGAAGTGGCAGTGGGCTGGCCATGCTTGTCGAAGGACCGATGGCCGGTGGAGTAGACAAGTCATAGAGTGAGACCGCGTACCGGCAAGCGTAGTGTGAGACGCCCCCCAGCTAGATGGACGGACGACCTAAAGAAGGTGGCTGGGGCAGACTGGATACGGAAGGCGGAGGACAGGGTGTTGTGACGCAGTCTGGGAGAGGCCTATGTCCAACAGTGGACTGCGATAGGCTGAGTTGATTGATTGACATACATAAACTTCAAAAAATCTTTATTAATTGGTATAGGTTATACCCAAATCTATTACCTATCGTCACAAATAATCCCTTAACCTTATGGTTAATTCGTTAACAAAAACTAAGGAGTTGTCTAACAGTGTGCATGCATCTTTACAATAAAATTTTTAGGCACAGAGTTGCAGCAATTTTGTTAAATTTTTACCGAATTTGGACGCATGGAGTGCTCCTTAAACTTTCTAAAATAACTACGAGACGAAAGCGACGGGTTGGTACCTTAGCCACAGAATACTTAAGAGCCTATACTACCTCAAATGGCTTAGCGTGATCCTCCGTTATGTCGAAAATACTGCACCATTAATTTTGAAATAAATATATGGTAAAGTTGAGCATTAATGCTAAGTCTCATGTTAGACGAAAACACGATTCCATAACATTTTCTCGATAGAAAATAAATCCAAAGTTATCTCTAACCCGAACAATAAACCGCTGGTATTCAAAAAATACTTCAAATTAGATCATGAAACTTTGCATACTAACTGAACTTACTTTAAAGCAGGTCTTATGCTATTTAATTTTTTATAATTACCATTATTTTCACTGTAAAAAGCAAATACCTAAACTATTGGCGCTGCCTGCCGCCCAGCACCGCACTCTGTCTCGCTCTCACTCAGTCTGCGAGCAGTATCGTATGAGCGAGATAAAGAGTGAATTTTAGCTGAGGTAGTATAGGCTCTTAATAGTAGTAGTACTATTAAGTATTCTGTGGCTAAGGTAAAGGACGTAGGTTCTTAGCTGTGGATCGCTAAGCTGGATAAAAACTATATTATGAATGCAAATTTTGGAGGTGCTGGAAGGGCTCGTGTCTAAATAATAACAGCACAGGTCTTCAAGGATAGCAACGCTTGCCGAGGTCAGCCCCTGTATGGGTGACCATCCATTAGATACATACCGAAGTCTGAGACCCTACGTGCTTTGGAAAGCACGTTATGCAGTTGGTCTATCGTTCGTAGGTCTTTGACAGTAGGTACGGGTAGTCAGAAGGGGTATGTAATATATGGCATAATAACAGATAGTATAGGTAATATCATTTAAAATAACGTTCACATGATATAATTTTCATATGGTATAAAAATGTATTAATTTCATGTGGTCGAATGTTATCACACTTCACACTAATATTATAAAGGCGAAAGTTTGTGAGTGTGTGTGTGTGTGTTCATATGTTTGTTACTTCTTCACGCTCAAACGGCTGGACCAATTTTGATAAAATTTTGCATGGAGGTAGCTGACACCCTGGATTAACATATAGGCTACTTTTTATCCCGATATTCCCACGGAGTCGACATTTACGCGGGTGAAACCGCGAGGCGATTTCATATAACCTTCTTTTGCTCTAATAACATTTAGTGTAACGTTCATTACTCTTTTTTATATGACGTTCAGAATCACGAAAGTCTGACAATCAGTCTTGCCAAGGGGTATTGTGTTGCCCAGTAACTGGGTTGTGGAGGCTAGATAGGCAGTCGCTCTACATAAAATACTGGTTTTCAGCTGCATTCAGTTAGACTGGAAGCCGACCAAGTTCAAGCTGTCATGTTTACCGCAAATGAACGTATATTTTCTTTCTTTTTTTTCTAGTTAACTAAGTTCTACTCAACAATACCCGTTAGATACAAAAATACACAGCATTTTAATCCCTTAAACGTTCAAATGGACATTTCATTTTAATCCTGCGTTCGTCATTTGTGCGTTACCTGAGCAACCGAATTGCAATGACGCAAATCGCATGACATATTGGCTAGCGGCGCAGAAACTTGTGCGCAGATTTAAAAGCTGCCGCCTCATTATTTCCCTATTGGATTGCCATAATCTGCAAAAAATATACAATGCAAACTTCTGGCAGTGAAGCAATTACGTATTTAAACGTTTCTTAAAACTCTGCTTGCTCAAGTGTAAAATGTCAAAGATTTTTTTTAGGATTGACTGGCAATTGAGTCCAGGTAGGCAGATGATACAATTATCGAGGTAAATAGGTGCTTCAAAGGATCACTAGCGGTCACACGGGACTTGGTAGGTTTCTTTAATCCTATATTATTAGCAAATTGCTGTTGTTATAAGTAGACTAATATTTGGCACCAGTGAAGTGGTGGCAAAAGCATAAAAATAAGTAAGTAACTAAATTAGCTGAATGGAGTTGTTCAGTACAATGCTTCTAAATAATTACATGTAGCATAATAACTCAAACTCAAAGCATTTATTTCAATTAAACCATGTCCAGGCACTTTTGAATTGTCAAAATTAAAAAAAAAAATAACAGCATAATAAGCCCATAATGTTCCCACTGCTGAGACACAGGTCTCCTCTCTTCAAGAGGGAGTGGGTTTTTATCTACCACGCGGGCCCAGTGCGGGTTGGTGGATATTACATGTCTTTGAATTTTTGGTTCTAGGTTCTTAACGATGTTTTCCTTCACCGTTTTGAGAGCAGTGATGATGAAATTACACAGAAAAACAGAAATAAACAGAAAATTTTCAACAGAAATAAACTTTTCATTTCTCATACTCGGAAAGTAGTGTTTGTTTGGGTCCAAATAGCAGGTGGAAGACGCTGCTTCCCACCACAGGGCGGGAAAGACTCATAGTAATTACTTCCCTCTTTAGGGTGGGAATGAATTTTAAAAATAGAACTGTAGTCAGCTACGAAATTTTTTACATAAATTAAGAAAAATGCTGCAGTCTTGTGAGTGTATAAACAGCCAGTGTGAATTAAAAAAAAAAACTATTAAGCGGGACAGCTGACGCGGTGTGTTCCATATTTAAAATAAAAAAAGACAATAGTATTATTTGGCGGGATACTTACCCTGTAAGCTGTACCGAAATTCAAAAACTTTGCATGTTATTGTTATCAATTTTAGAAAAACTACTACTTTTTACTTTCCTTATATTCGAAATGAAAAGTAGAGTGTTTAACACGGGTGAAAGTCATCAATTCCTACTCGGGCTATAGCCGCCCTCGCTGCGCTCGGGCGTCTAAATGCCTCGTATAGGAATTGATTCCTTTCGACCCTTGCATAACAATCTACTATATTAAAAAAACATGAATTCAGCAAACCTTCAAAATAGGTCAAAAACATAAATAAAACAATCGTCCATGAGTTGACAAAATGTCGAAACAGCAAGAAAAAACATGAACATACGAGAACATTCTTAAGAAAAAATAAAAAAAAGATAACCTAAAAAGAACGGCAGACATTTAAATAAAGAGCATCGGAGCGCGTTGGCGCCAACGTTCCGCGCTTTATTTTTTTTTTAGAGAGACCACGATTCAATTTGCTGAGGATCAAGCATGGAGGTCATAATGTCAGATTGTATGCCGCTAATTAACTAGGGTGCCGGCCATTTATGAAACAAAATAAAATATTAAGGGCTGATTTTTCCAACGCTAGATAATTTCATCAAAGGAATAATTTTGAAATGTTGACAGTTCCATGCAAAACTGTCAGACGTCAATTTTATTTCTCGAATAAAAATTATCTGACGATTGAAAAATCAGCTCTTAATAAAGTAATAATAACACTAAAAGTGACACTTACTGTTACAAACAATAGCTTTTATTTTGACATTTCAACAACATTCATCGCGTTATTTACGTTGCGCGTTGTTGACACATTTTTCGCAATATCCTTCAAAATGACATTAATGAAAAAGCTGAAGTCATAGCGTAGTAAGTAGGTTTACACGAACACTTTTACACGACAGGAAGGCGGGAAATCAAGTCTGGACATAAAGTAGAATTTTATTACACAAAAGAAATTCAACACAGGTTCAGAATCATTTATTGAATCCAGAATGATTTATTTTCTGTAAGTAGGTTTGTACAAACACTTTTACACGTAAATTATATTTTTTTTAAGCTAGATGAGGTCGGCGTTTCCTATCTGACTACTCAGAGAAGAAAGGCAGAAACAAACTCAGAGGTCACAGTCTCTTTTAAAGTCCAAACAAAATCTTGGTCAGATCATGTGAATTTATGGATGTATGAAAGACTAGATGAGTTCGGTGTTTCCTATCTTAGTTGGATAGAAAATTCTGACAGTATCTTGGTAAGGTCACGTGAGAACCATGTAGATTAGTGTCAGATATGGTAACGCCATTTTTTTTTGTTTGCATTTGCAATCAGTGCATTCACTTTTAGCAGATGTGTTGCATGCTTCTCTCATTCAGAGTGTGTCCTCCAGAGAGAACATCTACTCATAATTCTCTACACTATAGGATGTCTTTTCTTTTAACCGGTCAAGCGGCGCGCGTCGCCCATTGGCGACGAAACAATAGAAAATCAATTGTGTCTCATTAGCGGAGCTTGACATTAAGGCGTTTAACATAGCCGGATATTGTGAGCTATCGTGTAAGAATAAAGACATAATAATCCAAATAATTTTTGGGATGCATGAAGAAGCCTTCTCGTGCAGCGCAGTTTGTTCAGCCAGTAACGCAACTGAACCGAGCGCTTGGCGCATCCTGGACAGTCACACCCAACACCTTATTAGACTGACTAATTCTTCCCTTGCGGTGGTAGGGCTAACGCCCGTCTGGTTTGCGACAACCCTCCCACCGGAGTCCTGCGTCAAGCAGCCTGCTGTGTTTCGCCGATGCGTGGGAGTTCCAGTGCCTTAGGCATCTTCTGGGCACGCTCGTTCCATCATAGACTTCATCCATCGCTTTCCATCAGGCGTGATCGAGGTCAAGAGCGGGCCCAGTCAGCAATAAAAATCAAACTGTACAAAGATATTTCGGTAAATACTTTCGATTTCTTGATAGCCGGCGACAGCGTATGAGTTACGAATTACGATATAGCGGATGCTGGAGTGGTGATACAGCGCAGCGGGGCGCCGCGTGCCGGTGGACCACCCGACTGCATGGGGCTGGCGCTACCGCCTGAACCGTGGGGCAACATTCACAGACTTAAGTAGAGTCCGACTGAATTGCGTTTTTGGTTTTCGGCCGAAATATCCATTTTCGGTAGATAATATTAGATGAGTCCGCAAAACATTAATTAATTGAGTGATAACATTTTTATAAAAATAAAATTAGCAATTGATTTTAATATTCTATATCCCATAGATACCCGGTGTATCCACGGATAATGAATTTTGTATGATTTATGTTTCTTTCTTTCTGTTTTTTGTATGATATTGTTTAGATTTGACGTCATCACGTCTGAGTTTCGCTAGCTAATTTAATTTAACCCTAAGTATATTAGTAGTAGTAGTTATATGGTGTACATAATAAAGAGTATTCTATTCTAATCTATTCTAAGTAACAAACACTCTACTCTCTGTACTCTAACAAATGCTCTATGATAATTTTGCCAACTGGGGCATATGCGTTCACAAACACGTTGCTACAAATTAACTGGACAAATCCAAAGGTGAGAGCGATAGTGACCCAGTGGTTTTGGCCCAAACTTACCTACGAGTTGTAGGTCGTGAGTTGGAACCCAGGTAGGTACTTTACTTTGTGTATTTAAATTCATCACCGCTGCTCTCAAGCGGTGAAGGAAAACGTCGCGAGGAAACCGGCGTATCCTAGAACCAAGAAATCGAAGACATATGTGACATCCCACTGCGTTTCACAAAGAGGAGGCCTGTGTCCCAGCAGTGCTGATTATGATCATGATGATCCCACGATGGAAAGGGGATGGCTCATGGCTGTTCTTACTCAGGAGTAATTATCCTGAGGTTCGGTTAGATTTGAGCAAAGTTTAGTCACGATAGGCGCCGACAGGTTACGTATGAGTTATGTTATCTCAGTGTGTTGGGATAACGCAGCAGGAGTTCTTTTAATACTGGACCACCCGACTATGCAGGGCTGTCAACCATATACTTTATCAAAATTTTAAATTCGTTCATTGAGTGACAGATAATGCACTCCCCTAAACCACTGTGTCTGGAAGCAAGAAATTTTGTACAGACAGCCAGCACATCAAGCTACCCGAAACTGTAAAATTTTCCGAATCAACTTTGAACCTTATGCTTTAGCGATAAAGTAGAAAATCTTTTAAAGAAATTTGACAGATTGTAGAACCTTGATGTGCTGGCGTCTGTACAAGGGTTCCTCATATAGAAAAAGTGAGCATAAGGAAGAATTTTTAAAAATTCAGACGTTTTTAAAACTAGATGGACCGATGACCTTAAGAAGGTGGCTGGGACAGACTGGATGCGGAAGGCGGAGGACAGGGTGTTATGGCGCAGTCTAGGAGTGGTCTATGTCCAGCAGTGGACTGCGATAGACTAAGTTGATTGAAAGTGGTTGAATAGAGGATGAAAGTTTTTATGGAAGGTCGTAATTTTCGCCGATGAGAAATCCTATCGGGCATACAGATTGCCTTAATAATAAGACCATTCCTTTTAATACAGATGTGGCGATTGGATTTTTGCATTGTGTTAATTTTAACCAATAACGGTCCGAAAAATTATAGGAATCAGCCATAAGTTTGATATCAAAAACGATAGAAACAATAAACGTTGCCCTTCATTTGTTTCTCTTCTGTATGGTGTGTTGCCTTAGAAATATTTTGATCGATGAATTATCACCCGAGCCCTGAAGGCCAATTCTACTAATTAATGTGCAATGTGAAAAACACGAGACTGGAATGCGATGACACTGTGAATAGATCAAAAAATGGCATTCTGCTAACCTTAAAATTCGGTTTGTTCACATTCCGGTCGCAATATCATCGCAGTCTAGTCTCATAGCAGTCAACTTTGTTCTCGTTTACAAAATTAAACATATTTTCATGTTGGTTCAATGTACGCAGACGTTATTGTGATACTTTAATTTTTAGCAGCCTTATTATCTGATTTTTTTTATGTATTTATTAGTTTGCTTGATTAAGTGCATACTCATAGTATTTTCATTTCTTGTTTGTTATTATATATCTTTGAAAATACAAAATCATTAAAATAAATAATCGGCTAGAAAGTTAACATGGAACGTATTCGTAAACGCTACGCGCAAGCGCGACGCAAATGATTAAAGATGTCAAAAAGAGACGTCATTATATTTTACATTTGAGTGAGTTTATATCGAACGTTAAGGAATGAGAAAGACTAAAACTAGAACCTTTTCTATTATGGCCCGCCAAATAACGCCTCGCCAATTGGAGCTCCTCCTAGATTTTCTGAAGGAGCACCAGTCATTGGCGTTGGGCAAGGTGAGAGGCAGGGAGGGCAATGCCCTGTCCAAAAGGCTTTGGAGACATTTGTTGTTTTGTAAATAAAACGCTGAGTATAAAACAAAATCTTATTTAATAATAATATGTGCAAAATGAAAAATTAAATAGTGTTTTCTTTTAGGGCTTTGTTGACGCTGCCGCGCCGTGCTCCACGCAAGCGATGCGCCACGGGCCATTGTGTTTATTACCTTTTTAAGTTACTTACTTAATAAACAATATTAAATTATACTCAATCTTATTTATTGAACAATACCTATAAGGGGTTCGAGGCTAAGTAACAGCCACATGGGTCCATCGATCAAAGTTACGCATGTCACGCGCAGTCGGTCCGTGGATAAGTATCATCTGAATCCAACTGCTGGCACTTAGCTGAATCCAACTGGACGACAACCTCAACATAGTTGGTAATCAAAGAAAACATACATAAACTCACGCCATTTTCCCATGGGGTAAGCAGAAACTAAAGACAGATCTTTGCACACACTTTTTGCTTCGGCCACGTTCATACAGTCATACACGCACACTGGCTGCTAGAATATTTTTATGGGATGCATGTATTTCATCCATCCAGTCCTTCATTTTGCTTATCGCGGTAGGTATAGACGAGTGACAGAGGCCTGTCTAAATATCGAGTATCGGACGACCATCACCATCGGTACATAAGCACTGTAATATTATATAGAAAGGTACTATTACCGTGACATAAGTTCGACAGACAAGTTACCTACTCGACTTGGTAATGCATCACATTCGCGTTACTCTTACAACTAAGTACATAAATATTTATGTAATAAATAAATAATGTTGTATGGGTAAGGTACATTTAAATAATAAACTGATAAATGTTCGACTTGTGTATATAAAGGTAAAAAGAAAGCACAAATGTCCAAAAACTGATGAATGGATAACCCGCAGCGAATGAGTCAATCGATACTATGCAACTACTAATTTGCTATTCATTTACTGCGCATCGGTGTCAGCACAACATACAAATGATAAGTCCGCCTATGTACATTTATGTGCTTGAAGTATTAAATAAATAAATAATAATGATTGAGAAGCCCTAAAAAATTTTAGAAAACCTTTATCAGTGTGTGGGTTGGTTCCTTCTTAATTTATTGCCATGTCACAGTTTTAAAGAAAAAATAAAAAAACCTCATATTTCTGTTAAACATTTTACTGAATAATAAAAATAAGTAAATCTTAAATTCTTATTTATCCTTGTTATGAAAACTTGTAATAAACTAAACCAATACATGTACACAAGATGAAAAAATTAAGATTTCTTGTCATCATTGAATTTATTTTTTTAATGCATTTCTTTTTTTATTACAATTTAAATGTTAATGATGTTCTTCAATATTATACTTGTATGTTACATAGAACAAATTATATTGTACATTACTGTAAATAAACTTTATTCAAAATAACAAATAATTACAATACAATTTAACTATTGTTGTAGGTACCTACACAAAATTTTGACAAAATCTGCTTTTTCTCAAAACTATCATTGTGTGGGTTTATTCCAATTTGCCTAAGTAGGTTGAAGTAATTTTATTAAGAAGTTTATTAAACAACACAGATTCAAAGACTTCTTAGATATTGAAAATAGAGTTATATCAACACGGAACCAAGTAATTCTTTGTAAAAATATAGGATTATGCCATTATTCATATTATGCAAACAAGAACCAACCCACCTGGTTCTACATAATTGATTAAAAATATTTTAAAAACAACCATGTGGAATGAAACATTTTTTAGATTGTCGGGTTACCTGGGACGTGGATCTTGTTAGTTTATTGAACAGCAGTGTTACATGGGTTGATATCCTTGTTATAGAAATGTTTTGTTCTGTTAAAATTGTCAGATCATTTTGATCTTTACAGGGTCGATAGAAGTTACATTTTTCAAAGCTTTCTATATCTCATCTTGATTTTGGCATGTGTGTGGATTGGTTGCTGTTTGCTTAAGTAGCTCCTACTGACATAAAGTTACACTTAAAACAATAATTTATTGTGTGAAACAACATTACGGCTATCAGTGTTATCAAAAATCTTATCATGGTCTAACATGTTAATATCGAGAACAGAAAATGATTCCTTAGTACTATTTACACTATATACGGACATTTAGGGCAATTAGATCGTATGACACGTTAGCTCCACAACCATAACACTTCACTGAACTTTTATCGGTTATATCTTTAATATTTTTGCAAGAGTTGCGAGTATGTCCGACGTCACGTTAATAAACTTTACACAAAATAGCCATTTCCATTTTCCAGACGAGTTTTTGCTATTGTTTACACAGTCGGCAGGGGCTAAGCACTAATCATAGCGCTCGACGACGCAGTAGGTATGTCTGCCGGCGCACTCGTCGCGGAGGCCGAGATATGCGAAAGCGCGCGCGGGCGGCGCGGGCGACACAGGCCGGGGCAGCGCTAGCGGCGCGGCCGTGCGCGTCTTTCTAGTTTTCTTTTCTACACTTCGGACAGTGACTCCTTTATGTTTAGCGCCTTCTCAACGAACATAGATCTAGGTTGTAAAAGGATCCACGGGTCAACGTTTCCATATGCGTCGATGAGACGTCGACGTTGTTGGCCGACGTAGCCAACAGGCTCTGAACCAATTGACGGTTCGATTCCACTTGAACCTTGGCGACCGGCGACCGCTTCCAGAAACGACGCAGCGTCCCTTCCGATAGAGGCGCGGACGTCGGAGACGCCGGCGCGCCTCTCATGGTGTTGTCATCGTTGCCTGCTACTTTTACGGCGCGGCGGCGAGGCAATATTGTTTCACAAAAGTCAAGTAAACACGAGGAAACACTATTTATTTACGTTACGATGTGCACTAAAGTTCGGAGTGTCCACTAAGAATCCGTTTCTTTGTAAATAGGTACTTTGAGTTCGCGTCGTATCGGTCGCGTTGAAGCGCCCGCGCCAGTTGTACTTTGTACGGTGAATCAAATGAAATAAAGTTTTGCGGCATATTGATACACTATTAATCGTTCACACATTATAAAACACAGAAAATTCGAGTGAAACACTGAGACAGTGCAAAACTCGAGCCGTTTGCGATCGTGATTTCAGCCGGACTCAGACTGACGGGCGCGGAGAGGGATGCCGGGGAGCGACATGTGGGGCGTGGGCAGCGAGGGGCGCGCGCGGGAAGCGGGCGCGTGGATACACGTGCCACGTGTACAATATTTATTTTGTTATTAGCTCAGAACAATAATAAATAATAATTGTCCCGAGGTTATTAGGTAGTTATTGACTTGACGAGCTAATAGAGGCCCGCTCTGACAGAATATGCGTCGCACCAAATAGGAACACGATATTAAAAAAGCTATTTTATTCGAGGATCCGATAAACGGCGAGTTTACCCCGCCGCGGGGCAATTACGACCATTACTTATATCTTAATTATTAAAAAAGTTACAAATCTGAAACACAGTGCAAGATAAAGTTTGAAATAGTATGCATGCTATTTAATTTTATACGCATAAAACCACATAAAACTTTACAGAAGCTAAAATTATTAGTCACAGTTCGGTCTACAAATAATCTCATGCTGGCGTCAGTTTTAACGTTTTTATATTTAGTGGAATACTCTATATGTTTTTAGATGTCAATGATGTCATGGCGAAACTTTAGCAGAATACTCTATTGGTACACTTTTTGTTTTCGGTCTAGTCGCAATCTCATTGCAGTAAACGTCACATTTGACTACTTTTTTTGGTTTAGTAGAATACCTTTTGTGACATTTTGGAACTTTTGAGGCACTGCGACTTGAATGTGAACGTTTTTTAGTTAGTAGAATTGGCCTTCTGAACTGTCACACAACGGTCTAGTCACAAAACACCAAGTTAAACCATCGTCTAAGTAGCATCGTTCGTCCACAACTATAAAACGTTTCAAATCTTTGACACCCCTATTTCAATATAACTTAGTAGCTTTTCTCAAATCGGTTATAATTTTATAGATCCTCAGATAACGTATAATTAAAACTACCTTAAAGAGGCGCCGAATAATTTTATATTCAAAGGATTGACATAGACTTCCCCGGAATAAGACTTGTTAGAAATAGTATAGGGAACATTAATTGATGACACCAGCAAAAACTCAAACTTTTTAAAGTCCAACCATTATATTATTATTAGGATTTATGGGATTTTAACAATGCAGGGCCATGTCTGGTAGGGCCTTTTGAAGAAAGAGCCATTGCAGCTTTGAGTTGACCTATCCGAACAGAGGTGGCATGCATGCATGAGTAAACATAAATATAACTCCTAGACATTAGCATAGAACATTGTATGTACCTATTTATTACTTACAACTCTTTGGTCCCAATATAGTGGCCAGTATTTCGCAACGAGTGCTCTATATATGGTGTCAGCACAAGTAACAACTTCCTTTAACAATTTTTCATTAGAGAAATAAGGTTACCGGATGAGTTTGAAATGATAATAAACTTTGAAACATGTTTTTTGTAACATATTGCGCCCTACAAGTATTGCGTGAAAACGGATCATAAGGATCGGTGATATCCGTTTTCTATATTTTTCTGTTTGTTAAAAGTACTCGTTGTTGCCAATTTTGCATAACTAAATACTAGAAAAACCGGTTCAGTCTCAGAATAATAATTAATCATTAGTATTGTCAATCGAACTCTCCAAGTTAGAATTGCCCTCTAAAGTCATGATTTCATGTATTACTAGTCATTGCTCAGGGTAATGTGTGCTTCTCCAAGCACGTTGCAAGCAAGTTGTATTGATAATTTTAACTGTGGATACATGTTTGTGACGGTCGCGAACCTTATTTTGATCAACATAAAATCTGTCACTGACCTGCAAATTGCAAAAAACGTAAGAAAATTGGAATATCGTGGACTACCTTCTCCTCTCTCCCTTAAGGTGCGGGAGACTGGTGCCTTAAGCTAAGTCGAAGCCTGTATTTCAGGCCACCATATCTCCGTCCAAAGTTTATGTCAGATATGTCGGATACCTGATACATGTGTCACAGAAGTGGGGTACCATTCAAAGCACATGCCTAGCACTCAGTGGCGTAACTATACCGTTTGGGGCCCGTGGCAAATTCAAGGGATGGGGCCCTCCCTCAATGTAAAGAAGCTCAACCAACGTTAGTTTTTTTTTTTATTAGCACTTCTCCCGCGACTTCTTCCGCGTACATTTCATATTTTCCCCTAAAAAATTTAACACCTGTCTGCTTATGTCCTTATGTTAGGATCCTTCTGTGCTCATGGCCCTCTCGGACCGGGGGCCCCCTCTGGCTGGGGGCCCGTGGCATTTTGCCCCAATGCCACCCTATAGTTATGCCACTGCTAGCACTGCACCTTTAAAAGCAATAAGGTCTCTCTTGTCATAGGCTACACATCACTTAACATACTCACGGAACTGCAAGTGCTGCCTACCCCCGTTCCTGGTACAGCCAGCATCACCACGTGGTACACTAGCGGGTTCTTTGTCGGCAGATCAAACGCCACGCGTGGCCGCGCGCGCCGTGCACCGACCCGCGCCGGCGCAGCGTCACAGACGTAAGGGATGAGCGAACGGAGATTAAGGAGGCTTTGGTGGATTTTGTTTAACAAGTGTAATTAAAATAATGAAATCTGAAAAGGCTGATTGTTCTCAACATTATGAACAAGTTTTGCAAAGGTACCAACCCTGGAGACGGGCTCTGTGTTTGGATTTGTGCTTGGGTGATGGCAATGCCCCCCCCCCCCCCCCCCCCCCATTACGTGGAACTTAACATCATGTGGGAGTACTATAGGTAGGTGCTGTCGGATTGTCGGTGGTTTTACAATGCTGGCGTGAAAGACTGTTCAGCAAGCCCGCTCGAAGTCCCTTTTGTATTAATGGGCTGTATCTTGGTCTGGTTTCCAGGAGATGAAGGATGGGAAGAAACGTCAAATAACCCGCACTGGTTACCTTGAATGCTTATATCGAAGCCATCTTTATTTGCATACTGAAGGAAGTGACACAATACAGGTGACAGATGATCTGTCAAGATGACAGTAGTGCAATGTTACAATGTGTAAATATTGATTAAAATGTTGCAACTTCCAACAGGTACACCACTGCCTAACTCTACGGGATAGACAGGGGTGATGTTATATGTTATACTTATAATACCAGCCTCATATTTTCGCACTGCAGGGCAATAACCACCTCTCTCTCATCCAGAGATGGCACAAGCATTGATCACCACGGTTGTTCAAGACAGGTTGGCGATTCCAGATTATTAACTATAATTCCAGGTTTACGATTTTTTTCCTTCACCGATGTATGTAATGTCTAAGATAAACTTTGAAAGTACAGACGCCAGCACATCAAGCTACCCGAAACTGGCAAATTTTCCCAATCAACGTTGAACCTTATTCTTTAGCGATAAAGTTGAAAATCTATTAAAGCATATATCCTGAAGAATCTATACTAATATTATAAAGAGGTAAAATTTGTTTGTAAGTTTGTATGTAGGGGTAATCTCTGGAACTACCAGTCGGATTTGAAAAATTCTTCTTGCATTTGATAGCCCAATTCTTGAGGAAGGCTATAGACTATTTAACGTCACGCCATGACCCTTAGGAGCCGAGCAAAAGCGCTATGGGGAAACGAAGTGATAGAGCAGGAGACGCGGGCAAGTGATGCAATACGACGAGATGGGTCGAGGGAATAAGAAATTTCACGCGAACGAAGTCGCGGGCAGCAGCTAGTATAATATATTTTTCTGATTTTGTTTACTGTAGTCGATCATATACTTTTATTGTTTCTAAAACTTGCGATTTTTGCGAGTCTTTCACAACTTGCACCGCCTCAAAACTGAAGGAATGGAATGCGATGTCATACGGCGCGGGAGAGGTCTTCTAATCGATTGTAGGCTGAACGGGTATGTAGGAGAACTGCCTTTGTTTTTATGCTGATCAGCGTAGAGGTGGTTATTTTACGAGCTGTTTACTCTCGTAGCTGGGTTGATAGCCAAACGGTAAGGGACTCATCCTCACGCTTCTGGAGTTCGGAATTCGCTGTATGTTGACTATCGATAAAATTCTCTTTATTACCGTCGGGGTTTTTTATGTAGGTATGTGACACAAAATATTTAAAAAAAAAAACATTCAATGCAAAGGTTCGGATGATTGGGAACTAAGAAATATTTTCGTAGGTAACGAGATAACATCAGGACTTTTTGTAAAGAAACAACCCTAATACCGTAACACACTATCAATCTCTATATTTGAAGGATGTTGCTTATCCATTGCTTCATATGCTCGAAGAATGTGTCTGCTCGACAACGTAAATAACGCAATGAATGTTGTTGATCTGTCAAAATGAAACCCATTGCTACTGATAGTGTGTTACGCAATTACTCCTCAGTTTAGTACGATTGGAAACTTGATTACTGATTGGCTAATCTAAGAGTTAATTTGTCACAGTAATATTATAAAGGCAAAAGTTTGTGAGTGTGTGTGTGTGTGCTTATATGTTTGTTACTTCTTCACGCTCAAACGGCTGGACCAATTTTGATAAAATTTTGTATGGAAGTAGCTGACACCCTCGATTAAAATATAGGCTGCTTTTTATCCCGATATTCCCACGGGATCGACATTAAGGCGGGTGAAACCGCGGGGTGCAGCTAGTAACAACTTAGTCAATTTTAACTATCCTTTTGGCCAAAAAATTAACTGCATTTATCGTCCTTTCCCAACCACATAGAAATTGCAATTAGGCCCTACCAAACTATAAGGATCATGCCACATTTATGCACAAATACCGAGAACACATCGGCATCGCAACGATACGGTCAATTAGTGCCGGGGCCACACATGCGTATCGCGACGCGATCGCGAATCGAGTTGGCGGAACGCGGCGTTCTGTACCCGCGCGAGTTACGAGTGTAGTGCACGTCATGCGAAGATAAAAAGGTAAGGATAGGAAATGAGGGCTGGTCTTCTTCAAAATTGTTTTTGGTTATGGAAAAGGTTTTTTTAAACAATTACAAAAAAGAGACAAAAAAGGGAGGAAAAGTATTTTTCGAATTTATGAGCTGAACTCATTTAATCAAGATTGGTCCTTGGCCGGGGAGAGAGGTGGGAAAAGAGTAGATAGGCGTTTGCCCAGCAGTGCGATAATAACGGCTAGTAAAAAAAAAAATCGCAACAGACTCTACCACGGTAAGGCAGAGGTGAAATGTATCCAATAACGTTTTAGTAGTTATATTATCCCAAAAATGTATCTAGAAAAAGTAATGAGTTTTTTTACTGTTAATTAAAATTATTGTGCGAAAAGGAAAACTCCATAGGCCATTTCAAATGTTGTAATTTCTATAAATCGTCATTTCAAAGGTAAAACTCATTTTGTGGCATAATTGACTAATGGAGATAATTAAGATATTGCGTTTTTTTAGTCTGAAAAATCAGAAGAAGGATACTTTTTTCACTTCACAGTTTTGTTATGAGCACAATACGCACATAGTGATTTTTTCTTACCGTAGATTTTCTCTGTATAGTAGCAAAAGTAGTAAAATCTCATTTTGGGTCAAAATGTCATTTAGTGTGTTTTATCTTTGAACCGACGAAATTTTAATTACTCAGTAAGTTCAATGAGCGGCCATAAATCCTAAATTCATCTGACCACACATTATCGACATAAATATTTTACATCTAAACTACAAGGCGAAACCTGTGGGTCTGTATACGAAAATGAATTAATACATAAATAAGGTCAGACGAGGTATAAATAAATAAACACAAATGGAGGCTACTGGCGCCACGCTCGCCGACGCGGACGATCCTCTTATTGCCCAATATGTGGACAGGAGCACCGTGGAGTCGCCCGTAACGTTTATTTTTTTTGGGAAGTAGAAACTCATTATCTTCCTGCCATTTTTACTTGGCGTCGGCGCAACACGTTTTTCTTCCATTCACTCTTGTCATCCGTCACTCTTACATTCACTCCTTTGATCCTGCTATATCATCCCGCACACAATCCATCCATCTTGTTTTTGGTCTTTTCCTTTTGGAAAGTAGAACTACTGGAATAAATTAAGTAAGTGGCAATTTTTTTGAACCGTCTAATTAATGTTTTAAAAATTAGTATGATAAACCGTAAAAAATAAGAAGAATGCTAGTAAGAAAGTTCGGTTGTATTTAGGTATAGTAAGCCTATACCTAGCAATACCCTATTGAGAATTTTTGTACAAAAAAATAATCAGGTTAGTAATAATGACGGAAGTGTAATTGGGCTTAGGCTGATCCAATGACTATACAACCTCAATTCTCTATGGGCTGATCATTATGGTTTATACTTAGCGAAAAAAAAAAACTACAACTGCTTTCCGTGTAAAGGAAGAAACACATGCGGACCATCGATTTCACCAATTAAGTCCCATGTAATAGGGGCGCGAGCCTATTGCCATCAACCGGACACTAATCCAGAATCCGGACTGTTACGGAAAAATACATACATACATACGAACTCAGGACCTCACGATCAGCTGTAGCGCTTGCAATCACCAGACCAACTACGCGGGCCCAATAAAATAAAAAAGTTTTTCACCAACGTAAAAAATTAACATCGACTCCATGCCATCCTCAGTCACATAGGCTTATCCGATTTATAAACGCAATATTGTATTTGTATAAAACAATAGGCTTATTATAGGTGGTTCGCAGTCGCGGTTACATACTGTTTTTATTTTATTTTGTCGCTACGGAACCCAGGCTAAACGTTCCCTTTGTTATTAATATTTTATGTAACGAATGTGGAGGTTTTTACTGGTCGTGGATTTTTGTGCGATGGGGTTAATGTGCAGGGCAGTTGTTTTGTAGGGTTAATTAAAAGGGCAGAGGTGGTAACGTCAAGAAAGAATGAAACAAAGAAACATATTAATTTGAACCTGTAAATTCAAGGAACACATTTGAACAAATTAACAACTAATACAATTAAAATATAGGATTTATGTGTACCTGAAGTATGGAAGGACATGGAGAACACTAACAAATAATTATGACTACTTCGTGTGACCAATGAATATGAAACTGTTTTCTGGTTTAACAACAGGAGGGGGTTTCAGGACATATTAGCAGGATTTGTATTCAAAAGTACAAAGTACTGAAGATGAAAAGGAACTAAATGACTGATGAAAACCACGATATTATGTTACTGTCATGTACTTCCGAAGCGCAGTGTATCTTATTATAGGGGATGCCGAGTCACTAGGGTAGTTCGCGAAATTAAAACGTTTTATGCAATTTGCGTCAATGTCAGGTTGTATGTTGATATGATTCGCGAACCGTTTTAAATGAGTGTGTGTCGCAGCATAATGCTGAGCGATAGCCGTGTTGCGTGGATGTGTGATGCATGTTTCCCCCTACCTTTTTATTTATGTTTATGTTCTTTTTTGCGTTATTTTCACCGCAAATAAACGTATTTTCTTTTTTCTTTATATACAATAGTAGATAGTAGTGCAATCCATACTTAATATTATAAATGCGAAAGTGTGTCTGTCTGTCTATCTGTTACCTTTTCACGCTTAAACCGCTGAACCGATTTAGATGAAATTTGGTATAAAGATAGTTTGAGTCCCGGGAAATTTAATTACATAGGATAGTCCATATGCCAATATTCTCACAGGATCGAGACTTATGCGGGTGAAACCGCGGGGCGCTCGCGCTGCTAAAATTTTATAACATCATTTATAATATTGATTAATTAGTCAAAACAATGAAATATCCGTCGGTTATTATGCATCGTTACCAGATTTCAGAATGCACACTCTTAAAAACGTGTTAGTTACCAATGATTTGACGTAAAACGTTACGTTATAGACGTCATTATTCGCATCTTATGTACGATACGATACGACAAGATTAACAAGGTTCTAAGGATGGTGTAGGTTTTCGACTGAACATTGTAATACCCTTATCTATTTTTTACAAGAAACACAAAAGCCAATAGAATGACGTCATTATCAAGCAAAGGTATGCACAGCAGGTGAATATAAAAGTCATGTTCAATGTCCATGGCATAACTCCTTCACCTTAAGAACACCCATGGTTAACTATAGGGTGGTCTTATAACCGGTAACCATGTACCAAATAATCCAAACGTACATAAACCAACGGTTAAATAACAATAATTAAAACAATCATTGATGATCAGAACGCACGCGTCAGTCGTTTGATCAGCCGCCCGCTGCTGATTGGTCAGCGATTAACGGCAATCGATTCGTATTGGCCCATTCAAATTTGGAATGATCAATGTGACTAATTGAGAAAATTCTTTCGCCGTGTACGCATGAGTTGGTAATTGATTCGACGTGTTCACTACTTGATTTATACCGGTTTTTTAATAGTTGCTGTCTTTAAAATATGGCCGGTTTGATTCGAGCATACGTTTGAACAGTTTTTAAATTACTGCCTCGTTCGCCTAGAGGCCACCAGCGCTGAGTTTGAGGTCCTGGATTCTATTTCAAGGTCGGGCAGTGTCACCTATTGGGGTTTTTTTCCATCAGGAATTTCTCAGCAGAAGTCCGGAGTCTGGATTTGTGCCCGGTTGATGGCAATACTGGTGGACACTGACGGTCGGGCTGGTCCACAAATTCAAGGTCGCTCAGCGCCTCATGGAGCAAGCTACACTCGCAGTCTCTTTGAAGGATAAAATCAGGAATGAAATTATCCGGAAAAGAACCGGAGTTACCGACATAGCTTGCAGAGTAAGCAAACTGAAGTGGCAGTAGGCTGGCCATGTCTGTCGAAGGACCGATGGCAAAGTCAAAGTCAAAGCATTTATTTCAAATAGGCACATAAAAGGCACTTTTGAACGTCAAAAATTATCTTAAAATAGAATTGATTCTAGTCGCCCATTCCAAAAGGTAGTTTTTGTATGGAGAAGAACGGGCAAGAAACTCTACCGTTACTCTTTTAAAATGTTTTAGGTACAATATTTTGCATGGGTACATTAATTATATAATAACATGTGAGGACGATGCACCTAAAATAAAATTACTATACCACAATAGGTAAAAGAATTAAAAACGAAACCATGACATATAAATTAATTATCTGATAGATACATGGTGCTCACATATTTACAAACATAGTACAAGCAAAACGATTTTAATTAAAAAAAAAAATACAAGTAATAAGTCTGGGTGTGAGTAATGAATGTAAAAAAGAATAAGAAAAAATTACAATTAAATTAGCAACCAGTTTGATTTTGGCCGGTAGAGCAGACGAGTCCTGGAGTGAAGACCGCGTATCGGCAAGCGTAGTGTGTGACGCCCCCCAGCTAGATGGACGGACGACCTAAAGAAGGTGGCTGGGGTAGACTGGATGCGGAAGGCGGAGAACAGGGTGCTGTGACGCAGTCTGGGAGAGGCCTATGTCCAGCAGTGGACTGCGATAGGCTGAGTTGATTGATGGCAATGGGCTCACCTCATATTTCATGGGACTTAAATGTAACTGGTGAAATGTGGTTCTGCTTACCCCTTACAGGCGTGATGTTATGTTAAAAATATGGCTAGATCAGCTACAAAGGAGCCGTTTGATTCGAGAATTCATTCGAACTGTTTTTAAATTAAACTCAATGTCGTAATTATCTGCCTTTCCCCAATTATGTTCGACTTTCAGTCTATCCCTATGCAGCTGAATACCAGTATTTTACATGGAGCGACTGCTTATCTGACCTCTACAATCCAGTTACTGGATAAAACGATACCTCTTTGATACTCAAATCTAAGCGTTTATTTGAATTAAAAACCAATTAAAGGTACTTTTGAATTATAAAGGAGTCGCTAAGTCAGAAAGATGCAGCTAGTTGCCCATTCCCAAGTGTAGTAGGTTCCTATGGAAAGAAAGTAGCAGGGAACTCCATAGACACTCCTTAAAGAGTATCCATACTCCATAGAGTTCCCTGCTAGTTAAGCAAAACGACAAAAAGTCTTTAATAATATTCATCAACAATTCCATCGTATTTTTCTCCCTTGGTGAATTAGGTTAGGCTATGCAAAGACATCACCATTTCGTCACCGCTTATAGCAGGCAGGGGATCCTGCCGTTTTGCCGAAAAGATTTTGCCAAATTTTCATTACCCAAACAAATTTTAACAACCTTTTTTTATACCAATGCAATATTTGGAAAGATTTTAGTACACAAATTTTCATTTGGTCAAATTTTTACTCGGCAGAATATTACTTGGGATAATGTCATTAAGGCATTTGGTCTTTAATCAAATGATTTATTACAGCAAACAATCTTTACACAATGAACATTTAGTAAAATTTTCGCTGTGAAAAAAAAAAACAAAAATATTTTTTTTGGGAATTATGTACTTAATTAAAAATTGAGAATTATAAAACGAGCGAATAAAAAAAAACTTAGCGACTGACTCCGTCGACGTAGGATGCAAGAGCGAGCGAAGGGCATCTCGAGGTTAGGTTTGGTTAGGTTACTTTAAACCCTTTACACAGAAATAGGGGCCCCGCGAAGCGGGGCTCCGTCGACATAGGATGCAAGAGCGAGCGAAGGGCACCCCGAGGTTAGGTTTGGTTAGGTTACTTTAAACCCTTTACACAGAAATAGGGGCCCCGCGAAGCGGGGCTCCGTCGACATAGGATGCAAGAGCGAGGGAAGGGCACCCCGAGGTTAGGTTTGAAAAATATGTTATACCAACTGAAACATTTGACTAGATAAAAAATGGTAAAAGTACTAGTTGGTGAACAAGTTATTGTTCAAACGTTCACTTGCCAAACATAGGTTTTCGTAACAATTATTTGTAAAGAGATTTTTTGGTAAGTAATAATTTGGCAAATGAAATTATGCGAAAATTTGTTTGGGAAGTGATAATTTGGCAATTTCTTTTCGGTAAAACAAGGGAGACCCAGCAGGCAGTCCACTCTTTTTTCTAAACACCAAGTGCTTTAACAAATAATCTCAATATTTCAATTAGCATTGCCATACAACGTGGCAACGCTGCCAGCCTTTTGGGCACTGTTCCTGTTGACAGCGATGCAGACGAATTCAAAGTCAAAGCATTTATTTCAATTAAACCAATTACAGGCACTTTTGAATTGTCAAAGGATCGGTCAGTCAGAAAGATGAAGCTAGTTGCCCATTCCAAAGCGTAGGTACCCATGGAGAAGAACGGGCAAGAAACTCCATGGACACTCTTTTAAATCAAAATAATATGGTTACAAAGTCTTTATGTCCTATGATTATTTTTTCATATAATTGTACATATTAATATAGAGTATTTATCTCAATAATATATTTGTCAATCATAAGTTACTGTTAGCCTGCATCACCGCACTGCTGGGCAAAGGCCTCTCCCCATGACTACAAGTTATTTCGATCCAGGGCTAAAGTGGACCACTCTGGCAGTTTGTTTATAATCATAAAGTAGAGACTTCTTAAAGGACTCTCAAGGAATGTGAAATAATCGGTAAGTAGGTAGAAGATTCCTAAAAAGATGTAATTATAGCTAGTCTTTATGAGAAATGACATCTTCAAGTTGACGAAACGATCTAAGCACAAAGTCTAGAATTATAAATATTTACCTACCGGAACAAGCCGACTACTTTGTCAAATATCAGTCACAGGATAAACACGAGTCCACTTCGAAATTAATCGAACATTAAAACTCCGGTCAAAGTTTTGAAAAAAAAAAAACCCAAAATGTTTCTTGAAAACTTCCTACTAATGAAACCGTATAATTTGGACCAACTTCGTTTTCGAACTGGCCGGCAGGTCATTGCTGTATCAATAATAAAAAACCCCATCGTTCTTAAAAATACACTTAACCCTTCCCTACATATATAATTCCACAATCCCTTGGGGCGATAATGTCACGCCTCCAGCACGTACTTATTACAACAAAACTAACAATCGAATACCACAAGTAACTAAAAAACAACTTTAAAATCATGCCTCTAACGCGTTATTTACTCTGACAAGAATCTAGCGTAGAACGGGGTAATATGGCACACTAGTTTGAAGAATAAGACTTCAGGTGCTATGCAAAGTTTCTGATGCAGTTACGCTCGCATCTTTTTCTTTGCTGATAAGGTTCAGAATTGTATAAAAATGGGGTTATAGTATCCTTGTTTGAGGTTAGGTGACAATCGCGACGCCATGTTGGTTTAGTGGGGAAGGAGGGGAAAATGTGGGGTGACTAATAAGAGGTTTATGGCACTTTAATTGGGTCCGCGATGGAAATTGATACGATAAATACAGGGAAATCGATGGCTTGTGTTTTATTTAAATAATGAGGGCTTTTTTCCCTAGTTCAGTGGTATTTGGTAAAGAGTTTATAAGTGGAGAGTTCTAATGTTAAGGAAAAAGTAGTGGACAATAATATAATAGTCGAAAAAGTTTTGGGATTATGATGTGACATTCGATAAAATGATCCAAATTTTAATTCAGGATGTCTTATTTTAGGTGAAACTGGTGAAAGTAGGTTTGATTCAATTAAGTACCAGTTTAAATACACCGTGTTCTTCACGATATCCATAAACTTTGTCAAACGCTTCTATAGCTTTTACAAATTAAATCTAACAAAGGAAGTAATACTTAAAAAGGCTTCGTTACAAAGATATTTGTAATTTCATTTAGTAAATTTAATTGAGCTATGCAGTAAGAAAGGGTACTTAACTCAGTTTTGACATATGTTGCAGCCCGCCAAATCTTATGAATGAAAATACGTCATCGTTGCCAATTCGGATAAAGAGGCATGCATATCGGGCGATTTACGTCAAGGTATTTAGTTTATATGAAAATTAACAAAAAATAAAAAATAAGAATTCACTAATGTGTCAATAATGAAAAATGCTTATTTCCATGGTCTGAACATCTGGTTGAAGTTTATGTATATCGTCCGGAAGACGGTGTATATTTTATATATACTTGCAGAAGCAAGTATATATAAAATATACACCGTCTACACAATCCGTATAACACGCGGCCACAGTGGCGGGCAGAAGCCCGCCACTGTGGCCGCGTGTTATAATAACATAATATATATCCTATGACACTCGGCGATACTGTAGCTTTCCATTAGTGAAAGAATTCTGGGACCCGGATCAGTAGTTCCCAAGTTTATCCCCTACATATAAACTCTCTAATTTTACCTCTTTATATTACATATTATTAAGTATATTAAGTATAACGTAAGTACTTCCTTTTAGCGTGCTGATGGCAATCTAAATGGAGTTTATAATATAATATAAATTTATTTAGGTACATAAATGTTGTGTAGTACAAGACCTACAAAGTATGCGTTATTAATTACATGGTGTAGGTACTTCGAATTGTTGGGTGAATCGCTGCTCTCCTAGCTAGTTAGTTTGGCACCTTCCTATCTTCAACAGGCTCATTTTTATTTTATCTTATAATTTTTACTACTGAAATTCCCATAAACCGACGTAAGTAGCCTCCAAAAGGTACATTTTTCACTTGAGCTGTGATGCCATATAATGATTTAAAAAAAAACAATGGCACTCCGGGAGTGCCGACAGAAATGAAAACAAAACACAAACATAATACTTTGCCATCACTCACTGACATAGGTATCGAATATACATAAAATCGAGTACATCCAGAGGACAGCCGGACACATTCCAAGCGGTGTCGGTTACAGTAACAGTGGCGCGAATTCAATGGTTTTTCCCATCTCAAAAAATGCCCAACGCGCCTTAAGACTCACTTCAAAAAATCTGTAAATCAGTATTACTTAATTATTTTTATGATACTCATACGTAGTCAATAAAACCTTTACTATAGCAGTTCAAACATTTGGAACAAGAATTTTAAATCATAATGTGTTGTGTTACAGCTGAAGTTGAAAAATGTCAACTACATTTTGGAGGCCGCTATAGGTACAGCGTGAAATTAAATTCATGGGCATCCTTTTAAGGGGTCATTGTACTCATCATTATGAACAACTTTTACAATGAGACTAAACCTAAAATCGCGAAAAAAAATGTAGGGAAGAGCTGTCTTTTTTTGGCGATTTCAGGTTTGGTCCCATAGTAAAAGTTGTTCATAATGATGAATACAGTGACCTCTTAAAAGGATGCCCATGAATTCTATTTCACCCTGTAGATATTACTGACAACGACAATATTCTAGAATCTCGCTACATTCGCAGTTTCATTCTTTTTTCTAAAGACCAATACACCATTTACGCAAAATACGCGCATTGACGTGGAGTTGCGGACACCAGCCCGTATTACCTATTACCTACAACATTTTAAGTCATTCCTACTAACCAAACAGTTACGAATATTGCTTCAACATAAACACAACTAGGTGGAGTACGAGCCTCAAAAAAACCCAAGAGACAATATCAGACAAAGGGTCTATACAAAAGCATCTAAAAAAATAACTAGAGCATGTAACAAACGAAAAATATGGCCCGAAATACAGGCACACAAAGAATTTCATATTGTAGGCTCGAGAATTTCAAGTGCTAATTTCGGGCTCTTCGCCTCAAGTTGGGTTAGCACTTAAGGGCAATCGGGGGTTGAGGGGCTATATTGGGCTGTATTAGAGGCCACCTTGTGCCAGAGTCGTCTCCATGACACCTTTAGATGTCCGGTCGGGAGCGTTACCACTGGCCTACTCGACAGATGTGTTTTAAATAGTGGAAAGAAGATAGTAAAAATATATCGACGGCGGAGTGCCAATACTTACCTCCTAACTGACATTTTTCGAGAAATTCACTTTTTATCATTTTGAATTTATAGGCGTTACTCGCATGTTTTAGTGAAATCTCCTAAGTGTATTTTTAGTTGCAACTTGCAACAGCATTAAATTAAAATGTGGAAATACCTCCCAACTAAACCAACGTGTCTATTTTTGAACGCTTTTTTCAGTTTGTGTAAATTTTTGACTTTGTATGTTAGGTGTCATTGGCACTTCGCCGTCGATATATAATAAACGTATTATAACAGATGAATAATTACACACCGATTTCTCTCTTTCAGTCGTCAGTAATTTGACTTTCAAAAGAAGAAGACAAAGCGTTGTGTAACTATACAGACGCTAGACAACTTTTATTAGGTAATAAAGGAGTTAATATTTTAGGTTAAAAAAAAACAAAAACAAATCATATTCTTCTCGTCTCGTTCTCATACACAATTGTCTGCATTTATTTTTCATTTCTTTCGCAAATCTGCTGGAAGACATTTCTGAAGAAATAAGCAGTATAACCTTTGTACTCAATACTTACATATACGAGTATATGTAATATATCCTATCTGTATCAATTTTACTGTCTGTGTGTACATAAAAATAAAATAAATAGGTTTAAAAGTATGAAGAATTTTTGAAGTGAAAAAGTGGTGACGTATTAACAATCTAGATTTGACGAGTTAAGGTTTATAATTGATGCGGTGGAGGGGCCAACCTAGCGACATCGGGATACATTTTCAGCTAAGGGCATATCTCCTTCTTTCATATATCAATGACTGTAACAGACTGGTATTTTAGCATTTTATTGTTATGCAGTAAATATACATAGTTAGAATGGTAATTTGCTGTAAAAGAAAAACTTGAAGAAGGAGGCAGTATTCTGAATCTTTATTATTAAAATTAAATATACCTACTTGGAAGATCTATTGGTTCATAAACCCAACCAAACCAAACCCATTGGTGCCTGAGCCTTAGCTTTTTTAATTAAGATTTTGTATGTTCAGGTTTTTATTCTTGTAGCGAATATGAAATGTGAATTTAGTTTAAGCTTGATTGTTATACTGTTTTTTTTTTCTCTTTCTTTTTTTGGTAGCTGTGTTGTGTTGTTCACACTCTTTCTTTCTTTCTAATCTATTTTTAGAAGTGATGAGTTGTAATAGGCTGTCAGTCTCACACGCTTTTTTTTATTCTGTTTGTTTTAGCTGTAAGTCATCCATAGTAAATCCAAACTTAATATTATAAATGCGAAAGTAACTCTGTCTGTCTGTCTTTTCTTCACGCCTAAACTACTGAACCGATTTCGATGAAATTTGGTATAGAGATAGTTTGAGTCCCGGGAAAGGACATAGGATAGTTTTTATCCCGATATTCCCACGGGATCGAAACTTACGCGGGTGAAACCGCGGGGCGCAGCTAGTAAATAATAAAAAAACCTGATTTCTTAAGAACAGAGGCGACAGTCGGTCCTAAAAAAGTCGCTGATGAATGTCACTAAAACGAATTAATTAAAACTAAAGAATAAGTTTTTAATGACAGCGACTTGTATAAAGGAAACATTAAAAGTTACAGTCCTTGATACTGCAATAAAATAACTTTAATTCGAATACGTACTCAGTAAGTGGTCCTCCTTTGTAATACGCCGACAGAAATTAAAAACCGTGATGGGATATTGACACAAATAAGATAACGAATGGTTATTAATTTAACGGCTTCTTGTATACATCTTCGTCTGCGTTATCGTTGTTTGTTGAAGGAAAAATACGATGACTAGTTCAGGAGTTGTGAGGGAACAGATGAACATACATACATAGCCTGTTAAAATCATAACCCTTCTTTGGGTTTGCCGTAGTCGGGTAAAAATCATCCGTTCTATTGCCGAGCAGTTCATTGTTCTGACAATAGTATTAGCCACTTATTTGTTAGAATAGAATACTAGCAGCGCCCCAAAGTTTCACCAGCATAAGTGTCGATCCCGTAGGAATATCGGGATAAAAAGTATCATATGTATTCTGATATATAAGCTATATTACTGTAAACTTTTATCAAAGTAGGTACTGGAGTGGAGGTGGTAGGTACTGTTCCGCAAAAGTTGAAAATTATGAGGTATTTTCAACTTTTGCGGAACAGTAAATAAATGTAAATAAATAATATAATAAATAAATAATGAATGGTGTCCTATTGTCTGCACGTTACAGGAAATGATCGACGCTAATGAAAGCGCCAAACTCATACCAACATTAGCCGGCTCCATTTTTATTGGCATCGACACGCTAAAAAGAAGATCGTTATTCTATCTCACAAATTTCTCGATTACGGAACCATGGTAAATGTTCTTTAGCAACGGTCAGTGGGGTGGCGAGAAGGGGTGGCAGCGGCCGAGTGGCTCGGACACTCGAGGGAGAGCCGACATTGGCTTTTGACAGTCCGCATTGCTAAGGAGCCGTCTTGGAATTCTGGCGTTACATTACCAGGATTGTGTTCTATGTACTTTGATTGGTATACGATTGGAATTGAGATTGTAGCTGTAGGTCCGCTTTAAAGGGCTGTGTTTCAATGTGATTACGGGATGAGGTGAATAGATCGTGATTTCTGTGACGTTCTTCATCATAATCATAAGCCTTTATTTATCTCGACTGCATATTACAACCACGCTTTTATAGAATGTACAAAGACATAGACGATGGTGTCCGAGTAGGA
Source organism: Amphipoea lucens (assembly GCA_947508005.1). Lineage (NCBI taxonomy): Eukaryota > Metazoa > Arthropoda > Insecta > Lepidoptera > Noctuidae > Amphipoea > Amphipoea lucens. The sequence continues at coordinate 4,800,279 of OX382376.1, read as the reverse complement.
GCGTCCTGAGTAACAGTAAGGTTTTACTGGTCTTTTTCTAACGATAATGATGATGCATGTCACAGTAATATGACTAAGTGTTAAGGATCTATAATAATAATATTATAATATGTGTTAAGACCGATATTGTACCAACACTTATCGCAAATAAATTGATTTGATTTGATATAAGTATGTATCTACTTATGTAAGTATATCATGACACAATGCATACGATTGCTGGAGTAACATTACGACGTATATTTTAATTATTATACAACTACTTCGCATTCAAATCTATGTACCTACTTAAAACTTTAGATTTAGGTACGTGGGTTGGAAAATAATTGCAAATTCAGATTCAAAGTCATGAAGTATGCTACATCGATAGCAAAATTGTTAATCAACAAAAATAAAGTGTTCATCTTCGTTGCTAATACGGTTATTTTCACACATAGTACACACGGTGATTAGGTTATCACATTAAACAGTACAGCGGTTATTAAAAGTTGTTATTAGTCTGTTAAAAAAATAAAATAAATAGATAATTTTACAAAAAATCGAAAATTAAAAAAAAACGAATATCCGATTTTTTTTTTCACACAAACCTTGAACTTACAATACCGAATGCAACAAAAAAAGAATTATCCAATTTGATGCAGTCGTTCGGAAGTTATGCGCGTACAAACACATTTCGGCGATTCATTTTTTTATGGTTTTCATATTAGGTAGGTACCACGGCTAGAATGTTAATTGTTATAAATAATTTTAATTATAAAAAAAGTAATGAAAAAAATTAAAAAATCTGACTGCAGCCTTATACTAAAACTAACTGAAAAGCTAAAAACAAGCCCATTTTAAATGAAATAAAAGTTGGAAGCTGGCGGGACCCCAGCTTCCAACTTTTATTAAATTTAAATTGGGCTTGTTTTTATCTTTTCAGTTAGTTTTAGTAGAAGGTTGCGGTCGGCTTTTTTAAATTTTTTAATTTCTTTTTTTATTTCCAGCTTTTTAGTTTACAAATGTGAAAGATTTCGCAGACGATTTAGTTCTTGATACGTGTTTTTTACGATTTGTCACTTTGAATTACTTTTAACCATATAATTTGTATATATTTTTGTAATCACATTTTAAAACCCTTTATTTTGATACCCCACTCGATAGGTTTTGAGAAAAAACATTTTTTTGAAGGCATAATATGGCGCCAAAAATCCGCCATTTTGGTTTTTTTTATTTTGATATACCCAGTGTCACTTTCACAGTCAATATGAATCTAACGACACCTCTCAAGCTAAAATCCATCGAGCCGTTCAGGCCACAGAGCGTGCCAAACAATTATACAAACAAATATACATACATACATACACTCGAAAAACATAACCCGCCTTCTGGCGCAGTCGGGTAAAAATACGTGGTTTCAATTAATGTGATAACCTAATCGCCACACTGTACATCAAGCTATACATTTCCAGTTTTAGCTGACCACGCAGTGTATAGACTTTTCGAATATACAGGAAGATTTTTTATCACCATCCAAATTTTTACAGGGTGTTCTACCCATGAATATGAACAACTTTCACTATGGGACCAACTCTGAAATCACGAAAAAAAAATCAGCTGTTTCATACAAAAGTTCAATACACTTGACCAAAATGTATGAAACAGCTGATTTTTTTCGTGATTTCAGAGTTGGTCCCATTGTGAAAGTTGTTCATATTCATGGGTAGAACACCCTGTAAAAATTTGGATGGTGATAAAAAAATAAGCCTGTATACATTTCCAGTTTTAGCTGATCACACAGTGTATAGACTTTTCGTAGACTGATGTGTCAGCTTATACTAGAAATATATAGCTTTATATGTAGCCGTGTGTACACTTTGCGATTAACCCATAATTATCTTCCCTCGTTCTTCAAAGCGTTACACCTTCGGTGTCATTTCGTCTACCGCTAACTCCTCAACACTGCCCACTAGCCTTGTGGTGAACGTATGTGCTTTCTCACGACGATCCACTGTCCTAACAGGGTGTACATAATCACACGTTAGGTTGGACACTGTAATGATATGGTGTAGGTACAAGTTGACTCTTTTGAGTAGCGCGGGAATCGCCATCTGTATCCCTGTCGGCTTCTTTACTACCTTTCATGCCAATGACAATATTGATTTCTTTTGTGTGTTGTTTCATTTCTTTTGTAGTTTCATTCTTTATGTTTTATTGAGTTTTTTAAGTTGATAATTTAATATCTAATCTTTTGCTTGTATGTAGGTATACAGGGTTAGTTTTCAAAGACCAGTCAAAGGAGAAGGGAAAGACTCCATAGTTTCCTGGGCCCAGGTGTTAACTCAATCAAACTAGCTTTATTTAAAAGTGGATATAATAATAAGGCCTCACTGAAAAATTTGGTGAAATTTGGCTATCTAGGAATCAAGTTATATGAAATATAGTAAAAGTGAGGTTACATTATAACATTGTAGTATTTTGATGTTATTTGCGAAATATTTTTGAATGGTTTTGGTTGTATAATGGTTTTACGCATGGAGTGCAAGTAGAGAGCCTCCATGTGCGACGTGTTGAAGATCCTGACACGGATTGAGAACGGAAAATACGTGCGCACTCACAACGAAGGAAAACGAACAAGTGCCGGTCGCAGAGTACTTTTTGATAGGTGCCGGTTGTTTTCTACCTGTCATCTGTCAGTCGGTGACCAGCACAGATTACTTTAGACTATACTGAGTGACCAGTGTTGCTAACAAAAGAAAAATTAATGGAACTCAGTTGGCTTTGAATCGATTCCACGAAAAGATTAATATGCATTTGTCACTCGATGTTCATACATATTCTGAGATTTTACCGATTTATTCACTATCGATTACTTAGAATTCAGGCATGTACTTAATCGATTATATAGATTCAAAACTTAATTTTATTTTTCTCGCTTCCTAGATAGAAACATGGTACTGTATTTTGTGATTTCCTTTAGAAAAATATAACGGTTTTTTTAATACCCATTTCAACTAGTTAACTGCTGGGCCCAGGATTTCCCCTCTCCTTTAGACCATCAAACTTTTTTTTTCTCGCGGTGGAAATCCTCATGGACTTCCTCTATCGTGGAGGTGACAGAGGGGCATGCCGGACTCTTACCGGCTAAAACCACCGCGGTGTTCCACCTCTACCTATAGCCGGGGGTGCGGGATTCGCAACAGCATTCACCGCTCCCCACTGCACAATTTTGTCCACGGGACCAGCTTTCATTGACTTAAATGTGCCCTGGCGGCTGATCAGCCGTCTCATACGTTTAGGTCGAGTAGGTATTGAAGTTGTCTATAAGACAGTTGATAAATTTTTCGCGATTGCGATTACGATATTGGTCCCAGGGAGAAAGTTGTTCAGTTTTAACCTTAAATTTGGCTGGTCTTTGAAAACTAAACCTGTATAGTAAATAGAATGGCTAAGTATTAACCGCACGGGTTGATAGATCAGGTTAAGCGACGCTTGCCGTGGTTGGTCCGTGGATGGGTGACAATCTTTACATACCAAAACCCCTACGTGTCTTGGAAAGCATGTGAAAATGTTGGTCACGGCTGTCGGTCATGGATCTTTGGCAGTAATTACGGGTTGTCAGAAGCTCGAAAGTCTGACAACCAGTCATACCAAGGGGTATCATATTACCCAGTAACTGGGTTGTGGAGGTCAGATAAACAGTCGCTCCATGTAAAATACTAGTATTCAGTTGCATCCGGTTAGACTGGAAGCCGATCCCAACATAGTTGGAACAAGGCTAAGCAGAATTTAATAATCTTTGGCCAAAGAATTAGCATTGCCATTCAACGTGCGAGACTTAGCACAACACACAAAAGCACAATTAAGCGTTAACAAATTACATTAATAATAAACCATTTATTTTCAGGTTACAAAGACCCATAGATACATACCTTAACCTAAGTATACATAATAATATAGTAACAATTTTGTTAGTAAATTAAACTTTAAAACTATGTTAGTATCACTTAGTTGCACTAAGTCTTTGTGCGTTCCGCCATAATCCATATTAATCAAATCACACTTCACACTAATATTATAAAGGCGAAAGTTTTTGAGTGTGTGTGTGTGTGTTTATATGTTTGTTACTTCTTCACGCTCAAACGGCTAGACCAATTTTGATAAAATTTTGCATGGAGGTAGCCGACACTCTGGATTAAGATTTAGGCTACTTTTTATCCCGATATTCCCACGGGATCGACATTTACGCGGGTAAAACCGCTGGGCACAGCTAGTATTACATAAAAACAAGATGCCAAGAAAAATAAAAAAAACATACTTAAAGAAATAAAGTGACACTATGAAATGAATTACTGATATAAATAACTTAATGAAAAACTACAACGAAGGTAATATAATGATAAATTAGAGGTAATTTAGTCATTTTTTGCTACATAAGTATATCTTACTAATCATTGGCATGCGGCGATATCTAATTAATGGGTGTTTTTTTGTGACTGTTAATTTTATTCATGTACCTAGTTAAGTAGGTACCGACAGCATGGCATTACCAACAATAATTAATTATTACGGAATTGTTTTTTAATTCTTACAAGTTTTTGTGAAACTCTTAATTAAGACATTACCGCGATTTTTGTATGAGGTACTATTACATACATGGGCGTAGGTAGGTGGGGAGGGGGCAAGGGTGGGCAATGCCTACTCTAGAAAAATTCGTTGCCCACCCTGGAAAAATCGACAGTATTAAAGAATTACTTTCTGTTTAATCGCTTTTTAAAAGGGTTTTTATTCCCGTACGCAATACGCGCATTGACGTGCAGTTGCGGACACCAGCCCGTATTACCTATTACCTTCCTAGGGTTTTTATTAGAGCCTTACGTTTTGGCCAAGATGTCACGTTTTTAGAGTTAGAGACTTGGGTCTACATTAGATCTGATAACTTTTTAACAGAGAAAGTGTTATTTAAGTCTTGACAACGTACTTTACATGAAATATTTTTGGTGGGATTATTTATTAGGTGATCTCTCATTAGATGACTGTGGTTAGTTCAGCTGGACGTCTGCCCCCCCTAGACAAAATCCCTAGCTACGCCAATGGGTAATGTAACTATAAATTTACGGTTTTCGGATTTTTCCTTTACTTGTGCTACATATGACATTGCTTCTTGCTTTCATGATTCTAGATCAACGGGAAGTACCCTGTAAGTTTTGATTTCGAAACATAAACCCCCGTATCTTGTGATTGCGTTGACTTAGAAGTTTGATTTTTTCACTGCTTCAAGGGATTGCAGCCCTGAGTATTTGATATTAATTTCAACTTGATAACTCCATGAGTTCCTGAGAAAAAGAGTCTTGACTGACGGACAGACAGACGGACAACGAAGTGATCCTATAAGGGTTCCGTTTTTCCTTTTGAGGTACGGAACCCTTAAAAAGCAGCAGAAAGAAGTATAAAAAAAAACTCAACTAGACCCCGAAGTTGCTTGTTATCCCCGAAGAGTTAGGCAGAGGTGGAAATACCTAATAGTACCCCTTTTTTATGGATGGGGAATCATCAAATGACCCCTCCCGCTCTGGGTGGAGCGGAAGGGAGTGTCAGACTCTTACTGACTAAAACCCACCCGTGTTCCTTCCTTAGCCCTTTATGTTCCGGGGTAGCGGTAACCCTTTCGGACCATCCCGCTCCCCCGGCAGGCTTCGGCCCTGGCAGGCCCCTTCCTTTTTGCTTACATCTCTTTCAGGCGCGCGTGGAACACGTAAGCGCCGTCCGGCACGGGCCGCCCGCGCCTACGGTGGCCGGGAGTCATCACGCCTAATAGTACCCTCACTCTCATATTTTATCAGTCATCTTTAAATCTCATGGAACAGGGGGCGAGCCTGTTGCCATCGGGCACAAATCCAGACTCCAAGCAGCTACTGAGAAATTCCTGATACAAAAACACAGTAACACTCTGCTCGACCTGAGAAACGAACCCAGAACCACATTCTCAACAGTAGCACTTGCGGCCACTAGACCGACGAGGAAGACAAAAGCAAGGAAAAAAAAGTTTTTCACAAAAAAAAAAAACTACAAAATGATAAATAACTTTGATTTCGGAAGTCGGTGTCGTTGATTCCGCATTTTCGTTTTTTGACACCGACTTCCGAAATTAAAGTTATTTATCACTTTGTAGTGTTTTTTTTGAAGTCGGTTGTTTTTTTTTTGTATAATTTTTTTTATTTTTCACTTTTTAGTTGTCCCTACCCCACACAAATTCAATTAACACTAACGCATTGAAGAATTGAAGACACCGACTAGAAGAAACATCAAAATTCGCATAGAAACGCCGGAGATGCATAATAGTATTTATGCATATAACTTCGTACATAAGAATAATTACCTAATGTATTATTTACTAAAACCTTTCTGAAAGTATGTAGATCACATTAGTGAAAGAATTATCAAAATTGGTTCATTATTTTGAGAAAATCGCGGTCATACACACATACATACATACGGGTCGAATACAGAACCTCCTTTTTTGAAGTCGGTTAAAAAGAAGCACGGCCTATAAAAAAAAAATTCAACTAAAGTCAATTGTTAAACCAGCCAGTACCTACGACATACGATGAGGAATATGAGGATGCCTTCAAATACATGGGTGGTCCGTTAAATAGGAAGCGATGGGGTCAATTACTAGTTGACAGCGACAATTAACAGACAAACGGTCGCGACTTGTGTGAATAGAATGCGCGTGCGTTGAAATTTTATATGGAATCCATGTTGGAATTTTTTAAGTAGAATGATGTCTTGTGTGAATGTTTGATCATGATTAGACTATATTTTGAGTCCAAAATTTTAGTTATTTTCTCAAATGATCGTCACATTCACCATAGCCGCATGCCGCCTGATTCTGGCTTAGTCCAGGGCCAGGCATTTAACATTGACCTTTATAAATTACTAGCTGCACCCCGCGGTTTCACCCGCGTAAATGTCGATCCCGTGAGAATATCGGGATAAAACGTAGCCCATATGTTAATCCAGGGTGTCAGCTACCTCCACACGAAATTTTATCAAAATTGGTCCAGCCGTTTGGGCGTGAAGAAGTAACAAACATATAAACACACACACTCACAAACTTTCGCTTTTATTAGTGTGATTTCTAGCATTTTATGTTGATATTATACCAGTTTTAATACTGAATAAATAATTATTATTTCGTTTATTTATTTAGTTCCTTATCTTACATATTTTTTATTATTTCTTAAAATAACCAATAAACCAGCGCTGGGGCTCTGTCCTGCATAGGGTCGCAGCATAATGCTGAGCGAGAGCCGTTTTGCGTGGATGTAACGCATGTTTCCCCCTACCTTTTTATTTTATTTTTTGTGTTTTTGTTCTTTTTGTGTCATTTTCACCGCAAATAAACGTATTTTCTTTCTTTTCTTTTAAAACTGAAAAAACGTTTAGAAATAAGTATTAAAAATATTGGTCCTCCGGTGTTGGGAGCAGAGTCCAAGCCTTTTATTTTGTTTTTGGATGGGAAATCATCAAATGACCCCTCCCGCTCTGGGTGGAGCGGAAGGGAGTGTCAGACTCTTACTGACTAAAACACATCCGTGTTCCTTCCTTAGCCCTTTATGTTCCGGGGTAGCAGTAACCCTTTCGGACAATCCCGCACCTCCGGCAGGCTTCGGCCCTGACAGGCCCCTTCCTTTATGCTGACATCTCTTTGAGGCGCGTGTGGAACACGTACGCGTCGTCCGGCACGGGCCTGGTCCTAGGGTCCAAGCGTGAAGTCTCAAGTCTCACGATGCGAGTATCGAGGGGATATCTGAATCAGGCTCTTGATCTAACCTTAACCAAAATTACCAAAACTTAGTTAATTTATTTGTTCATCAAGCTAAGCTACTCACAAACTCCACTATCAAAATGTAAAAGGTAATCTTGTAGGATCCTTTCTACAGCAATATCGTTTTCATTTTTTGTATTTATTTTGACAGAAGTCAATAGGTATCTAGTTAATTAAAAGTTTGGGTTAAAAAAAAAACGGGAAACAAGAAACCGTAGCCAATTCAATTTAGTACCGATGCCGTATTAAAAAGAACACCGAAACGTTATAGGTTACAACAACAAAAACAAACAAAAAATATTACAAGAAAAGTCGATCACATTTCAATTTATTCTGCTTTTAACCAAACGAGAAACCTCCTTCAAATATATCTATTACAAACCTATCACTTCCAATAAGTGGCCACATGACATCGTATCATGATACTCCAGAAAAAAAACGACAGTTAACTCCACCTGTGCCTTCAAATTAAGAAAAAAAAAACACAAAAAGTTCGTTAAAAAAGTTTAAATGTCAAAAAAGTTCGGTTACTTTTTTCGGCCTTTTCCAAAAGTCAGTGAGCGTGAATGTAATAGTAGTGGAACATAAAGGATCTATGTTTTTAACAGTTGACTAGTTAATCGGGTAATCTACAAGATGGCGAGACGTGATTTATAAGAGATGCGCAGGCGCCGCCGACGTTTTCCAGTCGCCGCGCGCCTTTTGATGCTCAAAGTTTTTTTAGAAATAGTTTTATTTAAACCTGAGTTTTAACCCTAGTTTTACAAGACTTGTGCTCGATTTCAACTGATTTAAATCAGAGTTTGTTATAAAATCATATTTTGCGAGGACACACAAAAAAGACTAATAATTTGGTTTGCTAAAAATCTGATTATTTTAATTTGTTAGAATTTTTTTATATTAGTAGTAATAAATAAAATAAAGCTTGGCTACGAGATGATACTTTCGAAAGTTATTATACTTAACCAACTTAACCCTTAAGACACAAAAAAAATTATTGAGGACTAAACGAGAAATCCTCCTCTCGTGAAAAAAATATAGGGGAAGATATGACAACTATAAACAACAACGTTCTGCTAAATATTGTCCAAATAACTAAGAAATTGCTCCAGCATGAAAAAGAGACAGAAAAAAAAAGATAGAAGCGAGAACTTAAGACTGGAGCCGATTATGCCCGATTCAGCGTTAACGACCCGACTGTGACGGTTCAGTTTCGTTCATCATTCAGAAAGAGCGCAAATTGCGCCTAAAGAAATTTTCACTTAAAAAAAATCTTTAATAATTTAATAGTCACAAAAGCTAACAACGTAAGAAACAAAACCAGTAGTGAAACCTAATCTAACGACGAACACCTTACTCATTCTAAATTCAATGAAGCAAGGAACAAAAAAGCCTTTATTATATCTTTTATACTCTTAATCAAAACCCAATTACGTGGGCCGTAATCAAAGCTAATTGGCTTTTAGGGACGGTTTGATTCGGACGCTGCATCTAATAAAATCCCGCTAAACCTTGTTAGGCAAATAAAATTGAGTACTTTTAATGATAAGTTTGATGAGGATAACGGTACAATCACAACGGGTGAATTGTAGACCAACCAGACACTTTCAATTACCCGAAGAATTTTGAAGGAACTTGCTCATCAGTTGCTTCGTATATTTGCCAAAATTATCTGCTCGACAACGTTAATGACGCAATGAATATTGTTAAATAGACGAAAATGAAAGGCATTGCTATTGTAAGTTCTTACGTAAGAATAATTTTGAAGTAACACGACCACAACCAAGAACATGAAATGAATTGAAACATGTAAACTACGAGTAGTTGACAAAAAGACTAACATTATATTATCACAAAAAAATATCACCAAAATAATGTTCATAGTATCCTTCCTTGTAAAACAATTGGTCGTTGCTGACACCTTCCATTTGTACATAACAGAAATGATGGTTTTAATGTAGTAAAATAAGAGAGAGAGAGAGAGAGATTAAGATCGCTCTTAGCGATAAGACCGCCCATTGTGTCACCCATTGTAAAGTTTCTATATTTATGTCTGTAATTTATATGGTGTAAATAATTTAAAGAGTATTCTATTCTATTCTAAAATATTACTCCTTTAAAATAAATGTTACGGAAGCCTGCTCTCTATCGAAAAGTAAACTTTGAGGACCGCACGAGCCTAAACGAGATCAAAGCACCGAGATAGTCGCGACATCGATTCCACTCGATTTAGAACTAAAAACAAACCAAAAACAACGTTCAAAATTCCAACAGAACCACGTATTAATGTCGGACAAATTCATCAGAAAATGTTTCCCAAACGAATTTGTCAACGGAATCTTCAAATGCCTTCGAAAGGGCTAATTGACCATCATTTGTGTAAGTAAGTATCTATAGGAAGGATTTATTTTTATCCGGTTTTCCGAAACTTCGTTCGAAATTTCGATTGTTAATTACAAAAGTTGGCAAAAAGTTCGACGTCTTTTAAGACTTTGATTACGATACGGACCATAAAACGTATACAGGTGATGTTACAAAAAATCTCAAGAATGAATTTACAATCGGAAACTAATAAGGAAACTTCCTTCAAATAAAAATCGAAAATCACAACATAGTTACTAAACAGTTTATAACTCGTGACGAGGACTAACTTTCTTCACTCGCCATAATCACAAGAGAGAGACAGGAGACATTCCAAACCGGTAAGAAGGAGACAGAAAATCCTGAATCCGTCAGAGCTTAAGTAGACGAAGATAGTCTTATTGGTATGATCACTAGAGTGAAGGGTTTCAACAGCGGTCTGGGTGGCCACCCCACACAGTTGGTCGATGACCATAAAAATGGGTATAAAATTGAAACATCAATATAATAAGCAATCAACCGTCTGACCGGACCTAATTATACAGGGCGAGTGTATGTTATAAATTATTTCATGACTCGAGATACAGATTGTTTCAAAATTGGGATGGGATTCTGTTTTCTTGGTTTAAGTTTTAAGTGGGTTTTAACTTGTTTAGCGGTCAGTTGTGGTAATACTGTTTGTTTGTTAATTGGCTGTTGACGTATTATTTTATTACCTATTTGATTGGGTGTTTATGACGTTTTTAAAGTAGATTGTGACATAAAAATGTTTTACGTTTATTTTTTATAATTTTGTTTCTAGTGCCTTATGTTTGTTACTATCTTTTTTCGTAGTTGTTATTTTTAGGGAGATCTTTAAAAGTACCTAATTAATAAAAATAATTATTTTAACAATATTAAGTACTTACCTACCCACCAACGTTACTTAGTAAAATGTTTTTTTATTGAATAAAGTATTTATATACCTACTGGACGCGTACCGTGAGGACTGGTTCGAGGTGGCGCGGGAAAACAATTCTTGGAAGGTCTTGAGGGAGGCCTTTGTCCAGCCGTATAGGCTAAAAAAAACAGAAGTATAAGGATTGCCAGAGCTCAGCAGCTTAAAGCAGATAGAAGTAGTTGAAAAGTCTAGTTGAAAGTGTTGCACAATCAGTCTATAATGTTCCCACTGCTGGGACACAGGCCTCCTCTCTGTGAGAGGGAGTGGCCTGTAATCCACCACGCGGGCCCATTGCGAGTTGGTAGATGTCACTTGTGAATTTTTGGTTCTTGGACATGCCGGTTTCCTCACGATGTTTTCCTTCACCGTTTTGAGAGCAGTGGTGTTGAATTAATTTTGTCGGGGCTGTTACCACTAGGCTACAACTGCTCTCGAAGGGTTGAAATCTCAGTTTTACTAATCGTCAACCAAACGATTTGTTTTTGTCATAAATGAACAAAACAATGTTAAGCATCGGTTGTTTAGTGAACCCGCTATATCTGTCGGTGTTGCCTGTCATAACTGGATAATAAGTATGATTAAATTTCGGCTGCCCGGGGCCCGGGGCCCGGGGCCTGGTGCCGTGATCTGTTTGTTTTAGACTTTTGCTTTTTTTTAGGCCAATTTCAGTGTTAGTTTAGCGTGGATGTGCTGGGAAAGAGTTTATTTGTTTGTGGGTTTAAGTTTGTTTGTTTTTTGACTGCTTCGTTGGTTTAGTGGTTGGCGCTACTGCTGAGCTTGAGGGCTTGGGGTCGATTCCCGGGCCGGGCAAAGTGGTATTGGGTTTTTGTATTAGTAGTTTCTTAGTAACGGTCCGGTGTCTAGATTTGTTCCCCGTTGATGGTAATAGGCTCGCCCCTATTACATGGGGCTTAACATAACACTTGCGATATGTGGGTGTAGGTAGTGTACTTATGTACGGCTCTGCCTAACTTTCCGGGGTCAGGAGTGATGAAAATTATGTGTTTGTTATGTTATGCTAAAAGGTTTTAAGGATCGTCTATCTAACGATTACGTCATTTTGCACGTGTACAGTCAAACAACGAGATTTTTATACATGCAGATAACTTGCAACTACTTTTTAATGTTAGGTGTGCCCTGAGTCCTGATAAATGTGTCTAAAGTTATTACACAGCACCCCATTAAAATGAGTATTATTCGCCTGTATACTAATTATTTTATTCTATCTATGTCGTCTGTGTTCTACCTAAGTACTCGTATAACGAAGCGCATAGAATTAAATGAACGTGGAACTCAAACTCAAACTCACCCGAACTCAATTTTTTTTTTCATTTGAATAATTGAACATTATAGAAGTTTCATGAAATCTGTTGGGCTCACTGGACCAAAAATATATCTCATGTTTTCGCCTTCAAAACATAACGAGAATGTCCACACATTCCTGTCGTCAAACGGCCACGAATTTGGCAGTCGCCGCGATGTTGTTTCCCATAATTTACAGGCACCATTGGTGATAATAACGTGCCCAAGTAACAGCACTTCTTATAGCGTGGGTGGTACTTTTAATGGCATTGTACTGTACTGTAACTAGTTAATAGTGTAATTGTTGTTACAAATGGGCGGAGATAGATCTTCGTGATATTTTTCTAGACTTTTTTATGTCGGTACAAAAATAAAGTTAAAGTATTGAGAGTTTCCTATCGGCAAAAATAACTCAGACACATAAACTAAGAACATCCCCCAGTTCGATGTCTTAAAGAAGTTAATATCCCAGCATTATATTTAGAATTATTATTAATAAAAAATAAAAAATTGCATTTATTTTAAACTAACTGCGCCCCGCGGTTTCACCCACGTAAATGTCGATCCCGTGGGAATATCGGGATAAACAGTAGCCTATATGTTAATCCAGGGTGTCAGCTACCTACATACAAAATTTTATCAAAATTGGTCCAGCCGTTTGGGCGTGAAGAAGTAACAGACATATAAACACGCACACATACACCCTCACAAACTTTCGCCTTTATAATACTAGTGTGATAAACCATTTACAGGCACTTTTGAATTGTCAAGGAGTCGGTCAGTCAGAAATATGAAGCTAGTTGCCCATTCCGAAGCGTAGTAGGTACAGTATGGAGAATAACAATAATAACTTACTTCCATCCCCTAAAAGCCTCTATGGGGAATGAATTTTCATAAATCCTTTCGAAGTCCTCACCTTGCTTATAAAAGGAACTCTTGCGCACATGTTTTGCATGCCCAGTGTTTTAGTCTGTGCGTTGTCTGTCAGACTTTCAGTGAATGATATTATTTAAAATGATATTTATTAAGTGGAAGATCTTGTTCTTCAGCTATATTCCGCTATATTTATATTGTTAGCAACCTAAGCAAAATAGGTAAAACTTATGTAAACTAAGCTTTACAAAAGGGTTTACATCAGCTCTCAAATTATACGCATGGCACAATAATTATAGTTCTTTATCTGTTTGAATTTGAATATTAGAATACTAAAGGAGACGCTGGTAGCTACTACTTTGGCGGAAAAGTGACGTCACGTATTTTCAATGTTTTTGGTTATGTTCATGTATTAAATTAATACGTCTGATAAACCGCCTAGAGTTGGGTATTAGTGTTATTCTAATCCTTTGCTATAATCTGTGTTATTAAATTTTTTTCTTCTAACAATATGATATTTATTATATTTGACATTATGTTATAATTCTAATTTCAACTGTATTAGTGGCTTTTGTGGACAGGATATTAATTCAGATTTGCTACAGTTGTAATGGCAGTCACATCATATTAGTTTAAAATTAAATTAAATATTTGTTTATAGAAAACAAACCCAAAAACAAAAAGAAAATATCATAGATTTTGGTCAAGTAGGTAGGTATTGAACTTTTGCATTAAAAAGCTGATTTTTAACCGACTTCTAAAAAAGGAGGAGGTTCTCAATTCGAATGTTTGTATCTTTTTTTTTTTATGTTTGTTCGCGCATAACTCCGTCGCTTGCCAACCGATTTGAAAAATTATTTTTTTGTTGGAAAGGGTATAGTTCCCAAATGGTCCCATGAAAGCGGTTTTTGAAAAAACAACAAAAATCTAAAAATTTATCTACATTGTCTACATTAACGATTTTTTTGTTTACTTTTTTGTGGGGTAGGTACAACTAAAAAGTGAAAAATAAAAACTTTTTTACTTACAAAAAAAAACAACTAACTTCAAAAAAAACACTACAAAGTAATAAATAACTTTAATTTCGGAAGTCGGTGTCAAAAAACGAAAATGCGGAACCAACGACACCGACTTCCGAAATTAAAGTTATTGATCACTTTGTAGTGTTTTTTTTGAAGTCGGTTGTTTTTTTTTGTAAAAATGTTTTTATTTTCGTGATTTCAGAGTTGGTCCTATAGTGAAAGTTGTTCATAGTCACGGGTAGAACACCCTGTAAAAATTTGGAACCGGTAAAAAATCACCTGTATAGGGCACTCCTGTGCAAAATTTTGTGCTTCTAAGCCCAGCATTTAAGACTGTGTATTTAGAAATATATAATTATGTATTTGCTACTTTATCTTTTATGCAACTATGGGAAATGATATACTGGCCAATCCGCGATACAGAACGGTACTTGGTGATAATTACGCACCTTTACCTATCATGATCGCAACCAAGCTGTGGGTGGTATATATAGGAGGACCACACTTTTCAAATAAAGAGAGACATTTCCTTAAAAATTGTATTAATTTGAATCTGCGTTTATAGTGGATAACATTATTTTAATATTATGAAAGGCTAGCTGTGCCCCGCGGTTTCACCCGCATAAGTGTCGATCCCGTGGGAATATCGGGATAAAAAGCAATCTATATGTTAATCCAGGGTGTCAGCTACCTCCATACAAAATTTTACCAAAATTGGTCCAGTCGTTTGAGCGTAAAGAAGTAACAAACATTTAAACACACACACTCACAAACTTTCGCCTGTATAATATTAGTGTGATATATTGTGATGATATATTGTTACAAAGAGATTCATCATCATCATCATTTCAGCCGAAAGACGTCCACTGCTGGACATAGGCCTCCCCCCAAGCACCTCCATTTCGACCGGTTTTGTGCTTCTCGCATCCAACGAGTTCCTGCGGCCTTCACAAGGTCGTCGATCCACCTTGTGGGAGGCCTTCCAACGCTACGTCTACCGGTACGCGGTCGACACTCCAGAACCTTTCGGCCCCATCGGCCATCTGCTTTGCGAGCAATGTGCCCTGCCCACTGCCGCTTAAGTTTGGCAATTCTTCGGGCTATGTCGGTTATCTTGGTTCTCCTGCGGATCTCTTCATTTCTGATTCGATCATGCAGAGAATCTTCAAGCATAGCCCTCTCCATTGCCCTTTGGGTGACTTTCAGCCTTCTAATAAGGCCCATTGTGAGCGACCACGTTTCAGTGCCATATGTCATCACTGGCAACACGAAAGAGATTATGTGTATGAAAATGTGGGTGAGAAGATAATTATGTAACCTTTTCTTAAAAGAAAGAACAATAATTTATTTGCACTAAAAGTGACGCATAAAAAAAATCACAGAACACAAAAAGAACAAGCTAAGGGTAAAAATGCGGCACATCCACGCAAAATGGTTATCGCTCAGCATAATGCTGTCCACTTCTGTGGAAAATTTTAGTTGCATGAAAGTTGAAGAATACAGACCAAAACTATGTTCATAGGTCAGTTAAAAAAAATGTCTACCTTTTCCCTTGTCCCAAAGATGGCGATACTACATAAAGCTATTGATTGCCATAAAATTGCCCGTTCGTGACTTTGCTTTCGAATGGCTAATGTCTCTTTTTACGTAACTCCACAGTAATGTCCTCATAACTCGCTGTATGATGGTCATCGTAATTACTCTTAATTCTTGAACTACGTACATCATACAGTATCATTTTTTCGCTGATGGGCTATTCTGTTGGAACAAGGGAAAGGTATTTAAAGTTTAACATAAACCCCCTTACTAATAAACGTATTATATCAGATGAATAGTTACACACCGATTTTTCTCTTTCAGTCGTCAGTAATTTGACTTTCGAAATAAGAATACAATGCGTTGTGTAATTATACAGACGTTATACAACGTTTATTAGTAAGGGGGTAATAATAAAAACGTTTATTTTCTCCACCACAAAATGAAAAATTAGTACAATAAATAATTTTTTACTTATCATCAAAAAGGAAAACATAGGGACATACAAGTAGTTAATATTTATTATTCTGTAAAAAATCATTGCATTATGGTCATTAACCAGAAAGAAAACAGGCGAGAGCGTTTCTATGGAGAAACGACCAATGAATTTTCAAAAATCCCTTCTTAGTGCTCACCTTCCTTGTAAAAGGAACTCTTGTTCAAAATGTCATGTTTTTAGACCCAGCAATTTCAGCTGTGCGTTATCCAAACTAATATTATAAATGCGAGTAACTCTGTCTGTCTGTCTGTCTTTTCTTCACGCCTAAACCGCTGAACCGATTTAGATGAAATTTGGTATAGATATAGTTTGAGTCCCGGGAAAGGACATAGGATAGTTTTTATCCCGATATTCCCACGGGATCGAGACTTATGCGGGTGAAACCGCGGGGCGCAGCTAGTCTGTCATAATCCATTTAAGATATTATTTATGTAGATAGTTCATGTTGGGAGAAGATGAAACTTCATTAGCCTTAAACCTCTCATTGAAACGTCCAATTTCTCCGCCGGAACCACTCAGTCAGTGCACCTTACCTTTAAAAATAAAGGGGCGTGCACACGTAAAAGTGAATGAATCCGTGTCGAGTGCTGTGTGGTCAGAGATAGGATAATCGTGTGTAGCCGGCGGCTGTAGCGACATTGCCACATTATCACCTGTGTACCAAGGACAGAGGTGGTGGTGGAGAGGCTGTGCATTTTTGAAGTGAAAACTTCTTTAGCGGCGCGCGGCGTTGTACACTTTTTTTGTAATGGGTAAAAAATGTTAAACTCGCGTCAGGATCTCGCGTCAGGACACGTGACCTGATCGAAAATTCGTAAGACGGATGGAGAGTAGACAGCCGGCGCGGCGTAGGAGAGGAAGTATCCCCCTCTCTTTCTACGGCGCGGCGAAAATGTATGCCTGCTGTTTCGTTTAGGCGGCGCAGGGCGCTTGCGCGAATGTTCGTGTGTGTTTATATTACAGCGTGTCACGTGCATCCATGGATGGTGACAGCTGATGGCTCGACCGTCTGTGTAGTGGCCACACTGCTGTGTATTCGTAAAATTCGTGTATATAAAGTGTTTAAAATATGGAATTTGAACAAAGTGCATCTATTAATGAAAAATATCAAAAATGCACAACGTTAATATTCAAGTTTTCACTTCTGCCGGCACTCCCGGAGTGTAACCCGTCTTTTTTATTCTATATTGATTTTGGACAATATTGGTATCGATGAAGGAAAACATCGTGAGGAAACCTTGACTTAGGTATGGTTATAATATAAGTTTGAGATTGCCAACTCGTCTGGAGCAAGTGTAGTGATCAATGCCCATGCCTTCTCAGTGTAGAGGCCTTTATTCTGCAGTGGGACAAAAATAGAATGGTGTTATTTTAATTTTAGTTGAGGTTTTCTAGCCCTAAACTTTCACGTAGCTCTCTGACTCTGAAAGCGAATTCGATAGATTACGATGTGCTTACATAGAGTAATTGGTTTGGTTTTCTTTTCTATGTGAATTTGAAGTTTAACAAAAGGTCGTCTAAAGTTGTATTATAGTTTTGCGTAGTACGAAATCCTTCATTCGTAACTTGTTTGACGTGAATTTTTGCAACTTTCAGGACAGTATTTATCATCGTATATTAAAAAACTTTTACAATAAAACATCATAATTAGCCTAAAATGTTCCCACTGCTGGGACACAAGCCTCCTCTCTGTGAAAGGGGGTGGGCCGTAATCCGCCACGCGGGGCCCAATGCGAGTTGATAAATATGACATGTCTTTGAATTTCTGGTTGTAGGACATGCCGGTTTCCTAACGTTGTTTTCCTTCACCATTTTGCTAAAAAAAAACATCCGACTTAAAAAAAACGAACAGCCCCCACCACCATAGGATTAAAACCACAGATATAGATACACCTAGCTAACGCAAGAGCAACTACTTCGCGTGCCAAAAATCGCACCAGCTTACGTTCGAAAATCATAAGCCGCCACTTTCGCGCTCAGTCCTGCGTACTGCTGGCTGGGTGAGCGTGAGCGAGAGAGCGCGAGCTTGTGACGTCATAGTAGGTAGTCAAAAAATGGCACGCTTAGTTTTCATACAGTTCGTGATACTTGCGTTATCTAGGTCTATCTATATCTGTGATTAAAACCTATTACCTCTAGAAACTTTCCACGAACCAATTGTATTAAAAAAATTAGAACGTCTTCTAAACCGCCTACTCCACGACTCTGTTCTCTAACTCGAAACTCAGGTTCGTGATGCTCCAGCTCATTATCGAGTTGGTTGCTCGTTTAAAAAATATAAATAATGATGGCGGACTCAAATTGACCTGTAATCATAGCTTTACTGTGATTAGAGCTAAATATAGAGATTATATGACTTGCTGGGTGGCGAAGGGACAATCTGATGTGTTTCTCTGTTGGCTTAGGCGAAATTATGTCGATAAATCATATTTGAAACGGTTGTGTGGTCCGGATATGTAGTACACTTTTTCTTTTAACTGCCCCGTTGGTCTGCTGAGCGTGGTGTCCTGGGTTCGATACCCAGGTCGGGAAGAGTTATTGGGGTTTGCCTTTGGGAATTTCTTAGTACCAGCTTGGAGTATGGAAGTTGGCGGTGTGATACCCCGATAATACATGCGTCATGTTTGTGAACGGGCGCCGTCAGTAGGGACTGGTCATCTCTTTGCTGCCACGGCTTATTTTAATTTATTTAATATTTGAATTGCTTTTTTTTTCTCGTCTTTTCATTATGGACGCTTTTAACGTTCTGCATCGTTCTCAAATGTATAATTTTTAACATGAAAGGTGTAACCAAGACTTTGTAACCATATTATTTTGATTTAAAAGAGTGTCAATGGAGTTTCTTGCCCGTTCTTCTCTATAGGTTTGCAACGATTTGGAATGGGCAACTAGCTTCATCTTTCTGACTGACCGACCCCTTGACAGTTCAAAAGTGCCTGTAATTGGTTTAATTTAAATAAATGCTTTGAGTTTGATACTGTAGTATACAATCCTACTCTGCTAATAAGTACTATGAGGAATCCACCGGCTCCTGTCAGTTTATAACTAGCTCATGAGGAGAATTTCATTAGTACCTATTTGTGTGTTTTTGCCTATAGTGTTCCTATTTCTGGGACACAGGCCTCCTCTCTGTGAGTGGGAGTGGGGCTTAATCCACCACAAGTGCCCAGTGCGGGTTGGTGGATCTCACAATATGTCTTGGAATTTTTGGTTCTAGGAGATGTAAACATTTCAAAAATCAGTTTTATTTATTAGGTACTATCCAATGTTTGTTATTTCTTCTCTTCTATTTGGCGTGCATCCATCTATCCTCACATTGTTTGAGTTATAGAATTCTTAAGGTTTCCGTAGTATAGTAGACCTCGTAACTGTTTTATTAATTTGGTGATATCGTTCAAACCATTGAAATTTAGTTACACTACCTACAGTAATGGTGGTTTTCATTTTTTTTTTTTTTTTTTGTTGTTGGTTTTTTCAGTACCTAAATAGTGTCAGGTAAAACTCAGGTCACTGTGTTTTACAATTATTTATTTTAAACAATCAATTTTACACCGCCAAATTAATCCCGTTCTCTCCCGCCGTACGGCCGTACAGATTAAAAATACCCGCGCTCGCCGAGTGTTGTCAACTCATCATAATATCGATTCCTCAAATCGATTATACAAAATCATAAACCTTACAATAGTATGTTCAATCATTAAAAGTTACTGTTTTGTCTTTTACTGTTTTAGAAACATTTTTTCTTACTGTATAAAGTCAGTACTTTAATCTTAATGAAATCGCTTTAGGTAATGTGGAAGTAGTAAAAAAATTTTTTTTCAATGTGTAAAAGAGAATTATTGTCGAAAGTGGTAAAGCAATCACAAGACTATACTTACTTACAGTCGTAGTACAGTGATATCGGTAATGTGGTGCATGTGACGCGGGGGTGGGCAGTATTGTTCGATCGCCACGCACCATGACCGGACCATTACAGTAGGGTCTGCAAAATTTAAGAGAGACTCGATATTTTACTTGGAACGAGAGAAAATTGTGAATGGAAAAGTGGTAGATACTTAGAAGTCATTTTTAAGGTGAAATATAATATGTACTTACCTACGTTATAAAAGCTCAGTTTAAATTATAATATTATTTATAAGTAGGTAAAACTGAAGGAAAAGCTCAATTATCAATGGAAAATGTTGAAGAAATGTCGAAGGCGTTTCATCTGTGTTTCTGTCGCACAAATACTTAATGATATGAATGCCAAAAAATCGCATATCTACTTAGACATATCATACATACCTACATATATGGTAGTGTTCCACAAGTCGTAAGATATGCCTTTATGGATCGACATTCTACCTCAACTAAAAACTCCAGATACAAAATTACAAATATAAACTCCACGGAAATTCCACCACTATTTCTCTGTAAACCGTACCAAACAATCAGCGCTTATTTTCACTCACATTAGTTTAGTGAAGGATAGTATCAATGAATTATGTGCATTCGCGTGATGTCTTCATCCCCTGCGGGTGGAAACCCCCACTCACCCCCTTTCATCCCCCACGCTCTACTTAGGTGATTGGATTTTTTATAAAAATGCTTCTTTGCAGCACATTGCAGGTCTCTTTGATGTTATGTGTGTGTGAGGTTATATGTATAGGTGATAATTAAGACAGAGTCTCTAGTACCTAGGAAGTAGGTACTAGGATTTCAGCCAATGGTGTGGAAGGAATTTTTGTAAAAGGGTTGTCTTACAATTTCGATGGGATGCACTTTGATGTCAACAAGTTCGTTTGATGTTGTTGATGGTTTGTTAGTGTTGATTTGAGGAATGCGTGGAGGAGTGGTTCAGAGATATATAGCTATTTTTTTTTATGTAGGTGTACCCTCTGCTAGTTGTAAAGCTTGTTATGTGTTTATTAGTGTTGAAACATTATTTGGCTTTCGAAACGTTCTTGTAGAATATCAATAGCCACTAACTCAATACTCAACAATTCATTCAACAGGACAGAGAGGTGGAAAGAGGGGAGGTCTTTGCCCTGCCTTTGACATTATTGCCTAATAATAAATTACTCATTTAAGAACAAACAATACAAGTTTTGTTCCTGTTCTCGCTCTCATTATAATAACCATAATAAACGTGTCTCCGTCGTAATAAAAGGTGTTAAATCGTGTACCATCTCACAAAATAATTTAATCATACTGGAATCAAATCATACAACTTCCCTTATAACCTATTATCTCTACAAATCAACCACTCAATCACACTAACCGCTTACATTCGTAAATCACGGCGCAAAGGGAACTTACAATAAATCCAAATATTTATAATGTTACCAACGTTAACTTACAAAAGTTCGCGAAAGGGTGCCCGAGACACGTGTCCAAACCTAGAGGGACACCGCAGCAAATTGCATTGACCCGTCCCAGCCCTTCGACACTGTTGAACACACGACCAGAGAGGGGGGAATGGGACCATAGTTGAAGACCAACAAATACTGGTCATGTCGTAAGAGATTTTATTTAATACGTTTAAAATTTATTACTCGGGTTGTTTGTTTGGCGGTCGAAAACAATTTCGGTTATGAAGTGGTTTTTTATGATCCCTTCATCAATAAAGTTTATTATGTTCGTGGTTATTGAATTATCATTGCGGTGATAAATTAACTCGTAATGCGATGCGTGGGAATGACCTGAGTCGTCTTATTTTTCAATAATTAAGTTTTTTTTTTTTGTAATGAAAAATAAGATGCTTTGTATAAAATTTAGATTTGATCGTTATGAGAGGTCATGGAGACCTCTGTAATAAAACATACTTAATTTATTTTAGAGGTCAGTGTTATTGTTTCATAAAATTAGAGATTTTTAAACTGGAAGGTTCTCTTTTGCCGTTATGAAGGTCGAATATAGACTATTAACGAAGAGATTAAAAAAGATAATATAATTATTCTAACTGAACTATGTTACGAGTGACATTTACCCAACTTTGTTTAGTAAAATTTGTCCATTTCAAGTCGTAGACCCCTCAATACAAAGTTAATCTACCATAACTACCAGCAAAAAATGCAAAGCGCAAACTATTGTACTCCCCCAAATCTCTAGGGGAGAAGAGACAAATTATTATATTCCATAATATCATCACACGACCATTACGCGTCGCCATCGATGCGTGTCCAAAAATTATTAGAACATTTTTGCGTTTTTTCGCACGTCCGCTGCTTCGCGCAGTTAGGGAGATACTGAGTTTTCCGGAAGTTGTAAAGTAGTGATTTGTAACGCACGCGCCGCGGCGCCTGACGCCACTTCCGTTAGTACGCCCTAATGACGCTGCAGGCAAGATACACTGTCCAAATGTCTTGTGGATCTCATCCCCTTATTCCACACCCTCTATGGTTTTATTGTTGGCATCGAAGCTTTTACTTTTATGCTCTGTTTAGCTAAATTTCTCTTTCCATTTAATTACGGCGGGAGTTGTAATGTGTTTGGCAGATGACATGGCCCTTAATGACTCGAATAAACGTGTTTTTCGACTGGCCGTTACGATGTCTGGGCTGTTGGAAGTGATCAGGGCGAATACGAAAGGTATTGTTCTGTTTTCTGAATTCTTACAAGAACTTGATTGATTATGTTGTGTCGCACCTTTGTCCTCTTTAGTAGTAATTTCAATTTAGATCACTCACTGTGCTTTTACTTCTATAACATATCACATTATGTATATTACTTTATTCTTGTCTGTCATGGTATAATTTGAAAGTAACGGGCAGTTGTAAATGATAACGGATCCTAATATAAGTTTAATTTTAATAAAATATTTAAATCTTCTTAGACAGCAGTGGTGGCCTAGTGGTAACTGCCGCGACTTACGAGTTGTAGGTCGTAGGTTCAAACCTAGACAGGCGCTTTACTTTGGGTAATTTATTTCATCACCACTGCTCTCAAAACGGTGAAGGAAAACATTGTGAGGAAACCGGCATGTCCAGAACCAAAAATTTGAAGACTTATAACATCTACCAACCCGCACTGGGCCCGCGTGGTGGATTACGGCCCATTCCTTCTCACCGAAAGAAGGCTTGTGTCCCAGTAGTGGGAACGTTATGGGCTGATTATTATTTATTATAATAATATCAAAGTCTCTCTGCTTCATGTTGTGCCATGCGACCTACACTATAAATTATTAGTTCTTCACACTAAAATACTCATCTCCATGTAAACTTTTTGTAACGTTTACATCAATCCACACCTCTCGTATATATATCCAGGCTCGTGATAGGTTTAGTATCAATATCGTAAGGCTCAGTTTAAGCAAATTGCTCAACTAGACGCTGCTTCTGTAATTTGAATTCGAGATTACCCTGTTTGTGTTTTGTGTGCGAGGCTTCATTGAGAGCGATTTCTAGAGCGTTTTGTACACGACTGCCCAAAAATAAGTTGTTTTGTT
Source organism: Amphipoea lucens (assembly GCA_947508005.1). NCBI lineage: Eukaryota > Metazoa > Arthropoda > Insecta > Lepidoptera > Noctuidae > Amphipoea > Amphipoea lucens. The sequence goes on along the minus strand of OX382376.1, from coordinate 4,776,510 downwards.
TTTTATTACTTCACACTTTTGGAGGGTCATAATATTAGTTAAACTAACTCACTAATACACTGAATTAGTAACATTTTAGTAATCCTAATGATTGTGATTTTATTTCTTAACAAAAATAAGTGCTTTAAACCTGCAATTTTGCTTTTTTGGAAAAATGGTCAATGTTTGAAGTGCTGTATCATGGGTTCCATTGGACCTGCAGAGCTACGGCTGCGCTCAAATTGTAGTAAATTGTAGCTTTATCCATAGGAAGCAAATTTAAGAAGTTATAAGTAAATAATTGAAAGAAGTACGAAAATTTCAAAGGTTTTCAACACGCAGTTAGAACAGGTCTTTCGAAGGTGTAAACTTGATTTTTCAGTATTGGTATCCATCCTAACAACATCCCAAAAAATGAGTAGGTACTTACAGTACAAGTTTTTACGAAGTAACGCGACTTTGTGTCTATGGTGACTGGCCTATTTCTCAAGATATTGTTTTGATTTTCGACAACTTTCGAGGCATATGAAAGCGACCATCCAGACATGACCATTTCGACATCAGAGTTCTACATCATTTCATACGTATCAGTAAATCGAGCAGCAGAAGCTCAGTGGTAACAGCCGCGACTTACGAGTTGTAGGTCCTAGGATCGAACCCAGGCAGGCGCTTTACTCTGTGTAAATTATTTCGTCACCACGGCTCCCAAAACGGTAAAGGAAAACATCGTGAGGAAACCGTCATGTCCTAGAACCAAAAATTCGAAGACATGTCATCAAAGTCACATGTACCAACCCGCACTGGACGCGTGTGGTGGATCACGGCCCACTCCCTCTCACCAAGGGGAGGGCTGTGCCAGCAGTGGGGACATTAAAGGCTCACTATACTATACTATGCAGTAAATCGATACACATTGCTCTTAGCCCGCTCCAATAGCCACCAAACATCCCAACCTAACTCCAATATAGAGTCCACAATCAAATACTCTCAATTCCTGAATTAAAACATACAATTGTGCCGTAAGATATCGCCGCCCATCCAACCGTCCATCCATCCTACAATTTATAGTGGCCGCTGCCACTCTTTACGGCGACGCGACCGTGTTAAGTATAAAAAAGGTATGAGAAAATCGCTTTTGAAGTAAGTGCGAAACTAGTTTCAATCCAGTTTCTTGTAAAGATAGTATTAATTGGGTTGTGGATGGAAGGTAGTTTGGGTAAGTAAATATGAGGGGAATTAATTAGGTAGCTTTATTAATAATTTAATTCAGGAGTTTTTTTAGTTTTTTTTTTATTATTGCTGATTGGGCCCGCTCTTGACCTCGATCACGCTTGATAGAAAGCGATGGATGAGATCTATGACGGAACGAGCGTGCCCAAAAGATGCCTAAGGCACTGGAACTCCCACGCATCGACGAAACACAGCAGGCTGTTTGACGCCGGACTCCGGTGGGAGGGTGGTCGCAAACCAGGCGGGCGTTAGCCCTACCACCGCAAGGGAAGAATTGGCCAGTCAAATAAGGTGTTGGGTGTGACTGTTCAGGATGCGCCGAGCGCTCGGTTCAGTTGGGTAACTAGCGGAACAAACTGCGCTACACGAGGAGGCTTCTTCATGCATCCCAAATTATAATATTTTTATCTGCATCCAGCCTATGTAGGCATTCTGGACTGGAAATGGAAACCTGAACCTGAATCTCCTGTGGAAAGAATGTTATACCTACTTATTCTTGCAAGATTGTTCCAACTACATTATCTTTGGCATAAGAATTAAAACTGTTCCGATAAGCTCACTAAAGAATACATGAGCACCTATCTACAATTCTCTGCCTAGACTTAAAAGCATAAGACCAACCGGTACCAGAGTAGTGGTGGCCCAGTGGTAATGGCCGCGACTTATGAGTTATAGGTCGTAGGTTCGAACCCAGACAGGCGCTTTACTTTGTGTAAATTATTTCATCACCACTGCTCTCATAACGGTGAAGGAAAACATCGTGAGGAAACCGGCATGTCCCAGAACCAAAAATTCGAAGACGTGACATCTACCAACCCGCACTGGGCCCGCGTGGTGGATTACGGCCCACTCCCTCTCACAGAGAGGAGGCCTGTGTCCCAGCAGTGGGAACATTATAGGCTGATTATGTAACCGGTACGCGTAGCATGACCATCGTAGAAATGGAAGAAAGCGAAAGAGGAAAGATTGTATGTAGATTTTTACGGTGTGATGTCTAAAATGTAGAAAAGAAAATGTCACTTTGGATACAATAGAAAGAGGTACTTAATTAGTCTATTCATCTAAGAATAGAGATTTAAGTGGCCATACAACGCGTACAGATATATGAAACAGTAAAACCAAGTAAGTACATATCAGTTGAAACGGCAAAGTTAAATAAATTATTTAACTGATGTCAGGTAGGTTTGTACAAACACTTACCTACACGTCAATCATATCGCTCATTTTTGGAGAAACATCGACGTAACTGCTACTTTTTTTTTAAGTCTGCTTTCCTAACGTAAATATGGTTTCTAAGTGCTTTGGCATATTTAACTCATTTTTGGGCAAAAATACGTTTACGTCGATTTTTCTCCAAATGAGCGATATTTTTTTACTAAATTAGTTGAGGTCGCCTTTTCCTATCAGACTAGGTAGGTACTCAAACAAAAAAGGCCTTAAAGTGTCTTTGAACATAAAAATTTACAAAAAAAAAATATAATTGATTCTAGTGGCCTCTATCAAAAGGTAGTTTCGTATGAAGAAGAATGGGCAAGAAACTCACTAATTATGTAGTTAAGTATTCGCAAAAATCCTCATAGCTATACCTACGTGCTTATTACCATCGTAACCGTTCGATCCAGTGGCGCCGCCGGCGCCGGCGCATACGTTTGCGCAATTACTGCAAATCCAGATGAAATGTCACCAATTGTACATTCCGACTGTACTTTATTTGATCCTGTTTATATTGATGCGGTTTGTTCTCTTTTTTAATGTCATTGGTTTAGGAATGAGCCTGTATGTCGCGAGGAAAATAAACAAGATTGATTACAGAGTAAGGGTGGATTTCACCAATGAAACTTAACACGATCAGTAGGTACATCGAAAGAACGTTCAATGAAATGAAATGATTTTTTCTTGCAAGAATCTTAGTATATTACAGATAGTCGGGTTTTTAACAGTTTCTAAAACAGTTCGCTAAAACTAGCATGCAAAATTATTGATTACAAAATGAAGCTGATAAATACATAAATCATAGTTATTAAATTTAAAATGTCAAGTACTTATTGTCTAATAATAATAATATTGATGGTCTCTATTAACAATGTCGGTTCTGCACAAAGACTAGTTCATTAGAGCAGTTCAAAGTTTGTTTTGGCGATAAAAAAAAATTATAAGACTGTGACTTTTTCTTTTTTTTATAACGCTGTTTGAAATCATTGAGTGGCTGTTCCCTATACGATTTTCGTAAATAAACCAATGACCATCGGAAAGCAACTTCTGTGATATAAATGGCTTTCATTGGAGGAATACTTAATTAATCTATCGTGTTAACTTGTCTTAAACTTAACAGTGTCTCCAGGACGCTAGAGAAGTCAAGAGTTGTCTGCAGTGTCATCATTTTTGTGAAATATTGACACTAACAGAAGTCCAATTCCCGTAATTTAAAAAGTTTAAAATCTAGTCGCAGTCTCATCTCGGCGACAAACAAACGTCAAAAACTTGTCAAAAATGCAGGGAAAAAAGAGGTATTTTTGACAGATTGAGACTGAAATCAGATTGTGAACGTTCTTAAAATTACGAGAATTGCCCCTCAGGTCTTGAACGCGGGTTAGATGTTCTATAACATATTGGTACTCTTCTTTTGTTTCGAACGGTGTTTTATTGCTACATAAACTTAATGATCTAAGTAGAATTTGTAGGTTTCTATCATGGTATGAGCAGACGTCTAATTAAGTCCGACAACAGTTTTTTATACCATCCAATAGGTTCTACGAGTAAGTCTCTATACAGGAAGATTTTTTATCACCATCCAAATTTTTACAGGGTGTTCTATCCATGAATATGAACAACTTTCACTACGGGACCAACTCTGAAATCACGAAAAAAAGTCAGCTGTCTTATACATTTTGGTCAAGTAGGTATTGAGCTTTTGTATGAAACAGCTGATTTTTTTTTCGTGATTTCAGAGTTGGTCCCATAGTGAAAGTTGTTCATATTCATGGATAGAAAAAATTTGGATGGTGATAAAAAGATCTTCCTGTAGGTATATTCGAACTAGTATTCAATGTTATTCTGAGAGATTCTGTTAAACTGCTGATTCACAACTATCCCACTATCATTCTCGGCATTTTATGAACAGTCCATCCCAACTCCGACCCCGAAACCTTCCGAACTTAGCACGAACACTATTGATATACATAAACTCCAAATTCAATTACCAACAGTATCAACCGACGAGCCAGGGTTGCCGAGTAAACAAAAGTACAACAAACCCCTGTATTTCTTGACATTGTTAGTGGTCAAATAGCAAAAATGTTCGGCGTAACGAACCCGTAATCCGATTCCGAGTGGTCAGTTCTGTAAAGTTTCGATCTGCAATCAACTGTGCCAACAGATCTATTTCGTGGGCAAACAAGCTGGGGGCAACCCTACGCACACTCGCGTTGTTTGCGTGTGTGTGGTTTAGTCGTGTAGAATAGAAAAGAAATTTGTATGTTTTTTTTTTTGTGCAATTGGCGTTAAATTTAGAAGACAACAATTTTAGAAGTCGTTATTTTTTTTTAATGTTGGTATTGAACCTTAATTCTTCTTATTTTTGTAGGTATTGATTATCATCAATAGTCGTCGTCGTCCTAACTCTGATTTTTAATTTGCTAGACTTAAATGACAGCTGGGAGCGACCTTTTTTTTCAACATGACATTATATATTTTAGCTGAAATTTTGGTCTTGCAAATTAAAAGTTAAGAGATTAGTTGACTAGATTACTTTGGTGACGCTGATCGTAGCTTCATCTTAGTGAAAAAGTTAGAAGTACTTAAGTATTTTTAAGTGTGTTCTTTTATTATTGAATAAAAATAAACTTATACACTACTTCCAGAGTAATCAGGTGTACTTACTTATGTTGATTAAGAAATCAACCTGTTGGCTGTTTTTGCCAACTTTGAACATTAAGAGCTTCTCAAAGTTGGCAAAAACAGCCGACATATTTTTAGCAAACAACTTCTTACTATCAACTTAAGCCTTATTAAAAAGCGATTCCCGTACGGCTCTAAAAACGAAAAATTTACATAACAAAAACGTACCGACTTATCCTTCAAAACGTGCAATTAATTCCACAAACAAGATGTCTGCCGAAAAACTGACATGAGCTTCCCGAAAATAAATAATCGACCAAGGAATACATTACTATTCATCGGTTTCATCAAAAACGTTCTTAATCACGCAAAAAACTTTAAAAGGGAGATGGATATATCCGTCTAATTTGCCTACGCATTGGGACTTACAATAAATCTGTCATATCATATGGCCCTTTGTACTTTATACCTTTGTGCTGCCAACCTAATAAAAACAATCTTTAGGCTGAATGGCGTATTTCCTGTGCATAAAATTGAGCACTAAGATCCTGCCAATTAAGAGGTTCAAGTGATGTGGGTATATAGACGTCGTAAATCAGTTTAGTCGATTTTAATTATACTAATAAGGATGTCCTTTTCAGTCTTATTTTTTTTAAATTGTATTGTTGAATTCGTATGGACTGGAATCGAGATTATTAATTGAGATTTCTTTAAATTGGAATTCGTGGGGTTTGTTGTTAACGTTATTTTATAGTCGCTTTTGTTAAGTGGCGTAAAATAGTTATAAAGATTTTATTGTTGTCCCTTTTTATTTTTGTTAAGGTTTATTGGGTTCAATTAATGGTCTGCTAAGTGAGCATTTTGAAAGGCTTGTTCGATTTATGATAGGACTAGCTTCTGCCCGCGCCTTCGTTTGCGTGTTTCACCCTCCCCCATTCACTCTCGTACTTCTCGTAGGGGTAGAATTTCGAAAACGTCTTTCATATTGGATACCTACTCTTCACAGAGACATGAAATTTTGAGAGTGAGTTCTTCAAATTTCATGTCTCTAGGACCAGCGGTTTAGGTTGTGCGTTGATATATCAGTCAGTCAGGACAGGACTTTGAATTTTATATAATTACTAGCTTCTGCCCGCGACTTTGTTCACGTGAAATTTCTCCCTCCCCCCATTCACCCTCTTAGGGGTGGAATTTCGAAAAACCCTTTCTTAGTGGATACCTACTCTTCACAAAGAACACACCCTCCAAATTTCATGTCTCTAGGACCAGCGGTTTAGGCTGTGCGTTGATATATCAGTCAGTCAGGACTTTGAATAAAATTTTATATTGTATATAGATACATGATTAGCAAGTTATACAGCCATGTTATAAAAGTTCTATGTTTTTTCTTAGCTGGCAGTGCCACAATGATATATCAAGTTATAAACATATGGTGTTATTAAGTCGTTTATACTTTTTTATTGTTAGAAAGCTGTTGTAAATGTCATTCGGACGCGTTCTTGGGTGGCTTTAATAAGTTTGCACGCTCGCATAAGTTGCATTCTTTGTACAGTCAGCATCAAAAGTCGATTAACACAATCATTTTTACATGTTATTAAATTGACAACAACTTTTTTCAATAAACTGATTTTTAGCTTTTCATATAATAGACAAGAGAATATATACTAAAAAAAATTCTTCTGCTGCAATTTTGAACAAATATTTTGCTCAATAACTAAGATTAAAAAAACTGAAGTGTTAATCAACTTTTGATGCTGACCGTACCTACAGTGTTACAAAGAACTTCTGGTGCTTGGAAGACTGACAGCGTGGCGTTCTATTCTATTTTTTATTGTGGCAAGCAAAGGCGATATCTAGCATTCTGTCAATGTCTAAAGTTAATTGGAGAGGAAAGTATGCGTTGTTGGTGAGGATTTGTGACATCGTTTTAAAAAAACAGAAGGTAGTTAAGTATACCTAACAAAGTTTCGCTTTTTCAATTATCTACAAAAATAATATAACGCGTACCGCCGCGTGCGGGCTGGTTCGAGGTGGCGCGAAAAATAATTTATCTTTCTTTCAAACAACGGATTCAGGATCTGAATTAACAGCTAGTGCTCAAGGTGCGGATCCATTTAACGTCTGGACGTTTAATCATAATGCCAGCGAAAAGACGTCCACTGTTGCACGTACGCCTTCCCAAAGCGTCGCCACAACTAATAGTGCTTGTCGCGTTTTCCGCATCCACATGCAGCTACTGCTGAGCTTAATAGATTTTCAATTTTATCACTAAAATATAAGGTTCAAAGTTGATTGGGAATATTTGACAGTTTCGGGTAGTTTGATGTTTTGGCGTCTGCACTAGTACACCTTTGTTTAACCTATCGGGGAAAACATACCTAGCTTCAGTAAAACGTCAATCTCAATATACAATACAATTTAGTACCATATCCAGCCAAGGGTCAACAAAAACTGGTCGCCACGCAATTACAAAGAAAACTATAACGTTACCGTGAAATTATGGTCATAATTGACCATAGTTACCATGGGACCCTTGAGTTATGAGAGTGCAACACTTAAGAGTACATATCATGGTTGGCAGTAAATACATTAGTCTCGCTTCAAGGAGTATGGGCACAGGGCGAAAAATTCAGCGCGTCCTAAGGAAATGTGAACAGAGAGTCTCGTGTGTGGGTTCTGCGTGATTAAAACATGTTCTGAGTTTGTTCCGCCGTTTCTTCCCGAGTAGTCAAATATTTATTTATTTACTGTACACCAGAAAATAAATTAAAAATATTATCACCACCACCAATCACCATACCACCAACCCATCCAATCAGCCAACCAACATAAACCACATTCAATTTAAAAAAATTACGTAAGTGTTTTTTCTTCAATTTACAGAAAGAAATAAGATACTAATTTATCATTATAATGTAGAAAGTTTTTCTATCGTAGTTTATAATGGTCCATAATAATATGGTAGTTCTCAGCAGGTGACAGGACCTTTGGAGAAAAAAAAAAAAGAAAATAAATGATAGATCAAATTCGCCAAACGCGTGTTTGTCTGTATGAAACTGACAGATGTCAAGAGGGCATTCTCTCGACGGCTGGACTTACCTATTCAAAAAAAAAATTGTTTTTCTTTTGACAAAAAGGCGTTTTCCCCCTACTACTTACATAACTTCGTCTCTATTATAATTTTAACAATACTCAAACATATTTAAGGCCTGTAAAATTGAGCGTGACTAATAACAATAGAACACAATCATTAAACAATATAACTTATAAAATAGATATTTCCCAAGAACAATTTGACAACAACAATACAGACTGACCCCTAATCCAAACAAAAAACAACATAAATTTATTCCTAATAGCGTTATAATAACACTAATAGATTATGTTAGCACAAATTCATTGATAATTACACTTCTCATCATCTTTCTACCATAGCGGCCATGACAGGTAATTACTACTAAAAAAAACTACTACCAACATTACAATATTTTTGCATATTTACCATGAACTAGGGGAGAATGAGAGTGTGCTGTTAACTTAACTGTTAAGTTACGGGGAAAAATGTCTTGATGTCTTTCGTTTTTTAGGGTTAAGTTTAACGCAAGTTAAGTAGGCATGCTTCATAGTAATTAATGGCTTTTTGACATGAGAGATTTCGGTACAAGTATTAGCCAGTAGAGCCACGAGATTCCTAAGGAACGCCTTTATAAAGAATTGCCTTAATCACTATGCTTACATTTTGGCATGGAGAATACTCGTAGAAGTAAGGAGATCTGATTCTGTTGGGAAAAAGTGTCCGCCAAACTACGTTAAGGTGAATGCGAAGTGGTAGACCGCGAAATTTTAATTTTATTACGTTTTTTGCAATTTGCAGGTCAGTTTCAGGTTGTATCTTGATCAAAATATGATTCGCGACTATAATAGATATGTATTTCCAGAATTATAGTCATTAGAATCATTATATATCTCTTTAAGTTAGATTTCTACCATGAACACTTTTCCATACGAGATTTGTTCTTACGGTAGAAATCTAACTTAGGAAGATGTATTAATGATTCTAATTATTATTATAATTCTGTAAATACGTACCTGTTATAGTCGCGAATCATATTTTGATCAAGATATAACCTGACACTGATCTGAAAATTGCAAAAAAACGTAAGAAAATTTGAGTTTCGCGGGCTACAACTACGCATTCACCTTAAATTAGGGTGGCGCCAAACGCCAAAGTAGAAACAGAGTTTTCTCACAGTAGTAATTATAGGTTATTTTTACAAAATTATTTTGGGCTACGTAAATAGCTGACGTTTGGTATACTGTGCTGTCACTAACTAATCTAGTCACCAAAAATATCTAACTCGGCATAATTCAATCCGTCAACAACTGCTACATTCATACCTTTTGCCTACACTAGCGCCTGGAGGGTTTTTGAACTGTTATTTACTGCTAGCTGGACACTTTTTCAAGTTTCGCCCCATATGAGTCAGTACTTCTTAATTCTATTCTGCATGCATTTTGGATAGCTTCCGCTGCTTTTAATTGGTCAATTAAATAAATCAATTCAATTTAATTTTCTTTCCTTATATGTAATTTTTTTCCTTTATTTCATAAAAACAATTTTCTCACACCAAAAATGTCACATCACTTTCAAACTACAAGTCTATTCCGACACACTTTAGACACACACGACAATGATTGCGCAAATCTAAATAATTCCATTGTCGCAGCACCAGCATCCCTTACCATAAATTATACGTTAGCGAACTCCCGGCACCCTCTAGCGTCACTTCCTGTTCTAACCGGAAGCAGGCAGCCGCCATTTTGGCGAGCACGCGGCAGGAAGCAGGCGCACGCGCATCTCCGTCGTCACTTCCGTTTTGTCTATGACTTTGGGATTTTAGAGAAAATATTTTGAAAATTGGGAGTGTTGACTGTCCAGTGACAGTTTGCGTCATAAGATTTATAGTTGTCTATTATTTATCTAAGTTTGACTTATCATTATCGAAGAGTGACCATTGCGTGCTGTAATGTTGGTACATTTATGTTAATTTGTTTATTGATTTCTTTGTACCAATGTTCTTATGACAGAGTTGGCCATATTTTAAACGAGAAACTTCATACTTAATACATAAGATATATTAAGTATGAAGTACAGAAAACTACTACTAAAAGAAGGAATAATGTTTATTTCGATACAAAAAAAAAAAAAAACCGAGTGTGCTTATGACCACACGACTGAAGTGAAACTTCAAACGTATTTGGCTATGAGAGGAAGAGAGAAAGAAAATGTGCGCGCGCACTGCTTTCTCTTGCTTATATCCCCCACTCAACTCCCGTTCGCCTCGCCCGTAGCCCTTAGAGATGGGTCGTACTTGCAAAATCGAGTACCAGGGCTTCCAAGTACGTCCACCTTAAGAAACCAGGGCCTAAAACCAGGGCTCGAGATACTTTCAAGTATTTTCTATCTGCATCGAAAACTGATCCATAACTTCATACAAATAAGAAGTACAATCGCGTAATCAAACAAAAGCCCTGTTGGAAGTAAAAAGTACTTGCATAGGAAATTGATCAATGACTTCGAATAAATAAGGAGCAAAATCGCGTTTACAAATAAATACTTGCAAACCATTAAAGTAAAAAAAACTTTGTAAGAAAAAAAAACCGACTTCCAAAAAAAACTTTACAAAGTGAAAAATAACTTTAATTTCGGAAGTCGGTGTCTTTGGATCTTTATTTTAGTTTTTTGCCACCGACTTCCGAAATTAAAGATATTTTTCACTTTGTAGTGTTTTTTTGAAAGTCGGTTTTTTTTTTTCTTAAAAAGTTTTTATTTCACGCTTTTTAGTGGGTCTGCTTATAATTTATCTAAGTTACAATAGCCTAGTGATCATCGCCTTTTACAAACAAAATATTGCTTTGCCCGATACAGGGAAGTTAATTGTTGAGGAGTTCTCCAGATCCACCATCAGCTCCGTATCACCATTCACATTGTGACGAGCATAAATTGCTTAGCAACCATATTAAAGTAATCGAATCGCAACCCGTGAAATACTTAGATATTATTGAGTAGTTCCGGTGGCCATCTGTGGTCTTCTTCATCAGTTCCACATCACCAAATAGTGCTTTCCGAGAGCAAATGCACGAGTTACTATAAAAAATACCCAAATCGCTATAGGTGTGCCTATAATATTTGAAGAGTTCCTTCGATTTCTCCAGGATCCCATCATCAAATCCTGCCCTGATGTTTTTAGACTAGATGCTAATAATCCTGGCTGCAGCATCAGGCCAGACTTGTCAACATTGCATTGAACTTAAAATTTAGTCCTGTTTAAAATGAGCCCAAACACGACTACGGTGCTGTAATTTCAAGGTTGGTACTTTTTCTAATGCTCCTGGCTTCAGCATCAGGTCTTTATGTACTTCGGTGTTCCTCATTAACAGTACGTTTATCCACACATCGAGCCCTTTTCAATGAGCCTTAACACGATATATCTGCTGTTAGTTGTCGAGGAGTTAGGTACCTACTCTGCAGACTATCCTGACTGCAGCATCAGGTCATGACTTGATGATCATGAGACCAAATGTGGCAAATGCCCTATCAAACATCAAAACAATTGACTAAAACAGTCCTTGCCTGTTCGAGTAACTTCTTACTGTTAAGGAGTTGTAACTTCCATCATCAGCCCAGCTACCTGAGATGGTGACAACCATACGCAAATAAACAAGATACTTCATAAAATATGCGAAAAACAATAAGTGAGCCTATAAAATTTAAAGGTTGCCCTCGATTACTCTAAGATCCCATCATCAGATCCTAACTTGGTGACAGTGGGGCCACCTCAAAACTATCTACTTTAGAACAAAAAAAGAATTTTGAAAATCCGTCGATAATTGGCGGAGTATTCGATGAACAAACATACAAAAAAAAAAAAACTTACAAACAGCCGAACATAGTACCTCCTCCTTTTTGTGAAGTCGGTAAAAAATACTTGCATACGAAATTGTTCCAAAAGGAGCATGATCGCATTTGCGAAAACTAACGCGGTTGAGTACCTACGTATTTGAGCGAGTAGCCGTATAAGATACTTAATAGTCTTGCAAGTATTTTGAGTCGGTACCCGGTGTGCGTACTTGGAAGCAAATACCTGGTGTAAAAACCCGGTCGCATATTTATTCGACCGGGACCGGGTTTTTACACCAGGTATTTCCAGCTATTTTTTACGTACCTTCCCTACTCGCGATCACACGTTTTCGTAACGCATTCGCCAGTTTACTCCCCAAGTCAAGCGCGCCTAAAGAAGTTTCACTTCAAAAACTAAAGTCAATCAACTCAGCCTATCGCAGTCCACTGCTGGATATAGACCTCTCCCAGACTGCGCCACAGCACCCTGTCCTCCGCCTTCCGCATCCAGTCTACCCCAGCCACCTTCTTTAGGTCGTCCGTCCATTTAGCTGGGGGACGTCCCACACTACGCTTGCCCCTAAAACTAAAGTATCCATAGCTTATAAGGTCAAATTAAATTACGTTATTATCTTCTTTTTTTCGTTTCTTCATATTTAGATATCGATAACCATCACGTCTGCGAAGTTTCGCTAGCTCATCAAGCTACCCGAAACTGTAAAATTTTCCCAATCAACCTTGGACCTTATAATGTTGCGATAAAGTTGAAAATCTATTAAAAGTTTGACAGATTGTAGTAGCTTGATGTGCTGGCGCCTGTACCGACAGTGGCATTTTCACAATGTAAATAAATCCATTTCTTAGAGATATTTTAGTCTACATGGTAGGTCCATGTAAATGGAAATAATTGCATCTGTCATAAGAAAAATACCGAAACGTATCTGTTGTACAATGCAAGTACATTTTTTTTCTGATTAAATGCGAAAATGGAAACCAGGTTTTCTCGCAACAACAAGAGGTGTAGGAATCTATCGATTTTATGTGAATCACGTTACATACTCAAGAGACATCGTATATGGTCAGATACGTACGTATTCTGTCCCACCGCGGCCACCGTCGCCGAGGAAGCGACTTCGATTTTCTCGCTCAAGAAATGTACTCCCCTGTAATACTTATATTAAGGCGGTACCCCGACCAAAACCGCGTTTTTCTTTGTTATTCAGTGGCTATTAACTCAATTATTATCTATACTTATAATAAATCTGTAGAGAGGTCAATTCTGTACATGAAATATATTTTCAAAATAACTATCAGGGGGTGATTAGTGATCGATACTGATGCCAAAAATGAAATTTTTGTCTGTCTGTCTGTCTGTCTGTCTGTCTGTCGGTCTGTATGTTCCTTATAGAAACAAAAACTACTGGACGGATTTTAACGAAACTTGGTACAATTATTCTTCATACTCCTGGGCAGGTTATAGTATACTTTTCATCACGCTACAATCAATAGGAGCAGAGTAGTGAAGGGAAATGTTGGGAAAACGGGAGAAGTTACTCCATTTTTTAAGCTTCCGTCGCGTGTGCAGCCTTAATGGTTAAAGTTACATAGAAATCATGTATGACGGAAATATTCTCCATAAAATTGTCTAAAAAATATCCCGCAACAGCATATGTCTATCTTTTGTGGTTGACTCACAATAACACGTGTAACTCCTGATAGCTTAGCAGTTCGGAGCATTCTGATTATATTTGTTTACTCTTACGTTTATAATACTCTCACTCATCCCTAATTTAAAAAAGTTAACATTATTACCTATTCAATAAAAAAAGAATCATAGAAATCGGTATAGAAACACCAAACTTATACATGAAATAAGCCATCGCGCCGTCCCACGTCTGAATCATGCTATAAGGATTATTTTTGTGTAACGGTTGTCAGAGCGTTCGACCTTATTGACAGACAATAATTGATATTGAGAAACCGTGCTTATCAGCGCGACTTTTAGTCTTTAAATAGTTTATTTGAATTTCTTTTGTTGTTATTTTGTAAAATAGGTATGAGTTGTTTTGGTAGTGTTTAAACCCAAGTAGCAAACAAGAATAGTGATTAAATCTTACATGTCTATACTTTATCTAAAGTTGGATTTAGCTAATTCAAAAAGGATTTCGTTAAGCCTTTTCTTTCTTTAATACTAAATCGTTTTAAACAACCGCTACTTAAGTAAATTAGGAATACCAAAAACCAAGTTAAGTATTCTCAAAACTAGTTTGTATTAAGTATGCCTACAGTTAATACTAAAAATATTTTTTTACTATACTCAGAATATTTGAAAGCTCACTTAAAACGCAATTGAATAACTGAAGTACCTTTTTAGACAAACAAAGAAGAAATTGATTTTGTAGATAAAATTAAGATAATTGTAATTCCAATTTCTAGAAACTGATTTTCCTGAGTATATTTTTATTCCTTTTTGACTAAAATTAGTAAGTTTAGAGTAAAAATACATTTAACGGGACGTTCTCTTCAAACAGAACCAAGTATAAATATGGATAAAGTGGAAAAATTAAAAAGATTTGTTAGCTTTCATCGGCGTGTTATCTATACTAATATTATAAAGAGGTAAAATTTGTTTGTAAGTTTGTATGTAGGGGGTAATCTCTGGAACTACCTACCAGTCGGATTTGAAAAATTATTCTTGCATTTGATAGCCCAATTCTTGAGGAAGGCACGCTATGACCCTTAGGAGCCGGGCAAAAAGAAACAAAGCCTAAAATAACGTTAAGTGATAGCGCGGGCGGGTGATGCGATACGACGGGGTGGCTTTGGGGGGAAACAATAAGTTTCACGCAAACGAAGTCGCGGGCTGAAGCTAGTAAAATATAAAAAATTAAACTTAACCAATGTGCCGAGTCGAGATTATCAAATAAGCAAAACATAAGTTATTAATTAATTATTTTTCCTGAGTTTGGGTGGTTTCTAAGAAAATTGGGATTGGATAGTTTAAGTTATTTAAACAATATATCTGTCGCAGGGAAATGAGGATATCACGAAATCCCGGTAGATGTCGAATATTCTTGTTTATTACGTCTTCTTACTAAAAGTATCTAGTGATATACTGACTGACTGACTGTGTAGACTGGTAGAAAATGCCTAAGGCATTAAGTCCGCTTTGTACAGTTTTTACTTGTGCATAAAGTTTTAATAAATAAATAAAAAATAATGTGACAAAATACCAATTTATCGTCAGTGATATGTCGTTTCACTAAACTAAATCTAGTAAAATGTTAGAAAAGCGGATACTGCCGAATAAAAATCGAGCCATGCATTAGCTGGAAGAATTTCTACATTTGTACTTCTACAACCTAATTGTGAAATATCAAAGTTCCAGTGCAAAACCAAAAGATGTATTTGCAAGCAGCTAAATGTTTTGTGTAATTCAAGGTGCCACAAATCACTGCTTTGTTTAAATAAATAACAAGATTTTCCATTTTCCATCAGGAGTGAGTCGTTGTCTTAATTGTTGAGCCTCGCAAGTCATTTTTTTTTATTATTTACATTTATATTTTTGTACCTAATGAACGAATCCACATAGGTAATAGAAAAAGGTATAATACCTGATATCATTGTCAGATTATTGTTTAGTTGATTAAAACTTTATTTTCTAATAAAAATGCACCAGTTAATTTGTAATTTTGTTTTATTACTTGATTCATCAACAGTATTCTTCATTTCACTACATTTAGTTTAGTGAAATGACATATCTCTGATTTTATATTAGTATTTTGTCATATCACTACATACTTTAAGTAAAAAGACGTAATAAACAAGAATATTCGACATCTACCGGGATTTCGTGATATCCCTGATATCCTCATTTCCCTGCGACATATCAATTAGTAAGCTACTTATAGCACTGAATTTGAATCCTTGTGTTCTGTTATGCTTCGTCGAATTCAAACATTAGGAGGTACCTACCTATATAAATTTAATCATATTCTTTCGACTATCTTACATAAACCTGTTTCCACCACAAAATAAACAAGAACCACACAATAACAATAAATGACAAGTTAAGAAAACATTAAGACGTAATCTGGTTTTAACTAAATCAAACTATAGAATCACTTAATACCAAACAAATTAAATAGTACTTCACCAATACTGTTTTTAGTAAAGGTTAAGTATAATATCTCTTAACTAGCACTACTTCAAGTGTAACTTGTCTTAACTTTGTCTGAACTAGCCTTACAAAATCATTATTGTCTAAAATCTTACTTCGTTAAGAAAAATAAGATTTAACGCCATTTTGCACTACAAGTGAAAAAAATATTAAACATTTTCCAACAATACTTCATCAAAAACCAGAGTAAATTGAACTTACATTTTTGTCATAGTCATTCTAACTACATTAATAACTTACACATTTATAAAAAATGTAGTACTCTGCACTAAATGGCACAAAATTTTTAATTTGCAATATTATTATACCACATATTTTTGTTTGTTTTCTAGTATTTTAAAAGCCCGTCTGTTCTATAGCACTATCTATAGATTTTACACGAGAAATCATCATGCGTTTTAAATTTCCAATGCATTCAACGACATAAGAAAGCCTTTTCTAGACATAAAAAATGTTGTTAAACCGCCATTTTCGTAAGTCTTAAAATACTTTAAAAGTTCACCATGTTTTCTAAAATAATATTACTTAAAGCACTTTAAAGCAAAATAAGTTTTTATTTATACTTCACTAAGACAAGATGGAATATCTGCACTTCAAAATTGATAGTTTTAATTAGGTATTGTAGATATCTTTAAGTCTATTTCTTTATCTTAAGTCAACCTACAAGATATCTTGAAGACAGTGTTTAAGAGTTCTGCAAAACCATACTCTCTTAAGTAGGGTTAAAGTTTGTCTAAACAGTAGTATTAACTCTTTCTTAACAAGTTCTTAAATACTGTGCCCACTTTTACTTAACTGATTCTTGGAGTGTATCTAGAAGATATCTTGAGGGACATAATAGTTTTAGCCAAGACAACAGCTGGAATTAGTCTACTTGTCTTCAAGATATCTACAATACCTTTTTAAGACAATTGTTTGCTACTTGGGAATATTCGTTCAAATTAAAAATTATTAAACGTAGGTATTTTTATTAATTAAAGTAGTTATAAGTATTTATTTTTAAGTGAAGTAGGTATAGGTAGATAGTATTGCACAGGCGTTTCAGCTTTATTTTCATTTCTTTTTTGTTGTGTAGACAAGGAATAAGGAAGGATTGTTTGAAATTCAACCCCTAAGGGAGTTAAATAGGGGATGAAAGTTTGTATGAAAGTCCGTCAGTTTAAAAGTTAGGATCTTTAAATTTTGTATTTAGGCTAACGATTGAAAATTAATTTATACGTGTCTCAGCGTTTTTGATAATTTCTCCCCCAAAAGGGGGATGAACGACCTGACTGAAATATCAACGCACAGTCTAAATCGCTGGTCCTTCCTAGGGACATGAATTTTGGAGGGTGTGTTCTTTGTAAAGAGTAGGTATCGAATAAGAAGGGGTTTTTGGAAATTAAACCTTTAAGGGGGTGAAAAGGGGGGGATTTTGTTGGTATGAAAAATCTTATTTCTTGAGTTAATAACCTTGAAACTTAAATTGGCACGAATACTTATCTAAGTAAATTATGAAGTTTGGAATTTTTCGTTTTTCTAAAATACCCCCTAAAGAGGTATTGGGGGGTGTCAAAATTTGTATGGAAGAATTTTAACGCCCTGTCCGATTAACTTGAAACTCAGTATTTATACTAAGGACTAAAAATAATTAATAACATGTATTCGGGGTTTTCGAAAATCTACCCCTAACTGTGTGAAAGGGAGGATTTTACCGCGTGGCTTGATTAGCTCGAAAATTGGTATAAATAAACTGAGTCAAGTTATAAAATTCCACCCCTGTGGGGGTGAAAAGCGGGGATACAGTTTATTTGAAAAATCTGATTCCTTTGTTCTATAAACTTAAAAATTGGCCCGAATACTTATTTATCTAAATTAATTATAAAGATCATACCAACATACATTTTCGAAACTTTTAGAGGAAAGTACGAATTTCACGCGGACGAAGTCGCGGGCAGAAGCTAGTGAGAAATAAACTACATCTGAAAGCACATTATTAATGTTCGATATCCTATCATCACATTGCCCGTTATTATTTGATTTTATATGTTACTAATACATTTAAAATCTCCTTTTAAAAAAGTGACTAAAATTATTGATTGCATTCATCTTTTGCTAAAGTTGACGTTCTATTTATTTCAGGATTTCACCAATGGATAGATAATTTAAAATACTAATTAATCCTTGTTTTGATTCATTTAAAAAGATCGCTATTTTTTTTATTAAAATAATTCCAAAAATTTTGCGAGTTTTATGATAAGGGGGCGTGCGCAGGGTACTCTGCATCCCTTTCGTACGAGGAAGTCGTGTCGCTCTCTGTCTCTGTCGCGAATGCTCAAGGTTATTTGGTCGGGGTACCGCCTTAATAGACTAGCTTCTGCCCGCGACTTCGTTCACATAAAATTTCTTGCTCTTCCGACCCACCCTGTCGCATCGCATCGCCTGCTCGCGCTATTAAGACTAGCTAGCTATATATAAATGACTTTCCGAAAAACGTCACTTTTCCTATGGTTCTTTTTGCTGATGATAGCACTTTAATTATAAAACATAATAAAAATGGAAATTATGATTGTGAAATTAAAGACGCATTACAACAGTCAATAAACTGGCTTGAACAGAATAACTTAGTATCACACTATCACACTAATATTATAAAGGCGAAAGTTTGTGAGTGTGTGTGTTTATATGTTTGTTACTTCTTCACGCTCAAACAGCTGGACCAATTTTGATAAAATTTGGTGTAGAGATAGTTTGAGTCCCGGGAAAGGACATAGGATACTTTTTATCCCGATATTCCCAGGGAATCGACACTTAAGCGGGTGAAACCGCGGGGCGCAGCTAGTTAAATCTAAATAAAACTAAAATTATGCAGTTTAGACAAAGAATTACCACTCCTGACATTAATATATCTTTTAATAATAATAAAATTGAAGAAGTAGGACATGTTAAATTTTTAGGATTGACAATAGACTCTAAACTGACGTGGAAAGAACATGCATCCATCCTAATTAAGAAATTAAGCAGGTTTGCCTTTGCTCTTCACAAACTTCAAAAAATTGTGAATGAGGCAGCTGTCGTAACCGCGTATTATGGCTATGTAGACTCCATACTACGTTACGGAGTAATTTTCTGGGCAAATTCATGCGAAAAGCATGATATCTTTAAAGCACAAAAGAGATGCATTAGGTCTATATGCAATCTTAAATCAACAGACAGTTGCAAACCATATTTTACTTCCCTTAAAATTCTAACGCTGCCTTGTCTTTACATTTATGAGACCGCATTGTTCGTAAAAAAGAATGGTAATTTATTTAAAAAGGCTTCGGAGCAATGTTATCGATCTATAAGACCAACATACCGACATGAATTATGCCTAAAAAGATCAAAAACTGCCCTTATGTACAAGAGCATACCTACTATGCATGGCTCCGAAAATTTTTAATAAGATACCAAATGACATAAAAGATTTAAACATGACTCAATTTAAACGCAGCCTAAATAATTTTTTAATAGACAAATGCTACTATACAATTGACGAATTTCTTTCTGACAAACTTTCTTGTGACTGATCCTGTATTTATGATGTAATTATTCCTACCTGACTTTTAATTTATTAGAAATGTATTGTACTTATAATTATAATGTTTTAATTTCTAATATTGTTAAATTAATAGTGTATGCCCAAAGGGTAGATTTTTGAGATTCTGTAAAATATCTGTAAGACCTGTTTTATCACCAAAAATCGCACTAATAAATACTTTGACTTTGAAACCGCGGGGCGCAGCTAGTTTTAACATAAAATTTCAAAGAGCTGTGGATTTTGTGAACAATAAATAAATAAATAAATTAGTTCGTTTTCGCGTTCTTTCTTATTTTTTGTCTTTTTGCTCGGCTCCTAGGAGCCCTAGCGTGATGTTAAATAGCCTAGAACCTTCCTCGATAATTGGGCTTTCAAATGCAAAAAGAATTTTCATATCCGACTGGCAGGTCTAGAGATTAGGGCGTTCAAACAAACAAACTCTTCAGCTTTATTATTAGTATAATAATATTCTGCTTAGCCCTGAATCCTCTAAGCACACTACAAATTGCGTCTAATGGAGCTACTGAAGGTAACTGAAACTTTCAGTAGCGCCATCAGGATGGAATTTGGTGTGGACAAATGTGCAGTCATGCATGTAAAGATGAGATTATGGATTCTGAGGGAATTCAACTCTCGGATTCCATAAACCTTAGATCCCTCTCCTCATCCGAAAGCTGTAAGTATTTGGGTATGTCGGAAGCGTTAGGCATCAACGATGCTGACATGAAGCAATCGTTGAAAGAACGCTTCTTTTGTCGCCTGAGGAAGGTATTAATTAGTCTTCTTTCGGGCGGAAATAAGGTGCGAGCCTTCAACGGTTGGGTCATGCCGGTTTTGATGTACTCTTTCGGCATACTCAAATGGGCTCAAACCGAACTCGACGCCCTGGATAGAGCCTATACTACCTCAGCTAAAATTCACTCTTTATCTCGCTCATACGATACTGCTCGCGGACTGAGTGAGAGCGAGACAGAGTGCGGTGCTGGGCGTCAGGCAGCGCCAATATTTTAGGTATTTGCTTTTTGTAGTGAAAATAATGATAATTATAAAAAAATAAATAATATAAGACCTGCTTTAAAGTAAGTTCAGTTAGTATGCAAAGTTTCATGATCTAATTTGAAGTATTTTTTGAATACCAGCGGTTTATTGTTCGGTTTAGACGTAACTTTGGATTTTTTTTTTCTATCGAGAAAATTTTATGGTTTTCAACTTTACCATAAGTATATTTATTTCAAAATTAATGATGCAGTATTTTCGACATAACTCAGGATCATGCTAAGCCATTTGAGGTAGTATAGGCTCTTAATTGCTAGCTCTACTCGCTTCTAGTTAATCGCCGGCGGTGGGACAGGTGGCCAAGAATCTACAAGTGACAAGCCTCATGGTCTGTAAGCATTATTAATTATCTCGTTTCCCTTATTTGACGTTTACAACGTGATCAGAAATAAAATTAGTTTGGACGTGAGACGCCATTTTAATTTAATTCCTACGATAAGGTTGTGACGTGGAATGCTACGTGTCTAAAGCAATATGTGAGCATTTATTTTTTGTTGTTTCCTCTATTAGAAACGGCTGAAACATTCATGGAACAATGATAATAGAAAAAAGGCAATTACAAGAAGTTTAGATCAGGAAAGGGTTATTTATTCACATATTTACATAATTTAAAAACTAACAATCTTAAAATAATAATATGTACCTACAAGTATATAAAAAGGGAGGGGAAATAATCAAAGGGCATCAAAAAATTCGTCCGCATCGCTGTCAACAGGAAACGTACCCAAAAGGCTGGCAGCATTGCCACGTTGTATGGCAATGCTGATTCTTTGGCCAAAAAATAGGCCAGCCCTCTGGTCACGTGAAGAGTTGACCAACCGCTTGGCGATGTCTCGAAATACTAAGTGGGCACTCGGGCCCCATGGCCCTATAGTGTTTCAACCCCAAACGGCTCAAATATGTAAGTTCCAAAGAGATTGGAATATTTGCGCCGTTTGAGGTTTTCCGCACCTGCAGCAGCCACCAAGAATAATAAAATTGGTTTCAGAAGCTGATTTTGGAGTTCATTTGAATAATGATAATCACAGACATTTTTTATTTAACATCTTTAGGTATTTATTGGAAAATTGTGAGACCGAACAGCAAATATTTTTTCCTTGTCTTTATATATTCATATTATTTGTTGTCATTTAAACATTTAAACTAAGGCACAAAAACCACCTCCTAATAAATCTGCTCGCCTAGTACGATGCTTCACAAAATTTCAATTTGGTATGTGTGATAATTTTCTAATCACGCACTTTTAGCGTTGAGTGTACTTTAGGTAGAACGGCTGCAAAGCGACTGATCCGGGAAAAAATGCATCTTCAAGAATACAAATACAATAGGGCTATAAACGGACGTAACGCGTAGCGGACGCAGTGCGACTCCCTCATATTTATGTATTCAATAAATCCATCCCATTCTTGGCTCACATCGACTCATGATAATTAGTAAGCAATCAGTCAATGGTGGTGATTTACCAGAATAACTGAATCAACATCAATTCATGGCGAATAACGTGCGGTCATTATGAAGATTGACGTCCGGCGCAGTCTAGCAAGCCATCAATTCTGACCGGGTAGGGTGGGTACAAGTGTGGGGTTTGACCGGACAGTCTCGGTACTTGGTAATGTTTTTGATGTTTTGTATTTTTTCAACTCGAGTAAGCAAACTAAAGTGGCAGTGGGCTGTCCATGTCTGTCGAAGGACCGATGGCCGGTGGAGCAGACGGGTCCTGGAGTGGCGACCGCGTATCGGCAAGCGCAGTGTCCCCCCAGCTAGATCTAAAGAAGGTGGCTGGGGTAGACTGGATATGGAAGGCGGAGGACAGGGTGCTGTAGCGCAGTCTGGGAGAGGCCTATGTCCAGCAGTGGACTGCCATAGGCTGATTCGATTGAGGTATTTGGGATACAAGAGTACATGGTGCGATTTAATTGCCTCTGACATACCATAATTTGAAACAACAATAAAAGTTGCACGGTCTAAACAGTGTGTACAGTGCGGCCGTCCAGAGAAAGTGTTTCTGACATCTGTCAGTACGACAATGTAGTAACTAATATAGATCAAATTCGCAAAACACGTAGGTATTCGTTTGTATGAAACTGACAGGTGCCAGTCATAAAACATTCAATGTAAAGTCAGTCTGACTGAATGCAGCTATTTGAAAACTTCGTAGGTATGTTACTTTTAAGCAGTAACAAGATTGAATCCTATCAGAAGAATTATGACGTGCCCTTTCACAGAAGTAGAAATACTTTTTTTATTTTATAATGCTTTGTTTAGTATAGATACGTTCATGTCTTTTGAGCGTTGTAAAATTTACAATAATTTGTTGTTTAATTTCTGTTATTTATTAATTGACTATTTATATATTATATGTAACTAACTATATATACTAAAATAAATGACTTACTATACAAATAAAAAAATAAAAAAAAAAACAAAACACTTAGGCGTCGAAGTACTCGTCCGCATCGCTGTCATCCGGAAACGTACTCAGAAGACTGGCAGCATTGCCACGTTGAATGGCAATGCTTATTCTTTGGCCAAAGAACGACCCAGCCCTCCAGTTACGTGAAGTATCGGCCAGCCGGTGAGAAATTTTCTTAAAAAGCAGACGCGCGCTCGGGCCCCATGACCCGAGCATTTCTGTTTAAATTGCTATTAAGATATGATTCCGATCTCGGCAGCACGCAGCAGTGCTGCCGCAGCAGCTGCGTGCTGCCAAGATCGGAATCATACCTTTATCCTACTTTTATCAATTATCCGCACACATCCTCTTAACCCTTCCGACTCACCCCCGGATTTATCCTCACTTGCGTTCAATCATGGCTCCCCTAGCCAGCAGAGATAAGTTATGGTGGTGTATAGGATTACATCACAAATTGTGTATTATGCTTAATGTGCTTATGTTACGTATGGAAATCTAATCTAATGCTTAGATCGATCAGTGTTTTGTAAGAAAAATTTGTGATAAAAAAATTGTTAGTTATGTTATGGTTATTTTTATAGTCAGCCTAGAATGTTCCCACTGCTCGGACACAGGCCTTCTCTCGCTGATAGGGAGTGGGCCGTAATGGACTACGTGGACATCTATATGTCCACGTAGTCCATTACGGCCCACTCCCTACAACAAATTCGCACAACCTTGAAACAAGAAATTCGCTACAAAAAAGTTATATATTTTTTTATGGAAACGTCAAAACTGCCGCGTTAAAATCCTTTATCCTACTAATATTATAAATGCGAAAGTTTGTGAGGATGGATGTATGTTTGTTACTCTTTCACGAAAAAACTACTGAACGGATTTGGATGAAACTTCACAGTAATATAGGTTATTCATCAGAATAACACATAGGCTACAATTTATAATGATTTTATGTAGTTTTGGTCATAATATAACGATACGTGTCAATTAAGTCGGAAAAAAATCTTCCATCTGAGAGCTATCTTGGCGTGCGCTGCCTAAACCAATGGAGTTACATAAAGATGATGTACCGCAGGATTGTTTGTCTTAAGTAGATCTAAATAAAAGTCCGCGACAGCATATATCTACCTTTTATGTGCAAGCCACTACAACCAAAATTGTGAACCAAAAAACCAAATTAAATTTGGTTCTATTTTACAATGCACATTTAGTATATAATTATCAAACTCTTATCAAAAAGAATACATTTCTCGCATTAAGTATTTAATGTAGATAAACTTTGTCTTTCACACTAAGTAATTTGGCCGAATAGTTTAAAAGTTATCACGATATGATTGACTTGAACGGAGCGCCTAACGCCGCGGCGTCGGCCGCAGCACGGGCGGAGCGCGTCTAGCTTTTGCCCGCGGCTTCGCTCGCGTAGAATTTGGTCTGCCACATTAAGTTACGTGACATTTTTTTTTAAATACTGATATTTTCATGTTTTTTATTGTTGAGACAGTTGCGAAAATCAATAACATTATCTTGGACCAAGTAACCAGCGATGCAACAACCTACAACTCTATCGACACAGTCATGTCATCTGAAGACTGTACAAGCTACCCCGTGGAGTTTCTTAACTCTTTGGAGCTATCCGGGGTGCCATCACATAAGCTCCAATTAAAAGTCGGTATACCGGTTTTGTTAATGCGTAACTTGGACGCCCCGAGACTATGTAATGGCACTAGATTGCGAGTCAAGGAACTAGGCAGGCATATTGTTAAGGCCACAATTTTAACTGGAGAAGCTAAGGGTGAAAATGTTCTTATTCCACGCATCCCAATAATACCCAATAACTTACCCTTTAATTTCAAACGTTTACAGTTTCCACTTAAAGTTGCATTTTCTATGACTATCAATAAATCGCAAGGGCAAACTTTGAAAGTAGCGGGGATACATTTAGGCACGCCCTGTTTTTCCCATGGGCAGCTTTACGTAGCTTGCTCACGTGTTTCTAAATCCCAAAATCTTCTTATTTACGCTGAACAAAAAAACCGAGTGTGCTTATGACCACACGACTGAAGTGAAACTTCAAACGTATTTGGCTATGAGAGGAAGAGAGAAAAAAAATGTGCGCGCGCACTGCTTTCTCTTGCTTATATCCCCCACTCAACTCCCGTTCGCCTCGCCCGTAGCCCTTAGACATGGGTCGAACTTGCAAAATCGAGTACCAGGGCTTCCAAGTACGTCCACCTTAAGAAACCAGGGCCTAAAACCAGGGCTCGAGATACTTTCAAGTATTTTCTATCTGCATCGAAAACTGATCCATAACTTCATACAAATAAGAAGTACAATCGCGTAATCAAACAAAAGCCCTGTTGGAAGTAAAAAGTACTTGCATAGGAAATTGATCCGTGAATTCCTATAAATAAGGAGCACAATCGCGTTTACAAATAAATACTTTTACAAACCATTAAAGTAAAAATACTTGCATACGAAATTGTTCCGTAGACTCTTACCACACCTCGGACACTCCATACAACGCTCGCAAAATAATTACCTATTACTACTACATAAACAAATGACGTTTGTATACGTGCAAATGTGTGCGTGAAATCTAGTAGCGTAAAAAAAAATGGCGCGGAAAGCAATTTGTGTCGGGGAACCGAACGACGTCGGCGGCGGCGCTGCCCGAACGTGTGCATTATTATGAAGTGACCATGTAGTTCAATTGTTTATTTATATAGTCGGGTTCGTAATGAAATAAAAACACTAAAATAGTTTAGTTTAAATGACTTATCTGTAAATAATGGGTTATTAAATCGCATGTTATTAAAAATGCGAAATCATACAAACAGTATATGTAAATACGAATTCGGAAAAGCATCACAATATCCAACCATCGTGATTAAAACTCAAATAAAACTTTTAAATCGCATAATTGTGTGTCAGCAATACAGCGCTGCGGTTCGCGAGCGCCCTTGCTAAAGAGTCGGCGACGAATACCTCGAAGTGCGGGGTGAGGTGCGGTATCTGATATGAGGGCGAGGAAGGGAGTGTACTTTCTGTACGTAGTACTATTAAGTATTCTGTGCTCTTACTGATAAGGAGTATGATCGCATTTGCGAAAACAAACGCGGTTGTTGAACTATTTGAGTACCTACGTACTCGAGCGTCGAGGCACGACGGAGCGAGATACTTTCAAGTATTTTCTATCTGCATAGAAAACTGATTCATAACTTCATACAGATAAGAAATACAATCGCGTATTCAAAAGCCCCGTTGGAAGTAAAACTACTTGCATAGGAAATTGATCAATGACTTCGAATAAATAAGGAGCAAAATCGCGTTTACAAATAAATACTTGCAAACCAAGTAAAAAAAAACTTTTTAAGAAAAAAAAACCGACTTCCAAAAAAAACTTTACAAAGTGAAAAATAACTTTAATTTCGGAAGTCGGTGTCTTTGGATCTTTATTTTAGTTTTTTGCCACCGACTTCCGAAATTAAAGATATTTTTCACTTTGTAGTGTTTTTTTGAAAGTCGGTTTTTTTTTTCTTAAAAAGTTTTTATTTCACGCTTTTTAGTGGGTCTGCTTATAATTTATCTAAGTTACAATAGCCTAGTGATCATCGCCTTTTACAAACAAAATATTGCTTTTCCCGATACAGGGAAGTTAATTGTTGAGGAGTTCTCCAGATCCACCATCAGCTCCGTATCACCATTCACATTGTGACGAGCATAAATTGCTTAGCAACCATATTAAAGTAATCGAATCGCAACCCGTGAAATACTTAGATATTATTGAGTAGTTCCGGTGGCCATCTGTGGTCTTCATCATCAGTTCCACATCACCAAATAGTGCTTTCCGAGAGCAAATGCACGAGTTACTATAAAAAATACCCAAATCGCTATAGGTGTGCCTATAATATTTGAAGAGTTCCTTCGATTTCTCCAGGATCTCATCATCAAATCCTGCCCTGATGTTTTTAGACTAGATGCTGATAATCCTGGCTGCAGCATCAGGCCAGACTTGTCAACATTGCATTGAACTTAAAATTTAGTCCTGTTTAAAATGAGCCCAAACACGACTACGGTGCTGTAATTTCAAGGTTGGTACTTTTTCTAATGCTCCTGGCTTCAGCATCAGGTCTTTATGTACTTCGGTGTTCCTCATTAACAGTACGTTTATCCACACATCGAGCCCTTTTCAATGAGCCTTAACACGATATATCTGCTGTTAGTTGTCGAGGAGTTAGGTACTCTGCAGACTATCCTGACTGCAGCATCAGGTCATGACTTGATGATCATGAGACCAAATGTGGCAAATGCCCTATCAAACATCAAAACAATTGACTAAAACAGTCCTTGCCTGTTCGAGTAACTTCTTACTGTTAAGGAGTTGTAACTTCCATCATCAGCCCAGCTACCTGAGATGGTGACAAACATACGCAAATACACAAGATACTTCGTAAAATATGCGAAAAACAATAAGTGAGCCTATAAAATTTAAAGGTTGCCCTCGATTACTCTAAGATCCCATCATCAGATCCTAACTTGGTGACAGTGCGACCACCTCAAAACTATCTACTTTGGAACAAAAAAAGAATTTTGAAAATCCGTCGACAATTGGCGGAGTATTCGATGAACAAACATACAAAAAAAAAAAAAACATACAAACAGCCGAACATAGTACCTCCTCCTTTTTGTGAAGTCGGTAAAAAATACTTGCATACGAAATTGTTCCAAAAGGAGCATGATCGCATTTGCGAAAACTAACGCGGTTGAGTACCTACGTATTTGAGCGAGTAGCCGTATAAGATACTTAATAGTCTTGCAAGTATTTTGAGTCGGTACCCGGTGTGCGTACTTGGAAGCAAATACCTGGTGTAAAAACCCGGTCGCATATTCATGCGACCGGGACCGGGTTTTTACACCAGGTATTTCCAGCAATTTTTTACGTACTTTCCCTACTCGCGATCACACGTTTTCGTAACGCATTCGCCAGTTTACTCCCCAAGTCAAGCGCGCCTAAAGAAGTTTCACTTCAAAAAAATCAAATAACATAGTATACAGGAGTATATTGCAGTAAAAACACAGATAAATTAACACAGATGTTCACCTATTCCAATTACGTACCACATAATTCTTTAGTTATTACAAAATCTATTAAAAAAAACCGGCCAAGTGCGAGTCGGACTCGCGCACGAAGGGTTCCGTACCATTGTCTATAAAAAACGGCGAAAATAACACGTTTATTGTATGGGAGCCCCCCTTAATATGTACTTAATTCTTATTCGTATTTGTTGTTATAGCGGCAACAGAAATACATCATTTGTGAAAATTTCAGCTTTCTAGCTATCACGGTTTATGAGATACAGCCTGGAGACAGACAGACAGACGACGGAGGCTTAGTAATAGGGTCCCGTTTTACCCTTTGGGTACGGAACCCTAAAAACCGCAGCAAAATCCGTTGCGTAGTTTTAAAAAATTTAAGCATTCATAGGGAAAAAGAAAGCTTCTTTGTTTTATACTATGTAGTGATTAAATGCAAGTAACATTGGTCCGACCTGTTTAGTTGTCAGTGTTTAGTAATCCGTTTGTGCTGAATAGGATAATCTCAAGCCTACTTTTTATAAACACACCATACAGGTAAAGATTGATGAAGAAACCACTGGACTTAGCATTTTGAAATTTGCAGAGTTCTATTATAGCTTAAAATAGCATTTAGAAAGGAATTCAGATAATTCCACCCTCAAGAGATACCCTCTAAATATTAGGTATAGGAGTTCAAAGATTGTATGGAAACTAATTTTGAAGTTAGAAATCTGGGATGTACGATGTGAAGGTACATTAAAAAAATATCAGTATTTAAAAAAAAAATGCCACGTAACTAGCTTTTGCCCGCGGCTTCGCTCGCGTAGAATTTGGTCTGCCACATTAAGTTACGTGGCATTTTTTTTTTAAATACTGATATTTTTTTAATGTACCTTCACATCGTACATCCCAGATTTCTAACTTCAAAATTAGTTTCCATACAATCTTTGAACTCCTATACCTAATATTTAGAGGGTATCTCTTGAGGGTGGAATTATCTGAATTCCTTTCTAAATGCTATTTTAAGCTATAATAGAACTCTGCAAATTTCAAAATGCTAAGTCCAGTGGTTTCTTCATCAATCTTTACCTGTATGGTGTGTTTATAAAAAGTAGGCTTGAGATTATCCTATTCAGCACAAACGGATTACTAAACACTGACAACTAAACAGGTCGGACCAATGTTACTTGCATTTAATCACTACATAGTATAAAACAAAGAAGCTTTCTTTTTCCCTATGAATGCTTAAATTTTTTAAAACTACGCAACGGATTTTGCTGCGGTTTTTAGGGTTCCGTACCCAAAGGGTAAAACGGGACCCTATTACTAAGCCTCCGTCGTCTGTCTGTCTGTCTCCAGGCTGTATCTCATAAACCGTGATAGCTAGAAAGCTGAAATTTTCACAAATGATGTATTTCTGTTGCCGCTATAACAACAAATACGAATAAGAATTAAGTACATATTAAGGGGGGCTCCCATACAATAAACGTGTTATTTTCGCCGTTTTTTATAGACAATGGTACGGAACCCTTCGTGCGCGAGTCCGACTCGCACTTGGCCGGTTTTTTTTAATAGATTTTGTAATAACTAAAGAATTATGTGGTACGTAATTGGAATAGGTGAACATCTGTGTTAATTTATCTGTGTTTTTACTGCAATATACTCCTGTATACTATGTTATTTGATTTTTTTGAAGTGAAACTTCTTTAGGCGCGCTTGACTTGGGGAGTAAACTGGCGAATGCGTTACGAAAACGTGTGATCGCGAGT
This sequence comes from Amphipoea lucens, assembly GCA_947508005.1. Lineage (NCBI taxonomy): Eukaryota > Metazoa > Arthropoda > Insecta > Lepidoptera > Noctuidae > Amphipoea > Amphipoea lucens. The sequence goes on along the minus strand of OX382376.1, from coordinate 4,746,513 downwards.
AGGGAAAGTACGTAAAAAATTGCTGGAAATACCTGGTGTAAAAACCCGGTCCCGGTCGCATGAATATGCGACCGGGTTTTTACACCAGGTATTTGCTTCCAAGTACGCACACCGGGTACCGACTCAAAATACTTGCAAGACTATTAAGTATCTTATACGGCTACTCGCTCAAATACGTAGGTACTCAACCGCGTTAGTTTTCGCAAATGCGATCATGCTCCTTTTGGAACAATTTCGTATGCAAGTATTTTTTACCGACTTCACAAAAAGGAGGAGGTACTATGTTCGGCTGTTTGTATGTTTTTTTTTTTTTTGTATGTTTGTTCATCGAATACTCCGCCAATTGTCGACGGATTTTCAAAATTCTTTTTTTGTTCCAAAGTAGATAGTTTTGAGGTGGTCGCACTGTCACCAAGTTAGGATCTGATGATGGGATCTTAGAGTAATCGAGGGCAACCTTTAAATTTTATAGGCTCACTTATTGTTTTTCGCATATTTTACGAAGTATCTTGTGTATTTGCGTATGTTTGTCACCATCTCAGGTAGCTGGGCTGATGATGGAAGTTACAACTCCTTAACAGTAAGAAGTTACTCGAACAGGCAAGGACTGTTTTAGTCAATTGTTTTGATGTTTGATAGGGCATTTGCCACATTTGGTCTCATGATCATCAAGTCATGACCTGATGCTGCAGTCAGGATAGTCTGCAGAGTACCTAACTCCTCGACAACTAACAGCAGATATATCGTGTTAAGGCTCATTGAAAAGGGCTCGATGTGTGGATAAACGTACTGTTAATGAGGAACACCGAAGTACATAAAGACCTGATGCTGAAGCCAGGAGCATTAGAAAAAGTACCAACCTTGAAATTACAGCACCGTAGTCGTGTTTGGGCTCATTTTAAACAGGACTAAATTTTAAGTTCAATGCAATGTTGACAAGTCTGGCCTGATGCTGCAGCCAGGATTATCAGCATCTAGTCTAAAAACATCAGGGCAGGATTTGATGATGAGATCCTGGAGAAATCGAAGGAACTCTTCAAATATTATAGGCACACCTATAGCGATTTGGGTATTTTTTATAGTAACTCGTGCATTTGCTCTCGGAAAGCACTATTTGGTGATGTGGAACTGATGATGAAGACCACAGATGGCCACCGGAACTACTCAATAATATCTAAGTATTTCACGGGTTGCGATTCGATTACTTTAATATGGTTGCTAAGCAATTTATGCTCGTCACAATGTGAATGGTGATACGGAGCTGATGGTGGATCTGGAGAACTCCTCAACAATTAACTTCCCTGTATCGGGAAAAGCAATATTTTGTTTGTAAAAGGCGATGATCACTAGGCTATTGTAACTTAGATAAATTATAAGCAGACCCACTAAAAAGCGTGAAATAAAAACTTTTTAAGAAAAAAAAAACCGACTTTCAAAAAAACACTACAAAGTGAAAAATATCTTTAATTTCGGAAGTCGGTGGCAAAAAACTAAAATAAAGATCCAAAGACACCGACTTCCGAAATTAAAGTTATTTTTCACTTTGTAAAGTTTTTTTTGGAAGTCGGTTTTTTTTTCTTAAAAAGTTTTTTTTTACTTGGTTTGCAAGTATTTATTTGTAAACGCGATTTTGCTCCTTATTTATTCGAAGTCATTGATCAATTTCCTATGCAAGTAGTTTTACTTCCAACGGGGCTTTTGAATACGCGATTGTATTTCTTATCTGTATGAAGTTATGAATCAGTTTTCTATGCAGATAGAAAATACTTGAAAGTATCTCGCTCCGTCGTGCCTCGACGCTCGAGTACGTAGGTACTCAAATAGTTCAACAACCGCGTTTGTTTTCGCAAATGCGATCATACTCCTTATCAGTAAGAGCACAGAATACTTAATAGTACTACGTACAGAAAGTACACTCCCTTCCTCGCCCTCATATCAGATACCGCACCTCACCCCGCACTTCGAGGTATTCGTCGCCGACTCTTTAGCAAGGGCGCTCGCGAACCGCAGCGCTGTATTGCTGACACACAATTATGCGATTTAAAAGTTTTATTTGAGTTTTAATCACGATGGTTGGATATTGTGATGCTTTTCCGAATTCGTATTTACATATACTGTTTGTATGATTTCGCATTTTTAATAACATGCGATTTAATAACCCATTATTTACAGATAAGTCATTTAAACTAAACTATTTTAGTGTTTTTATTTCATTACGAACCCGACTATATAAATAAACAATTGAACTACATGGTCACTTCATAATAATGCACACGTTCGGGCAGCGCCGCCGCCGACGTCGTTCGGTTCCCCGACACAAATTGCTTTCCGCGCCATTTTTTTTTACGCTACTAGATTTCACGCACACATTTGCACGTATACAAACGTCATTTGTTTATGTAGTAGTAATAGGTAATTATTTTGCGAGCGTTGTATGGAGTGTCCGAGGTGTGGTAAGAGTCTACGGAACAATTTCGTATGCAAGTATTTTTACTTTAATGGTTTGTAAAAGTATTTATTTGTAAACGCGATTGTGCTCCTTATTTATAGGAATTCACGGATCAATTTCCTATGCAAGTACTTTTTACTTCCAACAGGGCTTTTGTTTGATTACGCGATTGTACTTCTTATTTGTATGAAGTTATGGATCAGTTTTCGATGCAGATAGAAAATACTTGAAAGTATCTCGAGCCCTGGTTTTAGGCCCTGGTTTCTTAAGGTGGACGTACTTGGAAGCCCTGGTACTCGATTTTGCAAGTTCGACCCATGTCTAAGGGCTACGGGCGAGGCGAACGGGAGTTGAGTGGGGGATATAAGCAAGAGAAAGCAGTGCGCGCGCACATTTTTTTTCTCTCTTCCTCTCATAGCCAAATACGTTTGAAGTTTCACTTCAGTCGTGTGGTCATAAGCACACTCGGTTTTTTTGTTCAGCGTAAATAAGAAGATTTTGGGATTTAGAAACACGTGAGCAAGCTACGTAAAGCTGCCCATGGGAAAAACAGGGCGTGCCTAAATGTATCCCCGCTACTTTCAAAGTTTGCCCTTGCGATTTATTGATAGTCATAGAAAATGCAACTTTAAGTGGAAACTGTAAACGTTTGAAATTAAAGGGTAAGTTATTGGGTATTATTGGGATGCGTGGAATAAGAACATTTTCACCCTTAGCTTCTCCAGTTAAAATTGTGGCCTTAACAATATGCCTGCCTAGTTCCTTGACTCGCAATCTAGTGCCATTACATAGTCTCGGGGCGTCCAAGTTACGCATTAACAAAACCGGTATACCGACTTTTAATTGGAGCTTATGTGATGGCACCCCGGATAGCTCCAAAGAGTTAAGAAACTCCACGGGGTAGCTTGTACAGTCTTCAGATGACATGACTGTGTCGATAGAGTTGTAGGTTGTTGCATCGCTGGTTACTTGGTCCAAGATAATGTTATTGATTTTCGCAACTGTCTCAACAATAAAAAACATGAAAATATCAGTATTTAAAAAAAAATGTCACGTAACTTAATGTGGCAGACCAAATTCTACGCGAGCGAAGCCGCGGGCAAAAGCTAGACGCGCTCCGCCCGTGCTGCGGCCGACGCCGCGGCGTTAGGCGCTCCGTTCAAGTCAATCATATCGTGATAACTTTTAAACTATTCGGCCAAATTACTTAGTGTGAAAGACAAAGTTTATCTACATTAAATACTTAATGCGAGAAATGTATTCTTTTTGATAAGAGTTTGATAATTATATACTAAATGTGCATTGTAAAATAGAACCAAATTTAATTTGGTTTTTTGGTTCACAATTTTGGTTGTAGTGGCTTGCACATAAAAGGTAGATATATGCTGTCGCGGACTTTTATTTAGATCTACTTAAGACAAACAATCCTGCGGTACATCATCTTTATGTAACTCCATTGGTTTAGGCAGCGCACGCCAAGATAGCTCTCAGATGGAAGATTTTTTTCCGACTTAATTGACACGTATCGTTATATTATGACCAAAACTACATAAAATCATTATAAATTGTAGCCTATGTGTTATTCTGATGAATAACCTATATTACTGTGAAGTTTCATCCAAATCCGTTCAGTAGTTTTTTCGTGAAAGAGTAACAAACATACATCCATCCTCACAAACTTTCGCATTTATAATATTAGTAGGATAGGATTTATAGCATGGGTGTAGTGTAGATAAAGGCATAAATCGTACAGCTTATTAATTTTGCCCATACTGAGTCCAATTTTGTTTACAGCTTTACCAAAAATACCTAAATAGGTACTATCCCTGACTTTCAAACCCCCAATTACTCCTTTCGTGCACCTCGACCATAAAGATACCATGGCGTCCGCGTCCCATAACTATAAACTATGTAATCTAAGTAAAACCACCATAAAAGCAGGGCTCGGACACTTTGCTTGTGAATAGAATACAATTACCTACTATTCGGTAGGGGACCGGGGACTATATGGTGCCTGTTCACAGTTTTAATTTTTAATTTAGGGTCGATTTTAAGTTGATGTTACTAAAAGTTTCTATACTTAATTATGGAAATGTACAGACGCCAGCACATCAAGCTACCCGAAACTGTCAAATTTTCCCAATCAACTTTGAACCTTATATTTTGCGATAAAGTTGAAAATCTATTTATAGAAATTTGACAGAATGTGGTAGCTTGATGTGCTGGCGTCTGTACGATTGTGTTGGAAGCATATTTCAATGATTAAAAAAAAAAATTAAACAACAAATGGATTATTTGCAGTTCAATTTTTTTTTAAGAATATTTTTTATTCGAAATTGGAAAAATGTTTTTACAAATTTACGAAAGGCGTTACCACATTGATTTACCTAATTAAGTAATATTTAGACTTAGGTACAGTCAACAAAAGAGATAAGTAAACAGGATCGTCGGATATTATAGTGGAAGTTTAGTAAGAAACCGATGGATGTTCTCGAATAAAATAAAATAAAATGAATAGAAAACAAACAGCTCATTTATCAAATTAAATTTCAATAGACTTAGAAGAATCCGTCTATATCAATCTACAGAAAGCTGTCATCTTAAACACCTGCAGAATAATTAGGAAATTTATGCAGTTGGAGGAAGAAAACACACCCTTATACATACCACACACTGCATTTACTTGGCTTTGGCCCGTAAATGTAGCTAAAACCAGCCTAAGAGCAGAGGAAAAAAAAACAATTAAAAAAAAAAAATTGACACAAATACAGCTGTTACAAACTTTATTTGAAGCCCTGGCTCCTGAGCTAGGTAACAACCTGTGTTACAGGAGCCAGTGAAATGTCGTTCACCTTGCTATGTGGTCCCATCAGTGGCGTTACTATAGGGTGGCATGGGCCCAGAGGGGGCCCCCAGCCCGAGAGAGTCTTGATCACAGGAGGATCTTAACCTAAGTTTATAAATGCAAACTCTTTTTGAAAATGTGCAACAAAGGACATAGGTAATTCAGGTTTCGAAAATTTTGTACCTTTTCCCATTGTTTGTCTAATTTTATGGACAGGACCTCATGCTCAGCAGTAGCGCTTGCGACCACTAGACCAACGAAGCAGTCAGGTGTTAAATTTTGTAGGGGAAAATATGAAATCTACGCGGAATTTTAAGAAGACGTAGGAGAAGTGCTAGTAAAAAAAAAATTATAATGTTGGTTGAGCTTCTTTACATTGAAGGAGGGCCCCATGCCACGGGCCCCAAACGGTGTAGTTACGCCACTGGGTCCCACATACGTGTCTGCCATTCCCCTTAATTCCTCAAATTCTTGCTTCACCACAACAAAAACCAATCCACCGATCAATGGAGCTCATCTTCATCGCCACAAATAAAAGAAAAAAAAAAAACACGGAATGCCGCGAAAACGGAAAAATGGCGTTCCGTACGTTGGCGCCAAATTAAACCGGGTCCTGTATCATATCGCGCTTTGATCTCCGCGTACAGGAGTGTTTGCGCAGCGCTGTCTGTCTGTTTGTTCTGTGCGCGTTGAAAAGACCCTGTGAATGGGCGTCGGGACTTCTTTCAATAGTAGATTTATATCGGTGAGGATGGCAACTATAGCGCGGCAATTTGTGGGTTGAAGATACTGTGATAAAGTAGGATGTGGAGTGATGTATGCGACGTAGGATGGAGGGAAATGTGTATAGGAAAGTGAAAGAAATGGAAGGTATTCAAGACCGAGAAATGGTGGCCGAATTTTGAACGAAACTTACTGTACGTAGGTACAGTCAGTAAATAATCATTTTTCCGATCATACCAAACCTGTAGTAGTACAGGTTTGGTATGATCGGAAAAATGATTATTTGCGATGAGGAAATGTAAATATTAAATTCAAAATTAATTATAACGGTAGGTACAGTCAACAAAAGAGATATGTATGCAGGATCGTCGGATATAGTTGAAGTTTAGTAAGAAACCGATGAATGTTCTCGAATAAAAATTAATTTAATTTATTATTTATTTATTTATTTAATACTTCGAGCACATAAATGTACAGTGGCGGACAAAATGCCGTAGGCATTAAAATTAAATTTTATTAATAGAAAACAAACAGCTCATTTATCAAATTAAATTTCAGTCGATAACATCCATCGGTTTCTTACTAAACTTCAACTACACTCAGCGGCACGGAATCTTGGCCAAGCGCTTATCTCGCGATAGCAAAAGTTTTAAGTGTTTCTGATGAATGTTTGTTGTGCAGGTATGTCAAAAAATGTTTACTTTTAGTTCAAGAGGGTAATCCATTATGTTTAAATGCACCACAACGAAACTTTTAATTTGCAGTTGAATCGGGTCATTTGAGCGACTAAGTTCACATTTTAAATTTGTGTGTTGTGAAAAGTTTGCTGTTCGGTTTTTGAATTATTGTGATTTTATGCTTTTAATTCAATAAGAAAGGTGCTTTAAAAGCAATAAAAATGCCTCTAACACCAGCACAGATTTCACAAGCCGTTGCGTTAATTAACCAAGAGCTGACACAGCGTGAAGTTGTTATTGCTCTTAACGTACCACGGTCATCAATGCAGTATGCCCTTAAAAGATACCAGGAGACAGGCCAGTACACCCACAGGCCAGGCAGTGGAGGCGTAAGGTGCATATCGGCCCGAGACGACCGCTTTATTGTCCTGGAGATTTTGAGAAACCGCTACCTGACCGCTGTTGAGATACGCCAGCGGCTTCAAATTGTGAGAGGCGTTAATGTTAGTGAGCGTACGGTGAGAAGACGAATGGAGGAAGTCAATTTAAAAGCTTGTAGACCAGCACGAGGTCCAGAACTTCTCAGACAGCACCGAGTAGCTCGACTTCACTTCGCACGAGAACACGTTAACTGGACCCACGAGCAATGGGCTAGAGTACTGTTCACAGACGAGTGTCGAGTAGCTTTACGTTCTCCAGATGGTCGAGAACGAGTGTGGCGAAGAAGAGGAGAGCGGTTTTTACCCATTACTACCACTCAAACAGTGAGTTTCCATGGAGGCTCAATAATGGTATGGGGAGGTATAAGTTCCGACGCACGTACAGAGTTGGTTATCGTCGATAATCGGCTAACAGCTGTTCGATACATCGAGGAAGTTCTTCAGGAACACGTAATGCCATATTCGGGGTTCATTGGACACGACCAATTCCTCCTAATGCACGATAATGCACGCCCACACGTTACACATTGCGTTGAAGAATATCTGGAAGAGGTTGGCATACAAAAATTGCAATGGCCAGCTCGTAGCCCAGACTTAAACCCAATTGAGCATATCTGGGACATGCTCAAAAGAAAGATAAAGTCCAGCTCCAACGCGCCGGAAACTCTAAACCAGCTCCGAACTGCAGCGCTGGCCGCTTGGCGCAGTATACTGCAAGTTGATGTCCGAAACATCATCCAAAGTATGCCAGATCGAATGCGGACAGTTATCAGGGCTAGAGGAGGAAACATCCGATATTAAAATGTATAGACAATAACAAAAAAGACCTTAGTTTTTATTTTGTAGTGTTTTTAAATTTATAGTGAAAAATTCCTAATTTCAGTGAAAGTGCGTGATTTAAAAAACTGATTTATTGGTGAGGTAATCTTTTAATTTCTAAGATCTTAAAGCATAAGAGACACGTACTAAAGCCACTTACCCTTAAGTTATTGTCATAAATGCAAATGCAAATTTTTTTATGCAAATAATCAGCAAAATCGCGAGTGGCCAAGTTTCCGTGCCGGTGAGTGTATATCCGACGGTCCTGCATACTTAACTCTTTTGTGGACTGTACATAAAGTACAGACGCCAGCTCATCAAGCTACTACAATCTTTCAAATTTCTTTTATAGATTTTCAATCGTTATCGCTAGAGCATAAGGTTCAAAGTTGATTGGGAAAATTTGACACTTTCGGGTAACTTGATGTGCTGGCGTCTGTACTTAATTTTCGTTATGAAAGTATCTCGACTCGTTAACCTAATAGAAACACACCTAATCACGCCTAATCATACCTAATTACGTAGTTACACTTGAATACGTGATTGATTAGTAAGTACCTAAAACCAAAAAGAAAAACAAATTAATAAAAAAAAATTAAAAGAAATTATAAAATCTTTGAGTACGCACATTAAATTTTCATTCTAGGTTTTAAGAAGGTATATGATATAAAATATGAGTCGGGGTAAACCCATATGTTTACAAAATGTCAAATTCAACTACTAAATTCGATTTAAAAATGTTTTGCACCTCGGAGAAACAGTTGACTGTAGAATGATTCAGATTCTCATCTGCCTAGCTAGCCTTTTCCCAACTATGTTGGGGTCGGCTTCCAGTCTAACCGGATGCAGCTGAATACCAGTATTTTACATGGAGCGACTGCCTATCTGACCTCCACAACCCAGTTACTGGGTAATACGATACCCCTTGGTAAAACTGTTTTTCAGGTTTTCGGGCTACTAACAACCCGTAAAGGCTGTCAAAGATCCACGAATGAACCAACGGCTTAACGTGCTTTCCGAGGCACGGATAAGTTTTGGTATATGAAGATGGTCACCCATCCACGGACCAACCGCGGCAAGCGTAGCCACAAGACCCTCGAATGATTCACTGACTGTCCACTATTATTTTTCTATTATTCCAACTTGCTCTCTAAGTGTAATCCACGTACAGTCACGAGCACCAATATGTCAACACTTGGCAATTTTCAATTGCGATTTTTTCGTGAAATAACGAATGCAACGTTGAAATACGACACTTAACATAAACGTATGGGTTCTTAAATACTATGTTCGTAAGAACATAAAGTTTCATTCAAAAATAAAGGAGAAATTCACCTTTAAATAAAGCCAAGTGTATACATACTTATAGACGTGACTGTACCTACAACTACATTCATACGTATTGTGATTCATACACATTGACTCCAATATTTGTTGACTCATCCTCACCAGGACACCAAGGGTGCTAGAGTGTTTATGAGGTTTCATTATTCATAGGTAGATGGGGTCGCAAGTGGCTTAAGGCAGTACTTCAGGCTCTGCAGGTGATGGCGGGGCTCGTTTCAATTTGGAACGCCGAATTGTAGAGAAGTGTCTTACTTTTGACTCGGGAACACACACTAGAAATAAAACTAAAAGATTCAGCTTTACTCCTTGACTGTACTGTTGATGAAATTAGGCAGTAGGTCTAGTCGACCAATTCAAAATTTGATTTTTTCGACTGGACCCGCAGGTCCAGTTCGAGTGGGTCCAGTTGACCAAAGACTCAGATACTGTACTGTGTTTAGTTTAGTCTGTGGTTTTCCTGTACGAGTCACAATAAGTACTTTTTACCCGACGGCGAAGCAAAAAGGAGGGTTATGATTTTGACCGGTATGTATGTATGTATGTTCATCTGTTCCCTCATAACTTCTAAACTACTTGTCATAATTTGATAAATGAGGTATCGTTGGAAGCGTCTTGATCGTCCGCTAGTTATAGGATATGCGACGTCACATTAAATTCAATATGGCGCCCCGTAGCTTAAATAAAGTCATGACCTAAAAAATTTTTTTTTTTTAATATTGCCGTGTTGGGTATCAAATGAAAAGGCTTAATTGGCACATTTCAAAAATATAAATGTTACTGAAATAAGCCCAAAAATAATTAAATAAAAAATAAGTTTAAAAACTAAAACCCGACTACTGAAAAGGATGAAACAAGAAAGTACCTTCCCGTGGTCGCATGCTACCATAGCTTATAATACTCGTATGTTAGTACTGCGGCATGGGACCACGGGAAAGTACTTTCTTGTTTCATCGTTATCAGTTTTACTTTATTATCTTATTTTTTTCTTTCTTTCTTAGAGGCTGCGTGGCTTTTCCATGCAACCTCCGCGAATATGTTACAAGTTGATGCCACAATATTGTTGAAATAAACACTATTTCGCGTCACTGCGTTTTCGCTTAGCAATCTCTCTGACTTTTTTTCTTTTTGCACGGCTCCTGAAGGTCGTAGTGTGATGTTATATAGCTTATAGCCTTCCTTAAGGATTGTGCTATCAAATGCAAAAATATTTTTTCAAACCCTACTCTTCAGCTTTATTATTATTATTACTAGTTGCGCCCCGTGGTTTAATCCTCATAGGTGTCGATCCCGCGGGAATATCGGGATAAAAACTATCCTATGTCCTTTCCCGGGACTCAAACTATCTGTGTGCCAAGTTTCATCCAAATCCGTTCAGCCGTTTGTGCGTGAAGAAGTAACAGACAGACAGACACACTTTCGCATTTATAATACTAGCTGCGCCCCGCGGTTTCACCCGCATAAGACTCGATCCCGTAGGAATATCGGGATAAAAACTATCCTATGTCCTTTTCCGGGACTCAAACTATCTCCATACCAAATTACATCTAAATCGGTTCAGTGGTTTAGGCGTGAAGAAGTAACAAACATATAAACACACACACACACACTCACAAACTCACAAACTTTCGTCTTTATAATATTAGTGTGATTACTAGCTTCTGCCCGCGACTTCGTCCGCGTAAAATTTCACCCTCCCCCCATTCACCCTCTTAGGGGTGGAATTTGGAAAAGCCCTTTCTTAGTGGATACCTACTCTTCACAAAGAACACACCCTCCAAATTTCATGTCTCTTGGACCAGCGGTTGAAGCTGTGCGTTAATATATCAGTCAGTCAGTCAGGACTTTGAATTTTATATGTATAGATTAAAGTATGGATTAGTAGGCATATGATATACATAGGTATATAAGTCCAGATGTCCTCACGATGTTTTCCTTCACCGATGTCAATAATACATAGATAGATTAAACAATAATATTAACGCAATACAAACAGTGTAGTCCTGGGTGGCGATGAATAATTCAGCAGACCAGACACTTGGGGTGGACGGGGGTGACGTCTAGACCAATGCTTTTGTACATGCCTACCTAGTACCTACATGTAGTATAATGTATAATGCTGTGTGTTTGTTTGTTTACTTTAATGTATTATGGTTCGGTGACCTTTTTAAAAATAAGTAGGATTTACCAATCATGGCCATAGCAGGTAAAATATTTTCATCATTTTGCCTAGACAAAATTTGTCTATATGTTACCGGCCAAACCCGATTTCAGGACAAACTAGTTTAGCCTAGGCTAAACTAGTTCTTCCTATACGCGATAGGGGGTGCCCTTCGCTCGCCCTTGGATCTTATGTCGACGGAGACCCGCTTCGCGGGGCCCCTATTTCTGTGTAAAGGGTTTAAAGTAACCTAACCAAACCGAACCTCGGGGTGCCCTTCGCTCGCCCTTGCATCCTATGTCGACGGAACTAGTTTAGCCTAGGCTAAACTAGTTTGTCCTGAAATCGGGTTTGGCCGGTAACATATACATACAAATAAATAAAATTGGAGTGTCTGTTTGTAATATTAAAATAAGTATCTTTTTTTTTATTAAATGCATATGGATGTATACACGGTACATATACCAAAATAATATTTTTTACAATTTTTGTTTGTCTGTCTGTTTGTTCCGGCTAATCTCTGAAACGGCTGGACCAATTTTTACGGGACTTTCACTGGCAGATAGCTGATGTAATAAGGAGTAACTTAGGCTACAATTATTTTAGAAAAAAAAATAGGGCCCCACGAAAAAAAATCCACGCGGACGAAGTCGCGGGTAACAGCTAGTTTATTTATATATTATTATTTATTTCTAAAGGAAAAACTAACAGTTACACATAATATGAATACATAAAGAGACCTTAGCATAATTAGCCTATAATCAGGGGCGTGCCTTTTACTAAAGCCGAAAAGCCTGGCTTTCAATGAAGCACGAGCTTAATAATTAAAAAAAAAATCAAGTAAACTAAAGATATTGATAAGAATAATAAAAAATAAACTCCGCACGTCCCGGCCACCCGCTATACGTAAGTACGATGCAAGGTTGCCAGGTTTACATACTCAATGAATAATTTCAAATTCCGCGCATTTTCATCACGCGCATCGTTGCCAAACATCTCCAATGCCGCTTAGCAATCTAGAGCGCAACAACAAAAATCAACCCGTCTCGCTCGCACCAGTTGGCTTCAAATCTGGCTTCTAGACCTTTGACTATTTGTATAGAAATTGTTCACGTTGTTGATAACATTAGTATGTACTTATTTCCCAAATTGTACTGATTTTTAAGCCTGGCTTTTGATTTTTTATGAATGAAACGTATAACGACGCGCGTGTGTGTGTAAATAGTAAGATCGCGAGACATTGCGCGAGTCTATTAGTTCAAAGTTTTGATCGGTTACTGGTGCATTTTTTTGTTTTGTTTTATTTTCATTTTCTGTGAAGTTAAGTGTTGTGTTTAGGTTTTGCAGTAATTACCTTTGTTTTAAAGTGATTAAAAAGTTTCGAATACGAATCGAAACTTCTTTATCTCGTCAATTATGTGCTTGACGACATTTCTAAATACAATACGCGTGTCGATCACAATCGCGCTGTTTTTCGGCCAGAGAGTCTTAGGGGCGGATTTTAAAGGTTAGTTGATGTTGTGTGTCATTTAGCACAACAAGAACTTCCTTTCCGAGGTCACGACGAGTCTAAAACCTCATTAAATAGAGGCAATTGCTCAGCGCTTGTATCTTTGCTTCATGTCTTCCGTGTGCTTTGATGTTTGTCATCTGTCTGTGGTAAAGAAGCGAAGAATGAAGAGTTATGGCTGTTAAAATTGTGAGTAAATCAAATTATAAATATTATCAACAATCAACATCGTAAACAATAATGTGTAGTTAGAAATCAATCAATTATTTGTGCGCCATCTAGTGGCCACTCAGCCAGATTGTAATATTTTGCAAAGCGACTGTTGCGGGAGAGTAAAATATGAACTAACTCGAAGAGCTCTGTTGTGCCAATAATGTACATACAATAATAGATGACTCTTATACGTCTTATCATATTTTACGCGAAACTGATACTTCGAAAATAAAAAAGTTACGATTTTGTAAAGGATTACCTTAATTTATATAAGAAAAAAATGGTGCTATTAAAAAACATTCATTTTAATAGCTATTAGCAAAAACCTATAATTATGAAATATGAATATTAGTAGATAAGAACTAAAACGACTCAATCGGAGGCACAACGTTGACAAGCGATACGGTAGGTTTTTTTTGAGTGGCTTGCCCTAAGTTTGACCCCTAGGCACGCCACTGCCTATAATGTTCCCACTGCTGGGACACAGGCCTCCTCTCTGTGAGAGGCAGTGGGCCATAAACCACCACGCCGGCCCTGTGCGGGTTGGTAGACAGATGTCACATGTCTTAGAATTTTTTGGTTCTAGGACATGTCGGTTTCAACCGCTGTCAACAGAGGCCTGGTGTACAAATTTGACAACTACTAATGATAAAAGAAAACATAGGGACACAGTAAGTATCCTTTTCATTCAGTTTATGAAATATCTTTTAAATTGGTCCAATATTGGAGGAGTAATTAGGCGAGAGCCAAACCTCGAATTATGACTTTTTACTTAGGCTTTTTTTATTTTCCAAACATCACTTCCAAATTTGAAACATGACAACCTGACTTTAACCGGTCAAGCGGCGCGATTCGCCGATCGGCGACGAAACAATAGAAAATCAATTGTGTCTCATTAGCGGAGCTTTGCTTTCGAATTGACTTCGGTCACGTCAGTGAGGTGCCAAGTGAACTTTACAGAATAGCACACTACAGTCACTTAGTGTTTTTGCAACATGTTGGATCAGCGTCCAGTCTTACCAGTTGTGGCACAACTAGTATTTACAGTCGACTGGTCTAGTAATAGTAATCATCCCATCTTAAATCATTATACTACCTACGGAGACCTTAATACCTAATTAATTAGACATTATGTAGGGTTCCGTAGCCCAAAGGTTAGCTTACGCCCAGTGGAGCAGTGGTAACCCAGTGGTAATTAACGACCGCGACTTAAAATTTCTAGGTCGTAGGTTCGAACAGAGACAGGCGCATTACATACATTCATACATAATCAGCCTATAATGTTCCCACTGCTGGGACACAGGCCTCCTCTCAGTTAGAAGGAGTGGGCCGTAATCCACCACGCGGGCCTAGTGCGGGTTGGCAGATGTCACGTCTTCGAATTTTTGATTCTAGGACATGCCGGGTTCCTCACGATGTTTCCCTTCACCGTTTTGAAAGGCGCATTACTTTGTGTAAATTATCATCATAACTGCTCACAAAACGGTGAAAGAAAACATCGCAGCATGTTCTAGAACCAAAAATTCGAAGGCATGTGACATCTACCAACCCGCACCGGGCCCGCGTGGTGGATTACGGCCTGCTCTCACAGAGAGGAGACCTGTGTCCCAGCAGTGGGAACATTATCTACAGACTGATTTTTGATTTTTTCGTTTGTCTGTCACAGGGCTACCTATATTTTAACAGTAATAGGTAGCCAATTGAATATTTAGTAAAATTTCCTGTTCCCGCGACCCGCCCCGTCGCATCGCATAGCCTGCTCGCCCTATCATTTTGTTTTCGCTTACCGTTCTATTTTACTTTTTGCTCGGCTCCTAAGCTTCCTAGCGTGAAGTTAAATAGCCTATAGCCTTCCTCAAGAATTGGGCTATAACATGCGAAGTGATTTTTTCAAATCCGGCTGGTAGTTCCAGAGATTAGCGCTTTTAAACAAACAAACTCTTCAGCTGTATTATAACCCCCTTACTAATAAACGTATTAGGTATATCAGATGAATAGTTACACACCGATTTCTCTCTTTCAGTCGTCAGTAATTTGACTTTCGAAAGAAGAAGATAAAGCGTTGTGTAACTATACAGACGCTATACAACTTTTATTAGTATGCGGGTTAGTATAGATTACTATTGTCACTATCACGGCAAATAATAAGAAAATAACCAAAAATAATAATTTTTGTGGTACGAAACCCTTTACGCGAATCCGACTCGAACTTAGCTAGATTTTTTCCAACGTCTAGGTATCGCTAATGTCTTTCATGAATTAGTGTTTATGGTCAAAACACATTAAATACTAATTACAGTGGTGGCTACGTTCACACGCTATTAAAATCCTAATTTAGTATAAGTAGGTAAGACCGGTAAGATCTAGATTTTATCCCCTACTAATTACAAAGAGGATACCTATGTTTAACAATCATCGTCATAATTTCCCCCTCTCACTGAGAGGAGGCCTGTGTCCCAGCAGTGGGAACATTCTAGGCTGATTATGTATGTTATGTTATGTATCACAATTTCAGCCGAAAGACGTCCACTGCCAGACATAGGCCTCCATCCAAGCACCTCCACTTCGACCAGCGGGGTAGGTACCTAATTCAGTCACACACAACCTATAATTAGCACCTAGTTTCATTTTGACAGATCTACAAAATTCATTGCGTTATTTACAGCAGACCAATTTTTCGAACATATGAAGCAATGGAAAGGATATTTATTGCTATCCATTGCTTCATATGTTCGAAAAAAAATGGATAGCAATATCCTTGAGAGGCTTGTGGCTAAGTAGGTAATAACAGCCGCACGGGATTGATTAGGTTAAACTACGCTTGCCGCGGTAGGTCCGTGGACGGGTGACCATCTTTACATATATCGAGACCCCTCCGTGCCTCGGAAAACACGTTAAAAAAGCCGTTGGTCCCGGCTGTCATTTTTGTAGCTTTGGCCTTCGTTACTGGTCGTCAGAAGCTCGAAAGTCTGACGACCAGTCATACCAAGGGGTATCGTATTATCGGTTGTGGAGGTCAGACCGGTAGTCGCTTTATGTAAAACTAGCTGCGCCCCGCGGTTTCACCCGCATAAGTTTCGATCCCGTGGGAATATCGGGATAAAAAGTAGCCTATGTCCTTTCCTGGGACTCAAACTATATTTATACCAAATTTCATCTAAATCGGTTCAGCGGTTTGAGCGTGAAGAAGTAACAAACATATAAACACACACACACACTCACAAACTGTCGCCTTTATAATATTAGTGTGATAGTGTGACTAGCTGCGCCCCGCGGTTTCACCCGCGTAAATGTCGATCCCGTGGGAATATCGGGATAAAAACTATCCTATGTCCTTTCCTGGGACTCAAACTATCTCTATACCAAATGTCATCTAAATCGGTTCAGCGGTTTCAGCGTGAAGAAGCAACAAACATATAAACACACACACACAAACTTTCGCCTTTATAATATTAGTGTGATACTGGTACGAGTATTCAGCTGCATCCAATGAGACTGAATGCCGACACAAACAAAGTTGGGAAAAGGCTAGGCAGATGATGGATAGCAAAATCCTTGCTCACTGCATCTGCCTAGCTCTTCAGAGATTAATGATGCTATGTTAGTTGCATTTTTATGCGTTACACAACAAAATCGGCAGTGCAGGTAACTGCGCCTACTTAAAATAAAAAAAAAGTTTAATTTTTGCACTACATGCCTTATTTATTACCACCCAAACTGTTACATAGTAAGGGCCATAATGGTTTAAATGACCGGCTCGTCCATTTTCGTCAACGTATACTCTGTAATGTACTTTTTATGTGCAAGTATGTGGTTTGGTTGAGGTCTCGTGTGAGTGCATCGGTGTTAATTGGTTGTAGGCCGAAACAAAATGGCGGAGCGATTGAACTTTATTTATCTTGTGACATAAGAAAATTTAAATTGACTGGAATATTTTCCAACTTACGATAGCTTTTCGCAAGTGTTTACCTGGGTATCATAAGTATCAAAATCTTTTTCTTTGGCGTATAAAGGCTCCTATGGACGCGACAGCACGACGGGACTAGTAGACCAATTTCGATTAAAACTTCATGAAAAATTTTCTACCATAATTGCGTCGCACCTGTCTGCGGGATCTTTAATGAATCATCATCTGCCTAGCCTTTTCCCAACTATAGTGTTGGGGTCGGCTTCCAGTCTAACTGGATGCAGCTGAATACCAGTTTTTTACGTGGAGCGACTGCCTATCTGACCTCCACAACCCAGTTACTTGGTAATACGATACCCCTTGGCAAGACTGGTAAAGATTCAAATGTTTAAGCTCCTAGGTTTTTTTTTTATCAATATTTTCACAAAAACATTATACACTGCCATTTTTCCATGTTACTATTTTCTTAGACACCCACACTGGGTTAAAGAGACGTTAAAATGGTCCACTACATTGTTTAGTTTTTCATCTCAAAAAATATTTTAATCTCGTCACTCAATTTAAATGGCCATCGACACGTTTTCCCACATACATAACCATCTATACATAACACGAACATGTACACAAACAACCACTTTTCTGTTTTAAACTCTAACTTCTTCAAGATAGAGTATATTTTCCATGGTTCCCAAGTGTTTCCTCGACACGCCCTCCTGATAATGATGGCAGTGCCACCAGTTTTTGCGTCGCCGCGAGTGTGACAATGGCAGTGTTTCATGGTGAAAACTAATGGTGGGGAGAAACTTCCCTTATTAGCATTTTGTACTATAAATATAGATTTTCTTTAGAACTTGTACTAAGGCTTTTGAATGGGCCTTTGAAGTTAAAGAAATGTACGGGAATTATTTTTCTAAATTCATGCAAAAAAATATACTTCGTTCCCTGAGAATAATTATTGTTGCTCGTATACTCATAGCAACTTCCTGATGCCAATGATGATGAATAAAGCTCAAATTTTATTTTTCTAAAAATGCTAAGTTTATTTTTAAATCTTAAATTGCGTCAACAGGATGCATAGCCACGTCTTTGGGGTGCTTTAAACCGAAGAGTAGCATCGACAAGAGGCATGACTTAATTATGCACCTACGTTCGGCGTTCCCTGTGTTTGGGTGGTCAGCACCAACTTGATTTGACTGGCTAATATGTCTAATATAGCTTGAGCCATAGGGATAAGAAAGCTTGAGCTATATTATGAGATATTTTTACAAAATTGGTGGTAATACGTTTGTCTGACATTGACTATCAATTAGATTACCGTAAGCCAAACATAATATTAAGATTAACT
This sequence comes from Amphipoea lucens, assembly GCA_947508005.1. Lineage (NCBI taxonomy): Eukaryota > Metazoa > Arthropoda > Insecta > Lepidoptera > Noctuidae > Amphipoea > Amphipoea lucens. The sequence continues at coordinate 4,728,080 of OX382376.1, read as the reverse complement.
TACATTAAAAATTATTCGTTAAAATATCAGCTGCTTTTTATGCTCCATAGGTCATCATCTTCTATGTAGCCTTTTCCCAACTATGTTGGGGTCGGTTTCCAGTTTAACCGGATGTAGCTGAATTCTAGTATTTTACATGGAGCGAGTGCCTATCTTTATTTTTATGGATGTGAAATCATCAAATGACTCCTCCCGCTCTGGGTGGAGCGGAAGGGAGTGTCAGACTCTTACTGACTAAAACCCATCCGTGTTCCTTCCTTAGCCCTTTATATTACGGTGTAGCGGCTGCCTATCTGGGGGGCAATTCTCGTAATTTTAAGAACGTTCACAGTCCGATCTCAGTCTGAATCTGTCAAAAATACCTCTAATTTCCCTACATTTTTGACAAGTTTTTGACATTGATTGTCGGTAAGATGAGATTGCGACTAGATTTTGCGGGAATTGGCCTTCTGATCTCCACAACCCAGTTACTGGGTAATACGATACGTCTTCGTAAGACTGGTTGTCAAACATTATTTTCAATAGGTAATTTGCCATACAACGTGGCAATGCTGCCAGCCTTTTGGGCACTGTTCCTGTTGACAGCGATGCGGACGAATTCTTTGATGCCCTCTGACTATTTTGTTTATTTTTTCATATAATTGTACATATTATTATAGTTTGTATGTCAGCTTATATTATGTAAATATCTATACAATCACAGATTTTTTTTTTTTTGCGATACTTTGCAATATACCTATAGGTAATTTTAAAAAACCTTTTCTCTTTTATAAGCTCGTGTTTTCTAAGGAAATTAGCTAACTTAGTCTACATAGAACTCCTTCGCGTGTGCAAGTTCCTTGAACTCAGAACGCCATGTACAAGCCATGGCGGCTGTATTAACATCCCGTGTCGGCAGTAAAACCTTCCAGTTATGAAGTTTATTATATTCCTGGCCGCAGTTAATTGTAGCCTAGCTTTGAATGGAGCTTGAAATATTATAGCTTTTTGTGTGGTAGCAGGTTCATGGGGACGTTGGTTTATGTGCTTAGGTTGATGTAAGGTGTTGATTCGTTTGGCATAGATAGTGCCATCCACGAAGACGCGCCCCACTATTCTTACTAATCGCTAGTTAATTACCTGACTACGGCGAAGCAAAAAGGAGGGTTACAATTTTGACCGGTATACTATTTATCCGACTACGGTAAATCAAAGAGGAGGGTTATGATTTTGACCGGTATGTATGTATGTTCATCTGTTCCCTCTTAACTTAAAAAAGTACTCAATACTCAATTCTTTATTGAAGTACTTATAATAATTTGACAAATGAGGTATCGTTAGAAGCGTCTTGACCGTCCGCTGGTTGTAGGCTATGTGACGTCACACTAAATTCAATATGGCGCCCTCTAGAGGACATAAAGTAAGTATTGAATTTAAAAACAAATATTTTGGTATGGTGCCTTGTGGAGTGGCAAATGAAAGGGCTTAATTAGCACATTTCAAAAATATAAGTATTACTGAAATCAGCCCCAAAATAATTACCTAAATAAAAAAAAAAGTTTAAAAACCCGAAACGTGTAAAACTAAAACCCGACTACTGAAAAGGATGAAACAAGAAAGTACCTTCCCGTGGTCGCATGTTACCATAGCTTATTTAGTACCTACAGCGGCATGCGATCACGGGATGGTATTTCTCGTTTCATCCCTTACAGTAGTCAGGTTTTAGTTTTTTTCCGCTGGTGTTTTAGTTTTTTGATAGACACTAATTACCCAGGAATAAGTAATTACTGTGTATCGACGAAACTAAAACACTAGCGGAATGTTGCACACTTGTACTTTAAGCGATTAGGAAGAAGAGTGGGGCGCGTCTTCATGGATGGCGCTATCTGTAATCCATGGGTTTATTCCCTCTCACAGAGAGGAGGCCCGTGACCCAGGTCTAGGAGTAATACAGGATGATTATGATGGGTCAGTGTAATCAATATACATCACAGGTAAAGTCGGGGAAATTAACTGTTATGTAATTTGACTTTCAATTTGAATTCTCTGTAGGTACCTATATTTTAATCACTATTTTATCACCACAACAACAACAAAGAAAGAAAGAAAAGAAAATACGTTTATTTGCGGCAAACGTGACGCATAAAAAAAACCACAAACAAAATAACAATTTGAGAGAAAACATGCGTCACATGTACTAGTTTACGCAAAACGGCCAACAACAACTCATAACAACTCAACTCAATCAACATATTTTCATTCTTTGACAGTCGTGTGCAGGGGCAAATTGATGGAGGGAAAAATTAGTTTAGCAATGAATTTCGCTGACTGTACAAATTATCCAATCTACCAATAAAAACGGCCTCGTTAAGATAATATTTTGCCATACTAAGTAGGTAATAATGTAAGTATAGTTTTTCTCACAAATATTTTTTAAAGAATCTCGAATAATTAGAAAAACCAGTCAAGTGCGACTCGGAATCGCGCACCGGGGGCTCCGTGCAAAGTACGTACCTAGTATGTGAATAGTTTCAAAATATTTTTTGAAGTGAAAACTTCTTTAGCGGCGTTGCACACTTTTTTGTAATGGGTAAAAAATGTTAAACTCGCGTCAGGACACGTGACCGTCAGGAGAGATCCCCCCCCCCCCTCACTTTCTACGGCGGCGCCAACCGAAGTGAATCAAGTGACACACGACAATGGATGGATGGACGTGGACGTGGATGTGGATGTGGACGGATGGATGGATGGACAGCTGATGGCTCGACCGTCTGTGTAGTAGCCACACTGCTGTGTATTCGTAACATTCGTGTATATGTATAAAGTGTTTAAAATATGGAAACTGAACATTGAATTGAATTGAAGTGCATCTATTAATGAAAAAGGGACGCAGAAATAGTGAAAAAAAAGGAGTTATATTAATTCAATTAATAATTGATTTATTTCAACGTTAATATTCAAGTTTTTACTTCTGCCGGCATTCCCGGAGTGCAACCCGTCTTTTTTTTTTTTGTATCGTGACTACTTTACGGTTTTCGGATTTTTTCCTTTACTTGTGCTACATGACATTGCTTCTTGCCAAACATCATGATTCTAGGTCAACGAGAAGTACCCTATTATAGGTTTTGATTTCGGAGGGGTTGCAGGCTTGAGTATTTCACATTAATTATGTGCTGAATTATGGCTTCAGTTTGCGCGTCGATTTCGCAGCCAACCTTTATATTATAAGTTAACTAACTATAATATATACACTAGGTACTAATTAAATGACAAAGTAACTAATACAAATAAATACAAAAACAAAAGGACACTGAGGCTTCGCAGTTTTCCTCCACATCGCTGTCATTAGGTCTAAGAATAATAATGGAAATCTCAGCGAAGAACAAATTTCCACTTATCCAGTAGATTCGGAGCAAATTGGCTGAGACAGACGGACAGGCAGACAGACACGTGTGATCACATAAATCCGTTTTTCCTTCGGACGTACGGAACCCCAAAAAAAAGGAACTGTCATAATTATTCACCATGTCGAAAACGCCAAAAAGCAGTGAAAACATACGTCGATACTTTCGGCTCACGTACGGAGGGTTGATTGCAATCAGTCGTAACCACCCTTATCGAATTGCGTCAATTCGGGACATACACTGTACTCGTTTAAGCACGCTGTTTGCACGGGATATTATAGCGGGGTGGTTCGCGGGATTTTTGTGCTGGATGGTGCAACACTTTTGTTTTTTTTTTGCTATCCTAAGTAATCTTAAAATTAGTTTTACAATTTATTTAAATTAAAGGTTTAGACATCAGAAATCACCAGATTACTTTGCTCTTTATTTTATTTATATTTAACTAGCTGCGACCCGCGGTTTCACCCGCATAAGTCTCGATCCCGTGGGAATATCGGGATAAAAACTATCCTAAGTCCTTTCCCTGGACTCAAACTATCTCTATACCAAAAATCTAAATCGGTTCAGTAATTTAGGCGTAAAAAGGTAACATACAGACAGACAGACAGAGTTACTTTCGAATTTATACTATTAAAGTATGAATTACAAGTAACAAAGGACTCAAATATGTTAGTAACAATATTTCTTAACAACTACGTTAGTAAATTTAACCTAGACACTGCAATATTGTTCATGCAAATCCCTGCTGTAAGCTCAACACCGATGTGGAACCGACTGCATATTTGACCTTCACTGCCCAATTACTGGATAACATAATTATACCGCTTAGTGAGACTGGTTGTCGAAATTTTGGGCTTCTGACAACCCAACCAACAACTATCAAAGATCTACGAATGACAGCCAGGACAAACGGCTTAACGTGCTTTGAAGCAGGAAGGGTGTCGATATGTAATGTATCCCCATCCATGCGGCAAGCGTAGCTTAACCTGTGATTGAAGTTATCATTTAGTCACGAGCGCCACGTATTTTAATCTAGTGGATTAAAATACTGGATCAATGTAAATCAACCTTCTTGATCGTTTATTGAGGCGGTTTGTGAGAAATGTAAAGATAGGAGTCAACAATAGAACCACAGGCTGTTATACCCAGGGTTACCGCAACTCCGGAACATAAAGGGCTAAGGAAGGAACATGGATGGGTTTTAGTCAGTAAGAGTCTGGCACTCCCTTCCGCTCCACCCAGAGCGGGAGGGGTCATTTGATGATTTCCCATCTATAAAAAAAAAGAAAAAAAAAGCCGTTATACCCCCGCTATTGCCGTTATTTTTAGTTATTGTATTTTTGTATTTTAATATTCTATCTGTGTTATTGTGTTGTGATTATGATAATGTATTTAAGAGTATGTATCTGTATGTATATTTATTTCAGGCAATTATTAAATAACTAGCTGCGCCCCGCGGTTTCACCCGCGTAAATGTCGATCCCGTGAGAATATCGGGATAAAATGTAGCCTATATTTTAATCCAGGGTGTCAGCCAGCTACCTCCATACAAAATTTTATCAAAATTGGTCCAGCCGTTTGGGCATGAAGAAGTAACAAACATATTAACACACACACACTCACAAACTTTCGCCTTTATAATATTACTTAGTGTGATTAGTGTGATGGCCTGAAATAAATGATATATAATTTAATTTATACGTATTTTTTTGTTACAATTTTTCTGGACATTCTAAAGTGCAATCACATCCAGCCCCTTTTACTCCTTGTAACGAGAAGCAAAATTATCTTTATCAGATAATTTATCAGCTTTTATTTAGTGGTCCCCAGTATGTATAACAATTTGTATGATTTGCTGTATGTTCTTTATATTGCACTGTTACTGCTGTTTACAGTAGTGATATTGGGAAAGTGAGAAGCATCGTTTGTTTGTGTTTTTGTGGTGTTAAGTAGTTTATGGAGTCGCCCTTTTTATTCTGGGTAGGTAACTTTGTGATTTTATAACTGTTTTGAAATGCTTTGTGCCCCTATGGCTATAGGAACTGGCTGTTTATTTATTTAAGGATCTCCAAAAAAAGATATACACTTAAGTATACAGGATGTTACAAAAAGGGTATATCAATACAAACGGGTTGAAGAGTGTATCTGGTCTAGAATCTCTGTACAATATTTCAGCTCAAAAGCAGTAACTTTGATAATGCTTAATATTTTTTTATTTCAATAGTTAGTTTATTAAATTAAAATCATAACAAACGTGTCAACGCACTACGAGGGTCATTATTCATTATCTGTAGTGTGTCTGTGCGCCTAGTACACGCACATCAAGCCGTCGCGCGCCAGTGCAGCGCCGTGATGTCGAACAAAAAAAATATTAAGCATTTTCAAAGTTACTGCTTTTGAGCTAAAATTTTGTACATAGATTCTATAACCAGATACACTCTTCAACCCGTTTGTATTGATATACCCTTTCCGTAACACCCTGTATTGTTCAGTGTTCACCCATCTAAATAACAACCTCACTTTACCTGCATCCGAAACAAACTCAATATTATGATTTCCGAGCAAATTGTATGAAATCGAATTACAGTAACGAACATCAGTAACCGTTCGTAATTCGTTTGGTAAATCAGCGCCTATCAAATGAATCCCCACGGGATATCGCTAATTTTCTCTCTTTGCATGCCAATTTGAACCTTATTGAGAGGTAAAGGTGGTGTAGTTTGGAATGGGGTCTCCAAAGATTGGGTTATGGAGTCAATACACTGATTTGGTCTCGTTACTGGAAAAATTTGATTTTCTATTTATATATCTGTTGGTATCAATTGCAAAGGGTCTGTGTAACAGGATTTCTTTTAGATTCTCCTTAAAAATATGGTAGTTGACTACCCCATTGGTCTCGTGTCGCAAGCGTGACTACTGAGCGTGTTGTCCGATGGTTCGATGCCTGGGTCGTACAAATTGTTATTTGATTTTTCCATTAGGAATTTCTTATTAAGAGGACTACATGACCTAAAACGCGGTCACTGTCGGACTGCATAGAAAAGAAAGAGGACGAAAAATCTATTGTTTTGACAAAAAAAAATTAAAACAATAGAGTTTTAGTATGTTGCTTGTAGAATAATCTGACTTAAAATCATAATGATTGTATGTATATTAGTATGGTTCTTATTATAAAAAGAAAGTTTTTAGAGGTATCTTAATGATTTTTTTCTATCGCAGCAAATAAGGTGTATTATGTTTTCAACACACTATCTACCTAGCATATATCCTGAAGAATATCATATATTTTTTTGATTTTGTTTACTGTAGTCGATCATATACTTTTATTGCTTCTAAAACATGCGTTTTCTGCGTTTAGGTCCTTTGAGTCCCTTAACAGCTCGGAGTTTGGATGTTGGCGGTGTGATACCCCCGTGCTTCAGAAAGAACGTTAAGCTGTTGGTCCTGCGAGCTGCGCCTGATCTCTCTCCGGTCGTGTCGCTTTCACAGTTATTTTACTTCAGATTTGTCAAAATCAAAGTAATCTTTATTCTAATTCTGATAAGGTTGCTGTTGGATTACCGCCACTGATAAGTCTGTCAAATCATTGTAATCTTTACTCACGTTACAATAAGGTTGATGTTAGATTGTAAATTGAGCTACACGATTACTAGCAAACCCTTGCCAGTGACTGGATGGTACTTACCTAAAACGACCATTTCAGACATCGTTCTAAGTACGTGGTCTTCACATGATCTGACCAAGATTATGTCTGGACTTTAAAAAAGAGACTGTGACCTCTGAGTTTGTTTCGGTCTTTCTTTTCAGAGTAGTCAGATAGGAAACGCCGACCTCATCTAGCTTATTTTTATAAGTGAAAACTTCTTTTGTGAAAAAAACCATTGAATTCGCGCCACTGTTACCGTAACGACACCGCTTCGGATGTGTTCGGCTGTCCTCAGGATGTACTCGGTTTTAATGTAGTTTGTGTTTTGTTTTCACTTCTGTCGGCACTCCTGGAGTGCTACTGTTTTTTTTTATATACTTTTCCGATCACCTATTTACAGAATAAATGATTTCTCATTTCTTTAAAATAACTGCATAAAGTCGCAGTTTAAGGAGATCCTCTTTAGTTTTCCTTTGAAATCTCTTGACAATCTTCCAGTGCGCATGCGCTTCTATTTAAAATCCACTAAACTGGCAAAGTATCCGTTAACTTAAGGACCCAACAGACAATACCACCACCAGACAATAGTCCGGGATCCGTTACTTACCATATGTTCAACAAAATGATGGCTCCAACCGCAATTTGTGTTGCGCAAGCGCAAACTTGCAACCACACGATACGTGCCAATTACTAATTATAGTTACAAAAAACTACACCCCAGAATTAGGCTGTTTTTTATAATAATAAGATCGCGTGCTAGTAGACTTTTTGTATTGTTTTTTTTTTTTTGGGAAAATTGATTACTTATAGATTTGTAGGGTGGTTTGGTGGTAGAAAAAGTGGTTCCCCATGAGTGATGGTGTTTTTAATAATGTAGATATTATGCATTTCCTTTCAATAGTTCAATAGTATCTACTAAAGTGTCTACACAATAAAGTAAATTACCAAAACAAACATTATTCTTGTTTTAGTAGTCTTGAAAAACCATGTTCCCTCCAAAGCCTCAAACGACCATTCCAGACATCAATCTACATGGTCTTCACATGATCTGACCAAGAATTTGTCTGGACTTTAAAAGAGACTGTGACCTCTGAGTTGGTTTCGGCCTTTCTTCTCAGAATAGTCAGATAGGAAACGCCGACCTCATCTAGCTTAAAAAAATTATGATTGAAGTGTAAAAGTGTTTGTATGTACAAACCTACTTGCAGAAAATAAATCATTTATCATTTGATTAGATTTTCAAATTGAATAAAGTTACTAAAATTGAGGAAAGAACTAGGTCCTGCCTCCAATCTCTTATTTCCGCATGTTTTTGAATTTGGTTTTTCAATCGACAGATAATTTTTATTCGTAGAATAAAATTGACGTCTGAAAGATTTTGTATGGAAGAACTGTCAAAAATTCAAAATTATTCCTCGGATAAAATTATCTGTCGTTGGAAAAATCAGCCCATAAAAGAATTAGTTATTAATAGAATTGGCCGTTTTGCGAATACGTTCTTTATTAGAATTAGGAATTTAGAGAATTTGTCACAGTTGCCATTTTTAGAATCGGGCATTCTTTGCCTAAATCATTTTTCTTGTCGAATTCTAGAGACCAAGCTTTAAAAAGTTAAGTAAACAGACGTTTATTTATCAAACGTCTGCTTAACTATACCTGTTTGACGTTAACGTCTCCTACCATTAATCTTGAAAAATAAACCGTTAAATGTATTAAAATCCTATAATATAGGTAATACCTCATCTTCGCCAATCAAACACAACAACGACAGTTGGCACAATTCTTAAAACAACCTACTTATTGTTTATATTTAAACCAGAATAACGGACAGACCCCATTGTCCTTACCACAGCAACAGGAGACAGTTGCTAACAATTATTATCATGGGGCACAAAAGACCCCCCAGTTATAAGAATTAATAGTTCGTCAAGAAATAAAACAGTCCTGTGACAAATGTCGTCGCTTTAAGATGGTTTTATTATTTTCTAAATATATTGTTTGAGTGAAGTAATTATAGGATGCAAAAATAGAATGAAGGAAATGTGGGGTCCATAAGTAATTGATTCGATGTTTTAACATACCAACTGTTATACAGGGTGTCCCTGGAAGTATGGATCAAATCGAATAGGGGCGTGGGCAAGGTCATTTCCAAACTTTTTAACCCTGGGAATGTCTGTGAATTTTTTTACGGTTCAAAAGTTATGACGGATTTTTACTTTTTTTTCAATCACTTCGCATAGTGCTCAAAGAAAATAATCATAAAGAAATACTATAAGGGCTATCTAAAAAAAAAAAAATTGATAGCCCTGATAGCTTTTTTTAAAGATTTCTTTAAAATGATTCGATTTCTCTTCTCTTTTTTTTTTGTTTTGCTAGTACGTTTGGAAATGACCTTGCCTACGCCCCTATTCGATTTGATCCATACTTCCAGGGACACCCTGTATATGTACACATTATGGAATGCAATAAAGTATTGAGTATTCTGTCATAAACTGAGGGCTCAAATGGAACTTTGCCCTGAAAACAGTAATTAGCTTGCTGCTGAAAGACAGTGTCTGCTGAAGAACCTGTTCATTGGAGACAAGTGAAATGAGACCTCCAATCACCAAACGCCAAAGACACGTTTCTAGATAGAAAAAAAATCTCATAAGGAGGGCACTTACGAAACGTCAGAAGCTAGGTGCACGGATCCATTTGTTCGTTTCCTATTGAGAAGAGCGTTCTTACATTCAGAAAATAGAAAACAATCGTTATAAAAAAAAGAAAATAATAATATCGTACAAATATACTGGGTGTTACGGAAAGGGTATATCAATACAAACGGGTTGAAGAGTGTATCTGGTCTAGAATCTCTGTACAAAATTTCAGCTCAAAAGCAGTAACTTTGAAAATGCTTAATATTTTTTTTTCGATAGTTTATTAAATTAAAATCATAACAAACGTGTCACCGCACTACGAGGGTATACGCATCCATTATCTGTAGTGTGTCTGTGCGCCTAGTACACGCACATCACGCCGCCGCGCGCCAGTGCAGCGCCGTGATGTCGAAATAAAAAAATATTAAGCATTTTCAAAGTTAATGCTTTTGAGCTGAAATTTTGTACAGAGATTCTAGACCAGATACACTCTTCAACCCGTTTGTATTGATATACCCTTTCCGTAACACCCTGTATAACCTATTTAAACCAAATGATGTAGTTTTTTTTTTAATGGATTTGCTCTTGACTTTAGTCTAGGTCAGAGGTGACAGAGACAAAGTCGACGATGGAGTGAGCTTACCCAGAAGAAGCCTGTTCACTCTCACTTTGAAGAGATTCGGGCTGTATGAATTTTCATTACAACTGTAAAAAATCTGAGTGAATATCATGTCCACAAATGAAGACTTGAAGTTAAAAACATAGACAACGCACAGAAGTTTTCTGGGGTTGGGAGAAAACCTGGGGAGTATGCAATTATCGTAACACAATTCTAATGTCATTTATTTTGACAATTCAACAATTGATTCATTGCGTTATTTTCATTGTTGAGCAAACGAGTTATAAATACAAATGAAGCTATTGATTGTGGTTTTCTATAGCTGTTATCTCAGATAATTTACATTTAATTTCATCGCCACTACCTTACTTTAGTGAAATGTATTCTAAGTTGATTTTTGAGCGATCATTTGTAACAATAAGGTCCTATTGAAATATAATATTTTGTTTGTAATGGAATTTGAAGTTTGATTCAGATTGGTTGTTCAATAACTTGAAAATTATCTCAAATTCTTAATTCAAATATGCTTTGAAAACCCAAGGAATCCTTTTTTCGGATTGTCTTACAAAGTGCGTTACCTACGCTATTAGACTGTCTGTGGAATAGAAAATGTCTACTGGTCTTTGACAAAATGGTGGTGGTAATGTTATCAAGATATCAATAAAAATCTGTATGCAGTCGTAAGACACCAATTTGTAAATGGAACGGCCATCCTTCAAAACGATTTCTCAATATTACTTTTTTTACACTCCATAATACGATCTTTCTTTATTCCTCAGTAAATGTCAAATCTACTCCATAATTTGCAAATCCGATTAAAACTACCAATTACCAGAACATACACAAAAACAGATGAAAACCACAGTTTCTTTATATTGTAACAACAACACAATGACGACATGTTGCAAACGGGAGCTCACAGATTAATTTCTTACCAATCACCAACTTATTTTATACTCATCGTCAACTGATAGCACTTCGAAAACAGACCCTGTTGTTTTGACATAAGGTTCGTGGCTGCAAATTTGGAGTGTAAATATAAAGTTGTATTTCCCAATGTAACAAATCGGTCGAAATCGCTTGAAAAGGCTCGTTTTTTGTCAATTATTGGGGCTCATTAGGGGCTTTGAGAGGATGTGGTCCAGTGATGATGCTTCGTGATCATTGTATCGTCACTCCGTGTCAAAAGCGGCTCGTTTGACGTGCACGCAATGTTTTGAGGTGACCCTTCCTTGATGTCAGGTGGTAATTACTATCGAAGGAATAAAGTGGGGCTGATTTCCGAATCCGTCATCATCTAAACAGCTTGCCTTGTTATAACTGTGTTGAGGTCGGCTTCCAGTTTTTAAACCGGATGGAGCTGTACCTATAGGGGCCTCCCAGGGCCGAAGCCTGCCGGGGTTGCGGGTAGGGCTTCCAATACCGGTATCCCCGTATTGGCTAATACCGGTATTGAAAGCCCAATACCGGTATTCCCGTATTGGCTAATACCGGTATTGAAAACCCATTCGTGTTCCTTCCTTAGCCCTGTACTACAGGGCTAAGGAAGGAACACGAATGGGTTTTAGACAGTAAGAGTCTGACACTCCCTTCCGCTTCACCCAAAGCGGGTTCATTTCATTCATCAATTCAGAGCGGGGTCATTTGATGATTTCCCATCCATAAAAAAAAACGGTACCTATAACTACTTGAATTTTACATGTACACCTAGTGACTGATATCAAATCCATCTTTTGTAAATGTTTAGGTGTTTAATATGTGTTTTTTTAAAGTGCGTTTGTGTCTATAAATCATCGAGCTAAACAGTACAATATTTAGGTAATTAACGTAAGTAATTATTATACTTCTGATTCATAACAAGAAGTTTATTTATGTTTACGTAAATCCATCCATACTAATACTTATAATATCACACTAATATTATAAAGGCGAAAGTTTGTGAGTGTGTGTGTGTGTGTGTTTATATGTTTGTTACTTCTTCACGCTCAAACCGCTGAACCGATTTAGATGAAATTTGGTATAGAGATAGTTTGAGTCCCGGGAAAGGACATAGGCTACTTTTTATCCCGATATTCCCACGGGATCGAGATTTACGCGGACAACTGGATTATCCATACTAATACCTATTATAAATTCGAAAGTAACTCTGTCTGTCTGTATGTTACATTTTCACGCCTAAACCATTGAATGGATTTCGATAAAATTTGGCAGAGAGATAGATGGCATCCCGGGGAAGGACATAGGATAGTTTTTTTTTATTCCCACGGGATCGACACTTATGCGGGTGAAACCACGGGGCGCAGCTAGTGTTTTATAAAGGCGATCTGCACAAAACACCCAATCATAAGGTTGAATGCTTTTAGAATAAGATCTGTTCTGAGAATCTGTTTTGTTTATGTTAAAATAAAGAAATTTCAAATCAATCAAATCAAATCTTTTGTAAAAGTAGATACCTACCTACAATCCTGCAATTTCTGGATGTATTTATAAATGTGGCATACAGATTGCATTGCATATTACCTACTAGCTTCTGCCCGCGACTTCCTCCGCGTGAAATTTTTTGCGCCCCTGACCCACCCCAGCACCCTGTCGCATTGCATCGCCTGCCCGCAGCGTGCCTTGTTGCTTTTTGCTCAGCTCCTAAAGGTCTTAGCGTGATTTGAAATAGCCTATAGCCTTCCTCAAGATTTTTTCAAATCCAACTGGTAATTCCAGAGATGAGCGGATTCAAACAAGCAAACACTTCAGCTTTACTGTTAGAAAAAAAAGAAAAAAAGAAAGAAGAAATAAAGAGTATTCTATTATATTCTTTACTAGCTACGCCCCGCGGTTTCACCCGCGTAAACGTCGATCCCGTGGGAATATTGGGATAAAAAGTAGCCTATATGTTAATCCAGGGTGTCAGCTACCTCCATACAAAATTTAATCAAAATTAGTCCAGCCGTTTGAGCGTGAAGAAGTAACAAACATATAAACACACACACACACACCCCCACAAACTTTCGCCTTTATAATATTAGTGTGATTATTAGGTAACTGTGCTCGATTTTATCAAAATTTCACAAAACATATTAAGAAAGCCTTGGGGGCTTTCTTCATTCCAGTGTTTTGAGTGTGTTGCCTGAACATTCGATTCCGAAAAGAAAAACGTCCTCAGGGATCGACTTGTTCGTCTACGCTAGGGTTTACATTCCTCCAAACTCTGCAAATTGTGGACCCAAGATGCTCCGTCCGATCAGGACCAGGCCCGTGCCGGACGGCGCGTACGTGTTCCACGCGCGCCTCAATGAGATGTCAGCAAAAAGGAAGGGGCCTGCCAGGGCCGAAGACTGCCGGGGGTGCGGGATTGTCCGAAAGGGTTACCGCTACCCCGGAACATAAAGGGCTAAGGAAGGAACACGGATGGGTTTTAGTCAGTAAGAGTCTGACATTCCCTTCCGCTCCACCCAGAGCGGGAGGAGTCATTTGATGATTAGGTACCTATCCATAAAAAAACAAAAAAAAAAAGATGCTCCTATATCACTCTTTTACCACAAAACCAGTAGGTAAGTAAATCTGAACATCTCAATCAACACAATTTAGGATCTTTTAACTTTATTTACTTAGTATGCAAATATTGACAAGCCTCTACGGGGTGGGGGGCGTTACAAAGGGCGCCGCTTCCTTTGATCTCACCGCTCTCACCTGTGCCTCGAAGATTTATCACTGGCGTCTTCCACAAACGTATTGTGTAGGGACAACCGTCTTTATTGGGGGCAAAAACACTGATGAATGGGTTTTCGGGTACTCAAGCTGTAGGTTCGGGTTTAGGTTGTCCATCATTTTGGAAGTACTTGTGTATATAGGGGGGCTGTATTTGAATTCGGAAGACTATTGTTTCGGCTGTCATTTGTTTTTGTGGTCTTAAAATTGGAATTTGGTGAACTGTGATAAATGTTTATTTATTTGAGGTATAATTTGGTGTGACATAACATCACGCCTCCCCAAAGGGTTAGGCAGGGGTGTACCTATTTGTACTCCTTATTTCGCCTGTCATGTTTAAGTCCCACGTAATAGGGGGCGAGCCCATCACCATTATCATAATTAGCCTATAATGTTCCCACTGCTGGGACACAGGCCTCCTCTCTGTGATAGGGAGTGGGCCGTTATCCACCAAGCGGGCCCAGTGCGGGTTGGTAGACGTCACATGTCTTAGAATTTTTGGCTCTAGGACATGCCGGTTTCCTCACGATGTTTTCCTTCACCGTTTTGAGAGCAGTAGTGATGAAATAATTTACACAAAGTAAAGCGCCTGTCTGGGTTCGAACCTACGGTCTATAAGTCCAGACTCCGGACTGCTACTGGTAATTTGGTCTAAATACCTAATGATAGATAGTGTGTAGATATGTGTATTGCTGAAAATCAGCCTTTCAACCGTTTCTCCTACGACTGAGTAGGACCGTCGTAACTATGATAAGTAATAACATTTATTCCATCAACTCAGCCTATCGCAGTTCACTGTTGGACATAGAGTTCTCCCATGCTGCACCACAAAACCCTATCCTCCGCCTACCGCATCCAATCTGTTCCAGCCACCTTCTTAAGGTCGTCGGTCCATCTAGCTAAGTATAGGTAGGGGGCGTCCCACACTACGCTTGCTGATACGCGGTCTCCATCAACTCTTCACTTTAGGACTGGTCTGCTCCACCGGCCATCGATGCTTCGACAAACATGGCCAACCCACTGCCACTTCAGTTTGCTTACTCTGAAAGCATTACATTTATTTAAGCCGCATTATTAAAAGAGGCAGACATCCCTGCCATCGATTTGAAAATAATTCATACAGCACCAAAATATCTCACAATTTCTGATCCAACCAACAAAGAAATTGCACCAACCAGCAAAAATCAAGAGCTTACACAAACATCACAACCCAAAACGAATGTCAACCGTACAGTTTCCCCTAAAAATACTTTAATCCAACAATACATACATCCCATTCATTCATTCGGTCCCCCGACAATCATTCGGTCAATTTGACAATGGCAGCTGGACCCCTGTTTTGAAAATATTTGCTTGTGGACCAAACAATTTGATGTAAGTGGCTCCTACCGAAATGAAATGAATGATATGAATTGAATAATGTATCCTGCGACAATTATTTTAAATTCTGGGATAGATTGATCCTGTTGTTAATGTCAGGGTGTCTTGAATGTTGAAGGGTCGTCTGTTGAAGTACATATGCTTACAAATAATCCAATTGAGGCGTAAGCAATGAGATTAGTCCTAAGGGAAAATCAAGATAATGCTAGCGTTTATTGATAGATACCTAAACAGCGAAATAGGTTTCTAATATTATTAATATAGACAATGGTTCAGTTTAGTTTGTGAACAAGGGAATCGGCATTCCCTTGTTCACAAACTAAACTAAATTTAAGTTCAGTGCATCTTTTTCTTTCTATTTCATTAAGTTTTCTTAATGAAATAGAAAGAAAAAGATGCACTGATACAAGATGTCCTGTCAAATTAATCAGTTTTAGACGTGATTAAAAACTTGCCTAATAAAATTACGTCAATTGACAACATTTCATATTTTTAACCTGCATGTATTATTACGTTATATAAAAGTAAATTCAAATCTAGGGCACCCATATTTTTTCGTTTTTCGAAATTATGTACTTTTCATTCATAATTTTAACTTTGAAATTCGGTGTATTCTAAAAAGACGTAAGTGCCAGATGACGGTAAAATGGCGAATAACCTTTGCTTTATTGTGACCCGTCAAAAAAACTGTTAGATGTCACTTGTCTCAGTCGTTGTTTTGGTTCCGTCATTGGCGTATATTTTTCATTGGGATCCATTTTATTGGCGAAATATCAATCAAAAATTGATAATAAGCGTGTCGAGTTGATAGGAAAAAATATTGTTGAATCCAATTCAGTTTTTTAGTTGTTTTCTAGTTACAATTCTTAGGTGACATTGACATGTCTTGTTTGATATAATGTTTTCAATCAAAGACATTGGAATGTGCAAAGGTAACTACCTCATTCCGCCGTTTATGTGACGTCATCACGTGTTTTTTTATTTTTATTTTTTTTCTCTGAAATTTAGAAATAAAAAAATAAAATAAAAATATATTTGAACTCAGGATACGAAAATAAAGAAATAGTATTTTTGTTTTAAGGTCGTGTCAGGTTTGAGATGTTGTCAATTTACGTCAAGCGCTGATATAATTTAATTAAAACGTTTCCTTACACATTTTTTTTCCAATCAAAGTAAAAAAGTAAGTAATGGAAAAGTATTTTATTTAAGCATCTTTGTGGGTACCTTACTTAATAATCGTCATTATTTTAAGACTAGCTTCTACACGCTTGCTTCGCCCGCGTAGTATGTCGATAAAAAGTCGGTCTTTCCCCAAGGTTCAAAGTATCCCCATACCAAATTTCATCAAAATCTGTTCGAAGATTAGCCGGAACAAACAGACAAACTGACAATTTTTTTTTTAAATTGTGTTGTTGCTATAAGAACCGTACATACTTTCATATAAGTACGTATAGTAAAAAGCTGTTATTTTTGACATTACAAACAGACATTTCAATTTCATTAATTTATTTGTATAGATTTAAGTGAACGGCACACAGACAAACCCAAGAGGTTTTCGTTGTGTCTAAAACCAATGTAAAAAATAGGTTACCTAAGTGTTCTGAAAAAGCAATAGGTAGGTGCCTATGTCCAGCAGTGGACTGCAATAGGCTGAGTTGATTGATTGAGGTACCTACCTATTGTTTGACAAGTACCTAATGTATAAATATTAATATACGATCACCAGATAAACATTTTAACTCCTTAAACATAGGTACGTACACCGACAATCTCCATTACAATTCTATATCGTAAATCACTCACGCTTTTGTGGTAAGCAGAGTTCCAAGTCCCAACGCATCTCCTTGAACCGTCACATCATTGTCACGACTCTGACCCGAGATGACCCGCGCTGATATAGCCCTTATTACAACACTGTAAGAGCTATAATTGGGCAAAAGAATTGCTCCGTCGTGACGCACTTTTTGGGAGACGAACGACGAAATCTCAGATTTTGGTTTCTGATAAGTTTTGTACTTAAGTACTTACTTGTATGAATATTGTAAATTCACTTGGGTACTTTTTACCATAGTCTATTGCAATGTTATCTACGTAGTCTTCTCTTCTTCTCCTTCTTCTTCTTGTTGCCGCTGGCACGGCTGTATTATTTTTTTTATTGCTAAATGAGCGCGCTCTTGACCCCGATCACGTCTAATGGAAAGCAATAGATGAGGTCTATGATGGAACGAGCGTGCCCAGAAGATGCCTGTTCACTCTTGATTTGAAGGCAGACGGGTTAAATGTGGGAGGGAACACAGATGCCGGCAGAGAGTTCCACACTTTGGCTGTGCGCATAATAAAAGTGGAGGAGAAGCGCTGAGTACGACTCGTCGGGATATCAACCAAGTGCGGATGGTACGCTGCAGTACGTCTGGTTGTCCGGTGGTAAAAGGGCGAGGGTGGGATCAGGTCATGGAGCTCCTGCGCACACTCTCCGAAGTACAGTCTGTAGAAGACCGTCAGGCAAGCAACATTACGCCGGTGAGCCAGGCTATGAAGCGTAGCTGCCAACGTCTCGTCGCCTATAAGCCTTTTAGCGCTGCGTCTACCTAGATCTTGTTGGTCCAAAACTCCGCTACTTCTACAACGTCGTCGGTGGCAGCGCAGAGGTCACATTGACTGCATGTTTTGGGACACATGAGGGCAGGATAGGAGGTGGAGCATGGTTTGCGACATGGCTCCAGAACCACATAGTCTTTTCTTCGAAAAGAACAGACACCTAAAGGCCAATTCCCGTAATTAAAAACGTTCAAAATCTAGTCGCAATCTCGTCTAAGCGACAATCAATGTCAAACATGTGGGAAAAGAGGTATTTTTGACAGATTGAGACTGAGATCAGAGGTGCAATTCTCGTAATTTTAAGAACGCTCACAGTCTGATCTGAGTCTCAATCTGTCAAAAAAAAAAAATACTTCTAATTTCTCTACATTTTGACAAGTTTTTGACATTTGTTTGTCGCCGAGATGAGACTGCGACAAGATTTTGAACGTTTTAAATTAAACGTTTGTCACTGAAACAAATGGTACCTAACACACACGTAAAATTACGTTCGTTAATTACGTTCTTAAAATTAATTACGAGAATTGCCCCTATGGTCAACACCTTCTAAGCTTATGAAACTTGATTTTAATATTAATTAAATCTAAGCTTCATGCGTATAAAAGGAATTTGTAAGACGCCTTTGATTTTGATGTAGGTTAAATTCTATCTAGCTACTTATCTATAACATGCGTTCATCGGCGATAAACCATATCTAAGTAAATAATTGTCTGGTAAAAATAACACATCCCTTACCAAAAATTACTGAAATCGAATCAGATACCTACCTATCGATTCTACATAAACAAACTACTTTCAAGACTTGCATCTATTCAGTTACAAGTTGGATATAATGTAGGTATTTTTTATTATTTTCTTCAAGCTCGGACAATGATATTAAAACATAATATATGGTGTGTAACAAAATTCGTCACTTTCAGTTTACTAGTACGCGCTACTCGCACTTAGATGGCGCTAAGTACGCGTAAACTTGGATGAAGTGTGGTATAGTAGCGACATCTAGTGATAAGTAGACGCAAATCCACAGCAAAATAAACGTTGAACAATTTTTTTTTTATTTAGGAATAGAATGGAACAAAGGGGTTGGTTCTTTATAATTTTTAAAGACTTTATTCTCCACCACTTAAAATAAAATGGACACGTAATGATGTACGTGTGTCGATACACTTGCGTCATCCCATCTTCCTGGCTCGGCGTGCTGTGCTGGTGCTGTTGCTGCAGCTACTTAACACCTCATTTTCGAGCCGTTTGGGGTTGAAAGTTGAAACCCTCGGAAGTGGGGTCCGAATGCTTCTTAAGGAAATTTCGAAACGGCTGGTTGACACACTCCTACGACACAATCTGCCAGGCGCTAAAAGAACAAGGTGTTACGAACCTACTTCTGAATGCTACTTAATAAAAAATGCATAGATAGGTACTCAAAAAGTTCAATACAAAATTCAGAATAACAAAAAATGTATACCTACTCAAAAAGTTCAACAAGAATATAGCTAGGTAGGTAGGTACCTATCAATAAATTAACGATGCAAAGATAACTAAGTATAATAATTATAATCAAACATAGAGATAAAATAATTAGGTGATCTCACCAATAAGACACTAATCACTAGTGTTTAATTAGATAAACTATTGAACTTAAAACTAAGACACAGTATAGGTACTTAGCGACTTAGAAGTAGGTATGACCGAATACTGTAAACAAAATCTATTATTATCTATACTAATAACTAGCTTTAGCCCGCGACTTCGTTCGCTTGAAACTTCTTGTTCCCCGAGCCACCCCGTCGTATCGCATCACCCGCCCGCGCTATCACGTAACAGCGTTGACATTGACGTAATGTGCGTGTACGGAGGCCGACAACCGAAAGGTTAACGTTCTTTTTGACTTTTTTTCTTTTTGCTCGGCTCCTAAGGGTCATAGCGTGATGTTAAATAGCCTATAGACTTCCTCAAGAATTGGGCTATGAAATGCAAGAAGAATTTTTCAAATCCGACTGGTAGTTCCAGAGATTACCCACTACATACAAACTTACAAACAAATTTTACCTCTTTATAATACTCGTATTAAGTAAGTATAGATAAAGCTGAATCTACGGGTATACTAAAGCTGAAGAATTTGTTTGTTTGTTTGAAGGCGCTAATCTCTGGAACTGCCAGTCGGATTTAAAAAATTGTTTTTGCATTTGATAGCCCAATTCTTGAGGAAGGCTATTTACCATCACGCTACGACCCTTTGGAGCTGAGCAAAAAGAAAAAGGCTTATCTTTAGCTTATCACCAGATAAAGTCAAATATAACATTAAAAAAAAACACTTTCTACTCCCAAACGCGCTAGTACGTACTTCGTTTGACTATTTTTCTTTAGGGTTAAATATAATGATCACCAAAAAAATATATTGAACACTAAAAAATGAAGTCTAAAATTACAATAGTTCTAGCTGAGTACCCCGAGGTTAGTTTTGGCTAGGTTACTTACGTCTATTATCCTTTACACAGAAATAGGAGCCCCGCGAAGCGGGGCTCCGTCGACATAGGATGCAAGAGCGAGCAAATGAGAATACAAATACCTTTACCTAGGTATTTTACAATAAAATGGAGTTTTCATTTTGGTGATCATTATATTTTACCCCAAAGAAAAATAGTCTGAAAGAACGTTATGCGAAAACGAAGTACGTACTAGCGCGGGCGGGAAATGTGTCTGTTATTTTAGTATTATTGAGGTGTTTTGGTGTTTTTGGTGTGCTCTCAAAACGGTGAAGGAAAATATCGTGGCGAAACCGGCATGTCCTAGAACCAAAAATTAGAAGACATGTGACATCCACCAACCCGCACTGGGCCCGCGTGGTGGATTGTGGCCCACTCTCTCTCACCGAGAGGAGTCTTGTGTCCCAGCAGTGGGAACATTAGCTAAGAATGCTATGAACTGTCTTATACAGGCTCAAATTAATTTAGCTAGCACAACTCTACAGAGGTGATGAGTATTTTATTTTATTTTTATAAAACAGAACAAATTAGGTACAGACGCCAGCACATCAACCTACTACAATCTGTCAAATTTCTTTAATAGATTTTCAACTTTATCACTAAAGCATAAGGTTCAAAGTTGATTGGGAAAATCTGACAGTTTCGGGTAGGTTGATGTGCTGGCGTCTGTACTTACTTAACCTAGGTACTATTCAGGGTCAAAGTAAGTTAGTTAGCGAAACTCTGCAGATGTGATATTGACAAAGAGTTGATGTTCTTTTGGGAGGTCAACGACCGCTGTTAGTGTTGTTACTTGAATTATGAGTTGAGCAAGTAAGTTTTCTTTAGTTTTATCGTTTTTAAATATGATACCAATCACGTCTGTGATGTTTACCTACACAAAAAAAAACTACTTAACTGATATTTCATGTTACTACACTAACTGCAGTCAATGACTCCACATCGTCATTAAATTAATTATTTTTCTGTTTTGTCGATACCCATCACGTCTGCAGTTTCGCTTATTAGCTAACTAGCTGCGCCCCGCGGTTTCACCCGCATAAGACTCGATCCCGTGGGAATATCGGGATAAAAACTATCCTATGTCCTTTTTCTGGAGTCAAACTATCTCTATACCAAATTTCATATAAATCGGTTCAGTGGTTTAGGCGTGAAGAAGTAACAAACATATAAACACACACACTCACAAACTTTCGCCTTTATAATATTAGTGTGATTTAATTTGACCCTAATGTTCTAAGGTAATGTTCTTCACAATTTCAAAATCAAACACTAACACTAACTGATAAAGATGCATCAGAAATCACATCTTTCACAAACTTTTCCCATCGATCGTTGAAAACTTTGAAAAGTCTCGTTTTACCTTCATCCTCCAACGCGCTATACGTTATAGAGTTCAGAGCAAGTTGTTTCAGTAATCTCAAGTCAGCATGCTTACTTGCAACTCCCATGAACGCCACGAAAAAGTCATGAGACAAAGGCTCTGCACTCCACGCACCAGGGTCATCACTGGACAACACTACAGGAAGACCCAAAGCTAGATACGAAGCTAAGGGATGATTCCTCACATCGTGCACTAAGGATAACACCACATTTGATATCACATTCACTTCCAAAGCAATGTCTTTTTTAATAACAGCTGACATCAGACTCGGATGCTTCGCCAAAGCGTAGCCGTGTCCTATCCTCTTTGAACCTAGAAGTATTGCATCGACTAAATTCTCGTCAGCTGAGGTCCCTAACCAAGCAGTCTCTCCAGCGTGTAGATAGAAGTTTATCTCGTCTTTAGCCTCAGATAATACAGGAAGGAAATCTGTCAATGGTTTGCCATTATCTTCTTGCCCGACGAAGTCAAATCCTGCTATCATGTCTGGCATTTCAGCTTTAAGTTTTTTTGTTATATTCAAAGCTTCTCGCGCCTGATCGATGCTTCCAGACCTGCTTTGTGTAATAATAAGTTTAACACCGATGAAGTCTGGATGTTCCTCGATAAACTTATTAGTAACATTCTTATAGAGTTCTATTAAATACTTCTTGTCGTGTATTGTGCCATCCAATTCGTATAAGCCGAACAAGCCCAAACGGATCTCTATATACATAATGTTGTCATTATAATACTGTTTCAGTGTTTCATAACAATATTTTTCCCTGACCCGTCTGTACGCAGTCAAAGATCCAATTGCGCGAGCAACTTTGCGAAATCTCTTCCAAACTGTGTTGATGTCTTCAAGGTCATAATCTCCTCCGTCATCTTTGTAAAGTGTGAAATAGTTCTTTAATTGTGAATCAAAAGCGTCTGGATCGCCGGAAGAATTCCTGAGATCGCTAATAAGAGCCCAGTTAGACAAACAGGGTTGTTCGGGGGTCGCCTCTGAGAAATATAATTTTAAACTGTCGTTTTCGTAACACGCATACAAATGGTCTTCATAAGTCAACTGCACTAGCACATCTGGATGTAACATTAAAGTACTATGCACATGTAACACTGCACCTTTCGGCATTCTTTTGATTATTTGATACACCTTTGACTTTTCGATGTCTTTCTTATACGAAAAATATTGTTTGGAGAAGTCGATATGTTGTTGCTCGTTGTATGCAGCGTTCAGTTCTTTCATCTTCCATCTCATCAGGATATCATTTGCTATCGTTTCATTTGCGTTTAAATGTTGTTTACCGCCAACAGCCGTGAGCGTTTCTTCGTCCAATATTGTTCTTCTTTCTCTATTGTAGTTGTCAGTTATGATTCTTGCTTCGAGTGTGAGTAAGAGACTCACGATAGTGATAAATATTAGTTTGTTCATGTTTACGTTTTTCAGCACTTCGTTGGTATGTGTTCGCGTCTTGACTGACACAATTTAACTGTGGTCATAGCTGATACTAAAAATACTTGACATTATCGTATAAGCTGTTTTTAATGATATGGTCTGTGGAACATATGTAATTTTTATAGAATCAAAGGTCACCGCTTTACAGATTATCGCTTTGTACCTATAACATTAGATAGGTTTTGGAGTTTTTATCCTCATAATTTTGTGGTAAACAAAAAACTGATGAAAATTGCGACCTTATTATAATATTCTAGTGTCGTGGGAACTATAATTATTTTACGACAGGAACTGGCCTATTTGGATATGTTTTTGTTTTTTTTGGCGCAGTAGCGTATTTGTAACAGCAAGATTAAATCGCACGACCATTTCTATAGCCGGCCGTATTTTCCGCAGGGTGGCGCTCGCGGCGCCTCAAGTAGCGTTCAACGGAACTTGAGTGACCACTAGACCACTACCAACGGACACAATCATGTCTGTGTGAAGTACGCGAAAACTTTACTAGATGGCGCTGATGTCAGTGTCCAATTTTGTGAGTGTGACTTGCTATTGACTCTTCTGTAGTTAGAGATTTGTACACCGAACTAAACTAACTAAGCCCGTGACTTTTTTTTTAGAGCCGGAGGCGCGCAGTTTTTGCAGCCTCGACGTGTTTTATTTATGGAATGTGCGGTGAATGCTTATGCGAATCCCGCACCCCCGGCCATAGGTAGAGGTGAAACACCGCGGTGGTTTTAGCGGGTAAGAGTCTGGCATGCCCCTCTGTCACCCCCCACGATAGAGGAAGTCCATGAGGATATCCACTGCGAGAAAAAAAAACAAAAAGGGGTAGGTGGAAGTTAGCATGCAAAATGAGTCATACGTCTTGCACAATAATTTAATCCCTGCTTTCCTAAATTGAAGAAATGTTTTAGTATTGATTACTTGCTTAAACAAAATAATCACAATTTACTCTCCAAAGGGGTAGACAGTTAGAGTTAATATATAATTTAATGGTAGAAAGCACATTAGGTACCTACATCGACACAAAGACATGCAAATTTAGGTATTTATTTTTAAACATATTTCGTCAGCCTTATAAGAAACTCAATAAGTAGGTAGGTTAGGTAAGTACTTATTGCTTTTCCCGATGTGGAAAACCAGGATCGAAACCTGCACCCTGATTGCGTAATACACTATCAATCTCAATCTGAATCATTTCGAAGGACATTGCTAATCCATTGCTTCATATGTTCGGTAAATTTGTCTGCTCAAAAACGTATGTACATAACGCAATGAATGTTGTTGAAATGTCAAAATGAAAGCCATTGCTACTGATACGCCCCACTCTTCTTCCTAATCGCTTACAGTACAAGTGTGCAACATTCCGCTAGTGTTATAGTTTTGTCGATACACAGTAAACTAATTACTTATTAGTGGGTACCTAATTAGTCTGTATCCAAAAACTAAAACACTAGCGGAATTAACTAGCGATAACCACTAGCGATTAGTAAGAAGAGTGGGGCGCGTCTTCGTGGATGGTACAGATGCCAGCCCAAAAAGCTACTACAATCTGTCTTTCTTTGATACATTTTCAACTTTATCACTAAAGCATAAAAGTTGATTGGAAAAATTTGACAGTTTCGGGTAGCTTGATTGATGTGTCTGTACTACCTATCTATAGTATGCTACGCAGTTACCCCGCTGGACCGAATACTCGGTAGTCGTGCCTTTGTGATTACTACTCCAATGAGGCAGTTCATACAATTACGTTCGTAGAATCTGACAATACTCAGAAACACACTGTTTGTCACATTTTCCTGGAAATGTGTACAGTCATTTTAGACTTAGAATTTATTATTTACTGATACAATTCTCAAAATGTAAGCGAATCGCTGATTATTATCCGGGTTCATATTTCATTGACACTACTTAGCTAGAATAGAGAATAAGTAGGTACTTATGGTCAAGGGGGCGATAAACAATAATTGAGGCGTGGAATTTACAAATGGGCTAGGTGCCAAAACACAATATTGAGAAATTAACCGGTCAAGCGGCGCGGTACACCGATCGGCGACGAAACAATAGAAAATCAATTGTGTCTCATTAGCGGAGCTTGACAGATTAAATAAAAATGCATTAGAATAGAATAGAATAGAATAGAATACTCTTTATTATGTACACCATATAAATTACAGACATAAATATAGAAACTTACACAACACATTAGTTTCTTAGTCAACATTTTATTTGGACACATTTTTATGAAAACTAAATTAAATTGGTACTGTTTGTATCTACTTATACCTGTTAATAACATTGGTGTTAAATTTTTTATTTAAATAATTTATTGAAATGGCTGCCCACTTTTGAAAGACAAAATTTTGGTTTTTCTTTTTTGGCATTTAGCCCATTAGCCGCAATTTACAAAGTCCTTTCACAGTTATTGTACTGTGATTGTACAGAATCAGATGCCAGTACATCAAGCTACTACTATCTGTCAAATTTCTTTAATAGATTTTCAACTTTATCGCTACCTAACATTTAAGGTTCAAAGTTGATTGGGAAAATTTTACAGTGTCGGGTAGCTTGATGTGCTGGCGTCACGTCAGTACTTCTGATTTTGCATCACTGTGATCACAGTGATCTTAATTCTCATTGTAATAAGGTTGCTGTTGGGTTGCTGCCATTGAAAAGTCTGTCAAATCATTGTGACCTTTATTTTCGTCACATTAAGGTTCCTGTTAGGTTGCTGCTGCCAGAGGTAAAATAACTGTCAACGGACTGTTCCTAAAACCAAAGTAACCTAAACCTAAAGTCTATTCAAACTTATGTTTCAAATTAATATTCATCATCATTTCAGCCGAAAGACGTCCACTGCTGGACATAGGCCTCCCCCAAGCACCTCCACTTCGACCGGTTTTGTGCTTCTCGCATCCAACGAGTTCCTGCGACAGATGGACGATGGGGTTGAAAGATTCTGGAGTGGCGACCACGTACCGGAAGACGTAGCGTTGGAAGGCCTCCCACAAGGTGGACCGACGACCTTGTGAAGGCCGCAGGAAATTAATATTATTTCAGTTATCAACTTTATTTCAATGGGAATTAAGTTGATTTCAGAGTGACTAGCACTATTGAAAAAGTTATAAAAATGTTTGAAATTGTAGCGTAAAGTGAACTTTATTGTGTAGGATTTAAAGTTATTTTTCCATAAACTCGTATTTGTTTACAATTTGGCAAATAAATCGCGAATGCAGATTACCATTTCATTAGGGTTCCGTAGTCAACTAGGAACCCTTATAGTTTCGCCATGTCTGTCTGTCCGTCCGTCCGTCCGTCTGTCCGTCCTCGCTTAATCTCTGTGACCGTTAGCACTAGAAAGCTGAAATTTGGTACCAATATGTATATCAATCACGCCGACAAAGTGGTAAAATAAAAATTGGAAAAAAATGTTTTATTAGGGTAGCCCCCCTGTATGTAAAGTGGGAAGTGATTTTTTTTTAATTTCAGCCCTAATGTGTGATATATTGTTGGAAAGGTATTTAAAAATGAATAGGGGTTTACTGAAATCATTTTTTGATAATGTCAATAATTTCGGAAATAATCGCTCCAAAAGTAAAAAACAATGTGTCCCCCCCTCCTCTAACTTTTGAACCATAAGTTTAGAAAATATGAAAAAAATCTGAAAACGTCATTCTCATTATAATTGGAAGAAATTTATGAAAACGGCATCAGCATAGCTATTCACAAACACTCGATACGCTTCCGTATCGTATCGAACATTAATAATTGTTATCGTAGGAGTCTTCTAAACGCTGTTCACAAGTCCAAAACCCGAAAATTTTGTCAGTTTAAATCAAATAGACGCCCGCCCTTCTTCCAACAGCTATTTGCTGTTGGGGGAAAGTCAAATCAGGTTATCGAAATGTCAGGTTTTCGATACGATAGCCTGTCGTATGGTTGTGAATCAGGGCTCTGATGAGGTTGTCAAGGTACATCGCATGGGTCGTGTGTAGCTAGGAGGGGGCAAGGGCGAGCAATGCCTACCCTAGAAACTCCTTTGCCCACGCTAGAAAAATCGACACTGGCGACGATTCCCTTGTTCACAAACTAAACTAAAAAGTTCAGTGCATCTTTTTCTTTCTATTTCATAAAGAAAAGGACGGAACATAAATATTAGTTTAGTCTCTATCATTAATTGAGGTGTCGACTGCTGAATTAGGACACCTGTAGGACAAGGGTCGAGGTTTCCCCAATTACATGGATCAGCATGAGAAGGCCAGTCTAGACTAAATTAAAAACATTAATTAAGTTACAGTGATTTTTAAGATAGGTAATTATGGTGACAGCGTTAATGGGGACAACGGGAACAGACGATTATAAGTCAATTGAAAATAATTAAAAGAAAATTTAAAATATTTAAAAAGAAATGAAAACAGCTAACTTACCTAAAGAAAATTTAATATAATTATAAGAAAATAGACATTGATATACATATAATGTATCAATGAAAATAGAAAATAATTTCAAGAAAAATATGAAATAAAAATATTGTCTCTTAAGATACAGGTTTCTTCCTAGTTTAAGAGACAGGGTTCATTATTTTTGTATGCATAGACCTTTTTTTGTTTGTAAACCTTGTTCTCCTGTGTACAAGCTATGTTTTTCTGTTTATTCTATTGTATCAACTTGTTCTGAACTGTGTCTGTGTGTATTTATTTATTTTTGGATAAATAAACAATTTTATTATTTTTATGAACATAATTAAAAGAAAATTTAAATAAAAAAACCGGCCAAGTGCGTGTTGGACAACAATATGAAGGGTTTTAGCCCAGAACAACGTTTGTTATTGTTTAAAACTTCTTTCACGTCTTCGCTCCTATCAAAGCTACATAATTATGTAGCATAGGTAGTGTGGGTACCTACCTTAACCTAAATAAGGGAAAAGAAAAAAGTGCGTTCAACAAAAAAAGTTAAAGGACAGAAAAATCAGGTTTGTAATTATAGAAACTCATAGTAAATAACATCACACCTCCTTACGCAAAGTTGGTTAAGTAATATTCACCTTCAGTTTCACCCTCGATCGAGTCTTGCTTAACGGTCAGTTTGTTTACACTGAACTAAATTGGTTTAAGAATATTCTGGAATACGTACTAGGTTGACCGACCTCCTTTTAAGAACAAGGTCGCATAGTCTGTTGATCTGTTCCGAATGTATCTATTGAAAGTGTAAACAAACCATGTTCACGTACCTAGGCACTTTACGTAAGGTCCGGCCACGCTAAATTTTTCAAAGATGTAAACAACAATGGCCGCTCAAAATTGAATAAAATTGATATACAAGAACATTTATTATTAGTAATGTTTGTTTTCGTGTGAATCTCCGAGCTAACTAGACGAAAACAAACATTACTTAAAATAAATGTTCTTCAAAATCGACATACCTACATCGATTTTATTCAATTTCGAGCGTCCATTGTTGTTTACATCTTTGGAAAATTTTTCGCGGCCGGACTTTAGATGGTTTAAACTTTAGATCCCACCATTTTTTTTCCAAAAATTGTTGCTTTATGCGATGCAAATGATCAAATCAAAGCATCCAATTAGCAAGTGGCAGTTCAAATGAGCATCTACAGGTATGTTTTCCTTTTGTTTACCTACATTTTCATCAATTACTTTTGGAACAGACTATAAATTGTAGAAGTAGGTATGAATGCGATTTTTGCTTTCAATCATAATGTAAGATTCTAGAACTATACAGGATGAATTTTTCAAGTGGGCGTGGATGGCCAAATCCGAAACTATGAGGACTAGCGAAAAGTACTCAAAGGAGTCGCGGGCTCGATTTTGATGAAAACTAAAACTGCATCATTAGATTTTTGAAAAATCAATATTTCTAGCCAGGAATCGAACCTGTTGATTTTGAAAAAAAAAACACACACTGTATTATTACACCATTCGATAGTGTCGCTAATAAGGATCAAATTCTGGGAAGTAATGACATACGGCAATCTAAAGGAAAGAGCTCATTTTTAACAAAATACTTTTTTTTTCTTATGTTACCTACCTCATCATCATCTGCCTAGCCTTTTCCCAACTATGTTGGGGTCGGCTTCCATTTTAACTAGATGCAGCTGAATACCTCGGTATGTAAAGATGGTCACCCATCCACAGACCAACCACGGCAAGCGTAGCTTAACCTGATGGATTGACCTGTGCGGCTGTTAGTATTTAACCGGGCCCAGGTTATGTTACCTACCTACTAAACCTTAACTGATTAATAATTGTTCAAAATGATGACCATTGTTTTCAATACATAGCTGGATTCGACGTCTCAAGGATTGTACTGCATTAAGCATTACAATATTATTGATTCCATTAGAATATTTTCCAAAGATCGTAATAGAAAGAATTTAGAACCTAATGTTGTGAAGGTAACTGCGCTGCGGGTGTGTTAATAAAAATATTGAGCATCATTTCGAACAAGGTACGTACCTAATGTAGGTATGAATACTCTAAAATAAGAAGCAGTTTATTAAAATTCAACATTTTCCTTAAGTTTTGCCGTATGTCATTACTTCCCAGAATTTGATCCCTATTAGGGACACTATCGAATGGTGTAATAATACAGTGTGTTTTTTTTTTCAAAATCAACAGGTTCGATTCCTGGCTAGAAATATTGATTTTTCAAAAATCCAATGATGCAGTTTTAGTTTTCATCAAAATCGAGCCCGCGACTCCTTTCAGTACTTTTCGCTATTCCTCATAGTTTAGAATTTGGCCATCCACGCCCACTTGGAAAATTCAACCTGTATATATACTTCCGATTCCGAAGTTATTTGACTTTGGGTTAACGAAAGCATCATTTCTTCGCGTATGAGATTTGTCGAACTGCGGAACATAAGTAGGTCAATAGTATCTAATAATATTGTCGGAATATAATTTAACCGAGGAGCAGCTAGTAGTGGTGGCCCTACGGGGTAACGACCCCGACTTACAAGATTTAGTTCGTGGGTTGGAACTAAGGCAGGCGATTTATTTTTTGTAATTTCATCACCACTGCTCTCAAAACGGTGAAGGAAAACATCGCGAGGAAACCGGCATGTCCTAGAACGAAAAATTCGAAGACATGTGACATCTACCAACCTGCACTGGGCTCGCGTGGTGGATTATGGCCCACATCCTCTCACAGAGACACATTAAGTCCCAACAGTGGGAACATTATAGCCTGATTATTATAATTTAACAGAATGAGTTAATTTCTAGCTTCACACAATATTCAATTGACGGATGCAGACGATAATTATTTAACTAAATTGTTAGGTAGGTACTAAATTATAGTGTTTAAGTTAATAGTTCTGTCATTTGTCAGTCATCGTAAATTGTGAAGATAAATTGTTGGATTTATTCCGTGATAAATATAAGCCAAAATGACCCAAGTACCTAACTGAGCACAATGGTTAATGGTTCCCCATTACAATGTTTTTGTAGCAAAAAATGCGGATAACAATCTGGTTTTGGTACCAATGTTGTTGACTGTTGTCAATACGATTATTTCTTAACGATTTACAATGTTTGTACCTCGATAACTTGTTGTAGCTTATACTAAGTGAGAGCAGAACTATTATCATTCGCAATCTGAATCATTTTGAGGGATATTGCCAATCCATTGCTTCGTAATGTTCGAAAAATTTGTCTACTCAACAACGTAAATAACGCATTGAACGTTGATGAACTTTCAAAATTAAAGCCATTGCTACCTACAGTTAGTGTGATATTATGCAATTACCCCGCTGGACTATCTAAAAGCCCCCAACCAGCACTAAGCAAGTCCGTGTGTGTGCTTAATATACCAAAGTTAATTAAAATTTGTTCCTTCTCTGTTTGAAAATACGAGTTTGACATGTTTCAGGATGATAATGGTCTTTATTACTCCAAAGTCATACCTATACGATTGATTAATTAGGTCAGTGTAATCAACCAATGATGAAATGAAACTGCTAACATAAAAATTACTTCCACGAAGAAACAATTGACCCCAATATACCTCTCTAAGAATACCTAATAATTTTTTATGAATAATAAAGCGTGACGTCAATTAAAAGAAATTTAAATACTTGATACAAGGTCGACGAGCTAAAAAGACATGCTAATGTCAACAAAGAAACAAGATCGCACAAATGCACAACAACACAACCAGCCTATAATGTTCCCACTGCTGGGACACAGGCCTCCTCTCGATGAGAGGGAGTGGGCCGTAATCCACCACGCGGGCCCAGTGCGGGTTGGCAGATGTCACATGTCTTCCGTTCTAGGACATGCCGGTTTCCTCACGATGTTTTCCTTCACCGTTTTGAGAGCAGTGGTGATGAAATAATTTACACAAAGTAAAGCGCCTGTCTGGGTTCGAACCTACGACCTACAACTCGTAAGTCGCGGCCGATACCACTTGGCCACCACTGCTCAAATGCACAGCCATTCATAAATATTGATACGAAAATAAGAAATATGTTTAGTAAAATAGTTTTTAACAGCACAATACTTAAATTAATTTTGTGACCAAAGCTTACTATATCTCGATTTTTTTAACTAAATATAAAAAGCAGAACAGACGATAATTTCTGCGAAATCAAACGTTCATTAACTCCAGTTCTTATCCACCCAACAATAAACGTTTAACGACATATATATACGACCGCGACACACAGTGCTGTAGTATCGGTCGAGACGCGAACACTTACACGCTAAGTGACGAACGCATAGAAATGAATACACTGGCCGCTTACACTATCGTGTGTCTTGTTATCACACTTGACGCACGCCTCGTTCCAGACAACTATAGTAAAGAAAGAAGAGCTCTATTGGACGAAGAAATGCTCACAGCTGTTGGCGGGAAACAACATTTGAACGAAGATGAAACAATAGCAAATGATATCTTGATGAAATGGAAGATGAAAGAACTCAACCCGTCGTACATCAATCCGCAGCATTTCAACTTTTCCAAACATTACTTTTCGTACAAGAAAGATATCGAAAACTCGAAAGTGTATCAAATAATTAGAAGAATGCCGAAGGGTGCAGTGTTGCATGTGCATAGTTCTTTGATGTTACACCCGGATGTGCTAGTGCAGTTGACTTATGAAGACCATTTGTATGCGTGTTACGAAAACGATGATTTAAAATTACATTTCTCAGAGTCGACCCCAGACCGACCTTGTTCGTCTAAGTGGGATCTTGTTAGCGATCTCAGGAACTCTTCCGGCGATCCAGACGCTTTTGATTCTCAATTGAAGAATCATTTCACACTTTACAAAGATGACGGAGAAGATTATGACTTTGTAGATATGAACACAGTTTGGAAGAGATTCAACAAAGTTTATTATGCCATCAAATCTTTGATTTCATACAGACCGGTAAGAGAAAAGTACTGGTATGAAACGTTGAAGCAGTTCTACGATGACAACATTATGTATATAGAGGTCCGTTCAGGTTTACAAAACTTATACGAATTAGATGGCACAAAACACGACAAGAAGTATTTAGTGGAACTATTCAAGAATGTAACTGATAAGTTTATCGAGACGCATCCAGATTTCATCGGTGTGAAACTGATTGTCACAAAACACAGGGCTCTGAGTATTGACGAGGTGCTAGAAGCTTTAAATCTGACAAGAAGACTTAAAGCAGAAATGCCAGACATGATAGCAGGATTTGACCTTGTCGGTCAAGAAGACATTGGTAGACCATTGACAGATTTCCTTCCTATATTATCTGAAGCTAAAGACGAGATAAACTTCTATCTACACGCTGGAGAAACTACTTGGTTAGGGACCTCAGTTGACGAGAATTTAGTCGATGCAATACTTCTAGGTTCAAAGAGGATAGGACACGGCTACGCTTTAACAAAGCATCCGAGTCTGATGTCAGCTGTTATTAAAAAAGACATTGCTTTGGAAGTGAATGTGATATCAAATGTGGTGTTATCCTTAGTGCACGATGTGAGGAATCATCCCTTAGCTTCGTATCTAGCTTTGGGTCTTCCTGTAGTGTTGTCCAGTGATGACCCTGGTGCGTGGAGTGCAGAGCCATTGTCTCATGACTTTTTCGTGGCGTTCATGGGAGTTGCAAGTAAGCATGCTGACTTGAGATTACTGAAACAACTTGCTCTCAACTCTATAACGTATAGCGCGTTGGATGATGAAGGTAAAACGAGACTTTTCAAAGTTTTCAACGATCGATGGGACAAGTTTGTGAAAGATGTGATTTCTGACGAATCTTTATTAGATACTCGTATTTCGTAACTTAGTTTAGTGTTTGTTAAAATTGATACTGTGAAAGACTTAGTAGAAGTCCGCTATTCTACGACGTTATTATTTTGTAACTTTTAGAAAATAATTGCTATTTTATTTGCTCTGTAAATATTAAGTTAAGTTTAGATAATAGATGTGTCATAGTTAGACTTATTTAAAGTACTTTGAGTTTACGGAATCCTGCGAGGTAATTGCGTAACACACTAACAGTATCAATGGCTTCCGTTTTGACAGTTCAACACCATTCATTGCGTTATTTACGGTTGTTGAGCAGATTTTTTTTTCGAACATATGAAGCAATGGATTAGCAATATCCTTCAAACTGATTCAGATTGTAATTTATAGTGTGTTACACAATTAGGGTGCAGGGGCCGTATTACGAAGTAGTAATGCCATCATGATTCCAGTGCGAAAAAGGGATGGTGCTATCGGTCATCTATAGGCTCCGTCTCTCTCTTACACTGGAATCATGTCGTTATAATACGGCACCAGGAAAGGGAAGTAATTTGATAATTACTTACTAAGTAGTTACATACTTACCTACCTACTTACTAATAAACGTTGTATAGCGTCTCTATAGTTACACAACGCTTTGTCTTCTTTTGAAAGTCATTTTACTGACGACTGAAAGAGAGAAATCGGTGTGTAACTACTCATCTGGTATACCGTGAAACAGGGTGAATAGGGATTCAGGGGTGAATCGGGACAAAACTTTAAAAGGGATTTTAACATTAAAATAATATAGTTTGTGGCCAAAAAGGACCCTAATGTGTTTACTGTAATTTAATTAACGATTACGTGCCTTTATTGACAACAAACTATATTATTTTAACGTTAAAATCCATTTTAAAGTTTCGTCCCGATTCACCCCTGCATCCCTATTCACTCCGTTTGTAGGTAACACGTTTATTAGTAAGGGGTCCATGGGGTTAGTCAGTAATCGTCAGATATATAGAATTTATTAGGATAATAATCATAATGTGTTGTTTTGTAAATAATCGTGATTCGTGTGCGTGCAGAATACTAAATTTAATCGTGACTTCCCTGATTTTAGTAATTTAATTTGAATAAATTAATAATATTATAAAAAACAAAGTATGATTAAATCACTGCCTCATTGGTCTAGTGGTCGCAAGCGCGACTGCTGAGCATGAGGTCCTGGGTTTCGATTCCCACGTCGGGCAAAGTGTTATGGAATTTCTCAGTAGCACCCCGGAGTCTGGATTTGTGCCCGGTTGATGGCAATAGGCTCGCCCTCACAGATATAGATAGACTTAGACCACTGTCATTTTTTACTATGACGTCACAAGCACTATTTAGTGATGGGAAAATCAAATCGATTTAAAGACGCCGCCGCGTGCGGCACCCGTCTCGCCCCACCCCGGGGGCCTAGCGCTAGCGCTCACGCTCACCCAGCCAGCAGTACACAGGACTGAGCGCGAAAGTGGCGCCTTACTATTTTTGTAACTATGTAAGCTGGTGAGATTTTTGGCACGCGAAGTAAAGTTAGCGGCACAAAAGATGAGACTTGACCCCCCTCCCGCGCTCTTTCCTCCGCCCCTATGATGCCCGGTTCCGTCCCGCGCTCAGACCTCGTACCGCTAAAGAGACCTAAAATCGTGTACTGCGCATGTCAAACCACGTGTTGTGTCAAGCAAGACTCATCTTTCATGTCACGCACTGTAGTTGCTCTTGCGTTATCTAGGTGTATCTATATCTGTGCTCGTCCCCTATTACATGGGTCTAAAACATAACTAGCGGAATGTGGGAGTAAGCAGTACTATCTCTGCCGCATCCTTCAGAGAAATACAGGTTATGTTATATTTTATGTAGGTATATGTAAATCACTGATATTGACTGTGTATTAACGACTTAGGTATGGGAACTATATTTTCTATCACCAAAATTTATATTTGTCATCAAGTTGTATCACCTAATAAATAGATCTATCGCCACGAAATATTTGTATCACCTAATAAATAGGTCTATCGCCACGAAATATTTTCGTTCTCAGATAGCGGGGCTCCGTCGACATAGGATGCAAGAACGAGCGAAGGGCACCCCGAGGTTCGGTTTGGTTAGGTTACTTTAAACCCTTTACACAGAAATAGGGGCCCCGCGAAGCGGGGCTCCGTCGACATAGGATGCAAGAGCGAGCGAAGGGCACCCCGAGGTTCGGTTTGGTTAGGTCACTTGCATTGTTTGGTGACTACATTTTGGTGACAGATCTACTATTTGGAGGACAAACCCTATTATTTAGGAAACACAAAACTAATTAAATTGGTGATAACTTAAATGATACCCCTTAGGTATACCTACCTATTGGTGCCGATTCTGTTGTTCATAACAGTGACGAAGGTACCATACAACTCGATTCCCACCGGCTTCCCTTCGAAATTCAGAACATAACCACACTATAGTCAATTCATAATTGAAATTTTTTTGCCATTTTTTTTTGCTCCGGCTTACCTTTGTCATAAATTCACCCTTCGACACTGACAAACTAAACTAAATTTAAGTTCAGTGCATCTTTTTTTTTTATTTCATTAAGAAAAGGACAGAAGATAAATTTTAGTTTAGTCCTGTCAAATTAATCAGCGCCTGACGTAAATTGACACGTCTAAATTTGTATGGAGTAGTGTCAGGCGCTGATTAATTTGACAGGACTAAAATAGTTTATCTACTGTCCTTTTCTTAATGAAATAGAAAGATTAAGATGCACTGAACTTACCTATTTTTTTTTAGTTTGTGAACTAGGTAATCGGCACCATTGTGTAATTTTGTTTCTGGTTATCGAGGTTTTCAACCGTTTTGTTGATACCCAGTGAAACTTTTAATATTGTGCTTTAATAAAGATAAGTAGTTTATATTTTGGAAATATTGCTTTAAAAATAAGTAACCTTCACAAGATCTACTAGAATGTCAGGGAAAAAATTGCTAAGCATATCGACTAAAAAGTTAATTGTCCGTAAACAGTCAGTTGTATAAAATGGCTTTAACAAGATTAGTTTGTGTAGAATTTCAATCTGCTTAACAATTAACCTCCCTGACTGTACTGCTGTGCTCTGGGCAGCACCTTGCAGAATGGATAATATGAGCGATTCTCTTTTGTAAAGTGGTTTTTGCCATAAGTACAGACGCCAGCACATCAAGCTACCTGAAACTGTCAAATTTTCCCAATCAACTTTGAACTTTATTCTTTAGCGATAAAGTTGAAAATCTATCAAAGAAATTTGACAGATTGTAGTAGCTTGATGTGCTGGCGTCTGTACATATCTGCGAAAATTATGCAGTTAGTTGAGGTGTTGTACATTTTGTATTAAACGAGAAGCATTAGAAGCCCGCGAAATTCAGAATTCAGAAGAATCGACCACAAATCTCATGATATCATAAAAAAATCATTCCCTACATGAAACGCCGACCTCATCTAGTTTTTTTTAAAATATGATTGACGTGTAAAAGTGTTTGTGCAAACCGACTTACAGAAATAAAATCATTTATCATTCAATAGGGTATGAATTTGGAGGGTTGTATTGATGATTTTAATTATTTTAATTCTGTAAATACATAGACCTTGTTAAGATCGCGAATCATAATATTTTGATCAACATACAGTCTAATACTGACTTGCACATTGTAAAAAACTAAAGGAAATTTTAATTTCGCGGGCTACCCTGGTAATTTTCACAATTACAATGCAAGAGAAATACATTAAAACAGTTGAAATAAATTATACATTTTGCATTTTATTTATAGAAACAGTAATAATAGAAACAAAGAGATAATAAATAATATGTAGCAAGTGATGCAATCACCCCTGCCCTCTGAGGGGTTGTTCCACTGCGCTCCAGGAATGCATTCCACTGCGCTCCAAAATAAAATATGTAGAGTCAGCATAAAAGGCAAACCACAAGTTGTTTGTTATACACAAATATACCTACATATATATCGGTAGTATTTTTTTACCGTGGATTCATCTCGTAAGTGAAAACTGCTCAAGGCCATTTCGCACTTTAGGGCCCTAGTGTGACTGAATAAACATATTTGATATGCATTTTTTTCTTTTTTTTATGATATTTAATATAATGTTTCATGCTTAATTTATTTATTTGCTAACTCTACTCAACATTTCTTGGAGCGCAGTGGAATCAATGTATGAACATTAAAATTATGAGAACAATAGGTTTTGGAGCGCAGTGGAACAACCCCTCTGAGAGAGGAGGACTTTGTCTCAGCAGTGGGAACATTATAGGATGAATATACTAACGTGTGCAATGCCCTGAATTGACGCTAACGCCAATGCCTTTACCATATGGAATGGAAATATATATTTTTTAATTCTATGTAATTGGTAGTACCTCAAGCCATGATTTAAATATCAACTAAGGACTGATTTTTCCAACGCCAGATAATTTTATCGGAGGAATAATTTTGAATTTTTGACAGTTCTTCCATACAAACGCGGATGTTGTTTTGACCTAATAATTATTTTGCATGCAATTGACACATATTCTGTGTAGCTAAACATGTGAACATTGTATTTAAATAAGACTAACACCATTATACCATGTTTAAGGCAAATAAAGACTTATCTTATCTTATCAAAAACTGTCAGACGTCAATTTTATTCCACGAATAAAAATCATCCGTCGATTGAAAAGAAGGAAGAATTACTTAGTCTTATTTGTTTTAACTTGCAATTATCAAACATGATGCAATAGCTCATCTGCTGACAATTTAACCCATTTGCAAAGGTCATCAATGATCACGCCTTATCTCATACAGACCCATAATAATTATTATTAACTAGCTGCGCCCCGCGGTTTCACCCGCATAAGTCTCGATCCCGTGGGAATATCGGGATAAAAAGTATCCTATGTCCTTTCCCGGGACTCCAACTATCTCTATACCAAATTTCATCTAAATCGGTTTAACGGTTCAAGCGTGAAGAAGTAACAAACATATAACACACACACACACACACACACACACACACACACACACACACACACACACACACACACACACACACACACACAAACTTTTGCCTTTATAATATTAGTGTGATAATACAGAGTGTTACAAAAAGGGTATATCAATACAAACGGGTTGAAGAGTGTATGTGGTCTAGAATCTCTGTACGAAATTTCAGCTCAAAAGCAGTAACTTTGAAAATGCTTAATGTACTTATTTTTATTTCGATAGTTTATTAAATTGAAATCATAACAAACGTGTCACCGCACTACGAGGGTCATTATCCATTATCTGTAGTGTGTCTGTGCGCCTAGTACACGCACATCACGCCGCCGCGCGCCAGTGCAGCGCTGTGATGTCGAAATAAAAAATTTTTAAGCATTTTCAAAGTTAATGCTTTTGAGCTGAAATTTTGTACAGAGATTCTAGACCAGATACACTCTTCAACCCGTTTGTATTGATATACCCTTTCCGTAACACCCTGTGTATCAGACTAGCTGCGCCCCACGGTTTCACCCGCGTAAATGTCGATCCCATGGGAATATCGGGATAAAAAGTAGCCTGTAAATGATAATCCAGGGTGTCAGCTACCTCCATACAAAATTTTATCAAACTTGGTCCAGCCGTTTGAGCGTGAAGAAGTAACAAACACACATACTTACAAACTTTCGCCTTTATAATATTAGTGTGAAGTGTGATTAGATTAAACCCAGTCCTCTGTCATGTATGCCATCCGTCATCAATTGATTTCCTTTAGTCAGCAAAAATAATGAGAACAACCGCTCCATTCAGTAAAAATCTCTCTTTGTTCCCATTTGTACCACCGAACTGTACCACCGGTGGTAGAGACGCCAGCGCATCAAGCTACTACAATCTGTCAAATTTCTTTAATAGATTTTCAACTTTATTGTTAAAGTATAAGGTTCAACGTTGATTGGGAAATTTGACAGTTTCGGGTAGGTTGATATGCTGGCGTCTGTACTAGCAGGAAATTTCGTTCCAACGTGAAAACTTAGGTGAAGCGAGATCGACGCGCAAACTGTAACCATGAATTCAGTACAGACGCCAGCACATCAAGCTACCCGAAACTGTTAAATTTTCCCAATCAACTTTGAACCTTACGCTTTAGCAATAAAGTTGAAAATCTATTAAAGAAATTTGACAGATTGTAGTAGCATGATGTGCTGGCGTCTGTACCTATATACCCAATCACCCATTACAAAATTCTACGTGATTTAATAAATGAAACTGGTTAAGTTTTTGTAGGCATATTCAATTCACGAATGTTAATAAAAGAACTATAATAATATGACTTTAATTTAAAGAATGTTCTGGAAGCTTTTAGTTGGTTTGTTACTTGACCGTGACAATCAAGTGCTTCTACTTATGTAAGGTTAACTTTACATATTATAAACTAGAACCGCTTTTCGTGTCTGTCTGTGTGAACATGTTGATCTTCTAGAGTACGCAAATGGCTTTTGTTGCAGTCTTCAACATCATTAATGAATGAATTGCACCGATCCCAGCATGGTTAAACCAGACTCGATTAATCGAATGAACCCCAAGGTTCGCACTAGCTCCTGTAGCCTCATGTTCATGGTGCTACAGCGACCATTGCATATCAAGGAATAGACCGGGGGGCGCGGTAATGGTAGGGAAGACGTGCCCGAAGGATAGCTAAGGATTTAAGAGCCTACCGGATATGCATCCTAGAGTAAGCATTGGACTAGTGGAGAGATGGGTAATTATATCTATGGATGGGCATATTTTAACGACCTTGCCGCCAGCCTGGTTTAGGTCGAACTTCATCGTTGAGTCTTTTGGCGGAGTTCTACTGCTTTCTCGGTTCTTTTGTATGTCGTAGCTCTGTGCAGAATTATTCCGGAAGTGATTTGTAATCTTCTGATATAAAAGAGTGTCCTTGGAGTTTCTTGCCCGTTCTATTCCATAGAGATCTAGGTTTTGAAATGGGCTACTAGCTTTAAAACTTTCTGAATAACTGACCGACTCTTTGACTAGGTATTCAAAAGTTCCTATAAATGGTTTAATTGAAATAAAGCTTTGAGTTTTTTTGAGTTTTATGTGCATAAAACATTTGTATACATATATATTAGATATAATACAGAAATCCCGATGTTTTGTCAAGTCGTAAAAACAGTGCAAAGCAGGGGCGAGTCGCTAGTTTATTAAAATCTATTCAAACTTATGTCAAGTTAAACAAATTTCAACTATATTTTAATGTTAATTAAGTTGATTTCAGAGTGACTAGCATAATTGAAAAGTTATAAAAATGTTTGGAGTTGTAGCGTAAACTGAACTTTGTTGTGTAGGATTTCAAGTTATTTTTCCATAAACTTATATTTGTTTACATTTTTGGCTAATAAATCGCGAATGCAGATTAGGTATAACAATATTAGCAAAGACACGTCAGCATATATATTATATATGCTGTTTAAAAGCAAGTTATTTGTAAGGAAATCTGTCTTTGTTTACGGTTTGATTAATTATGATATATATGTAAGATGAGATAACTTTAATTTATTTTGCTCAAAACATTAATCTTTGCCGCACGTTCTGATTATAAAATGTTGTTAGAAATGCGTAAGTTATTTATCTTTTTATGTCATTCGCTGGGCTATCAGTTCAAGGGGTCACCGGACCCTTTGAACTTATATTTATGTCGCCGCCAACTAGCTTAACCAGGCTTTCAACTAAACGGCGCTGTTCAACTAGCGGCCTGAATAATATTCAGTCAATTCGTCTAATACAACATTTAATGAACTGGCTGGCTGATGTTTTGCCATATATACAGGGTTATTAGAAAAACACCAACAACCTCTTAAGAGGTCATTGTACTCATCATCAACCTGACATTGCGAAAAAAAATCAGTTATATATGAACATACATGTAGGGCTAGGGAACAGCTGACTTTTTTTTTTGGCGATTTGAGATTTGTTCCCATAGTAAAAGTTGTTCATAATGATGAGTACAATGACCTCAATGAATGAGGTTTTGCGTTAATTCAATAACATCCTGTATATAGGCTGACTGGCAATTAGTAACCGATATTTAAACACTTGATTATACTTATCATAACAAATAACTTCCCCAACAAGACGAATATTTTATCTAATCGTTTTTTTAGGAAAGCCATTTAGAATATAATGTTGAGTACAATCATGTGTTTAAGCATCGG
This sequence comes from Amphipoea lucens, assembly GCA_947508005.1. Classification (NCBI taxonomy): domain Eukaryota; kingdom Metazoa; phylum Arthropoda; class Insecta; order Lepidoptera; family Noctuidae; genus Amphipoea; species Amphipoea lucens. Next base: position 4,686,349 of record OX382376.1, on the reverse strand, counting down.
TCAATAATTACCAGTCGGGCTATTTAACTATACAGGGTTATTGGTAAAACATTAACGACTCTCAGAACTATATTACTGACATCATAAACAACAACTTTTGTTCTATGACTTTTATTAATGCATCAGACTCTATAAACAAAAAAACTTTTTTACAAAAAAAAAACAACTGACTTCAAAAAAAAACACTACAAAAAGTTTTTATTTTTCACTTTTTAGTTGTACCTACCCCACACAAATTCAATTAACACTAGTGCATTGAAGGATTGAAGACACCGACTAGAAGAATTATCAAAATTCGCGTAGAAATGCCGAAGATACAATATATTTATGTATATATCTTCGTACATAAGAATAATTACATAATGTATTATATACGAAAACCTTCCTTAAATAAAGTATGTAGATCACATTAGTGAAAGAATAGAATTATGAAAATTAGTTCATTAGTTTTTGAGAAAATCGCGGACATACAAACATACATACATACGGGTCGAATACAGAACCTCCTTTTTTGAAGTCGGTTAAAAGTAAAAATATTTCAATACAACCTGTTGAAATATTCCATTTCTGTTACGAACTCTACGCGAAGCAAAAGAAAGCGCTAGTTTGGTAAACAAACTGCCGTGTCTAGTACAAAATTTAGCGGAGGGGCGCGGGAGTTACTTCAACGAAATCCTAAAGGTTTGGTTTTGGTAAATGTAATGTAGTACATATGTGTTCTAAAAAGTCATACAAAAAAGTTGTTGTTTATATAATGTTAGCAATCGAGTCCTGCGAGGTTGTTAGTGTTTTACCAATAACCCTATATAGAAAATATGTAAGGGAGCGTCAACGAGCAACTTTTGTCACCGCAAATAATCCCGCTCGGTCCCGGCTGTCACTGTCATTCGTGGATCTTTGACAGTCGTTACGGGTCGTCAGAAGCCTGAAAGTCTGACAACCAGTTTTACAAAGGGGTTTCGTATTACCCAGTAACTGGGTTGTGGAGGTCAGATAGTAGTCAATCCATGTAAAATACTGGTACTCAGCTGCATCCGGTTAGACTGGAAGCCGACCCAAACGTAGTTGGGAAAAGACTAGGCAGATAATGATGACACGTGTGTCTTCGGTTATGGGTCACACGTTTACGCTCTCTGGTAGTAAAGTCTATGAAGTAAGAAGAACTGATTCTAACAGGTTTAAAAAGACAACGAAGCCGAGAGTCACTTGTGATGAGATCGAAAACAACACTAATGCACAAAGCATGTTTTCTGTATGGCCGCTAAAATTTTCAATAAAATCCCAAGTGGTTGGAAGGAGCTTACGTAACATAACATACATAATCAGCCTATAATGTTTTCACTGCTAGGACACAGGCCTCCTCTCTCTCCTCTCGAAAGGAGCTTACATAACATAACATAATCAGCCTATAATGTTCCCACTGCTGGAGCACAGGCCTTCTCTCGGTGAGAGGGAATGGGCCTTAATCCACCACGCGGGCCCAGTGCGGGTTGGCAGATGTCACATGTCCGACAGTGACCGCGCTTTAGGTCATGTAGTCCTCTTAATCAAAGTTGTTGTAGGAGTACTCTAAACGCTGTTCACAAGTCCAAACCCCGAAATTTTTGTCAGTATCGGCTGAGTTTTCAATCGACAGATAATTTTTATTCGTGGAATAAAATTGACGTCTGATAGTTTTTGTATGGGAGAACTGTCAAAAATTCAAAATTATTCCTCCGATAAAGTTGTCTGGCGTTAGAAAAATCAGAAACACTACTTTTCGCCCCACGGTTCAAAGCATTTTCCCGTGGGAACGGCATACAGATACCAAACTATACAAGTAATATCGATAATGTTGGAAATCACTACATTATCGATAAAAAAATCGACAGTGGTCACTTCCCTATTTGTATACGTATTAGTCTGACCCCCCCCTCACCCTTGATCTTTCCCCGTAATGTGCGATAGGGACAACTGCAGCTCAGACCGATTTTCACTACAAAATCTTGACAAGATCGATGCTTTGTATTCCCCTGTTTTCTCCGCCAAACCTGCGCCGATTCAATTATGTTTGGTGTCGAAATTTAGAGGAAGACTAGATCTATGTTTCTATTATGTTATTTTAACGTAAAAACTTTTTATATTTGTCTGGTAGTCATCTGAATATGACAGTAAAAATGGGGCATTTTGTAGGTTTTCGAAAATTCGTATCTGTTTTGGTAATTATTTTTTGGGAAGAAGTAAATGACAGGGGCATACATACAGTAGATCTAGATTTTATAAAAAAAAACGAGTCCTCTAGAGGGATAAACCAGGAAGTAAATAGGGGAATACGTTTGTATGGAAAAATGCTGCTAGGATACCCTCTATTCAAATACACGACCGCTATTCTTCCAACAACTGTTTGCTCTCAGGGGCAAGGCAAATCAGGTTATCGAAATGTGTCATTTTCGATACGATAGCCTATCGGATCGTTGTGAATAGTTATGCTGACATCCTTCTGGTTACGGAGATGTGCAGGTGTTGGCCCGCATGAATCCATGCGGAACCCGTCACCCTCAGCGGCCGCGCACGGCCACCATTCCTCTAGAGAGAGGCGCGCGCGGATTTACACCCTGTATACAATAGTATGTCGATCGGCAAAATTCAAACAAATGTAGGCAGGCACCTTTCCTATTCCTACTTTCCAACTCAAAAACCTTTTATCGTGCTCTGAATATCTGAAATGTGTTCTCAATCAGTGGAACGTCCAAACGACTTTAGATTAACATAACTAGCTAATCACGATATAAGTCATTTTATGGTTTTATTATAGTCACGAAGTACGCTATTAAAACAGCGAGGCAATTGCGTAACACTTTCATTTTGACAGTTCAATGACATTCATTGCGTTATTTACGTTGTAGAGCAGACACATTTTCCGAACATAAGAGGCAATGGATTAGCAATATCCTTCAAAATTATTCAGATTATGACTGATAGTGGGTTACGCAATTAGGGATATGGTCTAGTTGTAGGTAAGCACTTCTGACGTGGCTTCATTACACTAAAGTTTCGGTTTGCTTGAAGACCGGTGGCTGCGACATAGCGTCTGCAATTTACTGGCGAATTATAGCATGACATAATCAGCCTATTGTTCCAACTGCTGGGACACAGGCCTCCTTTCTGTAAGGCTATTAGATAAGGTATTCATCCCTTATCTAATAACTCTGTACACCTTTCCAACACGCCATAGTGGAAAGGTTAGCCAATTAGCACGGTTACAAAAGCGAAAAGCGGGACTGACTGCTCAGGGGGCCTATTTTTGCATCGCCCATAGCCCATAAATATCGCTCATTTGGAGAAACATCGACGTAAATGTGTGTTAAATATGACAAAGAACTTAGATAGCGTACAGACGCCAGCACATCAAGTTACTACAATCTGTCAAATTTCTTTAATAGATTTACAACTTTATCGCAAAAACGTAAGGTTTAAAGTCGATTGGGAAAATTTGACAGTTTCGGGTAGCTTGATGTGCTGGCGTCTGTACCTATTTACGTTAGGAAGCAAAGAAGTATAAAAAAGTGGCACTCCGGGAGTGCCGACAGAAGTGAAAACTTGAACAATTACGTCTGTATTTTTAGAATCATCATATAAACAAAACACGAACAGAATACTTTGCCATCACTCATTGAAGTACATCCCGAGGACAGCCGAAAACATCTGAAGCGGTGTCGGTTACGGTAACAGTGGCGCGAATTCAATGATTTTTCCCATCTCAAAAAATGGCCAACGCGCCTACAGAAGTTTTCACTTCAAAAAAAAAAGTAGCGGTTACGTCGATGTTTTTCCAAATGAGCGATATGACAGTTAACGACGCCTACAGAATACTTTTAGCAATTTTGTTCTATTGAGTAAATTGTGAATCTGAAGTTGCAGTACTAGTTCTACTCTGAGTTTGGCATTTTACGCCTATCTGACCTCCACAACCCAGTTACTGGGTAATACGATACCTCTTAGTAAGACTGGTTGTCAGACTTTCGGGCTTCTGAATACCCGTAACGACTGTCAAAGATCTACGAATGACAGCCGGGACCAACGGCTAAACGTGCTTTCCGAGGCACGGAGGGGTCTCGGTATGTAATGATGGTCACCCATCCACAGACGAACTGCGGCAAGCGTAGCTTAACCTGATCGATCGACCTGTGCGGCTGTTATTATTTAGCCACGGGCATAACAATTAAATAATAGACGCCTACTAGAATAGGGACTACTTCAGAATGCCTAACGTCGTCCGTTTATAAAAATACACAAAAGCCATCTTAAGCCCTGTTTACACGACACGGTTTCTTCAAAGTGTGGTTGTGGAGGTCAGATAGGAAGTCGCTCCATGTAAAATACTGGTATTCAGCTCCATCAATCAGGTTAGACTGGAAGCTGACCGCAACATAGTTAGGAAAAGGCTACGCAGTTTCATTTTTACTCCCAATCCGCCGAAAGATTGTAATTGGTACTTATTAACAGTAAAAATCACAGGAATTGTGAGGAACTTAATATGCATAATAAAATCCTAAAATTAACATCACTAATGGCTGTGTATAAATAACACAATTCGTTCTATTCACGGATGAGCAGTATTTTAACGTAATGCAGGAAACTGCAGAAGGGAAACTCGTAACAAATAATTGTGAAAGAAACTTTGTTGTCCGTGTCCATGTCCCTCGGATAAATAATCCCATATTTACCGAACCATTTTTAGCAGAAAATTTAAAACAACCTCAAAAAAAACCATAAACATCAACCACACCAGCACATCAAGCTACCCAAAACTGTCAAATTTTCCCAATCCACTTTAAACCTTATGCTAAATAGTGATAATGTTGAAAATCTATTAAATAAATTTGATAGATTGTAGTAGCCTGATATGCTGGCGTCTATACACACATACTCGTATAAGGTCTATCTATTCATACACGAAATATCTGAAGGGATCATTGTACTCATCATTACGAACAACTTTTGTTATGGGACCAAACCTGAAATCGCAAAAAAAAAAATCAGCGGTTCCCTTATGTTCGCATAACTCGTCAAAATGTAGGGACCAGCTGATTTTTTTTCGCGATTTCAGATTTGGTCCCATGATAAAAGTTGTTCGTAATGATGAATACAATGACCCCTTACGAGATTTCGTGTATGAATAGATAGACCTTATGTATAAACGGACAAGAAGAAAAGAACAGAAAACTAGGTACAAAGATGATGCTTATTTCTAAAGAAATCTCTTCCAGCATACCTGCGATAGGATAGTAGATAAAGAGATGTAGATAGTGTGTGATTTATTACAACATTCTAGACTGATTGCAAAGATACCTATTTTCATGTGAATCTACCTAAATTTTCTCGAAGTAAGTATACGTTACGGATAGTCAAAACCCCGAAAGTCTGACAACCTGTCTTTCCTAGGGGTGTCATGTTACCTAGTAACTGGCTTGTGTAGGCCAGATACGCAGTCCCACCATGTAAAATAGTATTCAGCTGCATTCGGTTAGACTGGAAGCTGACCCAATATAGTTGGGAAAAGGCAAGGCAGGCGATGATTTTCTCGAGGGCTCACATGTCGAATAGGTAGTCACTCCATGTAAAATACTGGTATTAAGCTGGATCCGGTTAGACTGGAAGCTGACCCCAAGATAATGATTTGCTCGAGTGCTAACCTAACCTAACGCTCACCTTGTTTGTCTATTGGCCTCTCATTCACGAGCGCTTACGCTTATCGTGTATAACTTCTGTAGTCTCCTCTTGTGTGGTAGATTTTATGTCATCGTCAGTGTCGGCGCCGCAATCGCAGCGTGAATGTTCACAGTTGTGCACCATTAGATCTCTGTCGACCTCCTAATTAGTTGCATTTGCTGCGATATACAACTACATATCCCTTATAGAGGGTTATTGGAAAAACACCAACAACCTCTTAAGAGGACATTGTACTCATCATTATGAACAACTTTTACTATGGGACCAAATGAGAAATCGAATCGTTTGTTCGTACGATTCATATTTTATCTTTCGAACATAAGTTTTTTTGTTTAAAAGCCCATCGACAAATCTGTGGGTCCAGCCCGAAATCTACCTACTAGGTAGCTACCTACCCACCTAGGTACTTACAGTAAGTTTCCTGTCACACTATTTAACAGATTTACGTCTAGGTTTATAAGTTGGTCAATAACCGTTCGATTCACTTTTTCATCGAAGGCCAATTCCCGTAATTAAAAACGATCAAAATTTAGTCACAATCTCATCTCAGCGACAATCAATGTCAAAAACTTTTCAAAAATGTAGGGAAATTAGAGGTGTTTTTGACAGATTGAGACTGTGATCTGAGGAGCAATTCTCGTAATTTTAAGAACGTTCACAGTCTGATGATCTCAATCTCAATCTGTCAAAAAATACCTCTAATTTCCCTACATTTTGACAAGTTTTTGACCTTTGTTTGTCGCCGAAATGAGACTGCGACTAGATTTTGAACGTTTTAAATTAGGAGAATTAGCCTTCAGACTGTGAACGTTCATAAAATTACAAGAATTAAGATAGCCCTCAGAACAAAATAAATTCACACAAAATTCCAAATTCAAACTTACCCCACTCCTGCGCACGGCTTTTGATCTAATTAAGCTAAGTTCACACTGACGCGGTCTCGGGCCGTTTGCGTTCGTAATCGTTGGCTGTTCACACTAATTGGTGTCAGCCGCTAGTGGCCACTAAGATTTATGAGCAGGGATATAGACCACACAGGTTTTATTTGTTTATTTATGTGGATAAGGTTAATGTGGGGTTTAATTGCGAACTGTCTGCAATATGGTCAGTATAGTATCTTCTTATTTAATAATATCTTCATCTCAGTCGAAAGCCTAGAGAAATAGCTGGACTTATTAGGTCTCCTCTAGGCAACGACTGTCAATCCATGTCATCCGAGGTATACCTGCAAAGTGCGACCTATACAACCTTCAATCAATCAATCAACTCAGCCTATCGCAGTCCGCTACTGGACATAGGCCTCTCCCAGGTTGCACCACAAGAACTTGTCATCCGCCTTCCACATCCAATCTGTCCCAGCCACTTTCTTGTGGTCGTCGTTCCATCTAGCTGGGGGGCGTCCCACGCTACGCTTGCCGATACGCGGTCTCCACTCCAGGACTCATCTGCTCCACCGGCCATCGGTCCTTCGACAAATATGGCCAGCCCACTGCCACTTCAGTTTGCTTCCTCCGCAAGCTAAGTCGGTAACTTTGGTTCTTTTCCGGATAATTTCATTTCTGATTTTATCCTTCAAAGAAACTCCGAGCATAGCCCGCTCCATAGCGCTCTGAACGACCTTGAATTTGTGGACCAGCCCAACTGTCAGTGTCCACGTTTCGGCACCGTATGTCGTAACGGGCAGGACGCACAGGTTGAAGACCTTAGTCTTCAAACATTGCGGGATAGGCAACGACAAGGCTTGAGTTTTTTTATTGCTGATAGGGCCCGCTCTTGACCTCGATCGCGCCTAATAGAAAGCGATGAATAAGGCCCATGATGGAACGAGCGTGCCCAGAAGATGCCTGCGGCTCTGGAACTCCCACGTATCGACGAAACACAGCAGGCTGCTTGACGCCGGTCTCCGGTGGGAGGGTGGTCGCAAACCAGGCAGGCGTTAGCCCTACCATCGCAAGGGAAGAATTTGTCAATCAAATAAGGTGTTGGGTGTGACTGTTCAGGATGCGCCGAGCGCTCGATTCAGTTGAGTAACTGGCGGAACAAACTGCGCTACACGAGGAGGCTTCTTCGAAAAATTTCTTGACCTTGATGAAGTTTCCAAAACGCTGCCCAGCCTAATTGGATCCTTCAGTCGGCTTACAATACAACCTTAGTTTTTGTTAACTCTTCTTCCTATCTTGTCGATAGTATTCTTCGTCGATCTTTTTACGTTGATTGAGCCCAGTAGTGGTTATGTTGAACACGGTGTAGTGGTATCTACAACGCCACATGCGAACAACGCGTCATACTGACGTCACGCAAATCCTGCATCTCACAAGCAGAGTTTACCGCGCAACTAGCATAGATACAACGGCCCGACATGAATCATTGGGCAGTTGCCCGCCAGACACAACACCCGTCTGGTCGGAGGATCCTTCCTTTTCTATAGAGTATGAGTGAACTTTACACTCTGTTCCTCATATCTCTATAACGGCATCAGTAACATTCTTAAGGTCATCTGAGGTGCAGGTGAACGGGTATTTACCTTAGGACATTTCAGAAAGTGAGACAGAATCTGGTCATTCATAGTCCATGTACAGTTCATCACGAAATCGCGAAAAAAAATCGGTTACCTACGAGTAAGAGGTGGAAAGAGAGTAGGGAAGCCTTTGCTCAGCATTGGCGCATTAATGGCTAGTATAAAATAAATAAAAAATGGAAACTGTTTTTTTTTTTTTTTGCAAAATTGAAATTGAGAATGTTTCTTAATTTTGTTTCACACTTTGTTTTGGGTATTTCCTTAGGTTTTCTTATCTAAGTATGATGTATGTATATAATATCTTATATCGAATATTGCGATCATAAAAGATTTCTCAGAAACATATTATACTTAATCATAATCCTTTTAAAAATAAAAAAAACAAAGGACACTTAGGCGTCGAAGTATTCATCCGCATCGCTGTCATCCTTTTATATTTGAGTAACATAGGTAGTGAATAGAGTTCTTAAATTAAAGTTCATAGGTCGCTATGTTATGCCAAGAAGCGTACAAATATGGTTACATGCTAAATAAGAATAATATGGAATCATTTGTACAGTCAATGCATAAATAAATAATCATAAATTATTATCTACTCTTTAATCTAATTAAGATTAAAGAGGATGGAATATTTATCATTATTATTAATAACAATTACTATCTTATTGTAAATTATAAATTCGATAATGATTAGATACTAAACGATAATACCTACTGTTGCCAAAGGTAACAAATGAAGGTCAGGTTTTATTGCTATTTTGTCGAATTTAATTTACAAAGGGTTTTGTTTTATAGTGTTTTTGTAATTCTTTGATTTTATCAGGATCTCAATACCGATGACTTTGTCGTCATTGTAAAATCTGCCGGAACGGAGAATCTCAATTCCGAATGGCGATTTCCAAACACTAATAATTTCTCGGATGAAAGAACCGTAAGATCGGTTTCGCACTACATCCGATCCGAATCCGAGAAATGCCGGTCCGAAGTGACCATAGTCCTATTTGTATAAGGGTTTGCGCACTAGATCCGAACAAATAGGACTATGGACACTTTCTCGCATTCGGATCAGACGTAGTGCGAAACCGCCCTAAGTCCTCCAAATTCTATCAAAAGCGATTAGGCAATTTCGCCGAAAGGTGAACAAAAGGTATCAATAAGAGCGACGTAAGCGTATTAAGATAGTACATATCTACTAATAGGTAATAGTAAATAACTGTCATGGAGGAACGGATGAAGTCGTTGTTATCCGGACATGATATTAAAAGGATTACCTACCTAACACACTTTGTGTAGATATAAATACTTATACGATAGTAAATACGCAATTAATTTATCTGTTATTTTTTCATTTTATACTAGCTGCGCCCCGCGGTTTCACCCGCATAAGTCTGGATCCCGTGGGAATATCGGGATAAAAATTATCCTATGTCCTTTCCCGGGACTCAAATTATCTCTATACCAAATTTCATCTAAAGCGGTTCAGTGGTTTAGGCGTGAAAAGGTAACATACAGACAGATAGACAGAGTTACTTTCGAATTTATAATATTACTAGCTGCGCCCCGCGGTTTCACCCGCATAAGTCTCGATCCCGTGGGAATATCGGGATAAAAAGTATCCTATGTCCTTTCCCGGGACTCAAATTATCTCTATACCAAATTTCATCTAAATCGGTTCAGCGGTTTAGGCGTGAAAAGGTAACATACCTACAGACAAACAGACAGACAGACCGACAGACAGACAGACAGACAGAGTTACTTTCGAATTTATAATATTAGTATGGATAGTATGGATTATTTTACCTGTTGTGGTAGGTAGGTACTTATAGTAATTAATTGTATTGTAGGTACGCCATCTTCACATATAATTAGATTACACTGGTCAACACAAGTCTTATTTCCTTTACCTATTTTTTTTCTGTTATTGGGTATTTCCATAGATATGTTTTTTACATGTTTATGAGTACTATTATGGCCCTGACTATAAAAAAAAAATACTGGGAGATGTCTAACAGCTTTACTTTTTGAAATATACAGTATTATTATATTGACAAAAAATACAGCAAATTAATACATTATGTTCACAAAATTGTCTTTGAGCAGAAGATAAGTTAGGATATGACGACTTATTTCGATTTCCAGGGTTCCGTTTATTTTCTCAACGGAGAAGTAGTAATCGTCATTATGGTTTCAAGGTTCGAAAACAACAACAAAATATATTTCAGTGTCCAATAAAAAACGCAAATCTAAGTAAAAATAGTAAATGAGGTTAATTAGCTGTAACTCAAAAACAACAGCTGTTAGAGAAAAATTTTTGCCACATTTAAATAACAAATACGCGTCAATTTGAGATTAAAACCAAAAAAAAAAAAACACAGGAAACAAACAATTTTATTTTTTTGTTGACCAGTGTTATGTATTAAATGTACCTATAAAAAAAACTTATTTACAAGAAAAAAAAAAACAACCGACGTTGTTTTTTATTATATAAAAGTTTTTATTTTTAAGTTGTACTTACTCCACACAAATTCGTATAACACTAATTGCTATGTAATTATATCAGTGACAGGAAGTTATTATAACATCATCAATACAGGGTGTTACGGAAAGGGTATATCAATACAAACGGGTTGAAGAGTGTATCTAGTCTAGAATCTCTGTACAAAATTTCAGCTCAAAAGCATTAACTTTGAAAATGCTTAATATTTTTTTATTTCAACATCACGGCGCAACACTGGCGCGCGGCGGCGTGATGTGCGTGTACTAGGCGCACAGACACACTACAGATAATGGATAATGATCCTCGTAGTGCGGTGACACGTTTGTTATGATTTCAATTTAATAAACTATCGAAATAAAAAAATATTAAGCATTTTCAAAGTTACTGCTTTTGAGCTGAAATTTTGTACAGAGATTCTAGACCAGATACACTCTTCAACCCGTTTGTATTGATATACCCTTTCCGTAACACCCTGTATAAACTAAGTGGCAAAAATACGTATTATTGAAGCTAACTCAAAAACTACCGAAGCAAAGTTAATAAAATTTATAAGGAACCACCCCTGAGGCATACCCTATCCATTAAAAAAAGAATTTTTGAAATCGATTTACAATTGCCGGATATATCGCACAACATAAATAAAAAAAATACAGTCGAATTGAGAAACTCCTTCTTTTTTAAGTCGGTTAATCATTGCATCCCATGAAAATTCTCCACTAAACCACCACTGAAAAATCGTAGGAAAGCAAACGAGGCAATTTCGTTTACTTACTTGTTTTTTTTTTTATAAAATAATATTTTCTTATTTAAGTTGAATTGCATATATTCTTATAAATATTTGTACCTACATTACATCTAATAATGTTATTAATGTTAATGATTCATGCTGGATTATATTCGAACGCAATGTGAATTGTTACTGTATAAAATTGAAATGGATTTATAATAAAAAGTAAGAAACTTGAACAGCCCGAAGACCGTATTTGAAAAACTATTTTGAAGTCTATACACTCTTTTGCAAAGTTTATCTTAGCCAAATCAAAGTTTTCTGTTTGGTCAGATAATCAGCGTCGATCAGACGCTTTCAATTTTAGGTATTTATTCTCAAAAATCAAAATGACACTTCGTCGCATTGACATTATGAACCCTGAAGACGCAGTGAGTGCAGTCGAAAGGGCTGTGGTAGAGAACCCCAGGTAACGCTTTCCTCCAAGGCTTCCCTCCAGGCAAGATCGGAAGATTCTTCCTTTTCAATGAAGGAGTAGTATACACCTTTCCTAAGCGACACGTTATTGTTTTCCGACATACACGCGAACGAAGTCGCGGGCACAGCTAGTTAATTAAATAAATCTATCTTTGGGCAGTGTAAGAAATAAAACACTTAGGGCTGATTTTTTAATCGACAGATAATTTTTTATCGTAAAATAAAATTACGTCTGAAACATTTTGTATGGAAGAACTGTCAAAAATTCAAAATTATTCCTCGGATAAAATTATCTAGCGTTGGAAAAATCAGCTCTTAATGAAACAAATGAAAATACAATGTAAACAATATAATGTAAACAATATTCAACATGATTAATAAAAAAACAACCAGATAAGTACTACAAAATGTTGAGATTCCAAATCGCCTACCATTTATTTTTTACAATGGCATCAATGAATTTTGTCCAGCGAATTTCAAACTCATATACTAATTTGTCTTTTCCAGGATGTGTACTATAAAACAGAGAATTTAAAGCTAATTGTTTCAATACTTTGAGGTCTGCATGTCGACTAGCAACTGCTACAAATGCGACATAAAAATCGTGGGAAATGGGATCAGCCTCCCAAATTCCTGGGTCATCGCATGACAGCACCACAGGCATGTCCTGACTCAAGAAAATTGCCAAAGGATGATTCCTCACATCGTCAATTAGCTTTAGAACACAATTTGACACAACATTTACCTCCAGAGCAATCTGTCGTCTCTTCACTTCCTCCATTAACAGAGGGTGTTTTGTGAGAGCGAATCCATGACCTATTCTTTTAGTACCCAGAACTACGGCGTCGAATAAATTCTCGTCAGAACTCGTGCCATACCAGTTTGTTTCACCAGCGTGTAAGAACAAGTCCATGGACTGTCGAACTTCGGCCAGTTCATGTGCAAAGTCTTTCAGCGGCACTCCCAAGTCTTCCTGACCAACCAAGTCAAAACCTGCCATAAAATCCGGCATTAAAGTCTTGATTTGCATGGCGATTGTGATATACTCCTTCAAAGTAGCTTTATCTACTAGTTTTAATGGAGCATAAATCAATTTTGCTCCAAAGAAATCTGGATAATCACTCATGAATTTTTCAGTGACTCGTTTGTAACTCTCTGCAGTAGCCACAGAATCGTAAACATTCCCTTCTAAGTCATACAATGCCGGCAACACACTTCTAATTTCAAGGTACATCACTTGATCTTTCCTGAACTCCAGTAATGTATCGTAATAATATTGTTCCCAGACTGGTTTGTAGGTGAACAGATTTCCGGTAAAAATGAAATAGTGCTGGAACTTTTGCCACACAGAATTCACATCGGTGTAAACTTCATTTGGATTGTCAATTACCAAACTGAAGTGTTTTCGCAGGTCCGCATCGAATTTTGCAACGTCATCGGCGGCATTTCTTGCATCCTTCATAAGTTGCCACTTAGCGACACAAGGACAAGACTTAACAGGCATCGTTTTAGAAAATTGGAACTGGATATCCGAATTGTCTTTTGAGAAACAAACCCACAGGTCGTCTAAGTAAGTCAAACGCAGCACGTAGTCTGGGCTTAACAATCCTGTGTCATGTGCGTGGAGCACTGCCCCCTTAGGCATACTCTTTATAATCTGGAACAACTTTGAATCTTTCACCACGTCCTTATACTCGAAGAAATGCTTCGTCAGGTTAAAATGTTTTGGGTCAGCAAATCCCCGCGCTACCTCTTCATGTTTAAAGTTCATGATAATTTCATTCGCCTTCAGTTCACTGTCACTAAGTTCTATTGAGCTTCCGACCATCATAGCAAGTTCCCTTTCAAGGAGATAATTTCTTTCTTCTAGTGCTTTGTCCATACTTTGGGAGTAAGTTAACATGCCATTAGATATCAAGAATATAGCTAGTGGCCACATTGTCACGGCGCGCGTTCGAACGCCGTATTTATACTATTGTACAAGATTGATATGGCGCGAAACTGATAAGTACCTTACTAGATAAAGTTTATTTGTAGGTGAGATATGACGTAATAGTCAATTTCCTCAATGCCAACGATTTTAATTCATAATATGGCTACACTTGTATTTAATTGCAAGCAGTATTTTATTCTGCTGATTTGCTTGGATATTTTAAAAGTGCTAAAGTTTGTTTTTTAATCCCAGGTAGTAATCTGAGTTTGTGGTCTTTCGTGTTTGCTTTTATTAGTATTGGAGTTTGACATTCATCAATCAATCACTCAGCCTATCGCAATCCACTGCTAGACATAGGCCTCTCCCAGACTGCGCCACAATACCCGGTCCTCCAGCCACCTTCTTTAGGTCGTCCGTCCATCTAGCTGGGCGGCGTCTCACACTACGCTTGCCGATACGCGGTCTCACTCCAGGACTCCTCTGCTCCACCGGCCATCGGTCCTTCGTCAGACATGACCAGCCCACTGCCACTTCAGTTTGCTTACTCTACAAGCTATGTCGGTAACTTCGGTTCATTTCCGGATAATTTCATTCCTGATTTTATCCTTCAAAGAGACTTCGAGCATAGCTCGCTCCATAGCGCGCTGAGCGACCTTGAATTTGTGGACCAGCCCGACCATCAGTGTCCAAGTTTCAGCACCGTATGTCATGATGGCCAGGATGAAGACCTTAGTCTTCAAACACTGCGAGATAGGCAACAAGAAGACTTGACAAAGTTTTCCAAATGCTGCCCAACCCAACTGGATCCTTCTGTTGGCCTCTTTCTCAAAGTTGTGTCTACCGAGCTGGATGACTTGCCCTAGGTAGACATAATCCTTCACAACTTCAAGAAGCGACCCTTCGATGTGGATTGGACTCGGCAAGACGTGCGAATTTTACATGAATTTTGTCTTGCCCAAATTCATGCCGAGGCCAATACGCCGGGAGGCTCCATTTAAGATGTGCAATATTTGGTCTAGCTGTTCCAGCGTCTCTGCTATTATGACGATGTCATCTGCACATTGAGGATGTGAGATGTACTCGCCGTTCACGTTGATACCCTATCCAGTCCAGTCCAGTGTCTTGAAGACGTCTTCCAACGCGTTGGTAAACAATTTAGGGGATATTACATCCCCCTGTCTCACCCCCCTGAGCAGTTGGATGGGGCTGGTTTTCTGATCCTGGATCTGGACAGTCATCGTTGCAGCGTCATACAAACATCTCAACACTTCGATGTAGCGCCAGTCAATTCCACATCATTGCAGAGAGGCCAGAATTGCCCATCTTTCGATGGAGTCGAAGGCTTTCTCGTAGTCCACAAATGCCATACACAGCGGCTGATTGTACTCCTCGGTCTTCTGTACAATTTGTCGAACAGTATGGATGTAGTCTACGGTAGTGAAGCCTTTTCAAAAACTGACTTTTTCTGGCAGCTGGAACTCGTCAAATCTCCTGGCGAGACGGTTCGTGACGACCCTCGAAAACAGCTTGTGTACGTGGCTCAGAAGTGAGATGAGTCTATAGTTCTTCAGCAAGGATTTGTCGTCTTTTTTTGAAGCACCTCACCTCTGCTCCTCGCCTCGGGCGTTGTACCCTCTTGGATAACGGAGTTAAAGACACTCGCTAATTCTTTCAGGACTGGAGCCCCGCCCACTTTAAGGAGCTCTGTCGTTATTCCGTCATCCTCAGATGCCTTGTTTTTTTTTAGCTGCTCGAGAGCCATCCTAATCTCGCACTGATCGAAAAAATCAGTCGTTCCATACATTTGGTCAAGTAGCTAAGTTTTTATGGGACGACTGATGTTTTTTTCACGATTACGATGTTGGTCCCCGGGAAAAAAAGTTGTTCAGTTTGATGACCTGTACCACACCCCCAAGTTTGGTCACACCCCTCTGAAACACACTGTATAGTCGTTGCCGTCCCGCCGTTACCATGACCGCTATGTTGACCAGGAATAGCGGGACCACCGGGAAGTGTTGTTTTGCCCGTCATCGTTCTGGAGGGTTTAGGTTGGCTTGTGGGATGGTTATACCGCCATCAGTCGGTCGTCAGCGCCTAGTCTGTCAGTGGCAGGGTGTACCGCGCGCAGGTGAGTTTGACGTTTGGGGAGTCCGGTTGTTATTTGCTCTTACACCCCAGTTTGACCTGTCAAATTACTATAGATCTGGGTTTATAAAACGAACTTTAGTCGGCATGTGGGAGCGAAGTCAGCTTAATCTAAAACAAAGAATAATAGACGTCATTTGAAATGTTATTATTTATAAAACACAGACTTACTTTTTTATTTATGATATTTATTCATATTGTTCGAATTTTTAGAACGGTATGCACAAAATCAGCTATTCTATACAAAATTGGAATAAATTTATACACGATCAAACTTTATAATTTTTTTTACTATTCTTTATTTTACAAGCAAATCAACAATGGTCGTGTTGGTTTGCAGTGAAAGTTCAATAAGATTCAGTTAACAATTGACAATAAGTCTTGAACCAATTTTACGGTTGGTTAGATTAGGTCGGAAAGTGGCCACAACACAACAGGCTGGTTTTAAATTACCTATACAAGGTGAAGAGCAGTGGTGGCCCAGTGAGCAGTGGTGGCCCAGTGGTAACGACCGCGACTTACGAATTGTAGGTCGTAGGTTCGAACCCAGACAGGCGCTTTACTTTGTGTAAATTATTTCATCACCACTGCTCTCAAAACGGTGAAGGAAAACATCGTGAGGAAACCGGCATGGCCTAGAACCAAAAATTCGAAGACATGTGACATTTACCAACCCGCACTGGGCCCGCGTGGTGGATTACGGCCCACTCCCTCTCATCGAGAGGAGGCCTGTGTCCCAGCAGTGGGAACATTATAGGCTGATTATGTATGTATGTATACAAGGTGAAGACGACAACACGACTTTAAATTAAACTTCGTATACAGGGTCAAATTAAATCAGCTAGCGAAACTCCGAAACAAAAAAAAAAAAAAAAAATAATAAAAAAAAAAAAACTAAAAAACATTAATAAAATATTAATAATTAATATTAATAAAATATTAATATTATTATTTTTTTATTAAATAATAATAACAATTTTTTTTTTTTTTTTAAATAATCCAAAACAAGAAAATAATTGACGATTTTTTTGTGGGGTCACCGACCGCAGTTTCAAAATCAGCTTTTTATTATGTAAACATCACAGACGTGATGGGTATCCATATCTCAACTTGAAACAAAAGAAAACAGTTTTTCTCAAATCATAATTCGAATGAATGAATTGCACCGATCCCAGCATGTTTAAACCAGACTCGATTAATCGAATGAACCCCAAGATTCGCACTAGCTCCTGTAGCCTCATGTTCATGGTGCTACAGCGAGGTTCCCTATCCATTTGCATAAAATTTTAAGACCTAATATAACTTGGCATACTTTTGTTTCTCCTGATTATATTTTCACATAACATTATTTACGCATAACAGCTTACGCATAATTTTTTAAGCATAATTTCTCTAATCATAATAATGATTAAGCATAACATTCTATAGCATGCTCGTTTTATTTCTAACGACGGCATGGCGACGGAGCCCCGCACAGCGGGGCTCCTATTTCTGTCTGCAGGGTTTAAAGGAACCTAACCAAACCGAACCTCGGGGTGCCCTTGACGTCGTTTAGTATTATGCGAATTAAATTTATGCCAAAACAAATTAGCCTTAAAGATAATTTTGCCGACATAAATGTATGCCAAAAAAAAATATGGCAAAGTAATATTATGCCAAAAAGAAATTAATGAAATTGTGGCAAAATAGTTATGCCAAAGTATATTAGGAAAAAGAACATTATGCTTAAAGAAGGGATCCCTACAGCGACCATTACATATCAAGGAATAGACTGAGGGGCGCGGTAATGGTAGGGAAGACGTGCCCGAAGGATAGGTAAGGATTTAAGAGCGTACCGAATATGCATCCTAGAGTAAGCATTGGACTAGTGGAGAGATGGGTAATTATATCTATGGAAATTCCAGCACGACTAACCTTCGGCGCGGGAGATGTTATAGTGCAATAGTGTGTGCGCAGACACAGGTGCACTCTCTCTTCCCTCACTCTCATAGTCCGATAGGACGGCACACGACCTAACACGGTCGGAGAGAGATCAGGCGCAGAACCAACAGCATAACGTGCTTTCCGAGACACGGGCCCATGATAACATACTGAACCGCCCAGTTCGGTCGCGGTGGACAAACGAGCACCGTCACCGGGCCGTCACGTTCGGACGAATAATCTCGTTTTCAGTTGACGTTCCGTTCACGGTGGTGGTGGACAATCGGCCTTAGGATGCAACTACAATCGATCGTTTACTTCAAAAGTCAAAATACATAAATGTTAACAATCAACAGCAATTTATAGTTAGTAATAAGTCCTATAGTTGCGCCTTAACTATAAGGCAAGACCTTGACAAATCTGTGACATAATATGTCGAGGTATGTGGTATAGACGACAAGGAAAACTCGCTAGAAACGTGACACAATTTTCTGCCAATATACAGGGTGAATTTTAAAAATGGGCGTGACTAATCCGAAACTATGAGGATCAATAGCGAAAAGCACTCAAGGGAGTCACGGGCTCGATTTTGATGAAAACTAAAACTGCATAAAATCCAACATTTTCCTTAAGTTTGCCGTATGCCATTACTTCCCAGAATTCGATCCTTATTGGTGACACTATCGAATGGTGCAATAATACAGTTTGTGTTTTTTTTTTTCAAAATCAACGAGTTCAATTCCTGGCTAGAAATATCGATTCTTCAAAAATCCAATGATGCAGTTTTAGTTTTCATCAAAATCGAGCCCGTGACTCCTTTGAGTACACTTTTCGCTATTACTCATAATTTCGGATTTGGCCATCCACGCCCACTTGAAAAATTCACGCTGTATACGCTCCAAGACAGATATTAGGTTTATCGCCGATATTGGCAGCAAATCTGCGAGGCTGAAGCACGAAGTGAGACTGGACGGGTCACACTTATAGGATGCATCCAGATAGATGGGCCAAAGTCGTCACATAGTGGGTGCCTGAAGACGGGCGTCGTCACCGAGGCAGGCCTAAGAAACGCTGGCGTGACGATTTCGACTCGTTCCTAACCGACTGGACGGAGAAGGCACAGCACAAGGAAATGTGAAAGAAAATGGGGAAGTCCTTGCAGTGGGACAGTACAGACTAAGGAAAAAAAAACTATACTGCATACGAACATAACAATATATCCAGAATGCAACGCTGTATCGTCGTTGCCAGAATGCTTAAATACGTAATTGCATTGGTAAGTTAAAACACGTGTACAAATTAAGTCATGATCATTCTTATAATAATATAAATATTGAACAGTAATTCTACCTTTAATTCCAGCAATTTCCAATGTGTCGAATCCTTTATTATTCACAGTCACAGTACTAATGACTACATCACTACGTTACGTGCGATTTTAACAAACGTTTTTTTCAGAACACCATCGATTTATAAATTATACTATGTTTTTGATTTCTGTTGTACACTCGAGTAGTTGTGTTATTTACATTGTTGTAGGTAATTGTTTGGATAAAATGAAACTTATTCACCTTTGAGTAAATAAAATATGAAAATGGGTGTGTGTACATACCTAGACAGCAGTGTTTTTCAATCTTTTTGAGTACGCGACCCCTTTACAGTTTCAAAAATTCTAGCGACTCCCTTCGGCAATAGACAGACAACGTTAGTCTCTATTTCTCTATTTTGATATCTATATTCATTATTAAAACCTTGCCTTGCCTTTTGCCGGCGACCCCCCGAGTAAGGCTTCGCGACCCCCCTAAGGGTTGCGACCCACAGATTGAAAAACACTGCTATACAGGGTAGCAGGGACATCTACGCGCAACCCGCACCATAATTGCGTAATACACTAAAAATCTCAATCTGAATCACTTCAAAATCCTTTAAAGTTAATATCCATTAACAATCCATTACTTCTTATGTTCGAAAAATGTGTCTGCTCAACAACGTAAATAACGCAATGAATGTTGTTGAACTGTCAAAATGAAGCCCAGTGCTACTGGTGTGTTACGCAGTTACCCCGCTGTTATCATGGATTCAGTACATGATTCACGAACTGTGTCGTAATAAACTTTTTTTTCTTTCTTTCTTTCTTGAACCTCCTGTGTGCTAGGTATAAAATCATGCGCTGAACCATGGTTACAGTTGACGCGTCGATATCCCTGCAACCCTGTATAAGGTAATGTGATTCATCATCTAAAAATCCCATACTGTGCCACGCGCGCCACTCGAGAATGGGTGCGACATTAAGGGAATGGCCGCACGGGGAGGTGGGACCCGCTGAGGAACAGCAGGCCGAGGCCTGTCGGGGGAGCGGTGAATGCTCGCATCCCCGGTCAAAGGCAGAGGTGGAATACCGCGGTGGTTTTAGCCGGTAAGAGTCCCCTCTGTCACCCCCACGATGGAGGAAGTCCACCGCGCACCAATAAAAAAATTCCTTGCCATACTGCTAGAAGACCGCCAGTTAGCGCCTGCCCGTAGGGACATACTGTACCATCATCTGCCCAGCCTTTTCCCAACTATGTTGGGGTCAACTTTCAGTCAAACGGATTTAGCTGAATAACCAGTATTTTACATAAAGCGACTACCTATCTGACCTCCAAAACCCAGTTACTGGGTAACTCAATACCCTGGTTGTCAAACTTCTGACGACCCGTAACGACTGTCAAAATATCCACGAATGACAGCCGGGACTAACGGCTTAACGTGCTTTCCGAGGCACGGAGGGGTCTTGGTATGTAAAGATGGGCACCCATCCACGGGCCAGCCGTAGGGATATACTGTCTATCGAATAAAAAACTAATTTTCAATAGGTAAATAACTAATTAGTAGGTTCTCAAAATAACTTACTAGCAAAATAGCTTTGTACTTATATCGAAACTAGCAGCGCCCCGCGGTTTCACCCGTATGAGTGTCGATCTCGTAGGAATATCGGGATAAAAATTATACGGGACTCAAACTATCTCTATAACAAATTTCATCTAAATCGATTCAGCGGTTTAAGTGTGAAGACACACGTTCGCATTTACAATATTTAGTATGCATTATAATTTCGTGCTAAATTGGCCATAGAGAATAATTATGGTGTTATAGATTATTTCAAGCACGAATTGCTTGAATTAGAAGAAGATTAGGCAAAATAGCGGAACATAATTATGTAAGTATGTATAATGTATGGTACAAGGGAGACCACATAGGACCCCCTTGTCTTTGACTTGGACTCTCAATCGTTCCGTAAAATTCGTCGGAATGACTATATTTTAAGAACAAAATTAATTCCGCGAATCGACAAATCGATACACTGAAAAAAAAAAGTAGTTGCCACAAACAAGATTTTGTTTAGATTGACTAAGTAACTTGTTTGCATCTGAGCCTATCAAGCACAATGATCACAACTACTACTTTTATTTGATTGAGATTTGAAACGGGATCTTGATTGGAGTTATCACAAAACCTATATGCAGCAATCATGTTGATCAAGTTGCTTGATTGACACAACTAACTTACTTTGTTGTTTTAACTCTTCTACAATGATGTCATGTTAAGGGTAATCAAGAAACTTGTTTGAGCGTTCAATCATTTGAACTAGTGTTGCTGCAATCATGTCGTGATGATCAACTTAACTAAGATTTTGATTAATCTAAACAAAATATTGCCGATCAAGCTAAAAAGTCACTTGATTGGAGTGCATTTTATTCAGTGTACCTACAAACAGACTACGAACACACAAGATTCTCCTGCCCTTATCCCAATTTATTTGGGGTCGGCGCAATATGTCTTTTTCTTCCATACTTCTCTATTATTCGTCATCTTCGTAATCACCCCCCCTTTCTAACGGTTCCCTATCCATTTGCATAAAATTTTGAGACCTAATATAACTTGGCATACTTTTGTTACTCCTAATTATATTTTCGTATAACATTATTTACGCATAACAGCTTACGCATATTTTTTAAGCATAATTTCTTTACTCATAATAATGATTAAGCATAACATTCAAAAGCATAAATTTAGCATGCTCGTTTTATTTCTAACGACGTCAGGTCGACGGAGCCCCGCTGCGCGGGGCTCCTATTTTTGTCTGTAGGGTTTAAAGGAACCTAACCAAACTGAACCTCGGGTTGCCCTTGACGTCGTTTAGTATTATGCGAATTAAATTTATGCCAAAACAAATTAGCCTTAAAGATAATTATGCCAACATAAACTGTATGCCAAAAAAAA
Source organism: Amphipoea lucens (assembly GCA_947508005.1). Lineage (NCBI taxonomy): Eukaryota > Metazoa > Arthropoda > Insecta > Lepidoptera > Noctuidae > Amphipoea > Amphipoea lucens. The sequence goes on along the minus strand of OX382376.1, from coordinate 4,664,157 downwards.
TATGGCAAAGTATTATTATGCCAAAACAAATTATGCCAAAATAGTTATGCCAAAGTATATTAGGAAAAAGAACGTTATGCGAAAAGAAGGGATCCCCTTTCTAACATCATCATTCACACAGTCCACCAGACATCGCTTCTTTGGTCTTCCCCTACTCTTATAGCCATCGACATTCATACTCAAAACTCTCCTCACGACATTTTCCTCATTCCTCCGTAGCACATGCCCATACCATGACCACCGACATGTTGTGCTCCATGACCACCGACTTCCACAAAAATTTTCAGTTACCGGTGCCACATTCAGATTTCCTCTTATGTACTCATTTCTTATTCTATCCATTCGTATAACACCATACATCCCTCTTAGCATTCTCATCTCAGCTGCATGCGATTTCCTTTCATTCATCCCTTTTGTGGCCGAACATTCTGATCAGACGACATACACACAAAGAAAAACAATTATTTTCCATAGTAAAATTCTGGATTTGGCTTATCAAAACTATATCTGAATGTCGAAATCTAAAACGAACTACAAATAATCAATATGGCGCTGAACGAAGTACCTAAGTATAATCTACAGAAAACTGTGATAAATTGATTATTCTATAAGATAATGGTTGATAAAAAGACTATTTCGTAAGGAACTGAACACCTAAGTAGGTATTTATAGTAGGTAATCTAGTTGTTGCCCGCTCTGCGTGTATTTTTAAGGTATTTCATAATTTTTTAACCCAAATATCCACGATAAAAAGAAGTCTAAGTATCTGTCCAATTTCATAACGATCGGTTTGGAGGTTTAAGGTCAGCACACATATCAACTCGGAAAGGGATCGTCACCGTATCAACTCGAGCCATTAAATATTCTTTGTATGAAACTCCCTACTGCAACGCACACTAATCGGAATCGTAACGTAATCGCCTCGGCTCGGGACAAGGACAAGCGCGTGGTCAACTTGCAGTTCCCGCGCTTACGGCTCGTAGTTCCCGCGCTTACGTCTCTCCGTACCCGAGCTTACGTCTCTTCGTCCACCCTTGTCCTTCTCAACCCTCCCGCGGCCTGCCTGCAGTAGCATCAACCAACGCGGCGTCGCCTAGCCGTAGCCGAGTCGACATTATCGGAGCTGCCGATCCGCTTTGGTTACGTGCTTACTTTAGGTTGACGCCTGTTTGACGCCGAGGCGAAAGGCGATACGGTGACGATCCCTTTCCGAGTTGATATGTGCGCTATGACCTTTAGGTGCAAAAGTCAACAGACAACCAGAAAGAATAGAGAGATATAGAGTAACTTTCGCATTTGTTATTAGGAAAGGGACTTGTTAGGGACAGATTGACGGTGAATGTTTGGGAGAGAAAGAATTTGAAAGTTGAATTTGTCATGAATTCATGACATGGGCGAAGTTACATTGGTCAAATGGATGGTTGAACGGTTGGTTGGTGGTGGTGGGAATGGATGGATGGTTGGATTAACGCTGTAACCTACACCCTGATTGCGTAACACACTATTACTCTCAATTTGAATCATTTTGAAGCATATTTCTAATCCATTGCTCCATATGTTTGAAAAAACAACCGACTTCAAAAAAAACACTACAAAGTGATAAATAACTTTAATTTCGGAAGTCGGTGTCGTGGGTTCCGCATTTTCGTATTTTGACACAGACTTCCGAAATTAAAGTTATTTTTCACTTTGTAGTGTTTTTTTTTTTGAAGTCGGTTGTTTTTTTGTAAAAAACTTTTTATTTTTCACTTTTTAGTTGTAACCTACCCCACACAAATTCAATAAACACTATTGCAGCTAAGCATTGAAGAATTGAAGACACCGACTAGAAGAATCATCAAAATGCGCATAGAAATGTCGGAGACGCAGTACATTTATGGATATAACTTCGTAAATTAGAATAATTACCTAATGTATTATATACCTACTAAAACCTTCCTGAAAGTATGTAGATCACAATCACACTAATATTATAAAGGCGAAAGTTTGTGCGTGTGTGTTTATATGTTTGTTACTTCTTCACGCTCAAACCGCTGAACCGATTTAGATGAAATTTGGTATAGAGATAGTTTGAGTCCCGGGAAAGGACATAGGCTACTTTTTATCCCGATATTCCCACGGGATCGACACTTATGCGGGTGAAACCGCGGGGCGCAGCTAGTCACACTATCACACTAATATTATAAAGGCGAAAGTTTGTGAGTGTGTGTGTGTGTTTATATGTTTGTTACTTCTTCACGCCTAAACCACTGAACCGATTTAGATGAAATTTGGTATAGAGATAGTTTGACTCCCGGAAAAAGACATAGGATAGTTTTTATCCCGATATTCCCACGGGATCGACATTTACGCGAGTAAAATAATTATCAAAATTGGTTCATTAGTTTTTGAGAAAATCGCGGACATACAAAAATACATACATACCTACATACGGGTCGAATACAGAACCTCCTTTTGTTTGAAGTCGGTTTAAAAAGTGAAATAATTATTCAAATCGGTCCAGTAGTTTCGGAGCCTATTCAATTTAAACAAACAAAAAAATCTTTCCTCTTTATAATATTAGTGTAGATTATGTTTTATTGTAGCTGCATACGATACGCAGACGGAAGTCGTGGGCAGAAGCTAGTTTTAGATAAGGTTAGTTTATGTTATAGTTAGTTATCTTATTGTCAGGCGCTTTAATTTATCTAAATTATTTCATTTCATCACCCCGCTCTTAAAACATCGTGGGGAAACCGGCATGTGCTAGAACCAAAAAAAACTGAAGACATGGGACATCTATCAACCCGCACTGGGCCCGCGTGGTGGATTACAGCTAACTTGCTCTCACTAAGAGGAGGCCTGTGTCCTGTGTCACACCACACATGCTTCACAAAGAACGCATTTCCACAGCATTTACCTGTTACTGAGAAATTTCTACGGACAAAAACCCAATATTACTTAACCTTTTAACCGCTCGACTTCATATCAGTTCTCATGCCCCCAGCGCCCGAAAAAAAAACGAAAAATAAATAATTGCTAGAATACAGCATAATCAAATAAAAAAGCAGATAAAACGAGCTGTGGTATTTGGTCGTAAATATACGACCCACGCGAAATGGACACGAAAATATTTTGTCAGATTAATCCGGCGAAAGCAAGGTTACTTTGACCGACCTAGTGATTCAACCCAGGACCTCATGCTCAGCAGGACTACCTATAACACCTATGTTTTGGCAGATATCCTTCTAAAAAACCTGTTAACTTGGCATAAAGAGACTGATGACCACTCCTTGCCGTATTTTACGTCTTTATAATCCATTTTGTCCCACTATTTTATGTTTTTATGGCAATTGCAAACGTAATAAACTATGTGAAGTGTTAGAAAAAGGTATGAAAAAGTTCACTGGTAAACATTTTCTTTAGAAAAATGTTATTTTGAGTTTAAAGTAAATAACACAACACTCACTTGTGTATAGTTTGTCAAAAAATGACAAGAATGACATTTGGAATCATTCAGAAGCGTTCAGAATAGATGTTATTGTTGTCAAAGAATCATAAATCATATGAAGGAGGTCGAATATCAGTGGACCAATATTAATTACTTCACTTTAAGAACTCAAAATTCCCACTCCACATTTTAAGAAACATTATACCCTCAAACACAAATAAACGCCTTAAAAACTAAAAGAGCAAAGTCTAAGCTAAGTTTCTCACAGACCCTCGTGCAATCATTTAAAAACATACACGAGACGGTATTAATAAAGAAAGAAAAAAAAGGAATCCTAAAACACGGGTATACATTACAGAAATCGGTATCGCAAACAGGGGGGTTCGCTTTCAAAGTGGAGGAAAAAAAGAAATGCTAAAGCCCGCCATTGCTCGCCTACTGATTTCCCAGCGAAAGGGTTGGATGGATTAAGTGGCACTTTATAGTACCGCCCTGCAGTTGAAAAAAAACATGGCGGCCTCAACATGTTGAGACGGGGACCGTGTCACCTATCCCTTTAATCTTCTAATTGCCGCAGCTCGTTAGATGTTTGCCGTTTTAGGAATATTTTAAAGTGATCCCTAGTGTCTTTCGTGGATTAAAAGAGTTGGCTTTGAAAATAAAGTAAGTAATTTTCTTTTTTTTATGATGTTCTAGGAGTAAATTAAAATATATGTATGAAGATTTCGAACAGATTTTTTAATAAAATCTGGCGATTCACAATTCTTCCGCGTTTCCTATACCAATATAGATATATATTGGTCCCGGCTGTCATTCGTGGATCTTTGACAGTCGTTACGGGTCGTCAGAAGCCCGAAAATCTGACAACCAAGATTCTTGGATAACCATGAAAATACTGTACAAAAAATAAGTTTAAAAACTATAAAACCCGACTACTGAAAAGGATGAAACAAGAAAATAGGTACCTTCCCGTGGTCGCATGTTGCTTCTCCTAACAGTATTATCATCATAATATTATCTTTTTCAGTAGTCGGGTTTTAGTTTATAAACTTATTTTTTATTGATATATTTTGGGGCTTATTTCAGTAATATTTATATTTTTAAACGTGCTAATTAAGCTCTTTCATTTGATACCCAACAAGGGGCTTTTGGCTAAGTAATATCAGCCGCAAGGGTCGATCGATCAGGTTAAGCTACGCTTGCCGGGGTTGGTCTGTGGATGGGTGACCATCTTTACATACCAAGACCCCTCCGTGCCTCGGAAAGCACGTTAAGCCGTTGGTCCCGGCTGTCATTCGTGGATCTTTGACAGTCGTTACGGGTCGTCAGAAGCCCGAAAATCTGACAACCAGTCTTACCATTGGGGTACCTATCGTATTACCCAGTAACTGGGTTGTGGATGTTAGATAGGCAGTCGCTCCATGTAAAATAGTATTCAGCTGCATCCGGTTAGACTGGAAGCCGACCCCAACATAGTTGGGAAAAGGCTAGGCAAATGATGATTTGATACCCAACAAAGCACCATACCAAAATATTTATTTTTAAATTCATTACTTTATGTCCTCTAGAGGGCGCCATATTGAATTCAGTGTGACGTAACATAGCCTATAACCAGCGGACGGTCAAGTCGCTTCTAACGATACCTCATTTGTCAAAATATTATAAGTACTTTTGAAGTTACGAGGGAACAGATGAACATACGTACATACATACACACCAGTTAAAATCATAACCATCCGTAGTCGGGTAAAAAAATTCTACGCTAGGGTCTAGTACTCTAGTAGAATCGGATCACGTGCTGGATTAAGGGTTACAATTTGCGTATCGATGTCCCAGCTACCCTGTCTGATTAACCATATTGTGTATCTAGGTAGATATCATTTCGACATTTAACCATAGATTTACCACCATAATACATCTATGTTTACCACTATATGGATAGTAATTTTTAACCGACGAAAAAACGGAGGAGGTTATCAATTCGACGCGTATATTTTTTGTTTTTTTTTTTTTTTTATGTATGATCACGCATAACTTTTTACAGAGCAGTCCGATTTTGATAATTATTTTTCTATTGGAAAGGATATACCCCGAAGTTGGTCCCATATAAATTTGGAAAAAAAAATCTAACCCTAAGGGTAGGAAAACAGGGGATGATTGATTGTTCACTCACTGATTGTAATGTATGAGCACGCATAACTTTTTACAGAGTAGTCCGATTTTGATAATTCTTTTTTTATTGGATAGGACATACCTCGAAGTTGGTCCCATGTAAATTTGGAAAAAATATTCCTACCCTAAGGGTGGGAAAATAGGGGTGATTTATTGTTCATTCACAGATTTTAATGCTGAGCTTTATAAAACCTGTTTTTTTAAGTATTCTATTATACAAAAAAATAATAATTAAATTAGGATTATATAACAGTTAATATCTAAAGTAAGGTAGGTAGCTATTTTAAAAGTAATAAAAAATTAAGCATGTAGTAATTAGTAAATTATAGCCTCAAAAAATTATAAAATAAAAACTTTTTAACAAAAAAATTAAACCTCCGAAAAAACTGAAAAGCAAAAAATAAAAACCTTTTTTATTTTACCCTAATAAATAAGTTCTTAAACTAATGCAAGTATACCTAAGAAAACCAAACAATCAATGAACAAAGATCACTAAATTACCTTAAATTTAAAGAAATAACCAAATCAAATTAATAATGCAACGTGAAATCTCCAGCGATAAATATAACATTCCAAACAAAAAATGCGCTCTCCGCACGACCACTCGCAACGACATTAAGTTGCTTGTTTGGCGCCGACTCAAAATTACTTAGGTATACTTGCATTAGTTTAAGAACTTATTTATTAAGGTAAAATAAAAAAGGTTTTTATTTTTTGCTTTTCAGTTTTTTCGGAGGTTTAATTTTTTTGTTAAAAAGTTTTTTTCAGATTAAGCGCATTATTTTTCGATATAACAGCACTCCATACAGTTTATTGAGAGATAGTGAACAAGCCAAATTCTCAAGTACCTAGTGAAACTTAACAGAATTCAGAAACACAATTCAGTACTAATAAACAGTCAGATTTCAATTAAATAGCTGGCAACCTACCTGCTGGAATTTAAAATGGCTGTTTTATAACTTTTAGAATGTCCTGGGGGCGTGTAATCTCTGTCACTGTGTATTCTTTCTCTGATTGGTAATCCCTGCGGACCACTCTCCTCCAGAGGAGTAGTAAAGTCACTAGTAGGTACTCTTAAGAAACACAGAAACAAGACCCGTCAGCTGTCCTTCCGTCCTCGCCGTCCAGGACGCCCGTCGCGACGCCCCGTAACTTGTCCACCCTGACCCTTGCTCGAGCCAGCCCGCGCCGCTGAGCCTGTAGTATTAAATTCGCCCCTAAATAATTCCGATGCAGCCTGTCCCTTGCTGCCCTCCCCCAGCGACGCCCTAAGCCGAGGTCCGTACCCCACAGGGGGTGCCCTTAGCGTGTAGTCGCTTAGTATATTAAGTTTTAAGCCCTGGCTGGAGGCCTTAATTTTTGAGGCATCCACAGGCAAGCCTGGTTAAGCAGACGACAACCCCATAGGTTGAACTGCGAGATGCCATTATCAAAAAAAAAAAAAGTAACTTTGTAACACACTAGCAGTAGCAATATATAGCTTTCACTTTGACAGTTCAACAATATTCATTGCGTTATTTACGTTGTTGAGCAGACAAAGTTTTCGAACCTATGAAGCAATGGATTAGCAATATCCTTCAAAATCATTTAGATTGTGATTGAAAATGAAGTGTTACACAATTAGGGTGCCGTTTGTTTTTTTTATTTTTTGCTATCAGGTTTTGCTGAAACAGGTATAATCCAGAATTTTGTTAAATAGGTATCATGTGGAAACTAATTATTATTTATTTATTTTATTATTTATGTACCTACACACAGTAAAATACATAAGGAAATGTTATAATTATAACTAATTATTATATTTAATTACACCAAACAAAACAAGTATCAGTTTCATAACTATCGAGTGGAGTCTGTTATTCACAGACACTGTAATAGTATACACAGCTGATATCCTCTATCTATGAATTTAGTATTTACTAGCTTCCACACGCGGCTGCGCCCGCGTGGTATATCGACGACGAGCGAGGTATCCTATGCCCTTCACCAGGGTTCAAAGTATTTCCATTACAAATTTCATCAAAATCGGTCCAGGCGTTTCGGAGAAGCTAGAACAAACAGACAGACAAAAATTTAAACAATTGCTTTCTTGTTCATCATCATCATTTCAGCCGAAAGACGTCCACTGCTGGACATAGGCCTCCCCCAAGCACCTCCACTTCGACCGATTTTGTGCTTCTCGCATCCAACGAGTTCCTGCGGCCTTCACAAGGTCATCGGTCCACGTTATGGGAGGCTTTTTTGTTATAAGTACCGCATATACTTTGATATTATATGCACTTCATATGCGTTTAGTAAAAAGCTGTTATTTCGAAATTACAAAAATACACTTTAATTTTATTTATTTGTATGTATAATGTATATGTATAGTTGTACCGATTTGCCCTTAACAATGAGCCTAACGATATCCATCCGACCAGCTATCAGCTACAATACCACTCTGGTTCACACGTAGTGTGTACAATACAATAAATTGATATCAATTATTATGCCATTGTTGTTAATACAAACGTGACTGGCTTATCGCAATGTCATAGGTCGACGCTCCTTAGAACTCCTCAGTAGCGATTTGACGCCGAACAGTGGCGAACGTGTGGTAAAATGTGGCATTTAATATTAACGTTACTATTTGTTTACGCAAAATGTGACGACAGTTATAGTTTAAGACGAAGCCAGTTAATCGAACTTGAATTACGATCGTCTCTTGGAGGCAATCTGACGCTCACTGATAAAGAAAATGTCGTGAACAATTGTTTAATGCAGCATAAGTTCAACGAGATTGACTATGGATTTAGCCACCCCGAGCAGTACAATCTGTCGCATCACTTCTTCTCTTTCAAGAACCAGATTCAAAAGTCCAAGGTTTACAAGATCATCAAGAGCATGCCCAAAGGAGCCATACTTCATATCCATGACATGGCAATCATCGGGCCTGATTATCTGCTGAACATCACCTATATGGACCATCTTTATGTATGTTTTGGGACACCTGTTCACTTCAGGTTCTCTAACAACGTTCCTAACCTTACGTGTGAAGTCCCATGGCAACTCATGAGCGAAGCTAGGGCTGCTGCTCCTAATGTTACACAATTCGATGCAGATCTACGGAAACATTTCACCCTGGTGTGTGATAAACCTGACGTGGTTTACCCTAGCATCAAAGAAACATGGACAAAATTTGTGCAATATTTCTACACAGTCAACTCTTTACTGACTTACAGACCAAATTGGGAACAGTACTTCTACGACGCCCTCACATTCTTCAGAGATGACAACGTTATGTATGTGGAAGTCAGGAGCGTATTGCCGAACCTTTATGAGTTAGACGGCACGGTGTATGATAAGCTGATAACGGCAAAAGCTTACAGGAAAACCATAAACAGGTTCATGAAAAATCACCCGGATTTTGTAGGTGCCAAACTTATATTTGCTCCGTCGAGGAAGGTGGACAGAGATATGCTGGACAAATACATACGAACAGCGAGACAGATTAAGAGAGATATGCCCGAACTCTTCGCAGGATTCGATTTAGTCGGCCAAGAAGATTCAGGGAATCCATTAATAGAATTCGTGCCGCAGTTACTTGAAGCCAAGGACCTTAATTTCTTTTTCCACGCTGGTGAAACAAATTGGTTTGGGACACTGACCGATGAGAACTTGGTAGATGCTGTGTTGTTGGGAGCTAAACGAATCGGTCATGCGTACGCGCTTGCAAAGCACCCAGCGCTTATACAAGAAGTGATTAAGAAGGATATGGGTTTAGAAGTGAATGTGTTATCTAATACTGTATTGTCTTTAGTCAGGGATGTACGGAATCATCCTTTGAACATTTTCTTAAGTTTGAATTTGCCTGTTGTTTTGTCAAGTGACGACCCTGGTGCTTGGGAGGCTGATCCATTGTCGGATGACTTTTATGTGGCTTTTGTGGCCGTTGCAAGTAGGGTTTCAGATATAAGGATGTTAAAAACTCTAGCTCTTAATTCTTTAAAATACAGTGCTTTGGAACCAGAGAATAAAGCGCGGGCGATCCGTGAGTTTCATAGGCAGTGGAATCATTTTATTGATAATTTTGATTGTAACTCATATTAGTTTTAAGCGCATGGTTTCTCATTTGTAATTATATTTTTTTTTTAACTTCTAGTGACACACAATCTGAATATCATTTTGAAGGATATTGCTAAACCATTGCTTCATGTGTTCGAAAAATTATTCCGCTCAAAAATGTAAATAACGCAAGGAATGTTGTTGAAATATTAGTGTGTTACGTAATTAACCCGCGACGGTCCTGCTTCGGAAGAGTGCAATGGCAACATGATAAAACATGGAAATTACTGTGCTATTTCTAAGTTAAACATAATTATATGAATCTTACACATGAACCTTCCGAAATAAAAATTCTAAAAGATGTTGAAATTCGCATCAAAATCCAATGCGTAGTCTTAAAAGACCTAAGTGGAGACACAGACAAAGACGAAAAGCGAGTTTGTATTATATGTACTATGTAGGTATTAAATGTACAGTGGAAAAAATAATTAATTATAACTACTTAAGGATATAAGGATATATAATTAATTTATTTTTCAGACAAGGTCCATTCCATTATTACATTAGAAACATAAAATAGATATAAAAATCACACATACACAATAAAATAATACTCAGACATTTAAATCAAATAAAATTAAAATACACACACATTATGTCATTCAAAACCAAATAAAATTTAAGCCTACTACAAAGCGGTTTTATTTTATCACTTCTAAAGCATCATCAACTAGCTTTTATAAGTTTCCTACTGCCTCTAGTGCCTCATGTAAAAATTTCGCTTAAAAACTTTAAGTGAACTTGAAGTGAACTGTCAATAGTGTCAATCCCTAGCATCGTGGTAAAGAGGTATGAGGAATAGGGTGTAAAGTTCACTCATCCTCTATAAAAAAGGGAGGATCCTCCGACCAGACGGGTGTTGTGTCTGACTGGCAACTGCCCCAATGATTCATGTCGGGCCGTTGTATCTATGCTGGTTGTGCGGTAAACTCTGCTTGCGAGATGCAGGATTTTGCGTGACGTTGTAAATACCGCCACAGTGGAATAACAGCTCGCTTTAAGTTCGCTTCATTTAAGTTTTCACGGTGAGGTTCTTACAGAATCGATCGGCTGTTATCTTACCTGACGCTAGTGAATCTAGGGATTCACACTGACTTCACCGTCACGGTGAGAATTTTACAGAATAGACCAGGTCACTCCCATAGGTAACCCACGGATATCTATGAGGTAACCAATCTATACTAATATTATAAAGAGGTAGTTTGTAATTTGTAAGTTTGTATGTAGGGGGTTATCTCTGGAACTACCAGTCGGATTTGAAAAATTGTTTTTACATTTGATAGCCCAATTCTTGAGGAATGCTATAGGCTATTTAACATCACGCTATGTCTCTTAGGAGCCGAGCGAAAAGAATAAAAAGTCAGAAAGAACGCTAAGCGAAAGCGAAGTGATAGCGCGGGTAGGTGATGCGATGCGACGGGGATGGTCGGGGGAACAAGAAATTTCACGCGAACGAAGTCGCGGGCAGAGGCTAGTAATAAATAGTTTAGCATACCTACTTATGAAATCAATTAATTTTTATTTAGGAGTAATCCTGAAACAAAAATGATTTGATTTGTAAACCCTGTGATATACTATTAAATGTAGCGCCTCAAGAGAGTCCCGCTCTATCGCCTAGTGTGGCGACTAAACGTTCCTTTTGAGTTGTGTCATCATCATCATTTCAGCCGAAAGACGTCCACTGCTGGACATAGGCCTTTCCCAAGCACCTCCACTTCGACCGGTTCTGTGCTTCTTGTATCCAACGGGTTCCTAGCTGCGGCCTTCACAAGGTCGTCGGTCCACCTTGTGGGAGGCCTTCCAGCGCTACGTCTTCCGGTACGCGGTCGCCTCTCCAGAATCTTTCGGCCCCATCAGCCATCTGCTCTGCGAGCAATGTGCCCTGCCTACTGCCACTTAAGTTTGGCAATTCGTCGGGCTATGTCGGTTACTTTAGTTCTCCTGCGGATCTCTTCATTTCTGATTAGATCACGCAGGGAAATTCCAAGCATAGCCCTCTCCATTGCCCTTTAGGTGACTTTTAGCCTTCTAATAAGGTCTATTGTGAGTGACCACTGGCAGCACGCACTGGTCAAAGACTTTCATCTTGAGACATTGCATTTTGTGGGATGAGAAGATATTGCGTAGCTTCCCGAACGCTGCCCAGTCAAGTTGTTGTGTACTTACTGATAATTCGGTGGTTTTTTGCAGGCCCATTCAGCAATAAAAGAAAACCCTAAGCCGTTCAATAGTGATAGTGATCCTAGTGAACACACAGTATTATAGAATTTACACCAGATTACAAATAAATTATTACAAAATATTCAATATTACATTATATTACAACAAAGCAATAGATAAGTATTACATTAGCTGGAATATTATTTGCCATAGATGAAGCAATAGTTTACCTTGTATAATTATGGCCTTCAATATTCCATTGTCAGATCTATTATTCGGTTCATAAAGGAGTGCTGCGACTGTTTGCTTTCGGAAAACATATTATCTACTGATCGTTTTAATATTTTATTTGGGAACCTACCAACCAATCTTTTGTCAATTTTCGTTTTGGGTCAGACCATCCGTGGCCAAACCGGTAATTTTGGTATTAAATTAATAATGTATTTTTTAAATAAAGATTTCTTTTTTCTTTAAAATTAATCTGAATATTTGATCACTTACTCCATATTTTTTTACTACGTCATATTTATTTCCTTTATTAAAGAAAGCCCCCTCCGTTCGTGCATATTTTCTATACTTACCAAATAGACGATGAAACCATATTTACTGTTTTTTTCTACCAAAAACAGAAAAAAATATAAGTACCTATAAGGTTTTTACATAGCTTAATAAAACATTATTTGACGTAAGTCAAGACGATTGTAATTTGAAACAGTTTTTTTTTTTGGTTTGACGATAGTTAGCGCCATTTTTGACGTACACGCGAGCGTCATATGGACGTGAAACAACCCGCCCAAAGGCGTCAAATACTGGTAAAATGTCAGATTTTCATGACAGACTCTATGACGGAACCGCTTTTCTAAAAAACCATTGCATATGGGACCGTGCGTTTTAAATAACTAAGAGTGTGCTGAATGGCCCTAAATCTTAAAATTAACTTAATTAAGACTGGCCAGTAACATAATAATACAATTAGGTACTCGTATTATGACGTCATCACAGCAGTAATTTTTCCTTTTAGTCAAGCGTTTATAGCGATAGCGTGTGCGAGTGTTTAAAACAATGAACAATTATATCAACAATTTACCAACAACTACGCTTGTATAATTATTCATTGTTATGAAGTTACTTTTAGTATAGTTCACCGCGACTTCGTCCGCGTGAAGTTTCACCCTCTCCCCATTCATCCCCTTAGGGGTGGAATTTCGTAAAATCCTTTCTTAGTGGATACCTACTCTTCACAAAGAACACACCCTCCAAATTTCATGTCTCTAGGACCGCCGCGCGGCGGTTTAGGCTGTGCGTTGATATATCAGTCAGTCAGGACTTAGAATTTTATACATACCTACAGACGTTAAGGAACCGAAATGACCTAGAACCAAAAATTCGAAGACATGTGACATTTACCAAACCACACTGTGTCAGAAAGTTTTGAGTAACTATGAATGTCGATGGCGATATGAGTAGGGGAAGACCCCTACTCTAACTTCTTCTACTCCAGAGACGATGGATGGACTGTGTGAATGATGATATATGGTTAGAAAGGGGGTGACTACCGGAATCGAGATGACGACTAATAGAGAAGTATAAAAGAAAAAAAACAGTGGCACTCCGGGAGTGTCGACAGAAGTGAAAACAAAACACAAACAGAATACTTTGCCATCACTCACTGACATATCGGATATACATTAAAACCGAGTACATCCCGACGACATCCGAACACATCCGAAGCGGTGTCGGTTACGGTAACAGTGGCGCGAATTCAATGGTTTTTTCCTATCTCAAAAAATGCCCAACGTGCCAAAGAAATTTTCACTTCAATAACATGTTGCGCTGATCACAAATACATTGGGTTATGGTCAGGAGAATAATGATTAGTGACAGTTGAGCTCTTAAAGAAAAGTCAGCAATTAATTAAGGCGGTACCCCGACCAAATAACCTTGAGCATTACGACAGAGACAGAGAGCGACACGACTTACTCGTACGAAAGGGGTGCAGTGCACCCTGCGCACGCCCCTTTATCATAGAACTCGCACGATTTATGAAATTATTTTAATAAAAAAAAGAATAGCGAAATTTTAAATAAATTAAAACATGGATTATTTAGATTTTTAAATTATCTATCCATTGGTGAAATCCTCAAATTAATAGAACGTCAAATTTAGCAAAAGATGCATGCAATCAATAATTTTAGTCACTTTTTTAAAAGGAAGCTCGCTCCATCGTCGACTTTGTCTCTGTCACCTTTGACCTAGGCTAGAGTCAAGAGCAAGCCCATTTCAAATAAAAAAAAAAAAGGATATTTTAAATGTATTAGTAACATATAAAAACAAATAATAACGTGTAATGTAATGATAGGATATTGAACACAAATAATGTGCTTTCAGATGTAGTTTATTTCTCATAAATATTGAGTTAATAGCCTCTGAATAACGAAGAAAAACGCGGTTTTGGTCGGGGTACCGCCTTAAGCACACTGACGATGATCCATCAAAGAAAATATCGTAAGAGGTAGCTACGTGATTGATGCTTGTTCCTTCTTTGTTACAGAAGAGCCAGAAGAGCCTTTGTCCCGCAGAAGAACAATGGCTGATAAACATACCTACCTAATTAATGAATATGTATGTGTCATAGTTGAAACGCCCACAAAACAAAACACATTTCATTGAACCGTAAATTAAAACAATAACAGTGATTAATATTTTGACAAATGAGTCATTACAGATAGGTATTGTATTTTAATATTGTTTTGTAGCTATATTGTCAATGACGAATTGATGACTTTACTGAAACAATGAATAGCTCAATCATTTTCAAGTAGATCCTCACATATTGTTGACTAGACTTTGTTGGTATTTAAAAAGCAATGAATCTTCTACTCATTGGCGTAACAGGGATTTTGTCTAGGGGAGGCAGACATCCAGCTGAACTAACCACAGTCATCTAATGACAGATCATAAATTACACCTCGTAATAAATAATCTCACCAAAAACATTTCATGTAAAGTAGGTTGCCAAGGCTTAAATAACGCTTTCACTGTTAAAAAGTTAGATAAGTATGCAGGATCGTCGGATATACAGGGTCCCATTAAAATAGGTGGACAAAATTTAACACAGCGCTCAGTACGTCTAACCAAAGATATAGACAAGATATAGATATAGACAAAAAAAAAAAATTAAAGTGATTTTACTTTGACATAAAATAATAAATTTCCGGCACATGTATTTTCTTCAGCTGATTATTTTTCTTGTAAAGTATCTAATGCGTTTTTCTTATACATTTTTTTACCATCGTCCTTATTTTGGTGCTCTAAATGATTTCTAAAAGTTTGTCCATCTATTTTAATAGGACCTTATAGTTGCAAGTTTAGTAAGAAACCGATGGATGTTGTCGACTGAAATTTAATTTGATAAATGAGCTGTTTGTTTTCTATTAACAAAATTAAGTTTTATTCGAGAACATCCATCGGTGTCTTACTAAACTTCAATTATATCCGACGATCCTGCATACTTATCTCGTTTGGAAAATCATCCCCTAAGCTAAAGCTCCCTGAGAAATTGCAAATGTTGCATAGTAAGTAGGTATGTACATTAGTATGGTAGGTAGGTATACTTTTTTTTACCTAAGTACTGTAAGCATGACCCTTCACCCTTCTGCGCTCAAACATGCATAAAGGTAGGTACCTAATCTGCATATGCGACTTATTCGCCAAAAATGTAAACAAATATGAGTTTATGGAAAAATAACTTTAAATCCTACACAGTAAAGTTCAGTTTACGCTACAACTTCTTTGAATAGACTTTATATCTATGCCTAATACCTATTTCCTTTTTACTTTCAAGATTTCCATATCAAAAAGAGGTAGGTATAGATACCTAGATAGATGAAAACGGAAGGCACTTTCATCTAGAGAAGCTCTTTAGTTTTTCTCCAAGTAAAAAACACGTTAAAATCACAGTTCGAAAACGCTATCTTAATCCAAAATAGACTTTATTTCCTCTAAATAAAGATGATTCTAAATTAAAAGGATAGTAAAATGTATTTGTTGTGGTTTTCGCAACAAACTTGGAGTGACACCCTCAAAAGGAGGGTACTCACGCCTAACGAACTCATTGTCTGTTTCAACTAGCTCTTCGTACATTCTGCTCGCCTGGTACATAGATATGTAAATAGTGAGACACTTGTAAATGTAATCTTGTGTTTTTTTAACCGACTAGGTACTAACTGGCAGTATGGCCAGAAAATCTCTTAATATAATGGCAACTTAATATAATATCTCTAGGAAGATTTTTTTATCACCATCCAAGTTTTTACAGGTTGTTCTACCTATGAATATGAACAACTTTCACTATGGGACCAACTCTGAAATCACGAAAAAGAAATCAGCTGTTTAATTTATCTATAATATGTATGTATTTAGAAATATATAAGTATGTTTATCAGTTGTCTAGTACCCATAACACAAGCTCTGCTTAGCTTGGGACTAGATGGCGTTGTGTGATAGTTGTGGAATATTATTATTATTATTATATTATTAATCCCTCGATGACAAACTGCCTTAATTTTTTCGTAACCGTGCTTACTCTACGCGAGATACTTACGGCTAAACGATAGGCCTTTTTCCAAGTCGATAAGTCAACCGTAAAATTAATATTGTATAATGCTGTATTTTGATTAAGAAATTAGCTGAATTAAACATGGTACAGACGCCAGCACATCAAGCTACTACAATCTGTCAAAGAAGAAGGGTCACGTCCCATAGAAAATTTACCCAGGCCCGACACAAAAGGAACGCATCTCAGTTATTTTGTTATATTAAATATAACAGAAATAAATTAACACTATTCTGAATATCAGTGGCTATCACCCATATATTGCCTTTTGATTTTGGTAAGGCAAAATATTTTAAAATATTTTTTTTAACGAATAGCAATTAAATCCATTTAAAATGACGCCAATTTAGATAAAAATACAAAAATAGACAGCTGGAGGCTTAATTTATTGAGGCATCCACAGGCAAGCCCGGTTAAGCAGACGATAACCTCAAAGTTAAACTGCGAGATGTCATTAAAAAAATATAAAATAAAATTGGCTTTCTGTGTTGAGATCTGTGCGTTTTTTAACCGACTTCAAAAAAGGAGGTTCTGTATTCGACCCGTATGTATGTATGTATGTCTGCGATTTTCTCAAAAACAAATGAATCAATTTTGAAATTATTTCACTAAAGGTTTAAGTATATAATGCATTAGGTAATTATTCTTATGTACGGAGTTATATGCATAAATTTACCTACTGCATCTCCGGCATTTCTATGAGAATTTGGACGATTTTTCTAGTCAGTGTCTTCAATTCTTCAATGCACTAGTGTCAATTGGATTTGTGTGGGGTAGGTACAACTAAAAAGTAAAAAATGAAAACTTTTTTACAAAAAAACAACCAACTTGAAAAAAAAAACACGACAAAGTGATACATAACTTTAATTTCGGAAGTCGGTGTCTAAAAACGAAAATGCGGAACCAACGACACCGACTTCCGAAATTAAAGTTATTTATCACTTTGTAGTGTTTTTTTTTGAAGTCGGTTGTTTTTTTCGAAATTGTTGTATCGTCATTGAATTACCTACATACAATTACGAATTTTGTAGGTAAATAGGTATTAAAAGAAAATTGTATATCGCCTGAACAAAAACACAAGGCAAAATTTTGGTGTTAGCCATTGATTTGGAATATAAAAAATATATATTTTAGCTATATTTAAAATAACAAATAAATTGAGATATGTCTCTTTCGTGTCGGGTCTGGGTCACAAATGACCGTTCTTCTTTCTTTAATAGATTTTCAAGTTTATCACTAAAGCCTAAGGTTCAATGTTGATTGGGAAAATTTGACAGTTTCGGGTAGCTTGATGTGGTGGCGCATGTACATGGTGGTTTGTGAAACGAAAATCATCTTGTTAGACAGAATTAAACACTTGTTAAATGATTGCCGGTTGATATTTCTGCGAAACAAAACAATTGCAGCAGATAATTATTTATTTATTTATTTAATACTTCAAGCACATAAATGTACAGAGGCGGACTTAATGCCATAGGCATTTTCTTGTAAAGATGGTCACCCATCCACGGACCGACCCTGGCAACTGTAGCTTAACCTGATCGATCAACCCGTGCGGCTGTTATTACTTAGCCACGGGCCCCTCAAGTAAGATACCAATATGATATAGGTAGATTATAATTATGTCCCAAATACCACTTTTCCCGACCTGGGAAACGAACCCAGAGCCGTGTGCTCAGAAGTAAGCACTATTGCGACCACTGCCCCAACGCGGCAGCTTCAATGCTCGAAATTCGACATAGGTAACTAGTTAGAGTAGGCTTGCAGAAAAAATATCGATGTATCGATAATCTACATATATTTTTAGGTGATATTTATTATTTCGATATATTTAGGTACTAGCTTCAGCCCGCGACTTCGTTCGCGTGAAACTTCTTGTTTCCCCCGAGCCACCCCGTCGTATTGCATCACCCGCCCGCGCTATCACTTAACGTTCTTTTTAACTTTTTTTTTTTTTGCTCGGCTCCTAAGGGTCATAGCGTGATGTTAAATAGCCTATAGCCTTCCTCAAGAATTGGGCTATCAAATGCAAGAAGAATTTTTTAAATCCGACTGGTAGTTCCAGAGATTACCCCCTACATACAAACTTACAAACAAACTTACAAACTTTACCTCTTTATAATATTAGTATAGATACAATATATAAAATATCAAGTATCGAAAAAGTAACTATCAAAAACGATGTATTTTTCATGTTTTATTAGTGTTCCTAAATCATTGTATGGTATTTATTTGTTTGTGGTATTTAATTATTGTATACAAAACTAAACCAATTGAACCTCGTAAAGAATTTTTTTTTTTGAAAATTTCAAAACTTCACCGATACATCGATATTTTTTTTCGATATAACGAAATCAATATTCATATTTTTTTTTTAATATAGATACGATATAATATATCGATATTTTTGGCACTTCTTGCATCCCTAACCTATAGGAAAACCTTTACCATGTAAACTTGATACCTATAACGGTACCTACACCGGCTACACCCCATCGAAAGGCTCTCAATCCTTGTACGTAGTGATTGCACTTGGCTATTGTTTCGTATCGACAATCGTAATTAACGATAGATATGCTACACATGCTGTAGGACCAGTCTGGATGTCTGTTACACCGTTATGTAACACTGCCTATCGATAGAGATAGAATTTAGAATAGATGTAGGAAGAGAGCATCAGTCACTTCGAATGATTCATGGATTTTTTAGGAAGCAGATCGTAACATAGTTGGAAAAAGGCTATGCAGATGAAAGTTTAAAACAAAAAACGAACTAGCAGGGGATCGAGGAAGGGGGTGGAGGGGGTGTTCAGGTGATCTGACCGGAATAACTCGATGATTTGTGAATGACTGACTGCAGTGGCGTGCATTGGTTTTCAGAATAGGTAGGCACTAGGCCAGGTCACTAATCTAATCAGAAAGAAACCGAGTATGCTTATGACCACACGACTGAAGTGAAACTTCAAACGTATTTGGCTATGAGAGGAAGAGAGAAAGAAAATGTGCTTGCGCACTGCTTTCTCTTGCTTATATTCCCCACTCAACTCCCGCTCGCCTCACCCGATCACACTTTTCGTAACGCTTACGTCACGCGTTCGCCAGCTTACTCCCCAAGTCAAGCGTGCGTAAAGAAGTTTCACTTCAAAAAGTGAGGTCAAAAGTGTGGTTATTTGAGTAGGCATGGAGGGTGATAAATTGCAAAGGTCGAACGTCATAGTATTACGCGTGAGACGTACGTATTTTTGATTTTGTCGTTTTAACTTGAACGAGTAAAGACCAATGACAATGTGCGAATAGTACGGGAGCCGAATAGGCCGTCCGGCGACTGCCTACTGCGGCGCGTTTGTATAAAGATTTTGTTTTTTGTTAGGTATGATAATTTAGTGAGTTTCTTCAATTGTGGGGCACACACTCTAAAATGTAACTGACAGGCTTATGTTGATATATCGAGGCAGGCACTGCTTATATGCCTATATGCAATGCACGCCACTGACAGTACAGTTTTGCAATGCACAACTTACTCTGGGGCATAGGCTATGCCCCATAACGCAGTCGTTGTAGGAGTTCCCCCAAAAGTAGGTATATCGAGGCGATTTCTATGTATATCTTGCTGACTGGCTAGCATATTTACCACCTATTTTTTGTTCTTGAGTGGAGACCGCGAATCAGCAAACGTAAGGTGGGACGCCCTCAGGCTAGGTGGCGTGACGATCTTCGCAGGATGGCTGGTAGCAGCTGGATGAGAGTTGTCGAAAATCGAGTTGAATGGCGTGCAATAGGAGAGGCCTATACCTAGCAGTGGACTGCTATAGGCTGATGATGATGATGATGAGCTATTCTCACAATTTAGCTCAGTTTAAAATATGAGCAATCTCGTCGTTCGGTGTAAGAGACATCCAATCGGTTACGGCAGAATATCCGCGCTCCGAGAGCAGTTGAAGTCTCTCAATTGTCACTTTGCCTGTAAAAATACACAACAAAATATCCCCTCTTGAATTTCTAGGACTTATGCTATGTATCACACTAATATTATAACGGCGAAAGTTTGTGAGTGTAGTAGGTATTTATAATTATGTTTGTTACTTTTTCACGCACAAACGGCTGAACGGATTTGGATGAAATTTGGAACACATATAGTTTATAACCAGGATTAATACATAGGATACTTTTAAACCCGATATTCCCACGGGAATGACACTTTTGCGGGTGAAACCGCGGGTCGCAGATAGTTGTTTATAAGATTAAAGACTACGTTGAGAGCAAGTTAGTTTGCCAATAATTCCTTCTGCACATGTGGCTTCCCTGGCACCTCACTAACGGCATAACTACGTAAATGTCAATTAACTGCTCCCAAATTACGATGTTTATTTTTATTTATTTTTACATACCTACTTCTTTGACATAATCTTTTTATAATTTGAGAAGACAATTTTATTCTAATTTCAAGTCTTTATTAGTGGTTTTAATGGCAATCATAATAATATCACTTGGTTTTAATGTTTTTATATTTTATTTTTATTTATCTTTTTGATAGATTATGTTATATTTTGTAAATGTGAGGACTTTGTAGGCCTTGTATACTAGATCTGTAGACCATTTTTTTATTTTATTAAGTACCTACCTGGTTCTTGTTGCCAGGCCTACGCTGTCCTCCCATCCCTACTGTACCTAATTTGAAAACATTGTAAAAGCCAATTATTTTTAAAAGAGTAACCGTGGAGTTTCTTGCGGACTCTTCTCCATAGGAAACAACCAATTGAAACCGTGTACCTACCTACCTTCTGACGTTTCATAAGTGCCCATGCAGGTTTATGTGAAACAAAATATTTTGATTGTTACGTTGTTTGTTCTATTTTCAGCTCTATTGCTTTTGTGATCGAGTTCACGATTGTTTAGCTTGTTTGCGAATTATGATGTGCAATGGTTCTATGCGTAGGAAACGGATATAATGTTGTTGTTATGAAACTAAACCAATGCGATCTTATTACAAAACAAGGTTTTCCTTTCGACTTGGTTTATTTCAAACCATCGAGCCAGTTTTAACTTAACCTAACTGCTAAACAAAACTTACAATTTAGTCCGATACCTACTAATAAAGTTGAAAAATGACTCTAAGGTTTCCACCTGGGTCTGAAGATAAACCTTGTTTTGTAAGAAGACGATTGCTGTTTCAGAGTATGAGGGGCCCGTGGCTAAATAATAACAGCCGCACAGGCCGATCGATCAGATTAAGCTACGCTTGCCGTGGTTGGTCTGTGGATGGGTGACCATCCTTACTTACCGAGACCCCTCCGTGCCTCGGAAAGCACGTTAAGCCTTTGGTGCCGGCTGTCATTCGTGGATCTTTGACAGTCGTTACGGGTAGTCAGAAGCTCGAAAGTCTGACAACCAGTCTTACCATGAGGTATCGTATTACCCAGTAACTGGGTTGTGTAGGTCAGATAGGCAGTCTCTTCATGTAAAATACTGGTATTCAGCTGCATCCGGTTAGACTGGAAGCCGACCCCAACATAGCTGGGAAAAGGCTAGGCAGATGATGCTGTTTCAGAGTATATGGAGTTTCTTGCCCGTTCTTCTCCATAGAGATCTACGCTTTGGAATGGGCAACTAGCTTCAACTTTCTGACTAACTGACCGACTATTTAATTTTGACAATTCAAAAGTGCCTGTACATGGTTTAATTGAAATAAATGCTTTGAGTTTGAATAGCATAATTTATTGGTTCTATGAAGACCCTGCCTACCTAATTTTATTTTAGTGTACTTTTCCAGGACTGCACCCTAATTACGTAACACACTATCAATTACAATCTGAATCATTTTGAAGGATATTACTGATCCATTGCTTCATACGTTCGAAAAATTTGTCTGCTCAACAACGTACCTAAATAACGCAATAAACGATGAACTGTCAAAATGAAACCCATTGCTACTGATAGTGTGTTACCCAATTACCCCTTAGTGCCGTTAAAAAATCAAAGATTCAAATAATAAAGAAAATTAATTTAATTTAGCTTTTAATGCCGATGACACATCAAAACATACAAAACGACATTTTTAAATATTGTCGCAATTACGGCCAATTTCTCGAACGAAAATCATCGCAAAATTAATTCACTTTTCACATTTCACTACGTCACTCGCAGTAGTTTTAGCGCAGTGGTCACATTTTTATGGTTTCGTTGGCGAGTCATTAAGGCTCCGTTTTCCGTCCGCTGTCACAGGACAGTATATTTGAAACCGTAATAGGTAGACACTTGAAATTTTTACAGTTGTTTTTTATTAGAAAAATATTGTAATGTGATACGGAACCCTTCGCGTGCTAGTCCGACTCGCACTTAGCCGCTTTTTTGCGGTAATTTTCGTTCGAGAAACTGGCTCTTAGTCTAAGAGCCAGTTCCTAATAGTCTAAAACTCCTAGAGTATTACACTAAAATGCGATAAAATAACTAAGTATAACTAGCCTTATAGAACTAAGTATGACATAAAAATACTAATTTAAAGATATTAAACCTGACAATATGCTGTAAAAATCATAACATTATGTATCTGACAGCGATATAATAAATATCATAATTTGTAAGACAGTACAGACGCCAGCTGCACATCAAGCTAGGTACTACAATCTGTCAAATTTCTTTAATAGATTTTCAACTTTATCGCTAAAGCATAAAGCTCAAAGTTGATTGGGAAAATTTGACAGTTTCGGTAGCTTGATGTGCTGGCGGCATGTCCTAGAACCAAAAATTCCAAGAGTTGGGAAACCTACCAACCCACACCCTAATCGCGTAACACACAATCAATCGGAATCTGAATCATCTTGAAGCAAATTGCTAATCCATTGCTTCATAAGTTCGAAAAATTAACTCAACACGTCGTATGAATGTTGTTGAACTGTCAAAATGAAACCGATTCCGATTGATAATGTGTTACGCAATTGCCCCGCTGCACTGGACCCGCGTGGTGGATTATGGCTTTCGGCTGAAATGATGGTGATGAGTTGAACTACAAAATTCAGCATAATAAGTATAATAAACATTTAATATAAATATTCTAACGTCATTTCGATATCAGCGTAGGCATATGCTTGTTTACGATGAATACAAAGTTACAGTACCCGGCGATAAATATTGCACATCGATCTTTGGAAAGAGACAATCGGCTAATTTCGGCTTCATAGAGCGTTATCTCTGTCGCACGAAATACAAACAGTCCGGTATCTATTAGGAGCTGTTAAAACAATTATGATTTGCTTCTTTTGATAATTCTTTTTATTCTTTGTATACACCAATTTTTCTATAAATGATTGCTTTAGGTTGGGGTAAAATAAAAAGGTTCCCCTATTTTTCCTAAAGATGCCATAGTACAACTTTAAATTATTTAAATTTGGGGGTGTTAACAACTCTAGATATATATTTTGAACTGGACGCGACCGCACTCTATCGCACTTGAACAACGACTGACAAAACGTCAGTTAACGTCACATAGGTAGTGTGCGACAGAGATAACGCACTACGAAGCCGAAATTAGCCGATTGTTTCTTTCCAAAGGTCGATGTGCAATATTTATCGCCGGGTACTGTATGTAGGTACCTAATCTTTTCTGCATTTATTTTAGTCGGGAAGTTACCGCGTTTTGTGTTACAATACTAATAACGCGGTAACTTCCCTACTGAGTCAGGAACGTAGTTTTTATAAAGGCTCCCGCAGACTGGCGCGACGCGACTAGTAGAAAAAATTCTATGAAAACTTCATGGCAATTATTGTTCTACCACAATCTCGTCGTAACGTCGCGTCGCGCCTGTCTGCGCCGCCTTAATATATTCTGCAGACTGAATAATGAAGACAAGTAAATATAGTTTGTTATGATGCATATGTCGCAGCCAACTGGTTTAATTAACCGTTTAGTTAACCGCCTCGCCTTATAACTAAACGGCGGCCGTCCAACTAACGGCCTGAATGATATTCCATTACAGTTTAGGTTGGAAGTCTGTAACCAATCACGCGCGAGCCGAATTGTTCGCAGTAACTAAGCCAGGGCACCCCGACCAAACGGGTTAGGTTAGGTTGGAACTGTGATCAACCGCGTGCGAGCCGAGAGAGCGAAGCGAGGGGAAAACTACTTCCAAAGGCCAGGCGGTTAACTAAACGGCTAATTTAACCAGTTGGCTACGACATATACATCCTGTACCTACCACTTTTAATCAAGAACTCGCACAGTTTCAACATAATTGGTCAAAACAAACGATAATATTCTGTTCTTTTGCATTTTATTGTACTCAGGGTCGTAGCTACCGCCGTATCTGCCGTATCAATTATACGGGGCCCCCGGGCCACGGGGGCTCCCAACGTGCGTAAGCAAAAATAAATAAAAACTTCCCAAATTTTAATGACAAAAGTCAAAAAAAGCAAATCAGCTATGAAAAAAAGTCAAGGAGAGTGTGCTTATATTTAATTTAAATTGTTTGTAAAAATTTTGGAAAAAGTGACAGATAATTTATTATGATGAATAAATATTTATTTTAATTTTATGCAAACATTTTTTTTCTTTAGTGAGAAATTTTTACCCTTCCTAAGGGCCCCTAAACAAATTTTTATACGGGGCCCCGCCAAGGCACGCTACGCCACTGATTGTACTGTGCAACGGGCTGATGTCCGCAACTCCACGTCCAAGCGCGTATTTCGCGTACGGTTCTTATAAATTAATCAACATTTTTGTTCTTTTCGAATCATGGTTGTAAATCCTGTTTTAGGCTTCCGTACCCAAATGTTGCCAACAGACGGACACCGGATGCTTAGTAATAAGGTCCTTAATACTAAGCCTCCGCTGTACGTCCGTCAGTCTGTCTGTCTGTCAGCGGGCTGTATCTCATGAACCATAAAAGGTACAGTTGAAACTGTCACATTGTGTCTAATTGCCGCTATAACAACAAATAATAAAAATAAAATAGAGTAACAAATTAAATTAAAGGGGGTCCATACAAGAAACGTATTTTTTCGCCATTTTTGGCTTTGTGGTACGGAAACTTTCGCGTGAGAGTCCGACTCGCATTTCGCCGCTTTTATTTATAGTCGTACGCTACCATCTTGTCTTTTCAATAGGTACATTTCACAAAACAATTGCACAAATGTTACCAACAGTGGTATCACAAATGGTATCAACGTCATTCGAGCGCCAAAAGATCTTAGGAGCAGTGTAGGTTATCATGAAGCAATGGATTTTGCCAATTTATAGAGGACTAGCAGCGCCCCGCGGTTTCACCCGAATAAGTGTCGATCCCGTGGGAATATCGGAATAACTACTATCCTATGTCCTTTCCCGGGACTCGGAACTATCTCTATACAAATTTCATCTAAATCGGTTCAGCGGCTTAAGCGTGAAGAGGTAACAGACAGACAGACACACTTTCGCATTTATAAAATTAGTATGGATACATTTAGGTAGGGGAGCCTTCAAAAGGATCTAAATATCACGATAGCCAGCTCTCAGTTCTTCAAGCCTCCGAAAAAAGTAACTGTCTTCATATTATTATTGTATAGAGGACATCTTGGAACATTTAGTAATAGAATATGACTAGTCTTCGCCAGCGGGCACCGCGTCTTCTAATCTCTTAATGTATTTCACTCTTAGTTCTGTTACAGCGTCACCTTTCAACTGGTCCTAGAAATAAAAAGTATTTTATTAATAATATTACATTTAATAATCATTTTTTTTTAATAAACAAAATGTTCGTACTAGATTTTGTTGAAATTATATTACAGTGCCATCTGTGTTTTTGCAGTGGTACTAAAGTTCTTCCAAGTTACGTTTGTTGTTGAGCGACATTTTTTATAAGTAATCACTAGATGGCGTTAATCGAAAGTTTTCTAGAGGATTCAGATTTTAGTGAATAACACAAAAATACTCGCAATTTTTTCCATTAGAAATTAAGATGAGAAATAACCTCAAGTACTCATAAAAAAGCAACTTATTCACAGACAGATAAGCTGGCCTTTGGAGACTGGCCACTTACCACATCTTGATTACACAAATTTTAGACAGAAAAAAAAAAAAACAATTTAAGTATACATATTAACTACCTGCACAAACCAGCATTGTACTTCCAGCTGCACCATCTGCAGGGCCCCCCTGATGGCTCCGGGTATTAGGGCACAGTACTTGAGCCCATTGTTGGGCATCTCAACCCATTCACTGAGGGCACACTGGTCCCAGACCAGGGAGAACTCATCTCCGGCACTGCTCCAGCTTGTTACTGTGGGTTGCATGTTGAGGTATAGTCTGAAAATGTTTATTATAACAGGTAAGCTTATATTTTTATTTTATTTTATACTAGCTGTGCCCTGCGGGTTCACCCGCATAAGTGTCGATCCTGTGGGAATATCAGGATAAAAACTAAAGTCCTTCCCCGGGACTCAAAACTATCTCTATACCAAATTTGATCTAAATTGGTTCAGCGGTTTAGGCGTGAAGTAACATACAGACAGACAGAGTTACTTTCGAATTTATAATATTTGTATGGATGCAGTTATTGTTGAGGAAGTAGTGATCTATGCTTTTGGTAGCGTGTGAAGAGTCTTTTATTGGATCATCTGGTTCTGTACAAAATGGTTGAGCTGGATGATGATGATCCACGCGTCATAGTGAATGGGCGCCAATGGTTGAGAATGGTCATTTCTTAAGTGCCAGGGCTTATTTTTAATCTTATAAGTATAATAAATTGTTTCATTTTATATTTTTTACATAGTTCTCACATATAGAAGCAACAAGAATAATAGTATCCAAGATTTTGTAATATTTTGATTTAAAAGAGTGTCCTTGGAGTTTCTTGCCCATTCTTCTCCATAGAGATCTACGTTTTGGATTGGGCAACTAGCTTCAACTTTCTGACCAACTCTTTGAAAATACAAAAGTGCCTGTACTTAAATGGTTTAATAGAAAATAAAAACACCTTTTTTATTAGATATCACTGATGCATGATGAAATAAAGTACAAGAAAATGAACAGCCAGCATTGTTTCTGATTACAAATCATAGGAATTTATTTTTAGATTGTTCAGGTGTTTTCAAATGAATATTTATATTTATTTGAGGACAGTTTTGAGTATGAATGTTAATGGCTATAAGAGTAGGGGAAGACCAAAGAAACAATGGATCGACTGTGTGACTGACGACATGGTTAGAAAGGGGGTGACTATCGAGATGATGACTAATAGAGAAGTATGGATGAAAAAGACATGTTGCGCCTATCCAAACTAATATTATAAATGCGAAAGTAACTGTCTGTCTGTCTGTCTTTTCTTCACGCCTAAACTACTGAACCGATTTCGATGAAATTTGGTATAGAGATAGTTTGAGTCCCGGGAAAGGACATAGGATAGTTTTTATCCCGATATTCCCACGGGATCGAAACTTACGCGGGTGAAACCGCGGGGCGCAGCTAGTCCTAAATAAATTAGGATAAGGGCAGGAGAATGATGCATGGCAGGCTGTCGAGATTTCGTACGTCAATTTGTTTAAGTAATAATTAAGAAGTTGCACATAATCTCACTTTTAGGAGGAACAAAAGCCAAAAAAACAGTTGGCAGAAAGTTGCCAGAATTAATAGTAATATTTTTCTCACGTAACATCACAAACTGTATGAATGTAACTAACCTGAAAGCCTGCTGAATCTTGTCAGCGGTTTCCCTCATCTCCAAACATCTCGTAGACGTAGTCCTGGCCAAGAAATCTTCGATCAGTCTGACGCCCATGTTGTAACCTATTCTTTCCAACTGCTTGTTCACATCCTCCGCATTCTCAGTCTCTTTCAGCATTTGAGACACCAGAGCGCCGTACGTGAGCGTAAGTAGCTCGGAATTCTACAAAAAGTAATACATTCAGTGAAACCATCGTAAAATCTGTGCGTAAGCATAATTTACACTTTTGGTAAATATGACAACTTACAACTTTCTTGGCGTCGAGTCTGGAAGTCTGTCTAGACATTTTGGATGATTTTTATTTGCAGAAATTGAAATTAGGACAATTATCAACAAGAAACTCCCCTTTGCCGTCTCGCAATTTATTTTACATATCACATCACAAAATCTACAAATTAATGTCACTGTCAAGCGCTGTCAACGTCAAGTGTCAAGTTGTCTGTGTGACGGTGTGACGTGTGTCTAATGTTATTTCGTTCGTTTATTATTGATTTTGGCTTTGGCATAATTTTAAATGGTTGCATGATTGTGATTGACGAAAATTTTAACTCGACCCTCTACAAAATTATAAGAATAGTAAAAAAAAATATTATAACTTATTCCTTATTAAAAAAAACAGTTCTAGCCATTCCTATTGAACTGAGCTGAACTCCGATTGCACTAATTTGGTCAGCTGATTCTTCGTCTCAGATGGAAGAGATTTTCTAAAGAAATCAGACCGTCCGGGGAGTGAAGTGGCCACATCATAGAGCAAAGTAATTTATGGGCCACATTCTGTATTTATCTTAGAGCATTTAACCTATGGAGATGGCAAGCAGCGAATCACCGAACAACTTTTTCTGCCACTTTCTGCGGGAGGCGAGGAAAACACATACAGCACACTACTTCAACTTGACAACTACACACAGATAGATGCTTCCTCTTGCTACAAACGCTCACGAAAAAATAATAGACACACAACAAAACACACACACATTGCTATTTGTGCGTATCTATGCAATTGTCCTATGGCAACAAACACAGAGTGCTAGTGATGTGGCACAAGCAAGGAGTGGTATTTCAGTGCATGAATGAATAAATAAAAAATTCTGATTTATTTTCTTGTACAAAAAATACGTAATATGATTAGTGACTGCGAAACTACATAGCACACGAGGTTGTTGACATGTGGAATGTGAGCTCGGCTATCATTGTGCCGATTGTCGTATCGGCCAATGGGCTTATGGCCCAAAGCCTCGACCAACATCTGTCGAGGCTCTCGTTAGGCGGTTGGATCAAGGGCCTGATACAGAAGGCAGTATTCCTTGATACGGCTCGTATTGTGAGGAGGTTCCTGTCTCTGGAGCCCTAACCACCGGTAGCTTGGACCCTGCTCCCGACACCGGCGGAATACTATTTTTTATATTTTTAAATGTTTTTTATACGTATTTTTTATATTTTAAGAAATATTAAAAAATGTAAATTAATAATTATGTACATAAATAAATATTACTTTCCTATCATTCTGCATTTAGCAATTCGGGATACATACTTGAGCCCCGTACTTCAATAAATACGTGTCAAAAAGTACATAGGAAAGGGTAGAATATAAATAATAAAATAATACTATCAATCAAATATACTTTTATTATTTTGTTATTAATAACACTTTTACACGTCCGTTTTTTGTTCTATTAGAACTACTACTAATTTGACACATATTTTTGGCATAATCAGTAACTTCCCACTATTGATATTTTATTAGATCTGGTTGTGGTCGGGTCAGGAACCGTGATCCCCAGCCCGACCACAATCGTACTCTTATTACCCAAAAAGTACAAGGCACAAATTCCTGGGATAAGTGGCACAATAAAACACAATTAAAATAACCATTTTGTGCCATAGTAAAATCTCCGTTCCATGCCGTGGTCGGGTCAAGAATCACAACACGGAACATAACTGGGTTGTATGTGTTGATTTGAAAATGGCAAATTTTCTCCTGGGCCAACAGTGGCTACACAAATCCCTGTTTCCTATGCTTATGAGACAGCCGAGCTAAAGCTGAGCACTGGACAAAAAGAGACTGGCCTTCCAGGGAAGCTTTGATTCTCGGTAAGCAAAATGTAATTAATGCTCCACTAGTATCCAGAGACCGAATTATATTGCCTCCTTTGCATATAAAACTGGGGTTGATAAAACAGTTCGTAAAAGCTCATAACAAAGATGGCGAATGTTTCAAATACATTGTAAAAGTGTTTCCAAAATTGAGTATGTAAACTTAAACTATGTGCATTTTCAAAGAAAAACCCTGTCACTTCGCAACTCCCAAAACTAGAGCTGCCACATAAAAACGGCATATATTTTTGAAATCAGCGTGGAAAAACTATTCAGAAAAAAATCTCATGTAACAGACATGCTGTTTTCCAGTGTTATTTTAGTTTTATAATAAGTATAATATATGATTCGCTCGGAGTTTGTTTGCTAAATAGAATAATTCTTTCTCTTGCAGATCATGCAATCTTTTTATATATTCAATTTTTATGTAGTCCTTCGATTCGTTTATGAAATATTCATAATCTGAAAATGTGTTTCTAATGAGTTTCAGCATGTAACAGGGATCGGCGAAAAATTAAAGCCTTTGACCTGAGGAAGGGTCCAAAAACAGGTCTGCAAATTATTCGGGTCTTGAAAACAACATCCCAACTCTTCTGCCATGGCGAGATTAGCTTTTACACCGTCACATGTCAATGATTTGATTTCAACCCCAGTTTCGTGGACAAGTGACAAAGCTTCTGAGACTAGACGTGACTTTTGTGCGGCTGTAGTGCCTTTTACCAAAAAATATCCAATAGGCACTCTAAATATTTTATTTATACCCACAAGTAAAAAAACAAGAGCGTCGGTTGCTTTGTCGGAGCTGTCAGAAATCGACTCAATCCATGGTTAACATAGCCAAAATATCTTTTTGTTCGAGGATCCCACTCTGGATAAAGCTTGATTTTCATCTCGTCAAAAACAAGAGCGCAGTAAATTTTGTTCTTTTCCTGTTCAGCTCTAAGTTTTAAGGCAATCGATGGTGCTATACCACTTAGATGAAGTCCTTGGATGAGGAAGACAAGTCTGAAATACCTTGCGTACGTACTTATATGCCTTTGCTGAGTAGTAATGCAGAGTAAGTGCAAAAGATCTCAACTCTGATGAATATTTCGTCCTAGGGAGCTTATCACTTTTTTTCATCTGTCGTTTAGTTCCTTCTCCGTAACACCAATTTTGCTCAAGACAAGTTTATCTTCTTTGTCTATCAGTGATCTTTCTTCTAAATTATTAAGAAGATCTTGTATTGACCTTTTTCTTTAAGTATCGCGTTTTTGCTTGCAGTCTACGATTTTTTTTTATTTTTAAACTGCTTGCGCAGTTTTCTTTTTCTTGGAGTCTCAACCAGTTCATTGACAGATGTCGTCGTTGTTGAAAAGCGTTGACTGTGTGTGGTTGATTGTTGAGAGTTGTATGTGCTGTGAGACTGTAATGATTGAGGAATAGATTGGCTGTGTGACTGTACTGACCACGGGATGGATGGACTGGATGAAGAAAAAGAAACTACTTCCGTTGCAACGGCAGGTGTGGTGTTTGCAATTCTCGTGATTTTTGCACTCATAAGTAATTTTGAAGGCGGTTCTTCCGTGCCAAATATGTTTTTTAATGTGGATACCGCACCCTCAACTAATTGCCTTCTATTATTTGCAAGTTGTTTAAAACTAGACGACATAAAATGTTCTGAACAGATTGCACTAGTACGCGTGGGTCCCCAAGTTTCTGTATTACCGCAAAATATCCTCCATTTTTCTCTTATTACATTACAGGATCTTTTGGAAATCTGTGGAAAAAAATATATACTTAGTAAAAAATAATCAGTAGTAATAAGTGCCAACAGAATGAAACAAAAATTATGTTTATTAATTTTATTGTATATTATGTACTGCGTTGTAGTAACAGCCTTGAAAAAACCTACTTGATAAGTACCTACGGTCCGCGGTGGATTATTAGATTTGGGCGTCATATTTACCTACCTATTTTACTTATTGTGTTTCTTTTTCAAATCGCATAAGCTTCAAAAACTCAAATATGAAACGAACAAACTGTTTTATTATTTTTTTAAAGCCTAAACCTACAAAAGAAAATAATTTAAATCGACTCACACAGAACTGAAATGTATATAATAAATAGAAGAAGAAGAAGATAATATTTATATATTATAAATTTTGTATTCCAAGATTGAGTGCTATGTGATGTAAAATGTTCCATGACAAGTTGTTTGAAATAAATAGATTTAAATTTTTAAATTATATCTGTAGAGAAATAATACTATGAAAGTGACACAGTGAAGTTTAGTCTGAAACAACACATCTGACATTTTTGTTCTCACCTTGCCTTGATGAGAACAATGGACAATTATATCGTGCCTTTCAGTTGAACCCTCTTTGCGGAACTACCATTTTCTAAACGAGCGACGTGGAACTGAGCGTGGATCACTACGTGGAAGCTTTCCACATGAAATGTCTGTAGAGAAATAATACTATGAAAGTGACACAATGAAGTTTAGTCTGAAACAACACATCTGACATATTTGTACTCACCTTGCCAAGTATATAATCACAGAGTACTTTTTGATAGACTGTATATAATTGTACCATAACCTTGCCTTGATGAGAACAATGGATAATTATGTCATGCCTGTCAGTTGAACTTCTTTGCGGAACTGCCATTTTCTAGATGAGCGGCGTGGAAGCTTTCCACATGAAATGCCTGTAGAGAAATAATATTATGAAAATGACACAATGAAGATTAGTCTGAAACAACAACATTTTTGTATTCACCATGCCTTCATGAGAACAATGGACAATAAAATTATGTCATGCCTTTCAGTTGAACCCTCTTATTTAAAAATATTTTTTTTATTTCAACCTGACTAATCCAGATACATACATAAAAAAACTGGTTACTAAACCTATTGACTGAAAGAATCATTTATTTTATCCATTCACGTTGTCCCAGCACTATGCGAATCCCTACACCACGTGTTAGCCCCTGTACTGCGTTTGCCCTACCAACGTACCACTGTATTTTTCTATCGTTACGCCAATAACGATTACTTCGACATTGTACTATTTTAATGTATAATTTATACTTACATGTGGTAGGAAACACCATGGTTTCGCAAATTTGAAGTGGCAGATCGCTTTTTGCACGAGTAAACTGCACAATTAACCATTTTTTGGGAGCACTTACTTGCGACACAATACGATACACAATGGCGGCGGCACAGAACATTAATACTCAAGTCCAAGAAGTCAAGAGGGGGGCGGCGGTCGGCGAATGAACTCAATGAACTACATGTTTTATATAAGGGCGAAGCACACCAGATGCGTGGCGTGACGTGACGCGTGCACGCACCAGTTGTAATGTATGAAACTGTAAGAAAGATGCCAGACCAGATGCGTGACGTGTGCACGTCCGTGACCCACGCACGCAGAGTCGCATCTACTCACAAACTGAGTCCGCGCGCGTGTGTAGCGGAACGGCAACGTCGCACACGCGCCTGCAGTGATGACGTTGTATTATAGGGCGCTTCCTGTTAGATGTCAGACCGTCAGACCGGGCACGCACGCACACGCATCGCGGCATCGGTCATTGCTGCACGTGCGCACGCACGGCAGGTTGTATTTATTTACAAACAGAATACAGTTTACGAGTGTTTTTTTCGCAATGGAGACAATTTTAAAAGAAAAACATAGAAATAAATTAGATCTTAGATCTTCATAAGACTCAAGCTCTCGGTATAGTTTATGATATTAACTGCATTCCTCTCTTCTATTATTAATATCATGGACCCAAAGTCTCTTTGTAGCAGCAGAAGATTCTTGGTATAGTAGCAACAATAACGCTTCTTCATCAGAAGAACTGCTGTTGTCTAACATATTTTCGCCAAATGCTCTCAACTCAATATGACTGCTGATAAGGTGGCTCGCACGCGCGTGCAGCAGTTACCTGCGTGATGTGTTGCGTGCGCGCGCGACGTGTGCTGCGCCGGTCTTGGCCGGTGTGACATGGCTCGCACGCGCGTGCGCACGTCACGTCGCACGTCATGTCACGCTACGCATCCGGTGTGACCCGGCCTATAAGGTGCATGGTCATATGGCCAATCGACTTTGGCAGAGGGGTTCGCTCAGCTATGTCATCTCCATAGGTTAAATGCTCTAAGGTATTTATGAAATATAAGAAATATTGCTGTGTGTGTCGATGGTTCCCACTATCACATAACATAAAGACAACACTACGGGATCTAGAGCACGATGTCTATGACACAACAGTCGGAATTTGAATTGAAATGTAAAAACCCAAAGGGGTGCGGGATTGTCCGAAAGGGTTACCGCTACCCCGGAACATAAAGGGCTAAGGAAGGAACACGGATGGGTTTTAGTCAGTAAGAGTCTGACACTCCCTTCGCTCCACCCAGAGCGGGAGGGGTCATTTGATGATTTCCCATCCATAAAAAAAAAAATGGTAAAAATCAAAGAGTAAAGTAACTAAAAACCATTATTACTCCTCTACACGGGACCTATTGTCACGATTGTTATAACTAGTGTAAACATGTGCCTATTCCTTCGCTTCGCTGCCACTTGGATACCTACTGTACCATGTGCTGTGACATAAATACACATCTACAAGAACTGGATCTGGTTTCATTTATGTAAACAAGGGCGCCATAACGCGCCTAAATTGCTAAAAACCAATCTATTTAGGTAACTAAAAACTAAACAAAAATTAAAGGCCATTCAATCATACATAACAACAACACTGTTATAGGTTTGAAAAAAAAGGTATGATGAATAATGTACCCATAGAGTAAAGTAATATGTGAATGTGTACCTACTCGCTACGCAAAGTTCATGAACTTAACCCAAAAACCTAGATTCCATGCTTAAAATTAAAAATTATTATCATTTGTTTTGTTTCTTGAATTGAAAACGTCAAACAATTTTGAAAATGTACATTTATCGGAGCCGTTACACAACGTAAATACGTAAAATTGTGATGCTTTTTTATAAAAACAAGTAAAAAGTTTATTCCGTTGCTTTAATGAATTATGGAAAGAGATGGAGTTGACAAATCATGCGTTGTGGGGACCTCCGACGATGTTGATTCCCGTGGCGCTGTAAATGCTACAATACTCGATTACTACAAAAAGTTTGGTAGGAAGAGGGATTTGGAGCAATTCTTCTCATTATCGACAGCTCAGAGTGATATAAAAGACACGAGTGGCTTGTTTTGGCGTAAAATGAAGAGTGAAAACGACTCGTCGGATTCTGGCGGCAGAAAAAGTGATTCTTCGCACGAAGTTTGTCGAATCTCTATACTGTGTTCACTGCCTGACCCTTCTAGTTCGCAGGTGAACTTACTTTTGAGTATTCCTACTTTTTAATTTTTTTTTTTTCATATTTCGGTTTATTTAGCTACATCCAGTTAGACTGGAAGCCGACCCCAACATAGTTGGGAAAAGGCTAGGCAGATTATGATGATTTTGGTTTTTGTCACTGCCATGTCATGTCAGAGATTCTGAACCATTTGTTGTTCTGGAAACCTGTGCTTCCCATAGGTACTGTAGAGACCTCTTTGAGAGATTCTGACCTCCTTGCGAGACAGGCCGCTAATATTTGAAGGCATATTCCATTTGAACATTCAAGCATGTGTCATAGAGAGTCGTAGGTTTGGCGTACATAAGAAATTATCGAAATAATTATACAGGGTTATTTGAAAAACACCAACAACCTCTTAAGAGGTCATTGTACTCATCATTATAAACAACTTTCACTATGGGACCAAACCTGAAATCGTGGAAAAAAAATCAGCTGTTCCCTACATTTATGTTCGTAGAACTCGTCAAAATCTATGGAACAGCTGATTTTTTTTTCGCGATTTCAGGTTTGGTCCCATAGTAAAAGTTGTTCATAATGATGAGTATAAAACCACATAAATATGTTCTCAGATTATTTTACAGCACTAAAAGAAATATCATGAAACAATGGTATTTTATAATTTATATTTAACTAATTACAAAGTGTTTTAATTTCAAACCATCTTTTTATCAAATTTTCTTTTAATTTTCAGGATGATGATGATCAAAAAACTAAGACTGACTCCCTGCACACTGAATCTCCACCTATCATTACCGAAGAAGTGCCTGCTGACGTATCAATGAGGCACACGGATGATGAGTCCATCAATTTTGACGATAATAACTCACAGAAATGTAAGTTTATGTTGCTAATAGTACCTAAGGTCCAGCCACACTAAATTTGCCAAAGATGTAAACAACAATGGCCGCTCAAAATTGAATAAAATCGATGTACAAGAACATTTATTTTAAGTAATGTTTGTTTTCGTCTAAATCTCAGAGCTAATTAGACAAAAACAAACATTACATACATAAATGTTCTTGTATAGGTATTGATTATATTAAATTTCGAGCGGCCATTGTTGTTTACATCTTTGGCAAATTTAGTGTGGCTGGACCTTACTTAAGTTATCATTTTTAAAACATTTCTTTTCTTTCTTTAATTTTTAACAACCAATTGCAAATTAAATGAAGAACTAAAAAATACATTTCTTATTTAAATTGATACTTACTACTATGTCTTAACTATTAATTGTTATGGTATTGGAACATGTTTTGGTATTTCTTCTGACGGATTCATGAATTACTAATAATGAAGTTTCCCCAATTATAATTTTTCATTACTAAATTATTTTTGGAGCCTTACCTTGCAAGTCTTAGAAATACTTTTGGTCCTTTTTGAGTTAACCAAAGTATTGCTTTTTTTATTTTACTAGTGGACCCGTTGACCTTGGTACTGCCTCAGAATCATTTTCGAAATTAGACAATTCCTTCTCGAGATATCATCAAAAAATCCGTTACATACAAAATGTATGAGGAAATTAATTATCTTTACTTTTAATTTTTTTCCTGAATTTTTCCCATGTCATAATAGTTATTGCTCTGAATAAGTATATTACTTATTTGTAGAGTTATTCTGCTATTTGGGGCAGAGACAAATCCAACAAATCAAAGATCATAAAAATCGGTCCAGCCGTTCATGGTGTAACTAACCCGATTTTGTTTTATTTATATACTAGCAGCGCCCCGCGGTTTCACCAGCATAAATTTCGCTCCTGTGGCAATATCGAGATAAAAACTATCCTATGTCCTTTCCCGAGACTCAAACTATACCAAATTTCATATAAATTGGTTTAAGCATGAAGAGGCAACAGACACACAGACCCACTTTCGCATTTATAATATTAGTATGGAGATTAAACTAATTGCGTATTTGCTAGATTGGCCTGCTAGATGTACTAATAATCATAATTCTTGACATTTCAGCATTAGACGCACTTTTAGACTTATCAGCTCATAAGCCACTCTCTCCAACCAGTAGTGTCACTTCTCAAAGAAAACTTGAATGGGACTCTCTCGCCGATGTAGGCTATGCTAACGAAAGTGACAGAAAAAACTCCGCATCTAGCCTTAGTACATTAGAAAGACTTGCTTTAAAACAGCAATACTCTAACAATGATTCGAAACAAGATATTGGACCCCCTACCTTACATTCCACACCTCTAGACGAAAATGATAACAAATTTAAACCAAAGAAAGGTTTAGGAAAGAAAAGTACAAAGATTTACAAAAAAGATGTTGATTTTGTTGAAGTTAATGTACCACATACTTCGGAGACGAATCAGGCTCCATCTATTAATGTCAATCTTACAAAGCATATATCTTTTAATGTTGAAAGAGATGGCGGAGTTACATTTGATAATGTGAAAAATGATATTAGTGTTTCTCCAGAAAAAGCAACTGTAGAAATTGCTCCGTATTTGGGTATGGATAAAGAAGTACAAACTTCATTGACCAAAGACAAATCACCTAAAGAAAAATCAAAAAGTATGGATGATCCACCCAAGCCTGTTAATCCATACAATCAGAAGATCCCTGTTATGATCAGCCTCAACACATTGCGCAAGAGATTACAAAGGAAGAAATCCAGGAACATGAGAAGAAAATTGAGACCTAAAAAGCAGGTTGTAGAAAACAATGATGTAACGCCACAAGAAAAGAGTGGAGAGCAGTTGTCAGAAGCAGAAAGTTTTGAATACATGCCTGGACATATGTATCACCAGAATCAAATGAAAGATAATGAACCTAGACCTGACAACAGCACAGCTGGGAATAAGTCCAGTTTAGAGTCCAGTGGACCTATAACCACAGACTCAAGCAAAGGATCACAGCATTCACTAACCAAAGACTTAGAAAAATGTGTTGATGCACTAAAAGTTACTTTACGAAATCGTTATGATGATAATAATACAAAGAAAAAGTTAATCAAAGATATAGTTAATAGATTAATCAATTCAAAATACAGAGACGATGAAACTACGACGGAATTTCTGTCTGGGCTCACTTTTGACAGCAAGAAGTTAGGCAATAGAGAAAATAATACTACAACAAGTACGTCTGACGCTAATAATACGGAAGACAGTACAAATAAAAAGCCAAAGAAATCTATTCTAAGGAACGAAAAGTTCAACGCCAATGTAGTTGCTTCTACGTCACAAAGTGCCCCAAATCTTTTTAGTGCTAGTAGTGAAAAATTTGATACTAATTTGATGAAGACATTAGCTTCTAACACAGACTCAGATATCTCTAGCAGAGGAAAGACATCTTCAGAAAATGCGTTCCCCAAAACATCTTCTGAAGAGCTATACTTAAAATATCTAGAAGCTCTCAGGTGCGAGGAAGCGTACAAAAAACATTTGAAAGACAAAGAAATGTTCTTGAAACAGAAACTCGTAAATTCAGAAACAGCGTTTAAAGTACCAATAAGTCAGGAGGCTAAAATTAGCAGCAGACTTAAAGGTTTGATGAAGGACTTGACTAGAAACAATTACGATGATGGATCAGGTGACGCTAGCAAATTAGAAGGAGGTTCCTCGTCCAATATGGACATGGAGAGATTCATTGCAATGAGAAACCAAAGAAGCCACTCCGTGTTTACACTCTCCTCAAGTCATTCGGAATGCCAAAAACGGCCCAACTTGAAGAAAAAGATGCAGGCCGAAAGGGAGATAAGCGAAGCTGGTCCAAGTAAAAACCATTACTGTTGCTGTCCACACCATTATTTGAATTCTAAGGTGGATTGTGTGGACAGTTCTGTGCAGGTGAGTATTAAACAGTGCGAAGAAGCAGCATGCAGTGATAGGCCTTGTGAGAAGAAACTGCAAGAGTGTACACTAAAGCCATGTGAATGTAAAATGTGTAAACCATCGTCGCCTAGGAACACCCGCCTTATCCCAGATAAAAATACGGGCGAAATTAAGTACGTGTGCCTTTGTAACGGAACACAGGTCTCTTCCTCAGACAATTTTATGATTTTCAAATGCTGTAAATTGACCAACCGAGGCGTACAGCTCGAAGGCCCTGAGAGATTAGGCAACACAGGTATACAATGCGGAAGTATTTGCAACTCCGTCAAACATGATAAAATAGACGTAATACAATCCCCTTGCCCGACACACTGCCACACTGGAACAGAAAGCAGTAATTCGGATAATACTTCAAAACATGCAAGAAGGCATTCGAAATCGTCCCAAACCAACATGACCGTCAATATGTGCCTATGCACGAAACCTTATCGTTCTTCCGGCTTGGAAGCCAAAAACTTGTGCGGAACTTCAACCAAATGTATTCTGAGTCCAACATATAAAGAAAAATGTTTTACAGTATGTGAGGCTACAAGATGTCTTCAGACTGAAATAAGTATCAACCCGCAAATTGCCGATCCCTCATTGTCTGATATTAACATCATCGATGAATGCGCTATATTGATCTGTGAGAATCGTAGAAAGGTCTCGATTCAGAGTTCTAATTCTGAAGGAGGAAAGTCTTTTAGTGACGTTTCTACCAATAGCACGTTTGAGAAGGTTCTAATTCAATCTGCGGGGAGCGTTTATAGAGAAGTAAAGTCTAAAAGAGATGAACAAGAAAAACAGGCTTCGAAAGAATCATCCTCATTGCTAGGAAAAGAATATACTATACCCATTAAAGGCACAAATATGACTCTCACGGTAAACTTGGGAGGAACAGGCGTTAATAAGAAAGTCGAACAAGTTAACGAAGGAGTTGTGACAGATAAGATATGTATTGCTGACGAAGCGACATTAGCCATTGATGAGAATAAATCTACTCAATGTTCAGGCATAGAGCCCTCAGTTTCTAGAAAGTCTTGTTTGTCAAAAAAAAATTTGATAGACAGTAGCACTAATTGCAATACGTTCCCTAAAATCGACGCAGGAAAGGCAAAACCGCCTTTTAAACGATCAAACACTGACACAGGGAAGTTGTCAATATGCTCTTGCATCCAAACCGATTTTATAAAGACCAAAAATGTCGAATGTAATAACAATCAGCCAGTTATAATTTGTGATGAGCCATTAACTCAAATTGTAACTTGCGAGAATTCTTGCCAAGTAAAACAAAGTATTGAAAATGTCACAAAAACGTTAGGAAAAGAATGCGAATGCAATGAAACAAAAACAGATAGCATAAAAAGCAACAAAAGCGAAAAATGCAATAAAACTATCAAAACATGTATAGGACTACAAAAAGATTTTTGTGGTGAAGATGCTAAAATTGCAGCTGAAAAACCAGAAACTGTAACATGCTGTGATGTTGGGGTTGCGACTGATATCAAAGACAAAACCGATAAAGGTTTATGCGTAGGCTGCCAAACTGATGTTATTACAAAAGAGAAGGACCAAGAAGCTGATTGCAAAGCATCTTGTTCGAGCAATGAACCAAAGGGGTCGCCAGTTCAACCAGAAACATGCTGTTATAAGGTCTGCTTTCCAGGAAAAACGAGCAAAGACCCTGTAATAGATATGATACAAGATATAACTCGACGCTATTCCAAAACAGAAATGGTTAAAATTAAAAAGAATAAATGCTTTTCGGAAATAATCACTGTTTTGAACTACCTTCTTGAGACTGATGAAAGTACCGATCCGGAACCAAAGCCATGTTGTAGCAGCACGGACACAAAATCAAGCTGTAACCAGATCAAACGGAATAAAGTATCTGACGGCGAGCGCTGTTCAGACAAACCTATCGATAAAAGCGTCCAACTTTCGTGCACAAAATCTTTTAAAGAGAACAAAGTCTGCCCAGAATCTTCTGACCTGCCCTGCTCCTCGGATATGCCTACAACATCCTCAGATTCTGCCGCCTGTAAAGTACTCAACAAAATTAAGAAAGAATGTGAGAAATACCACCAAAAGGTCAAATGCAGAGGTAGGAAATGCGAAGTTTCTAGTAGCACCTCAGTTAATTGCGAAAAATGCAAGAAAGTACATCATTGTGCTTGCAGAAATCATAAGTGCAAACGCTCAAAGGCTTTCGAGAAGCTGCAGAAGAAGTGCATTGCTTACAATCTTATAATACAGACTTCAGAAAGCATGCTAAGCGAAGAGACAGTTTGCGAGAAAAAGGGGCGTCCTTTAAAAAATATCATTGTGAAAATCCCAAAACGTAAGGGCGATAGGAAACAAGAGGGTACATGTAGGGAGCAAGGGTCTGGTCGTTCGAGCCCGCGCTGCGGCCCCAAATGTAAGAACAGGTCGAGGAGTTGTCTCGACGAGTGCGAGACGTCTGATGATGCCAGGAGGATGGAGATGACCACAGTTAGAGAGTATTTGGAACAGAACCGGCCAGACTTCGTGAAGAAGACCTCGCAGCGGCAGAACTGCTTGAAGTTCATCAGTGAGAGGAGGTAAGGCATTATTTAGTTTAAGACATTTTTTTTTATTGACAAGTAAAAGTGTTTGTACAAACCTACTTACAGAAAATAAATCATTTACCAATTTACAGAAATAAATATAATTTATTTTTTACTAGCTGTTGCCTGCAAATTACCTTTTGATTCACTTTCTTTTTTTTTCTAAAATAAAAGTAAAGCCCCGTCGAAATCAGTCCAGCCGTTTCGGAGATTAGCCGGAACAGACAGACAAAAATTTTAAAAATTGTTTTTTTTTTTTTTTATAAGTAGGTACCGTATACGCATTTAGTAAAAAGCTGTTATAGTGAGTATAGTGACATTACAATCGGAAATTTAAATTTTATTTATTTGTATAGATGTACACATGTATGCACATTGAGTTTTAGCTAAAGTTCGACTTTGTAGGGCTTCGTCTTTGAGCGAGAGCGTCACACACAGTCTCTAAAAGTCTATTGACGCGCTCACAGTAAGTGGAATATAGTGAGAAATACATTTAGTTATTGACTGTTTGAGCTCAATGCGTTATCAGTAAGTACGAATACGGGCGCGGTGAACTTTCCATTTGCAGTAGGGTTACCTTACTAGCAATCGTAAGCCCTTTATCTAAAACCACTTATGACAAAACTCCCAGTAAATTGAAACTTCAGAATGGTTGAACTACCTAAGGGTCTCCCCACATTTATCGACGCGGAATCGGCCTAAGCCGAGTGCGTATCACCACACTACTCGACTTATCGCCGAGCTAATAGGCAAACGGCTCGTTTCGCCGTCGGTCGGCGTTGCGACGCGTCGTCCGAGCCGAGCCGATGCGAATGGTATTAGTAACACCCTTATTACGTAGACATAAAGGCTTTTTTGACCGGTGTTAGCCGATTCCGCGTCGATAAATGTGGGGAGACCCTAACTGTCACATTGGTCTTGAAAGCAAAAATATACCTTGTCGTCTTATATCGTGCAAGTGATATTCAACCTTAGGGTGGTAACGCAATTCTTTGGTCGACTATACTTCGCGCCAATTTAAGAACTCACCAAGTTTTCTCACTTCAGAACTCAAGCCCGATACGCTCCGAGTTTGAAAATGGTCGTTGTACACAAACCTACATGCACGGGAAATGTAGCGCCGACCCCTGTGTATTGTGGAGGTACTTTGTTATTGTAAATTGAACCTTAAACTTGTATGTTTAAGTGTAGATTTGGCTTAGATTATTTGCGTATTTTTTTGACATAAGCTGTTGAATTCTCCACTCTTAGGTCCACTTGCACCAGTAATAACTGATTGCGTTTAACGCTAAACATATTTATACATCTTCCTGTCTCTGTCAACTTCAAACGAGTGACCGAAATGGAACGATATTTGAATAGGTTTAGAGCTAAATTCATTGAAGAACTAGTGCAAGTGGTCCCTAATGC
This sequence comes from Amphipoea lucens, assembly GCA_947508005.1. Lineage (NCBI taxonomy): Eukaryota > Metazoa > Arthropoda > Insecta > Lepidoptera > Noctuidae > Amphipoea > Amphipoea lucens. The sequence continues at coordinate 4,620,709 of OX382376.1, read as the reverse complement.
TAAGCAGTGTTCATAATCCTAGATAATTACATTCCATCGCCACTTCATCAGTTAACTACTTTAGTGAAATATATTCTAAATTGATTTTTGTGTGACCATTTGTAACAAAAAGGTCCTAATAAGTTTTAGGTTGCAATGGAATTTGATCTTTCTTTATTTAGTATGACTTTCAGTTTATTGTTCCGTAACTTGAATATTATCTCAAATTCCTGGCTCTAATATAGACAACTAGCTGCGCCCCACGGTTTCACTCGCATACGTTTCAATCCCGTGGGAATATCGGGATAAAAAGTAGCCTACATGTTAATCCAGGGTGTCAGCTACCTCCATACAAAATTTCAAAATTCATACAAAAAAAATTGATCCAGCCGTTTGAGCGTGAAGAAGTAACAAACATACTACGGTGGCAATTAAGTTCCGGGAATTTGTTAATAAAAAACAAGAAAATGAAGTTTTAGGAAAAGTTTTACTATCGACCTTCACAATAGTCTCCCTCTAACTCTACACAACGATTCCAACGTTTCTCCCATGATTGGAAGCACCCTTGGTAGTCCTCCGAAGCTAGCCCGTTAAGCACCACGGTTACAGCTTCTTGGACCTCTTGTACGCCGCCATGATGAGTTCCCTTGAGGTGCGACTTCATCTTGGGGAATAGAAAAAAGTCGCAGGGAGCAATATCGGGGCTATAGGGTGGGTGAGCCAACGTTGGGATGCCTTTTTTTGCCAAAAACTCTTGCACAACGAACGAGGAATGGGCCGGTGCATTGTCGTGATGCAAGATCCAGCCATCCTTGGCGAGTTCGGGTCGCACATGAAAAACACGAGCCCGCAGCGCTTAGGCGACGGTCAGACGTGATCAACATGCGCAAACGATCAACATTCGCGTCGGTACGAGAGGTGACGGGAGCTCCTTCACGTGGATCGTCTTCCACCGATTCACGCCCTTCCTTGAACCGCTTCGCCCATTCAAACACACGCGTTTTTGACATGCTACCGTCTCCATAGACAACCTGCAATTTCCGGAGGATTTCCGAGGGTTTTTCGCCAGATTTCACTAAAAATTGAGTCACAACACGTTGCTTGTGTTGCATTTTCACTACGCCATTAAAAAAGTTACTTGCAAAAAATACGCATAAAACACAAACCATACGTGCTATCTACTTCAACTTTGAACTCTAATTAAAAGGAAGATCCCCCTCTTTGAGAGATAATGACGAATGAAAAAGTGTTGCCAGTTTTTTAATTATAACTAAATTCCCGGAACTTAATTGCCACACCACGTATAAACACACACACACAAACATACAAACAAGCGAAGTTGTCGGTAGTATTATCCTTAAACTGTTGATCACTATTAAACCTGATATTTTTGTAGGTGTTTGCTACAAACGTAGCGAAACAGTCGAACCTTGCATTCCCTATGCAAGAGAACCATGCAGTCCATGCGATACTGACCCTTGCGTACCATGCAGGTCTTACAGTCCCTGTGAACAGAATCCTTGCAACCCATGCATAGATCCTTGCAATCCTTGCTTTGATCCTTGTAAGCAGTGTGTCGATCCTTGTAAGCAGTGTGTCGATCCTTGTAACATGACGTGTTCGGTACACAAAAGATTTGGTGAGTTCTTAAATATTGTCTATGACAATTGGAGTAAACTGACAGGTCTAATGTCACTTTGTAAAGTAATTTAGTGATATTTATTGTTTTTGAAATCTTACACTTATTGAATACTGATTTTACAAATTTTTGTATGAATTGATTAGCGAAACCATAGGTTCTTTCTAACGCCCCCTCGTGGGCGTTTGAGACTTTGAGGGGGGCAGTAGAAGACCCAGAGAAAACGATATACTATCCTATCTTAAGACTAAATAATGTTACACGTTTAAATATAATCGTGGCAGTAGCTGTTGTAAGATTCGCGACAGATAAGTAAAAAAAAAATGGGGACTCAAGAAAAAAAAAACTCAAAAGTGGGCGATGGGCAAAATAAGGTTGAAAACCTATGAGCTAAACGATCACTATTAAACCTGCACTACACTACTAACGAAGTTGCTTCGACGAAGTGCTGGTCGGAATTGACCGAAGTCCGAAGTACGTGACTATACACTCATGCTAAGAACTACGAGACGCTTCGAGTCCTTTGACTCGGGCGCAAAAACCGACAACGATCGGAAATCGCCCGAGGCAAGCCGAGGTTGCACGAAGCATACCGAAGTGCCCTTCTACACTATTGTATTCGCTTAACTTCGCGAGTAGTGTAGTGCAGGCTTCACAATAGGTACATTTGGGCATATTAGTTTACAGAGTGACATTAGCATCTGTCACTTTACTCCATTGAGTTAATAATTCGACTAAACCCCCCATTCGAATATACCAGTCCCCATGTGCTAGTCAGATGGCGCTTCCGTACGTTAAAATGATCATTTCTACCCCCTTATTCACAAACACTCGATATGCTTCCGTATCGTATCGAACATTAATCATTGTTATCGTAGGAGTCTTCTCAATGCTGTTCATAAGTCCAAAACTCGAAAATTTTGTCAGTTTAAATCAAATAGACGCCCGCTATTCTTCCAACAGCTATTTGCTGTTGAGGGGAAGTCAAATCAGGTCATCTAAATGTCAGGTTTTCGATACGATAGCCTGTCGTATGTTTGTGAATCAGGGCTCTGAAGGAATAATTAAAAAAGGTCTTAGGGAAGGCGCAGACTTAATGAAGGGCGGTTTATCCTGCCAAACAAATATCAACATGTCGGAAACCTCAACCGCGTACCTCTGTCCATATTGATACTGTCTCGAACATGATGAAAGTTCAATTTTCGACTTTATTTCAACCGATGCCAAGTTTCTATTTATCTGTCAGTGAAAACTAGATTAGCTGCGCTTCGCCACACAATTATGGCCGTTATTCTAACTACGCCAACGTCTTAATTTGCAGAGCAAACGAGCGTGCTGCCAAACGGGACCTGCTATCACTGCACGTGGAACAACAGCCAGACCTAACGAACCTCAGCTCGGACGAACTGCGACTACTGGCCAAACAGATCGGATTCGACTTGCGAAAGAAAAAACGTAAGGACTTTTACTATGTAGCGGTATCTACAACGCCACATGCGAACAACGCCTCATACTGACGTCACGCAAAATGCCGTTTCCTTTTTAGCCTAATATACAGTGCGATTTAATTGCCTGTTGTATACCATAAGTTAAAACAATAATAAACGTATTGTTAGTTTTAACCCCCGACGCAAAAACGACGGGGTGAAAACGCCAAACAGATGAGGCTTAACTCCAGCAATAATGAATGTATGCTATTGTAGAAAACATAGCTTCTCCAATTTTTGTTAGCCGTCCCCCGACGTGATGACGCTTAGGTCAAAATATTTCCTGCAACTTATATTAACCTTAATAAATAAGTTCTTAAACTAATGTAAGTATACCTAAGTAATTTTGAGTAGGCGCCAAACAATCAATGAACAAAGATCACTAAATTACCTTAAATTTAAAGAAAATAACCAAATCAAATTAACAATGCAACGTGAAATCTCCAGCGATAAACATTAACATTCCAAACAAAAAATGCGTTCTCCGCACGGCTACGATATTAATTTGGTTGTTTGGCGCCGACTCAAAGTTACTTAGGTATACTTATATTAGTTTAAGAACTTATTTATAAAGGTTTAAGCTTAAAGGGCCAATGTATATTATTATTTTAGTTTTTAGAGATTTTTGTTTGAGTCGGGGGTTTTTTTGTAACCATGTTTTATTTTTATTTAAAATACTGTGGAGTTTCTTGCCCGTTCTTCTCCATAGATACCTACTAAGCTTTGGAATGGGCAACTAGCTTCATCTTTCCGACCGACCGACCCCTTGACAGTTCAAAAGTGCCTGTAATTGGTTTATTTGAAATAAATGCTTTGAGTTTAATTGTATTGCATTTTATCTAAACTCAAGACGATGCAAGTCATTTGTTGCTTCTATTTTATTGTATATCAGACACGAAAGCAAGAAACTTCCATCGTGTTAATGGGGCTTTAGACCTGATTATTTTTAAAGCATTAAGGGTTAAATTACACTGACACGCACAGATCAGCGTTTTTGCTGTATCTCTATCTCTCTCTAGAGAAGTAATTCGTTAGAGCGAGAAGTCCAGTCACACGTAACGCGCTTTCAATGCGAATGAGCGCGGATGCTTGCGATCCGTTTTCTCGCTCTAACAATTGATAGTTCTAAGTGACAGATATACAGAAAAATATGCTCTTGAAGGTGATTGAAATAGTTGGGTTTTTGAGAAGACAAAAGTAATGCACTAGTCGCCCAATGCATCTACAGGGTGTTACGGAAAGGGTATATCAATACAAACGGGTTGAAGAGTGTATCTGGTCTAGAATCTCTGTACAAAATTTCAGCTCAAAAGCATTAACTTTGAAAATGCTTAATATCTTTTTATTTCGACATCACGGCGCTGCACTGGCGCGCGGCGGCGTGATGTGCGTGTACTAGGCGCATAGACACACTACAGACAATGGATAATGACCCTCGTAGTGCGGTGACAGGTTTGTTATGATTTCAATTTAATAAACTATCGAAATAAAAAAATATTAAGCATTTTCAAAGTTACTGCTTTTGAGCTGAAATTTTGTACAGAGATTCTAGACCAGATACACTCTACAACCCGTTTGTATTGATATACCCTTTCTGTAACACCCTATATAACACCACGTTTATATATTTTGAAACAATTTCTTATAGATACTTTTTTTCTACATTTCAGCTACCCTAAAATTTATTAGTGAACGTGAAATGAAGAAGCATTCTGAGAAGATATACAAAACGCTGCCAGAAGTGGTTCAGAAGAAAGAAGAAAAAAAAAAAGAAAATATGAAGAAGACTAATTTATTGATGGCTAATATATTTAACAAGGTAAGACCATACTGGATTTTTTTGTAAGGCCGGGGTCTTATCTGACCATACCGCGACCGTCGACGTGTAGCCCTCCGTCACCGACGACGGCCGAATGCTGTGTTCGTAAATACACGGGCGCGGTCTCGCTCGCATGCCGCCCGCAACCGCCACGTGGGACGGCGGCAACGAGCATTTTGGCTACGTCGATCATCCGTCGTGACGTCACTGCACGCCGTTGATAGCGTGTGACATTTTAAAGAGATCGTAGCCAAGAAGGTTTAGTTGGCATGCAGGATCATCAGCCAACCAGCTGGAAATTGGTTACTGCTGCTAATAGATAGTTGCTGCACCAAGCTGATAGGTTGGTGCGAAGCGTTGCTGTAGAAGTCTCTCGAACCAGTGATTTCAGACCATTCTCCTTCACAGCCGTTGGGCCTCCAACGGCTTAACGTGCATTCCGAGGCATGGGGGTATCACACCTTCAATTTCTAAACCTCCGGGCTGTTACTAAAAAATTCCTAATGAAAAAACCCAATAACACTGCCCGACCTGGGAATCGAACCCCAGGACCCCACGGTTAGCCGTCACGTATGCGACCACGAGACCAACGGGACTGGTAAGTTATATTGCAGTGTCAACTTTCAAAAAATGTTATTTAATCAGATCAGCAGGTGTGTTGGTTACCAAACTGTCTATTGCATACGGGCCACAACCTACCACTGCTCGTTCCACTGCACTTACGGTCGTGTGTTTTTGTAAATTATTTAATCACCACTACTCTCAAAACGGTGAAGGAAAACATCGTGAGGAAACCGGCATATCCTAGAACCAAACATTCAAATCAATCAATCAACTCAGCCTATCGCAGTCCACTGCTGGACATAGGCCTCTCCCAGACGGCGCCACAGCACCCTGTCTTCCGCCTTCCTCATCCAGTCTACTCCAGCCACCTTCTTTAGGTCGTCCGTCCATCTAGCTGGGGGGCGTCCCACACTACGCTTGCCGATACGCGGTCTCCACTCCAGGACTCGTCTGCTCCACCGGCCATCGGTCCTTCGACAGACATGGCCAGCCCACTGCCACTTCAGTTTGCTTACTCTGCAAGCTATGTCGGTAACTCCGGTTCTTTTCCGGATAATTTCATTCCTGATTTTATCCTTCAAAGAGATCCCGAGCATAGCTCGCTCCATAGCGCGCTGAGCGACCTTGAATTTGTGGACCAGCCCGACCGTCAGTGTCCACGTTTCAGCACCGTATGTCATAACGGGCAGGATGCACTGGTTGAAGACCTTAGTCTTCAAACACTGCGGGATAGGCGACGAGAAGACTTGGACGGAGAACTTTCAAATATCACAAGTATACCTGCCAACCCGCACTGGGCCCGCATCTTGGATTATGACCCACTCCCTTTCACAGATAGAGGAAGCATGTGTCCTAGCAGTGGAAACATCATAGGCTGATTATTCTAATCTGTCTATTAAAAATTACTTGTTTCCTTTCAGAATCTCCAGAAGCAAACGCTGCGAGGATCGGTGAACCTGTCAAACTACAGCACAGTTGTAAAGTTTTGACATATGTATTATTTAATGTTAAATTTGACGAAATGAAATGTTTAATGTCCGTTAGATATCAATTGTTGTTGTGCTTGTTGTGTCCCAGAATTTATGAGGGTTGCTTACACCCTATTTTTAACTATTATTAATAAAATTGTCTATTTTTAGTATGGTTTTGGTTTTATTTAGGTAGTGAACCTATCTGTAGGCCGTATATTTATTGGTTTTTTTACGAGAATCGATCCCGCTAGTTATTCCGTTTATTCACCCTAGGGTGGATACGCGGAAAAACGCATGTCCAACAATCCACTCTAGCCGGGGCCTAGTCTATAAATTCCGTTTATCCAATTAGGCGTAGGGTGGAATCTCGGACGTGCGTTTCCGCGTATTTACCTTTGGGTGGATAAACGGAATAACCCCATCCCTTAACTTAACCCCCCCCCCTCCCTTAGCGCTAAATCGTTTTAGTTGGGCACTGCGTCGAATCTTTTTGATCAGACACTGCATTCCTCATCTTTTTGGTCAAACACTACGGAATATATTTTTTCAAATTGAACAGTCTCTCATGGCATTAGTATGTACTCATCACCACACCACGGCATGCCGTATTAGGCTGCCTGTCCATTGACGCGGAGAAAGGCTGCGGAGCGGAGAAACTGAAATATTAACCAATAGAAAAAGACATTGAGATGTTTATGCAGTCCTATTGGTTAATATTTCTCCGTTTCTCCGCTCCGCTGCCTTGCTCCGCTCTGGTGAATAGGCAGCCAGGCCCTTGATACACGCACGTTTTTCTCGACATGAAAAACTGGTTTGTTCGCTGTGTGTAGGCAGTAGTCGTCAGGGTCTATTACTATATCAGCTTGTCGATGACACGGCAGCACTGCGGCACGGCGCCGTCGCCGTGTACCATAAAACCGTGTCAAACGATTTTCTACGTCGCTATAAACACGACGTACCGTTAAGAAACCGTGCCGTGTACAAAGGGTCCTAATTCTCACCAGTTTTTGCTGAACCCCCAATAAATTTTACTGTACTTAACAATGTCAAAGGATTTTGACAAATTCTAGAGACCGGGTGTAAATCTTTCTAGAACCACAAAATCAGATAGCAACGGGTTTTTATTTTCAAACAAGATTTTATTTACAAAATATAAAAGCTATTATATGCAAATGTATATAAAAAAGAGGGGAAAGAATCATAGAGCATCAAAAAATTCATCCGCATTGCTATCAACAGAAAAATGTGCCCGAAAGGCTGGCAGCATTGCTATGTTGTACGGCGATGCAACATAAATAAAAAATAGAATAGAATACTCTTTATTATGTACACCATATACATTACAGACATAAATATAGAAACTTTACAATGGGTGACACAATGGGCGGTCTTATCGCTAAGAGCGATCTTTTAAAGACAACCTTTGGATGGATTAAAAACGGGAAGGACAGACAAATACTGTACCTATGTAGTCTGTGGTGTACCATTAAAACAACATTTTACTAAATATCAAAACTATTTTGCAACTTCTTCTCTCGTCCTTGCAATGACGATCTCCTTCAGCTTTCGTCTGTGCACCTTAGTTGATGTAGTCAGCGGTAATTCCTTGAAGAAGAAAACACCACCCCTCAGTTGCTTGGAGTCGGTCAGTTTTTCTGCAAATATAACCTTACTTTTAATCTCTTAGTAAATTCCATATTATATATGTTTCTATGAGTACCTAAATAACTGTCCCCAAAGAATCTTAAATAATTATCATGTTTTGGAACTACGAATTCAATTTCATACAAAATAAAGTTCAAATTCCATTGCAACCAAAAAATTAGGTAAAAAATCAGAATCTTGATTCTGTTTCGGATTCTAACATTCTAATCATCATCAGCCCCTCTATACCTTTAACCAACTCCTTGATCTCCTCCGCGGTGACGTCACCTGAACGTGGTATGACGCAAGCCACGGGCAGGTCGCCGCACTCTGCGTCAGGGAGACTCGTCACTGCCACATCTAGCACGCCCGGATGCTGACGGATCACGTCTTCTAGCTCCACTGGCGATACCTGGAAAGGTAAAGATGATGGGTAAAGGTAGGTAAGGTACATAAAATGAGAAGATGATGTATTTGCTGATGCGATCTTGGTTGATTATCTTAGGGTCAGCATCAACATTATTCAAGGTGGCGTAAGTGCGTAACTATAGGGTGGCATTGGGGCAAAATGCCACGGGCCCCCCGCCAGAGGGGGCCCCCGGCCCGAAAGGGCCATGAGCACAGGAGGATCCTAAATTTTTTTTTTTGAAAATGTGCATCAAAGGACATCATTCGGCCTTCAAACATTTTGTACCTTTTTCCTATTCTTTGTCTAATTTTTTGGACAGGGCCTCATGCTCAGCAGTAGCGCTTGCGACCATTAGACCAACGCAGCAGTCAGGTGTTAAATGTTGTCGGGGAAATTATGGATCTATGCGGAAGAAGTGCTAGTGAAAAAAATAAAACTATAGGTAATGTTGGTTGAGCTTCTTTACAATGAGGGAGGGCCCCATCCCTTGAATTTGCCACGGGCCCCAAACGATATAGTTACCTACGCCACATTTTTTGTCTTCTATAGAATTTGAGCGATCTACTTAATAAGCTTATAACGTTCCCATTTCTCTGTGAGAGGGAGTGGGCCGTAATCCACCACGCGGGGTCAGTGCGGGTTGGTAAATGTCCACGTCTTCGAATTTTTGGATCTAGGACACGCCGGTTTCCTCACGATGTTTTTCTTCACCGTTATGAGAGCAGTGGTGATGAAATAATTTACGCATAGTAAAGCGCCTGTCAGCACGCCTTCAGTAGCGTTATCAAGGGGTCACCACTGCTCGTAAGAAGCGTTCTAATGCATAGTTTAGATGAAGAGCGTTTACGACGTACGGCATTTCATACAAACTTTCAAGCCCTTGTTTTTCGAAATGAATGAACCGATTTTAATGAAACTTCGTACGCATAAGCAGGATACAAAGGTCTAAAAAGTTAGTAAAGAACATTTTCGAAATGTCTTATTTAAAAAAGATAACTGGAAATCTATGTTTCTCTGGAACATTTAAAATCGGTCTATTTTGGCTGTAGGTATCACTTTTTTTCGAAAATGTTCCTAACTTTTTTTTTTAATCCTAAGGGGAGATAAATTAGGGAATGGGCAATGAGAGATATTGGCGCCGATTCCCTTGCTCACAAACTAAACTAAATTTAATTTCAGTGCATCTTTTTCTTTCTATTTCATTAAGAAAAGGACAGAAGATAAATAATAGTTTAGACCTGTCAATTTAGTCCGTGCCTGACGTGAAATGACGTATTTTAAATAGCCAATTTTTTAATCACTTCTAAATTGTCTATAGAGTATCTTAATTTGACAGGACTAAACTAATATTTATCTCCTGTCCTTTTCTTAATGAAATGGAAAGAAAAAGATGCACTGAACTTAAATTTAGTTTAGTTTGTGAACAAGGGAATCGGCGCCATTGCCACGCTAAAACGATTCGGGTATAGCTGGGCTTGTGTTTAGGATGGCCGAACAAAAAACTGCCATAAGTAGGTACCTACTCTCTAGCTCACCTGATGATTCTTATACTTGAGCAGCAGTTTGATGCGTTCAGTGAAGAAGAAATTCCAGTTCTCATCCCTGTACATCATATCCCCAGTCATGAACCAGTCGTCCTTGGATAGAACCTCTGCCGTCGCTTTTGGGTTATTGAAATAGCCCTGCAAAAAAACAGCTTAGGGTAGGTATAGTCGACCTCGCAATTGTTTTTTCTGAAACATGCATGGAAAGGAGACGTTCAATAAATGTATGGGGCTTGGTACTAAAATAATTGAAAATTTAAACAGCCTTCTGAGCTTTATGAGCTGAAAGAGGGTAATTATTTTGACGTCTTTGGGTATTTAATTTTTTTTACAGCCCCCGTTTTTCTTAAATCAAGTGTTGAAAAATAAAATGCTTGCATCACTAACTACCAACATTATTTATATTTTAGTGTTGGCAGCCCTGTGGCAAATGACGTGACAATGACAATGTCAGTCAGCGCGGCTGTCATTGTCATTTCTCATTGTCAATTATCATAGAAATAAGTGGCTATGTACATACTACATTTGTTGAAATATTTTTCTACATATGGACTTGTACCAGTGGTTATGGTTTTATTTAGTGGTTAGTGGTTATTTTAACGTCATTCTGACATTTACAGATTTGACCTTTTTCGACACGTTTTGATATTGCATTGTCATGATAATCAATATTTTCTGTCTCAATTTCATGGAGCTGCAGCTAAAATTATAATAAAATCTCAAAGTATTTAATAGAAACAGATACTTGAGCCACATTTAAAATAATTATATTCTATAGAAATGAATAAATAAAGGCTACGTACGTTTCGTTGTACTGAAACATTTTTCACTTTTTTACAAAAACGGGCGCCTGATAAAATCATATTTAACTATAATCGAGTAGGTAGCTTAATACATAAGGTTTCTAATAATGTACATCACATTAGCGTCTAAAAATCTTCGGAATTTAGTAAGTACCACTTTTGACCTCTCCTTTGAGCATTATTTTGGCAACCTTCTTCGAGATAAATCGAAATTGCTGTACTGGCCAAATACATGCGAGCAGCGGCCGGCAAAAGTTGTATGAAAATCCATATCTGTCGTGTTTTGCGGCCTAATAAATTACATAGTAAACTCTTGTCTGTCGTGTAATTGAAAAATGGAACGATTTTTTACTCCGAGACATAGCAACCAAGGAGGTACCTAACTTATCAAAGGTTGTATTTAAACGAACTCGCTTGCAAATAGAAAGCTGTTTATTGAAAAAAAAAACAAATGAAGTGTTCATTTGTTTTTTTTTAACTCAACAACTTTCACTATGGGACCAAATCTGGAAATCACGAACAAAAATCAGCTTTTTCATACATTTTGGTCAGATTTTTTTTTGTGATTCCAGAGTTGGTTCCTTAATGAAAAATGTTCATTTCGATGGTCTAAAGCACCTGTCAAATGGTCTAAAGTTTGTTGGGTTAATTTTGAAACAACTTATATAGGATTTGTGTTAGTGTGACATCAGTAATTCAATAGTGTGTGCGTAGTTCGTATCTATGTACCTATAGATGCCGCCTTAGAACTTTTCGAACTGTTTAGCAAATACTCTAGAGAGTCTACCTCTACATACCTTGAATCCACCGGGTGCTTTTACCCACAGTTCTCCAGGTTTGTTGGGTTCTTTTATTTCCTCCCCAGTTTCTATATTCACCAGCTGAAAGCACTTAGGTATTAATTAGGTACGTTAATGTAACATTTAGGTAGGGTAGAACTCAGAGCGCCTTCCAAAGGACTTAGGTACCTACCTACAGTCAGGAAATTAATTGTTTAGCAAATTGATACCCTTCGTCAAATTGCTTAGTTTTAGACATCTTAGAGAACTGTCGAAGAGCGACAGTTGTGATCTGAATATACGGACCATTTAAGTTGCTAGTCAATTTGATTAACAATTAATTTCCCTGACCTTACCTACTTCTGTTTCGGTTTGAAAGTTATGGCTGAATTTGCAAAAATACCACTCATTTGGAGAAACATCGACGTAAATGTATTTTTTCACAAAAATGAGTTAAATATGACAAAGCACTTAGAAAGCGTATTTACGTTAGGAAAACAGACTTATAAAAAACCGGCCAAGAGCGTGTCGGGCCACGCTCAGTGTAGGGTTCCGTAGTTTCCCGTCCATCACAATAAGTGTTCCCACGTACAATTCGATAATACCCGACCCAATGTAATAAGTACCTACAGCGCCATCTCTCGGGGAATTGGGTTACTATTAATACATAGACGTGCCAGAAGTTTTCGGTGGTAATTTTGGATTGCGAGAACCGATTTTAATAATTCTTTTTTTGTTTGAAAAAAGATACGTTCAGGATAATAAAATATGTAAACGAAGTTAAAAAAAAATGCTTGCATATACGATTATACTACAAACTTAGTCCAGAAATGATTTTGTACAACTACTTATTTGTCTTTTTTGTACAAAAACTGTTGTTTCTATCAAGTTCAAAATAATTTTCCTAGAAAGTCCTTATAAAGTTCTACTTTTCAGATTTTTTTCATATTTTCTAAACTTATGGTTCAAAGGTTAGAGGGGGACACACACATTGTTTTTTACTTTTGGAGCGATTATTTCCGAAATTATTGACATTATCAAAAAATGATTTTAGTAAACCCATATTCATTTTTAAGTACCTTTCCAACAATATATCACACGTTAGGGTTAAAATTAAAAAAAATAACTTCCCACTTTACATATAGGGGGGCTACCCTAATAAAACAGTTTTTTCCAATTTTTATTTTACCACTTTGTCGGCGTGATTGATATACATATTGGTACCAAATTTCAGCTTTCTAGTGCTAACGGTCACAGAGATTATAAGCGAGGACGGACAGACGGACGGACGGACAGACAGACATGGCGAAACTATAAGGGTTCCTAGTTGACTATGGAACCCTAAAAAAGTAGCAGTTACGTCGATGTTTCTCCAAATGACTAAATGAGCGATATTATATAATAAAGATATAATAAATAGGTACCTACACTTATCAAGTCTGTAATCTACACTTGCCTAAGCATAAACTTGAAAGCGAAACAGAGACGTCTTGGTCGATTGGTTATCGGTCAACTGATTATCATGTCCCATAAATACCTATTATTTAATGAAACTAGCTAGTACCCACGGATATCTATGCTAGTACCTAATCTGCATTCGCGATTTGTTTGCCAAAAATGCAAACAAATATGAGTTTATGGAAAAATAACTTTAAATCCAAACAAACAAACAACAAACATTTTCGTCTATACATATAATAAAATGGCTGGGAAGTGAAAACTGTACATTCTTTTATTAAAATTAATTTTTGCGAGGTCTGGGAACGATTCTAATGAGGAAAAATTTTTTTTTGAATTTTTGTCTGTTACTCTGAATGAACATACATTCAGAGTAACAGACAGACCAGCATCACACAAAAACGACCGGATACATTATGTCCAAATTTTGTATAGATATTTTCTCTAAAGGCTATAAATTATCACGCTATTTTCTTTGGGGGATGAGTAAGCGCCTCCGCCCACTGTCGGCACGGCACGGCAAGGGATTTTTATGCGATGAATAAAAATGTAACTTAATTGTATAACAATAAAATTGAAATTAATTACACGGTACATATACCAAAATAACATTTTTTTTAATTTTTATCTGTGTGTCTGTCCGTTTGGTCCGGCTAATCTCTGAAACGCCTGGACCGATTTTCACAGGCAGATAGCTGATGTAGTAAGGAGTAACTAAGGCTACTTTTATTTTTGAAAAAAAAAAACCGAGTGTGCTTATGACCGCACGACTGAAGTGAAACTTCAAATGTATTTGGCTATGAGAGGAAGAAAGAAAGAAAATGTGCGCGCGCACCGCTTTCTCTTGCTTATATCCCCCGCTCAACTCCCGTTCGCCTCGCCCGATCACACTTTTCGTAACGCTTACGTCACGCGTTCGCCAGCTTACTCCCCAAGTCAAGCGTGCGTAAAGAAGTTTCACTTCAAAAATACTTGCATACGAAATTGTTCCGTAGAGTCTTACTGATAAGGAGCATGATCGCATTTGCGAAAACTAACGCGGTTGAGTACCTACGTATTTGAGCGAGTAGCTGTATAAGATACTTAATAGTCTTGCAAGTATTTTGAGTCGGTACCCGGTGTGCGTACTTGGAAGCAAATACCTGGTGTAAAAACCCGGTCGCATATTTACGCGACCGGGACCGGGTTTTTACACCAGGTATTTCCAGCTATTTTTTACGTACCTTCCCTACTCGCGATCACACGTTTTCGTAACGCATTCGCCAGTTTACTCCCCAAGTCAAGCGCGCCTAAAGAAGTTTCACTTCAAAAATTGGATTCCGCGCAAAAAGAATAAAACGTTTTCCGTCATGCACGCGAACGAAGTCGCGGGCACAGCTGGTTATGAATAAAACGCTGGCCACACTGAAGTGAAACTTGTTTTAATAGTTAGGAAGTTACCTACACGACTATTCACGCCAGTTGAAACACCTCCAGAGCAGATTACGTCCTGTTGGGCACAAGGTTCGCTTCAGTTTGCAGGCAGTGGCGTAACTATAGGGTGGCATTGGGGCAAAATGCCACTGGCCCCCAGCCAGAGGGGGCCCTGGGCCCGAGAGGGCCATGAGCACAGGAGGATCCTAACATAAGTTTATAAATGCAAACTTTTTTGTAAATGTGCAACATAGGACATCATTCAGGTTTCGAACATTTTGTACCTTTTTCCTATTGTTTGTCTAATTTTTTGGACAGGACCTCATGCTCAGCAGTAGCGTTTGCGACCGTTAGACTAACAAAGCAGTCAGGTGTTAAATGTTGTAGGGGAAATATAAAATCTACGCGGACGAAGTCGCGGGAGAAGTGCTAGTAAAAAAAAGGGAGGGCCCCGTCCCTTGAATTTGCCACGGGCCCCAAACGGTATAGTTACGCCACTGTTTGCAGTCCAGAACTTTGATTAGGTACGTAGGAGAGATACCAACCTTGTGTTGCAAATGAGCAAATGGTATCCCACACGACCCTACTGGGGAGTCAACGCTATGGAATACGATGGAACCGATCTCACTCATTCCGTACACTTCAGCTACGATTGCTTTCGGTATCATACGCTGAAAACATAAAATAAAATAAATATACAAAGGTACAGCGCCTGTGACCACCCGACTAGTCTGACTTTAAGGTCGATTTTAATATTGATTATATTTTAATGTTAGACTAGTTGGCTACAAATTTCGTTTCAGCCCCATAAAAGGTTAACCGACTTCAAAAAGTACGAGCTTATACATTAGGTGGATTTTTTTAATGCACACTCTTATGGTTCGACGATGTGGGTCACACTGTGCTACGACTCTACGGCGTAGCTCACACTGCGCTACGACGTAACTCACACTGCGGTACGACTCTACGGCGTAGCTCACGCTGCGCTACGACGTAACTCACACTGCGGTACGACTCTACGGCGTAGCTCACACGGCGCTACGAAGTTACTCATACTGCGGTACAACTCTACGGCGTAGCTCACACGGCGCTACGACGTAACTCACACTGCGGTATGACTCTACGGCGTAGCTCACACGGCGCTACGACGTAACTCACACTGCGGTACGACTCTACGGCGTAGCTCACACGGCGCTACGACGTAACTCACACTGCGGTACGACTCTACGGCGTAGCTCACACGGCGCTACGACGTAACTCACACTGCGGTACGAGTACGACGTAACTCACACTGCGCTACGACTCTATTGTATGCAATAGAGTCACGCTCACGCTGCGCCAAGACTCTACAGCGTAGCCTACACTGTGCCACGACTCAACAGCGTAGTCTCTTTACCTATACCAGGAGACATAATAGAATCACATACCCTCAATTCCTCCACAAGGGTTCTGGGCACAGCGCTACCTCCGAGGTATAATACCTCAAAGCAGGACAAATCACAGTTTTTTATCTTAGCTACCTTTAGCAACGTAGTCATCATGGGTGGACTGAGTGTCATAGAGGTTGGCTGGAAAAAAGAAGTAATTTGGTTATTTATTTATTTATCAGATGGAAAACCAACAGCTTTACATAAATACAATAAATACAATGGAATAAGAAACATGAAGCCAATTATAGGTTTTCACGGCTAGCTATACAATAATACAGTAAAAGATCTTATACACGACAAATTATCAATAACATAAGCGCACTAATCATCAAAACGGTACCGCCAAACATGAGGAGGAGAGAACTACAATATAATTAAATAAAATAAGTACCAGAACTAAATTAACACTAATAATTAATTTTAAAGAAATCAAGATTCAGCCTATTGCGTACGCTTGAGCCTTTCGTTGAAAACAAGTCAAAAGACAGTCTTTACTCGCTCGCACTAAAAATGAGTTTTATGTAGCAAATATGTTTCTATAATAATAATGTTCCTGCAAGAAAGATGGACAGCAGCCCAGTGGTAACAGCCGCGACTTACGAGTTGTAGGTTCGAACCCAGATAGGCGCATTACACAAAGTAAAGCGCCTTTCTCTGCTCTCAAAACGGTGAAGGAAAACATTGTGAGAAAACCGGCATGTCCTAGAACCAAAATTTCGAAGATATGCGACATCTACCAACCCGCACTGGGCTCGCGTGGTGATTACGGCTCACACCCACTCACCGAGAGGAGGCTTGTGTCCCAACAGTGGGAATATTATTGGCTGATTATGCTGAAGAACGAATGCCAATGCATGAAATGGGTTAGAACCATAGAAATGTAAAAAACATATATCTTTTGTTAGAATTACTATGAACAATCGCGCGCGAGCTGAGCGAGCGAAGCGAACGGTGCCGCGGCAGCGGCAGATGAGCGCTACTTCCAAGTTGGTCGCAGTTGCTTGGCTATACAGGGTGAAATTGAATTCATAGGCATCCTTTTAAGGGGTCATTGTAATCATCATTATGAGCAACTTTTACTATGGGACCAAGACTGAAATCGGGAAAAAAAATCAGCTCTTCCATACATTTTGACCAGTTATGTGAACATATGTAAATGCAAGGAACAGCTGATTTTTTTTCGCGATTTTAGGTTTACTATAGTAAAAGTTGTTCATAACGATGAGTAGAATGACCCCATAAAAGGATGCCCATGAATTTAATTTCATCCTGTATAGTATTACTAGGACAAGGTGCAATCCGTCCTAGTTACTAGCCATTCATTTGAAATGGCTAGAAATAGGGTCAAACCTAGATGAAGGTCGCTGAACAAATGTATGGAAAATGAATGAAACATGCTTCGACGATCTCAAGTAAGTTGAGATAAGGGCTGGAGATGATGACTATACGATTTTGTTTTAAATCTTTATTATGACGTTGTAAACTAACCTTATACTTCCCAATCATATCTAAAATATGTTCCGAAGTGAGGGCATGAGAGGATTGTATCCTCGTATACTTGTAAAATGGCGATATGACGTAGTTGAGGAGTGCGGTCAACCATTGCAGAGGAGCCACGATAAGTACCGACCGAGTAGCAGGTACTTTATTGGCAAAAGAACTGGAAAATAAAGACAAAACGAATAGGTACCTAATATCAATGTGAGAGAACTTGCATGGGGTTGTAGAGTCCAAGAGCTCATCGGCTGTTTAAGGTCATAAGTCAGTCATTTATTTCTTAACAAAATATTATAGATTGTGTAGAAAGATATTGATAATAAAAAAAATAAAAAAAAAAAAAACAATAACTCATATTTACAATATTAAAATTAATAGTCGTTAATAAGAAATATAATGTCAAAAGATGAAAATAATAAAATTAATAGTCACTTAATTGGAACTACTGAATAGAATGTTAAATGATAACACAATAAAAAATAAAAAGCATACACCGTGTTCCGGACGATATACATAAACTTCGAGTAGATGTTCAGACCATGGAAATTAGCATTTTTCATTATGGACACATTAATGAATTCTTATTTTTTACTAGCTTCAGCCCGCGACTTCGTTCGCGTGAAACTTCTTTTTTCCCCGGAGCCACCCCGTCGTATCGCATCACCCGCCCGTGCTATCACTTTAACGTTCTTTTTGATTTTTTTTTTTTGCTCGGCTCCTAAGGGTCATAGCGTGATGTTAAATAGCCTATAGCCTTCCTCGAGAATTGAGCTATCGAATGCAAGAAGAATTTTTCAAATCCGACTGGTAGTTCAAGAGATTAACCCCTACATACAAACTTACAAACAAATTTTACCTCTTTATAATATTAGTATAGATATAGAGTTTTTGTTAATTTTTATATAAACTAAATACCTTGACATAAATCGCCCGATATGCATGCCTCTTTATCCGAATTGGTAACGATGACGTATTTTCATTCATAAGATTGGGCGGGCTGCAATTTGTCAAAACTGAGTTAAGAACTTAAGACCCTTTCTTAATGCATAGCTCAATTAAATTTCACTAAATGAAATTACAAATATCTTTGTAACGAAGCCTTTTTAAGTACTACTTCTTTTGTTAGATTTAATTTGTAAAAGCTATAGAAGCGTTTGACAAAGTTTATGGATATCGTGAAGAACACGGTGTATACATTATTGTCATTTGTCAACTCATGAACTCTTCAATACTATAATAGCCATTCCTCAATAAATATGTCCTTAATTTGTTAAGGCATATTCATTGGTAACCTTGTTCCACCCCTAGCTGAGTGCAGGCTTTTGAACTTTATTCCGACATAGATGAGAGTTCTAATTACAATATCTACCCTGAATTCAGCACATGATTCTAGACCCCCTAGAAGTAGAACATTTAAGTCAGTTATCAAAAAAAAAAAATCTGTTGTTTCATAGAAAAGTGCAATACCTACGCGGTCAAAATGTATGGAACAGCAAATTCTTTTTTCTACCCGGCGAAAAATTTCAATGCAGGGGTGTTCAGAATCATAGTACTGAATCCATGGTTACCACAGATATAGATATACCTAGATAACGCAAGAGCACCTACTTCGCGTGCCAAAAATCGCACCAGTTTACGATCGAAAATCATAATCCACCACTTTCGCGCTCATTCCTGAGTACTGCTGGCTGGGTGAGCGTGAGCGAGAGAGCGCGAGCTTGTGACGTCATAGTAGGTAGTCAAAAAGTGGCACGCTTCGTTTTCATACAGTTCGTGATACTTGCGTTATCTAGGTATATCTATATCTGTGATGGTTACAGTTTGGGTGTCGATGTCGTTGCCATCCTGTATAGTTCATAACTGACTGTTCACACCGCCGGCGAGTCCTCATTTGTCGCAGCAACAAGAGCTATCAAAGAGGGTACTCGCTCAGCGACCCTCGTTCGGCCTTTGGACTTACGCTTGGAAGAGTATACTCGTAATTGCCAAGCGTGAGTCTCTCTTCGAATGTTGTAATACAAAAACTGGCTGGAAGATTTGAGCTCGGACCAAAGTTGGAACTCATTTTGTAATTAGGCCGCCTAAGACTTTTCTGTAAACGTTAGTTATCATATTCAGTACCAAAAGTAAGGGCCACTGGCCACCATGTTCTTATGAGACAAAGCGGCAGATTTGGGCAGTCCTGTGGTACCGCTTGTCGATACTAGATAAGCTATCGTCTCCTCAGGGTCGAAGTCTGCTGGCCTGTGAAAGAACAAGTCCAATCAGTTCCAAATTTTATAGCTGATTAGATAAAGTTAACCAATCCTACTTCCTACTCTAGTATAAACGCGAAAGTTTGTTAGGACGGATGGATGGATGTTTGTTACTCTTTCACGTAAAAACTACTGAACGGATTTGGATGAAATTTGGAACACAGATAGTTTATAACTAGACCTAACATATAGGATACTTTTTATCCCGATATTTTCACGGGATCGAAACTTATGCGGGTGAAAGTGCGGGGCGCTGCTAGTCAACTCATAGATTTTTTGCTTTATCTAGTTTTATAGACGGCAATTCAGCTTCAAATCTGCGAATTTATCGCAGGGATTACTAAACCATGTGATAAGGTTCCATGATGGTTCAAGGGTCCATGTGATAATTAATACCGCACAGGTTGTTTGCTGTGCCTCCATATCGCACCGTTGCGCGTGCAGAGCACAACTCTGGCCGCGGACGAATGTACGAAGATTTTGCCGGCGTGCCAGAATTAGGTACTGTGAGAGGAATTTAGGAAACAGTTGTTAACTTTTTACCTGAACTTGACGATTTTTAACCGACTTTAAAAAAGGAGGTTCTGTATTCGACCCGTATGTATGTATGTATGTATGTTAGTATGTCCGCGATTATCTCAAAAACTACTGAACCGATTTTGATAATTCTTTCATACGTGTGATCTACATACTTTCAGGAAGGTTTTAGTATATAATACATTAGGTAATTATTCTTATGTACGAAGTTATATGCATAAATGTACTGAATCTCCGGCATTTCTATGGGAATTTTGATTCTTCGAGTCGTGTCTTCAATTCTTCAATGCACTAGTGTTAATTGACTTTGTGTGAGGTAGGTACAACTAAAAAGTGAAAAATAAAAACTTTTTTACAAAAAAAAACAACCGACTTAAAAAAAAAACACTACAAAGTGAAAAATAACTTCAATTTCGGAAGTCGATGTCGTTGGTTCCGCATTTTCGTTTTTTGACACCGACTTCCGAAATTAAAGTTATTTTTCACTTTGTAGTGTTTTTTTTTTAAGTCGGTTGTTTTTATGTAAAAAAGTTTTTATATTTTCTCTTTAATTTTTGTAATTGGTTCTAAACCGTCTTAATAAACGAAATAAGGTTGCTAGTTTTTTACTAGCCCCCTTACTAATAAACGTTGTACAGCGTCTGTATACCTAGTTACACAACGCTTTGTCTTCTTCTTTCGAAAATCAAATTACTGACGACTGAAAGAGAGAAATCGGTGTGTAACTATTCATCTGACATAATACGTATAATTTTATAATTGGTAAGGGGGCTATAAAAATGTTCATAATAATATTATGGATCACGTTTAGAAGTAGAGACGTTTACAGGATTAAAATGGGCGTGCGCGGTGCGACAATACAGAGTCAAATTATAAAGCCTTGTATACGTCGCGCAACGAGTTGTGAGCGCTGGCCTTGAAGAAAACAGACGCCACAAACCCTTATGCCTTAGCAATAAGGGTTCGTTTCGCTTGTTTTTTTTCAAGGTCAGCGCTCACAACTCGTTGCGCGACGTATACGGACTAAGCGTTTCAATGTACGCACAATCGCGAAAAAAAATCAGCTGTTCCCTATATTTTGACGAGTTATACGAGAACATAAATGTAGGGAGAACAGTTGATTTTTTCGCGATCTCAGGTTTGGTCCTATAGTAAAAGTTGTTCATAATGATGAGTACAATCTCTAATTATACATATATAATTGTCAATTTCATCCTGTATAAAGTATGGGACATTTTCTTACTTAAAGTTCTCGACGTCAGTTTGATCACCATGTTTCTCCATCATTTCGGAAAAGCTGGTCGTGTCAGGACTCTCATCGAAACTGATAATTTTAGAGTCCAGGCCTGCAACGAGGCCAACAGCTTTTTGGACATCTTGAACTTTTTCACTTTGGCAGAATATAATTTTGGGCTTGCAGGTGTTAAAAGCATCTTTCAACTCAACTGAAAGAAAAAGGCAATTTTAAAATAATTATAATTGGTTGGTCTAATGGAGGCGTGAGGAACAGGGTGTAAAGTTCACTCATCCTCCATAGAAGAGGGAGGATCCTCCGACCAGACAGGTCGGGACGGGACGGTTAGGACGGGTGTGATGTAACCAAGACTTTGTAACCACATTATTTTGATTTAAAAGAGTGTCCACGGAGTTTCTTGCCCGTTCTTCTCCATAGGTACCTACGCTTTGGAATGGGCAACTAGCTTCATTTTTTCTGACTGACTGACTTTTTGACAATACAAAAGTGCCTGTTAATGGTTTAATTGAAATAAATGCTTTGAGTTTGAGTTTGTGTTTGTGCCTTGTAGGCAAATGCCCGACGTCTGATGTCGGGACGGGATGTAGTATAATGTTAGTTGTGCGGTAGGTAAACTCTGCTTGCGCGATGCAGGATTTTGCGTGACGATGTAGATGGCGCCACAATAGCTGGCTTATCTACGTTTCACAATTCTGATGGGAATGGAAATAGAATAGAATATATTTATTTGCTTTGGGACAGGTCGATAACAGAACGATGGCCTTCCTGGTGTGACTAAAAATAATTAGCTATTACATTGTTTTCAAATTACTTTTCCAATCACTAGCTACGTCGACTTTCAAAAATGATGTCACGTTCTTAGAATGTGATTATTATTTATGCACTTACTGACTCCAAGAGTCCTATCAATAGCAGCGGTTGCGATTCCAAGGTACATAGCAGCATAGAACGGAACTGCAAGGTCCAGATGGTTCGGCGCCATCAGCACTATGGCGTCGCCGGTTTTCAGCCCCATGTTCTTGAAGCTGGTTGCGCATTGTATGCTTCTTTTTAACATGGATCCGTTGGTTTCTGATTCACCGGTACCACCATCAATCTGGTGAGAAAATCAGAACATTATGAAACCTATAGAAACATTACCCCATCATGATATTCCTAGATCGTTTATTTGGTCTGTTTTTTACTGTGCAAGTGCGTGTTTTTGTGTTGTGGAAAGTGTCGATCCTCGTCCGCACGTACGTGACATCGTGGACGCGCCGCCAACACGTAGCTAATAAGGAACCCTCATCAGCGTACTCCCTTACTTCTCCTAACATTGTTTGTCCGAAAATCATTATCCATAACACGTTTGCTATAAACTTCAATACCTACCTAACCATAACGTTCAAAAATCCGAAATTTTGTTTCACATAATTATCTTTACTTCTAAAACTATTCTCTCATAATATCGAGTACTATAATGATTGAATCTCCTTATTTTGCATGAAATAAAGTCATATGTAGTATTGTATTATGTAGGTAATGTGTACCTATTATTCCGAATGTTCATTTAAATAATAAAATTGTTAGTCCTAAAACATATTTTGCTATAAATAAGGTTAGGACAGAAACGAATCGCTCTAAATTCTACTCCACACAGTCTAGTCTGCCCTACCCCTAGAGTGTAATTTAGAATCGCATAGGCGCGTAGGGGCGAGGCGGCCCGCGGGCTGAGGAGCAGGCGCCGGCCAGCCTCAGCCGCGGCGGTGAGCGAAAACCGTCTGCGACGATTAGCACGCGTGGGACCGCCGGAGACCCGCAGCGCCGGAGCCGTGACAGAAACCATGCCTGCTGCATGTTGCATGCTGCATGCTCGCTTGCATGCTGCATGCCTGATAGAAGTTCATAGCAAAAGCTTTGTAATACGTAGCATTATAGCATTATTGAGATTAATACCTAAACATTAAAATATAATTTGAATTTAGGACTTATAACTTTTATTGAAAACGGTTTTAGGTCTTTTGTAAATTATTGATTGTAATATTTATGACAAATAAATTTAGGGCATATTGTGTTTAGGGATTTCAATTTTATGGCATGTGATATTATGTGACATTAAGTTCGGGCAAGTTATCATTCGGTTCATTGATGTTTAGGACAAAAGAAAATGGCACTTTAGATTATGGATAAAACAGTTAGGTAACACAATAGAGAACCCGCCGCAACATAATTATGCCTTAATCTTGAGCTTGACGAAGAAGCCAAACTAGTTCACTGAATAGACAAATTCGTAAAAAATGTTGCTACTATTGAGAGCAGTAGTTACGACTCCGACTTACGAGTTGTAGGTCGTGGGTTCGAAACCACACGCTTTACTTCGTGTAAATTATTTCATCACCACTACTCTCAAAACGCTGCGGGTAAAAGTCGTAAGGAAACCGGTATGTCCCAGAACGAAAACTTCGAAGACATGTGACATCTACCAACCCGCACTGGGCCCGTGTAGTGGATTACGGCCCATTTCCTCTCACAGAGAGGAGGCTTGTGTCGCAGCGATGGGAACAATATATGCTGATTAGGACATGAAAAATTTTGTTTCTCCGCTGTGTCTCTGTTCATCCCATTTGACAGTACTCATTCGATCGATCGACCCGTGCGGCTGTTATTACTTAGCCACAAAGACACTCTTAACAGTTTCAGCCACAAAAAAAAAAAACAAATGTTTACCTGCATAACAAAGTCGGGATCATTCTTGATACTCTGCAAGATTATTTTACCAAGATGGTATTTATCACTAGGAATCCCAGTCTCCGAAACAATTCGCGACGTAAACTCGTCAATATAATTATCGAAGATTTCGTTTTTGTAGGAAAATTCCTTCATGTTTTATCTATTGGTATTACTCTAGTTTGAGATGATAACGCACCGCGCACTGCGGCCACCGAATAGGTAATAGTAGGTAATTAATCTATGATGTCTAGCGTTAAAGTGTCTGCCCTTCCCCCGCTTTTCAACTGATACTTTATATTCACACTCATACATATACAGTTCGTCTTGTATGTACACTAGTAACAGTAACAACCCGCTCCTGCTTCGCACGATTTTTACTATTTGACTAAACATCGAGAATTCTTTATTATACAGGCAGGGCCGGATTAACTTAGGCAGATAAAGCAAAATAGGCAACTGCCTAGGGGCCCCGCATCGGGTAAGGGCCCCGTGCGCGCACAAAAGTAATTTAGCATTTCGTGGTGATGATGAAATTCTTGGTTTATAGTTTTTTATTGCATTTAACAATAATAAAATTAAAAAAAACCCGCGTCAAAACTATTTTCTTTCGTTTATTATATTTTACTGCATTTAACAAGAACAAAGTTAAAATTAAAACACCCGCGTCTTATTTTTCTTTCCTGCTCCCCCATGAGACCGTGAGACGGTCTCGTCTCATATACTATTCCTAATAAGACCTGGATCATCAGTTCATCACGTTTCTGTAACCTATTCTATTCATTAAGACCATTTCGATGAGCCCAAATACAAATCTATAAATACTGTAAGTTCCTGAGGAGTTAGTCCGGTGATGCTGCTGATGCTATTACTCACATCCCTTCATTAACTTTATAAGAGCTGATGATCTTCAAGCGGCTGAAAAGGGGCCCCGAGAATTGCATTGCCTAAGGGCCCCGACATGGTTAATCCGGCCCTGTATACAGGGTCAATTTAAATTAGCTAGCGGAACTCTGCAGACGTGATTTTGAGGGTTGTTTAGGGGTCAACGACCGCTGATAGTGTTGTAGTGTTGTTACTTGAAGTATAAGTTGAGAAAATATTATGTTTTTATCGTGTTTAGATATCGACATGTGAATACACGAACTGCGATGACCCCACAAAAAAAAAAAAAGCAAATTAATTAGTTTTTTTTGTTTTATCATGTTTACCTACATATACCCACAGATATAGATAGATCTAGATACATTAATATTATCTATCATCATTTCAGCCGAAAGACGTCCACTGCTGGACATAGGCCTCCCCCAAGCACCTCCACTTCGACCGATTTTGTGCTTCTCATATCCAACAAGTTCCTGCGGCCTTCACATGGTCTTCAGTCCACCTTGTGGGAGGCCTTCCAACGCTGCGTCTTCCGATACGCGGTCGCCACTCCAGAACCTTTCGGTCCAACCATAGATATCCGAGGTCCAACTATCTTCATACAAACGGTCGGAACGCGAGTCATACCTACGCGCCTCGAGTTCGGTTTACACTCGGTAAACGAACAGTCTTGAATGCTCCGCATTGAGGAACGGACGCTGGATGGCGTGAATTTGTGATGGTTTTGTAAGCACGAGCAGTAAGCGTGCGAAATATTCATTGAAATAAGTACAAGTACTTACTTGGTAATGGTAAAGAGCAATAAAATTAAAGGCTATAATGTGCTGTTTTTGGTTGCTTGAATTCGTCAATAAGTTTATTTTTTTTATTAAATCTACTAATCAAAAATCACAACATGTATTTTATTGAACTTTTTATTCAATTCACAACGAATTTCAATTTTTAAAATAAAAAATATAATAATTATTTACTTAAACAATCACAAACTAGAAAGAAACTAAAGTAGGTTGATGAATTTAAAATACTGCAGGCAGGCAGCCCTATCACGTGTTTACGTACCGCGCGGCTGTAGGTAATTATGTCTAGAACAGGGCCGAGTCACAATACTGTTATATAATATTACCGTGACCTAGATAAGGCAAGTATCACGATCTGTGTGAAAAATTAAGCGTGCCATTTTTTTACTACCTAGATAGATACTATGACGTCACAAGCACTATTTAGTGATGGGAAAATCAAATTGATTCAAAGACGGCGTGACGTGTGCGGCACCCGTCTCGCCCGATATCGATCTTCACAATATAGCCAGTATCAAAAATCGGCAATTTCACAGGTAAAGACCTAATATAAAAATGATGGTAAAAACGTGTCAAAATCCGTTGAGCAGTTTATAAGAACAACGCGATCAGACAGATAGACACGAGAGCCGACTTTAATTTATAATATGTTTTAAGATGAAGAAGATAATATATGAATATGACGCAAATTTTAATAAATATCATGGGCCTGATACAATTGTTAAAGGTGAGGGCACAACGGAGTATTTACCTACTAACATCGAGCTGTTCCGATGTTTTGTTACAACTTGATTTTGACCCGCGGGGTAATTACCTAACATACTAACAGTAGCAATGAACTTCATTTTGACAATTCAACAACATTCACTGCGTTATTTACGTTGCTGAGCAGACAAATTTTTCGAAAATATCAAGCAATGGATTAAGCAATATTCTTCAAAATGATTCAGATTGTTATTGATAATGTGTTACGCGATTAGAATGCAGATTTGTGATAGATATTAATTCATTTTAAATGCAGCACACTAGACCTTCAAAAGTACTGATCCTAGACCGCGAAGACTTATGACTGCCTCAGGGTACTGGTAGGCGCGACTGCTGACCTTTGGGAAGGGTTTGATTCTTAGGTCGGTATTGACATAATCTACTCACTTCAATATTTTATTAATGAGTTGTACCTATTACAATAATTGGTTAGCTAGCGACCTCGACAATTATTAATCACTAGCTTCAGCCCGCGACTTCGTTCGCGTGAAACTTCTTGTTTCCCCCGAGCCACCCCGTCGTATCGCATCACCCGCCCGCGCTATCACTTAACGTTCTTTTTGACTTGTTTTCTTTTTCCTCGGCTCCTAAGGGTCACAGCGTGATGTTAAATAGCCTATAGCCTTCCTCGAGAATTGGGCTATCAAATGCAAGAAGAATTTTTCAAATCCGACTGGTAGTTCCAGAGATTACCCTCTACATACAAACTTACAAACAAAGAAGAAGGCTCAAAATTCACCCACGTCCTACAGCAAAGAGAAGTATCTCAAAAAAATGATAAAAATGAGTATAAAAAGATGGCATACTTCCGATCGCCATCCTTACAGTCTAACATATAAAAAAATTGCTATGAAAATTCGTTCAGGGGCAGTAATATGTACAAGAATATAGCTAAAAAAAACCGACTTCCAAAAAAACACTACAAAGTGAAAAATAACTTTAATTTCGGAAGTCGGTGTCTTTGGATCTGTATTTTAGTTTTTTGCCACCGACTTCCGAAATTAAAGTTATTTTTCACTTTGTAGTGTTTTTTTGGAAGTCGGTTTTTTTTTTTCTTAAAAAGTTTTTATTTCACGCTTTTTAGTGGGTCTGCTTATAATTTATCTAAGTTACAATAGCCTAGTGATCATCGCCTTTTACAAACAAAATATTGCTTTTCCCGATGCAGGGAAGTTAATTGTTGAGGAGTTCTCCAGGTCCACCATCAGCTCCATATCACCATTCACATTATGACGAGCATGAATTGCTTAGCAACCATATTAAAGTTATCGAATCGCAACCCGTGAAATACTTAGATATTATTGAGTAGTTCCGGTGGCCATCTGTGGTCTTCATCATCAGTTCCACTTCACCAAATGGTGCTTTCCGAGAGCAAGTGCACGAGTTACTATAAAAAATACCCAAATCGCTATAGGTGTGCCTATAATATTTGAAGAGTTCCTTCGATTTCTCCAGGATCCCATCATCAAATCCTGACCTGATGTTTTTAGACTAGAAGCTGATAATCCTGGCTGCAGCATCAGGCCAGACTTATGTCAACATTGCATTGAACTTAAAATTTAGTCCTGTTTGAAATGAGCCCAAACACGACTACGGTGCTGTTATTTCAAGGTTTGTACTTTTTCTGATGCTCCTGGCTTTAGCATCAGGTCTCTATGTACTTCGGTGTTCCTCATTAACAGTATGTTTATCCACACATCGAGCCCTTTTCAATGAGCCTAAACACGATATATCTGCTGTTAGTTGTCGAGGAGTTAGGTACTCTGCAGACTATCCTGACTGCAGCATCAGGTCATGACTTGATGATCATGAGACCAAATGCGACAAATGCCCTATCAAACATCAAAACAATTTACTAAAACAGTCCTTGCCTGTTTGAGTAACTTCTTACTGTTAAGGAGTTGTACCTTCCATCACCAGCCCAGCTACCTGAGATGGTGACAACCATACGCAAATAAACAAGATACTTCATAAAATATGCGAAAAACAATAAGTGAGCCTATAAAATTTGAGGGTTGCCCTCGATTTCTCTAAGATCCCATCATTAGATCCTAACTTGGTGACAATGGGACCACCTCAGAACTATCTACTTTCGAACAAAAAAAGAATTTTGAAAATCCATCGACAATTGGCGGAGTATTCGATGAACAAACATACAAAATAAAAATAATAATAAAAAACATACAAACAGCCGAACATAGTACCTCCTCCTTTTTGTGAAGTCGGTAAATATCGACAAATACTTGGCTATTTTGACATGACTGCAATTATAGAGTTTCATCATTGAACAACTGAGGTTTTTACCCGACTGGGCCAGAAGGAGGGTTATGTTTTTCGAGAGTATGTATGTATGTATGCATAATTGTTTGGCACGCTCTGCGGCCTGAACGGCTCGATGGATTTTAGCTTGAGAGGTGTCGTTAGATTCGTATTTACTGTGAGAGTGACACTGGGTATATCAAAATAAAAAAAAACAAAATGGCGGATTTTTGGTGCCATATTATGCCTTCAAAATTTTTTTTTCTCAAAGCCTATCAAGTGGGGTATCAAAATAAAGGGTTTTAAAAGGAGATTACTTACAAAAATATATACAACTAATATGGTTAAAAGTAATTCAAAGTGACAAATCGTAAAAAACACGTACCAAGAACTAAATCGTTTGCAAAATCTTTCACATTGGTAAACTAAAAAGCTGGAAATAAAAAAAGCACTTAAAAAAATTAAAAAACCCGACTGCAACCTTATACTAAAACTAACTGAAAAGCTAAAAACAAGCCCATTTTAAAATAAATAAAAGTTGGAAGCAGGCGGGACCCATACCATTATTATAGTTTCAAACTGAAATCGGTCCCACCTGCTTCCAACTTTTATTTATTTTAAAATGGGCTTGTTTTTAGTTTTTCAGTTAGTTTTAGTATAAGGTTGCAGTCGGGTTTTTTAATTTTTTTAATAACTTTTTTTTCTCACTTATTCGACCGCCGAACATCGAACTAAAAAAAACATTAGTGAGAACTAAAGCTCGATTTTAATATTGTTAAATAGAACAGAGTAGGGTAGACTGTAATGAACGTTCTGTTGATAATTAACATAGATTAAAAAAAAATGAGTTTTAGGAAAGTTAAACACAAAAATAAAAAAGAATGTAAAATATACAAACTTAATACAGGGTGTTACAGAAAGGGTATATCAATACAAACAGGTTGAAGAGTGTATCTGGTCTAGAGTCTCTGTACAAAATTTCAGCTCAAAAGCAGTAACTTTCAAAATGCTTAATATTTTTTTATTTCGATAGTTTATTAAATTGAAATCATAAAAAACGTGTCACCGCACTACGAGGGTCATTATCCATTATCTGTAGTGTGTCTGTGCGCCTAGTACACGCACATCTCGCCGCCGCGCGCCAGTGCAGCGCCGTGATGTCGAAATTAAAAAATATTAAGCATTTTCAAAGTTAATGCTTTTGAGCTGAAATTTTGTACAGAGATTCTAGACCAGATACACTCTTCAACCCGTTTGTATTGATATACCCTTTCTGTAACACCCTGTATAATATTTTTTTAAACATCTGATAATCATAAAGTAGTACCTAGGTTCTTTTCATTATAAATACTTTCTACTGTCAGTTGAGCTTGATTACAAGTCAAGATCTCCAAGTATTTCTCAATATTGTACTTCTATTCTTGTACATATTACTGCCCTTGAACAAACTTTCATAGCATTTTTTCATATGTTAGACTGTAAGGATAGCGATCGGAAGTATGCCATCTTTTTGTACTCAATTTTAACATTTTTTTGAGATACTTCTCTTTGCTGTAGGACGTGGGTTAATTTTGTATGGGCTGTGAGCCTTGTTCACCTCTTTATAATATTATACTATAGATATTACTAGCTGCGCCACGCGGTTTCACCCGCATAAGTTTTGATCCCGTGGCAATATCGGGATAAAAACTATCCTATGTCCTTTTCCGGGACTCAAACTATCTCTATACCAAATTTCATCTAAATCGGTTCAGTGGTTTAGGCGTGAAGAGGTAACAAACATATAAACACACACACACACACACACACACACTCACAAACTTTCGCCTTTATAATATTAGTGTGATAGTGTGATTATTCTTGCCAGAGCAACCGGCAGCAACCGCTTGCGGTAGCGTCGGGGGTCGGGTTACCTCCTTCCCTCAAATATGGCGAGGGAGGTAATGGCTGATCTTTGAGCTGTTATGCTGGTGAACGGGTGCTGCTTTTGGTGAATGGTCGTCTTGTTGACCATGGTTTTGTTATTGTTATTAGCAGTGATCGAAATAGGCTGAGTATATTTATCTAAACTTCGGAGAACAGAGACAGAAAGTGGAGACTTCCTTAAGACGACATTTTTTTTCTTCGGAATTCGGGAAAAATAATAAAAAATCATGTATTCGAATTATATTGTATCATACATTACATATAATTGGAATACATGAATTGAAGTTAGACTATTTATTTCGGGATTTTTCGTGAAAATTTTTAAAATTTAAATTTTTTATGTTACTTAGTGCTATTATAAATTGAATTCTGTTTGAATTTTATGTTGTAATTATATATTTATATAATAAGTAATTCCTTCACTTCTGCCTTACTCTCTAATAAATACAGGCGTTATGTTATGTGGGTACCTTTCGAAAGTGTGTTACATGTATTTTAGTTTTTGTATAGTTTTAGTTCAGTTAGGTTTTAATTTTGTTATTTGTGTTACATTGCTTATACGCGGGTTGTGTGTACTCACCCTAAGCTAACCAACTTAGAACATTATAATTATTTCGTTGATATCAGTTTATTTCTTATCAAAATAAACATAACCATGTTGTAGGTTAAATTCTGCTGTTATTGGCGCTCTTGCAATGACTGGCACATTTTTTTTCATGTCATAATCAACCTATGGCACTGAAACGCAGGCTCATGGACATGTGTATTCTTCCCGTCTTAACCTATGGTGCACAAACTTGGTCTTCGACTAACATCCAGAAGTCCAAACTCAAGGTCTGCTAACGAGCAATGGAGCGTAGTATACTAGGCGTTAAATTAACGGATTGTGTTCGAAACACAATACTGCGCTCCAAAACAAAGATAGCTGACGTGGCTCAGAAGGCTGCTCAACTTAAATGGGACTGGGCAGGACATCTCTGCCGCATGCCTGACAAACTGTGGGCCCAAATAGCGCAGAATTGGTGCCCTGAGACAGTGAGGCGGGGTCGCGGCAGACCACGTAGGAGATGGCGAGACGAGCTGGATAGGTTCCGTCAAAACTGGAGGGAGGACGCGCGGGCTCGCGAAAAATGTAAGGAGTGGAGTGAGACCTTTGCCCAGGAGTGGGACAAATCAACCTATATACAATGTTCCCATTGCTGGAACACAATTAAGCCTCCTCTCGGTAAGAGGTAGTGGGCCATAATCCACCACGCGGGTCTAATGCGGGTTGGTAGATGATACGTGGCTTCGATTTTTGGGTTCTAGGACATGCTGGTTTCCTCTAGATGGTTTTTTCCCCGTTTTAAGAGCAGTGGTGATGAAATAATTTACGCAAATAAAGCGCCTGTCTGGGTTCGAACCTACGACCTAAACTAAAACTCATAAGTCGCGGCCGTTATCACTGGGCCACCACTGCTCTGTATTATTTTATTATGGCTTTTTGTATTATTTTTGGCATTTTGCTTCAAAAAAATATTATTGGACACTCTAATATAATGAATTGCGCTTCTTTTTGTAAACGAATAATAATTTCTATTTTGGGGTTCAAAAACTGCGACTGACTGCAATGTAGCGATTGCCAGCCGCTGCCGTGGCAGCTGAATTTTTTTTTTATTCGGATTTCGAAGTGGACGAGCTGCCCCCTAACCCAAAGAATTTGCCTAATGCATTCCACGCCGTCCGGGGAGACGACGTGGTTATGTGGGGCTTGCACCCACTAAAAACTCCGCCTGTGCACCTACTTTTGCCTTGATGGGTGGGCCGCGAGAACTGTGTACGTATGGCATTCGAAACCCATCCAGGGTGGCCCACTTCTGGGCTTGCTCTTCTTGGCCCGCCTCCGTGCTCCATCCTCCTTCGGCGATGTCCGGATGCACTAGGACATCACCACACCTCCAAGGAACGGTGCTGCTGACCTAACCTAACCAGTTTTATCGGGGTATCCCAGCTTAGTTACTGCGACTAACTATGAGAAAAGGCCCGAATTAAAAAAAAAAAGTGTGCATCATTAAACCCTCATGGAAACCTTCATGAAGGAAGAGTTTTGGCCGAAAGGAGTAGCGTACCGACGTATTCGTGAAAGGTTACGCGACATCACGCAGCGCAACACGACGCCGACACTTCGTGCACAATAGTTAGTTTTTATAATTAAAATATGTATGTTTAGGTTAAGGTATTTATCTATGGGCCTGCGTCGCCTGAAATAAATGGATTATTATTATTAAAAGCGAGAAAAGATTTTTGAGGTTCATAAATTTCAAAAAATGTTCATCATTTGAAGGCCAGTAAGTTTTTAGTGGATCATATTTTCCACTAGCTGTGTCCCGCGGTTTCACCCGCGCAACTGTCGATCCCGTGGTAATGTCGGGATAAAAAGTAGCCCGTATGTTAATCCAGGGTGTCAGCTACCTCCATACTAAATTTTATCAAAATTGGTCCAGGCGTTTGAGCGTGAAAAAGTAACAAACATATTTATAAACACACACACTCTTTCGCCTTTATAATATTAGTGTGATTTTTATACCTCCAAACACTCCTAGTTTTAAATAACTAATGATTGATGAAATCGCTACATTTTGAAGACTAGCGCAGGTATGTACACACGGCTGCACATCAAGCTATACAGGGTGAAATTGAACACATGCGACAAATCGAAATGGGAGATTGTACTCATTATTATGAACAACTTTTACTATGGGACCAAACCTGAAATCGCGAAAAAAAAATCAGCTGTTCCATACATTTATGTTCGCATAAGTCATCAAAATGTAAGGAATAACTGATTTTTTTTCGCGATTTCAGGTTTGGTCCCATAGTAAAAGTTGTTCATAATAATGAGTACAATCTCCCATTTCGATTTGTCGCATGTGTTCAATTTCACCCTGTATAATACATTTCCAGGTTTAGCTGACCACGCATTGTATAGGCTTTTCGTACAATCAGAAGTCAGCTTATACTAGAAATGTATGTTTAGTTTGATATGTCGTCGTGTGTACATACAAAATTAGATTTATAATACGGCAATCATTTTCTAGAGAAATCTCTTAGGTTGCCAGTCATTGTGTCATGTTACCCTATGATGTTTATAATTCTTATCTTCCTGTAACCTGTAAAGCATAAATTATATTTACTTTGAAGCTACAGAGCGCTCTTGTTGCAGGATAGGCCATGGTCTCCGAGGCAGTCGACTGCTTCACCGCACTGACAGCGATGTGGAGCTCCGCAAGGAGCGCCCAGACGCAAACACGTACCGAGCCGGAATGTGGTGTCACCAGTGCCTATGTTGGGTGACGGTTTTGCCTGAAGCCAGAGGCCCGACTCCCATTCACCCACAGCCAGCAGGCGGGCCCACGCTCAGCAGTATTGGTGGACGTATTAATAAGTGGTTACGTATTATAATATCTAAAGTTATTCTAACTATTTTCGATATAACTACGGTCAAAAGACCTACTTAAAGATCGTTTCACAGATTTTTGTAATAACTAATGAACGAAATACATAAAGGAGAATTCACCTACGGTTAATTCAGCTACAGTTAATAAACCTAAGGTTGATTGTGCTAATGGACGATTCACCTACTGTTGGTTTTTGAACAAAAACCTAGGTTTTTGATAAAAAACCAGATTTTGTCTGTTTTTGTGCTTTTGAACCAGAGGAAGACGGTCGACGTCAGGGGCACGCCGAGGTTCGGTTTGGTTAGGTTCCTTTAAACCCTGCAGACAGAAATATGAGCCCCGCGTAGCGAGGCTCCGTCGACTTCACGTCGTTAGAAATAAAACGAGCACACATAAAAAGAGTAAAACACTCACTCTTTTATGTGTGCTCGTTTTATTTCTGCATTTGATGTGAACTTTCATAAATATCTGTAATTAAACGATAAATAATCATTATTTCGTATCTAGTGTAAAATTATCTCTAAGTTATAAAACAAGATATATATAATAGGCATTAGAACTGATTATAAACATTAGGCAAGAAGACCTTACGTGACCCACTTGTGTTTTTAAATATTTTAAGTGTGGAGGCATTTTGTTTCTTTGTATTGTGCGTTTTGGTACTTATTTAAAAGTTACAAAAGTAAGTAGTGTCAATTAATTTCCACATACACAGGTATAAATACACCAACTTTACTAATGTAATGGAAAGTTTCACTGTTTTTTTCAAAGAATAAGCATTGCTATCCAACGTGGTAATGCTGCCAGCCTTTTGGGCACTTATCCCATTGACAGCGATGTGGACGAATTTTTTGATGCCCAATGAGCTTTTGTCTTTTTCATTTTTTCCTTTCTTTTTATTATGCACTTGTGTTTAATCTTTAAATAAGTACTACAGACAAACCTGTCAACATTTGTCATTAGCTAGGTACCGCTTTTTTGATAACAGATGGCATTTTGCCGAAACGTCACTATTTTACATCGCGGTGTTAAGATTCTCCTGCGAAACATGACCTCATCGGTACCTTTTGGAATAAATTGTCTTACTCTGGAGTTTTGGTTTTATTTGTATTTGTGATATTTTTGGGACATTGTACATAATATATTATAAATAATATATATACTTTTTATAGGAATCATCTCTGCACAATTGGTCTATCAGACGATGGATATTCATATTTGTATTCATTTAATGCATTCCATATTGTAAAAAAGTTGTTACAAAAGGGTTAAAGCTAGGTACAGAGATATGGACCCTATAAGGGCACAGCAACAAGAGAAAATAAAAAATAAAATAAACCAAGTATTACTAATATCAAGATTATCAAGGTATTTAAATTAGTTTCACAATAATATAATAAGGGCCATAAATAGTAATTATTAAATGTTATGTGTATTTTATTTATGACTAGCTTGACGGAACGGCAGTAGGGTGTGATTGTGGAGCTATGTCACAAACCATGCTCCACCTCCCTCTGTGTCCTAAAACATACAGTCAAAGTGACCTCTACGCTGCCACCGACGATGCCGTGGAAGTGGCAAAGTTTGGGGAAAACAAGATTTAAAATACATACAGTCATGCCATCGACACGAAAAAGAAGAAGAAGACTAGCTTCTGCCCGCGACTTCGTTCGCGTAGAAGTCGTAAAACACTACAATGTACTAGAATAACTGTGATTCTTTTCTGGAGAAACATTACAATTTTGAAAATAGGAATGCAAGCGATGATCAATTTTTGATTCTCTCCTTTTTTCATTTGCATACATAATACCTAATAGTTACATTTCTAAATTTTTTTTATAATAAAATATAAAAAAATTGTGGCGTATCAGCATTCGGAACACGGTCTAAGCTGCCGGTGGTCAGCGGTCTAGAGAGAGGAACTTCCTCACTATGCGAGCGGTGTCCAGAAGTATTTTTTTCGTCGGTGCTCCATGGACCAATTGGAATTTTCTAAATCAAGCCCTTGACCCAGCCGCGTAATGAGAGCTTCCTGAGGTATTTGTCGAGGCTCTCCGCTAATAGGACTTTTACTTTAACGATTATACCGATATCGTCGTTAATCGTAATCATTGTACCGACAATGATTGCATAGTCCAAGTCTCACATGTCGACAACCTCGTGTGCTAAGTCGAGATACTTTTTCTTTTAATCTTTTTAATCTTTCACGAGGGACAGCGATATCAATAATCATTGCACGGTGCTCTCGCCGATCTATACCACTATATCAGGCTTATTGGCTACAATAGTCTTGTACGGCCATTCTCGAGAACTGGGTCGGGCACATATCCTTAGCATAGTATTATTATTATTTTCACGTCTCCTGACATTTCTCGGGATTCTGGGGTCCCGGACCTTTGGAAGGCCTACGAGGGGCCGAAGCCAACTTGCAGAAGCCCGTTAGACGCTTTCAATGAAATGAGACACCAAGCAACAGGGATAGGGATAATCATCCTTGTTCGCACTATGCAAGGGCACCCAAAGATGCTAGTTATCTAGGACAATGGAAAGACTATAAACCCCTGCCTGACCAATGATTTATATAAATTACATAGATGAAATGGCAGGGGGTGACTTGCACACCCGCAATAGGCCTCCGAAAACGCCGCTAGCACACATCACATCTTTTAAAACATGTAAATTGATTTCAGAAGGAAATAACAACAATCATGACGAGACGCGCATTCGACGCAGTACACTGGTACATGGCCGAAGTAGGGTCCCGTGTGGTGGCGAAGACCGGGATCCCTTCAGACACACACCACATCGGGAAGCTCATACTACACAGCTTGCAAGATGACCCCGATTTTGTTCTGCAGGTATATAATTATACTTTTTAAGTTTTTTTTTCCTCATTTGTTACAGTTACACCGTACAGGGTGGCAGGGACATCGACACGCAAACTGTAACCATGGATTCAGTACATGATTCTGAGAGCTGCGTTGAAATTGGCTTCGATGGCCCTACCACCCTGTATAATTGCGTTTTTCTAAGACTTCTTTGCTAGGTCAGGTCTCAAGTACTTAGTAAGATTAAGTTAAACCTCTAACAAAGCTCTTGGTTTCCACTTGACCAATCATTTGTTCTTTGAATGCCTTATGAGGTGTTCTGTGCTGCTTGTGTTAGGAACTGTCATGACCTGATCAAAGGTAGATCGATCTGTATGCTACAAACTGCAGAACAAAACGTATTTGTTATAGGCCCTCACAGCCTCTTCCAAATCAAAGGTACGTGTACCTTAGCCTTAGTTTTGCCTTCTATGTAGACGAGTCCAGCCATTCAAAATGTCGTGACTTTCAAACCATCGACCAA
The DNA here is from genome assembly GCA_947508005.1 of Amphipoea lucens. NCBI lineage: Eukaryota > Metazoa > Arthropoda > Insecta > Lepidoptera > Noctuidae > Amphipoea > Amphipoea lucens. Next base: position 4,583,100 of record OX382376.1, on the reverse strand, counting down.
CCTCGGTAGGTAGTTTAAAATGATTCTTGGATGTAGGAAACACGCATAAATTGAACCCGTATTTCTCTTAGATCGATGGAGGAACGGGGAAATCTGAAACCTATGGCTCGGTTCTAGACAGGAGCATCCGATGCGCTGTCTCTCTCACGAACTTGGGACTGAAGAAAGGTGATGTCATGGTGCTGATGGGACCGAACCACATCGATTTCTGCATCCCTCACTATGCAGCGCTGTATCTTGGAATTATGATAGCATCCATCGATGTTACTTTGGAAGCCAGTAAGTTTATTTTTTCCGCGTAAATTAGAGCATTATAGTTTTTTATGGTATGAATTGGTATAGAGCACAAGAGAAAAAAACCAAGAGACACTCTATATCTGTAGCATTTCTCGCTGTTTTATGATCGTAATAATAGGGGCATGTAGCAGTCCCATGGCAAAACAAAAGCTCTTCACATATTGTTAAAGATTTACCACGCTTGTTTTCAGCTGGCTGTCAATCATCATTTCAGCCGAAAGACGTCCACTGCTGGTCATAGGACTGTCAATGTCAAATCATTATCCCTAAACTAAGGTTTCTTTACAATATTATCTTTCACCATCCAAAATCCACAATCGAATCAATTTTTTTATTGTATTTTCGAAATCCAGGATTATTTTAGAACTTACGTACAAAATTCCAAGAGATTGCCAGATAAACAATATAAAATGTTCACATTTCAGCTGAACTGAAAGATTTATTCCACACGAACCGCCCGAATATAATATTCTGTCAGAGTGAAAAGACGGCAGACATCCAGAAGGCGTTAGAAATGTCCAAAGTAGATGCAAAAATTGTTATCTTTGATAAAGATAGTAAACATACTACATTAGCGGACCTACTAGAAAATGAAGATGAGATTCCAATAAAAACATTTAAGTAAGTAACTTTGCTTTATTTTTTTGACAATCGACGCGAATGTATGATCAGACAAAATCGAGTTTTATGAGTTATAGACGACAAAAAAATGGTGCGTCTGTCTCGATTTTAGTCATTTATTAGATCTCCAACAGAGGCTACACAATTGCATGCAAGTATACAAGAAAAGAATTGAAAAAAAAAATAGTGTGGGTTTCCAATTAGGAGACCACCCTTTAACTTTGATATTTATCGATCGTTAACAGGTGACAGTAACGATCGGTGAAATCTAATATATCTGTAAAAGCGGACAGATCTTATTGATCGTCACAAATCCAAAATACAGCATATCAAAAATCGAGCAAATCTGTAGGCACCTTTAGCAAAATCACATTTGGCAAGACTGATAAACGTCTATGGATTAACTTAATCTTTATGCACTTCCAGACCAACAGATCTGGATCCCGTGGACGCTGTAGCGTACCTGACATCAACAAGTGGCACCACAGGGGTGCCAAAATCGGCCATGCTTACACACAAGAACTTAACTATTGCAACGCCTTATTTGTGGTAAGTAATTCACATCTCCCGGTCCTTTACTCCGTAGATACTATAAGTTTCCGTACTTCGAACGACTCCAACTCCAAGGATAAATAAAAAACATATTTTCTCCTTTGCAGGACAAGTTTCTCTAAGTTCCCAACGCCAACAAAGATGGTGATATTGACATCACCAGCGCAGTGGCTGTCAGCTGGCTTCCACTACCTCTTCTCGCCGATCCTGAAATATACGCGGCTGCAGACATCATCACCTCTCACTCCGGAACATTTCGCAGAACTAGTTAATAAATATAAGGTAGGAGGCAATTCACTGATGAACGTTGGTCTGGTTAGCGATGCACAATGAAGGAAGGCCAATGGAGCCGAAAGCTTCTGGACTGGTGACCACGTATCGGTAGGTGCAACGTAAGTTGGCCTTCCACAAGGTGGATCGATGCCCTGGAGAATGTCGCGGGATTCTGCTGGATTCGAAAAGCACGGACCCCGTTGATATGCTGACGCTATTGGGATGCCTACGACCAGCAGTAAACGGCTGTCCGACGTGTTTCGGCTGAAATGATGACAAATAAACGATGATATTGAAAAAAAAAACACGTTTTTCTCGTAGTTCAATTGCTTCCTGGACTTAACAGACATTACAATTACAATTAAACCTCATTTATTAAAGCCTGATCGAATCCTCGATTTGTCTTCAAACTCAACAGTTTCGCATTCAATAGAGCTAGCCCCAGTTTATTTCACGCGTGTTCGCTCGTCTGCGGTCAGTACATTGCTGATACTTCTATATTATTACTGATTTCTTATTTCCACAGCCTACCTACATCCTTACTAGCCCTACAATGATGACAACTATGATGACAAGTGCTAAATGCGACTTCACCTGCTTCGAAACCGTCTTGTTAGGTGGCAGCGCTGTTATGCCAACGGTAGTCGATGAAGTGAAGGTTTGTTTTTTTTTTTCTTCTCTAGTATTATAAAGCAATTCAAATAATCGACTATGTCCTTTAGTCGGTGTCAATTAATTGCATTAATTACTATTTTGTCCAGTCTAAATCCCTGGGGTGGCTGTAGGATTATTCCTAGCTAGATTGACAGTGATCGGCCGAAGATAGAGAACTGTGTCCGTTGGTGGAACTTGGGCTTATGTGTAGCTGTGGATTGCAATAGGTTGGGTTGATTGATTGAGGTTGCAATTTGTTAATGTCAAAAAGGACGTTTTTCGTCTTGTATAGCTCTGTTTCTCTCTCATGGCAAGACCCTTGGAGGTTCATACTAATTTTTATTAATTTTATTTTCCAGCAAATTTCTAAAATAGATAACGTGTATGTGATGTACGGAATGAGTGAATTTAGCGGGATTATTGGTCAACACGACTTCCAACCAGTTCCGGGGTCCTGCGGCCGACCAGTTGGCTGTGTTGATGTTAAAGTAAGTTTATAATAACTATCAAGGGACGCCCTGACCTCATCGGTAGTGTGCTTCAGAAAGGACAGGTGTCATGACTCGCAACCAGCGTGCATGTATGAACGTGAAGGAAGCAAGTGAAAGAGCATGTAAGAATCGTTGCAAGTGACGTTCTGTGGCTCCTGCTTTTCCGCCATGGGGAAAAGACGTGTGTTTATGTATGTGTAATCATTACATTTGTCAACGATTCTTAGATCCTAACCACTACAGCTTTGTCAAGAGCGAAGTGAAAACTAAGAAACCATACCACAATGTTTAGTTATGTGAGATCTCAAGTGGCGACCGCGTACCAGGACGCGCAACGTGGGTTGAACCCCCATTTTAGTATACCAATGATTTAACTAGTGATGGTCGTCGGAATCCGCATGATACGGGAAATGCTGGGCTGGTAGTTGTGGCGATCGATCCAGCAGTTGATGACTTTCGACTGAGATGATGATAATGAATGTACTTGGAAGAAGTTTTCTTTCATACTTACGTATATGCATGTGGGGTATCCCACCTCTGACATCAGTAGCTTTCGTGCCTATGAAAATATATGTAATAAAACGTGATTCAGTCGATATGATGTCTGGAAGACTTGCCGATACAATCCCAATTTTTTGGGATAAGGGCAGGTCAAAGAGGATGATGATGTTCACACATTTAATGTTTCAGTTGGTGGATCCTGAAACCAATAAGGATATCACAGAGCCTAATGCCCTAGGAGAACTATGGTTCAGAGGCCCAACTGTGTTCAAAGTAAGATGTTTGTTTATTTATCTACTGTATTTTTACTTTGAAAAAAAAATCCTAGACATTTAACGGGTAACCTTCCAATACGAAGCCATAATAAAAAAAATGTAACGCTTTTATAGGTATATAACTAACTTGAAACAGAGTCTAACCTGTGATCTAACTCTGTTTCGCTGGAACGCATTGTTCCATCTAAAAATTAATGCCGAATGTGATGAAACAGGCCACAATCCAACAAGTTTCTTATCAAAATTCTTGGTCTGAAGTAATTATTAAAAGTAAAGCTACTATATCAGAAAAACACAACTCTTATCCATATTTGGGTTGTTAGGTCCTGATAAGCATGATTGACTAGGATCTTATCAGAATTATGCCGAATACTCCAATCTCATACTTCATACATTCAATTTCTGTATATTTTCAGGGATACTACAACAACCCAGAGGTGACAAAGGAGACGTTAACAGAAGACGGCTGGCTCAAGTCTGGAGACATCTTCTACAGGGATCACTCCTGGAACCTGTTTTTTGTTGAACGATACAAGTTATTGTTGAAGTACAGAAATCATCAAGTGAGTTCCTTACATCTTGTTAAGGATCTGATCCCTGAATTCTCAAATGCCACGTTACTTTAAGGCAGTTATCCTAATGGACTACTCTGGTGGCCTATGGTCACTACAATAAACCTTAAAGTGGATTTGCGTTGGATTTGTATCAGCCCGTTATTTTCTTCTAAAATATGACCGTATCATGATGTCTTCCTCGCACAAAACCACTTCTGAGGACGAAAAAAACGCCACTGATGCTGCGTTTGGCGTGGTCACTTACTGCGCCTATCTCCCTTAACACAATATGTACATTTACCATAGACTCGAAATGAAGATCTCGTATTTCGGGGCTAATATTAACAGCCATGGTCCAAAGATCATTAACGGTTTGACCATTTCATATCCTTATAACATATGGTGATTGTAGGTGTCTCCAGTAGAAATTGAGACGGTGATAATGAGACACCCTGGAGTATTCCACGTGGCGGTGACAGGTATACCTGACAGAGAGTGCGGTGAGCTGGTCGTGGCGTGCGTTGTTCCAAAACCTGGATGCAGCCCTACAGCACAAAAGATCAAGGACCTGGTTAAAGGTAAGACCTCCTATCTAGTAGTGGTAGAACTCTTTGTGAACGAGCTCTTCTGAGAAGCCGCCATACTTATTGAAAGTACCACATACTGCCTGCTTGTTTGCCATCCAGTAATATGCAAAGAATGGAAGTTTTGGGCTAGTATAATTTAAAAACGCATCGTCACGAAGAAGCAGATACTAAAATAATAATTAAACTAGAGTTAATACTCTCTAATACAAAAGAAGGAAACATATACAAAGTAGTAATAAAATTCGAATTCTCTTCCCAGAAACGCTGACAGACACCAAGCAACTGAGAGGGGGCGTGATCTTCATGAAAGAGCTACCACAAACCAGTACATCTAAGATAAACAGGAAGAAACTTAAAGAATTGGTCCTCACTATGCCAAGAGAATAAAATTCGAATACCAAAATGTTCTAAAAAAGACTTGTAAATAAATAAAGGCAATGGGAAAACTTTGCGATATTATTAAAATAATATAATATTATTATTTTTATAACCAGTAAAAGTTATATGGCTAAATGATGGCTCCTGCTCAGGTTGACTCTGAAGTGCCATGTTTGACCGATGCGGTGAACGCCTGGAAAGTGGTTTGCCCGTACACGGTTCAGCCCGAGAATCCGTCTTCCCAGAGACAGTGGGATGAGCCGCTCTGTAGGTTGGTACGGAAAAAACTTATTAGGTTATAATATCTAACTATTTTCGATATAACTACGGTTGATTCACATAATTATGTTCATAACACATATTGGTCGACTGAACTACTGTTTTACTTACTTAATTAGTTGCACTAACGAACGATTAATCCAATGATTTTTTAAGATATTGGATATTTCAACTACGTATGAAATAACTAATGGACGACTCGCCTACAGTAGCGTGATGTTACTCGTAAATAGCCTAGGAGCCTTCCTCAAGACATGGGCTATCAAATGCAAAAATAATTTTTCAACTGATACTGACTGGTAGTTCCAGAAATTAGCGCGATCAAACAAACAAACTTGTCAGCTTTATTATTAGTAATATAGATTACCTCAACCCAATTACTCAACTTGAGATAGTTTAGGAACAATCGTTACGAAGAGGAGAACGGATTTAAGTATTTATGATACCAAACAACCGATAGAATTCAATAGATAACAAAGTGGCAGTGGGCTGGCCATGTCTGTCAAAGGACCGATGGCCAGTGGAGCAGACGAGTCCTGGAGTGGAGACCGCGTATCGCCAAGCGTAGTGTGGGACGCCCCCCAGCTAGATAGACGGACGACCTAAAGAATGGTGCCCTGTCAGTTCACCAAAAATTAATTTACAAATGTTTACTTGACAAACAACGATTGGCAAAAATATGATTTGTCATTTCATCATTATACAACAACAAGTTTGCCAAATAATTTACTTTACAAAATAATCACCAGATAAACTTTTGTTTAATAACGTGTTATTTAATAAGCAATTCATTTTACATTCATTTTATCTCATAAAACAATGTTTGGAATAAAAACGTTTTACATATTGACTTATTATTACGCAATTTCCTAAAAATGAAACCCATTCTTTCATCGACTTGCTCTAATAGATAAAAAGAGATTATTTTTAGTGGGCTACCCGAAACCGAACTAGTTAGATTAGGTTAATTATATAAAAAATATGTTAGGTTAGGTTAAAACTGTGACCCCTACGCACGAGTCGAGCGAGCAAAGCGAGCGGTGCCGCGGCAGCGGCCGGCGAGTGCCAGAAACGACTAGATTATATTAAAAACAATACTTGCCTGAAATTTATTTGACCCAAATGGAGAATAATGTCATAATCACTTTGTGACTGGTTTAGAAAATCTTTACATAGTATAAAACAAAGTCACTCCTGCTTACTGTAAGCTTAAATCTTTTAAACTACGCAACGGATTTTACTGCAGTCGCTAGTGTATCATAAAATGATATTTTGTATAAACGTTATTTTTCCAAAAGAATCTAAATATTAAATGAAAAATGTATAAATGATTAAATATCATCCGTAACATTTATAAAGGGAAGCATTTGCCAAATAAATGTTTGTGAAGCGAGGGTTTATAAAATAAAACATTTGCGGAATGAGTTGTTTGTGAAATAAATAGTATACGAAACGTTGGTTGTAAACTAAAAATTTGTCAATGGAGTTTTGGTGAAACATTAGTGAACCTTAACAGAAATCAAAATGAAAAAGTAAACATTTTTGTTGAAACTACAACTAAATTTGTAACAAAAGGTAATCGTAAATAAAAAACAAAAAAAAAAAAAAGACGGGTTGCACTCCGGGAGTGCCGGCAGAAGTGAAAACTTGAATATTAACGTTGAAATAAATCAATTATGAATTGAATTAATATAACTAATTTTTTTTCACTACCTATTTCTGCGTCACTTTTTTCATTAATCGATGCACTTTGTTCAATTTCCATATTTTAAACACTTTCCCTGTTATTCATAATCCTATTTTATCTCTATTTTAGCTAAAATAGGTTTATAGAACGTTTGTCTTTATCTGTCACGTTGTCATTTCTGTGTGTAAGAAAGAGACAAACCCCATTTTAACTAAAATAGGTTTGATAAGTTTTATGAATAAGGGGGTTTATATACACGAATTTTACGAATACACAGCAGTGTGGCTACTACACAGACGGTCGAGCCATCAGCTGTCCATCCATCCATCCACATCCACGTCCACCATCACCGTCACCGTCACCGTCCCCATCACCGTCCCCGTCCCCGTCACCGTCACCGACACCGTCACCGTCACCGACACCGTCACCGTCACCGTCACCGTCACCGTCACCGACACCGTCACCATCACCGACACCGTCACCGTCACCGTCACCGTCACCGTCACCTTCACCGTCACCGTCACCGTCACCGTCACCGTCACCGTCACCGTCACCGTAACCGTCACCGTCACCGTCACCGTCACCGTCACCGTCACCGTCACCGTAACCGTCACCGTCACCGTCACCGTCACCGTCACCGTCACCGTCACCGTCACCGACACCGTCACCGACACCGTCACCGACACCGTCACCGTCACCGTCACCATCACCGACACCGTCACCGACACCGACACCGTCACCGTCACCGTCACCGTCACCTTCACCGTCACCTTAACCGTCACCGTCGCCGTCACCGTCACCGTCACCGTCACCGACACCGTAACCGTCACCATCACCGTCACCGTCACCGTCACCGACACCGTCACCGTCACCGTCACCGTCACCGTCACCGTCACCGTCACCGTCACCGTCACCGTCACCGTCACCGTCACCGTCACCGTCACCGTCACCGTCACCGTCACCGTCACCGTCACCGTCACCGTCACCGTCACCGTCACCGTCACCGTCACCGTCACCGTCACCGTCACCGTCACCGTCACCGTCACCGTCACCGTCACCGTCACCGTCACCGTCACCGTCACCGTCACCGTCACCGTCACCGTCACCGTCACCGTCACCGTCACCGTCACCGTCACCGTCACCGTCACCGTCACCGTCACCGACACCGTCACGTCACCGTCACCGTCACCGTCACCGTCACCGACACCGTCACCGTCACCGACACCGTCACCGTCACCGTCGCCGTCACCGTCACCATCACCGTCACCGTCACCGACACCGTCCCCGTCACCGTCACCGTCACCGTCACCGTCACCGTCACCGTCACCGACACCGTCACCGTCACCGTCACAGTCACCGTCACCGTCACCGTCACCGTCACCGTCACCGTCCGTCCGTCCGTCCGTCCGTCCGTCCGTCCGTCTGTCCGTCCGTCCGTCCGTCCATCCATCCATCCATCCATCCATCCATTATCGTGTCTCACTTGGTTCACTTCGGTTGGCGCCCGCCGCCGTAGAAAGAGTGGGGGGGGGGGAAATCTCTCCTGACGGTCACGTGTCCTGACGCGAGTTTAACATTTTTTCCCCATACAAAAAGTGTGCAACGCCGCTAAAGAAGTTTTCACTTCAAAAAAAATTTTCGGAACCCTTGGGTAAAAATGGTTAACATTGGAAATGTTATATTATAAGCAAATTATCTGGTATATCGAATCACTATTTACGCCACGCTCTGTATAAACGAACAAACATTTACCTCTTTATTTTATAATATTTGTATAGAAGTAAAGATAAGTATGTATTTACTATAAATTGTACGTATCAAGATTTGTCAACACATAGTGTATTTGTTTCTATTTTTATATTAGTCACGATGACGAGCAGTAAGCTAGGTAGCTTACTGCTCTTTCTAGTCTTATCATCTTTCACACAGTCCATCCATAGTTTCTTTGGTCATCTCCTGCTCTTATTTTCATTAAAAGTCATTTTCAAAACTTTCCTTACGATATTTTTCCTCACTCCCGTCACATACTAATCAAAAAGTACTCTGTGATGGTGATGCCAACCGATTTCCACACAACAGTCACAGATAACACTTTCAGAATTCCTATGTACGTAGGTGCGTTTGTAATTTCTATAATGAATGGAAGTTCCGTTGTTGTCGGATAAGTTAACCAAGGGGCAAATATTTTGTATCCAAAATCAATTTTTACTAAAACATATATTGTATACTATATACAAATAAAAATAAAAAAAGTCCTTCTTCGCGTGACCAGAGTGCTGGTCTATTTTTAGCCCAAAGAATAAGCATTGCCATCCAACCTGGTAATGCTGCCAGCCTTTTGGGCACTTATCCCATTGACAGCGATGCGGACGAATTTTTTGATGCCCAATGAGCTCGTCTTTTTTTAAATTTTTATTTGTATATAGTATATATATATATATTTAAGTTTGTGTGTACATATGTAAATAATTATAATGAAATAAATAAAGTGGCAACATTTAATTTCTTCATGAAAAAAAAAATACTGGAAAATAATTAATTTATCCCGAACTTTTTCCATCACCTTTATTTATTTACAAGTATTTTTTAAAACATTGTGGTATTCGAATTTCATTCTCTTGGCATAGTGAGGACCAATTCTTTAAGTTTCTTCCTGTTTATCTTAGATGTACTGGTTTGTGGTAGCTCTTTCATGAAGATCACGCCCCCTCTGAGTTGCTTGGTGTCTGTCAGCGTTTCTGGGAAGAGAATTCGAATTTTATTACTACTTTCGCAAGTCTGTTTCCTTTTGTCTATTAGAGAGTATTAACTCTAGTTTAATTATTATTTTCGTATCTGCTTCTTCGTGACGATGCGTTTTTAAATTATACTAGCCCAATATAACTGGGTGGCAAACAAGCAGGCAGTAAGTGGTACTTTCAACAAGTAGGCTTCTTAGAAGAGCTCGTTCACAAAGAGTTCTACCACTACTAGATAGGAGGTCTCAGCAGCTTACCTTTAACCAGGTCCTTGATTTCCTGTGCTGTAGGGCTGCATCCAGGTTTTGGAACAACGCACGCCACGACCAGCTCACCGGTCTCAGGCTCAGGTATTCCTGTCACCGCCACGTGGAATACTCCAGGGTGTCTCATTATCACCGTCTCAATTTCTACTGGAGACAGCTGCAATCACCATATTTTTTCAGGACACGAAATGGTCAAACCGATAATAATCTATGGACCGTGGCTGTTAATATTAACCCCGAAATACGAGATCTTCATTAGTCTATATGTACCTACATATTGTGTTAAGGGAGATAGGCGCAGTAAGTGACCACGCCAATCGCGGCATCAGTGGCGTTTTTTAGGTCTTCAGAAGTGATTTTGTGCGAGGAAGACATCATGATACGGCTATATTTTAGAAGAAAAATAACGGGCGGATACAAATCCAACGCAAATCGCAAATCAACTTTAAGGTTTGTTGTAGTGACAGAAACAGTTTGACCCGTTCAACATCCTATGACCCGACCGGTCCATTAGGATAACTGCCTTAAAGTAACGTGGCATTTGAGAATTCAGGGATCAGATCCTTAACAAGATGTAAGGAACTCACCTGATGATTTCTGTACGTCAACAATAACTTGTATCGTTCAACAAAAAACAGGTTCCAGGAGTGATCCCTGTAGAAGATGTCTCCAGACTTGAGCCAGCCGTCTTCTGTTAACGTCTCCTTTGTCACCTCTGGGTTGTTGTGGTATCCCTGAAAATATACAGAAATTGAACGTATGAAGTGTGAGATTGGAGTTGGACATAGTTCACTGCACTGTGCACTGTTTCTGGATTGTGTTGAACTAATTGTATATTTACTTATGTTTGTTATTGCATCTGTTTGTTTCCCAAATAAAATAAAATAAAATAAATAAATAGTTCTGATAAGATCCTGGTCAATCGGGAACACCCAAATACTCCGAAATATTTTATTCCGAATTTCGATGTTCCGATTTTCAAAAGTCCGAATTTCATAATACCTAAGAATCATAATGTCTATTATTAAAAATCACGAAATTTATTTTACCGAAAGTCATAAATGCGACTTCTTTGTTTTCCGATTTTCATATATTCGAAGAATCAAATGCTCGATGGGCTCGGTCCGAAAAACGACATTCCGATTTTCAATACTCCGAATTATTTCTGTTACCGTTACCGCACTCGAACTCAATTAACGCAATAGACGACGTAGGATGCAAGAGCGAGCGAAGGGCACCCCGAGGTTCGGTTTGGTTAGGTTACTTTAAACCCTTTACACAGAAATAGGGGCCCCGCGAAGCGGGGCTCCATCGACATAGGATGCAAGAACGAGCAAAAGGCACCCCGAGGTTCGGTTTGGTTACGTCACTTTAAACCCTTTACACAGAAATAGGGGCTCTATTGTTGGTTTTGTGCCATCTGTATTCTTACAATTGGAAATATGTATTTATTTGTCTTGCTATTCAGTTTTACAAAGCGTTATTATTTCGGAATTCTAATTGATCGGTATTTTAACAATCGGAATTCGTATTTTTGATGTTTCGAATTATCATTAAGTCGGACTTTTTGTTATTCGATTTATTGAAACTCGGTATTTTGAGATAGTAATTATAAACGTTAGGGATATTGAAATTTCGGAATTATTAAAATATGAAGAATGATAAATCGGAGTTGTTATAAAAGGAATTTTGAACCATTCGGAATTATGAAAATCGGTATTTTGAAATTCGTATTTGTGACTTTCGGAATAAAGTTTTTTCGTATTAATGTAGTGTACCCTGGTCAATCATGCTTATCACAACCTAACAACCCAAACATGGATAAGAGGGGTACACTACATTAATACGAAAAACTTTATTCCGAAAGTCACAAATACGAATTTCAAAATAGCGATTTTCATAATTCCGAATGGTTCAAAATTCCTTTTATAACAACTCCGATTTATCATTCATACTATTTTAATAATTCCGAAATTTCAATATCCCTAACGTTTAAAATTACTATTCTCAAAATACCGAGTTTCAATAAATCGAATAACAAAAAGTCCGACTTAATGATAATTCGAAACATCAAAAATACGAATTCCGATTGTTAAAATACCGATCAATTAGAATTCCGAAATAATAACGCTTTGTAAAACTGAATAGCAAGACAAATAAACACATATTTCCAATTGTAAGAATACAGATGGCACAAAACCAACAATAGAGCCCCTATTTCTGGGTTTAAAGTGACCTAACCAAACCGAACCTCGGGGTGCTCTTCGCTCGCTCTTGCATCCTATGTCGACGGTGCCCCGCTTCGCGGGGCCCCTATTTCTGAGTAAAGGGTTTAAAGTAACCTAACCAAACCGAACCTCGGGGTGCCCTTCGCTCGTTCTTGCATCCTATGTCGATGGTGCCCCGCTTCGCGGGGCCCCTATTTCTGAGTAAAGGGTTTAAAGTAACCTAACCAATTTTTTTTTTTTTTTTTTAACGTGGAGAAATGCTCATGCATTCTGCACTACCACGGGGAGATAGTGCAGTTATGTGGGACTCAAACCCACTAAAACTCCACGGTGTCCTCCTCTGCCGCTTACGGCGGGAACACGGGCACGCGTTAGCACTCATCCGTGAACCCGCCGCGTCTGTCCGTCACCGGACCCTCCTCTGGGGAGTATTCCCCATCTCCGGCGCACTAGAACACATAGCACGCCGTGACCACCCCAGGGACCAAACCAGCACATGGGCGCCAGACGACCCCGTGTCTGGGCACCCTTGGTCCCCCTGCGACGGGTCAGGTCATTGGCCCCGCCGCCTGCCAATTTTCGGCCGCAGAGGATAGGGAGAGCGGCCAACGTCATACCAACACTCCTCTTCCTCTGCGGCCCCACCGCGTCCGCCATCGGACGGTGGCGACCCCGTCAAGGCCGCGGAAGGTAGGGAGAGCGGCGCACCGCAATACCGGCACTCCTCTCCCACCGCGGCCTCCAACCCTCAGCCGCGATGCCTCCGATACGACATCGCGGCCCGCCTCAGCTGCGATGTCGCTTAAGCGGCACCGCAACCTACTTGTTGGCCGCTACGTCGTCGGCTTACCGGCAAAAGCCCTGACGAGCGGCCCCTCCTCGGGTTCCACTTCGCTTCACCGTGGGTGTCCAAGCCACGGCTACTGAGCCCCCCCGCCTCGACAATGCGGGAACCCACCGGGGGGGAAAGTAACCTAACCAAACCGAACCTCGGGGTGCCCTTCGCTCGTTCTTGCATCCTATGTCGACGGAGCCCCGCTTCGCGGGGCCCCTATTTCTGTATAAAGGGTTTAAAGTAACCTAACCAAACCGAACCTCGGGGTGCCCTCCGCTCGCTCTTGAATCCTATGTCGACGGAGCCCCGCTTTGCGGGGCCCCTTTTTCTGTGTAAAGGGTTTAAAGTAACCTAACCAAACCGAACCTCGGGGTGCCCTTCGCTCGCTCTTGCATCCTATGTCGACGGTGCCCCGCTTCGCGGGGCCCCTATTTCTGTGTAAAGGGCTTAAAGTAACCTAACCAAACCGAACCTCGGGGTGCCCTTCGCTCGCTCTTGCATCCTATGTCGTCTATTGCGTTCGTTGAGTTCGGGTGCGGTAGCGGAAATAATTCGGAGTATTGAAAATCGGAATGTCGTTTTTCGGACCGAGAACCCATCGAGCATTTGATTCTTCGAATATATGAAAATCGGAAAACAAACAAGTCGCATTTATGACTTTCGGTAAAATAAATTTCGTGATTTTTAATAATAGACATTATGATTCTTAGGTATTATCAAATTCGGACTTTTGAAAATCGGAACATCGAAATTCGGAATAAAATATTTCGGAGTATTTGGGTGTTCCCGGATAAGAGTTATGTTTTTATGACATATTGGCTTTACTTTTAATAATTACTTCAGACCAAGACTTTTGATAGCACACTTGTTGGATTGTGGCCTGTTTCATCACATTCGGCATTTATTTTTTAGATGGAACAATGTGTTCCGGTGAAACAGAGTTAGACCACAGGTTAGACTTTGTTTCAAGTTAGTTACTACCTATATAAGCGTTACATTTTTTTATGATGGCTTCGTATTGGAAGGTTACCCGGCAAATGTCTAGGATCTTATGCCAATTTCTCTAGATACTCAAAATAAAAATACAGTAAGTAGATAAATAAACACACATCTTACTTTGAACACAATTGGGCCTCTGAACCATAATTCTCCTAAGGCATTAGGCTCTGTGATATCCTTATTGGTTTCAGGATCCACCAACTGAAACATTAAATGTGTGAACATCATCATCCTCTTTGACCTGCCCTTAACCCAAAAAATTGGGATTGTATCAGCAAGTCTTCCAGACATCATATCGACTGAATCACGTTTTATTACATATATTTTCATAGGCACGGAAGCTACTGTTGTCAGAGGTAGAATACCCCACATGCATATACGTAAGTATGAAAGAAAACTTCTTCCAAGTACATTCATCATCATCATCTCAGTCGAGAGTCATCAACTGCTGGATCGATCGCTACAACTACCAACCCAGCATTTCTCGTATCATGCGGATTCTGACGATCATCACTAGTTAAATCGTCGGTATACTAAAATGGGGGGCTCAACCCACGTTGCGCGTTCCGGTATGCGGTCGCCACTTGAGATCTTACATAACTAAATATTTTGGTACGTTTTTTTACTTTTCGCTTCGCTCTTGTCAAAGCGGTAGTGGTTAGGATCTAAGAATCGTTGACAAGTGTAATGATTACACATACATAAACACACGTCTTTTCCCAAAGGCGGAAAAGCAGGAGCCACAGATTGTCACTTCTCGATTCTTCCATGCTCTTTCACTTGCTTCCTTCATGTTCATGTGATGACGTCTATCCTTTCTGAAGAACACTACCGATGAGGTCAGGGCGTCCCTTGATAGTTATTATAAACTTACTTTAACATCAACACAACCAACTGGTCGGCCGCAGGACCCCGGAACTGGTTGGAAGTCGTGTTGACCAATAATCCCGCTCAATTCACTCATGCCGTACAACACATACACGTTATCTATTTTAAAAATTTGCTGGAAAATAAAATTAATAAAAATTAGTATGAACCTCCAAGGGTCTTGCCATGAGAGAGAAACAGAGCTATACAAGACGAAAAACGTCCTTTTTGTCATAAACAAATTGCAACCTTCTTTAATGCTCCATGGTCGATCAATCAATCAACTCAGCCTATTGCAGTCCACTGTTACACATAAGCCCAAGTCTCACCAACGGACACAGTTCCCTATCTTCGGCCGATCACGGTCAATCTAGCTAGGAATCGTCCCACAGCCACCCCGAGAATTGAGAATGGACAAAATCTTCGTAGTGCAATTAATTGACACCGATTAAGGAACATAGTCAATTACTGAATTGCTAATACTAGAGAAGATACAGAAAAACAAACCTTCACTTCATCGATGACCTCTGGCGTAACAGCGCAGCCACCTAGCATGACGGATTCGAAGCAGGTGAAGTCGCATTTAGCACTTGTCATCATAGTTATCATCAATATAGGGTTAGTAGCGATGAAGGTAGGCTGGGGGAATAAGAAATCAATAATAATATACAAGTATCAGCAATGTACTGACCCAAGGCGAGCGAACACGGGTGAAATAAACTGGGGCTAGCTCTAATGAAGGCGAAACTGCTGACTTTGAAGACAAATCGAGGATTCGGTCAGGCTTTAAAAATGAGGTTTCCTAATTGTAATGTCTGTTAAGTCCAGGAAGCAATTGAACTACGAGAAAAACGTGTTTTTTTTTTTCAATATCGTCGTTTATATGTCGTCATTTCAGCCGAAACACGTAGGACAGCCGTTTATTGCTGATCGTAGACATCCTGATAGCGTCGCCACATCAACGGGGTCCAAGCTTATCGCATCCAGCAGATTCTCGCGACCTTCTCCAGGGTATCAATCCACCTAGTGGAATGCCAACCCACGCTGCACCTTCCGATACGCGGTCACCAGTCTAGCAGCTTTCGGCTCCATTGGCCTTCCTTAATTGTGCGTCGCAGCATCGCTAACCAGACTCCTTTTCATCGGTGAATAATTGCCTCCTACCTTATATTGATTAACTAGTTCCGCGAAATGTTCCGGAGTGAGAGGTGATGATGTCTGCAGCCGCGTATATTTCAGGATCGGGGAGAAGAGGTAGTGGCCGCCAGCTGACAGCCACTGCGCTGGTGATGTCAATATCACCATCTTTGTTGGCGTTGGGAACTTAGTGAAACTTGTCCTGAAAAGAAGAAAATATATTACGTGATGTTAAAAAAAAAGATTTTTATTTTTACTCAATTTGAGCTGCATTATCCATCCTTTTGGAGAAACCTCAACCTCACAAAATAAGCAGCAGGGAGATAATTGGAGTTTTAGTCGTTCGAACTATGGAAACTTATAGTATCTATGGAGTAAAGGACCGGGAGATGTG
Organism: Amphipoea lucens; assembly: GCA_947508005.1. NCBI lineage: Eukaryota > Metazoa > Arthropoda > Insecta > Lepidoptera > Noctuidae > Amphipoea > Amphipoea lucens. The sequence goes on along the minus strand of OX382376.1, from coordinate 4,566,487 downwards.
AATTACTTACCACAAATAAGACGTTGCAATAGTTAAGTTCTTGTGTGTAAGCATGGCCATTTTTGGCACCCCTGTGGTGCCACTTGTTGATGTTAGGTACGCTACGGTGTCTACGGGATCCAGATCTGTTGGCCTGGAAGTGTATGAATATTTAGTTAATCTTTATCAGTCTTGCCAAATGTGATTGTGCTAAAGGTGCCTACAGATTTGCTCGATTTTTAAAGATCGCTATTATCGCTCGATATTATGCTGTATATTGCATTTGTGACGATCAATAAGATCTGTCCGCTTTTATTACAGATATGCTCGGTTTCATCAATCGTTACTGTCACCTGTTGACGATCGATAAAATATCAAAGTTAAAGGGTGGTCTCCTAATTGGAAGCGCACACAATTTTTTTTCCAATTTTCGTATACTTGCATGTAGTTGTGAAGCCTCTGTTGGAGATCTAATACGTGACTAAAATTGAGATAGACGCATCATTGATTTTGTTTGATCATATATTTACGGTCGCATCGATTGTCAAAAATCGAACAAATCTGTAGGTAAGGTAAGGAACACACAGAAGTTGGGATCCCTTCTTTTCGCATAATGTTCTTTGTCCTAATATACTTCGGCAAAACGATTTTGGCACAATTTGTTTTGGCATAATAATACTTCGGCATAATTTTTTTAGGCTTACATTTTATGTTGGCATAATCATCTTAAAGACTAATTTGTTGTGGCATAAATTTGATTTGCATAATACTAAACGACGTCAGGGGCACCCCGAGGTTCGGTTTGGTTAGGTTCCTTTAAACCCTGCAGACAGAAATAGGAGCCCCGCGTAGCGGGGCTCCGTTGACCTGACGTCGTTAGAAATAAAACGGTCATGATAAATTTTATGCTTAATCATTATTATGACTAGAGAAATTATGCTTAAAAAAATTATGCGTAAGCTGTTATGCGTAATTATATTATGTGAAAATATAATTATGCCAAACAAAATTATGCGAAGTTATATTAGGTCTCAAAATTTTATGCAAATGGATAGGGAACCACAAAAGTTACTTACTTAAATTTTTTTAATGATTTCTCATCTTCATTTTCTAGTAGGTCCGCTAATGTAGTATGTTTACTATCCTTATCAAAGGTAACAATTTTTGCATCTACTTTGGACATTTCTAACGCCTTCTGAATATCTGCCGTCTTTTCGCTCTGACAGAATATTATATTCGGCCGATTCGTGTGAAATAATTCTTTCAATTCATCTGAAATGTGAACATGTTACATTGTTTATCTGACAAGCTCTTGGTATTTTATACGTACGTTCTGGTATAATGTTGGATTTCGAAAATACATTAAAATACAATCAAAAGAGATTTAAGATAATAGTGTTAAATATACTAGTATCTTCAATTTTTTTGGATTTTTGTTGGTGAAGGAAAATATTCTATAGAAACCTTAGTTTAGGGATAATGATTTGACATTGACAGTCCACTAGAAACAAGTGTGGTGAATCATTAACAATATGTGGAGAGCCTTTGTCTTGCGTTGCCTTGTCTAGCTGCAGAAGGAGAGCTTCTCTTACTATTTTATCTTGTGATATTCAAGCAATGATAAGAAAATCTATCACGCCCTAATTAACACGGAAAAAATAAACTTACTGGCTCCCAAAGTAACATCGATGGATGCTATCATAATTCCAAGATACAGCGCTGCATAGTGGGGTATGCAGAAATCGATGTGGTTCGGTCCCATCAGCACCATGACGTCACCTTTTTTCAGTCCCAAGTTCGTGAGAGAGACAGCACATCGGACGCTCCTGTCTAGAACCGAGCCATAGGTTTCAGATTTCCCTGTTCCTCCATCGATCTAAGAGAAATACGGGTTCAATTTATGCGTGTTCCAAGAATCATTTTGAACTACGAGGTAGGTCGATGGTTTGAAAGTCACGATAACTCGAATAGCTAGACTCGTCTATAGTCTACATAGAATGCAAAACTAAGGATTTGTACACGTTCTTTTGTATTGGAAGAGGCTGTGAAAGGACTCCTAACAAAGAGATTTAAGATAGGTAAAATTTTAATGTCTTTGGCTCCTAACAAATACGCTTTGTTCTGCAGTTTGTAGCACACAGATCGATCGACCATTGGTCAAGTTGTGAGAGTTTCTAAAACATAAGCAGCACAGAATACCCTATAAGGCATTCAAAGAACAAATTATTGGTCAAGTGGAAACCAAGAGCTTTGTTAGAGGTTTAACTTAGTTTTACTAAGTCCTTGAGACCCGACCAGCAAAGAAGTCTTATAAAAAACGCATTAATACAGGATTGCAGGGACATCTACGCAAATTTCAACGCAGCTCTCAGAATCATGTACTGAGTCCATGGTTACAGCTTGCGCTTCGATGTCCCTGCAACCCTGTACGGTGTAACTGTAACAAATCAAGCAAAAACACATAAAAAGTATGTATACCTACCTGCATAATAAAATCCGGGTCATCTTGCAAGCTGTGTAGTACGAGCTTCCCGATGTGGTGTTTGTCTGAAGGGATCCCGGTCTTCGCCACCACACGGGACCCTACTTCGGCCATGTACCAGTGCACTGCGTCGAATGCGTGTTTTGTCATGATTGTTGTTATTTACTTCTGAAATCAATTTACTTACATTTTAAAAGATGTGATGTCTGCTAGCGGCGTTTTCGGGGGCCCATTGCGGGTGTGCAAGTCACCCTCTGCCGTTTGTTCTGTGTAATTTATACAGGTTAAAATTAAAAACATGCGACAAATCGAAATGGGAGATTGTACTCATCATTATGACTCATCATTGTACTCATCATCATTTTTTTTTTCGCGATTTCAGGTTTGGTCCCATTGTAAAAGTTGTTGATAATGATGAGTACAATTTCCCATTTCGATTTGTCGCATGTTTTCAATTTCACCCTGTATAAATCACTAGCTGCGCCCCGCGCGCGGTTTATTGTATTTTTAATTTTCTCCTGTTGCTGTGTCCTTACAGGGTCCATATCTCTGTACCTAGCTTTATCCCTTTTGCAACAGCTTTTTTACAATATGGTATGCAATAAATGAATACATATATGAATATCTATCGTCTGATTGACTAATTGAGCAGAAATGATTCCTATAAAAAGTATATATATTATATACAAGTGTGTTAGCGCTGGGAGCATTTTAGCGGCAATGGTTTAGTGCCGTTATTATTAACAATATAACTTTCCCGGACAAGCAATGAATCTAATTTTAAGAGAGGAGTATCGTCCGTCGCGGTGGAGTCCGTGGAAACGAGTGGTCGTCGGGCCGAGCCGTGTCGCCGCCGCGCTGCGTCTCAACTCGCCGATGACACGTTGCTTTGATTATATAATGTCTAGATAGAGCATCAATTGCGCGCAAACGTGTCAAAAAATATCAGCCAACTGTTGGCTTATAAGTTCTTACCCGCCGATTAGTACCGATCGTACCGCTTTCGTGTCACTACGTATTACGCGCGCTAAGTAATAAACAAATAACAGCGATAAAATGACGGTATGTGCTATTAAACTGTGCCGGAATTATAAGGGAAGGGTAAAAAATACCAAACACATCACATATCATAGGTAAGTAACCAAAAAACTACGTATTTGTTTTTTGTTTTTATATTTACCAAATTACGCCATATTTTATCAGTGTTGCCACTTTCTTTTTTCCATTCTCCCAACTTAACGTCATTTTTTTGTGGGAATATTCGTTGGTTTATGGTTACGTTTATATTATTTAGTTGATGTACTTTTATTATTCGATTTCAATAAGGTGAAGTTTTTCAATTCTACTGTACTTTTTATAATAATATAATGTTCGCGTATAACTTTTTGTTTATGAGCCCATTTTAATGATGATTGTTGCATTGAGGCCAATAAACTGATTTCAAACGTACCAAGAATATTTTTTTTATATGATTTTGACGCCGATGTCAAGTAAAAATTTGTATTATATTAGCTAGGTAAATAATTTACTTGGTACACTCCAATTCAATCTTTATGGCGGCTCGGAAGTGTGCTACTCCCTGCGCAGTACCACACCCCGCACCCGCGCTGACACTCGATTTTGTTACTGCGCAGCGACTCGCCTCATGTTCCGAGCCGCCATAAAGTTTGAATCGATCTGTACCGTCTTCATGTTCACATTTTAGTAATTATGAATGACTGGCATTGATTAATAGTATGAAATCATAGATTTAACCTTCATTTTTATTCCTCGGATAAAGTTATCTGACTATTGTTTAATCTGCCCTTATCAAACATACTTATTTGACGAGTGAAATATGGTGATCAACATAACATCTTATTTTTTTAGAATACCCAATAATCCTTTTATCAGGAATCGATGGATAGATCGCATTCAAAAAAGCCGCGGAGATGCCATGTGGAAACCAACAAAAACTACTCTAGTTTGTTCTGATCATTTCCGCAGCAAGGATATGTACACTGTCAACAAAACAGGGCGCCGTAGACTTGCAAAGGAAGCAGTGCCAAGCAACGATCGTCCATGTCTTTGTTTAACGTGTTTATTTGTAATTAAAAATTCATTCGTATTATCTGTGATCTTTTATTTGAAATTTCCAAAGACAAACTACCTAAAAAGTTAAATATTCTAACTTAATTAACTAAGCTGATTTAATATAACACAACATTCACACACACAATTCTAATTACTTAATCTATCACATACCCGCGAAACGAGACACAATAGTAAAACAATAACAGCGCGGTCTCATAGGACCGGTTGGGGATTCAAACATTAAATTAAATAGTGTTTTTTATTTATAAATGCAAGTAAATAAAGACACTACTAAAACTGAATAATACTACAAACATACACCTAAAACTTACTTATATTATTTCTATAGTCATTTTTTTAATATGTGATTTATGGGAGAATAATTGTAGTAGCTGGTATCATTATTCACGCACACAGAGACATAGATGCACAGTGTAAAACACCGCCCGCACGCACACATGTTAGAAATTGTTGGCTCGTTTTTTTTGTTTTGATTGTAGGGCGACGCTCCATCTAGACATTATATAATCAAAGACACGTTGGTCACGCTGCTTACGCGTGCAGGCCGCGCGCAAGGTTTTGTGTTGGGTTCGATTCCCAACAAGTGCATAATAAAAAGAAAAAAAAAAGAAAAATTTAGGAGCTCTCTGGGCATCAAAAAATTCGTCCGCATCGCTGTCAATGGGACAAGTGCCCAAAAGGCTGGCAGCATTACCACGTTGGATGGCAATGGAAAAAAGCAGTGAAACTTCCCATTACATTAGTAAAGTTGGTATTTATACCTGTGTATGTGGAAATTAATTGACACTGGCCACTTACTTTTGTAACTTTTAAATTAGTATCAAACACACAGTATTTAATTAGTACAGTATTTAAGAACACAAGTGTTTCACGTAAGGTCTTCTTGCCAAATGTTTCTAATCAGTTCTAATGCCTACCTATTATATATAATTATCTTGTTTTTCACTTACAGATAACTAGCTGCGCCCCGCGGTTTCACCCGCATAAGTTTCGATCCCGTGGGAATATCGGGATCGTGGCTACCACCATACAATTTTTTTTCAAAATTGCTCCAGCCGTTTGAGCGTGAAGAAGTAATAAACATATAAACACACACATACTCACAAACTTTCGCCTTTATAATATTAGTGTGATTTTACACTAGAAACTTATTTATCGTTTAATTACAGATATTTATGAAAGTTCACATCAAATCCAGAAATAATACTCTCTCTTTTAATGTGTAAATTTAAGAATACGAGCCTTCCTAAAGAATTGGGCTATCAAATGCAAAAATAATTTTTCAACTGATACTGACTGGTAGTTCCAGAAATTAGCGCGATCAAACAAACAAACTCATCAGCTTTATTATTAGTATATAGATAATATAGATTACCTCAACTCAATTACTCAACTTGAGATAGTTTAGGAACAATCGAACAACAGAATTACGAAGAGGAGAACGGATTAAGTATTTATGATACCAAACAACCGATAGAATTCAATAGATAACAAATCATCCAACTACCGACAATGACGAAACGAATGAATTAATAACTCGAGAGTCTTCAATCCGCGGAAAATCTTAAAACCCCGATTCAGAAAAATTACGTATTTTGCACAACGCCATCATGGGTAAATGGATAAAATGTCTGCACAAAGCATTATGCTAGAGCGGTATGAATGAAAGTTGTATTCGTGAATGTTTAGCGGCATTTTGCGTTTTAGTCATTTTATATTATCTCCGAAACTAAACTAAACCAATTGAGATACTGTAAAGGCCAAATCTTATCTCCATGATGTTGTGATAATAAAATAATTTGTTTTGATAAGGATTAATATTTAAAAATTGCTTGCAGAGTAAGCAAACTGAAGTGGCAGTGGGCTGGCCATGTCTGTCGAAGGACCGATGGCCGGTGGAGCAGACGAGTCCTGGAGGGGAGACTGCGTATCGGCAATCGTAGTGTGGGACGCCCCAAAGCTAGATGGACAGACGACCTAAAGAAGGTGGTTGGGGTAGACTGGATGCGAAGGCGGAGGACAGGGTGCTGTGGCGCAGTCTGGGAGAGGCCTATGTCCAGCAGTGGACTGCGATAGGCTGAGTTGATTGATTGATTGATATTTTCATCCAAACGTAAGTGTGTCGAAAAAATACTTTTTTAAATTATAAAACAGATATTAAAAGATATCCCCCTTACTAATACTTACTAATAAAAGTATTATATCAGATGAATAGTTACACACCGATTTCACTCTTTCAGTCGTCATTTGACTTTCGAAAGAAGAAGACAAAGCGTTGTGTAGCTATAAAGACGCTTTATGCCGTTTATTAGTAAGGGAAAAAATGTAAAAGATAGAAATATTATGGTGTCGCGGACTTTTTTGTAGAATTATTTAAGACGGGCCAGATGGCCATACATTATTTTTAACTATATCTACAGGTTGAATTTTCCAAGTGGGCGTGGATGGCCAAATTCTAAAATATGAGGAATAGTGAAAAGTACTCAAAGGAGTCGCGGGCTCGATTTTGATGAAAACTAAAACTGCATCATTGGATTTTTGAAAAATCAATATTTCTAGCCAGGAATCGAACCTGTTGATTTTGAATAAAAAAACACACACTGTATTATTACACCATTCGATAGTGTCCTTAATAAGGATCAAATCCTGGGAAGTAATGACATACGGCAAACTTACGGAAAATGTTGAATTTTAAGAAACTTCTTCTTATTTTAAAGTATTCATACCTACATTACGTACCTTGTTCGAAATGATGCTCAATATTTTTATCAACACACCCGCAGCGCAGTTACCTTCACAACATTATGTTCTAAATTCAAATTTCTATTACGATCTTTGGAAAATATTCTAATGAAATCAATCATATTGTAATGCTGAATGCAGTACAATCCTTGAGATATTGAATCCAGCTATGTTTTGAAAACAATGGTCATTATTTTGAACAATTAATCAGTTAAGGTTTAGTAGGTAGTTAACATAACCCGGGCCCGGCTTATTAATAACAGCCGCTCAGGTCAATCCATCAGGTTAAGCTACGCTTGCCGCGGTTGGTCTGTGGATGGGTGACCATCTTTACATACCGAGACCCCTCCATGCCTCGGAAAGCACGTTAAGCCGTTGGTCCCGGCTGTCATTCCTGGATCTTTGACAGTCGTTACAGGTAGTCAGAAGCTCGAAGGTCTGACAATCAGTCATATCAAGGGGTATCGTATTACCCAGTAACTGGGTTGTGAAGATCAGATAGGCAGTCGCTCCATGTAAAATACTGGTATTCAGCTGCATCCGGTTAGACAGTGTGTGTTTTTTTTTTTTTAAATCAACAGGTTCGATTCCTGGCTAGAATTATTGATTTTTCAAAAATCCAATGATGCAGTTTTAGTTTTCATCAAAATCGAGAACGCGACTCCTTTGAGTACTTTTCGCTAGTCCTCATAGTTTCGGGTTTGGCCATCCACGCCCACTTGAAAAAATTTTTTAATTTTTTTTTTTTCTTTTTAATTTTTTTTTATACAATTGTTTAGGCAGCGCATGCAAATAATTCAGTTTTAAGAGGTATTTCTTTCCGACTTGCTAGACAAGAAGTTGTGATAGCTCAGCTAAAATGCAAGATATAAATATAACTTATAGCCTATATAGCACTCAGGAATAATGAAGCTTGCTACCAGAGAAAAAAAAATAGAATTTGATTATTAGCTCCAGAGATTACCCCTTCATCCATATATACAAGTAAACAAACTCTTTATAAATAACTAGCTGCGCCCCGCGGTTTCACCCGCATAAGTCTCGATCCCTTGGGAATATCGGGGTAAAAAGTATTCTATGTCCTTTCCTGGGACTCAAGCTATCTCTACACCAAATTTCATCTAAATGGGTTTAGCGGTTTAAAAGTGAAAAACATACAGACAGAGAGTTACTTTCGAATTTATAATATTAGAATGGATATTACTATCACAGTAAACATACAGTAAAACATCTTCATACAAACGTGCCGCTCTCGGTTTGAATGTGTGCGTGCGCGCCGCGCGCCATGTCGGCACGCGATTTCACGCACACGCTAGCATCATATATGAGGGAATAAGGTGGCGGCAGTGCGGGCTGTGCAGCGCGACTGTGAGCACGCGCGTACGCTACATGACCGCTTGCGTTCGTCAACTCTCGCCGGCGGCGGCCACTTAAATTACGAGTATCATGACTTCAAAAAGGGGAAAAAAATATTGTAGTGTTTTCGGGTGCCTCAATAATGATTTCGCAAACCCGGACTTATCATTCTTCATAGTTCCTACTCAACCAGAAATGTAAGTACCTACTTATACTTAAATATTATTAGAAAATGTGGTATTGTATTGTTTATTTCACAGTTTATTTGCTTTATTAAGAGCGTAGCCGAGTCGCATTTTTCCATATAATTGTATTCCCAAATTTACTTTCTGAATACTATGTTTAGAGCTAAAGTTAGTTACCAGTAGCAATCAAACACAAGGAAATGAAAATATTTTGTCGGAAATCTTACGTTCTGACTATGTACCAATACAACATGAGCTACCGGAAAAAAATGCATTCTTTTATGTTTGTGGCGCTTTGTTAAAAAAATGTGTTGATTACCATAAGAACTGCGATTTTTTAAATAATTACGTCGACGTTAATCAACGAGCGTGTAATTTAAGTGTAGAATCTGGATACACCCATTACAGGAATTACGGCAAAGATCGAACTTAACTCATGATCCCACCTGATGATTTTGTCGATAATGTAGAAAGGATGGAGCAGGTGTTTCGCAAAGCGTTCGAAAAGGACCACATCAACATTAAAATTGGCCGGTCAATTTACGATCAACTGAATGATATAGAATTTAAGATGCCCTCCCTGTCCATGCTTTCCCAAAAGCTTTTTACAAAAACTTTACATAAGAATGAGAATTTACTTTACATTAACAAATAATAATAAAGCGTTCCGGAAGTGCAGAAACAGGAGAAAAATTTTCCCGGTATCAAATTTGTAACTTAGTATAATAAATGTTATGTGAATAAAGGCTTTTTATTTTTACTAAATTTATAAATTGGTAAAATATTCAATCATAATATGCTTTTTATTTCATAAATTTAGATCAAGTGCTGCTTGTTCGAAATTATTAACTAAAAGTAAAAGTGACAACCCTGGGGATCAACGCAAGTGTAGGCTAATAACTCGGCGGGCGGCCTTAGATAACTTACTGTATATTATATTTACTGTGTTACTATAGAAGTATAAGTATGGATTTACTATAAATTATCCGTATGAAGATTTGTCAAAACATAGTGTATTTGTTTCTATTTTTATATTAGTCACGATGACCAGCATTAAGCTAGGTAGCTTACTACTCGTCATTATGACTAGCATGATTTCTGTTTTTTTCTGTGTGGCGATAAAACCGCCTTATGTCATTACTAATTAGATACGTTTTCCGTCTGTTTGTATACTTAATTCTACTTTTCCGTTTTAGTCTTTTCCCTCATTTTCATAGTTCGATGGGACGGCAATCTTACACGACCGGCTTTACACGCTCTCCGTGGCAAGGGCTCTCTCACTGTCAACTTCTTTACACTAGGCAACTACAAAAAAACATCTTAAAGAACCCAATAACCTACCTTTTTTTAGCAAAACCATCTCAACGATTGCCACACTGATTATTGGCGATATATCAACATAGCAACATGTTACCGCATTACTAATCTATCTACTATAATCACAATTGATTTTCTATTGTAATGGGCCGCCAGAGGCCCGCGCCGGGACGGATATTAATTTACTACATCACCTACGTTTTTGCCATTTGTGGTTATTGAAATTCTGATTAAAAAAATAATCAGTATCATTTACTATTGTTATACAAACAAAATACTATTAAGTTTTGACGTAGATAAGCCTGATAACGTTACGCAGGCGCTTTTTTTACCTATGCATCCGAGCTGAGCAAATTGCTTCTATTGCCGAAAATAAGACCGTTTATAATGGTGTGCTGATGTTACTAAGCATTTCTTCATGATAAAGAATACTGTATCTTATACTTCATCCGTAATCATCAAAATATTCACCTAAATATTATATAACAGACGCACCTTTGCTTATTAGAACTATGTCATCAACATGTTCTTGCCCATATCCCAAATTATTTTGGTTTATGTCTTCTTCTATACTTCCTATCAGTCGTCATCTCAGTAGTCACCCTCTTTCTAGCCTTATCATCTTTCACATAGTCCATCTATCGTTTCTTTGGTCATCTCCTTCTCTTATTTTCATTAACACCCATTCTCAATACTTTCCTTACGATATTTTCCTCACTCCGTCATAATACTTTCAAAATTCCTATGTTCGTAGGTGAGTTTTCAATTTCTATAATATTTAGGAGTTCCGTTGTAGTCGGATAAGTTAACCAAGGGGCAAATATTTTGTATTCAAAATCAATTTTTACTGGAAATTAATTAATTTATCGCAAATTTTTTCCATCGCCTTTATTTATTTACAATTCTTTTTTAAAACATTTTGGTATTCGAATTTTATTCTCTTGGCATAGTGAGGACCAATTCTTTAAGTTTCTTCCTGTTTATCTTAGATGTACTGGTTTGTGGTAGCTCTTTCATGAAGATCACGCCCCCTCTGAGTTGCTTGGTGTCTGTCAGCGTTTCTGGGAAGAGAATTCGAATTTTATTACTACTTTCACAAGTCTGTTTCCTTTTGTCTATTAGAGAGTATTAAGTCTAGTTTAATTATTATTTTAGTATCTGCTTCTTCGTGACGATGCGTTTTTAAATTATACTGGCCCAATATAACTGGATGGAAAACAAGCAGGCAGTATGTGGTACTTTCAATAAGTATGGCGGCTTCTCAGAAGAGCTCCTTCACAAATAGTTGTACCACTACTAGATAGGAGGTCTTAGCAGCTTACCTTTAACCAGGTCCTTGATCTCCTGTGCTGTAGGGCTGCATCCAGGTTTTGGAACAACGCACGCCACGACCAGCTCACCGCACTCTCTGTCAGGTATACCTGTCACCGCCACGTGGAATACTCCAGGGTGTCTCATTATCACCGTCTCAATTTCTACTGGAGACACCTGTAATTACTATATTTTTTAAGCATATGAAATTGTCAAACCGTTAATGATCTTTGGACCGTGGCTGTTAATATTAACCCCGAAATACGAGATCTTCATTTCGAGTCTATGGTAAATGTACATATTGTGATAAGGGAGATAGGCGCAGTAAGTGACCACGCCAATCTCGCCGCATCAGTGGCGTCTTTTAGGTCCTCAGAAGTGATTTTATGCGAGGAAGACATCATGATACGGCTATATTTTAGAAGAAAATTTACGGGTGGATACAAATCCAACGCAAATTGTAGTGACAGAAGCAGTTTGACCCGTTCAACATCCTATGACCCGACCGGTCCATTAGGATAACTGCCTTAAAGTAACGTGTCATTTGAGAATTCAGGGATCAGAGCCCTGATTCACAACCATACGTCCGGCTATGGTATCGAAAACCTGATATTTCGATAACTTGATTTGACTTGCCCTCAACAGCAAATAGCTGTTGGAAGAATAGCGGGCGTCTATTTGATTTAAACTGACAAAATTTTCGGGTTGGTACTTGTGAACAGCATTGAGAAGACTCCTACGATAACAATGATTAATGTTCGATACGATACGGAAGCATATCGAGTGTTTGTGAATAAGGGGGCAGATCCTTGACAAGATGTACGGAACTCACCTGATGATTTCTGTACTTCAACAATAACTTGTATCGTTCAACAAAAAACAGGTTCCAGGAGTGATCCCTGTAGAAGATGTCTCCAGACTTGAGCCAGCCGTCTTCTGTTAACGTCTCCTTTGTCACCTCTGGGTTGTTGTGGTATCCCTGAAAATATACAGAAATTGAATGTATGAAGTATGAGATTGGAGTATTGGGCATAATTCTGATAAGATCCTGGTCAATCATGCTTATCAGGACCTAACAACCCAAATATGGATAAGAGTTGTGTTTTTCTGATATAGTGGCTTTACTTTTAATAATTACTTCAGACCAAGACTTTTGATAGCAAAGTTGTTGGATTGTGGCCTGTTTCATCACATTCGGCATTAATTTTTTAGATGGAACAATGTGTTCCGGTGAAACAGAGTTAGACCACAAGTCTAACCTGTGCACAGGTTAGACTTTGTTTCAAGTTAGTTACTACGTATATAAGCGTTACATTTTTTTATGATGGCTTCGTATTGGAAGGTTACCCGGCAATTGTCTAGGATTTTGAGCCTTATGCCAATTTCTCTAGATACTCAAAATAAAAATACAGTAACTAGAGAAATTATTTATATAAACAAACATCTTACTTTGAACACAGTTGGGCCTCTGAACCATAATTCTCCTAATGCGTTAGGCTCCGTGATATCCTTATTGGTTTCAGGATCCACCAACTGAAAATTAAATGTGTGAACATCAAAGGGCTCAACGCGTCCCGGTACGCGGTCGCCACTTGAGATCTTACATAACTAAACATTGTGGTATGGTTTCTTAGTTTTCACTTCGCTCTTGACAAAGTGGTAGTGGTTAGGATCTAAGAATCGTTGACAAATGTAATGATTACACATACATACACAAACAAACGTCTTTTCCCCATGGCGGATACGCAGGAGCCACGATCTACGAGAACGTCTCTTGCTACGATTCTTACACACTCTTTCACTTGCTTCCTCCACGTTCATACATGCACGCCGGTTGCGAGTGATGACACCTGTCCTTTCTGAAGCACACTACCGATGAGGTCAGGGCGTCCCTCGATTGTTATTATAAACTTACTTTAACATCAACACAACCAACTGGTCGTCCGCAGGACCCCGGAACTGGTTGGAAGTCGTGTTGACCAGCAATCCCGCTCAATTCACTCATGCCGTACATCACGTACACGTTATCTATTTTAGAAATTTGCTGGAAAATAAAATTAATAAAAATTAGTATGAACCTCCAAGGGTCTTGCCATGAGAGAGAAACAGAGCTATACAAGACGAAAACCGTCCTTTTTGACATTAACAAATTGCAACCTTCTTTAAAAATGTTCCATGGTCGATCAATTAATCAACTCAGCCTATTGCAGTCCACTGCTACACATAAGCCCATGTCTCACCAACGGACACAGTTCCCTATCTTCGGCCAATCACGGTCAATCTAGCTAGGAATCGTCCTACAGCCACCCCGAGGATTGAGACTGGACGAAATCTTCGTAGTGCAATTAATTGACACCGATTAAGGAACATAGTCGATTACTGAATTGCTAATACTAGAATAGATAAAGAGAAAACAAACCTTCACTTCATCGACGACCTCTGGTGTAACAACGCTGCCGCCTAACAAGACGGATTCGAAGCAGGTGAAGTCGCATTTAGCATTTGTCATCATAGTTGTCATCAATGTAGGGCTAGTAGCGACATAGGTAGGCTGTGGGAATGAGAAATCAATGATAATATACAAGTATCAGCAATGTACTGGCCCAAGGCGAGCGAACACGCGTGAAATAAACTGGGGCTAGCTCTAATGAAGGCGAAACTGTTGAGTTTGAAGACAAATCGAGGATTCGGTCAGGCTTTAAAAATGAGGTTTAATTGTAATTGTAATGTCTGTTAAGTCCAGGAAGCAATTGAACTACGAGAAAAACGTGTTTTTTTTTCAATATCATCGTTTATTTGTCATCATTTCAGCCGAAACATGTCGGACAGCCGTTTACTGCTGATCGTACGCATCCCGATTGCGTCGCCACATCAACGGGGTCCGAGCTTTTCGCATCCAGCAGATTCTCGCGACCTTCTCCAGGGTATCGATCCACCTTGTGGAATGCCAACCCACGCTGCACCTTCCGATACGCAGTCACCAGTCTAGCAGCTTTCAGCTCCATTGGCCTTCCTTCATTGTGCGTCGCAGCATCGCTAACCAGACTCCTTTTCATCGGTGAATAATTGCCTCCTACCTTATATTGATTAACTAGTTCCGCGAAATGTTCCGGAGTGAGAGGTGATGATGTCTGCAGCCGCGTATATTTCAGGATCGGGGAGAAGAGGTAGTGGCCGCCAGCTGACAGCCACTGCGCTGGTGATGTCAATATCACCATATTTGTTGGCGTTGGGAACTTAGTGAAACTTGTCCTGAAAAGAAGAAAATATATTACGTGATGTTAAAAAAAAAGATTTTTATTTTTACTCAATTTGAGCTCTTCTGCATTATCCATCCTTTTGGAGAAACCTCAACCTCACAAAATAGGCAGCAGGGAGATAATTGGAGTTTTAGTCGTTCGAACTATGGAAACTTATAGTATCTATAGAGTAAAGGACCGGGAGATGTGAATTACTTACCACAAATAAGGCGTTGCAATAGTTAAGTTCTTGTGTGTAAGCATGGCCGTTTTTGGCACTCCTGTGGTGCCACTTGTTGATGTTAGGTACGCTACGGTGTCCACGGGATCCAGATCTGTTGGTCTGGAAGTGTATGAATATTTAGTTAATCTTTATCAGTCTTGCCAAATGTGATTGTGCTAAAGGTGTCTACAGATTTACTCGATTTTTAAAGATCGCTATTATCGCTCGATATTATGCTGTGTATTGGATTTGTGACGATCAATAAGATCTGTCCGCTTTTATTACAGATATGCTCGGTTTCATCAATCGTTACTGTCACCTGTTGACGATCGATAAAATATCAAAGTTAAAGGATGGTCTCCTAATTGGAAGCGCACACAATTTTTTTTCCAATTTTCGTATACTTGCATGTAGTTGTGCAGCCTCTGTTGGAGATCTAATACGTGACTAACATTGAGATAGACGCATCATTGATTTTGTTTGATCATATATTTACGGTCGCGTCGATTGTCAAAAATCGAACAAATCTGTAGGTAAGGTAAGGAACACACAAAAGTTGGGATCCCTTCTTTTCGCATAATGTTCTTTGTCCTAATATACTTCGGCATAACGATTTTGGCACAATTTGTTTTGGCATAATAATACTTCGACATAATTTTTTTAGGCTTACATTTTATGTTGGCATAATCATCTTAAAGACTAATTTGTTTTGGCATAAATTTGATTCGCATAATACTAAACGACGTCAGGGGCACCCCGAGGTTCGGTTTGGTTAGGTTCCTTTAAACCCTGCAGACAGAAATAGGAGCCCCGCGTAGCGGGGCTCCGTTGACCTGACGTCGTTAGAAATAAAACGGTCATGCTAAATTTTATGCTTAATCATTATTATGACTAGAGAAATTATGCGTAAGCTGTTATGCGCAATTATACTATGCGAAAATATAATTATGCCAAACAAAATTATGCTTAGTTATATTAGGTCTGAAAATTTTATGCAAATGGATAGGGAACCACAAAAGTTACTTACTTAAATTTTTTTATTGATTTCTCATCTTCATTTTCTAGTAGGTCCGCTAATGTAGTATGTTTACTATCCTTATCAAAGGTAACAATTTTTGCATCTACTTTGGACATTTCTAACGCCGTCTGAATATCTGCCGTCTTTTCGCTCTGACAGAATATTATATTCGGCCGATTCGTGTGAAATAATTCTTTCAATTCATCTGAAATGTGAACATTTTACATTGTTTATCTGACAAGCTCTTGGTATT
Source organism: Amphipoea lucens (assembly GCA_947508005.1). Taxonomy (NCBI): domain Eukaryota; kingdom Metazoa; phylum Arthropoda; class Insecta; order Lepidoptera; family Noctuidae; genus Amphipoea; species Amphipoea lucens. Next base: position 4,550,288 of record OX382376.1, on the reverse strand, counting down.
TTATACGTACGTTCTGGAATAATGTTGGATTTCGAAAATACATTAAAATACAACCAAAAGAAATTTAAGATACTAGTGTTAAATAATTATACTAGTATCTTCAATTTTTTTGGATTTTTGTTGGTGAAGGAAAATATTCTATAGAAACCTTGGTTTAGGGATAATGATTTGACATTGACAGTCCACTAGAAACAAGTGTGGTGAATCATTAACAATATGTGAAGAGCCTTTATCTTGCCTTGACTTGTCTAGCTGCAGAAGGAGAGCTTCTCTTACTATTTTATCTTGTGATATTCAAGCAATGATAAGAAAATCTATCACGCCCTAATTAACATGGAAAAAATAAACTTACTGGCTCCCAAAGTAGCATCGATGGATGCTATCATAATTCCAAGATACAGCGCTGCATAGTGGGGTATGCAGAAATCGATGTGGTTCGGTCCCATCAGCACCATGACATCACCTTTCTTCAGTCCCAAGTTCGTGAGAGAGACAGCACATCGGACGCTCCTGTCTAGAACCGAGCCGTAGGTTTCAGATTTCCCTGTTCCTCCATCGATCTAAGAGAAATACGGGTTCAATTTATGCGTGTTCCAAGAATCATTTTGAACTACGAGGTAGGTCGAAGGTTTGAAAGTCACGACAACTCGAATAGCTAGACTCGTCTATAGTCTACATGGAATGCAAAACTAAGGATTTGTACACGTTCTTTTGTATTGGAAGAGGCTGTGAAAGGGCTCCTAACAAATACGCTTTGTTCTGCAGTTTGTAGCACACAGATCGATCGACCTTTGGTCAAGTTGTGAGAGTTTCTAAAACATAAGCAGCACAGAATACCCTATAAGGCATTCAAAGAACAAATTATAGGTCAAGTGGGAACCAAGAGCTTTGTTAGAGGTTTAACTTAGTTTTACTAAGTCCTTGAGACCCGACCAGCAAAGAAGTCTTATAAAAAAACGCATTAATACAGGATTGCAGGGACATCTACGCAAATTTCAACGCAGCTCTCAGAATCATGTACCGAGTCCATGGTTACAGTTTGCGCTTCGATGTCCCTGCAATCCTGTACGGTGTAACTGTAACAAATGAGGCAAAAACACATAAAAAGTACCTGCAGAACAAAATCGGGGTCATCTTGCAAGCTGTGTAGTACGAGCTTCCCGATGTGGTGTGTGTCTGAAGGGATCCCGGTCTTCGCCACCACACGGGACCCAACCTCGGCCATGTACCAGTGCACTGCGTCGAATGCGCGTCTCGTCATGATTGTTGTTATTTACTTCTGAAATCAATTTATCTACTTACATTTTAAAAGATGTGATGTCTGCTAGCGGCGTTTTCGGGGGCCCATTGCGGTTGTGCAAGTCACCCCCTGCCATTTGTTCTGTGTAATTTATATAAATCACTAGCTGCGCCCCGCGATTTCACCCGCGTAAATGTCGATACCGTAGGAATATCGGGGTAAAAAGGAAAATGTTGGATTTTAATAAACTGCGTCTTTTTCATACCTACATTACCTGTACCACTGATATAGATATACCTAGATAACGCAAATATCACGAACTGTATGAAAACTAAGCGTGCCACTTTTTGACTACCTACTATGACGTCACAAGCTCGCGCTCTCTCGCTCACGCTCACCCAGCCAGCAGTACGCAGGACTGAGCGCGAAAGTGGCGGCATGATTCTCGATCGTAAACTGGTGCGATTTTTGGCACGCGAAGTAGGTGCTCTTGCGTTATCTAGATATATCTATATCTGTGACCTGTACCTTGTTCGAAGTGATGCTTAATATTTTTACTAACACACACTCGTAGCGCAGTCACCTTCACAAAATTATGTTCTAAATTCAATTTTTTTATTAAGGTAGGTAACATAACCCGGGCCCGGCCTAATAATAACAGCCGCACAGGTCAATCCATCAGGTTAAGCTACGCTTGCCGCGGTTGGTCTGTGGATGGGTGACCATCTTTACATAACGAAACCCCACCGTGCCTCGGAAAGCACGTTAAGCCGTTGGTCCTGGCTGTCATTCCTGGATCTTTGACAGTCGTTACGGGTAGTCAGATGCTCGAAAGTCTGACAACCAGTCTTATCAAGGGGTATCGTACGAGTATTATCTAGTAACTGGGTTGTGGTTGGAGGTCAGATAGGCAGTCGCTCCATGTAAAATACTGGTATTCTGCTGCATCTGGTTAGACTGGAAGCCGATCCCAACATAGTTGAGAAAAGGCGAGGCAGATGATGATGAAGTAGGTAACATAAGAAAAATACAAAAGCATTTTGTTAAAAATGAGCTCTTTACTTTAGTTTGCCGTATGTCATTACTTCCCAGAATTCGATCCTTATTAGGGACACTACCGAAGGGTGTAATAATACAGTGTGTGTTTTTTTTCAAAATCAACAGGTTCGATTCCTGCCTAGAAATATTGATTTTTCAAAAATCCAATGATGCAGTTTTAGTTTTCATCAAAATCGAGCCCGTGACTCCTTTGAGTACCTTTCGCTATTCGGATTTGGCCATCCACGTCCACTTGAAAAATTCAGCCTGTATATTATATACAAGTGTGCTACCGCGGGGAGCAATAAAAGAGTGTACTGTATTGTAGCGGCAATGGTTTAATGCCGTCATTATTAACATTACAACTTTCCCGGACAAACAATGAATCTAATTTTAAGAGAGGAGTATCGTCCGGCGCGGTGGAGTCCGTGGAAGCGATCAAGCGAGTGATCGTCGGCCCGAGCTGTGTCGCATGTCGCCGCCGCCGCGCCGCGTCTCAACTCGCCGATGACGCGTTGATCACGATGCCTGCGCGTGCAGGCCACGCGCAAGGTATTGTGTTGGGTTCGATTCCCAACAAGTGCATAATAAAAAGAAAGAGACAGGAGCTCATTGGGCATCAAAAAATTCGTCCGCATCGTTGTCAATGGGACATGTGACCAAAAGGCTGGCAGCATTACCACGTTGGATGGCAATGCTAATACTTTGAAATAAAAAAGCGAATCTTCTCATTACATTATTACTTAATGTCGAGTTAAAAAGTAAGTTAGTGGAAATTAATTGACACCACTTACTTTTGTAACTTTTAAATTAGTATCAAAACACAACACAAAGAAACAAAATGCCTCCACACTTACAGTATTTAAAAACACAAGTGGTTCACGTAAAGTCTTCTTGCCTAATGTTTCTAATCAGTTTTAATGCCTATCTCCATCTACACTAATCTACACTATCTACATCTACACTGTATAATATATAATATAATAATATTATAAAGAGGAAAGATTTGTATTTTTGTATGTTACGAATAAACGTAAAAACTACTGGACCGATTTCAAAAATTCTTTTACCGTTAGAAAGCTACATTATCACTGAGTAACATAGGCTATATTTATTACTAAAAAAAAAATTTGGGATCCTTAGAAATTCCTACTAAAACCAACCCAAGGTGTAAAAAAAATAGCCATAAAATGTCTTTCATCGCATGCGCTGCGGAAAGTATTGATGATAGAACAAAAAAATGTTCTACAATATTATAGAACATATCAATATCTACAAAAAAACTTCGCGATACCATATGTCCAACTATTGTAGTTATGTCACTATAACTACTTTTTTACATTTTAAAAGTTGATAGAAATGCCGATCAAAATCAGACCATGTTATCTATACCTTTGTATTAATTCTTATCCAAATAAATTATTTTGTATTCAAGACTGTATCAATACCTGTTGATTACTTTTTGAATTATTGAAATCGGACATTCCATTCAAAAGGTATTATGAAATTAAAAATGTCAGTAGAAAAAAAAATACCTACACGCGGACGACGCGCCGCGCCGGTGAGTGTTGCTCCACGCAGCCACAGAATACGACGTAGCGCAGCGATAAAATTCTCGTGTCCACAGTGTTTGTAACAAAACTCCTCTGAAACGGCTTGACCGATTCTTATGAAATTTTGTGTGTATATTCAGTAGGTCCAAGAATAGGACGTAAAGTATTTTTTATTTTATTTTAACTGCTACTAATGTTCGTGTAGGGTAGGGTAGGAGTAGGGTAGGAGTAGGGTTGGGGTAGGGTAGGAGTAGGGGTATGGTAAGAGTAGGGTAGGGGTACGGTAGGAGTAGGGTAGGAGTCGGGAAGGGGTAGTGTACAAGTAAGGTAGGAGAAGGGTAGGGGTAGGATTAGGGTAGGAGTAAGGTAGGATACCACGCGAACGAAGTCGCGCCGGGCAGCTAGTTATACAACATTATTTTTAGTATATGCGAAACCTGAATATAGTTTGTTCAGAATAAGTAACTGAATCGATTCCAATAATTTTTACCCCATGTTATATTTTGTCCCAAAAATATTTAAAAAAGGTTAAAAGTTGGACAACGAGCGACTAAGTAGGTAGTTATCTACCATACGCGCACAAACAAGCCGCACAATAGGCGCGGCGTAGGCGCACAGCGAGCGGGGCGACCGGGGCGGGGGTGCAGCAACCCCTTCAGTCGCCCGGGTACTACAGGTTGGCGCGCACGTGTCGCGTCGTCCAACTGCATAATCGCGAGCGCGCGGCCACCGCGGGCCTTACAGTTGTGTTTCGGTTGATCGTGTACTTACCTATCGTATGTAAAAAGTGTCGTGTAACCATGACTTTCTCATACACAAACGTCCAGTACACAGAAACGGTACGTACCCTAGCGGTTTGTGGTGATAACGTATCCCTGGCAGTGCGGCGGTACGAGGAGAAATTCGGCATCAGAGTATCGTGGAACACAATGCTTTGCCGTGATGATTAACATTTTTAAACACGCCAAGATGGTTAATTGTAGAAAGTTATTATTTGTACCTACAGCCTGCTGTGGTTAAGTAATGCGATGTTTAACACTTTTCATCCACTTTGAACTTTAAATGGTTGACATAAGGTGCAACAAATCGCATTGACTACATTGTATCACAAGTACGGCTTACGAATAAGTAATTACTTATTCGTAGCTTACGGCTGCATTTATTTACGAATAAAGTACATTATAATATCTACCTACACTTGACCATTACGACAGTCCAAAGCCTGCAAGTGTGATGGAAAATGTTATCACCAGTTAATTACAATACAATCGCCGCGCCGTACGTTTGGGTGCCTACTATTATCAATGAGCGCAAGACGCGAGCTCGGCGCACGGCGCGGGTGAGCATGATTTTTTACGGACAAACAGGTAACATGACAAGCTTATAACTTCGTGATTATTCATGATACAGTTTTGAAATTTTGTACATAGATTCTTTACATAAAAATGCTAGACACGTGTTTCGGGTTTCGCATATACTAAAAATAATGTTGTATATAACGGAGAAGGCGTGTGTGTCTCGTTATTATCAGCCATATTTCAACTACTGTGGGCGAACTATGGGTATTATGTTGCTTATTACGCAATAGAAAAACGGTTTGCAGTTCAAATCAGATTATAATTTCACGAACAATTTAATCACACTAGCAAATCACACACTATAGGTACACGATACAATACAACCAGATACGGAACGCGGGACAGTTTCTGAGCGCATGTTGTTCGTTTGATGTCCAATGTCCAAGAGGCTCCACATCGTTCTCTCACGCTGTTGTCGACCCCACACGAACTCAGGCTAGAGTCTGTCAAGCGCCGCCAGATGGCGCTGGCGTTCCGAATAGTCAAACGAATGACCGGATGCGACATATATAATTATCTTGTTTTTCACTTAGAGATAACTAGCTGCGCCCCGCGGTTTCACCCGCATAAGTTTCGATCCTGTGGGAATATCGGGATAAAAAGTAGTGTCAGCTACCACCATACAATTTTTTTCAAAATTGGTCCAGCCGTTTGAGCGTGAAGAAGTAACAAACATATAAACACACCCCCACACACACTCACAAACTTTCGCCTTTATAATATTAGTGGTATAGTGTGATGCGATTTTACACTAGAAACGAAATAATGATTAGGTATTTATTGTTTAATTAAACACTTGACCGTTATTTGAAGCTTACTAGATTGAGAGTGGCACTACTGGTTTCCGCTATATTTACCTCTCTTTTGCTCTTTCCTTTAGTCGTATATACCCCTCTCTTTCGCACATCCCGATTTCTCACCAGGTGGCGCTGCCAAATGTGGGCTTAGCCATGGCAGTGAATCGCTGATCATTGGCGTCTTTTTCCGCGTGAAAAGAGGTTGTCGAGACAACTTTTAAAGTTAAATTTAAATTCTTCTTCAAAAAAGTGATTATAAGTGCATTCCATCGGACAAAATTGTAAGTAGAAATAAATTTTCATAAAACTTTTCAGTGATGCGATGCATGATCACTATGTTTATGGGCAAAGTTATAATATTTAAGAAATAATAATAACGGTGTTACCGTTCGACCTTGCCCTTAGCCAGCATTGCAGTATATTATTCGCAATGCAAAACTTGTACTAAACATTTTTTTTTTTTTTTTTTTCAAACTACCCTCATTTGCTCTAAATTGTAGGAACTATTTTTATTAAATGTTTTGACAATGATTTTTATTAATGGTATATTAGCGTATTTTGACGCTAAATCGTTAATGTTACAATAGTCTCGTGATTATATAATTCAGCAAACGTTTTTAATTGTATGTTTTTGTAATCACGTACGTAGTGTACGTACTCGTTGGTGCGTCGAAATAGGCATCATAAAAAAAAAAAAATCGAAGTTTTCGTTTTAAATAGGATGGAGGGCGCAAGTAATCCAATTGAGATGGACGCTCCGGGGCCATCAGGTTTAAAAACCAAGGGGTCTACATTGCGTCGAGAACATCGGACAAACGAGTCGTCTTCTAGCTCCTCGTCCAGTTCTTCTAGCTGTTCCACTTCGTCATCAGCGAAGCCCAGTAAAAATAAACGTCGCCGTCACTATAAAAAAAAGAAGGGGGGCCGCCATTCTCGTAAAACAGATTTATTGCAACAATTAACTCAAGAGGTTAGCGAGCTACGAGAACGTGTTTTTTATAATAAAACCTCTGCATGTTCACCTCGGCGTTCAGCAGAAATGCAGGCAGACGGCAGTAATGACGAAATTTCCTTATTTGATAATAATGATTATAGGTCTTTGTATGATTATGATGTAGTAGATGAAAAATCAGACAAATCACATCAATTCAAATTTGATTTACAAGTCAAATTAAAGGAACCGCCTGTTCCTAAGGCTCCTGAAAATTATCTAAAATCTTTAAATGATATTCAGCATTTTAATAAAAATGAATGGTGCGAGGTTAGGTATTCGGAAGTGCAGAAGTTATATAATCACAGTCCCGGTTTTACCGAGCTGGAGATCAACGAAGAAATCAAACCATATGATTCCTTAAGACATTTAGCGTTGGCTGACAAAGCCTATGGTGCTCTAACATTTTGTGCAATTAAACAGCGAGAGGTATTACAAACTAGCATGACTGATCTTTTATCCTGGGCACGTGTCAAAGGTAGTGTAACACCCGATCAGTTGCATAACAAAATCTCTGAATTATTTTCGGATGGTGAATATTATAAAGTGTCTTCAGATATGATTCAACTTATTTGCGGTCATCGCGCAGAAATAATTCAAATGCGTAGAGACGGAATAATAAATTATGTTCGCGATCCTCTTGTTAAGTCGGCGTTGCGCAAAATTCCACCTTCTAATCAGCTGGTTTTTAGTCCTGAGCTGTTGTCATCAACGTTGGAAAAGAACGGAGGTGTTAAGAAGACCTTCTTACCTCCAAATAAAACCAGTGGCTTCAAACCTACTTCGCAAGCAGGATTTAAGAAGACCACTCGCTACCCCCCGCAGGGGTCAGCTTATTATAGGGCACCCTCGCAGGGTGCCCGCCAAGCGTGCTGCACTGTGCCATGCTTCCAGCCCTCGCAGGGCTGTGGATACAACCACACCTCACAGAGGTCAGGTCATTGCCATCCCTCGCAGGGAACCGGCAACAATAATAAAGGAACACGTGGGCCTAGCCATAATTATCATGGGCCCTTTCGTTCACGAGGAACTCACCAGCAGCCTAACAAACAAGAGACGAACAGAAATAACAGAAAACGGACTTCAGCCACCGAATATCCCCCAGGGGGAAAAAGAAGCAGGTTTTGACAGACAGGACTTCAGAGCGGGCCAGTTAACGTTTTATGCCGATCGATGGAAGAAACTCGGAGCACCAAAAACCCTTCTTCGCATAATAAAAGGTTATCGCATACCTTTCATCAAAAAAACCACCTCTAATGATACCCAATGCACAAAGCCCATTTCAAACAAAGGAATCCGAGGCAATGTCAACAATCATATCTCAAATGATAACGCAAGAGGTGCTAGAGGAAGTTTCACATTCTCCGAGTTTCCTATCCTCAATGTTCCTGGTCCCCAAAGCCGATGGCACCAACCGGCCTATTTTCAACCTAAGGAATCTAAACGATTTTGTTTACACAGAGCCATTCAAGCTCATAAATGTGTTTCGTGTCCCAGACTTCCTCCAACCAAACGACTGGCTTTGCAAAGTCGACCTGACACAGGCATACTTCAATTTGCCAATACACCAGTCACACAGACGATTCCTACGTCTAAGTTACAGAGGAAAATTGTTAGAAATGACCTGCCTTCCTTTTGGCCTCAGCACAGCGCCCAAAGTCTTCGCGACTCTAACAAACTGGGTAGCACAGACATTAAGAGAGGAGGGTATTCGAATACTCGTCTATTTAGACGATTTTTTCGTGGTTCACCAGGACCATCAGGTCCTGCAAGTGCACGTCCAAATATTAATAGATCGCCTACACTACCTGGGGTGGCAGACGAATTATCAAAAGTCTGTCACAACTCCGTGCAAAAGCCTCGTATTTCTAGGCGTTCTATGGAATCCATGGACAAACGAGAGATCATTGCCTCACGAAAAGATCACAAAATTAAGAGAAAAGGTGCTGGATCTGTTACACAAACACACAACGGTGACGAAAGCACTACAAAGCCTGGTAGGACTTCTAAACTTCGCCAGTTTCGTGGTACCAAAGGGCAGACTTCACTTTCGGGACACACTAATGTTTCTAAACAACAAACTAAAAGAAAACTGTGTCAGTGTAGTTTTGCCTATAGAAGTAAAGGAGGACCTAAATTGGTGGCTACTAAATTGTCATCGGGCTTCTCTGATTCACAACCCGCCACCATCACATTTCCTGACCACAGACGCGTCGGATCTAGCTTGGGGGGCTCAGCTCGATGGATACGCACTATCAGGACCGTGGACAGATCAAGAGCAACAGCTCCATTGCAATCAAAAGGAGATGCTCGCAATACTAAAGGCCATAGAAGAGCGAGGTCCACACATATCCAAGTCTACCGTTCTAGTTCAGTGCGACAACAGGACTGTTGTAGCCTTTTTGAGAAACGAGGGGGGGACCAGGTCTCCTTCGTTGCTAAAACTCACGAGAGAGATTTTTCAAATCCTAGATCAACTCCAAATCAACCTGAAAATTCAGCATATTCCGGGAAAATACAACTGTCACGCAGACCATCTTTCTCGTCATCGGCTCCCTCCGGAGTGGCATCTCTTACCCCAGTGCACGGAGAAAATATTCAAAAAGTTCGGAGTTCCAGTGATAGATCTATTTGCGTCAGAACGGGCAAAAGTCGTGATGAATTATGTATCACTGGATCAGAACGACATTCGAGCAATGTACCACGATGCCTTCTCCCAAAAGTGGACTTACCAACTAGCTTGGGTGTTCCCTCCACCTTACCTAGTGCCCAAGGTACTAGCTCACCTCAACTCTGCGTCGGGAGTCTTTCTAATGGTAGTCCCAAGGTGGGAGAGAGTCTTTTGGAGAGCAGATCTAAAAGCCCGTGCGTTAGCACCTCCATTCACAATCCGGAAACTGCATTCACAGCTGATAGATACGGTGACAGGCCTCCCACCCCCAAGAGTCCGGGAGATGACGTTAGAAATATGGAAATGTGGGGGTGGTCCCAGACCTTAGGTGAATGGAATGAAGCTCAGTTACAGCTCTTAAAATCCTCATGGCGGCTATCAACTAAAAAGACTTATCGAGTAGCATGGAATAGGTGGCTCAAATGGACAAAAAAGCATAAATTAAACCCCTTCCAGCCAACAGGTCTAGTTTTGGCTCGTTTTCTTGCAGATTTGAGTATTATAGAGGGTTTAGCTTATAAAACTATTTTATTACATAAATCTGTAGTCTGCACGCTAAGCAACCCTGACGAATCTGCCAAATTAAGTTCCCACGTTTTAGTTACTCATATATTAAAGTCTATTGCATTAAAAAACCCAGTAGCTCAAAAATCTATAGTCTGGAATGTTGATAAACTAGCAGAATTTATGGGAAGCTATTCTATAGACGCGAATAATGTATTTGCTACTTGTAGACATACGGCGACTTTGTTACTCCTTTGTTCCGGCAGAAGAGTCCATGACCTAACTCTACTAGCTGTAGACTCAAAACACCTGTCAGAAAATAATGATTGTCTGATCCTATGGCCAATATTTGGATCTAAAACAGACACTGCTGATTATAGACAGTCTGGTTGGAGACTATCTCCTAATCCTATTAATGAGAATTTAGACCCTGTATTTTGGGTGAAACGAACTATAGCTATACTAAAAGATAAACGTCAGTCAGGATGTCTCAATAATCTGTTTATTAATTTTAGAGGAAAACCAAGCGTCGCTTCTCGTACAGTCATAGCGGGGTGGGTCAAATCTTTGTTGTTGGAAGCAGGAGTAAGTGCTACGCCTGGCAGTCTTAGGTCTGCTGTAGCCTCTAGAAACTGGGTTAACAACTACTCCTTAGAGGAAATACTCTCTAGAGGTAATTGGCGATCGCAGAATACCTTCACCCGCTATTACTGTAGAGAAGTGATGCCCTGTATACCCACCAGTTTTAGTTGTGATGTATCTAGAACGTTTAATCCTGTTAATTAAGATAATAGAGGTACTTATAATTATATTTTGTATTATTGTCCTAAGTATGTAATTTTTCTCAAGAAATGTTAGAAATGTTTATATTTGCATACCTAATATTATAGAAACAAAGGTGCAGTCTATCCTATAATGTGATTACCTATTTTATAAAGTTATCAAGGTATATTAAATCAAAATTTTGTTATTTTTATTATAAAGGAAAGATAGTTCATTTTCCACGTTAAGTAGGTATCTATTACCTATTAATAATGATATTTTCCCTTGTATTATTAATTAATTCATTCGATTAAATGTATTTCTCTCTATGCACATCTAATTTTATTAATAACTTATATCCACGTTCACATTGGCGTCATTTCCCACCAGGTGATAACAAACACGTCTCAATCTAGTAAGCTTCAAATAACGGTCAAGTGTTTAATAGCAGTGTTTTACCTAAAAATAAAACACATATTAAATACTTACCTTATTTGAAGCTTACATTTAATTTCTACCTGGTGAAGATTTTCGACACAATGATCAGCGATTCACTGCCATGGCTAAGCCCACATTTGGCAGCGCCACCTGGTGAGAAATCGGGATGTGCGAAAGAGAGGGGTATATACGACTAAAGGAAAGAGCAAAAGAGAGGTAAATATAGCGGAAACCAGTAGTGCCACTCTCAATCTAGTAAGCTTCAAATAAGGTAAGTATTTAATATGTGTTTTATTTTTAGGTAAAACACTGCTATTACAGATATTTATGAAAGTTCACGTCAAATCCAGAAATAACACTCTCTCTTTTATTGTGTAAATTTAAGAATAGTAGCGCGATGTTAAACAGTTAAATAGCCTAGGAGCCTTCCTCAAGAATTGGGCTATCAAATGCAAAAATAATTTTTCAACTGATACCGACTGGTAGTTCCATAAATTAGCGCGATCAAACAAACAAACTCATCAGCTTTATTATTAGTAATATAGATTACCTCAACTGAATTACTCAACTTGAGATAGTTTAGGAACAATCGTACAACAGAATTACGAAGAGGAGAACGGATTTAAGTATTTATGATACGAGTACCAAACAACCGACAGAATTCAATACCTAACAAATCATCCAATTACCGACAACGACGAAACGAATAAATTAATATCTCGAGAGTCTTAAATCCGCGGTTCGGAAAAATGACGTATTTTGCACAACGCCATCATGGGTAAATGGATAAAATGTCTGCACAAAGCATTATGCTAGAGCCATAGATTTATTATAAATCTATGGCTAGAGCGGTATGAATGAATGAAAGTTGTATTCGTGAATGTTTAGCGGCATTTTGCGTTTTAGTCATTTAATATTATCTCCGAAACTATATGACCAATTGACATACTGTACGGGCCATATCTTATCTCCATGATGTTGTGATAATAAAATAATTGGTTTTGATAAGGATTAATATTTAAAAATTGCTTGCAGAGTAAGCAAACTGAAGTGGCAGTGGGCTGGCCAAGTCTGTCGAAGGACCGATGGCCGGTGGAGCAGACGAGTCCTGGAGGGGAGACCGCGTATCGGCAAGCGTAGTGTGAGACGCCCCAAATCTAGATGGACGGACGACCTAAAGAAGGTGAAGGGTAGACTGGATGCGGAAGGCGGAGGACAGGGTGCTGTGACGCAGTCTGGGAGAGGCCTATATCCAGCAGTGGACTGCGATAGGCTGAGTTGATTGATTGATATTTTCATCCAAACGTAAGTGTGTCGAAAAAATTTACTAATAAACGTATTATATCAGATGAATAGTTACACACCGATTTCACTCTTTCAGTCGTCATTTGACTTTCGAAAGAAGAAGACAAAGCGTTGTGTAGCTATAAAGACGCTTTATGCCGTTTATTAGTAAGGGAAAAATATAAAAGATAGAAATATGGTGTCGCGGACTTTTTTGTAGAATTATTTAAGACGGGCCAGATGGCCATACATTATTTTTAACTATATGCAACTGTTTAGGCAGCGCATGCAGATAATTCTGTTTTAAGAGGTATTTCTTTCCGACTTGCTAGACAAAAAGTTGTGATAGCTCAGCTAAAATGCAAGATATTTAAATATAATTTGTAGCCTATATAGCAATCAGAAATAATGAAGCTTGCTACCAGAGAAAAAAGAAATAGAATTGGATCATTAGCTCCAGAAATTACCCCTTCATCCATATAAGTATACAAGTAAACAAACTCTTTATAAATATATTACTATAGAAGTATAAGTATGTATTTACTATAAATTGTACGTATCAAGATTTGTCAACACATGTCATAGTGTATTTGTTTCTATTTTTATATTAGTCACGATGACCAGCATTAAGCTAGGTAGCTTACTGCTCGTCATTATGACTAGCATGATTTCTGTTCATACAATGTGTGGCGATAAGACCGCCTTATGTCATTACTAATTAGATACGTTTTCCGTCTGTTTGTATACTTAATTTCTACTTTCCCGGTTTAGTCTTCTCCCTCATTTTCATAGTCCGATGGGACGGCAATCTTACACGACCGGCTTTACACGCTTTCCGTGGCAAGGGCTCTCTCACTGTCAACTTCTTTACACCGGGCAACTACAAAAAAAAAACTTAAGGAACCAAATAACCTACCTTTTTTTATCAAAACGATTGCCACACTGAATATTGGCAATATATCAACATGGCAACATGTTTCCGCAATACTAATCTATCTACTATAATCGCTAGATCCCCGCCAATGACACAATTAATTTTCTATTGTAATGGGCCGCCAGAGGCCCGCGCCGGGACGGAGCGATTAAGATAAATATTAATCTACATCACCTACGTTTTTGCCATTTGTGGTTTTTGAAATTCTGATTATAAAAGTAATCAGTATCATTTACTATTGTTATACAAACAAAATACTATTAAGTTTTGACGTAGGTAAGCCTGATAACGTTACGCAACCGCTTTTTTACCTATGCATCCGAGCTGAGCAAATTGCTTCTATTGCCGAAACTAAGACCGTTTATAATTGTGTGCTGATGTTACTAAGTATTTCTTCATGATAAAGAATACTCTATCTTAAACTTCATCCGTATTCATCAAAATATTCACCTAAATATTATATAACAGACGCACGTTTGCTAATTAGAACTATGTCATCACCATTTTCTTGCCCATATCCTACATTATTTGGGTTTGGCGCAGCATGTCTTCTTCCATACTTCCTATCAGTCGTCACGTCATCCCAGTTGTCGCTCTCTTTCTAGCCTTATCATCTTTCACACAGTCCATCCATCGTTTCTTTGGTCATCTTCTACTCTTATTTTCATTAACACCCATTCTTAAAACTTTCCTTACGATATTTTCCTCACTCGGTCGTAAAGTCATAACACTTTCGTACGGCATTTTACTATGGGGTCGAGCTGCTGACATTGAATCCATCTTTATTTTGCAAAAGAGAGCTGTCAGAGCCATTTATAATCTACGTCGCCGCGAATCTCTCAGGGAACTATTTAAAAGGATTAATATTATGACGGTACCTTGCCAATTCATTTATGAAAATATTATGTATGTAAGAAAAAATCTACATCTTTTTAACAAAATAAGTGATAGACATAACTTTAATACAAGAAATAAAGATAAAATACATCAACCATTTTTCAGATTAGCCAAAGTACATACATCTTTTATGGGGTACTGTGTTAAATGTTACAATAAAATACCTTGTGATATATTGCAATTAAATGAAAGAAAATTTAAAACTCACATTAAACGTACACTTTGTAAACAAGCATACTATAAATTAGAAGATTATATCCAAGATAAGAACGCTTGGAAACATGCTGGTCCTGCTCCATAGGACAATCTAGAGTCTAGACAAAATCAAACTGGTTGCTAATTTAATTGTAAAATTTTTTATTCTTTTTTTTTACATTTATTACTCACACCCTGACTTATTACTTGTATTTTGTTTTTTAATTAAAATCGTTTTGCTTGTACCATGTTTGTAAATATGTGAGCACCATGTATCTATCAGATAATTAATTTATATGTCATGGTTTCGTTTTTAATTCTTTTACCTATTGTGGTATAGTAATTTTATTGTAGGTGCATCGTCCTCACATGTTATTATATAATTAATGTACCCATGCAAAATATTGTACCTAAACATTTTAAAAGAGTAACGGTGGAGTTTCTTGCCCGTTCTTCTCCATACGAAAACTACCTTTTGGAATGGGCGACTAGAATCAATTCTATTTTAAGATAATTTTTGACGTTCAAAAGTGCCTTTTATGTGCCTATTTGAAATAAATGCTTTGACTTTGACTTTGACTTTGACTTTCAGGATTCCTATGTTCGTAGGTGAGTTTTCAATTTCTATAATGATTGGGAGTTCCGTTGTTGTCGGATAAGTTAACCAAGGGGCAAATATTTTGTATTCAAAATCAATTCTTACTGGATTTGTTTTATTTTTTATCGCAATTTTTTTCCATTGCCTTTATTTATTTACAAGTCTTTTTTAAAACATTTTGGTATTCGAATTTTATTATCTTGGCATAGTGAGGACCAATTCTTTAAGTTTCTTCCTGTTTATCTTAGATGTACTGGTTTGTGGTAGCTCTTTCATGAAGATCACGCCACCTCTGAGTTGCTTGGTGTCTGTCAGCGCTTCTGGGAAAAGAATTCGACTTTTATTACTACTTTCGCATGTCTGTTTCCTTCTTGTCTATTAGAGAGTATTAACTAGTTTTGTTATTATTTTAGTATCTGCTTCTTCGTGACGATGCATTTTAGGCCAGTATAATTATACTAGTCCAAAACATACATTCTTTTCATATAACTGGATGGCAGACGAGCAGGCAGCATACTAGATAGGAAGTCTTAGCAGCTTACCTTTAACCAGGTCCTTGATCTCCTGCGCTGTAGGGCTGCATCCAGGTTTTGGAACAACGCACGCCACGACCAGCTCACCGCACTCTCTGTCAGGTATTCCTGTCACCGCCACGTGGAATACTCCAGGGTGTCTCATTATCACCGTCTCAATTTCTACTGGAGACACCTGCAATCACCATATTTTTTCAGGACATGAAATGGTCAAACCAATAATAATCTATGGACCCCGAAATACGAGATCTTCATTCGTCTATGGTAAATGTACAGTCGCCAGCAAAATTGCATGGGTACCTTAGTGTCTATTTTCCCGTGAACGTTTGAATTCAAGTTTTCGAAAATAAACTAGATGGCGTTGGTTTCTTCACAACTATGACTAATTTACGAAACGTAAGGAGTTAGGAAGAAACGTATTAAGTAGGATTGAGCAAGGAGTTACAAGGCTAATACATTTATCTAATTATTACATTACATTTACCAGCATACGTAGCTTAAATGATAAAAATAATAAAAGAAACCAATAGGAATATATTTATTAAGCTAAGGAGTGGGTATTTTAATAATTAATTTAATATTCGAATTGGTAGTTACTTAGCAAC
Organism: Amphipoea lucens; assembly: GCA_947508005.1. Taxonomy (NCBI): domain Eukaryota; kingdom Metazoa; phylum Arthropoda; class Insecta; order Lepidoptera; family Noctuidae; genus Amphipoea; species Amphipoea lucens. The sequence goes on along the minus strand of OX382376.1, from coordinate 4,533,890 downwards.
AGGAAAAAAGAGCAGATTCATCGCAGGTAAACAGGCTCGCCTTGTGGGCTCGCAAAAAAAGGCACTATAAAAAATTATAGAGGTTTATTTCTTACAGTTTATTATTCAAATTTAATAGTCAGTTTATTAATTATTATAGGTATAACATTATAATATTATGAAGTTATTGAGGTGATAGCTTAAGTATTCGTTTCCAAAATCGGAAAGAGGATTGAAGCTTATGTAACCTCAATAAAAACAAAGGTCAAACGGATTAAATGGATACTAAATAAGTAAGCTAAAAATTTACAAAATTGCACAAAAACATCAAATGGTTAGTAGGTAGGCAACATAAAAAACTAAAAACTATGTTGTTTGAACTTGAAGTGTTCATAACTTTTTAAATTACTAAAAATACGTAAGTTATAGGTTATACACACATAACCAGGTCTCCAGTCAATATAAATAATACTATCTAAGTATAATTATTTAGCTCGTAGCTACGTAACCACTTGTGTATCGCGTATTACTTCGACGCCACAAACATAAGCGTCCGTGTTCACTGGACTTAAAAGTTTTACACTAATCACACTCCATCACTCTCATTACTCCAATCGAAGTTTATGTGATCCAAAGCGAACTGTAATCTTGCCTTTTTATGGTTTTCCGTGAGCAAAGGTTTCACAGCATGCCTCCGCGGCCCACTATGAAGAGCACAACGGACAGTGTCAAAACTTGTGTCAAATAAACCAGCATAGTGGTTCGTCGGCAGAAATCTATTTTCTTCATACTCCCTTATCATGGTTTGATGCTGCAATGTGTTTTATAAGTCGTGGTCAACCAGTTCTTTGATGGTGCTTCAAAGAACCCTCCTCTTCAAATCGTCGTACTCAAAGAACAACTGTTTTTCTCTGCAACAATAAAACAGAAATATATAATACCCAATAATGATTATTATATAGTATAGTAACAAAAAAATAATCCAGTTTTTAATATAAAAGTGTAAAAATAAAACTACTTACGTTTACACAGATCTCTGGCTATTTCTGACAAGTTTTTGGCTTGATTATTCAAAGCAATTATTTGAGCTCTTGTAACGATATCAATATTATTATAACTCTTGCTCATTTTGGTAAAATAAGTAATTCGCCCGATCATAATAAAAACTGAACAAAAGGCACTCGAACGAGGTAATCGAAATGAACTTAGCGAACGATCAATTGAGCTGTCATAAATCTTCGATCTAAGTATTATTCATACCACCTACCAATTATTTATAAATCCATATTCAACCTACCCTCTCAAGTTTGAAAACTAAAACTTAGATCAGATCAGATACCTACCTACTTATAAATTGATGTTCAATTTTAACATAGTACCTAGGTTAATAATTGGGAACAATTTTCTTTAAAAGAAACTATTAATTATAAATTGTTCGAATGTTTGAAGAGACAAAAAGAAACTATACAAATATTTTATCATATAAAGCAAAGCAACGCCATCTAATAACAGCATAATTAAATTTTGTTACTCGTTAACTGGTTTTTACGCTAGATGGCGTAATTTCTCGCTTCATACGATTTTGTTTCTGTACTACCCATGCACTTTTGCAGCCTATTGTACATAGTGTGTCAAAAATTGTAGCACGTCTATTTACCTTAAAAATTAAGGAAGTGTCATCAGCAAATAACACCATTTGTGGTTGATTTTTTAATAAATGGAGTAGATCATTTATATACAATAAAAAGAGGAAAGGACCCAAAATCGAGCCTTGTGACACACCCATTTTTGCAGTTAAACCATGTGAATTGACACCATTTATTTGAACTTGCTGTTGTCTATCATTTAAATAAGAACTAACTAAACTGAGCGCCAGTTTTCCAAGTCCGTAATGCTCAAGTTTCAAAAGCAAGGTTTCGTGACCAACGCAATCAAATGCCTTGGAGAGGTCAAAAAAGATTCCTATGGCGTCTTGGGTCTCTTCCCACGCGTTAAAAATGTGTTTTAATAAGGTTACACCGGCGTCGGTCGTACAACGTCCTTTGGTAAAACCATACTGTTGATCGTGAAGGATTTTATTCGTGTTAAAATGATTAAGCAGTTGATTAAGCATTATATTTCCAAACACTTTGCTGAAAACCAGCAACACGGATACGGGTCTATAATTATTGGTGTCCCAACCGGTCCATTTGGATAACTGCCTTAAAGTAACGTGGTATTTGAGAATTCAGGGATCAGATCCTTAACAAGATGTAAAGAACTCACCTGATGATTTCTGTACTTCAACAATAACTTGTATCGTTCAACAAAAAACAGGTTCCAGGAGTGATCCCTGTAGAAGATGTCTCCAGACTTGAGCCAGCCGTCTTCTGTTAACGTCTCCTTTGTCACCTCTGGATTATTGTGGTATCCCTGAAAATACACAGAAATTGAATGTATGAAGTGTGAGATTGTATACTGGACATAATTCTGATAAGATCCTGGCCAATCAAGCTTATCAGAACCTAACAACCCAAAATATGGATAAGAGTTGTGTTTTTCTGACATAGGGGCTTTATATATATATATATATATTATTATTATTAGCCTGTGACGTCCCACTGCAGGGCAAAGGCCTCCCTACTCTCTCATGAGAGAGTAGGGGTTTAGACAAATTAACCCACCGCGCTTGTCTAGTGCGAGTTGGTGGGTGTACAGCGGGCTGCCTGACTGGGTCCGTGGGCGCCGCTTTTGACGACTTTAGTGGCTTTACTTTTAATAATTACATCAGACCAAGAATATTGATAGCAAACTTGTTGGATTGTGGCCTATTTCATCACATTCGGCATTAAATTTTTAGATGGAACAATGTGTTCCGGTGAAACAGAGTTACACGTCAGGTTAGGCTTAGTTTCAAGTTAGTTACTACCTATAAAAGCGTTACATTGTTTTATGATGGCTTCGTATTTGAAGGTTACCTGTTAAATGTTTAGGATTTTGAGCCTTGTGCCAATTTCTCTAGTTACTCGAAATAAAAATACAGTAGATAAATAAACAAACATCTTACTTTGAACACAATTGGGCCTCTGAACCATAATTCTCCTAAGGCATTAGGCTCTATGATATCCTTATTGGTTTCAGGATCCACCAACTGAAACGAAAAAAAAAAAAAAAACATTAAAGGAGAACGAGTAAGACCGTACCCAGAGACAAAGTTAATTGTAGCATTATGGACTATGTCGGTATTTGTTGACCTCATGGAGTAGTTTAATTAATCCTAAGACAGCATGTCTGAATTCACTTGGAGAAAAAAGATATTTAAGGAAGTTAAATTGGTTTTGAGAAGACGGTACCCAGAGACAAGGTTAATTGTAGCATTATAAACTATGTCGGTATTTGTTGACCTCATGGAGTAGTTTAATGAACCCTAAGACAGAATGTTTGAATTCACTTGGAGAAAAAAGATATTTAAGGAAGTTAAATTGTTTTATTAAATATAATAAAATAAAAGAATAGAACGTTATTTATTCTCATTAATTATTATTTTAACTCCTTTATTTCATTATACATGTTTATACAAATTATATTTTTAAACATTAGAACATAAAAACATTTAAAAATATAAAAAAGTTGTAGCCCACCGGTATCGGGAACAGGTCCAAGCTATCGGCAATCAGGGCTCCAGAGAGAAGAACCTCCTAATAATGTGGGTCGTGTCGAGAAGTTCCGCTTTCTGAATCAAGTCCTTGATCTAGCTGCCCAACGAGAGCCTCCTCAGGTGCTAGTCGACGTTTTTGGCTGTTTAGCCATAGGCTGTCATGACTATCGGCACAATGATCGCTGAGTCCACATTCCACGTTTAACAACCTCGTTGTTGTCGCAATCATGCAGTGGCGTGCACAGAGATTTCAGACAGGGTATGCACAAAAAAAAAAAAAAACATCAATCAACTGTTTGAAAATGATTCTATTTAAACATACTTCACCAGTAGGTCTCACAGGTATAATTTTCCATTTTTACAATAATCTTACTAAATAATAATTACTCGACAGTCAATCACTTGCGCCATATCTCATATTAGGACTTGGTTCTACGCATACCTCTATAGGTTACCTACATGCCTCTTCGCAAATGCTCTGACACGTATGATTTTGCGAGTTTTAATTGGTATGTACCTAAACTAAACAGAATAAGTTCCTCCTCGTTGAGGCTAGGAAATGGTACATCACTTTCTTCCATCGCTGTGAAACGTACCCCTTGGCGGTTGATATTACAGTCCACAACATTTTAGTCACCAAACCTGTTGGAAACGTTAATTCTGTCTTCTATTATTTCGACAATATTGTTAGCGTGTGGATTATTCTACAATGGATCACGGAACGTGTTCAATAAGGCTCCAGCAATTTAGAAAATTAACAGAACTTGATTTTTTTAACTTCCTTAAATATATTTTTTCTCCAAGTGAATTCAGACATGCTGTCTTAGGATTAATTAAACTACTCCATGAGGTCAACAAATACCGACATAGTTCATAATGCTACAATTAACCTTGTCTCTGGGTAGGTACCATCTTCTCAAAACCAATTTCATTTTCTTAAATATCTTTTTTCTCCAATTGAATTCAGACATGCTGTCTTAGGATTAATTAAACTACTCCATGAGGGCAACGAATACCGATATAGCTCATAATGCTACAGTCATCTTTTTTTTTGGGTACGGGGCCCATACAACTTTACCCATTGTTCTTTGTGAACATCAAAGAGCTCAACGCGCTCCGATACTCGGTCGTCACTTGAGATCTTACATAACTAAACATTGTGGTATGGTTTCTTAGTTTTCACTTCGCTCTTGACAAAGCGGTAGTGGTTAGGATCTAAGAATCGCTGGCAAATATTATAATGATTACACATACATAAACAAACATCTTTTCCCCATGGCGGATAGGCAGGAGCCACAGAACGTCACTTGCTACGATTCTTACATGCTTATAGAGATATGAGGAACAGGGTGTAAAGTTTACTCATACTCTATAGAAAAGGGAGGATCCTCCGACCGGACGGGTGTTGTGTCTGGCGGGCAACTGCCCGATGATTCATGTCGGGCTGTTGTATCTATGCTAGTTGCGCGGTAAACTCTGCTTGCGCGATGCAGGATTTGCGTGACGTCAGTATGATGCGTTGTTCGCATGTGGCGTTGTAGATACCGCTACATACTCATTCACTTGCTTCCTTCATGTTTATACATGCACGCCGGTTGCGAGTGATGACGCCTGTCCTTTCTGAAGAACACTACCGATGAGGTCAGGGCGTCCCTTGATAGTTAGTTATTATAAACTTACTTTAACATCAACACAACCAATTGGTCGTCCGCAGGACCCCGGAGCTGGTTGGAAGTCGTGTTGAACAACAAGCCCGCTCAATTCACTCATGCCGTACATCGGATACACGTTATCTATTTTAGAAATTTGCTGGAAAAGAAAATTAATAACCATTAGTATGAACCTTCAAGGGTCTTGCCATGAGAGAGAAACGGAGGTGATGTTCCTTGGTCGATTAATCAATCAACTCAGTCTATTGCAGTCCACTGCTATACAGGGTGTTACAGAAAGGGTATATCAATACAAACGGGTTGAAGAGTGTATCTGGTCTAGAATCTCTGTACAAAATTTCAGCTCAAAAGCATTAACTTTGAAAATGCTTAATATTTTTTTATTTCGACATCACGGCGCTGCACTGGCGCGCGGCGGCGTGATGTGCGTGTACTAGGTGCACAGACACATTACAGATAATGGATAATGACCCTCGTAGTGCGGTGACATGTTTGTTATGATTTCAATTTAATAAACTATCGAAATAAAAAAATATTAAGCATTTTCAAAGTTACCGTTTTTGAGCTGAAATTTTGTACAGAGATTCTAGATCAGATACACTCTTCAACCCGTTTGTATTGATATACCCTTTCTGTAACACCCTGTACACGCTGTTATATCAATTAGCTGACCCCCCTAAAAATTACTCGATTTTGCACCCTCCTCTCATAACATTAAAGGTTATTCAATATGTATGAGTTAATCGGACTAACACTACTCGATGAACAGAAACAATAAATAATTTTGATACGCAAATTTGAGCTTTAAGGGGCTTACACGAGCTAAACGCAAAAAAACGGTAGTTTTCGAAACAATAAAAGTATATGATCGCCTACAGTAAACAAAATCAGAAAAATATATGATATTCTTCAGGATATATGCTAGATAGATAGTGTTTTGAAAACACAATACAACTAATTTGGTACGATAGAAAAAAATCATGAACATACCTCTAAAAAACTTTCTTTTTACAATAAAAACCATACTAATATACATACAATCATTCTGATTTTTTGTCAGATTATTCTACAAGTAACATACTAAAATGATAGTGTTTTATTTTTTTATTTAAAACAATAGTTTTTTTGTAAATCGAATATTCATAGTTCCGAACATAAAAAGTGCGCATGTGTGCGTGAACGCCCGCGTAGCGACACTGCCGGCCGAGGCCTGATGCTATACGGACGTGTCGCTCTTTTCGCCGCACTATTTCCGTCAAGATTGTTATGTTTTTGTTAAGTTTTATTTGTAAATTCATTGTTTATTATTATTTGCATATCTTCTTTCCGTAAATATTTTTATTTCGTGTAAATATAAAATACTTTTAAGTTTGTTATGTATGGGTGCAAGGCGCGCGCCATCTATTGTACGGCGAGTCCCAACTCCCGGGCGTTTCACTTGTGTCTACCGGCAGTGGTCCGCGTAACCTAACAAAGTTAAAATAGGGTAATAATTTGTAAATAAATGGGAAATATAGTGAAACATTCCGTTAGGAGGACTACAAAACGTTCATATAAAGCAAAAGCCGAACATAATATGAACGAAAGTAAAAAGTATGAGCATTTTATTTTTAACTGAATATTTTTATTTTTGCAATAAAACTATAAATTTTGGAAACATCTAAGAAAGTGCAGTCGGTGTTTTCGACTTCACGTACAACTGTCACAGTGACGTATGTGGACGACGTGTAGATTTGTATTCGAGAGTCCCCGGGTTCGATTCCCAAGGTTACGAAATCGTACTTTCTTTTTAAATTTTATTTAAATGTATTTTGAATTTTTAGATAGATAGTGTTTTGAAAACATAATACAACTAATTTGGTACGATAGAAAAAAATCATGAAGATACCTCTAAAAACTCTTTTTACAATAGAAACCATACTAATATACATACAATCATTCTGATTTTTTGTCAGATCATTCTACAAGCAACATACTAAAATAATAGTGTTTTATTTTTTTAGTTCAAACAATAGTTTTATTGTAAATAGCATATTCATAGTTCCGAACATAATAAGTGCGCATGTGTACGTAAACGGTAAACCCCCGTGCGTGTAGCAATAATGCCGGCCGAGGCCTGATACTATACGGACGCGTCGCTCTTTTCGCCGCATTATTTATTTGTACCTACATACATTCATTGTTTATTATTACTATTTGCATATCTTCTTTCTGTAAATATTTTTATTTCATGTAAATATAAAATACTTTTAAGTTAAAATAGCGTAATAATTTGCTATCAATTATATCATTTGTAAATATGGGAAATAAAGTGAAACATTCCCTTAGGAGGACTACAAAACGTTCATATAAAACAAACGCCGAACATATGAACGAAATTAAAAAGTAAGAGCATTTTATTATTAGGTACTGAATATTTTTTTCGATATGAATTTTGGTAGTTTAAGAAAATGCACTTATTACGCATAAGCTCAGTTTTTTCGACGAGATACGCAATCGTTACATTGGCTTATGTAGACGACGCGCAGGTTCGTGTTCAAGGGTCCCCGGGTTCGATTCCCAGTGATACGAAATCGATTTAATTTTATTTAAATGTATTTTGAATTTTTAAATATATTTTTATAAATAACTAAAAAAACGTCTACAATGTAATTATCTTTCACAGGAGAAAGAAAGTCGAAAATATCAACACGGTAGTTACTTCTAATGCGTAAGTAGGTACCTACACGTTTTCTAAGCCATTGTAACAATAAAAAAAACCTAAATTTATTAACAGACCGCGACTTATTGATAATATGCATAAAGAAATCACAGATTCATCCGAAAATTGCGATGAAAATTATCACAAGCAAGAGTTTAATTTTTATTGATTGTGTTTATAATAAATAGAAATCATAATAATTATGTATGAATGTTAGGTACGAGTACCTAATCCTTGAGGCCGTTTACACATCATGCCGAAGCTGCAGCGGCATCGCCGCCGCCGCGGCGCCGCTGCATCAGTCACCCTTGGATTTGTATGAACACACGGCGCCGCACACTGGTTCACTTTGGCAAAACTATAGACTTAGGAATCGATGTGAGTCAGTGTGTATATTTTGAGTTGGTTTTTTTTTTACGTATTCCTCTTTTGATTACAAACAACTTTTTCTAGTCGCGTTTTTTTAAAAAAACGTACTATTTCCGAAAAAAAAAATATTTTGTGTTTTTTTTGTATGGGAGGGTATGTAATGCGTGCGTGGGTCAAAATCATACTCAGTAGGTATTCAAGAACACGTCATTCTCAAACAGAAATGACAAAGAAATGTTATTGTATCCCTCCCGCTTTTCGAGCTACGGGCGCTCAAAGATTAGAAAAAAATAAAATATTTTGTTTCCATTTTAAAAGGTGGTATGTTTAACATAAGTACGGAATCAACAGGATTCTACAACCGTGATTATGGTTGAGTTATAATTAGATACTGCTTCAATCTGAGCCTCAATCAGAGCCTGTTCTTCCACGATGTTCAACTTGTTTTCGTTTGAAAACTTAAAATAAATTGGTCAGCAGAACATTGTGGAAGATGGCTTTGGATTCTCCCATACCTTTTCTTCGCCACAAACTAAGCGCAGAGGCACAAAAGAACACATAAACATACTGGAATCGTCTTCGTCTGCCATAGTTTGCTTATACAAACTTTGCCCTGAAGCACCATCAAAGCCATACTTGCATATAATTGTTAACTCTTTGCCATCCAGCGAAGGTTCCACACGTAGGAATTTTCCAAGCTTTGCACAGTTTTATCCAAAATTTAGCTTTACTTTTACCTCTCCTTCCGTGATGTACAATGGTAACTTTTGGAGGGCAGCAGTCCTTCTTCGCCTCAAGGATGGCAGTATAAGAAGGACACAGTGGTACTCCTTCTTCTTTTGCACAAGATCTTAATGTTATATACTGCCACTTCGAAAGCTTCAATGAGGTCAAAATAAATAAAGCTTTATCAGCGGAATATATAGGCACAGTTTCCTTGGGCTTTAACAATTTATTTATCCTTGTAGCCTCTTTGCTCCGAGACTAGTTTAACGATATCTGCTATATTCTTGTCATGTGCTTTCAAACCGCAGCCTAATTGCGGAACGCCAAATCGTCAAATGATTCTGATCAGTTGGCTTCATTTCTATCACAATTGGCTTCATTTTACGATTTTCGAATTGCGAAACTCTAGTTTCTGCGCAGGGCCTTAACGATCATAATTGGTTTCATAATAAACTAGAGTTTCGCAATTCTAAAATCGTAAAATGAAGCCAATTGTGATAGAAATGAAGCCAACTGATCAGAATCATTTGACGATTTGGCGTTCCGCAATTAGGCTGCCGGTTGCATGAGCAAGGCTTTCAGTGCTATACGTTAGGAGGTCTTCCGCTCTCCTTCTCTTCTGTAGCGGGCTTAGCTCTTTAAATGGTTTTCTTGGCCTCACAACTGATGTTGATGTTCCAACACTGCACGTCTCCGGTGTGTAGGATGTTGATGCACCCTCATTTAAAACAAAGTCAGAACTGGAACGGGTTTGCTGCTCTACTGACACTAAATAAGGGGTCATCTTTCCTTTCATGATCTCAGGCCATTTTATGTTCTCTTGCAGCCATGTCTCATACTTTGTTATGTATGTACGTCTCGTGCGATTACACGAGATCCATTTGTTCCTCAACGAACAAACATAAGTCTGACAGAATTGTTTCAATACCCTCTTTTCATTTTCTGACAAATCAATAGTATTCTCAAAACCTTCAAATAAAACATTGGGCTGTGAAAAACAATTGTTGTTTGTCACAAACATGACAATGTCCAAATTGGTATCACAACCTTCCATCACAGCACAATAAAAAAAATAACGTAATAAGTTAGCGCGCACAAGTACTGAGAGCTACTGATAAAAGTAAGCTCAAACGTCCTGTTTTTATACAACTACCCTCATTATCGTTCGCTATTCTTTAATTAGGTTTTACAGACTTTAATATTACAGACAATAGAATTTTATTGTGACTAGGGCCCATTTGGCCCTGCTAGAGCTGGTTGATGCTCATGTCATTAGTATATAATTATAACTCAACCATAATCACGGTGATTAAATGAGTTAGTTCTTGGAATGAAATAAAAAAAAAACGTATATAATCAATATAATTTTTAATTGTTGTCATCACAAAGGTCATAAGCAGGCTAAAACTAACGATAGTATAAGTAAATCGATCGGCAAGTTAATTTAACCTCGTCAAAGATTTGAAAAATCACGTATCGAAAATTCAAAATTTCAAAAATTTGCTACGTGCAAAGCGGCGCCGAACGGTGCATGAATTGTATGTCATCTTGATGGCCGTGTATCGTACAATAGCTCGTGCGAGCTCCAACCTATCAGTTCCATTCAGTTTCAAAAAAATGTACATTAAGTGTTTTCTCCCATACAAAAAAAATAAAAAACTTTTTTTTCTCACGCGTGGAGCGACTGATACCATCCATACGTTAATATTACGTAAAGGGAGGTATACTAGACCCATTACAATTTTTGTTTTTTTATTTCCGAACTTTAAGTTTCTATGAGTATGGAGCTCGATTTTCAGACCACTGTGCGCCGCCCGCGGTGCCATACTATTATATTCTGTGGCGATGCCGCTGTATTGGTTTCTCTTGGATTTGTATGAGCCCTTGCGGCGCGCCGCCGCGGCGCCGTGTGTTCATACAAATCCAAGGGTGACTGATGCAGCGACGGCGGTGCCGCTACAGCTGCGGCATAATGTGTAAACGGCCTCAAAGATTAGGTACCTAACATTCATATATAACTATGATTCCTTTTTATTATAAACAAAATCAATTTTAAATCTAATTTCTTGCTTTTGATCATTTTCATCGCAATTTTCAGATGAATCTGTTACCTATTTCATTATGCCCATTATCAATAAGTCGCGGTCGGTTAATAAAAACATTAGGTCAGAATTTGTTTTATTTTTGTAATAGCTTAGATAACGTGTAGGTACTTGCGCATTAGAAATACCTAACTTCCGTGTTGATATTTTCGACTTTCTTTCTCCTGCAGACTTTTTTTAGTTATTTATAAAAATATTTAATAGATATATTTAAAAATTCAAAATGACATTTAAATAGAAAATTCGATTTCGTAACCTTGGGAATCGAACCCGGGGACTCTCGAATACAAATCAACACGTCGTCCACATACGTCACTGTGACAGTTGTACGTGAAGTCGAAAATACCGACTGCACTTTCTTAGATGTTTCCAAAATTCATTGTTTTAGAAAAAAACACTGCAAAGTGATAATTTTTATTTCGGAAGTCGGTGTCGCTGGTTCCGCATTTTCGTTTTTTGACACCGACTTCCGAAATTATAGTTATTTATCACGCTGTAGTGCTTTTTTTGAAGTCGGTTGTTTTTTTTTTTCTTTCTAATTGTACCTACCCCACAAAAATTCAATTAACACTAGTGCATTGAAGAATCATCAAAATTCGCATAGAAATGCCGGAGATGCAGTACATTTATGCATATTAACTTCGGACATACTACATAAGAATAATTACCTAATGTATTATATACTAAAACCTTCCTGGAAGTATGTAGATCACATTAGTGAAAGAATGATCAAAATTGGTTCATCAGTTTTTTAGAAAATCTACAAATATATATACAAACATACACACATACATACATTACATACATACATACGGGTCGAATACACAACCTCCTTTTTTGAAGTCGGTTAAAAATGTTTTAAATTTCATTGAATCAGTTTTATTTCAAAATCACCCACATCCTTAAGTTTTTCAAGTCACACTCAAAACGAATAAAATTTATTATGTTGTCACACATAACTACATAATTTGTTTCTTATTTGCACATCGTTTCCGCGCCATCTATTAGAATACTAGGGCGTAATCTCACAAAACCGTTACTTCTAAATCTCATGTATGCTTTATGTCATAATTGTGATGGGCGTCGTCGTTAGATGGCGTTTGCGTCGATTCTGCATATGTGTGCATGCGTTTTTCAAGGACACTTAGGTCTAGTAAGCCTCTTAAGATGTTGGTGTTAGATCATTTACTATGTATGGGTATTTGTTACGCAATTTTCATTTTTAATCAGCAAGACTTAAAGGTTAGGTTAATGTGTGTCATTGCTACTAATACCTTATTTCATCTATCTTACTCAAGTTAATCTGGTGTCGTGGTTCATGCGTAAGGCTGAGACGTGCAAGATGCGAGTTCAAATCTAGTCTCATGTTTAATTTTGTTTTCAATATATAAATTGTTCGTTACATATTTCTTGCATTATTGTAAAGAACAAGCATATCAATTAAGTTGATAAACGATAAACGTTTCACCTTTTTCAATAAGTGGGTAGTTCGACGTCAATATGCGTATTCAACAAAAACTGCTATTGAAATGATTTTAGGAATATGGGGTAGAAGAATAAATTGAACAAGACATTCTATGCACAAATAGCAGTGAATACGCACGAACATTTTTATATTGCCTTACTAAGTTGCGAAAATTCACGCCTTTTTATTAATTATTATTATCGGTTTTGATAGTTTAATCGTCATGTCTCAGTTGAGTGATTATTTAAAATACAAAATATTGTATTTGCATAAGGAGAATGTTGGTATTAAAGCGATTGCTAGGAAACTTAATATAGCGGTAAGTGTATTCTTTTTTATACTTCCTTAATTCGTTAGTTGGCTTAAAAACGTCTGTATAGAATAATAGAAAATTAACTGTTTCATTATGAGATCATTTATAGGTCTAATGTGGTTTATCTAAAGGTATTTTTGCAAACTTATTCGAAAAATTATGATTACCGGGTTATTAAAATTATGCTTATTGTGTTGTTTCAGAGAAATACAGTCAGACTGTGGCTAAGACGTTTTGAAGAGACAGGGAATATTCAAAAGGATCGTCCTGAACCAAAACCTGCAATGTTACTCCTGTGTCAGAACATCATCAAGCAATTGTTAGAAGGCATACTGAACACCCATTTTTGCCTACTCAATGCAGTATAATGTTTCTGTTCAGACGGTCAGAAAACATTTGCATGTTGCTGGACTGAAACAATACAAGCCAGCACGTAACATTTAACTGACTGCTGCACATCGCCAAGCAAGGGTCCGCTTTGCCCAAGAATATCTCAATTTTAATTGGGAAGATTATGTTGTCATATTTACCGACGAGAAGTCTTTGTCAAAACCTTATTTATAACTAAACATAACTACATACTTACAAAACAAATTGATACATAGTATACCTAGTAGGTAAAACATCAACGTATAATGCTATTTTATTTAGTTCAACGATATTTAATGTGGTGATGTTATTGTTATGAAATAGAAATATTAGGTCCTTACATATGAAATTGGCGTTTTTCGTACTGGCCACTTTAATCACGAATTTCTCCTCTTTGGTAAGGAATTCCAAATTCAAATTTGTACAGCTATTTACTCATGTATTTGTGCTTCGATGACCGTCATTCATTTGTTTTTTTTCTTCTGTTTTTTCTGTTTGCGTCACTCATTTTACAAAATGGAAAATTTAAAATATCGCATTATTTACGAGTACGAGTTCCGCCGTGGCACTAGTGCTGCGGAAACGACTCGAAGGGTGAATGATGTGTATGGCGGTCATGTTGCAAAAGAAAACACAGTTCGTTTTTGGTTCCAACGTTTTCGTTCTGGAAATTTCGACCTGCAGAACAAGCCCCGTGGACGGCCTGAGACCCAAGTTGATAATGGAGAATTGAAGGCTATTGTGGAAGCGGACCCATCGCAAACCACGTCCGAGTTAGCTGCAGGCTTCGATGTTAGTGATAAAACTGTTTTAATTCACTTGAAGCAAATTGGGAAGATTAAAAAGCTTGAAAGGTGGGTACCTCACGAATTGACTGAAGCAAACCGGCAAACGCGCGTCGACTGCTGCGTTACATTACTGAACCGGCACAATAATGAAGGTATTTTAAACCGAATCATTACCTGTGATGAAAAATGGATTCTTTACGATAATCGGAAGCGCTCAGCGCAATGGTTGGATCCTGGCCAGCCAGCCAAATCCTGCCCCAAGCGAAAATTAACCCCAAAAAAGTTACTTGTAAGCGTTTGGTGGACTAGTGCCGGTATTGTTCATTACAGTTTTCTCAAATCTGGCCAGACTATTACAGCTGATGTCTATTGTCAGCAATTACAAACCATGATGGAAAAGCTAGCGGCTAAACAACCAAGGCTGGTCAATCGCTCCACGCCACTGCTGCTTCACGACAACGCCAGACCACACACTGCGCAACAGACGGCTACCAAATTAGAAGAGCTTGAATTGGAATGTCTTAGACATCCTCCGTACTCCCCGGACCTTGCTCCAACAGATTACCATTTTTTTCGCAATTTGGATAACTTTTTGCAAGGGAAAAAATTCAACTCCGATGGGGCAGTCCAAATCGCCTTCAAAGATTTTATTGATTCCCGTCCGACTGGTTTTTTTAGTAAAGGGATCAATGAACTACCTATAAGATGGCAAAAGTGCATTGAAAACAATGGTTCATACTTTGATTAATTAAATATATTATATTAAAAAATATTCGACTTTTTGTTCCTTCCATACAAAACGCCAATTTCATATGTAAGGACCTAATACATACCTATATATTTCTAAATATTATAACATGTTGATTCAATACATTAAACTCTGTGAAGTATGTAACAACGTTATTAGTAACTGTTATATCATTTACGTTATTCTTATAATAATTTTTTTTATAAAATAAAATCGTTTTTACCATCATTATCGTTTTTTTATTTTCGTTCACCTTTTTTTTTTGTTGCTAAAGTTATAATTTATTATTTATAACTTAAAAAAAAATATTATAAAACAAAATGCGCAGCAGAAAATATGTTGGTTTCGAACTCGCAACCACGCTCTTGTCAGCTCACTGCAGCTACCACTAGACCACACGAACATGGTGATTTTCGTTGAAATTAGCAATAATATATTACAAGTTAGAACAATATTCAAGATCATACCTACCTTAACACTGCGTGTTAAATATCAAATTCGAATAACTGTTTTATTAATCGTAGACGTTGAACTGTTCTAGTTCGATAAGCTTACTGCTAACAAGCAGAAGGTTCAAATTCGTTTAATTTTTAAGGGGTCAGCTAATTGCTATAACAGACTGTACAGTAGGCTGCAAAAGTGCATGGGTAGTACAGAAACAAAATCGTATGAAGCGAGAAATGACGCCATCTAGCGTAAAACCAGTTAACGACTAACAAAATTTACTTATGCTGTTATTAGATGGCGTTGCTTTGCTTTATATGATAAAATATTTTTGCAGTTTCTTTTTGTCTCTTAAAACATTCAAACTATTTATAATTAATAGTTTCTTTTAAAGAAAATTGATCCTAATTATTAACCTACTATGTTAAAATTGAACATCAATTTATAAGTAGGTAGGTATCTGATTTTCTAAGTTTTAGTTTTCAAACTTGAGAGGGTAGGTTAAATATGGATTTATAAATAATTGGTAGGTGGTATGAATAATACTTAGATCGAAGATTTATGACAGCTCAATTGATCGTTCGCTAAGTTCATTTCGATTACCTCGTTCGAGTGCCTTTTGTTCAGTTTTTATTTATGATCAGGCGGATTACTTATTTTACCAAAACGAGCACGAGTTATAATATTGATTTCGTTACAAGAGCTCAAATAATTGCTTTGAATAATCAAGCCAAAAACTTGTCAGAAATAGCCAGAGACCGGTGTAAACGTAAGTAGTTTTATTTTTACACTTTTATATTAAAAACTGCATTATTTTTTTGTTAATATACTACTTTAATAATCATTATTGGGTATTATATATTTCTGTTTTATTGTTGCAGAGAAAAACAGTTGTTCTTTGAGTACGACGATTTGAAGAGGAGGGTTCTTTGAAACACCATCAAAGAACTGGTAGACCACGACTTATAAAACACATTGCAGCATCAAACCATGATAAGGCAGTATGAAGAAAATGGATTTCTGCCGCCGAACCACTATGCTGGTTTATTTGACACAAGTTTTGACACGGAGCCGCGTCAAAACTTGTGCCGCGGAGGCATGCTGTGAAACCCTTGCTCACGGAAAACCATAAAAGGGCAAGATTACAGTTCACTTTGGACCACATAAACTTCGATTGGAGTAATGTCATCTTTACAAATGAAAAAACTTTTAAGTCCAGTGAACACGGACGCTTATGTTTGTGGCGTCGAAATAATACGCGATACACAAGTGGTTACGTAGCTACGAGCTAAATAATTATACTTAGATAATATTATTTATATTGACTGGAGACCTGGTTATGTGTGTATAAACTATAACTTACGTATTTTTAATAATTTAAAAAGTTGTGAACACTTTAAGTTTAAACAACATAGTTTTTAGTTTTTTATGTTGCCTACTAACCATTTGATATGTTTTTGTGCAATTTTGTAGTTATTAGCCTACTTATTTAGTATCCATTTAATCCGTTTGACCTTTGTAATAAAATAACCTGGTCTCCTGTTTGTTTTTATTGAGGTTACATAAGCTTCAATCCTCTTTCCGATTTTGGAAACGAATACTTAAGCTATCGCCTCAATAACTTCATAATATTATAATGTTATACCTATAATATTTAATAAACTGACTATTAAATTTGAATAATAAACTGTAAGAAATAAACCTCTATGATTTTTTATAGTGCCTTTTTTTGCGAGCTCACAAGGCGAGCCTGTTTACCTGCGATGAATCTGCTCATTTTTCCTGTTGCTAAGTAACTACCTACCAATTCGAATATTAAATTAATTATTAAAATACCCACTCGTTAGCTTAATAAATATATTCCTATCGGTTTCTATTATTATTTTTATCATTTAAGCTACGTATGCTGGTAATTGTAATGTAATAATTAGATAAATGTATTAGCCTTGTAATTCCTTCGTTTCTTCCTAACTCCTTACTTACGTTTCGTAAATTAGTCATAGTTGTGAAGAAACCAACGCCATCTAGTTTATTTTCGAAAACTTGAATTCAAACGTTCACGGGAAAATAGACACTAAGGTACCCATGCAATTTTGCTGGCGACTGTACATAAGCCCAAGTTAAACCAACGGACACAGTTCCCTATCTTCGGCCGATCACGATCAATCTAGCTAGGAATCATCCCACAGCCACCTCAGGGATTTAGACTGGACAAAATCTTCGTAGAGCAATTGATTGACACCGACTAAGGAACATAGTCGATAACTGAATTGCTTTATAATACTAGAGAAGATAAAGAAAAACAAACCTTCACTTCATCGACGACCTCTGGCGTAACAGCGCTGCCACCTAACAAGACGGTTTCGAAGCAGGTGAAGTCGCATTTAGCACTTGTCATCATGGTCTTCATCATTGTAGGGCTAGTAGCGATGTAGGTAGGCTGTGGGAGTAAGAAATCTATATTAATATAGAGGAGACAACAATGTACAGACGCCAGCACATCAAGCTACTACAATCTGTCAAACTTCTTTAATAGATTTTCAACTTTACCGCTAAAGCATAAGGTTTAAAGTTGATTGAGAAAATTTGACAGTTTCGGGTAGCTTGATGTGCTGGCGTCTGTACTGATCAAGGGAGAGTGAAATAAACTGAGGCTGGCTCTAGTGAATAAGAAACTGTTGAGTTTGAAGTTAGAAATCGAGGAATCGATCAGGCTTTAAGAAATGAGGTTTAATTGTGGCTGTAATGTTAAGTCCAAACAGTAATTGAACTGCAATGAAAGCGTGATCTCTTTTTTGCCAATATCATCGATCATTCGTCATCATTTCAGCCGAAACACGTTCATTGCTGGCGGTAGGCGTCCCAATAGCGTTGCCACATCAACTGGTCCCATGCTTTTCGCATCCAGTAGATTCCCGCTGCCTTTTCCAGGGCATCTGTCCACCTTGTCGAAGGCCAACCCACACTGCGCCTTCTAGTACGCGATCACCAGTCTAGCACCTTTTGGCTTCATTAGCCTTCCTTCATTGTGCATCGCTAACCAGACGCCTGTTGCCCCTACCTTATACTTATTAACTAGTTCCGCGAAATGTTCCGGAGTGAGAGGTGATGATGTCTGCAGCCGCGTATATTTCAGGATCGGCGAGAAGAGGTAGTGGAAGCCAGCTGACAGCCACTGCGCTGGTGATGTCAATATCACCATCTTTGTTGGCATTGGGAACTTAGAGAAACTTGCCCTGAAAAGAAGAAAATATGTTATTTATGCTTAAAAAACATTTTCCTTTTTTTAATTTATCCTTGGAGTTGGATTGAGTTACGGATGGGGAGATGTGAATTACTTACCACATATAAGGCGTTGTAATAGTTAAGTTCTTGTGTGTAAGCATGGCCGTTTTTGGCACCCCTGTGGTGCCACTTGTTGATGTCAGGTACGCTACGGTGTCCACGGGATCCAGGTTTGTTGGTCTGGAAGTGTATAAAATTAAGTTAATCCATAGAAGTTTATCAGTCTTACCAAATGTGATTGTGGTAAGGGTGCCTACAGATTTGCTCGATTTTTAAAGATCGCTTTTATCGCTCGATATATGCTCGATATACTGTATTTTGTTTGGATTTGTGACGATCAATAAGATCTGTCCGCTTTTACAGATACGAGTATGTTCGATTTATCCGATCGTTACTGTCACCTGTTAATGATCGATATACAATATCAAAGTTAATGGGTGGTCTCCTAATTGGAAACGCACACTATTTTGTTTTCAATTCTTTTCTTGTATACTTGCATGTAATTGTGTAGCCTCTGTTGGAGATCTAATAAATGACTAAAATCGAGACAGACGCATCATTTGTTTGTCGTCCGTAACTTATAAAACTCGATTTTGTCTGACCATACGGTCGCGTCGATTGTCAAAAAAAATAAAGCAAAAGTTACTTACTTAAATGTTTTTATTGGAATTTCATCTTCATTTTCTAGTAGGTCCGCTAATGTACTATGTTTACTATCCTTATCAAAGATAACAATTTTTGCATCTACTTTGGACATTTCTAACGCCTTCTGGATGTCTGCCGTCTTTTCACTCTGACAGAATATTATATTCGGGCGGTTCGTGTGAAATAAATCTTTCAGTTCAGCTGAAATGTGAACATTTTATATTGTTTATCTGGCAATCTCTTGGAATTTTATACGTAAGTTCTGGAATAATCTTGGATTTCGAAAATACAATAAAAAAATTGATTCGATTGGTTTTGGATTTTGGATGGTGAAAGATAATATTGTAAAGAAACCTTAGTTTAGGGATAATGATTTGACATTGACAGTCCTATGTCCAGCAGTGGACGTCTTTCGGCTGAAATGATGATTGACAGTCAGCTGAAAACAAGCGTGGTAAATCTTTAACAATATGTGAAAGAGCTTTTGTTTTGCCATGGGACTGCTACATGCCCCGTATTATTACGATCATAAAAAAGCGAGAAATGGTACAGATATAGAGCTTCTCTTGGTTTTTTTCCCTTGTGCTGGCTATTCATACCATAAAAAAACTGTAATGCTCTAATTAACACGAAAAAATAAACTTACCGGCTCCCAAAGTAAAATCGATGGATGCTATCATAATTCCAAGATATAGCGCTGCATAGTGAGGGATGCAGAAATCGATGTGGTTCGGTCCCATCAGCACCATGACATCACCTTTCTTCAGTCCCAAGTTCGTAAGAGAGACAGCGCATCGGATGCTCCTGTCTAGAACGGAGCCATTGGTTTCAGATTTCCCTGTTCCTCCATCGATCTAAAAGAAATACGGGTTTTCTATATTTATGTCTGTAATTTATATGGTGTACATAATAAAGAGTATTCTATTCTATTCTAATTTATGCGTGTTTCCTACATCCAAGAATCATTTTAAGCTACCTACCGAGGTTGGTCGATGGTTTGAAAGTCACGACATTTTGAATGGCTGGACTTATCTACATAGAAGGCAAAACTAAGGCTAAGGTACACGTTTCTTTGTTTTGGAAGAGGCTGTAAAAGGGCCCATAACAAATACGTTTTGTTCCGCAGTTTGTAGCATACAGATCAATCGACCTTTAATCGGGTCATGACAGTTCCTAACACAAGCAGCACAGAACACCTCATAAGGCATTCAAAGAACAAATGATTGGTCAACTGGAAACCAAGAGCTTTGTTAGAGGTATTTCTTAATCTTACTAAGTACTTGAGACCTGGCAAAGGAGTTTTAGAAAAACACAATTATAGGTACAGGGTGGCAGGGCCATCGACACAATTTTTTAATTTTTTTTTTTTATTGCTGATTGGACACGCTCTTGACCTCGATCACGCCTGATGAAAAGCGATGGATGAGGTCTATGATGGAACGAGCGTGCGCATAAGATGCCTAAGGCACTGGAATTCCCACGCATCGACGAAACACAGCAGGCTGCTTGACGCAGGACTCCGGTGGGAGGGTGGTCGCAAACCAAGCGGACGTTAGCCCTACCACCGCAGGGGAAGAATTGGCCAGTTAAATAAAGTGTTGGGTGTGACTGTCCAGGATGCGCCGAGCGCTCGGTTCATTTGAGTAACTGGCGGAACAAATTGCGCTACACGAGGAGACTTTAACGCAGAATTTCAACGCAGCTCTCAGAATCATGTACTGAATCCATGGTTGCAGTTTGCGCTTCGATGTCCCTGCAATCCTGTACGGTGTAACTGTAACAAATGAGGAAAAAAAAACTTAAAAAAAAGTATATATACCTGCATAACAAAATCGGGGTCATCTTGCAAGCTGTGTAGTATGAGCTTCCCGATGTGGTGTCTGTCTGAAGGGATCACGGTCTTCGCCACCACACGGGACCCTACTTCGGCCATGTACCAGTGCACTGCGTCGAATGCGCGTCTCGTCATGATTGTTGTTATTTACTTCTGAAATCAATTTACATACTTTTTTAAAGATATAATGTCGCAGTTATTTTAGTATGTACATAGTGGTGTCTTACGACTTCTGTGCGAACGAAGTCGCGGGCAGAACCTAGTCATAAATAAAATAAATATAACATTGATCTCTGTAATCACACTAATATTATAAAGGCGAAAGTTTGTGAGTGTGTGTGTGTGTGTTTATATGTTTGTTACTTCTTCACGCCTAAACCACTGAACCGATTTAGATGAAATTTGGTATAGAGATAGTTTGAGTCCCGAAAAAGGACATAGAATAGTTTTTATCCCGATATTCCCAAGGGATCGACATCGCGGGTAAAACCGCGGGGCGCAGCTAGTTATTAATAAATGCTAGGTATAATTATATTTAAACTAGCTGCGCCCCGCGGTTTTACCCGCATAAGTCTCGATCCCGTGGGAATATCGGGATAAAAAGTACCCTATGTCCTTTTCCGGGACTCAAGCTATCGCTATCCCAAATTTCATCAAAATTGGTCCAGCCGTTTGAGCGTGAAGAAGTAACAAACATATAAACACACACACACACACTCACAAACTTTCGCCTTTATAATATTAGTGTGATAGTGTGAAGTGTGATAGTGTGAAGTGTGATAGTGTGATACCTTGATATTTTTTTTATTAGTAATACTTAATTTTGTTTATTGTGTTTTTTTATTTCTTTTTTCTCCTGTTGCTGTGCCCTTATAGGGTCCATATATCTGTACCTAGCTTTAACTCTTTTGTAACAACGTTTTTACAATATGGAATGCAATAATTAAGTATGGCTATGGATATGAACATCCATCGTCTGATAGACCTAGAATTGTGCATAGATGATTTCTATAAAAAAAACCCGACTGCGTTAAAAAACTTAAGTTAAAAAAAAAAACTAAAGCTAAAAAACGCCCATTTTAAATTAAATAAAAGTTAGAATCAGGCGGGACCCATACCATTTTTACTATATTTTCAAACTCAAACGGGTTCCACCTGCTTCCAACTTCATGGGCTTGTTTTTAGCTTTACAGGTCTTTTACGATTTGTCACTTCGAATTACTTTTTACCATATAGGTAAGTTGTATATATTTTTGTAATCGCCTTTTTTATCCCATTCGATGGTATTGAAGAAAAAAAAATCGAAATCCACAATATGGCACCCCAAATCGGCCATTTTATTTTATTTTTTATTTTAATGTAGCCAGTGACACTCGCGCTACCAAAAGAAATCTAAAGACATATAATTTATCCAAATCCGTCCATTCGTTTAGACGTTACGAGGGAACAAAGAAACGGATATACATCATACAGGTCAAACACATAACCCTCCTTTTGGGCTTCACCGCAGTCGGGTAAAAAAAAGTGAAACATTCCATTACATTATTAAAGTTGGTATTTATACCTGTATACGTATTACTGCGTCCAAAATATTTCGGGAATTATAGATTACCACTTACTTTTGTAACTTTTATTAAATACGTTGCTAAACACAACACAAAAAAAGAAAACAAAGGAACAAAATGCCTCCACACTTACAGTATTTAAAAACACAAGTGCTTCACGTAAGGTCTCATTGCCAAATGTTTCTAATCAGTTCAATGCATATCATGTATATTATTTTGTTTTTCACATAGAGATCATTTTACACGAGATAAGAAATCATAATTATCGTTTGGTTGCATATTATATTGATTAAAGTTCACATCGAATGCAGAAATCACACTCTCTTTTTTATATTGTATATTGTATCCAACACATAATGAGACTCTCGTTGGGCAGCTGAATCAAGCGCTTGATTTAGAAAGCAGTACTTCTGGACACGGCTCGCATTTTTAGGTTGAGGCCAAACAAGCGTAATTTTTTGAGTTGTGAGTCGCATATTTTGAGTACCTATCGCAATTTACGTTCAACTAAAATTCGGTTAGGCTGCCAGACGGACGGACGTAACTTCGGTCGCATTCTGTAACATAACTGACGCTTGCCTCGCTAACCTCCCTCACCCCGAGCGCAATTCGGTTGAAATAACGCGCGTGAGTCAGCAGACAACTCATTTTGCGTCGCCGTGTGGTACAAACAAACCGATTGCAGCTTAAATTCCGCGACTCATTTTACGCGACTCACAGCTCAAAAAATTACGCTCGTTTGGCCTCAGCCTTAAATCTTTGGCAGTCATTACGGGTGTCAGAAGCCCAAAAGCCAGACAACCTTACCAAGGAGTATCGTATTACCCAGTAACTGGATTGTGAAGGTCAGATACACCGTGTTCCCTTTATGTAAAATACTGATATTCAGCTGCATCGGGTTGGATTGGAAGCCAGCCCCAACATAATTGAGTAAAAGCTAGGCAGATTGATTTCTCGCTTGGCTTATTTGTCGCATTACAGAGATGTTTAAATTGATACCTACTCAGTCATAGTTATATATTAGGAGGGAAACACAAAAGGTCTGCCTGGACGGGTATTATAGGGGGGAACCCAAAATATCAGGACTACCTCCCACTTTGTGTTGCTAAAACTATGAATAAGTATACAGGGTAAAATTGAATTCATGGGCATCCTTTTAAGGGGCCATTGTAATCATCATTATGAACAACTTTTACTGTGGGACTAAACCTAAAATCGCGAAAAAAAAAATCAGCTGTTCCTACCATTTATGTTCACATAACTCGTCAAAAATGTAGGGAACAGCTGATTTTTTTTATCGCGATTTCAGGTTTGGTCCCATAGTAAAAGTTGTTCAAAATGATGATTACAATGACCCCTTAAAAGGATGCCCATGAATTCAATTTCACCCTGTATAGCACAGACTGTACAGAAAACAATTATTATTCTAAGCCATCACAGCGTGTGCAAAACACTAAATCTTCAGTGGTATTCGCGTAAATGTAGCTAATTGCATCCTGCAATCATGAAACAATTGTCAGAGAACAGCCATATAAACTATCTTTAAGTACCCAAATATAAAGCTTGAATATCAGAATGGTTACTAGTTATTTAATGTGTCTAAAACTACCTAAGATTATGGTGTGTATAGGAAGGATTTTATAAAATGAAGCACAGAAAGACAAGGCTAGACATTTATTTCAATTTAACCTTGACAGTTATGTTAAAAATGAAAGGGTGGTTCATATAAATTATGTTTTATTAATTACAAAAAGTCATAGCATTGTGAAGCAAATTACAATAATTTTCATATGACAACATATTCAATATTTATAAGCATCAGCATAAAGAATCATGTCCATTTATGACCTGTCAAACATTTTGACAGAAGATGTTGTGTATAGTGATGTTATTTAGCTTATTAAATAGGTTTTTTTTTGCTGTTTACGTAATACGAACTTAAATCAGAATTAGCAATGTGAAAAAAAAAGAAATATTATTTTTTTAAATGACTGCTGTGAAAAGAATTGTTTTTAATAGAACGCAGCCATTACAAACGCATTGAAGTACCGTTTCGTTTTATGTTGTGGCCTTGTGACAGTGGGAGTTTGACATTTAAATGCGGTCTAAGCACTGTTAATATTTATTTGTTTTCTATTTTGTGCGTCGTTATACAATTTATTTTAATTTAATTTGACTTTAACGCTACTTAGTAGTACAAATATTCTAAGCAAGTAAATAAATCCATAGTTGTGAAGTTAGCAAGTGAATTTATAGTTGTGAAACGAAACGTTTTTTTTTTGCTGTTAGTGTGTCATCCCCTTCGGTTACTTACGAATGTTTTTTGCAGTCCTTCGTTTGCTTTCGCGTCGATGTGCACTGTGTGTTTTTGCGACTACTGGTGTGGTGGGTGGTGGTTTACTATACTTTTTGGTAGATGCTTACTATGGATTTATTGTACAACTGATAGTTTGTACATAAATTCGTTTGACATCTAATTACATAACCTCAAATATTGTTTTAAATATAACATTTTTACCTTATTGTCAAATCGAACCACGTTTTTACAGTGGTTAATCTAAGACTTATTAAATATTTTGATATGATTCACGTCACTATACATCATCAGAAAAAAAAATAGAATGACAGGTCATCGCATGTATGGAGCGTGGTCATGATTCTTTATACAATTACAATCATCAAAATACAATATTACAAGTTTTAACTTACCAATATCGGGAGATGGTAACTCCACGAACGTTGCACACAGACTGCGCCCGCAATGATGGCGGCACGCCTTTTATACAGTAAAGGTGGGGATGGCGCCACGCCATCATTGCGGATTTGACAGTTTAAAATATTATAATATTGCTTTGCAGCTAAATTACGATTTAAGGTCATTAATAATCTAATTATTTAACAACAAATAATGTGATATAAAATAACCTAATATTATGAGACACAAAATGACACGCGCTTACATAGGCTAACCTAGAACGCGTATTTGAACACGTGTCTGAGCATTTGTATGCAAACGTGCTTACAGTCGGCCATCCAAGCAAATTGTAAGTACGTCCCCGTACTTAGCTGCAAATAAAGTAATAACAATAGTAAAAATGAAAACAATTCAGTACAACAACCATATGTATGTATGTAAATGTAACAATATTTATACAAAAATTAGATAGACCCGTTAGTCCAAATTAATATGAATACTCCACAAGTTAATCAATCGATTTGATCCTATTGGTTTTTATCAATAAATTTGACCCCATTGGTCTTTATCAATAAACTTGACCCCATTGGTCTTTATCAATATATTTGACCCCATTGGTCTTTATCAATATATTTGACCCCATTGGTCTTTATCAATATATTTGACCCCATTGGTCTTAAAATATTGACCCCATTGGTCTTAAAATATTGACCCCATTGGTCTAAAAGTATTGACCCCATTGGTCTAAAAGTATTGACCCCATTGGTCTAAAAGTATTGACCCCATTGGTCTGTACAATTACATAGCTATAATAAAAATAAAAATTAAATCAATCAATTAGAATTTCCGTAATCCGAGTTTTCGCTTAAGACGTCATCATGTGGTCTATCGAAACAAATCCATGGCTTTAACTTATCTACAGCAATTATATTAGAATATTTTTTGTTTCCCTTTCTTGTAAGAGGCGTGTCCTCTACTTGGTAGCGGTCATGATCGAAAACATGAGTAATTTTGTAAGGGCCCTGATACTTTGGGATTAACTTTTTACTACCACCCGTAGAGGGAATTTGCCGCTCAACCCTTACTAAATCCCCAATATTATATTTAATAGACTTGCAACGAGATTTATCAAAAGTTGCTTTTTGAGTCTCTTGTGTGGATTCGATATGAGAAGAAATCTCAGTACGGATTTCTTGAAGACTTTTGTTTATTGAAGTGATATCGTCATCAATTGCAGAAATTACTTTACTATCACTTGAGCCCTGTAGCCTTATTCCGAAAAGAGCTTCTGCAGGTGTCTTATTGATACCTTTGTTGAAGGTATTATTGATACCCCACTGGACATCGGGCAGGTGGTCTTCCCATTTGCTTTCAGATGAGCCAACACATTTAGCTGTTAATGAGTCAACAATAACTTTATTATATCTTTCCACCTGACCATTGGCCCGTGGAGTAGCAACTGCATTTAATACATGTTTGATGCCTTTATCTAATACAAATTTTTTGAAGAGATCACTTGTAAATGACGTGCCTCGGTCAGATATAATTCGTTTAGGAACTCCAAAAATGCTAATAAATTCGCGCAAAATTCTAATAGTAGTGTTTGATTTTGTATTTTTCACCGGTTTCAAATAGATGTATTTGGTAAAAGCGTCAATTAAAACGAGAATATACACATTACCCCTACTACTGCGTACAAATGGACCCGTATGATCCATGTGTATGGTATCAAACGGCACGTCTACTTTATGGATTGGGTGCAAAAACCCGGGTCTTTTCCCACCAGGTGCTTTACTATACGCGCACTCTAGACACGAGGATACATATTTTGTAACAAAAGCACGCATATTTGGGAACCAATAATGAGTTTTTATTTTTTTCAACGTTTTGTCTAAAGCGAAATGGCCGATATCGTCATGGTTCTGTTTGACAATTTGCCATCGAACGCCTTTAGGCACAACCCATCTATCTCCATCAGGTGTGATTCTAAAAAGCTTTCCATTTTTAATTTTATATTTTTCTTTTATTTCTAAAATATCGTTAAATTCAGAGTTACTTAAAATTCCAATAATCCGTTGAAGTTCTGAATCTGAATTCTGTACTGTTGAAAGCCAGTCTGTTTTTGTTATAGAATTAACCATTTTTTCCAAATGATCACTACCGATAGATGGGTTACGACTCAAAGCGTCCACATGAGCCATAGAAGACCCCGCTTTGTACTCGATTTCAAAATCAAATTCTTGCATTTGGGTCCACCATCTGGCTACCCGGGGAATCATATCGCGATTCATGAAAGTTGATCTTAATGAATTACAATCGGTCACGATCTTAAAATGTATCCCTACTAAATATACCCGAAATTTCTGTAACGAGGCTACCACTGCTAGGGTTTCCAGGTCATAAGAGCAATAATTTTGTTCTTCAGGGCTAGTTTGCCTGCTAAAATAAGCTACGGGTTTTAAAATATTTTGTTCATTTCTTTGGAATAGTATACCACCGATACCAATTTTGCATGCGTCGGTGTGCAATTCTGTTATAGATTTTGAATTATACAGGGCTAATATTGGTTTTTGAATTAAAATTGTTTTTAAGGTATCGAATGCATTTTGCTGATCGGGTCCCCATACCCAAGCTGCATTTTTTCTGAGTAACTGTGTCAATGGCTTTGCAATAATAGAGAACCCCTTCACGAACCTACGGAAAAAGCTCGCTAGCCCTAAAAACTGCCTTACGTTGTGTTGATCTTTTGGTACGGGAAATTTTTCTACTGCCTCTATTTTAGCAGATCCTGGTTGGATACCTTCACTTGAAATATTAAACCCCAAGTAAGTTATTGAACGGCCGAAGAAAACACATTTTGATAAATTAAGAGTAAGACCTGCTTCTGACAGCAAAATTAATACCGTTTCTAATTGTTTCATACCCTCTTCAATTGATTTTGATGGTATGATTATGTCATCCAAATAAGCTAGTGCCTCTTTATGACGTAAATTGCCTAGAACCTGATGCATCATTCGTTGGAACGTTGCTGGAGCATTTGCCAAGCCGAAAGGCATTCGGTTAAATTCGAAATGGCCTTCCGGTGTTACGAACCCTGTTTTGTGCCTATCCTGCTCTTTGATAGAAATCTGATAGTACCCAGATGCCAAATCAAGAGCTGTGAAGTACATGTTACCGGCTAACGCATCGATCTGATCATCTATAAGTGGCATTGGGTAATTTTCGCGTATTGTATTTTTATTCAAGGCTCTATAATCAATGCAAAGACGGTAACCGCCAGTTTTTTTTCGTACGAGTACAATAGGACTAGCAAAAGGAGAAACTGAAGGACGTACTATATCATTTTGAATTAGTTCATCTACCATATCCCTGACTATTTCTTTCTCTTTTATTGCCAGCCTGTAAGGTCTATAGACGACAGGTGTGTCACAGTGCAGGTCAATGCTCATTTCACAAACCGAGGAATGCCCCAACTCAGAGAGTGTAAACGCAAAGCAACGCCGATAGTTATTTAACAAGCAAAGCAAGTCATCAATCACTTTTTGGCTTAACTCACTAGAAACGTTCAGATCCGAAGAACAAATTAAACTCATTTGTTGATCTTGTAAGTTACAACCGGCTATACGCAGAACTTTTTTCTCGTTTTCTTTATTAGCAATGATACCCCGTGCAATTAAAGTATTGTCTTTTAAGCATAGAGGCTCACAATTTAGGCTATTTATAACTATTTGTCCGTAACCATCATTGTTAAATTGATAAATTCCAGTTAGAACAACATAGAAACAGTTATTTTTGTTACGCAAGCTTCCCTCAACAAAAAGGTCACCAGTAAATTTGGGTTCTGTATAGACTTCTAAAATTGTTAAACCTATTAATTGAATATGTTTACGGTTAAAGATTTTTACCTTTTGGCATTCAATATTATCGATCTGATTTTGTAAAATTTCAAGATGTTCACTTGTTTTTTGGATCAATACATGAGGTTGTTCAGTAAAGGTTTGACCTATCATAAGGGGAACCTGCATAGCACAATCTGGGACTATTAATATTTCAACTTCAGCCTTTACGCCGTCAATTTCAACTACAGTATTGACCTTACCCAATGCATGCACAACAGAATTACCAAATCCTCTGAGTATAGGCAGATCTCTAGTTTTTATTTCTATATTCCCCAACTTGGATAATTCAGATTGTTTAAGCATCGAGCATTCACTACCAAGATCAACAAAGGACTTCATTTCTATGTCGTTAATACGCACGGTTTTAAAATATTTGTCTGAAATTTTACCATCGATGTTTACCCTGTTAACAGATTTTTGGGCCGGAATTACTTTTGAATAACAGTTTTCCGCCTCATGACCAATCCTCATACATTTAGTACATTTTTTGATTGGTCGAGTACATTGACCTACAAAATGACCTTCCTGTTTACAGTTATTGCAGCGAAGGACTCTGTCTTTAGTGCTTGGATTATTTGCTTTGCTATCCGAGGAGTTTGTACCAGGTTGATTTTTAATATTAGATTTACGGTCAGAATTTTGTTTCAGACTTTTTGAATTTCTTAAATAAGTGAGTAATTTATCCAAGTCCTCATACTGAGCCGCTTCGGCACCTAACCTAACAGCGCGATCATCTATGCCGTGTAGAACACATTCTACCGCTCGTTTTCCACTTATACTACATCGGTTAATGAGAGTAATTTTGTCATAAAAATAATCTTCAAGAGAGTCCCCGTAACGCGCACGCCTAGCCAACATGTCTGCTAACATTTGACCATAGTTTTCTTCCGAGGGAAAAGCCGTTATTAATTTTGTCTGCCATTCCTCCCAAGAAAAGAGCACCGATGGTAATCCTTCATACCAACGTTTTGCTATGCCTTGAAGCTTAGGAAGTGCATAATGCACTATTTGTTTTTCATTCCATGAATAAATGACGGCACACTCATTCACTTTGTGCAACCACATACCCATTGTTTGCTCTTTTCTTGTAGGATCAAATTCGGGTATAGTATTATTGAAAGCACCTATGTTTTCATGACCCCCGGCAAGAGACTTCAATGCTCGCACTAAAATATTTAAATCACCACTGCCTCCGTTAGAAGCAGTAGTGGTACCTGTAGTTCCTTGTAATGCTGCGGGTGGATATTGCACGTTGCGATTCGTGGCGTGCTGCGGGTTGCCGCGCCGCTGGCTGCTGCGCCGCTGGCTGCTGCGCCGCTGGCTGCTGCGCCGCTGGCTGCTGCGCCGCTGGCTGCTGCGCCGCTGGCTGCTGCGCCGCTGGCTGCTGCGCCGCTGGCTGCTGCGCCGCTGGCTGCTGCGCCGCTGGCTGCTGCGCCGCTGGCTGCTGGGCCGCTGGCTGCTATGCAAAGGGCTGCGTGATCGACTGTTGCTTGGTAGATAGCACGCTGGGTCAATCACGCGGCCTCGTGTCTGCTGTGAACTCTGTCTTGAATCTTGTGCCTGCCGCTCCAAGGAGTGATGGTGTCTGTGGTCATCTGTACTTTCGATTGGTTCCGCTTGAACACTGCCCAAAATCGGAGAGACAAGTACTCTTTGTTTATCCATATTTCTCGACCGAAAAAGAGAAAAAAAAAATACACATTAGCATAAGCTACTTATCCCACTTCTGAATTGTCAGAGAACAGCCATATAAACTATCTTTAAGTACCCAAATATAAAGCTTGAATATCAGAATGGTTACTAGTTATTTAATGTGTCTAAAACTACCTAAGATTATGGTGTGTATAGGAAGGATTTTATAAAATGAAGCACAGAAAGACAAGGCTAGACATTTATTTCAATTTAACCTTGACAGTTATGTTAAAAATGAAAGGGTGGTTCATATAAATTATGTTTTATTAATTACAAAAAGTCATAGCATTGTGAAGCAAATTACAATAATTTTCATATGACAACATATTCAATATTTATAAGCATCAGCATAAATTTATACAATTACAATCATCAAAATACAATATTACAAGTTTTAACTTACCAATATCGGGAGATGGTAACTCCACGAACGTTGCACACAGACTGCGCCCGCAATTTTTTTTTTTTTTTTTTTTTTTAGAAATGGCATCTCGTAGTTGACCTTGAGAGGTCGTGACTACTTAACCGGACTATCCTGTGGTTGCCTTAAGAAAACTCAAAGCCTCCAGCCAGGGCGAATATCTACTATATTAAGCGACTACACGCTAAGGGCACCCCCTGTGGGGTACGAACCTCGGCTTAGGGCGTCGCTGGAGAGGGCAGCAAGATGGGACAGGCTGGATCAGATTTTTATTATTTAAGCTTGATGGGGCCGGCATTTCCTATCTGACTGCTCTGAGAAGAAATGCCGAAACAAACTCAGAGGTCACAGTCGGGAGTTTAAAGCTACAGGCTCAGCTGCGGCGCGGGCTGGCACTTCATCGAGCAAGGGTCGGGGTGGGGTATTTAATTGGGGACGTCGCGAGGGACCTCGTCGGCGAGGTCGGAATGTCGGTTTTTTGTTTTTGTGTACTGTACTAGTTGCCTTGTTACTCTCCTGGAGGAGGGTAATGGAGTCGTCAGGGTCTAAGAGAACATGCCTTGGACGGCGACGTTTGCTGATTTGGGAGGGAGTATACCTGGCGGCCTCGACAACCAGGGGGTTGCGATGCTTGGCGGCGGTATCAAAGAAACGCTTGGAAAGGCGTTTCATGAATTGTTGGATAGTGGGGATTTTGAGGTCAACATGGAGGATCTCATTTCGGACGAACCAAGGGGATCCCGTAGCCTTTCGGAGGAAACGGTTTTGAAGGGCCTGCATCCTATGGAGGTGGTGGGGCTTTGCGTGTGCGAAGACTACACAGGCATATGTCATTATTGGACGAATGCACGCTGTATAAATGCGCAATTTGCACTTTAGTGACAATTTGCTGCGTGCATTGAGAACGGAGTGGAGTCTGCCTAGAGCGAAAGCGGCGCGCGAGCGGACCGTTTTTATATGCTCTGCGAAGGAGAGATGCCTGTCGAGTATGACTCCTAGGTATTTGGCTCGCTTTTCCCAAGGGATCGGCTTACCGAACATGGAGATAGGTCGGGGGGGTATGGGGTTGCGTCGCGGTCTGGAGTAGAGAACCGCTTGACTCTTGTCAGGGTTGACTTCTATTCTCCACTTCCTAAACCAAGCAGCGAGTTTGTTGACTGCTGTTTGGAGAGTGAGAGATATCTGGACTAGGCTGCGGCCGGAGTAAAAAATGGCAGTATCGTCTGCGAACAATGCCAACTGAGCCTTTTTGTTTGTGGGGATATCGCTGGTGAACAGCGTGAAAATGAGTGGGGCAAGTACAGAGCCCTGGGGGACTCCTGCTCGGATGGGGTGTGGGGAGGATAGAGCTCCTTCCACTTTGTAGCGGAATGTGCGGTTTGACAGAAAGTCTCGTAGGATGAGCACGAGACGGTCGGGCACACCGAGTTGGTATAGCTTGTATATTAAGCCATTATGCCAGACTTTGTCAAAGGCCTTCGCTATGTCGAAGTAAATCACACCTGTCATATAACTGCGTTGGAATCCCGCGTGTATATGTTCGTGCGCCCGCAATGATGGCGGCACGCCTTTTATACAGTAAAGGTGGGGATGGCGCCACGCCATCATTGCGGATTTGACAGTTTAAAATATTATAATATTGCTTTGCAGCTAAATTACGATTTAAGGTCATTAATAATCTAATTATTTAACAACAAATAATGTGATATAAAATAACCTAATATTATGAGACACAAAATGACACGCGCTTACATAGGCTAACCTAGAACGCGTATTTGAACACGTGTCTGAGCATTTGTATGCAAACGTGCTTACACAATCAATTTGATAGAATGCAATTAGTGGAGCAGAACCACAGATATAGATATACCTAGATAACGCAAGTATCACGAACTGTATGAAAACTAAGCGTGCCACTTTTTGACTACCTACTATGACGTCACAAGATCGTGCTCTCTCGCTCACGCTCACCCAGCCAGCAGTACGCATGATTGAGCGCGAAAGTGGCGGCTTATAATTTTCGATCGTAAACTGGTGCGATTTTTGGCACGCGAAGTAGGTGCTCTTGCGTTATCTAGGTGTATCTATATCTGTGAGCAGAACCCTAAAGGAATGGTTGTCGAGAGACGGTAGAAGGAGCGTTGGCAGACCAATAGTCAGGTGGGTGGACGACCTGCAGAAGATCGCGGGGAAGACCTGGATGAGGTAAATATGGCATAAACAGGAAGAGGAATATATTCAGCATTGGGTGTAATAAGGCTGGAAATGATGATGATAATTATAATATTGCATTTACATGATAATATTGCATACCTACAGGCGAAATTTAGGTCAAACTCATAGCATTTATTTCAATTAAACCATTTACAGGCACTTTTGAATTGTCAAGAAGTCGGTCAGTCAGAAAATATGAAGCTATATAGTTGTCCATTCCAAAGCGTAGTAGGTACCTACCTATGGAGAAGAACGGGCAAGAAACTCCATGGACACTCTTTTAAATGATATTTTTACAAAAATATTAGTTAAGTACATTAATGTTGAATTTATAATTAAACTAGCTGCGCCCCGCGGTTTCACCCGCATAAGTTTCGATCCCGTGAGAATATGGGGATCTAAAGTATCCTATATAATAATCCTGGTTATAAACTATCTTTGTGCCAAATTTCATCCAAATCCGTTTAGCCGTTTGTGCGTGAAGAAGTAACAAACATATAAACACACACACTCACAAACTTTCGCCTTTATAATATTAGTGTGATGTGAGAATTATGTAAAAAAAGACGTAAGTACACGTTAAAAGCATTTAGAGTGATGTTGATGGGGTGATGGTTAGACAGGTGATAGGTACACCTCAGCCTTTTTTTTTTTTTTTTATGGATGGGTAATCATCAAATGACCCCTCCCGCTCTGGGTGGAGCGAAGGGAGTGTCAGACTCTTACTGACTAAAACCCATCCGTGTTCCTTCCTTAGCCCTTTATGTTCCGGGGTAGCGGTAACCCTTTCGGACAATCCCGCACCCACGGCAGGCTTCGGCCCTGGCAGGCCCCTTCCTTTATGCTGACATCTCTTTGAGGCGCGCGTGGAACACGTACGCGCCGTCCGGCACGGGCCTGGTCCTGATCGGACGGTGAGCTACCCATTACTCTCCGTCCGCAGGCCCGCGCCTACGATGGCCGGGAGTCGTCACGCGGCTGTACACCTCAGCCTAACCTTTCGATGATTACAGGCGTGAATGTTATGATATGTTATTTAAAGAACAAAAAACAATCCGCCTGCAGCATGTGCAAAGTGCTAGGATCTTCAAAGGAATTCACGCAAAATGTAGGTAATTGCATCCTGCAATTATTTAAAATTCATATAATGCAATTCCGATTGGTTGATCAGTAATTTAAAACGTTAATTTAATATCCAACACTGGCATTGTTACTGAAATGAGGTGGCTAATACTGGTATTCATCTGCATCCGGTAAGGTTGCAGGCTGACCCCGACGTAGACATCGCATAATGCGATGTCTAAAATCTTGATGTTGAGCTTCGCATCATAAGTTGACCACACTGACTGGTATAAGAAATTCTTAACACCTGTTATGAGGCATTCCACTTTGCCCCACCAGTGGGGCGGCCGGTGGGGCAAAGTGGAATAATCCAGTATTTCTTTTAATTTCCGGCCTTCTTCTCCCTCAGCGAATATTTCCCCTTTTACTCTGGTGTGACAACTTATTCTTTGTCGTAGGTGTAGAGCTAGTCAAAAAGGGCGCTTTCTTGGCCCTTCTTCCCGGATACCGGATCATCTAACAGGCTTGCGAGTCCAAGTTGTTGCATTCATCAACGCAGAGTATTCCTTTACTTCGACTCCCGCACGATTGTATTCCACTTCGATGGCTGCTGCACTTCGTGGCCAACTACGCCTATGTCCAGGAAACTACGATCTCAAACTATTTTTTGTGAACACTCAAGCTTTTTATCTCAGGACAACTTAGCTAATGTATTTTAGATTGAATTCCTTTTAAAATCTATGCAAATTAGTTCTAACGAGCTTAAAAACCTATTGCAATCGATTCGATAATTCGTGAAATTCGTTATAAAATGTTATCCTAAAAGATTCTCTGAAAACTTTAAAATTGTTACA
Source organism: Amphipoea lucens (assembly GCA_947508005.1). Classification (NCBI taxonomy): domain Eukaryota; kingdom Metazoa; phylum Arthropoda; class Insecta; order Lepidoptera; family Noctuidae; genus Amphipoea; species Amphipoea lucens. The sequence goes on along the minus strand of OX382376.1, from coordinate 4,498,413 downwards.
CCTAATCCACCATTTTCTTAATATTTTTACTGCTGCAATATTGTCTTGTAACTAATAACTGTATACAGGGTGAAATTGAATTCAAGGGCATCCTTTTAAGGGGTCATTGTAATCATCATTATGAACAACTTTTACTATGGGACCAAACCTGAAATCCCGAAAAAAAAAAATCAGCTCTTCCCTACATTTTGTCGAGTTATGTGAACATACATGCAAGGAACATCTGATTTTTTCTCGCGATTTTAGGTTTAGTACCATAGTAAAAGTTGTTCATAATGATGAGTACAATGACCCCTTAAAAGGATGCCCATGAATTTAATTTCACCCTGTATTTAGATTTTTTTTATACATTTCATATTTAAAATTATACGTTTTTATTCATTACAGCGAATTGATTTTTTATTTTATTTTCGCTACTATACCTACCTGCTTATCATATATTAGGTCCTTACATATGAAATTGGCGTTTTGTATGGAAGGAACAAAAAGTCGAATATTTTTTAATATAATATATTTAATTAATCAAAGTATGAACCATTCTTTTCAATGCACTTTTGCCATCTTATAGGTAGTTCATTGATCCCTTTACTAAAAAAACCAGTCGGACGGGAATCAATAAAATCTTTGAAGGCGATTTGGACTGCCCCATCGGAGTTGAATTTTTTCCCTTGCAAAAAGTTATCCAAATTGCGAAAAAAATGGTAATCTGTTGGAGCAAGGTCCGGGGAGTACGGAGGATGTCTAAGACATTCCAATTCAAGCTCTTCTAATTTGGTAGCCGTCTGTTTCTGTTCAGTCAATTCGTGAGGTACCCACCTTTCAAGCTTTTTAATCTTCCCAATTTGCTTCAAGTGAATTAAAACAGTTTTATCACTAACATCGAAGCCTGCAGCTAACTCGGACGTGGTTTGCGATGGGTCCGCTTCCACAATAGCCTTCAATTCTCCATTATCAACTTGGGTCTCAGGCCGTTCACGGGGCTTGTTCTGCAGGTCGAAATTTCCAGAACGAAAACGTTGGAACCAAAAACGAACTGTGTTTTCTTTTGCAACATGACCGCCATACACATCATTCACCCTTCGAGTCGTTTCCGCAGCACTAGTGCCACGGCGGAACTCGTACTCGTAAATAATGCGATATTTTAAATTTTCCATTTTGTAAAATGAGTGACGCAAACAGAAAAAACAGAAGAAAAAAACAAATGAATGACGGTCATCGAAGCACAAATACATGAGTAAATAGCTGTACAAATTTGAATTTGGAATTCCTTACCAAAGAGGAGAAATTCGTGATTAAAGTGGCCAGTACGAAAAACGCCAATTTCATATGTAAGGACCTAATATTATTTGTTTTTATTTTTATATTTAGCCTAGTTTTTTGTTGCTTGTCATCGTGCCTGGCATGATTTCTGTTCTTACAATGTGTATTGATAAGACCGCCATAAATTATGTAAACATGGTCTGTTTCTGGGTGAGACAACGCAACTGTGGATGGCAATCAGTAGTGCCACTTACTAATTGAGTACCTACAGTAAAACAGGAATAAAAATTTAAGGATAGGAGTGAATAAAGTTTGAACTGTCATGTCCCCTCGTTGCAAACAGGGGGACAGATCAAACATTTTTTTCCGATCTGTCCCCCTAAGCCCCTTCGTACACAAGGCTACTCAAATCTTAGATACTCAACGATTTTAGTCTTCAAGCGACTGCCGCCATACAAATCCATTTAAGTTGAAAATGTCGGCGACACGACTCGTGTACGAACTTCAATGGATTTGTATGGCGGCAGTCGCTTGAAGACTAAAATCGTTGAGTATCTATGAATTGAGTAGCCTTATGTACGAAGGGGCTAAGGGGACAAAGCCGGGTGGCAGATCGGAATAATTAATATTTTCATAGTTCTGAAATGGCGATCTTTAACCTGCAAATATATCAGCAAAAAATGTCAAAAAATACCATATTACTTGACATTTTTTGTCTGTATAAGTGTCTCCTACCCATATATACCTACTACATTAATCGTGCACGGATGCTTTGAAAAAAATCTAAATGGCTGCAGGTCAGATATGCCACAAAGATTCGAACCCCTTTGAGTGGATCTGAACAATCAGACAGTATGTTACCATGTCTTTTTCACCCTTGAAGGAAATAGGTACTGTGGAGACTGGCTGTAAAGCAAGGCTGGCTGAAAAGCCACACCTCTTTACAGGACTGGCTGGTTATATTTGATGGAAGTTCCATTCGAACGCAGACTCTTATTTAGTCAACAAAAGAGATAAGTATGCAGGATCGTCGTATATAGGTGAAGTTTAGTAAGAAGCCGATGGATGTTGTCGACAAAAATTTAATTTCTTTAATGAGCTTTTTGTTTTCTTTTAATAATATTATTTTTTTATTCGAAAACATCCATCGGTTTATTACTAAACTTCAACCATATCCGATGATAAGCATACTTATCTCTTTTGTTGACTGTACATAATGGGTACCTCCTTAGGGCAGACGACCTTACGACCCAATTAATATACGGAAATTTCAAACGTCCAATGAGTCAGCATTTTTTTTAGCCTTATTATAATTAAGAACAAACTAAACAAAAACAAGTTTGTTCGGATGACTATGATATTTGGCCATCACACGCCATGGTACAAGGTCCATGTTTTATGTAATGAAATATCATCTTAATTATCTTAAACCTTGAACCATCCACTGCTGACTGACACTGGTCAGCAGTGTATGGTTCAAAGTCAAAGTCAAAGCATTTATTTCAAATAGGCACATAAAAGGCACTTTTGAACGTCAAAAATTATCTTAAAATAGAATTGATTCTAGTCGCCCATTCCAAAAGGTAGTTTTCGTATGGAGAAGAACGGGCAAGAAACTCCACCGTTACTCTTTTAAAATGTTTAGGTACAATATTTTGCATGGGTACATTAATTATATAATAACATGTGAGGACGATGCACCTACAATAAAATTACTATACCACAATAGGTAAAAGAATTAAAAACGAAACCATGACATATAAATTAATTATCTGATAGATACATGGTGCTCACATATTTACAAACATGGTACAAGCAAAACGATTTTAATTAAAAAACAAAATACAAGTAATAAGTCAGGGTGTGAGTAATAAATGTAAAAAAAAAAGAATAAAAAAATTTACAATTAAATTAGCAACCAGTTTGATTTTGTCTAGACTCTAGATTGTCCTATGGAGCAGGACCAGCATGTTTCCAAGCGTTCTTATCTTGGATATAATCTTCTAATTTATAGTATGCTTGTTTACAAAGTGTACGTTTAATGTGAGTTTTAAATTTTCTTTCATTTAATTGCAATATATCACAAGGTATTTTATTGTAACATTTAACACAGTACCCCATAAAAGATGTATGTACTTTGGCTAATCTGAAAAATGGTTGATGTATTTTATCTTTATTTCTTGTATTAAAGTTATGTCTATCGCTTATTTTGTTAAAAAGATGTAGATTTTTTCTTACATACATAATATTTTCATAAATGAATTGGCAAGGTACCGTCATAATATTAATCCTTTTAAATAGTTCCCTGAGAGATTCGCGGCGACGTAGATTATAAATGGCTCTGACAGCTCTCTTTTGCAAAATAAAGATGGATTCAATGTCAGCAGCTCGACCCCATACCTAGTAAAATGCCGTACGACATAATGCTGTGAAAGTAGCTAAAATAGACTAAACGCGCGGTTTCTACATCTGTTAACTGTCGTATCTTCCTAACAGCATAAGCTGCCGAGCTAAGCCGCCCCGCAAGAGATGTTATGTGAGGTCCCCATTGTAATTTCTCGTCTAGCGTGATTCCCAGGAAAACCGTTTGATCAACAAATTCTAGTTTTTCTCCATTCAGTATGATGTCACATTCGCTACTTCTAACATTTGGTAATTTAATTCTAATGCATTTGGTTTTCTTTTCATTTAGTACCAAATTATTTACCGTAAACCAATCTTGGACCTGAAGAATAGAGTTATTCACGTCGTCAAGTTCATCAGCAGTGGCACTAGTTTTCTGGCATTTTTATTGAACTGGACCTTTTTGGCCATCATTGTAATATTGCTATACATATTTTGTCAGGAAAAATATGAAAAATGTTTTTATTTAATTAGAAAATGTATAGAATTTGGACACCCATATAAAAAGAAATAGCAATATTTATATGAAAGCCATCGAAATGAAATAAAAAAAATATGCAGTTATTTTTTACTCATGATAATGCTTTCTTTACCACATTCACCACGGTCAGCAAATAGACTGGTGACAAAGAAAACTGCGTAACACCCTTCTATCATAATCTAAATCATTTTGAAGAATATTGCTAATCCTTTGCTTTGTTGTCGTCGAAAAAAAAATCTGCTCAACACCGTCATCGTCATCTGCCTAGCCTTTTCCCAACTATGTTGGTGTCGGCATCCAGTCTTACCGGATGAAGCCGAGTACTAGTATTTTACATGGAGCGAATGTGTATCTGACCTCCAGAATCCAGTTACGGGGCATTATGATATCCCTTGGTAAGACTGGTTGTCAGGCTTTCGGGCTTCTGTTCGACAACCCGTAATGACTGTCAAAAACCACGAATGACAGCCGGAGCCAACGGCTTAGCGTGCTTTCCAAGGCACGGAGGAGTCTTGGTATGTACAGATGATCACCCATCCACGGACCTGCCGCGGCAAGCGTAGCTTAACCAGATCGATCGACCCGTGCGGTTGTTATTACTTAGCCACAAGCTTACGGCTAGTTAAGCCTTCTATCGATTCGCAGCTCTCATTCGAAACAAATTCTCAGCTGACATCCATATCCATTATCCATACTATTATAAATGCGAAAGTGTACTCGTATGTCTATTACCTCTTCGCGCTTAAACCGCTGAACCGATTTAGATGAAATACAGACATAGGATAGTTTTTGTTCCGATATTCCCACGGGATCGACACTTATGTGGGTGAAACCGCGGGACTGCTAGTGGTAAAAAGTAGCTCAACTGTGGCTACTGAGACACAATTTAATTTCTATCGTTATAAATCAAATTTTGATTTTTCAAAAATTCAAAATTGTATTTTCTTCTGCACGTGCACAAAGCTTCTCCACATTATTAGCCATTACAAGGTGAAATTTAATACACGTCCTTGAAAACAATTGTCAAGCTGAACTAGTCATTTTGTTCCACAAAGAGCGGCCATTATCTACGAAATAATTCATAACCTCTACTGTATATTTGAACGAGAACGACGAGTCGATCGTTTGTGGCGAATAAAGATGGTGGCAGACTGGAGTTTAAAGTTACCGGCAATATATTATAATCTATAATATAAAAATGAATCTTTCAATGTGTTGCTAAGCGCAAATCTTGAGAGCAGCTGAACCGATTTCGCTAATTCCTTTTTTTATAATATTCTTTGAAGTACGAGGATCACGGATATCGATGACGAGGATGGTTCTTACGGAGAGAAAAATTTAAAAAATTGCCTGAAAAAAATAAACCACGGGATCGAGATTTATGCGGGTGAAACCGCGGGGCGCTGCTAGTATTATTTGACATTTGACATTTACACAGCCATTCAAAATCAAAAGCAATTTATTCAAATTAGGCTGAAAATCAGCACTTTTCGAACGTTAAATTATTAAGTCCCCTAAAACGCCCGCCCTTCACCACTTCCTAGTGCTTTCGCTGGGGAGAAGAAGTGGCGGAACAAACTCCCCATTTTTCTTGACATTTAATTATGTGATTGAATAAGTTGATTTTAGGTGAATGCTTAATTGCTTCTTATACATAATGATATGTAGTCTATACTAATATTATAAAGAGGTAAAATTTGTTTGTAAGTTTGTATGTAGGGGGTAATCTCTGGAACTACCAGTCGGATTTGAAAAATTCTTCTTGCATTTGATAGCCCAATTCTTGAGGAAGGCTATAGGCTATTTAACGTCACGGTATGACCCTATGGAGCCGAGCAAAAGCGCTATGGGGAAACGAAGTGATAGAGCAGGAGACGCAGGCAAGTGATGCAATACGACGAGATGGGTCGAGGGAATAAGAAATTTCACGCGAACGAAGTCGCGGGCAGAAGCTAGTACATTATGTATAAGAAGATAAATGTATATGCCTATTTGTACGGCATGGCACATTGCTCGTAGAACAGATGGCCGATGGGGCCGAAAGGTTCTAGAGTGGCGACCGCGTACCGGAAGACGTAGCGTTGGAAGGCCTCCCACAAGGTGGACCGACGATCTTGTGAAAGCCGCAGGAACCCGTTGTATGCAAGAAGCACAAAACCGGTCGATGTGGAGGTGCTTGGGGGAGGCGTATGTCCAGCAGTGGGCATTTTTCGGCTGAAATGATGATGATGATTGTACGCCCCTTTGGCTAATCAAGTTTGCTAATATTTTGAATCGTTTTATTATTTGTTTTTTAGCCTATGATGTCCTGCTGCAGGGCAAAAGCCTCCCTTTCATCTTTCGTGAATTTGAATCATTTACGCGCGTCATACACACGTCCTTCAGGTTCTTGCCCATAATTACAATGCGTGCCACGAAAGATGAGACTTGACACACCACGTGGTTTGACTTACGCAGTACACGATTGTAGGTCTCTTTAGCGGTATGAGGTCTGAGCGCGGGACGGGACTGGACGTCATAGTGGCGGCGGAAAGAGCGCGGGAGACGTGGTCCAGTCTCATCTTTCGTGGCGCGTCTTGTACTAATAACCAGACTCGTGGTCTAGCCAGTTTCTTTATATGGGCTATATGGGCAGGTATGGGAAGTCAGTTGGCAGCTCTTGAGTTTATTTATAGACTAGTTAAACTGAGGACCAAAACCGGTAATTGACATAGAGTCCTGTCGAGCTGACAATAGTTAGAATAATAAAAAAAAAACAGTGGCACTCCGGGAGTGCCGACAGAAGTGAAAACAAAACACAAACAGAATACTTTGTCATAATTAATTTATATGTCATGGTTTCGTTTTTAATTTTTTTACCTATTGTGGTATACTAATTTTATTTTAGGTGCATCGTCCTCACATGTTATTATATAATTAATGTACCCATGCAAAATATTGTACGTAAAACATTTTAACGGTGGAGTTTCTTACCCATTCTTCTCCATACGAAAACTACCTTTTGGAATGGGCGACTAGAATCAATTCTATTTTAAGATAATTTTTGACGTTCAAAAGTGCCTTTTATGTGCCTATTTGAAATAAATGCTTTGACTTTGACATCACTCACTGACATATTGGGTATACATTAAAACCGAGTACATCCCGAGGACAGCCGAACACATTCGAAGCGGTGTCGGTTACGGTAACAGTGGCGCGGATTCAATGGTTGATGCAATGCAAAAAATGCACAACGCGCCTAAAGAAGTTTTCACTTCAATAAACCCCACTGCCTTATCTCTACATTGACGTCGTGGTGGGCTTTGCGCGCTCCTGGACTTTAAGTTTGTACCTGTAGAATTACTTTGCTAGAACAGATTTAGGATAAAAACTCAAACTCAAAGCATTTATTTCAATTAAATCAATTACAGGCACTTTTGAATTGTCAAGGGGTCGGTCAGTCAGGAAGATGAAGCTAGTTGCCCATTCCAAAGCGTAGGTACCTATGGAGAAGAACGGGCAAGAAACTCCATGGACACTCTTTTAAATCAAAATAATATGGTGACAAAGTCTTGGTTACATCATTCATGTTAAAAATTATACATGTGAGAACGATGCAGAACGTTAAAAGCGTCCATAGTGAAAAGATGAGAAAAAACAACAATTCAAATACTTATTAAAATAAAATAAGCCATGGCAGCAAAGAGATGACCAGTCCCTACTGACGCCAGACCAAGAGAGATACAGAAACCCGCAGAGCAGCATGTGGGGAGCAGTCGGGCAGTAGCGACCCCACGGACCCTAACTCCCAGGAGAAGTCTTGATCCTTACCTCTGGCTTGCCTTTATTGGCCGGCTGTAGTGAACAGACATGGAACAGAACTTCAGAAGAGGAACAGGTGCGCACAGCTACACATCAAGCTATACATAACCTGACTAGTGATAAGCTGACTTCTGATTGTACGAAAAATCTATACAACGCGAGGTCAGCACGCGAGTCATGCGGCGACACAAGTGGTTAGTGAATATATGTAATAATTACGCAAATGGGCAATTATACAGGAAGATTTTTTATCACCATCTAAATTTTTACAGGGTGTTGTACCCATAGGGAGTGGTGAATGCTTATGCGAATCACTCAACCCCGGCCACAGGTAGAGGTGGAACACCGCGGTGGTTTTAGCCGGTAAGAGTCCGGCATGCCCCTCTGTCACCCCCACGATAGAGGAAGTCCGTGAGCATTTCCACCGCAAAAAAAAGGGTGTTCTACCCATGAATATGAACAACTTTCACTATGGGACCAACTCTGAAATCACGTAAAAAAATCAGCTGTTTCATAAATTTTGGTCAAGTAGGTATTGAACTTATGTATTAATAATAATAAAATTGCCACATTTCATTAAAATTTCCTAAGGGGCCTCTGCGAGTTGGCTTCGGCCCCTCGTAAGCCTTCTAAAGGACCGGGACCCCATGGTCCCGAGATAGATTATGACAGGCCTGATGGTCTAGTGGTTAGTTACCCTTTATTTTTATTCCCACCCAGGAAAAATGTTTGAGTGATGAGCACGATCATTTGTTCTGTGTCTGGGTGTAATTTATCTATAATATGTATGTATTTAGAAATATATAAGTATGTTTATCAGTTATCTAGTACCCATAACACAAGCTCTGCTTAGCTTGGGACTAGATGGCGTTGTGTGATAGTTGTGGAATATTATATTATATGTAAAATTAAAAAATAATAATAATAAAAACATTTATTTCAGTCTTAGTCATATTAAGCAGCAGATTTATTTTTTCGTGATTTCAGAGTTGGTCCCATAGTGAAAGTTGTTCATATTCACGGATAGAACACCCTGTAAAAATGTGGATGGTGATAAAAAAATCTTCCTGTATATCTCCTAGCTATCACGTTCTATCTAGTTGACAGTATGGTTTATATTTGTGTAACCGTATCCTTAGATTCAATTGAAGGAGCTGTATACAATTGGTCTGTACGCAGTCTAGATACCTTGCAAATGGTTGTACTAGATAAATGTCACCAGTGAATATTCAATAACAATTCTAGGCGAGGTTCTAGAGTATTCGAAAGAACAGAAGCGTGTGAGCGTTTGAGTTTAAAGCTAGCGCAATTGATAGATCTGCATTCGATCTACTTAGTCCTCGCATTTTTATGATTCAAACAAATCTGGTTACTAATAACAATAACTATTAAGGCTACTTACCTTACTCATCATCTGCCTAGCCTTTTCCCAAATATGTTGGGGTCGGTTCCAGTCTAACCGAATGCAGCTGAGTACCAGTATTTTACATGGAGCGATTGCCTATCTGACCTCCATAACCCAGCTACTGAGTAAACCGAAACCCGGTAAGACTTTCGGTATTAAAGTTAGTACTATCAAACTAATATTATAAAGGCGAAAGTTTGTGAGTGTGTGTGTTTATATGTTTGTTACGCTCATATGGCTGGTCCAATTTTGATAAAATTTTGTATGGAGGTAGCTGACACGGCAGGCTACTTTATATCCCGACTAGCTGCCCCCCGCGGTTTCACCCGCATAAGTTTCAATCCCGTAAAAATATTGGGATAAAAAGTATCATATGTGTTAATCCTGGTTATAAACTATCTGTGTGCCAAATTTCATTCAAATCCGCTCTGTTGTTTTTGCGTGAAAGAGTAACAAACATCCATCCATCCATCCATCCTCACAAACTTTTATGTTTATAATATAAAATATAAAAATATATAATACATAATTATATTAGTATCCCGATATTCCCACGAGATCAAAACTTATTCGGGTGAAACTGCGGGACGCAGCTAATTACTTCCAATCCACACAAAAACTCACAAAGAATCAAAGGACCAAAAATAAGTTTGGTCCTTCTTTAACTACTTCCTGGTAAACTTATTTTTATGTGTTAAGCGAAAAGAAGCATTAATAATATAGGGTCATAAAAACTATAACTCTAAAATTAGTCTGTCAGTTTTGCATAAAATAAAGTCTAGTTCACCCTTCCTCACCCAGTGTATCATTAACTTTATCACTGTGTCTATTGTAACCTTTATAATGAGGTCTTATGTGTCTACTTGCAGATCTAATGACGGGGCAGAATACTTCCGAACTCATAACGGATAACACACATTTATGTTAACTACTATACTATTATTTATTTATAGTACCTACAGTGGTGCAGTTGTGTCGAAGATCCAACATTTCTTGACAACTAAATTATTTTCTTCAAGAAGTTTAATAGTTCCGGAGTTGGATTTTAAGTGATTTTCTTTTCGTGGGATATTGGGGCTGCTAATTTAATAGTAAGTACTTCGTCAAATTATTTATGATACAATTCCTATAATATTATGTTCCTTTGACATGCATGTAAAATTTAATTTAATTGACATTTCTTCATTTAATTGACATTTAACTTAACTTACTTTTTAATGACTGTTTAATCTCGAATCTTTTTATGACATAATACAAAAACAAAACCTTTTTGATGAATAGGAAACATGACTTTCAGCTTTTAATAAGTTTGCATGACAGTAAAAACAATATTTTTTATTGATAAGCCTACAGAGCGACAGTGATAAAATAATAAACAAATTAATTAAAATCAAAATGACTTTTAATTTTGTTTGTTTATTATTTTTGACCTTGATCACTGTAGGCTATAAAATAAAAATGATAAATAAATAAATAGTAAAACCTTACAGGATTGTTAACTTAGAAATTGACACTTATCCTGAATGTGAAAAAGATAAAAAGTGTACCTTAATGGTACTGATTGTAGGGAAAACCAAAAGGTTTATTTATTTTCTGTTTTTTTTTTGTTCGTAAGTAGTTTTATACAAACAATTTTACATGTCCAAAATATTTTAAAACTAGACGATGTCGGTGTTTCCTACTAAATTCCCAACTATGTTCGGATCGTCTTCCAGTATAACCGGATGCAACTGAATACCAGTATTTTATATGGAGCGACTGCCTATCCTGACCTCCACAACCCAGTTACTGGGTAATACGATACCCTTAGTAAGACTGGTTGTCAGATTTTCGGGCTACTGACAACCCGTAACGACTGTCATAGATCCACGAATGACAGCCGGGACCAACGGCTTAACGTGCTTTCCGAGGCACGGAGGGGTCTTGGTATGTGAAGATGGTCACCCATCCACAGACCAACCGCGACAAGCGTAGCTTAACCTGATTGATCGACCCGTGCGACTGTTATTACTTAGCCACAAGCCCCTCTCCTACTAAACAACTTTGAGAAGAAAATCAAAACAAACTCAGAGAACATTCTCTTTTGGCCAAAAGCCTGAATAGAGTTTAAAAAACCGGCCAAGTGCGAGTCGGACTCACATTGTACGGTGTTACGGAACCCTTCGTGTGCAAGTTAACACTACATACAAATAACGGCAAAAAATCACGTTTGTTGTATGGGAGCCCCCCTCAAATATTTATTTTATTCTGTTTTTAGTATTTTTTGAAATAGCGGCAATAGAAATACGTCATCTGTGAAAATTTCACCTCTCTAGCTATCACCGTTCATGAGATACAGCCTGGTGTCAGACAGAAAGACGGACAGTGGAGTCTTAGTAATAGAGTCCCGTTTTTATCCTTTGGGTATGGAACCCTAAAAAGTGTTGATCTAAGGGCCAAAGCACACACGCTACTTTTTGCATCGGCGATCGGCGTTTTTGCGCGGCTGTATCGATGCTGCATCGCGTTTTGGCGACTCTCTGCGTTCGGACGCTGTATCGCAATCGCGCGTTTTAGCGACTGCTCCGATGCTGCATCGCGTTTTGGCGACTCTCTGCGTTCGGACGTGGTATCGGAATCGCGCGTTTTAGCGACTGCTCCGATGCTGGCGCAAATGCCAAATCGCTGCGACCGGCATCCGAATGTGTGCGGAGTGTAGCGTTCAGCCGCTGTATCGAGCTTCCGAAAAGCGACTGAATCGCCGCGTTTGGCGTTTTTAAGTGTGCGGTGTGGAATGCTTGGTCGCTGCATTTAGCTTCTAAAAAGCAGCTGAATCGCCGATCGCCGATGCAAAAAGTTGCGTGTGTGCTTTGGCCCTAAGAAGAGATCCTTATACAGCTGGATCCAGAGGTTGATGCAAAAAGTGCACTTAGCAGGTTCGACATGCTCGGTCGTTGCTCTTTAGCCTCGATACTGGTTAATGAGACACAATTGATTTTCTATTGTTTCGTCGCCAGTAGGCGACGCGCGGTGCTTGACCGGTTAAATAGGGATAGGGATTTTAAATAAGAAAATGTTAGTGTGCTAATAGATAAATGATGTATACTGACAGAATACTTTCTTAGAAATGTAATTTTTTTCGGAAAATGTGACTCCAAATCTTTACCTCCTAGGTATAGTAAGATAACATGGTACCAAAGAGATTTAAGATAATTTAATGTCTTTGCAAGGTAGTATAGGGATCACACCTGGACATGAGTTACCTTGGGTAACCTGGAAGTCTTTAAACAGACTCCGGACCCAGGTTGGCCGAAGCAAGGAAAACCTGTTCAGGTGGAGATTTATAGACGACTCCGCCTTGGAGTGTAATTGTGTTGCTGTTCCACAAACGATGCGTGTCCTGTCAGCTGCACGTTACAGGAACTGATGGACGCTAGTGATGGTGCCAAACAAGTAGCCAAATTCTGGGCCGAGTACATTTAGATTGCTATCGACACGCTAAGAAGAAGAAGATAGGGATCTAGCTAAGACGGGAGCTTTTATTAAAAGAAACTCCTATAAGATTTCATCACATATTATTCGGAGTCTTTTCAATATCAACTTAAAAACTGGCACTCTCTATCCGACAAGCTAAAAAAAAATCAGAATATTATTTTGACACACGCTTGAACGTTCGAATGGAACATGCCCTCAATTATGACCAGCCTGTCCCAAAAAGAGGTGAGGCTTCATAGATAGCCTCTACAGTACCTACTAAGGAGGTTCTAGTTTAAAAAAAAGTCCAGTAAATGACTTATTGCCATAATTATTCGACCCCCGCCTTATGTCTATTTATATTAACTTATGGTACCGATATTTGTCCCATGAAAATTTGAAACGTCATACCTTATCTTAGATACCTGCCAGGAAGTCAGAATTATCTAGCCTAATTACTTTGTTTTGTTTAGCCTATTATACTGTTCCACTGCTGGGCAAAAGCCTACCCCAAGTCCTTCCAAGAACTCCTTTCCCGCGCCACCTCGAACCAGCGACCTCGCGGACGTCCATTTCATCTCGCCACCGCTTTCTGCGCCGACCTCTGCAGCGCCGTCTATCTTCAGGCACCCATTGTGTGGAAACTTTTGTAAATACAATCATTGGTAATGTTCTTATAACTGTGCATATTCACAACTCACGACCCTGGACTAAAAATAATTGCTTTAATGATGTTTTTGTCAACATTTTTAATTCAGATCCGTAAAAAGGTTTGTGTCTTCCTAAATATCTGTAAAATTATAGCTTAAATTACGTATAATTATATTTTCATTTGTCTATCATGTTTATTCTCGCTTCGGCCAAAGTCCTTACTGCAGGTGCAAAATTGGTTCACTGCTAATATTTAGTATTAAGGGGCCGGCGTAGCATGCGTAGTTCATACAAACGTAATACCAAAATAATTTGTAAATGAAACATATTCTTAAGGTAGTCTGTATATTTATTCCGATTGGATTACAGAATATCTAGGCTTAAAATTTATATTTTGGAAGAACTCTGATATAAAGACGAGATAATGAGGAATTTCAAATTTCTATAGAAAACTTAATTTTCTCATAACTCGTCTTTAAATCAGTGTCCATTCAAAATATATATTTGGAAACCTAGATATTCTGTAATCCAATCGGAATAAATACACACTACATTAAGAATATTATCTAATTATTTTGGTATTACGTTTGTATGAACTACGCATGCTCTGCCGGCCCCTTAAATGGAAAAAAACTAAATGCATAAGATTTGCTTTACCGAATGTTAAAAAGTAGTGATTGTAACATAGTATTGAATAAAGAGAAACTAGAATTCGTCGATAAAACGGTTTTCCTGGGGATCACGCTCGACTCAAGGCTGCAATGGGGTCCTCATTTAACATCCCAAGTAGCAAACAAATGTCTTAAAAAGGTAATTGTAGATATCTTGAAGACAAGTAGACGAATTCCAGCTGTTGTATTGGCTAAAACTATTATGTCCCTCAAGATATCTTCTAGAGTCAAGAGTCAGTTAAGTAAAAGTGGGCACAGCATTTAAGAACTTGTTAAGAAAGAGTTAATACTACTGTTTAGATAAACTGTAACCCTACTTAAGAATATGGTTTTGCAGAATTCTTAATCACTGTCTTCAAGATATCTTGTAGGTTGACTTAAGATAAAGAAATGGACTTAAAGATATCTACAATACCTAATTAAAACTATCAATTTTGAATTGCAGATATTCGATCTTGTCTTAGTGAAGTATAAATAAAAACTTATTTTGCTTTAAAGTGCTTTAAGTAATATTATTTTAGAAAATATGGTGAACTTTTAAAGTATTTTAAGACTTATGAAAATGGCGATTAAACAACATTTTTTATGTCTAGAAAAGGCTTTCTTATGTCGTTGAATGCATTGGAAATTTAAAACGCATGATCATTTCTCGTGTAAAATCTATAGATAGTGCTATAAAACAGACGGGCTTTTAAAATACTAGAAAACAAACAAAAAAAATTGGTATAATATTGCAAATTAAAAAATTTGTGGCATTTAGTGCAGAGTACTACATTTTTTATAAATGTGTAAGTTTTATCAATGTAGTTAGAATAACTATGACAAAAATGTAAGTTCAACCTACTCTGGTTTTTGATGAAGTATTGTCGGAAAATGTTTTATATTTTTTTCACTTAGTGCAAAATGGCGTTAAATCTTATTTTCCTTAACGAAGTATGATTTTAGACAATACTGATTTTGTAAGGCTAGTTCAGACAAAGTTAAGACAAGTTACACTTGAAGTGGTGCTAGTTAAGAGATATTATACTTAACCTATACTAAAATAAGTATTGGTGAAGTACTATTTAATATGTTTGGTAATAAGTGATTCTATAGTTTGACTTACTTAAAACCACATTACGTCTTAATGTTTTCTTAACTTGTCATTTATTGTTCTTGTGTGGTTCTTGTTTATTTTGTGGTGGAAACAGGTTTATGTAAGATAGTCGAAAGAATACGACTAAATTATTTTAGGTAGGTACCTCCTAATGTTTAAATCGACGAAGCATAACAGAACACAAGGATTCAAATTCAGCGCTAAGTAGCTTACTAATTGATATGTCGCAGGGAAATGAGGATATCAGGGTTTTCACGAAGTCCCTAGGGATATCACGAAATCCCGGTAGATGTCGAATATTCTTGTTTATTACGTCTTTTTACTTCTACCGGGATTTCGTGAAATCCCTGATATCCTCATTTCCCTGCGACAGATATATTGCTTAAATAACTTAAACTATCCAATCCCCATTTCTTTAGAGGCCACCCAAGCTCAGGAAAAATAATTAATTAATAACTTCTGTTCTGCTTATTTGACAATCTCGACTCGGCACATTGGTTAAGTTTAATTTTTTATTATTAATAACACGCTGACGAAAGCTAACAAATCTTTCTAATTTTTCCACTTTATCCATATTTATACTTGGTTCTATTTCAAGAGAACGTCCCGTTAAATGTATTTTTACTCTAAACTTACTAATTTTAGTCGAAAAGGAATAAAAATATACTCAGGAAAATCAGTTTCTAGAAATTGGCACTAAAATTATCTTAATTTTATCTACAAAATCAATTTCTTCTTTGTTTGTCTAAAAAGGTACTTCAATTATTCAATTGCGTTTTAAGTGAGCTTTCAAATATTCTGAGTATGGTAAAAAAAATATTTTTAGTTTTAACTGTAGGCATACTTAATACAAACTAGTTTTGAAAATACTTAACTTGGTTTTTGGTATTCCTAGTTTATTTAAGTAGCGGTTGTTTAAAACGATTTAGTATTAAAGAAAGAAAAGACTTAACGAAATCCTTTTTGATTTAGCTAAATCCAACTTTAGATAAAGTATAGATATGTAAGATTTAATCACTATTCTTGTTTGCTACTTGCATCTCTTGCAGGAGGGCTTAGTTTAGCAGCATAGTAAAAAAATCCGTCAATTTATGTATCCTTCTTATTCTGTTTATGAAATATCTTTTAAATTGGTCCAATATTGGAGGAGAAAATAGGCGAGAGCCGAACCTCGAATTATGACGTTTTACTTAGGCTTTTTCAAAAAGTCTCTCCGACCGCACGATTCAAAGTACATGGATTCCGGGCATTGTCCTACAAAACAATTAAATATATATTTTTTTGCAATACAATTATCAATGTAGATACACTTATTACTTAATTGAATCAACTGTCGCATAAATTGTATTTATTACATTTTATTGATATTAAGTAGTAATTTATGTAGAAAAACTCGTGATTGAAAACGTAATATTGACTTTTTAATTACATGTACTTTCTAATGATTTTTTAAATAAAATGAAATGAAATTGTTGATTCTGTAAATAGTATATCGGAATCACTATTACGCGTCATATTACAAAAAAGTAAAAAATAAAGCTAGATGAGGTCGGCGTTTCCTATCTGACTACTCTGAGAAGAAAGGCCGAAACAAACTCAGAGGTCACAGTCTCTTTTAAAGCCCAGATATAATCTTGGTCAGATCATATGAAGACCATGTAGATTGATGTCTGAAATGGTCTTTTGAGGAAAGACCATTTCAGATTTGAGTGCACCAGTCCAGTTAGAGTAAACATTTGTCAGTAACCGTGTAGCTCAACCCAGAACTTGAGGAGCTCAACGACTCAACGAACAATCCATACTTCATGATAGTACTTCCATACTAATATTATAAACCAGCAGCGCCCTGAGGTTTCACCCGCATAAGTTTCGATCCCGTGGACATATCGGTATATAAACTATCCTATGTCCTTTCCCGGGACTCAAACTATCTCTATACCAAATTTCATCTAAAACGGTTTAGCGCTTTAAGCGTGAAGAGGTAACAGACAGACAGACAGAGAGACACACTTTCGCATTTATAATTTTACTAGCTGCGCCCCGCGGTTTTACCCGCATAAGTCTCGATCCCGTGGGAATATCGGGATAAAAAGTACCCTATGTCCTTTTCCGGGACTCAAGCGATCTCTATACCAAATTTCATCAAAATTGGTCCAGCCGTTTGAGCGTGAAGAAGTAACAAACATATAAACACACACACACACTCACAAACTTTCGCCTTTATAATATTAGTGTGATAAGTGTGAGACTAGCTGCGCCCCGCGGTTTCACCCGCATACGTTTCGATCCCGTCGGCATATCTGTATATAAACTATCCTATGTCCTTTCCCGGGACTCAAACTATCTCTATACCAAATTTCATCTAAATCGGTTCAGCGGTTTAAGCGTGAAGAGGTAACAGACAGACAGAGAGACACTTTTGCATTTATAATATTAAGTATGAATTTAAATTCCATGTCAAACCGAGTCTTCAAGTCAAGTGAAGATGTAAACAACGTCACCCTCTTTAGAAGTTTGACTGACTCAACAGACAACAGTCAATCAATCCGACTTCCCCTTGTCACTTCTATAAGGTGCAGGACCTAGAAACATGAGCCATAGTATTTAATTAAGCATACATAGAAGGTACCTACTGATATGAAGATAACTACTGATATAGAACTTTATTATAAGAGCCATTAGATTCAAAATGTAAAGGCGTGTAGTAATTTGACGTCACAGCAAAGTTTTGTAGTAAATAATATTGACAGTATCATAGTCAATAATATTGATGGTATTAATACTTACATAATTATGTGCATTGTTTATGAACTTCACACTTCCTTTGATACTGATAACTTGGATCGTAAACGCATCATTGTTATTTATTAATGAACTACTGATTAAATGTCTCTGACTCGAGTAATTGATAAAGATTCTATAAATAGAAATTCATGCTTAAGGGGCCACCTTCACGAGCGAGAGAATCGTGGCGATAGTCTAGCCGATCGCAGCAACACTCTCTTAGAACGTGTCTCCACACGGCATACCGTGTGGAGACACGTTCTAAGAGAGTGTATGTGTATAATACGTGCCACGACGATAATATCGCCGCGATTCTCTCGTTCGTGGAGACGGCCTCTTAGAGTCTGCTTTCGTGTGTGGGCTCATGACGAAGAAATAACAGCCGCACGGGTCGATCGATCAGGTTAAGCTACGCTTGCCGCGGTTGATCCGTAGATGGGTGACCTTCTTTACATACCGAGACTCCTCCGTCCCTCTAAAAGCACGTTTAGCCGTTGATCCCGGCTGTCATTCTTGGATCTTTGACAGTCGTTACGGGTAGTCAGAAGCCCGAAAGTCCGACAACCAGTCTTACCAAGGTGTATTCTGATATCCAGTAACTGAGTTGTGGAGGTCCGAAAGAAGGCAGTCGCTCCATGTAAAATACTGGTATTCAGCTGCATCCGGTTAGACTGGAAGCCGACCCCAACATAGTTGGGAAAAGGATAGCACAGATTTATTTTGTTTTATAGTCTGTTTTTCAAATCCCTAGTACCTTCTTGGTATCATTAAGTAGCAACGTTAATCGCGGAAACAAATTGTGTAGTTGACATTAACATTACTTGTACTTAGTTATGATAACTGCCTTTGGCCTCATGGTCACAAGCGCTATAGGTACTACCTGGGTTCGATTCCCATGTCGGGAAAGGTGTTATTGGATTTTTTCATTAGGAATTACTTACTAACAGCCCGGAGTTTGGATGTTGGCGGTGTGATACCCCCATGCCACGAAAAGCTCGTTAACTCGTTAGTCCTGCGCCTGATCTCTCTCCGGTCGTGTCGGATTGCCGTCCCATCGGACTATGAGAGTGAGGGAAGAATGAGAGCGCTTGTGACTGCGCACACACTAATTGTGCACTATAATATCTCCCGCGCCAAAGGCTCTCCGCTGAGATTGATCGCCTTGTCCGAAATTCGGTCTGGAGGACTTTTTTATATTATGTACTTAGTTATGATAATATGAAGCTCAACTGCCTCATCTTTCAACACTTAATTTTTGGTTCTGGCTTCAGGCAGAACAAACCCTTTAGGACCAAACACCGAACACAAAGGACCAAACATGACGCTACGTAGGATGGTCAATGACTCTGTCCACTGGTTCATGGGGGAATTGACTTCTCGAATAGTGGCCGAGTCAGGGATCCCTTCAGACCGATATCATCTTGGCAAGATTCTTCTACAAAGCTTAAAGGATGCCCCAGATTTTGTGTTGCAGGTAAGTTTCAAGGCAATTTATCAGATCTTATTAATAGAATCGAAAGATAAACCCCCTTATTTATAAACGCTGCTTAAGTTTATTATTATTATTAGCCTGTGATGTCCCACTGCAGGGTAAAGGCCTCCCTACTCTCTTTCCACTTCTCTCTGTTCAAAGCTGCTAAGGACCAGTTCTTGTTGAAGGAGTCCAGCTCATCCCGCCATCTCCGTCTGGGCCTGCCACGATGTCGTTTGCCATTAAGAGGGACCCATTGGGTCGCATGTTTGGCCCATTGTTCGTCTGACATGTGGCA
This sequence comes from Amphipoea lucens, assembly GCA_947508005.1. Classification (NCBI taxonomy): domain Eukaryota; kingdom Metazoa; phylum Arthropoda; class Insecta; order Lepidoptera; family Noctuidae; genus Amphipoea; species Amphipoea lucens. The sequence goes on along the minus strand of OX382376.1, from coordinate 4,478,639 downwards.
GATGTGTCCAGCCCAGTTCCATTTTAGCGTGGCAGCTTTCCAAGTGACATCAGTTATCTTTGTGATGGAACGGATGGTCGTATATATGCTTAAAGTTTAATCTTCAAAAATGTATGGTTAAATGGTTTTATAAATAAGGGGGGAAATGTGGAAGATGATTATTATGGCTAGAAAGAGGAAGACTATTGAGATGACGGTCAATAGTCTGGAAGAGAAATGCATGTACAGACGCCAGCACATCAAGCTACCCGAAATTGTCTAATTTTCCCAATCAACTTTGAACCTTATATTTCAGCGATAAAGTTGACAATCTATTAAAGAAATTTGACAGATTGTAGTAGCTTGATGTGCTGGCGTCTGTACCATCGACATCAAATACATTGGAATAAGGGCAAAAGGATGATACTGATCAGATCTTGCAAATGTTAAAAGCCATATTATTCCAAAATAGGCCTTCGTGACTAAAAAAATATAGACCAAGACAGTTTTATTTATAAGAGTTATCAGCTTTCTCATTTTGCAAACTACAAAATATCCGCGAGATGATTGATTCTAGTCGCCCCTTCCAAAAGGTAGTTTTCGTATGGAGAAGAATGGATAAGAAACTCCACCGTAACTCTTTTAAAATGTTTTACAATATTTGGCATAGGTACCTACATTCATTATATAATAATATGTGAGGACGATGCACCTAAAATAAAATTACTGTACCACAATAGGTAAAAGAATTAAAAACGAAACCATGACATATAAATTAATTATCTGATAGATACATGGTGCTCACATATTTATAAACATGGTAAAACTAAACGATATTAAATTAAAAAAAAAAATTAACATGTAATAAGTCAGGGTGTGAGTAGATAATGAATGTAAAAAAAGAATAAAATTTTACAACAAAATTTTATTAGCAACCAGTTTGATTTTGTCTAGCAAGATTTTGTCTTGAAGCAATGGATTAGCAATATCTTTCAAAATGATTCAGATTGTGATTGTGTATTACGCAATTCTGGTGCTGATTAGTAAAGGACGTATATTTATAGATAAATTCAAGGAATATAGGTTTCTTTATAGTAAACTAGCTGTGCCCCGCGGTTTCACCCGCATAAGTTTCGATCCCGTGGGAATATTGGGATAAAAACTATCCTATGTCCTTTCCTGGGACTCAAACTATCTCTATACCAAATTTCACACAAATCGGTTCAGCAGTTTAGGCGTGAAGAAAAGACAGACAGACAGACAGATGAGTTACTTTCGCATTTATAATATTAGTTTGGATCACTTCCACAGATTGATGGAGCTACAGGCGAATCAGAAACATACGCTTCCGTCCTAGAGAGGACAGTGAGATGTGCCAACTGCCTGAGTAACCTCGGCCTAAAACAAGGGGATGTGCTGATTCTGATGGCTCCCAACCATTTGGACGTGGCCATACCTTTTTATGCTGCTCTTTACCTTGGAATTATCATTGGCGCTATTGACAGGACTTTGACTACAAGTAAGTATGTTTTTGAAGTAAAACTTCTTTACGCACGCTTGACTTGGGGAGTAAGCTGGCGAACGCGTGGCGTAAGCGTCACGAAAAGTGTGATCGGGCGAGGCGAACGGGAGTTGAGTGGGGGATATAAGCAAGAGAAAGCAGTGCGCGCGCACATTGTCTTTCTCTCTTCCTCTCATAGCCAAATACGTTTGAAGTTTCACTTTAGTCGTGTGGTCATAAGCACACTCGTTTTTTTTTGTTTTGTTTGAAAAAGAGCGAATTTTGGCCTTCTTACTCTCTTTTTTGAAGGCGTGTACGGTTTCCAAGGGTCTAGGTTTGTATAAATCGATGACCTGGAAGTTTGCAGGAATCTGCTGTATGCGACAAACAGCATCGGTCGATGTGGTGACGCTTGCGGGTGGCCAATCTCTTGCAGTGTAAAATCTTATTTATAAATGTTTCTTAGTTACATAATGTTTTCTGTATGCATTGATGTCAGCTGTAGATTTATATAGGTCTCAAGTGCGGCAGCCATTTTGAAAAAAATAATAAAATGGCGGACGGAGAATATGCCAGATAAAACTTCAATCCTCATTGTTCAAGGATAACAACGTGCTTATAGCAATCATCGAACCGATCACCAGTTTTTTTGCTCAATGTCGTAAATAATGACTGTCAACAGTAATGATTAAAGAGTCATCCTACTGTATGTAGATGCTTTTGTAACATAATATTCATAAAATAAATAATACACAGAGTTTAACGTCATTAACGCAGTAATGTCTTGCAATAATATACTTTATATAATGAACAAGGAATTTTCCGAACGATTGTATATCTTTTGAACTTTGCGCAGCCAATTTATGTATGTACAGTCGCCAGCAAAATTGCATGGGTACCTTAGTGTCTATTTTCCCGTGAACGTTTGAATTCAAGTTTTCGAAAATAAACTAGATGGCGTTGGTTTCTTCACAACTATGACTAATTTACGAAACGTAAGTAAGGAGTTAGGAAGAAACGTATTAAATAGGATTGAGCAAAGAGTTACAAGGCTAATACATTTATCTAATTATTACATTACGTTTACCAGCATACGTAGCTTAAATGATAAAAATAATAAAAGAAACCGATAGGAATATATTTATTAAGCTAACGAGTGGGTATTTTAATAATTAATTTAATATTCGAATTAGTAGTTACTTAGCACCTACTTATAAATTGATATTCATTTTTCACATAGTAGCTTAATAATTAGGAACAATTTTCTTTAAAAGAAACTATTAATTATAAATTGTTTGAATGTTTGAAGAGACAAAAAGAAACTACAAAAATATTTTATCATATAAAGCAAAGCAACGCCATCTAATAACAGCATAATTAAATTTTGTTAGTCGTTAACTGGTTTTACGCTAGATGGCGTCATTTCTCGCTTCATACGATTTTGTTTCTGTACTACCCATGCACTTTTGCAGCCTATCGTACAGTCAACAAAAGAGATAAGTATGCAGGATCGTCGGATAGCTCACCACTGCTTAATAAAACGGTGAGTGAAAACCTCGTGAGGAAGCCGACATGTCCTAGAACCAAAAAATCGAAGACATGTGACATCTATCAACCCGCACTGGGCCCGCGTGGTGGAGGATTACGCCCTCTGACAGAGAGGAGGCCTGTGTTCCAGCAATGGGAACGTTATGGGCTGATTATGCAAAACTGTAGTCTCTGCCTATCTTTTCAAGGAATAGTCTTGATGTTGTCTTATTTGTCCTAGATGAACTACAACAAACCTTCGCTTTCTCAAAGCCAAAGATAATATTCTGCCAAAGCGACAGAGCGTCAGACGTGCAGCTGACCCTGAACAACTTGAACTTGGATGCTCAAATCGTCAGCTTCGATAAGGGAGATTACCTTTGCAGCTTCAAGGATTTTATAGAACAGTATGGAGATGACTCGCCAGTGGAAAAGTTCAGGTAAGGAAAGTTTTTGAACACTACAAACGTCCCGTCACCACTTTGGTCCTTTCGATCTTTGCCTACAATTTTTAAACTGAAGTTACAATTAAACGAAAATGATATATTGAAAATAAACATCTAACACATAACCTATTTTACAATTTAACACAAAAATATATATAGATATTATATACAAATGTGTGGGTAGAATAAAAATAAAGGAAAGAAAAAGACAGTAGCTCATTGGGCGTCAAAAAATTCGTCCGCATCGCTGTCAATGGGATCAGTGCCCAAAAGGCTGGCAGCATCACCAGGTTGGATGGCAATGCTTATTCTTTGGGCTAAAAATAGGCTAGCCCTCTGGGCATGCGTACACTAAACCAACCGCTTGGCGATGTCTCGAAATATTCGATGAGCACTCGGACCCCAAGGCCCTAGAGTTTCAACCCTAAACGGCTGAAACATATAGCTCCCAATAAGGTTGTTATATTTGCGCCGTTTGAGGTTTTCTGCTCCTGCAGCAGCCGCCCTAGCACAGCCCGCCGTGCTAGGAAGATGGGATGGCGCGAGGGTGTCGATTTAGTAAATTACTAGCTTCGAAAAACACCATAATATGCTGAAGTGCAGCCACAATTCTTGCATGCGCCATACCTTCGTTTTTGCTTCGCGTTTTTCCTGGCTTTTAATCTTTTTACGCGGCTCCTAAGGGTCGTAGGTAGCGCGATGTTATATATACTTAGCATATAATTGTATTTTATGTATCATCAATAGTTTTTGCAGCGCACGCCAAATAATGCCATTTTTTGAGTTTATCCATTACAAAGACCAATCTTTTCTCTTTATAATATTAGTTTAGATAAGTACCTACTCTTTAATCTGTTTTTATTGTTATACAAATGCGTATTCTTCTCGCTCCATTGACCCCAACAATCTTTCCAAGATCAGATCTTGGGAAGATTGCTGGGGTCAATGGAACGAGAACAAACTGATAATAATGTTATTCCAAAAATAATTTTAATGTCTTTATGTTACAAAGGTCAGTTTGCCACAAATAATAACATTATCATCAGAACTGGTATGAAGTATCGGAGATCGGTATCGGGTAATCGGTCATATCGTTAAAAGAGGCTCAGACCGTCAGCTTTTGAATGAAGAATTTGCGTAGGTATGTTCCATCGCCGTCACTGGCGGTGGACCACTTTTCAATATTATATACCAAGGGCATAAGGGAGAAAAGTGGGCGACCACTATTGTCCGAGGCTGTACCTATGTATGAAAAACGATCAATTTTTGCTTGTGGTGACTACAACTTTCTAGTTGATTTCCAGGTGTGCAGACTTCGACCCTGAAGACTCCCCTGCGTTCCTTATAGCTACGAGTGGTACTACTGGCCTGCCTAAGGCTGCTGCTGTTACCCACAAGAATTTCGCTATCATTACACCGTATGTGTGGTGAGTGTTGCTGATACCCGATTTTATTGGATTATTCCACTTTGCCCCATCAGCCGCCCCACTGATTGCTACTATTGGTCGACCAAAAAATTCCTGGATGTGTGGCGTTAACACAGATGTCTAAACAGGGATATTTTTTTTATCACCATCCAAATTTTTACAGTGTGTTCTACCCATGAATATGAAGAACTTTCACTATGGGACCAACTCTGAAATCACGAAAAAAAATCAGCTGTTTCATACATTTTGGTCAAGTAGGTATTGAACTTTTATATGAAACAGCAGATTTTTTTTCGTGATTTCAGAGTTGGTCCCATAGTGAAAGTTGTTCATATTCATGGGTAGAACATCCTGTAAAAATTAGGATGGTGATAAAAAAAATATCCCTGTATGTATAAATTCGATTAATTTTATTCCTCTTTTAGGTTTCAGAAACTATTGTGAAATAGAGGTGTAAGCGCAAATACATAAGGGGTCAAATTAAATTAGCTAGCGAAACTCATATAAAAAAATCGATTTCTAAGCACGATAAAATAAAAACTTTTAATGTTTTTTTTTTGGGTCAACAAAAGTTGAGAAAACATGTTTTATTTTGTTTCATCGTGTTTAGATGTCAATAACCATCGCGTCTGTCAAGATTAAGTATTTAAATAACAAAATGAAACTATTGTTTTTAAATTGATATTTCAAAAAGCTACACTAAGTATGCGAATTGGACATTGAACATTATTTTTGAACATTGGACCAATCGCGCCTAAAGGTAACTGCGACATCGACCAGAGTTAGTGTAGCCACACATGGTTCGGGTCTCGGGAAGTCCCCGACTTCCCGAGACCCGAACCATGTAAGCTACAATTTTCATGAATCATTTTTAGATTTTAGACCTCTGTTTAATTATCTATTAACAAGCAACGTTATAAAAAAAATGGGATATATTTTAAAAATACATCGTCATACACTAAATATCAATCAGAATCTGAATAATTTTTAAGGATATTCTTAATAAATTAGAAAAATGTGTCTGCTCAACAACGTAAATAACGCAATGAATGTTTTTGAACTGTCAAAATGAAAGCCATTGCTACTGGTAGTGTGTTACGCAATTACCGCGCAGCGGGGCAATTGCGTAACACATTATCAATCGGAATCGGTTAGGTACATTTTGACAGTTGAACAACGTTCATTGCGTTATTTACGTGTAGAGCACACAAATTTTTCGAATTTATGAAGCAATGGATTAGCAATTTGCTTCAAAATTATTCAGATTCCGATTGATAGTGTGTTACGCAATTAGGGTGCTGGTATACTTTTTATGTCAATAGGCTAGTTTCCTAAAAAAATCTAATTAGTCCGTCAGTTAGATTATCAAAAAATATTGGACCCTTATTTTTTCTTTTGTCAATTACTTATATAAAAAATGATGAAGATATCGCCCGTTAAGATTCCGCGTGACGTCACGCCGTGCGACACTTTTTAGCACGGCGTGACGTCACGACCCCCCACTCCCAAATTTTGACGCGCTTTATCTTTGTCATTTTTTGTTTGATTGACAAAAGAAAAAATAAGGGTCCATTATTTTTCGATAATCTAACTGACGGACTAATTAGAATTATTATTTTTTTACCCAGGAAACTACCCTATTCCTAGTTAGCTAAAATGTATATTTCTTCTTAAAAGGTCTAGATTCACAAAATTCCCAACACCGACCCGTCTCGCCCTGATCGGTTCACCGCTGCAATGGCTGACCGCCATCTTGAACTTCGCCATATCCCCAATATTGAGATTCTCCAGACTACAAACCTCACAGACAATGACGCAGGAGCATGCTTATGATCTGATTAACACGTATAAGGTAAGAGAAAGAATTTAAATGACAAAAGAACCTTAAAATAAATGGCCGCGATGACGCATGCGCAATGCGAATGCGATACTATCTATGTCGCAGCCAACTGGTTAAATTCGCCGTTCAGTTAAATGCCTTTTAACTAAACGGCGCCGTTCAACTAGCTGCCCGAATGATATTCCGCCAATCCGTCTAACACAACATTTAATGAATTGGCTAGCTGATGCTTGGGCCGTTATACAAAATTGTTTCTAACCTCAAATCAGATAAAAAGGGAAAACGAAACGTTAATATGGGCGATTGACAACCAAATTTGTACCAGTATGTCCAGTATATTGTCTGTGGTGTAAAATGTCGTGCAAAATCGATGAAACGGAACGTTAAAAAAAACCATTTAAGCCATTTGCCAGTCTTTGAAGGTTTCTGTTTTTGTACTGCTTTCATTAAGATATTTTCTTGCAGCCCACCTACTCCATCTTCAGCCCCACAATGATGACGACGCTCTTGAACCCGGATGAACGGAATCGGTGCGACTTCACAAGCTTGGAACTGCTCATGTTGGGTGGAAGCGCTGTGCCTCAGAATCTGATTGATGAATTAAAGGTTTACAAATTGAATTTTCACTTCTCATGCTCTAAAAGTCCGTCTTTATGTTGTGTTTAGGCGACATAAAATCGCTTTTTATGTTCTAGTGCATAAAGTAAAATATTTTTCTAAGACTAAAGTAATCAGGCCCAACAGCCACACGCACAATAAAACTTTGCAGATTAAAGTCGTGATTTATTTCATTTTCTTTCATTATACCACTTCCGTGTTTTCTATCGTTAATTTAATAAAATCAGGTAAAATAGTTGTCATTTATTATTTAAAAAGGCAAAGAAACGTTTTCATTTTTTGGCAGTATGAAGTACCCAAGTCGAATGACAAATGTTGAAAATTAAAAAAAAAAAACTTTTAAAAAGTTTCGTGGCGGTATTATCTGTGGTGGCGGGAATTAGCTATGGACACAAAATACTTAAAGTACTGCTATGGATGCAACATTTTTGATTAATTATGTAATGTATACTTTATGCCTGTTTCATTTTCTCGCAATCTAAGTGAAAAGCAGAGTGTATAACTCAGGCATAATCGAGCCATTTTACCCCTCGACTTAACTATCCACCCTCGCCTGCGGCTCGGGTGGATATAAACGTCTCGGGGTAAAATAGCTTCTTTTATGCCTTAGTTGTACAATCTACTATTACTGATTTAGGCATGTTGTATTTTCGACCACAATACATCATCGCTCATCATCCAGGTAAGATGATGGCCAAATAAGTTTAATCTGCGTTCCCGATTTATTGGCCAAAAAACTTTTTTACAAAAAAAAACAACCGACTTAAAAAAAAAACACTACAAAGTGATAAATAACTTTAATTTCGGAAGTCGGTGTCGTTGATTCCACATTTTCGTTTTTTGACACCGACTTCCGAAATTAAAGTTATTTATCACTTTGTAGTGTTTTTTTTTTAAGTCGGTTGTTTTTTTTTGTAAAAAAGTTTTTATTTTTCACTTTTTAGTTGTACCTACCCCACAAAAAAGTAAACAAAAAGATCGTTAATGTAGACAATGTAGATAAATTTTTAGATTTTTGTTGATTTTTCAAAAACCGCTCATCCGATTTCGATAAAATTTTCATGGGACCATTTGGGAAGTATACCCTTTCTAACAAAAAAATAATTTTTCAAATCGGTTGGCAAACGACGGAGTTATGCGCGAACAAACACAAAAAAAAAAAAAAAAAAAAAACTTACAAACATTCGAATTGAGAACCTCCTCCTTTTTTTGAAGTCGGTTAAAAATGTAAGCAAATATGAAAAACACAAAAAAAAAATTAAAAAAAGTAACCAAATATGAATTAATGGAAAAATAACTTTAATTCCTACACAATAAAGTTCAGTTTACGCTACAACTTCAAACATTTTTATAACTTTTTCAATATTGCTAGTCACTGTGAAATTAACTTAATTTGTCATTGGAATAAAGTTGATATTTGTTTAACTTGAAATAGGGTGGGGGTCTTTCTTTCATAATATCTATGGGTGTTAGTGTATGTAAAGGCGGCAAAAATTATCTTTGCCCGGAGCGGCTACATTTTATAGCTAGATCGGGCCCATTGTAATGACATGACGAAAAAAGAATCCAGACTCCTTGATTCGTTTTACTTAATCGGTAGGTAATACTCGTTATGAACCAGGAAGGTTGAATTATTGATTTTTTTTTAACGTGTCATACATTTTTGGTTGGTTATGAGGTTGATAAAAAGTGATAGCCAGTTGTTCTTGCTTGGCTCTTTTTACTGGCTTTTGATATATTGACTATTGATATTTAGCATCATACAATGAAAACATCAAAATGATTGATTAATTATATACCACCTTGTTTGGGTTCAACCACAGATATAGATAGACCTAGATAACGCAAGTATCACGAACTGTATGAAAACTAAGCGTGCCACTTTTTGACTACCTACTATGACGTCACAAGCTCGCTCTCTCGCTCACGCTCACCCAGCCAGCAGTATGCAGGACTGAGCGCGAAAGTGGCGGCTTACGATTTTCGAACGTAAGCTGGTGCGATTTTTGGCACGCAAAGTAGTTGCTCTTGTGTTATTTAGGTGTATCTATATCTGTGGGTTCAACCCTATGACCTACAACGCGTAAGTAGCGGTTGTTACCCCTAGTCTTAAGTTTAGCTTTTTTTATTTGTTCTAGATCATATCGCCAGACACAGAGGCCCTGAATGTTTTCGGCATGAGTGAGCTAGGAGGTGTTGCATTCCACGGTGATAATTCTGCACCAGGGTCCTGTGGCAAGCCAATGGGATGCTTTCAATATCGGGTAAGGAAACTGTACATTATTTTTTCTTGATCGCGTCCATGGCACAAAGTGGTTCTATGGTAAAGAAGACGGGAATGGTAACTCAAATTGAAAACACAGAATATAATAATATCGCAAATCGCTTTCCGCGCCATTTATTATTACTAGTGAAAGTATTATGTACCTACTTTTGAATTGTCAGAAAGTCAGGTCAGTTACAAAGATGAAGCTAGTTGCTCGTTTAAAAGCGTAGAAGGTTCCTATGGAGAAGAAGAAGAACAGATATGAATGTTATGGGAAAATAATTCATCAAAGAAAAAGACGTGAAGCAATTCTTGTTTAACCGTGTTGTAACAGCATGGAATAGACTCCCGGAAAATGTTGTGACGGGCGCCCACACTGAACTGCTTCAAGAATCGACTGGACAGATTTTTTTTTTTCCTATATGGCATCTCGTAGTTGACCTTGAGAGGTCGTGACTACTTAACCGGACTATCCTGTGGTTGCCTTAAGTAAACTCAAAGCCTCCAGCCAGGGGCGTACATCTAGTATGCTAAGCAACTACATGCTAAGGGAACCGAGGTTCGTACCCCCTTTGGGGTACGAACCTCGGCTTAGGGCGTCGCTGGGGGAGGGCTAGGAGGTCGGCGTTTCCTATCTGACTACTCTGAGAAGAAACGCCGAAACAAACTCAGAGGTCACGGTCGGGAATTTAAGTCTACAGGCTCAGCTGCGGCGCGGGCTGGCACTTCTTCGAGCAAGGGTCGGGGGCTAGACAGATTAAATATTTCCAAGCTATTTATACACACGCATTAGCTAATTAGCTGCTAGTGTGTCGAACCTATTAAAAATAATAAAGAAACTACATGGTCACACTTTTAAATCAAAAGAGACCATTTTACTAAAAATGTCTTAGCAATTATTAACTTACAGACTTATTATTGCTATGGTTGATTATTTGGTTTTAGATTATTGACGTAGAGACACAGGAAGATATTTACGAGGCCAACGTGCCGGGCGAGTTGTGGATCAAAGGACCAAGTGTTTTCAAGGTAAGATATTAGGACCAAATTTTTTTTTCTAACATACAATCGTATTTGTAAGCTAAGGAAAGGAAAGGTTTCTGGACAGTTTCAATTTACTAGGTATTTATGTATTAGTTTGGCAACCTTTTATTCAATATTTCTAATCAATCAAAGCAAAAAGGAATATAAGGATGGCATCGTAAAGTTTCTATATTTACGTCTATAATTTATAGGTGTACATAATAAAGAGTATTCGTAATAAGTTTCAATGCCGTGGGAATATCGGGATAAAAGTAGCGTATATGTTAATCCAGGGTGTCGGCTACCTCCATACAAAATTTTATCAAAATTGGTCCAGCCGTTTGAGCGTGAAGAAGTAACAAACATATAAACACACACACTTACAAACTTTCGCCTTTATAATATTAGTGTGATAAGTAATTGGAGGTGCAGAGCCTTGCCATTATTCGATGTGTTTATTAAAGTCATTGTATTAATTATCTTTTCACTTCTCATGCTCTAAAAGTTCGTCTTTATGTTGTGCTTAGGCGACATAAAATCGCTTTTTATGTTCTAGTGCATAAAGTAATTTTTTTTCTGAGACTAAAGTAATCAGGCCCAACAGCCACACACACAATAATACTTCGCACATTAAATTCGCGATTCATTTCATTTTCTTTAATTTATACCACGTCCGTGTTTTCTATCGTTAATTTAATAAAATCAGGTAAAATAATTGTCATTTATTATTTAAAAACGCAAAGAAACGTTTTTATGACTTGGAAGTATGAAGCACCCAAGTCGAATGACAAATGTTGAAATAAAAAAAAAAAAACTTTTAAAAAGTTTCGTGGCGGTATTATCTGTGGTGGCGGGAATTAGCTATGCTTTGCAACATTTTTGATTAATTATGTACTGTATACCTTATGCCTGTTTCATTTTCTCGCAATCGAAGTGAAAAGCAGAGTGTATAACTCAGGCATAAACGAGCCATTTTACCCCTCGACTTAACTATCCACCCTCGCCTGCGGCTCGCGTGGATATAAACGTCTCGGGGTAAAATAGCTTCTTTCATGCCTTAGTTGTACAATCTACTATTTGTCATATAAGGCGTTGGCAAAGTTTTTCTCAGAAAAATCTAAAAGGTATGCTAATTGGTTTCCTGGATATGTGTTCGTATATAAAAGTATTGTAGAATGAATAATTAACCTTTTCACTTCTCATGCTCTAAAAGTTCGTCTTTATGTTGTGCTTAGGCGACATAAAATCGCTTTTTATGTTCTAGTGCATAAAGTAATTTTTTTTTCTGAGACTAAGGTAATCAGGCCCAACAGCCACACGCACAATAAAACTTCGCAGATTAAAGTCGTGATTTATTTCATTTTCTTTCATTTATACCACTTCCGTGTTTTCTATCGTTAATTTAATAAAATCAGGTAAAATAGTTGTCATTTATTATTTAAAAACGCAAAGAAACGTTTTTATGACTTGCCAGTATGAAGTACCTACCCAAGTCGAATGACAAATATTGAAATATAAAAAAAACTTTTAAAAAGTTTCGTGGCGGTATTATCTGTGGTGGCGGGAATTAGCTATGCTTTGCAACATTTTTGATTAATTATGTACTGTATACTTTATGCCTGTTTCATTTTCTCGCAATCGAAGTGAAAAGCAGAGTGTATAACTCAGGCATAGACGAGCCATTTTACCCCTCGACTTAACTATCCACCCTCGCCTGCGGCTCGCGTGGATATAAACGTCTCGGGGTAAAATAGCTTCTTTTATGCCTTAGTTGTACAATCTACTATTAAATAACCACACGGACCATAAACTTAATTCATAAAAGTAACTTAGTTGACAAGGCAGAAGTTTGAACCCATAAAGCAGCAGATACTTAGGTTGTAGAGGGGCTTTTGGCTAAGTAAGAACAGTCGCACTAGGCAATCGATCAGGTTAAGCTATGCTTGCCGCGGTTGGTCGGTGGATGGGTGACCATCTTTACATACCAAGATGCCTCCGTGCCTCAGAAAGCACGTTAAGCTGTTGGTCTCGGCTGTCATTCGTGGATCTTTGACTGTCGTTACGGGTCGTCAGAAGTCCGAAAGTCTGACAACCAGTCTTACCAAGGTGTATTGTGTTACCTAGTAACTGGGTTATGGAGGTCAGATAGGCAGCCGCTCCATGTAAAATAGTGGTACTCAGCTGCATACAGTAAGACTGGAAGCCGACCCCACCATAGTTGGGAAAAGGCTAGGCAGATGATAACTTAGGTTGACAACGCATTAAGCTGTCAAACTGCATTTGTATTCCTAACATTACACTACCTCTACTAGGATTACCGCTAGTGCAGTGTCATTTGAACAGCAGCCTTAGCGCTCCTGCACACGATGCCGTCACCGCGCCGCCGCCGCGCCGCCGCCGCGCAATTACACTGTAGATACGAGTCGCGCGAAGCCCGCCACCGCGCCGCCGCCGCGCCGCCGCGCCGCCACCGCGCGCGTTCCCTCTGTTTGATTCATTCCATTACCGGCCGCGGTTCGTACGCGTAATGGAATGAATCAAACAGAGGGAACGCGCGCGGAGGCGGCGCGGCGGCGGCGCGGTGGCGGGCTTCGCGCGACTCGTATAATACCCGGCACGTAAGTTGGCAAGATATTTTGTAGTGGGGGAAGTTCGCGCATGCACAATTTCATACATTTTTACATGCGCGAACTTCCCCCACTACGAAATATCTTGCCAACTTACGTGCCGGTAACTGTATCTACAGTGTAATTGCGCGGTGGCGGTGCGGCGACGGCGCGGTGACGGCATCGTGTGCAGGAGCGCTAACTGCGTAACACGCTATCAATCACAATCTGAATCATTTTGAAGGATATTGCTAATCCATTGCTTCATATGTTCGAAAAATTTGTCTGCTCAATAACTTTAATAACGCAATGAATGATGTTGTATTGTCAAAATGATAGCCATCCTATTGTTGTGTGTTACCATTACCGATTACCCCTTTCTTCTTTTCTTTTTTTTTCCTGGGGAAATCCTCATGGATGCCCTCCGTCTGGGAAGAACGGAGGATTATGTCGGATTCCTACCGACTAAAACCCTACTGTTCCCACTAATACCATGAGTCGGGGGCCCAGGAGATTACTTGTACATTCGCCGCACCCCCGACTGGTATCAGCCCGCCATGCCTAGCGGGCCCCATCAAAATTACACAATATTTACTTGGATTACCGCTTATGCAGTGTCATTGGACTAGGCTGAAAATATGATTATGTAACAGGAATACTACAATAACGTCGAGGCCACAGAAGAGGCTTTCGCCGAAGACCGCTGGTTCAAAACAGGTGACACTTTCTATAGAGATGAAAACTGGAACTTCTTCTTTGTGGAGAGGATCAAGTTGCTGCTGAAATACAAAAGTTATCAGGTATGAATCCGACCTCCTAACGACCTTCGAATTTTTATTTCACAAAGCGACGCGCGCTTTACTTGTAGTAACCAAGTATACAAACACTATGTGAATGTGTACGTGGAAACGAATAGCGTCAGTACATACACACACACATACGCTTCCGACTTCGACATTGTCTCAGATGGTACAGAGAACTCCTGCGCTTACACATACTTTCACAGTGTTTTGTAAACTTGGTAACCACAAGTAAAGCGCGCGTCGCTTCGTAAGATATAAATACTGTAGGTACCTTAACTTCTTGACCCCCGCCTCCCTCTCTGCCTTATTCCCTCTTTTCTTTTCTTCTTCTCTTCTTTCTTTCCTAAGCAAAATGGGTAGGTATGTAAGGGTCGTAGCAGGTCACCGTCCGATCAGAACCAGGCCCGCGTATGTGCTCCACGCGCACCTCAAAGAGATGTCAGCAAAAGGGATGGGGCCCGTCAGGGCCGAAGCCTGCTGGGTCAGCGGGATTGTCCGAAAGGGTACCGCTGCCCCGGAACATAAAGGGTACACGGGTAGGTTTTAGTCAGTAAGAGTCTGACACTCCCTTCCGCTCCATTCAGAGCGGGAGGAGTCATTTGATGATTTCCCATCCACAAAAAAAAAAGGGTCGTAGCAAGTGGCATTGTGTAGTTTCTATGGGAACATGGCGTGAGTATGTATGTGTATAACTCACAGGTAAAACTAGCGGAAAAACTAAAAGGGGGTAAACGGAGCCGGTCGAAACCCAACAAGGTTTTGAAAAGGCAGGATCCAAAGAAGGACACGTGCGACAAGGATGGTTTCATCAAAGTGGAGAAGAAGAAGAAGAAGAAACCTCCTTGTCGGAACCAGTGCGGCACCGCGCTGGCAGGACCCAACATGCTGCTGCGTCCAGCAATCCCGACGACGCAGTTGTACGTGTCCAGACTGCACCACTCCACGAAGGTTGAGGAGATCGTGGAGTACTTGCGTGTGAAGACCAACTGGACTTTGAGGGTCGAGAAGTTGGAGGCGCGTCACAACACGAACTTCAAGTCGTTCGTGGTGCGTGTTCCGACACACCATCTCGAGAAGTTCCTCAAAGAAGAGTTCTGGCCGAAGGGTGTTGTGTACCGCCGGTTTCGTGGCCGGCTACATGACACCAGTCAGCGAAACACGACGCCGTCACTTCGTGTTTAGTTAGTTTGTAATTATAATGATGTATTTATTTATAGTATTTTTAAGTTATAATAATATTGTATTTTATGTGTTTCCTATGGGCCTTGATGCCTGAAATAAATGGATAAATAAATAAATAAATAAAAAAAATAACTAACTATTAATGGCCTTTTTTCTTCACCAAGATATCGCCAGTGGAAATGGAAGGAGTAATCCGTCAGCACCCGGGCGTGTTAGACGTGGCGGTGACAAGCGTTCCAGACGCCGAGTGTGGCGACCTGCCAGTCGCGTGCGTCGTACCACGTCCAGGGGCTGAACCTAGTGCTGACGAGATCAAGGACTGGGTTAAAGGTACTGCTTACAAGAATTTAGGAACATTTTAAACAATCCAGAAGTACAATGATCATTTTTGGTCCTTTGGTACGGTGAATCTTTCTTGGTGGGACTTGAAGTACGAAAATCGCCCTTAATGCTTCGAAACAAAGGTGCTGTCAATGTCAAATTGTTGCCATGGACGACTGGCGGTGCTGCCGCACGTACTGCACGGTTTTTGTAGAAAGTACCAAAAATGTAGTAATCAGTAAAAAGTAACTATGATGTCACTGCCCGTTATGATGAGCAGTTGTGGGTCTGTGGTAACGGCCCCGACTTACGAATTGTAGGCTGTGAGTTCGAATCTAGACAGGCGCTTTACTTTGTGTAAATAATTTCATCACCACTGCTCTCAAAACGGTGAAGGAGGCCTGTGTCCCAGCAGTGGAAACAGCAGCAGCAGCAGCAGTTGATTATGCTATGCTATGATGACTCTTACTTTCGCCAAAATTTCTCATACAAATTCATTCTTACAGAATCTCTCTCAGACTCGAAGCAACTCAGAGGCGGTGTAATATTCGTCGACGCCATTCCGATGACCGCGTCCACCAAGGTGCACAGGAGGAAACTAAAACAAATGGCTTTAGAAATGCCTAGAGAATAAACTT
Organism: Amphipoea lucens; assembly: GCA_947508005.1. Classification (NCBI taxonomy): domain Eukaryota; kingdom Metazoa; phylum Arthropoda; class Insecta; order Lepidoptera; family Noctuidae; genus Amphipoea; species Amphipoea lucens. Next base: position 4,462,462 of record OX382376.1, on the reverse strand, counting down.
TTTCTTATTAATGAATGTTTAGCATAAGTTTAGGTTAATGCAAATTGTGAATATCGTCGCTAATCTAACTAAGTAACGTAACTGATTCGAAGCATATTTTACAGTACAGTATTACTGTTGTTTTAATAATAAATATTTTAACAGATACGTCACTTCGTAAGATCTTTGTTTTTATTTTGTTCGGAATACATCATCAGGATTCGACTTGGAAAATGTATCAAATTACTATAGTTAGATCGGCTTAGTCCAAAATGTCAGATACGTCAGGTAGTTAGAGTAGCGACAATATGACCTAAGGGGCAATTGGAACGTTCACAGTCTGATCCCAGTCTCAACCGGTCAAAATTACCTCTAGTTTCCCTACATTTTTGAGAAGTTTTAGGAATTGATTGTCGCTGAGATGAGATTGGGACTAGATTTTGAACGTTTTTGATTACGGCCTTCTGATTTTCACGTAACGTACATTGCAGCTTTAATAAAACGAGATTATGACGACTTAATTTTCATGTTCATACGTTTCGATCTGAGCGTCAAGTAGAGAAGTGTTTTCGATAGAGGCGTACGTTTTACGATTGCTGAAACTTGAAATAAATTGTCCTACTTTAACTAAACGGTTTGTTTACACGTGTCTATTGACCGATGGAAGACATGTAAATTAGGCTATTTTAGGCGATTATGACACTGCACCGCGCTCTGTCGCTTAGCGCAGGGTAGCAGATTTATCATTGTATCATCGATCTGCGCACCGGATGCACTCCCAGCGTGCCGTCGTGCACATTGTGTTTTCAATTTTTTTAAGTGAAACTTCTTTACGCACGCTTGACTTGGAGAGTAAGCTGGCGAACGCGTGACGTAAGCGTTACGAAAAGTGTGATCGGGCGAGGCGAACGGGAGTTGAGTGGGGTATATAAGCAAGAGAAAGCAGTGCGCGCGCACATTTTCTTTCTCTCTTCCTCTCATAGCCAAATACGTTTGAAGTTTCACTTCAGTCGTGTGGTCATAAGCACACTCGTTTTTTTTTTTTTCACGGTGCAGTGTGTTAATCGCCTTATGTACCTAATAATCTCGTATTGAATTAATCACACTCCCTCGTATTAGTAGGAAGCAGGTTTAATAAACATAATTGTGAAAAAGTATTTAATACATTTTGTATTTGTTATGACAACTTACTGTCAATCACTGAAAGTGACAAATAGGTATGTTCCTTGAAGTGACAGATGATGACGTGACTCTAACTGTTAGTGGTAAATGATGGTTATAAAGAACAATAATGATAATATTCTTCTTCATCTTTTAGTAGAAACTTATCTTTTGCACTGACACCGTTAATGTAAGTAGAAAAATATGTTTCCATAGAAGTAAAATCAATAATATAGGTACATTAGTCGTAATTAAATAAGGCACACTACAACGCGTCACGCGACGGGGCGCAGATAACGCGGGCGTGAAATTTTACATACAAATTCAATAAAAACGCGATTCTGCGCGGGGAATTAGGCTCCGTTTCCCGCGTCCCGTGGCGTGGAGCGTTGTAGTGTGTGATCCGCCTAAGAGCCGACGTTTTTATAGAGGAAGCTGGTTTATTATTCTTAGAAAGAAAAAAACAATAGAATCTTGTCGCAGACGCCACTTATATTCATACTGTTACATTCACAAAAAAAAAATAGATGGTTTTACAATTAGCTAAGCTTCCTCAAGTCCAATGCTGGACAACAACCACGCTATTATGTAATATGACTACGATAGGTTGAGTAGAAAATCTCCCCACCAGCAGATATTATTACTGTAGGTAATTGTAACTAATTTTGGGTGTTCACACGTCTCCAGTGTTTAGTAGAGTGCTCAAACTCAAAGCATTTATTTCAATTAAACCATTATAGGCACTTTTCAACTGTCAAAATTAAACAGTCGGTCTGTTAGTTAGAAAGTTGAAGCTAGTTGCCCATTCCAAGGCGTAGATCTCTATGGAGAAGAACGGGCAAGAAACTCTATGGACAGTCTTTTAAATCAAGATATTACAAAATCCTGGGTACATTATTCTTATTGCTTCTATATGTGAGAACAATGTAAAAAAACACACGAATGAAGAAACAATAAAAAAAATAAGATTAAAAATAAGTCTTGCGAACTTTGGCAATCGTGGAAAAAACTAAATCTAAACTTTGTAGTAAGCTGGCTTTTATGGCTAAAGATTTGCATTCTACTAACAACTGCAAATGTGTCAAATCATCTTTAGACTTAGAAAATAAACTCAATATTAGATCTATTAGGTACGGTTAGCATCAAAAGTTGATTAACACTTCAGTTTTTTTAATCTTAGCTTATTGAGCAAAATATTTGTTCAAAATTGCAGCAGAAGAAATTTTTTTAGAATATATACTCTTGTCTATTATGTGAAAAGCTAAAATCAGTTTATTGAAAAAAGTTGTTGTCAATTTAATAACATGTAAAAATGATAGTGTTAATCGACTTTTGATGCTGACTGTACTATATTTTTAGATGTATTGTGTACTTTGTGTTTGTTTTTATTATTACTAGAGTTAAATAAACGTTATTATATTAGACTTGTTTGGTTCATTTTTAGATTACCTACCCTATTATTTTCACCGACTTCAAAAAAAAGGAGGTTATCAATTCGACACGTAAGTATGTATGTAATATTATTGGAACTGCAATATAATCATATAAGTATGACAATATATAAACATCTCAAAACCTTGGTCAAATTCTAGTGCAATATTTACACCAAAACCATTAAACCGGCTTCTAAATTAAATTCACTCAAAATTATGAAATAACTTTAATTCCAGAAGTCGGTGGTAAAAAAACTAAAATACAGATCCTAAGACGCCGACTTCCGGAATTAAAGTTATTTCATATTTTTGAATGAATTTAATATGAAGTCGATTTCATTTTTTTTAATTATTTTTTAATGAGACTCGTTTAAAGGCATGTCTTAAGTACATGTATTGTTAATGCCTAGTCAATATTTAATAGCAAATAGAAGGCAGGCGTTTAAAACGTAATTTATCAACAGGCAATAAAAAAAGAAGTAAAGACAAACCCACACATTCTGGAATGCAAATGCAATAAACACACGGTAGCAGAGACATTGACGTGCAAATTGTAATATATCCATGAATTTGGCACATGAAACTAGGCCCTCTTGTTTTTTGTGGATGGGAAGTCATCAAATGACCCCTCCCGCTCTGGGTGTAGCGGAAGGGAGTGTCAGACTCTTACTAAAACCCATCCGTGTTCCTTCCTTAGCCCTTTATGTTCCGGGGTAGCGGCAACCTTTTCGGACAATCCCGCTACCCCGGCAGGAAACTAGACCCCTACGATAAACATTTTTGGAAGGTTATCAAAATAAAGTCGTGGTCAAAATGTACAGAATTGCAAAGGAGACCAGTCATGTTTCATACAAAGTTGAGCCCAAAAACCCAAAGTAGCCGCCAGCAAAAAAAAGTGTATTACTTGGTCGGGCTCGGGGAAGTCCTCCTTATCATTTGTTACTATTGCATCGAATCTCTACGACCTTTTATTCAGCTGTATTTTAAAGTTGAAAAATCTAGTTTTATTATTGCAATAAAATATAAAACTACCGATTGGCGAAAATAAATGAAAGGTGACCTTAAACACGTATTACCTACTATGACAACAAACCTCTGCGAGTGTTCCTATACTTACTTAACTGTTTTTTTTGCATATTTCGTTCATCAGGTTTTTTTAATGTTTATAACTGGATTTACCAACTTTTAAAAATAGCTGAAGGAATGGTTGTAGAGATTCGGCGTAAGAGTAAAAAATTATACTTCCCCGACCAGGGTACTTAATACTTTTATTTTCGTTAGCCGGCTATTTTGGATTTCGGGCCCAATATGACTGATCTCCTTTCTTTTTAATAACCCACGAAAAATTTCAACGCACGGGGCTCGGTATCATGTACTAAATCTATGGCAACAGCAGGGCAATTGCGTAACACATTATCAATCGGAATCGGTTTCATTTTGACAGTTCAACAACATTAATTGCGTTATTTACGGGTTGAGCAGACTAATTTTTCGAACTTTTGAAGCAATGGATTAGCAATTTGCTTCAAAATGATTGTGATTCCGTTTGATAGTGTGTTACGCAATTAGGGTGCAGGTTGCGGGTTGGCGACCCTGCCACCCTATACCTACTTATTTTTTTTATTGCTGAACGGGCCCGCTCTTGACCTCTGACACGCCTGATGGAAAGCGATGGATGAGGTCTATATCTACGAGTATGTTAACTACTTATATTGAGTATTGTACCTTCACACGAAACAAGACCAAGACGCATATGATTTGATGTGATGAATGAATGGATGATCCGTGAATGGTGGGACTGAGAGAGACCAATGAAAAGATGGATAGTTTATGTCAGGAATGAATGAATGGAAAGGGAGTGAATGATCCGTGTTGTCTGAATCTGCACCAAATTTGCAAATTCTCATCATTAAGCATAATCAGCCTATAACGTTCCCAGTCTCCTCTCGGTGAGAGGGAGTGGACCGTAATCTACCTCGCAGGTCCAGTGCAGGTTCGCGATGTTACATGTCTTCAAATTTTTTGGTTCTAGGACATGCCGGTTTCCTACATCATTTAGTTTACTTACCTACTTTTAAATGCATAATAATATGATGACGCACTAATAGTTACTTGCTAAGGTAACTAGTCCTATAAAGTGCGTCATCATATCCAATTTACAATAAACTACAGTAGTTATTTAGATTCTAGTATAAAGTAGGTAAATGGGCGTGCATGATTGGCTCCAGGCAAACTAGGCAGACAACATTCTTCGCTAAGCTACCTAGCTGTACTCTTGGACGTTTTAAGTACGTCTACTTAATCCTAACAATAACAGCCGCACAGGTCGATCAATCAGGTTAAGCTACGCTTGCCGCGGTTGGTCTGTGGATGGGTGACCATCTTTACATACCGAGACCCCTCCGTACCTCGGAAAGCACGTTAAATCGTTGGTCCCGGCTGTCATTCGTGGATCTTTGATAGTCTTTACGGGTCGTCAGAAGCCCGAAAATCAGACAACCATTCTTACCAAGGGCTATCGTATTATCCAGTAACTGGGTTGTGGAGGTCAGATAGATAGTCGCTCCATGTAAAAACTGGTTTCAGCTGCATCCGGTTCAACTTAACCTGATCGATCGACTTGTGCGGCTGTTTTATTTAACCACGGGCCCTTCTAATTTATTTTTGTGTACGAGTACGACACTGTTTTATATCAATGGCTTGAAGCAGTGCAGTTTCCTCAATTAAAATTGCAACGCCATAGGTACCTAATTGTTTTGAACGAAGATGAAATCTTGTTCTGTAGGTCTTATGTGGCTTCAATCAACTGGAAACTTACAATGTACAGACGCCAGCACATCAAGCTACTACAATCTGTCAAATTTCTTTAATAGATTTTCAACTTTATCGCTAAAGCATTAGGTTCAAGGTTGATTGGGAAAATTTGACAGTTTCGGGTAGCTTGATGTGCTGGCGTCTGTACAGACCTACACCTACCAATCACTAAATAAGTGCGTTGATCTCTTGTTATCGCTGGTAAAGCTGTGTCTACACCGACGCACACGACTCACAGACTTAATTGACATCGATCATCATAATCCAATTCCAAATACTTACCAATACAACAAGGTCCGGCCGCGCTAAATTTGCCAAAGATGTAAACAACAGTGGCCGTTCGAAATTGAATAAAATCGATATACAAGAAGGCCGGACCTTAAGTTAAATCATATTCATATTACCTATAGTTGTCACGAAAATAGGTATTTGAAAAGGGGTAAGCAGAGAGATTTATAAAATCAAGTGAAATCTGCATGTACTGTAGATACTCGTACCTACTCCTTTGCTTACATTTCCGGTGAATTAGGCGATAGTGGGTAAACATGTTTTCTTTAGTATAAAATCTTCTTTCATCAGAAAGAAGATTTTATACTAAAGAAAACATGTTTACCCACTATCAACCATGATTGACCTAATCTTTGCTACTACGATCAAAATAATAATAGATCTAGCCTTGAAATGGGTTGTACGTAAACACATTTTTGTTTTAGTAGGTCTACCGGCTGATTATGAAATCATTGGCATCCTAATCACTTAAAAAAAAAGAAAAAAAAAATGTAGTCATTTCACCTTGCATCTTAATCTTAACTTTTCTATCAGTTGATGTAATTTTTCATGCTTTTTCTGATTTAGGTTCTATAGACAAAGTATGCAATCCACGAGGACGATGCTAATGAGGTCATTTGATCTAATATATTCTTTATCGCGACTCAACTATAGTTAGTTTGACAGCTCAAACGTCAAATGTATACAAAAAAAAAGCGCATAGTACAGTCAATTGCAACTTCAATGGAACTTGTCGTAATGGTATCCAATGTTCAATGGTAACAATAATTGGCTTTGCAAACGCCTTTATTTCGTAGCAGTAAGGGTTTCGTAGGTCAAGTAAAACTACCCGTAGTTGACCGTACCTACTTGCATTAGAGGTTACTTCAACAAACCGACCAATACTGCGTTAGTTTCCAAACATGTTTACAAATGTATGTCTTTGGAAAACCAACTTTAACACCCACACACAATGTTCAATTTGCGCTGCAACTTCAAACATTTTTATGACTTTTCATTGTACTAGTCATTCTGAAATCAACTTACATTCACACGTCATAAAGTTGATTTTCGTTTAAGTGGAAGTAACATCTTTTGGAAACAAGGATTTTAATAGACTTTACTAGCACATGTCGTGCGCGCAGTTCGCATGCGCGTGGGCAGTGTAGTAACCGCTTTATTATAAATCATACCGTCTTACTACACTGTTGTGTTGCGTAAACAAATGATTTAGTAGCCATTGAGCAATAGATTAGTACAGTGCGTAGGAGTCGTTTTTTGTTTTGGAGGGAAAATATACGAAAATATTGTGGTTTTAAATTGGTAAGTATTTTTGGAATATAACCTAATGTATTGGATTGGATTAGTGTGTATAATTTGCAGTGTATTTCATTGATTTATGTGAAGAAAAAAACGTAGGTATGTTTGTATTTTGCTGCCTGTGTCCATTTTAGTAGGTAAATAATTATTATCTGCTATTTTTAATGATTAGTGTAGCGGAACTAGAGTTTTGCATTGGTTTAATATTATTTTTGGAAGACTGGCGAAATGTGTTTATATACTATAAGGTATCTGCTCAACCCTTTGGGGAATACAAGTGAAGTTATGTTATGACATTTGTTATTGTAAAAAAAAACTTAATAATAAATAGTTTTTACTAGGTGGTAACATGAATTTGCAATGATTAACGTTTACATACATATAATATTTATTTTTCTGAGTACCTATAATTGAAACGGCTCCAGGCGAATTAGTGTAGGTAATTAACAACATGATGCAAAACTGCAAACGCCTGTAATTACTGAATGGTTATTGCCAGTATACTATAGTAGTCTTTGGGTTAGCCAGAGATGTACAGACGCTAGCACATCAAGCTACCCGAAACTGTCAAATTTTCCCAATCAATTTTGAACCTTATTCTTTAGCGATAACGTTGAAAATCTATTGAAGAAATTTGACAGATTGTAGTAGCTTGATGTACTGGTGTCTGTACCTATACCTAGTAACACATTTCGCCAGTTATGTTTAAGTCCCATGTAATAGGGGGCGGGGGTGGGGGGGGGGGGGGGGGGGGCTATTGCCATTAACCGGACACAAATCCAGGTTCCGGACTACGGAGAATTTCCAGGTGGATAAATCCAATAACAGAGAGAGCAGTGGTGGCCAAGTGGTAACGGCCGCGACTTACGAGTTGCAGGTCGTAGGTTCGAACCCAGACAGGCGCTTTACTTTATGTAAATTATTTCATCACCACTGCTCTCAAAACGGTGAAGAAAAACATCGTGAGGAAACCGGCATGTCCTAGAACCAAAAATTCGAAGACATGTGACATCTGCCAACCCGCACTGGGCCCGCGTGGTGGATTACGGCCCACTCCCTCTCACAGAGAGGAGGCCTGTGTCCCAGCAATGGGAACATTGTAGGCTGATTATGAAATCCAATAACACTTTGTCTGACATTGGGAATCGAACCCACGACCTGGAAGCTGGGCAGCAGCGTTTGCAACCACTAGAGCAACGTGGCAATCTGCAAATTATAACAGAACCTGAGCAGGATGACGATACGTTAAAGCTCGTCATATACTCTTTTTGTAGTTCAGTACAACTATTAAGGAATAATTTGGATACTGCCAGATTTCGTTTCCACAGTAAAGACCAAGCCATAATAATATCATCAACTCAGCCTATCGCAGTCCACTGCTGGACATAGGCCTCTCCCAGGCAGCGCCACAACACTGTCCTCCGCCTTCCCCATCCAATCTGTCCCAGTAACCTTCTTTAGGTCATCCGTCCATCTAACTGGGGGCACATAATATAAGACCCCACACTACGCTTGCCGATACGCGGTCTCCACTCCAAGACTTGTCTGCTCCATCGGCCATCGGTCCTTCGCCAAACATGGCCAGCCCACAGCCACTTCACAACACAACACGTCTGGACATATTCCTCTCCCAAGCATCGCCAGTTCGAGCGGTTCTGTGCTTCGTGCATCTAGCGGATTTGGACCTTCAACAAGTCATCGGTCCACCTTGTGGGAAGCCTTGCAACGCTACGTCTACCTACGCGGTCGCCACTCCAGAACCTTTCGGCTCCATCAGTCATCTGTTCTGCGAACAATGTGCCCTGCCTACTGCAACTTAAGTTTGGCAATTCTTCGTTGCTATGTCAGTTATATATTTCCTTTCGAACATATTAGGTATACGAAATCACTTCAGTTTGATTACTCTGCAAGCTATGTTGGTAACTCTGGTTCTTCTCCGGATAATTTCATTCTTGATTTAACTCTTCAAAGAGACCCCACAATATACATTTATATTATTTTGTTTTTGGCATGTCTCAGGTAACCTATGAGGTTGTCGGCAGCTTAACTAGACTCAATCAATCAATCAATCAACTCAGCCTATCGCAGTCCACTGCTGGACATAGGCCTCTCCCAGACTGCGCCACACCACCCTGTCCTCCGCCTTCCGCATCCAGTCTACCCCAGCCACCTTCTTTAGGTCGTCTGTCCATCTAGCTGGGGGGCGCCCCACACTACGCTTGCCGGTACGCGGTCTCCACTCCACTCAACTAGACTATCCTGTGGATGTCTTAATAAATGCACCCCCTGTGGGGTCCGGACCTCGGCTTAGGTCGTCGCTGGGAGAGGGCAGCAGGGGACAGGCTGAAGCGGTTCCTCTTTGTTAAAAGTTTATAAGTTATGATGATTGGAAAACTGGACCTTGATAACGCGCATCACGCTATGGGCACGACTTCTAAGAATGTTTATACATAATTATTTATTTAGTATTTAAATAATAATAAATTAACATAACAGGTGCATTGAAGTGTTTCCTGTGTTGACAACTAACTGTTGCCCGTGACTTAGTTTGCGTAGATTTCGTAGTTTTTTTTTTAACCTTTTGACTTTTTTCGTTTTAGTTACTTGGCTTCTCTAAGGTCGTAGTGTGATTTTAAATAGCCCATAACCTTCCAGAAATTAGGGTATGGTAGTTCCAGAGATTGCAATGGAGCAAGCTGGATTTGTGAAGGGGAAAGGCCCCGGGAATAAATATTAATCGTTCGTCAGGTTATAATAAATATAGAAAGCCAGAAAATTTTACAAACCCTCCTATATCTGCTTTGTCGACTCCTCCAAGGTGTTCGACTCGGTGAAATGGCCAATTTTGTGAAATACTTTACTAGAAATGGGCACGCCGAAACACCTAGTGCATCAATTGAGAAAGCTATACAAAACAGGCGCAGCTTCATTCCAACCGACAAAAAATTGTCAAACAGTTTCCATCCTAGTGCAGGTGTCCGTCAAGGTTGCATAATATGACCGCATCGCATAGCTACAATATAATGATATAGAACACTCTAAATAGAATGGTATAGAACACCCTAAATAATAATATTTTAATAGTTTTTGAAGGACTGGCGTTTTGGCCATGACGGGTCATGCTCATGCATACTTTAGCTTACCTAGATATTGGACATAACATCTTATATCTTATTTATTTGTGTATGTAAGTTAGAACTAACTTTAACTATGTAAATTTCTGGTTGTTGTTACATTTAGTCACATATAATTTACTTGTGTAATAATCTGTGAAAACTGTTTCTGGATTGTGTTGAACTAATAAATTGTATATTTACTTATGTTTGTTATTGCATCGATCTGTTTGTTTCCCAAATAAAATAAAATACGCGCATTGACGTGGAGTTGCGGACACCAGCCCGTATTACTTATTACCTAAGTTAGAACTAGCTGTTGCATGCAACTATACAGGATGGGACATCGGCGCACATAATGAACCCCCTGAGTTGAAATTTTTAATGGGTTATAATAAAAAAAAAAATTACCATACATTTTGACCGCCTAGTAGGTATTGCACTTTTCTATGAAACAGATGTTTTTTTTTTTTATAACCCTCGAAGAATTTCTATGCTAGGGGAATACCTACGTTTAGAATCATGTGCTGAATTGTTTGGTTTCAGTTTGCGCGTCAGTTATAGGTATTAGCAATACTAAACTCACGAGTTTCCCTCGAGAAACCGTATAACCGTCTTGTGTAAATGAGCCCTAAAGGATTTCCTATTACGCTAACCGAGATTTTTATTTACTTTCAGAGCTTCAAGTTGATTGCTAAGAAGAACTACGACATCATCTTACAACTAAAACCTCATAGTGCGTTGTTTTGAAAGCGTTTAGTCGTCAGCTGACTGCGTTAAAGTACGGTCTACAAAATGGCCAATCCCATAGACAAATATGTTAATGTCAAATACAAGTTGAAGTCTTCCAAAAATTTTGAAGAGTACTTGAAGGTTATTGGTGAGTATTTTATGTTTTTTTTTTAGATGATTTATAGAGTGGTAGGTTTTATGGCTTGTCTGCAAAATGTGCGTGGAAAGACGGGATACATACTTTATTATACATATTACAGCGCCCTTATTGCTACACTAAAATAATATAACAGTACCTAGATTGTAATCACGCGGGATTGCTCATATAAATACCTAATTATTTTTATTATAACAAAAATGACAGAAGAGGCCTATTCTTTATGTTTATCTGTGTGCATTCTACGAATTATCATAATATAAGTAAAAGTATAAGTAACAAAATAAAGAAAGCACAAAAAATATCAATTGTTGGGAATCGAACATAGGTTTACAAAGCAATCGTCGAACTGCTAGTTGCTTGGTTGAAAGTTAACTAAAATGGTCCGATTCCGATATAATTCCTAGATCCTTATAAGAAACAGGATAGCTTGGCATCAAAAAAACTTTTTGAAAAAAATATATAATTTTCGGCATTAAAATTGTTCGCAAAAATTACTTGAAAATTTGATGAAACTTGACTTCGCTACGATTATATTAAATGATTGTATAGATTACTCCACTGGGCAAAGTCGAAACTCCAAGGTAAAGTAGCCAGTTTTGACGGTAATTGAGAATAGCATTTATAAAGTATTTATAGGTCTCTTGAGTTTCACTACCTGTTATTATGTTCCAAAATTTTAATTAAGGTAGGTAGATATTTATATTTGTCGAGCAATTTAAAAGCACTACGACGGGGTGTAATTAAAATTTAAATAATTTGTTAGTATAATTTTGGTGGGAACTAGAATTTGGACTATTAGTTTAAAAAAAACATTTATGACGCAATAGCGTTAACCGTCGTACCTGAATGAATTTTTACATACACACGTTTTTGTTGTGGGTAATTAATTTCCACACAAATCTGCCTAACCTTATCCCAACCATGTTGGGGTCAGCTTCCAGTCTATCCGTATATATATCTATGTATATATATCTATAACACCAGAGACCACCCCTGAGGCATACTCTATCCATTAAAAAAATATTTTTTCAAATCGATTTAAAATTGCCGGAGATATTGCGTAACAAATATACAAAAAAAATATACAGTTGAATTGAGAACCTCCTCCTTTTTGAAGTCAGTTAAAAATAAGTAAATGCCATTTCCGTGCATATAAACTCACTTGAAAGCAAACTCGACTCTGTCCGTCGAAAACAAAAACAAGAAAAAACAGGACAGGTTTAATAAAAGATCTAGTCTAGGTATTCAACATTAACCTGCTTGGAAGTTAATTATTATTATAGTGTAACCTTGAATAAACAATGCCTGACAGTCATAAAATTACATACTTAATGATGGTGCTTCATCTGCATTTAATAATTATCGCTATTAACTCTAGAAATGTATCTTGCTAGGATTAACACGCATCTTGTTCATTAAGGGACCGGCGTAGCATGCGTACCTAGTTCATACAAACGTAATAGGTATCAAACATATTAAAACAAACATAGACAACAAACAACATACAACAACATTAAAACAAACATAGTAAATCAAACATATTCTTAAGGTAGTGTGTATTTATTCCGATTGGATTACAGAATATCTAGGTTCCCAAATATATATTTTGAAAGGAGTCTGATATAAAGACGAGATAATTATGAAGAATTTGAAACTATAGAGAACTTATTTTTCTCATAACTCGTCTTTTAATCAGTGTCCATTCAAAATATAGGTATATTTGAGATCCTAGATATTATGTAATCCATAAACATAATTATTCTTAATGTAGTGTGTATTTATTCCTATCAATTAAGAATAATTATGTAAAAAGTTAATTAATGTTAAAGTAGTAAATTATACACACTACATTAAGAATAATTATGTTTGATTTACAAATTTTAATTATTTTGATATTACGTTTATATGACTACGCATGCTCCGCCGGTCTCTTAACTCGTATTATTAACATAAAACAATAAATATAAAACGTAACATCACGCCTGTAAACTCCGAAGGGTAAGGCAGAGGTGTACCTATAGTACAGACGCTAGCTAATCAATCTACCCGAAACTGTCAAATTTTCCCAATAAATTTTGAACCTTATCCTTTAGCGAGTAGAAAATTTATTAAAGAAATTTGACAGATTGTAGTAGGTTGATGTGTCGGCCTCTGCGGGGCAATTGCGTAACACATTATCAATCGGAATCGATTTCATTTTGACAGTTCAACAACATTCATTGCGTTATTTACGTGTTGAGCAGACAAATTTTTAGAACTTATGAAGCAATGGATTAGCAATTTGCTTCAAAATGATTCTGATTCCGATTGATAGTGTGTTACGCAATTAGGGAGCTGTACTCTATCACCAGTTATTTTGAGGTCCCATCTTATAGGGTCTAGCTTATTGTCATCAACCAGACTCCGGGTTGCTACTGAGAAATTCCTGATGGAAAAACCTAATAACACTTTGCCCGACCTGGGAATCGAATTCTGGACCTCATGCTCAGCAGTAGCGCTTGCGACCACTAGACCAATGAGGATATTATTACAAAGATAGAACGTTAAAAATATAGAGTGTTTGGTAGCTGGATGTTTGACAGCATTTAGAGCATTTTGAGCCAGACGCCAGCACATCAAGGTACTACAATCAGTCAAATTTCTTCAATAGATTTTCAACTTTATTGCTAAAGCATAAGGTTCAAAGTTCATTGGGTATTTTTTTCAGTTTCGGGTACTAATACCAACTTTAACTGGGAAAAAATAAAAAAAAACATACTGCGTCTAAGACATGTATGACTCAAAATGCTGTAAATAGTGTGAACTATCACTCCCTTAAAGCTACCAATGGTCAAAGTTCAAAAAAACAAAAACTTCCTTATAATGCCATATTATAACAGGGGATTGAAGATTTATATAATTATGGAGCCTGACATATCTACATACTGTCGCGCCATTTTGATTTTTTTCAAAATGGCGGCCACGCTTGAAATCTATATAAATCTATAGCTGACATTGACATCAATGTAATCAGAAAACATAATCAAGACTTTGATTGAAAAAAAAAAAAACAAAATGGCGGGCAGCTGGGTATGCCACGGACCCAAAGCCGCTTAATATTGGATCTTAAAAACTTACGACTAGAAATTAATGATTTTTATTTCTTTGTCGATTAAAGTAATCGACTGATAGCTGGCGACTGGTAACAGAGGCATTATAGAATTAATTTCCATGCTCATTAATAAATGTCCATATTCAAATCATGTTAAGTATCCTGTGACGTGTCAAGAAACAATGTCTTTGTCTTTTAAATGACGTGAAGTCGATTTGACATATTCGATGATAGTTATTCATGTTAGAGCATATAAACTGGTTTTAATATAGCAAGAAATACTAAATTTTAGTTTTTATATATGTATATAATAGTACATATAATAAAATCGTCGCCAAGTCAAACTGTACATTGAAATTTTTTTTTAAATAATTTTTGCGAGGTCTGGGAACAATTATAATGCCGTAAAAAATATTTTTTGAATTTTTATCTGTTCGTCTCCATGTATGTTCCAGCATCACGCAAATAGTTACAACCGGATAGATTAAAAAAAAAAAAATCCTACCTACTTAAATCTGGTCAGTTTCAAGCTCACATCACCTAAATTTTCACGATGAGATTTATACAGGATATGGCGTCAGGTCAAAGAGCTCTACAACTCTCAAAATCTAATAATTTTCTATCTCTACTTTCCAGGAGTGGGCCTGATATCCCGCAAGGCCGCCTGCGCAGTGAACCCGATCGCCACCCTGACCAAAGAGGGCGATACCTACACTTTCACCATGACCACCACCTTCAGAACTATCACTTTTAGCTTCAAGTTTGATGAAGAGTTTATTGAGGAAAGACCTGATGGGGTCAAGGTTAGGACGCCTGTTCTTGTCTTTATCCTTACACTAGCTTCAGCCTGCGACTTCGTTCGCGTGAAACTTCTTGTTTCCCCCGAGCCACCCCGTCGTATCGCATCACCCGCCCGCGCTATCACTTAACGTTCTTTTTTACTTTTTTTCTTTTTGCTCGGCTCCTAAGGGTCATAGCGTGATGTTAAATAGCCTATAGCCTTCCTCAAGAATTGGGCTAACAAATGCAAGAAGAATTTTTCAAATCCGACTGGTAGTTCCAGAGATTACCCCCTACATACAAACTTACAAACATACAAACTTACAAATTTTATCTCTTTATAATATTAGTATAGATAGATTATGCACCACATCTACCTGTGGGTATTGTAAGTGTCATGCGTCAAGGACAGAGGCAACTGCAAACGTCGACAATGTGCCGCCGACGCGTCGACGGTGGGCGTCGATGGGTGTCGACGGCCGCAGTTGCTTCTGCCGTAGACGTGTGCCGCTCGTGTATACGCACACTAAGATAATACTAATTAAATCTTGAGCGGTTCCGTTCTGCGAATGTAAGCTGGTGCGGGCCTGCGCGAGCAAGATGTTTGTTAAGGCGCTTACATGAGCTAAACGCAAAAAAACGGTAGTTTTCGAAACAATAAAAGTATATGATCGCCTACAGTAAACAAAATCAGAAAAATATATGATATTCTTCAGGATATATGCTAGATAGATAGTGTTTTGAAAACACAATACAACTAATTTGGTACGATAGAAAAAAATCATGAACATACCTCTAAAAAACTTTCTTTTTACAATAAAAACCATACTAATATACATACAATCATTCTGATTTTTTGTCAGATTATTCTACAAGTAACATACTAAAATGATAGTGTTTTATTTTTTTATTTAAAACAATAGTTTTTTTGTAAATCGAATATTCATAGTTCCGAACATAAAAAGTGCGCATGTGTGCGTGAACGCCCGTGTAGCGACAGTGCCGGCCGAGGCCTGATGCTATACGGACGTGTCGCTCTTTTCGCCGCACTATTTCCGTCAAAATTGTTATGTTTTTGTTAAGTTTTATTTGTAAATTCATTGTTTATTATTATTTGCATTATCTTCTTTCCGTAAATATTTTTATTTCGTGTAAATATAAAATACTTTTAAGTTTGTTATGTATGGGTGCAAGGCGCGCGCCATCTATTGTACGGCGAGTCCCAACTCCCGGGCGTTTCACTTGTGTCTACCGGCAGTGGTCCGCGTAACCTAACAAAGTTAAAATAGGGTAATAATTTGTAAATAAATGGGAAATATAGTGAAACATTCCGTTAGGAGGACTACAAAACGTTCATATAAAACAAAAGCCGAACATAATATGAACGAAAGTAAAAAGTATGAGCATTTTATTTTTAACTGAATATTTTTATTTTTGCAATAAAACTATGAATTTTGGAAACATCTAAGAAAGTGCAGTCGGTATTTTCGACTTCACGTACAACTGTCACAGTGACGTATGTGGATGACGTGTAGATTTGTATTCGAGAGTCCCCGGGTTCGATTCCCAAGGTTACGAAAACGTACTTTCTTTTTAAATTTTATTTAAATGTATTTTGAATTTTTAGATAGATAGTGTTTTGAAAACATAATACAACTAATTTGGTACGATAGAAAAAAATCATGAAGATACCTCTAAAAACTCTTTTTACAATAGAAACCATACTAATATACATACAATCATTCTGATTTTTTGTCAGATCATTCTACAAGCAACATACTAAAATAATAGTGTTTTATTTTTTTAGTTCAAACAATAGTTTTATTGTAAATAGCATAATATTCATAGTTCCGAACATAATAAGTGCGCATGTGTACGTAAACGGTAAACCCCCGTGCGTGTAGCAATAATGCCGGCCGAGGCCTGATACTATACGGACGCGTCGCTCTTTTCGCCGCATTATTTATTTGTACCTACATACATTAATTGTTTATTATTACTATTTGCATATCTTCTTTCTGTAAATATTTTTATTTCATGTAAATATAAAATACTTTTAAGTTAAAATAGCGTAATAATTTGCTATCAATTATATCATTTGTAAATATGGGAAATAAAGTGAAACATTCCCTTAGGAGGACTACAAAACGTTCATATAAAACAAACGCCGAACATATGAACGAAATTAAAAAGTAAGAGCATTTTATTATTACTGAATATTTTTTTTCGCTATGAATTTTGGTAGTTTAAGAAAATGCACTTATTACGCATAAGCTCAGTTTTTTCGACGAGATACGCAATCGTTACATTGGCTTATGTAGACGACGCGCAGGTTCGTGTTCAAGGGTCCCCGGGTTCGATTCCCAGTGATACGAAATCGATTTAATTTTATTTAAATGTATTTTGAATTTTTAAATATATTTTTATAAATAACTAAAAGAACGTCTACAATGTAATTATCTTTCACAGGAGAAAGAAAGTCGAAAATATCAACACGGAAGTTACTTCTAATGCGTAAGTACCTACACGTTTTCTATGCCATTGTAACAATAAAAAAAACCTAAATTTATTAACAGACCGCGACTTATTGATAATATGCATAAAGAAATCACAGATTCATCCGAAAATTGCGATGAAAATTATCACAAGCAAGAGTTTAATTTTTATTGATTGTGTTTATAATAAATAGAAATCATAATAATTATGTATGAATGTTAGGTACGAGTACCTAATCCTTGAGGCCGTTTACACATCATGCCGAAGCTGCAGCGGCATCGCCGCCGCCGCGGCGCCGCTGCATCAGTCACCCTTGGATTTGTATGAACACACGGCGCCGCCGCGCCGCCGCGCCGCCGGCGGTGCGGCGCGGCGACGAGTTTTGATAAGATCTATCAAAACTCGCCGCCGCACAGTGGTCTGAAAATCGAGCTCCATACTCATAGAAACTTAAAGTACGGAAATAAAAAAACAAAAATTGTAATGGGTCTAGTATACCTCCCTTTACGTAATATTAACGTATGGATGGTATCAGTCGCTCCACGCGTGAGAAAAAAAAGTTTTTTGTTTTTTTTTGTATGGGAGAAAACACTAACCCCCTTATTCATAATCCTATTTTATCTCTATTTTAGCTAAAATAGGTTTATAGAACGTTTGTCTTTATCTGTCACGTTGTCATTTCTGTGTGTAAGAAAGAGACAAACCCCATTTTAACTAAAATAGGTTTGATAAGTTTTATGAATAAGGGGGTTAATGTACATTTTTTTGAAACTGAATGGAACTGATAGGCTGGAGCTCACACGAGCTATTGTACCATACACGGCCATCAAGATGACATACAATTCATGGACCGTTGGGCGCCGCTTTGCACGTAGCAAATTTTTGAAATTTTGTGTTTTCGATATGTGATTTTTCAAATCTTTGACGTGAATAAATGAACTTGCTGATCGATTTACTTATACTATCGTTACTTTTAGCCTGCTTATGACCTTTATGATGACAACAATTAAAAATTATGTTGATTATAAGTACCTATACGTTTTTTTTTAATTTCATTCCAAGAACTACTTAACTCATTTAATCACCGTTGTAGTGTATCTATTAAATAGATATGTAAACACTGTCTCATTCACACAAGCGGGGTAGCTGCTGTCAGTTATGTTATGTCATCTGTCAATTACGAGGAATGGCGGGAAACAGACAAAGTGAAGCAGGCTATATACGATGGCGCTTGGTGTGGTAGTGAGCCAGTGAAGTGATATGTTTAACATAAGTACGGAATCAACAGGATTCTACAACCGTGATTATGGTTGAGTTATAATTAGATACTGCTTCGATCTGAGCCTCAATCAGAGCCTGTTCTTCCACGATGTTCAACTTGTTTTCGTTTGAAAACTTAAAATAACATTGTGGAAGATGGCTTTGGATTCTCCCATACCTTTTCTTCGCCACAAACTAAGCGCAGAGGCACAAAAGAACACATAAACATACTGGAATCGTCTTCGTCTGCCATAGTTTGCTTATACAAACTTTGCCCTGAAGCACCATCAAAGCCATACTTGCATATAATTGTTAACTCTTTGCCATCCAGCGAAGGTTCCACACGTAGAAATTTTCCAAGCTTTGCACAGTTTTATCCAAAATTTAGCTTTACTTTTACCTCTTCTTCCGTGATGTACAATGGTAACTTTTGGAGGGTAGCAGTCCTTCTTCGCCTCAAGGATGGCAGTATAAGAAGGACACAGTGGTACTCCTTCTTCTTTTGCACAAGATCTTAATGTTATATACTGCCACTTCGAAAGCTTCAATGAGGTCAAAATAAATAAAGCTTTATCAGCGGAATATATAGGCACAGTTTCCTTGGGCTTTAACAATTTATTTATCCTTGTAGCCTCTTTGCTCCGAGACTAGTTTAACGATATCTGCTATATTCTTGTCATGTGCTTTCAAACCGGTTGCATGAGCAAGGCTTTCAGTGCTATACGTTAGGAGGTCTTCCGCTCTCCTTCTCTTCTGTAGCGGGCTTAGCTCTTTAAATGGTTTTCTCGGCCTCACAACTGATGTTGATGTTCCAACACTGCACGTCTCCGGTGTGTAGGATGTTGATGCACCCTCATTTAAAACAAAGTCAGAACTGGACCGGGTTTGCTGCTCTACTGACACTAAATAAGGGGTCATCTTTCCTTTCATGATCTCAGGCCATTTTATGTTCTCTTGCAGCCATGTCTCATACTTTGTTATGTATGTACGTCTCGTGAGATTACACGAGATCCATTTGTTCCTCAACGAACAAACATAAGTCTGACAGAATTGTTTCAATACCCTCTTTTCATTTTCTGACAAATCAATAGTATTCTCAAAAACTTCAAATAAAACATTGGGCTGTGAAAAACAATTGTTGTTTGTCACAAACATGACAATGTCCAAATTGGTATCACAACCTTCCATCACAGCACAATTAAAAAAATAACGTAATAAGTTAGCGCGCACAAGTACTGAGAGCTACTGATAAAAGTAAGCTCAAACGTCCTGTTTTTATACAACTACCCTCATTATCGTTCGCTATTCTTTAATTAGGTTTTACAGACTAATATTACAGACAATAGAATTTTATTGTGACTAGGGCCCATTTGGCCCTGCTAGAGCTGGTTGATGCTCATGTCATTAGTATATAATTATAACTCAACCATAATCACGGTGATTAAATGAGTTAGTTCTTGGAATGAAATAAAAAAAAAACGTATATAATCAATATAATTTTTAATTGTTGTCATCACAAAGGTCATAAGCAGGCTACAACTAACGATAGTATAAGTAAATCGATCGGCAAGTTAATTTAACCTCGTCAAAGATTTGAAAAATCACGTATCGAAAATTCAAAAATTTGCTACGTGCAAAGCGGCGCCGAACGGTGCATGAATTGTATGTCATCTTGATGGCCGTGTATCGTACAATAGCTCGTGCGAGCTCCAGCCTATCAGTTCCATCCAGTTTCAAAAAAATGTACATTAAGTGTTTTCTCCCATACAAAAAAAAATAAAAAACTTTTTTTTCTCACGCGTGGAGCGACTGATACCATCCATACGTTAATATTACGTAAAGGGAGGTATACTAGACCCATTACAATTTTTGTTTTTTTATTTCCGAGCTTTAAGTTTCTATGAGTATGGAGCTCGATTTTCAGACCACTGTGCGCCGCCCGCGGTGCCATACTATTATATTCTGTGGCGATGCCGCTGTATTGGTTTCTCTTGGATTTGTATGAGCCCTTGCGGCGCGCCGCCGCGGCGCCGTGTGTTCATACAAATCCAAGGGTGACTGATGCAGCGACGGCGGTGCCGCTGCAGCTGCGGCATAATGTGTAAACGGCCTCAAAGATTAGGTACCTAACATTCATATATAACTATGATTCCTTTTTATTATAAACAAAATCAATTTTAAATCTAATTTCTTGCTTTTGATCATTTTCATCGCAATTTTCAGATGAATCTGTTACCTATTTCATTATGCCCATTATCAATAAGTCGCGGTCGGTTAATAAAAACATTAGGTCAGAATTTTTTTTATTTTTGTAATAGCTTAGATAACGTGTAGGTACTTGCGCATTAGAAATACCTAACTTCCGTGTTGATATTTTCGACTTTCTTTCTCCTGCAGACTTTTTTTAGTTATTTATAAAAATATTTAATAGATATATTTAAAAATTCAAAATGACATTTAAATAGAAAATTCGATTTCGTAACCTTGGGAATCGAACCCGGGGACTCTCGAATACAAATCTACACGTCGTCCACATACGTCACTGTGACAGTTGTACGTGAAGTCGAAAATACCGACTGCACTTTCTTAGATGTTTCCAAAATTCATTGTTTTAGAAAAAAACACTGCAAAGTGATAATTTTTATTTCGGAAGTCGGTGTCGCTGGTTCCGCATTTTCGTTTTTTGACACCGACTTCCGAAATTATAGTTATTTATCACGCTGTAGTGCTTTTTTTGAAGTCGGTTGTTTTTTTTTTCTTTCTAATTGTACCTACCTCACAAAAATTCAATTAACACTAGTGCATTGAAGAATCATCAAAATTCGCATAGAAATGCCGGAGATGCAGTACATTTATGCATATTAACTTCGGACATACTACATAAGAATAATTACCTAATGTATTATATACTAAAACCTTCCTGGAAGTATGTAGATCACATTAGTGAAAGAATGATCAAAATTGGTTCATCAGTTTTTTAGAAAATCTACAAATATATATACAAACATACACACATACATACATTACATACATACATACGGGTCGAATACACAACCTCCTTTTTTGAAGTCGGTTAAAAATGTTTTTAATTTCATTGAATCAGTTTTATTTCAAAATCACCCACATCCTTAAGTTTTTCAAGTCACACTCAAAACGAATAAAATTTATTATGTTGTCACACATAACTACATAATTTGTTTCTTATTTGCACATCGTTTCCGCGCCATCTATTAGAATACTAGGGCGTAATCTCACAAAACCGTTACTTCTAAATCTCATGTATGCTTTATGTCATAATTGTGATGGGCGTCGTCGTTAGATGGCGTTTGCGTCGATTCTGCATATGTGTGCATGCGTTTTTCAAGGACACTTAGGTCTAGTAAGCCTCTTAATAGCATTACAGACCAAGTAGATATGTCGCAGATGGATTGTCGAATCCGCTGTTTTACAAAACTGCTAAGTAGTTGTTTTACAAAACAGACCGCTGAACGTTGTTCAGACGTTTTACATGATTACTGAACTTATTGCATAAACGGTTTACATGTATCAATGCAGCGTGTCAACGATTAATAATCCGTCTACCAAACGAAGTCTCATTTGTTCGACTATTGAAATGTTCTTCGCCGTTTTTTTTTTTATTAATTAGCCTTTGATGTCCTACTGCTGACCAAAGGCCTTCCTACTCTCTGTCCAGAGCTGCCATGGGCCAATCTTTATTAAAGGAGTTCAGGTCATCCCGCCATCTCCGTCTGGGCAATGCCGCTGCAATGTCGTTTGCCATTAAGCGGGACCCACTGGGTCGTCAGTTTGGCCCATTGATCGTCTGACATGCGGCAGATGTGTCCAGCCCAATTCCATTTAAGCGTGACAGCTTTCCGAATGACTTTGCCACTGTCCCTTCTTTAATCATTATTTCGTTGTTAAATGAAACACCTAAAAAAATAACGAAGAAGCTTGAACTTTCCTCAAGAAACCTTGACCTTCAGTGCTTTTCTACCATTTATTTTAAGTGGCAACCATTACGCTGATGCATATATTCCCAGCAATTTTCCCTTTTCAAACTGGTAAGCAGCGATTACACAAGCAATATTTATTCGAAGAAGAAATTGCCCCTTGCACATCAATCACTGGCCTGTCCTCTTTGAATATTATATGAAGAAGTTCAGAAACAAAGGAATTGGCATTTTTATTGCAGTTTACTGGACCATTAGTTTGAATATTTGATAACTTTGTATGAAGTCGAGGAATTCTGAATAATTTATCAGTGTTAAGGCTGTTAGATTGATTGATTTGGTTCATATTTTGTCTTGTTGATAGTTACAGTAATAATCATCTAAAAGGGGATTGAAAATTTTTTATGGAGCCTGGCATACCTACTGTCGCGCCATTATGTTTTTTTTTTCAAAATGGCTGCCATGAATGACACGTGTGGAACATAATAACCTAAAAAAATATGGATTTCACGTGATTTACTTTAAACGTTAATATCTCGGAAACGTGACGCTGTACGGGGTTTGATTTTATTATGTTTTCTGTCTGCATTGAGGTCGTCAATAGATTTATATACGTACAATGCGTGGCCGCCATTTTGAAAAAGAAATGGCGGACAGGTAGGTATACCATGGACCTTCAAAGCCCATTACATGGTAATGTTTAGGTAGTCACACCATGTAAAATACTGGTATTAAGCTGCATCCGGTTAGACTGGAAGCCGACCCCAACATAGGTGGGAAAAGGCTAGGCAGATGATGATGATGATTATATATAATTATATATATGTATATACCTTCAAAAGAGACCCAGCTATTCTGCTTGCAGTTCGTCCTTGGATCTTCACCCTTTTTAGAAGGAGCTTTATTATTGCTAGAACATTATTTCTAAATTAAATAACGTCACGTCAATCCCCGACGGACTAGATCACGACTGTAATCCCCAAAGGGTTAGCCAGAGGTGTTCACATAACTAGGCGAAATGTGGGTGTACTCCTCTCAGCTGTGGGAAAATGAAAATTTGATTATAACAATAGAAAAGTAATAGTGTCTCATTCATAGATAATGTTTTTTATATTTCTATGGTCTCATTAGTCACAGTTGAGCTCATAATAGTACACCCGAATTTCGTTTTTTTTTTATTTGAAATGTTATTGCTCTTGACTCTAGTCTAGGCTGGACTCAAGAGCAAGTCCATTTCAAATAAAAAAAAACGTAATTCGGGTGTAGTATTATGTCTAGACATAATAGTACACCCGAATTACGTTTTTTTTTTTATTTATATTTTTATCTAGCTTTGACCTAGGTCAAAGGTGACAGAGACAAAGTCGACGATGGAGTGAGCTTACCCAGAAGAAGCCTGTTCACTCTCACTTTGAAGAGATTCGGGCTGTTTTATTAGTTATGTTTAAGTCCCATTTAATAGGGGGCGAGCCTATTGCCAAAAACCAGGCACGACAAGACACTGGTTTGCTACTGAGAAAACCCCAATAACAATTAACCTGGGAATCGAACCCAAAACTTCATGCTCACCAATAACGCTTGAGCACTAGACCAACGAGGCGGTCTAAATGATTATAATTATTTTTAACTAGCTGCGCCCCGTGGTTTCACCCACATAAGTGTCGATCCCGTGGGAATATCGAGATAAAAACTATCCTATGTCCTTTCCCGAGACGCAAACTATCTCTATAGCAAATTTCATCTAAATCGATTCAGCGGTTTAAGCGTGAAGAGGTAACAGACAGACAGACACACTTTCGCATTTATAATATTATAGTATGGATAGTATGGATTATAATTCGTTCTAAATTAATATTTTTTTTATTAATTTTTCAGTTAAAATCTCTGATGGTGCTCGATGGAGACACCATGACACAAACTCAAACAGAGGACAATGGAAGAAAATCGACACATGTGCGAACTTTCTCACCGGATTTATTAACTGTGGTAAGTTTAGACTTGATAATCATAGACATAGGTTCGGCTAATAATTCTAGACTTAAGGCTATCATTATAGACTAAGGGGCACTAAATGGTTCTAAGACAGTAGCCTTGGATGGAATTAATAATGTTCAAGTAGTTATAATTGGTGGGCCATGGGAACAGTAAGTCGCTTTCCTGTAAAACGATCGATTGGTGAAGGTAGAATTATGAATGATGAATATTTTATTAATAAAGAAGTTGGTCTGACGACTTAAATTAAATGTCTGAAAAGTATAATTATAGGCGTAAGAATGTGAATGGTTAAAAGAAAAGAGACAGCATAAAGAAAGGATAGATGAAAGAAAGAAAGAGAAATAGGTTTGTTTGTCATAAAAATATAATTAATAAAAACAAAATGGATCTATAATCCCGAGCACAAAACAGAAAAGAAAAGAAAATAGAAGATGATCTATGTGAAAGAAGATTATGGCTGGGAAGGAAGTTAACTCTGAGATATCAGCTAATAGAGATGAAACTAGTTCGCAAGCCTATACTTCTCCTGTCTGGATTTCTGATCTCCAAGCCAGTGAAGGACAACATTTGAAATTGTGCTTCAGTGATTTGTTAATACCAACAAAATTGATGACACCAATATTATTAACACCAATATTATTAATATTGTTAACTTTATTATGTCACTGTAACAATATTTATCTTTTTGTCTGATTTTGTTGGCATTGATTCGTGTTGCTAGTTGCACTGCTACTATTTGATTTGGTGGATGTTCACAAAGAAGAACGGTCATTTGTGACTCAGACCCGACACGAAAGAGACATATCTCAGTTTTTTTGTTATTTTAAATATAGCTAAAATATATTTTTTTTATATTCCAAATCAATGGCTAACACCAAAATATTGCCTTGTGTTTTTGTTCAGGCGGTATACAATTTTCTTTTAATACCTATTTACCTACAAAATTCGTAATTGTATTTAGGTAATTCAATGACGATACAACAATTTAGAAAAAATAACCGACTTCAAAAAAAATACACTACAATGTGATAAATATCTCTAATTTCGGAAGTCGGTGTCGTTGGTTCCGCATTTTCGTTTTTAGACACCGACTTCCGAAATTAAAGTTATGTATCACTTTGTAGTGTTTTTTTTTTCAAGTTGGTGGTTTTTTTGTGAAAAAATTTTTATTTTTTACTTTTTAGTTGTACCAACCCCACACAAATCCAATTAACACTAGTGCATTGAAGAATTGAAGACACTGACTAGAAGAATCGTCCAAATTCGCATAGAAATGCCGGAGATGCAGTACATTTATGTATATATCTTCGTACATAATAATAACATAATGAACCTTCTATATACTAAAACCTTCCTGAAAGTATGTAGATTACATTAGTGAAAGAATTATTAAAATTGATTCATTAGTTTTTGAGAAAATCGCAGACATACAAACATACATACATACGGGTCGAACACAGAACCTCCTTTTTGAAGTCGGTTAAAAAACGCACAGATCTCAACACAGAAAGCCAATTTTATTTTATATTTTCTTAATGACATCTCGCAGTTTAACTTTGAGGTTATCGTCTGCTTAACTGGGCTTGCCTGTGGATGCCTCAATAAATTAAGCCTCCAGCTGTCTATTTTTGTATTTTTATCTAAATTGGCGTCATTTTAAATGGATATAATTGATATTCATTAAAAAAAATTATTTTAAAATATTTTGCCTTACCAAAATCAAATGGCAATATATGGGTGATAGCCACTAATATTCAGAATAGTGTTAATTTATTTCTGTTATATTTAATAGAACAAAATAACTGAGATGCGTTCCTTTTGTGTCGGGCCTGGGTAAATTTTCTGTGGGACGTGACCCTTCTTCTTTCACTAGAAGTTGAACATAGATTCTTTTGACCTGTACCTGTACCTGGATGGATTTCCCTGTTACGTTATCTCTCATTCAAATATCAACATGTCAGCCAAATCTGAATCACATCTAGCAGATACATCCCAATATTATAACTACCTCCCCTTCTCCTTTCTACTCCTGTCTTGAGCTAGTGTGGACCAATACTGTATGTAGGCATCATGCTTGTTCCGCCATTTTCTCCTGGGTCTGCTTCGATGTCGCCGGAAGTTTCTGGGCATGGTGGTATATTTAGCCCATGACTCGTTCGTTTACTAAAAACAACCATTTCATCAGCATTCGGTACCTAGTCATCACGTGTTGAATCATCCATAGTATAATCATTCTGAATCTAATCGGGTTTTGGGAAGTACGTGTCTTCATGTGTCATAATCCGAATCATATCTGCTGGGTATGAGGCTGGTTTAGAGATTACGTGGTTATAGTGATAGATTAATAGCATTGTGATAAGTAAAGGTCGTCCAAGGGTTTTTGAAGTGAAAACTTCTTTAGGGGCGTTGGGCAATTGAGTTTTGGATGTGTTCGGCTATCCTCGGGATGGGATCGGTTTTAATGTATATCCGATGTGTCAGTGAGTGAAGGCAAAGTATTCTGTTTGTGTTTTGTTTTCACTTCTGTCGGCACTCCCGGAGTGTATTTTTTTATCATATTAGATAGATAGTAGCAGTGGTGGCATAGTGGCATCAACTCCGACTTACGAGTCGTAGGTCGTGAGTTTGAACCCAGGCAAGGGGGAGGGGGGGTGGTAATTTATTTTATCAACACAGCTCTCAAAAACGGTGAAGGAAAACATTGTGAGGAAATCGGTATGTTCTAGGACCAAAAATACGAAGGACGTGTGACATCTACCAACCCGCACTGAGCCCACGTGGTGGATTACTGCCCATTCCCTCTCACAGAGAGGAGGCCTGTGTCCAAGCAGTTCGTTATAGTCTGATTATTATGCTAGATAGATAGGTACAGTTTATTTTTGCCGCCAGATGCTGTGTTCCGATTTGAAAAGCTTTGTTCTGGTTAAAATTTTGGGTTTCGAACCGAGGGGTAATTCCTGTATTTTTAAGAACGTTCGAATCCTGATTGTCAAAAATTACTCAAATTTCTCTACAGACTTCAATTTCACACGTTTTTGTTTCAGGTAACGACCGCCGACGGTTGGGAGGGGGAGTGCATCAGAATTTATGAAGTAGTTAAAAATTAAAACATCCTTACAATTTAGTTAATTTTATTATGCGGGTGACCGTCATACATTAAATTATAAGTAATACAGCTGGTTCTGATAAGAAATTTAACATGTTTTATTTTATGTTAAAGACCTATTTTATAGGTGGCGGGCTTATTGTCATATTGCTTACTAGCTTCTGCCCGCGACTTCGTCCGCGTGAAATTTCACCCTCCTCCCATTCACCCTCTTAGGGGCGGAATTTCGAAAAACCCTTTCTTAGTGGATACCTACTCTTCACTAAGAACACACCCTCCAGATTTCATGTCTCTAGGACCAGCGGTTTAGGCTGTGCGTTGATATATCAGTCAGTCAGGACTTTGAATTTTATATGTATAGATTAGGCCCGCCATACACGGACTGCTCGAGCAGTAAGCCAGTGATCAACATACACTAACTGCTCGGGCATCCAACCGCTGCTTGACCGCACAATGAAATTGCACCGCGCTGCCGACCGCCCGAAGCAGTCACGACTATAGATGGGCAATCCACCCGATTTAAACTCTGCGCTTATGATAAACACCCAGAAAATCGGATGTTTGTCGGGTTCTTACTAAAAGCCGGACTTAAACCTGGTGGATTGCCCATCTATAGTCGTGACTGCTCGAGCGGTTCCGTGTATTTGTACTTAGAAGACTGTAGTTTGCTGTGCAGTCGCAGCTTGAAGCAGTCGATACCGGCTGCTTCAAGCTGTCCGTGTATGACCGGCCTTAGTGCTCATGAACAGGTGCGGCACGTTGCCAACGGCAGAGGCTACTGCAGCTGTCGACAGAGACAACGTGCTGCTCAATTATTTGAGTAACGTGCTAAAATAAAATGGGGGTAAATGTGGCTATACCACACTAATATTGTAAAGGCGAAAGTTTGTGAGTGGGTGTGTTTATATGTTTGCTACTTCTTCACGCTCAAACGGCTGGACCAATTTTGATAAAATTTGGTATGGAGGTAGCTGACACCCTGGATTAACATATAGACTACTTTTTATCCCGATATTTCCACGGGATCGACATTTACGCGGGTAAAACCGCGGGGCGCAGCTGGTACCTAAGTACTAAAAAGGTGCTGTAAGTTCGCAAAATCGCAAATATCGATGAATTGATTTATCAATATTATTGACACACACACACACATGACATAAAATCACATGCCCGGTGGCTAAATAATCACAGCCGCACAGGTCGATTGATCAGGTTAAGCTACGCTTGCCACAGTTGGTCTGTGGATGGGTGATCATTTTTACATACTGAGTGTTGGTTGTAATTGGGTTGTGGAGGTCAGATAGGCAGTTACTTCTACGTAAAATTCTGATATTCAGCTGCATCCGGTTCGACTGGAAGCCGACTCCAAAAATAGTTGGATAAAGGCTAGGCAGATGATGATGATGGTTCGAACCAAAGCAGTCGCTTTACATTGTGTAATTTAATATCATCACCACTGCTCTCAAAACGGTGAAGGAAAATGTCTTGAAGAAACCGGCATGTCCTAGAACCAAAAATTCGACGACATGTGACATCCACCAACCCACATTGGGCCCGCGTGGTGGATTACGGCACGCACCCTTAATAGAGGCATGTGTTCCAGCAGTGGGAACAATATAGGCTGATTATGTATTGCTCCCAAAATAGCATTTTGGCGGACATCTTGTGTTCATCAGCTGTTTTATAACATAATAATATAATCTAATTTGAAAGAAAAGAGCAAACAATTTAAAATTGAAGATTGTATGGGATTTTCATTAATGTTCACATTACGCAATTTGATGGCTGTTTCAAATTTTAGTGGAACTTTCTCTCCAAATCCAACATGAGCTAATTAACTATTAAATCAAAGCTTACTTATTACTTATTCTTACCATATCATTACTTACAATATCTGTTGATAAAATATTATCTAACATCTTTGTTTCCACCGATTAATCATTATTACCTTATAACAACTGTTTTGTAAATTTTGAATCCGTTTGCATCACACACTTAATATTTTCAGACATTATATCAAAATTTTCTTTCTAGATTTTTCTTTTAGTGCCAAATTAAATTATAGCTCTCACATTTTTGTTGTATGTACAGACGCCAGCACATCAAGCTACCCGAAACTGTCAAATTTTCACAATCAACTTTGAACCTTATGTTTTAGTGATAAAGTTGTAAATCTATTAAAGAAATTTGACAGATTGTAGTAGCTTGATGTGCTGGCGTCTGTACTATCTATATCGAGCTGATATCAAGTACATGTTGATATGAAATTATGGCTTTGATAAAAATCGTGACTTCATGCTGATATAAAGTGCATATGGCACCACCTAAGAACATAAAGATAAACTTTCGTACTTTGATGTATGTATCATCCATTTATACTAATATGAATTAACATAATATATTATGTAGTTTAAAAATTTCACACGGACGAAGACGCGGGCAGAAGCTACAACTATATACATTTTTAATGCGAAAGTGTTTGTTACGTTTTCAGGATTAAACTGCTGAATTGAATTTGATTTGATGAATTTTGGTATTGCAAATGTATTGTTGGGATCAGGATGCATGAAGAAGCCTCCTCGTGGAGCGGTCACACCCAACCCCTTATTTGACTGGCCAATTCTTTCCTTGCGGCGGTAGGGTTAACGCCCGCCTGGTTTGCGACCACCCTCCCACCTGGCTGTTTCGTCGATGCGTGGGAGTTCCAGTGCCTTAGGCATCTTCTGGGCACGCTTGTTCCATCATAGACCTCATCCATCGCTTTCCATCAGGCGTAATCGAGGTCAAGGGCCGGCCCATTCCAAAACATATTGAGATAGCTTGAATCTTGAGTAAAAAAATCGTATGTTCTTTACATAGAATTTTTTTACTCATATCTACCCCTAAATGTGAAATGGAGTGGTCAAGTTTGTATCGGAAAATTCAAAACGCGAAAAAAGTGGGGGCAAAGCGCTAGTTTACGCACCATTATCAGTCAGGTACTGTTATCAGTCAGGTAATCGGTGCTGATAACAAACTTCTGCAGATAATTGCACTTCAACATTTTCTTTACTAACATTACATGAACCTGCCAATATCGCCAAACAATTTTTTTGCTCAATATTAGCATACAGTCTGGTGAAAAGATCCGCAGGAGAAACAAGGTAACCGACGTAGCCCAAAGAATTGCCAACTCAAGTGCCCTGAATCCATGCATCGACCATGTGGCCATCTGCCAAATGAGGCCGAAAGGTTCTGGAGTGGCCACCGCATACAATAAGACGTAGCTTTGGAAGGCCAACAAGGTAGGTCGAAAACCTTGTGATGACCACAGGAATCCGCTGGAAGCCACCCGCAGGTGGCACCGCCACTTTGACGACCTTTTATACCACAAATGTCAAGTTTTTTTATTAAAATGTCATGATTTAAGTGGTCAAATGCTTGTGTCATGATGATGATGAATCTGGTGAAGTATTTATTTCTTTAGAATCTCCAACAAAAGATTTAGCCAAACATGACACACAAATAATGGACAACATCATATTGAGTACATGTACTTCTTCACATAAAGGAGACCACAGCGTGCACCATAAATTTACCAATTAGGCTAACTAAATTAAAATACTATATACCCTTAGTTTTAGAGAGAATAGAAAACTCTTTATTATGTACACCATACGAATCACAGATATAAATGTATAAATTTTACAAAGGGTGACACAATGAGCGGTCTTATCGCTAAAAACGATATTTTAGAGATAACCTTTGGATGGAGAGATTGAGTCATGAATTTGGACATAGTAGATTTCTGCGACCCAAAGATAAAAAGTGCTCTATTTTCGTAATAAGGCGAGGTAAGATTGATTGTTTTTTAAGTATTTATAATTGTAGAAACAACAGTCCATGCACTTTTAGGATAACAAATCCTGTATATCAAAATTATCTTAGTAGGGAAACTGTTTTTTATTAATAAATCGCTAATAAAGATATAATATTATTACTGGAGGCACACCGCATGATGTGAATAACAATCTGATAACGTATTGAAGAAACAATTATTACGATTGCAGAAGATAATGTCATCATCTGCCTAGCCTATTCTCAACTATGTTGGGGTCGGCTTCCAGTCTAACCGGATTCAGTTGAATACCAGTATTTTACATGGAGCGACTGCCTATCTGACCTCCACAACCCAGTTACTGAGTAATACGATAATCCTTGGTAAGACTGGTTGTCAGATGATTTTCGGGCTTCTGACGACCCGTAACGACTGTCAAAGATCCACAAATGACAGCCGGGATCAACGGCTTAACGTGCTTTCCGAGGCACGGAGGGGTCTTGGTATGTAAAAATGGTCACCCTTCCATGGACTAACCGCGGCAAGCGTAGCTTAACCTGATCGATCTACCCGTGCGGCTGATATTACTTAGCCACAAGCCCCCAATATGTTATGTAATTAGAAGTGCTTCAGTAGTTTTACATATGACAGTCATGACTACGAGAATGCCAAATCATTGTTATGGGTCTTTGGTCAACTGGACCCACTCGAACTGGAACCGCGGGTCCAGTCGACCAAGTCAAATTTTGAATTGGTCGACTGGACCCGCTGTCAAATTTCATCATTAGTACAGTTAAGGAGTAAAGCCGAATCTTTTAGTTTTATTTCTATGACTTAAAATATACATAATATTATTCAATTAGGTACACTTAATTTTTATTTACTTATTTTTACTTACTTACTGTCTGCAATGAGCTAAAACAACGTTACAGGATTTTGAGATGCCGTAGTGAGGTCCGGAAGATATCAATTACTAATATAATATGTAATAGAATTTTATTCCTCTTTATAATATTAGTGCAGAAAAAAATAAATTATAGCCTATGTTATTCTGTGATAATGTAGCTTTCTAATTTTTTCTTTCTTTTTTATTTTACTATTATCATTAAAATAAGTCCTCCTTAGTATTTGTTACAACGGAATGCATGGCCGTTGCTGATTTGTCAATGTCAATTATATTTGTCAAAATTGTAGTTTGTTTACATTGGTTATCTACATAAATTAAGTAATAAAATAAAACAGAATTACTGCAAATGTTATATGTAAGCTGATGACTACCACAATAACATCAAGGTTTATCAAGACGGAAAAGAAGAAGAGGAATTGTGGTTGTCGTAAAGAGTGCGGTACTGAACCAACTGGACCGTCCTGCTGCATGTTGTTCCAATGACATGGCTATACGTGACCCGGCTACATTACTTTACAAAATCCTAAAAGATTGTTGAGAAATCATTGCGAAAACAATTTTTACCCTGAGGGTCGCATTAGGAGTATCGTCACATCATTAATTCAAATTTATTTGTGTTCAAATTGCCGCATTCAAGTTGGTTGAATGCGGCAGAAAAGCTTGGTTTGTTTTGTAAACAACAGCTGTTACTATGACCGTGGGAACATACATATTTTTTCGGCTATAAGATCCGTACGCATAGCTAAGGGATGTGTACGCCCATTTTCTTGGCGTCATCTGGTAATCGCCTATTAAGACACCTATAAGTCAACCTATGGTTACTGGTTCCAGTGAGCTTGCAGCATCCTAGTGTCTGCAGAAAGGCATTCTTCCATGACGGATGTGACTTTTAGTTATTCCGGATTGCTATCTTAATATTATTGATAAATTCCAGTAGAGCCAGCAGTCACGGAAGATGATACCGGGACAAAGGGAATTAATTGGGTTGCCGTTGAGATTACTACTTGACTACGGTTCAAAATATAAGCGCCAGGGTGGCCCGCGAAATTCATACGGTTTGTGCAATTTGTCGGTCAGTATCTGTCAACCTCCACCCTCCGCTAATGATACAATTGTTTTGCTATTGTTTCGCGGAGCTTTTGATTAAAATATGAGTCGCGACCGTAACAAATATGTATTTACAGAATTATAATCATTAAAATAATCAACACAACTCTCTAAAACCAAGTAATCCTACTGAATGAATATTTCATGAAATCCTGACATTTTAGGATTAAACTAACATAACATGTTGTATTACTGATACTAATGATTATAATTCTGTAAATACATATTTGTTACGATCGCGAATCATATTTTAATCAGCGTGCAACTTAATACTGACCAGCAAATAGCAAAAAAACGTAAGAAAATTTTAATTTCGCGGGCTACCTTAGCGCTTCCCCCTTAAACTTAAAATTACAACGAAAATCTATATTTAGGTAGTAGTATTATTATCTCAACTCAAGACAACGAATATATTCTACATCTTGCAGATGATGTTGATCTTAATCCGAATGCAAGCATGATTCAGTTTTGAAACGAAAATACGGATTATGATTAACCAACCCTACACGAAACTGTATTAGGTATTCCTAAAGCCAATGACATAAAAACACACCTTAACGCAGATAAAGGAAAAGCCAACTGCGCTTGATGTCAAGATGCAATAAACGTTATCATTTATACGGTAAACGTTACTTTATCTAAAGTCAGGGGATTACCGCTCAGCTATATAACACACTATCATACCCCCTAGGCCCTTCAGTTTGCAATTCTCCCGAGTCATCAAACCAGTAAACATGGCATTCTTAGGAACAGAATACAAGTTTGAGAAACAGGAGAACTTCGAGGACTTTGTTAAGGCTTTGGGTAAGTTAATTTACAAAATGTTATTAGCATATAACTCCAGGACTGTTTTCCGCGAAAGTTTAGGTCCACATTTTGACGCCAATGTTTAAGTTTCATGTAAAACGGGGCGAGGCTATTGCCATCAACCGGGCACATATCCAAACTCAGGGCTGCTACTAAGACATTGCTGAATGCATTATAATGTAATAAATTTAAAGGCAAAACACTGAACTCAACCCTGTACTAAGAATAGAATAGAATACTCTTTATTATGTACACCATATAAATTACAGACATAAATATAGAAACTTTACAATGGGTGACACAATGGGCGGCCTTATCGCTAAGAGCGATCTTTTAAAGACAACCTTTGGATGGATTAAAAAAGGGAATTTACGGCCATTTAAGGCCATTTACACAATACAATAAATACATACATATAAGCATTGCTATTGAGAGATTTTGTTGAAAAGATTCGTGCGAGTTGTTCGAAATTCTCTGATAATACTTAATATGCATACATGAAGAGGGCCTAGTATGTTACCCTGCTACAGTCTTTGTCCTAGGACATTCTGAATGCTTAGCATTTCTTTTATTTGATAGTGGAAATGTTGCGTGTATATGGTAAAAATGAAATGCCATGTTATTATCCAAACTGTGTACACAAACGATATATTTAGTGACCACAGTGTACCTATACAGGGTGAAATTGAATAGATGCGACAAATTTAAATATACAATAATACGTGTTGTCAAGAAAATGTAGAACATATCAAATGTAAAATTAAAAAATAATTGATCAGTGTTACGAAAAGCTTTAAAATAATTAAAGTATCAAAGAATTTCACGTACTACCGTTTTCGTGTAGCACGATTTAGGTACATTATCGCTATGAATGAATCGCGCCGCCCCCGTCCGCCCGGCCGCCCGCGCATCTCTTTCCCGCGCGCACGATTAATAAAAGTTTTGTGAAACCAAATTTTCCTTCATACTTTTGTCGGCTTAGGACGATCAAAAATACAATAAAAGTAATAGTGAAAAAATTGGTTTAGTATGAGGTATAACCTGAATAATGTTTGTTACAACAACAAATCAACTATCGTATTTTTGGCGTATTTAAAAAGTTAGAATCACAGTATTTACAATAATTATTATGAAATCAGTACACTTACGTGTATTTTAGTAATTGTTCAAAATGTCCACCTCCGTTTTGTAAACACAATTGAGCGGCGCCGCAAAAAGTCTGTGATTTTACAGTTTCGAATGCACTAATGATTTTGCTTTTTAGTTCGTCTAAAGTTTCGGATTCGCGTTCGTAAACGAGTCTTTTAATTTCTCCCCACAAATAAAAGTCCAACGGTGTTAGGTTAATCGAAATCTTCGCTGCGTTTCACGTAGATTTCTTACGGTGTTGTACCACACGACAATATCGAGATACTGTACGATTGTTAACGGTTCATGACTATTTCGTCTCGTCCTAGGCATTGTTATGACACAAACACAAGACAACAATACAAATTATTCGCAATACGCAAAGTAGGATTTGCGGAATGCGCGCGCGACCATGACCTACAAACGTTTTAGGACGACTAATGAACGAAGGAAGGGTGGTGGGCGGCGGGGCGGTCGCCGGGAATTTCCTTAGTCTGAGCCGGGAAGGGATGTCAGCGCTGGCGCTCATGCGAGGTTTGGCAACGTTGCGCGATACTTACACTAGAAAATAGGCAAAATTAGGTAAATGACCGCTATGAACGGCAACGTTTAATGACATGAGTACTCCACGATGATTATTGAGCACTGCGATGAGATTTTTTGATACTTTAATTTTTCTTATTTATTTTGCATATTAATTATTTTGCTGGAATACCGATAATTCGTATTTAAATAAAGATAATAACATCAATGGACCTTTTGAAAACGATAATCACGTAATTTTTTTTAACGATTTAGATTGTAGAAAAAACAGTTTATAATTACTATGTTACTGTAACTGAAGCTCCCATTTCTTTTTGTCGCATTAATTCAAATTCATCCTGTATAGTTTTTAAGCGTTAGACAATCTAATTTTCTTGTCTTGATATGATCTTATGCATCGAATGATATAAAAATTTTAACATCGAAACATAGATTTACGGACTGCAGCTGCAGTGGTAAAATATTGGCAGAAAAATATTGTGAGAAGATTACCGTGAATAATATTATGACAATATTTGTTTGAGTTTCGAATAGTCCCGATTGTGTTTTGTTTTTGTCGCTCTGGAGTTTTTAAACGGATTAGATTACTTTTTAGAAAACTTTGAACATATTCGGCTATTTCAAGAGACTGGATTTACAAGCAGTGAATTTAAAAAATCGAATTAGATTTTAGAATCATGAGATCGGTTGTGATTTTTTAATATTTTATTTAACAGATCAAAGTCTACAATATTTATATCATTATTTATATCACCAAGTGCATTAAGATATCTCTCCAAAGTATTACGCTAATCTAATGGATGGCTTTTCTGATTAAAAGCGGTAACGTGGTCGTAACTACCTTTATCAGAAAAGCCCTGAGCTTGACCGATTGACATTGAAACATATAGTTCGAGTAGTATAAATTATATCATAATTTTATTGTTTTATGATATGGCTGTGCCACGATACCTAATGATCAGATATCGTGACATTATCATTATTTCTATGCTTACGTTAGGATAAAGGTTAGCTTCATAGTATCCAGATAGGCACTATACAGGCTCAAATAAAATTTGCTAGCGAAACTTCGCAGACGTGATGGGTACCCATCACATATGATGAAATGAAAATAAAATTTACTTGTTTTGTTTTGGGGCCAACGAATGCAGGTCTTGTTACTTGAAGTAGTGAGACTTATTCTTACTGGACTTGTTTAAATCATACAGAAATACAAAGCACATTAACTTCATATTAGATACGAGTATCATCATCATACGCTTATCCAAATTTATTTTTGGTCGGTGCAGCATGTCTTGTTGCATGTTCGTAAACGGGCGCCGTCGGTTGAGACTGGTCATCTCTTAACTGCCAAGGCTTATTTTTAATCTTATTTTTTGTATTGTTTCTTCATTTGTGTGTTCTTTTACATTGTTCTCACATATAGAAGCAACAAGAATAATTTACCCAGGATTTTGTAATATCTTAATTTAAAAGAGTGTCCATGGAGTTTCTTGCCCGTTCTTCTCCATAGAGATCTACGCTTTGGAATGGGCAACTAGCTTCAACTTTCTGACTGACCGACTTCTTAATTTTGACAATTCAAAAGTGCCTGTAATGGTTTAATTGAAATAAATGCTTTGAGTTTGAGTTCTTCTACTTCGATATATCTTCAAACTGACTCTAAATTAATAACATATCACTTTTTCAGGGCAGTAAATGCAGCTTCTGTCAATTAAGTCTATATCCCATACCATTGCCTCTCCAGGTCTGAACGCAGAGCAAACTCAGGGCTACCTCAACTACACACCCACCGTCAAGTTCACCAAGAATGGAGATTCCTACACCGTGACCACCGCAACCCCTCAGACCAAAAACGAGACCACCTTCAAGTCCGGAGTCGCTTTCGACGAAAAAGTCGCTGACCGTGCCGTGAGTAAATTTCACTATTGTTTCACGATTGATCGACGACTTTAATAGTAGTATACTTAGGAGGGGCTTGTGGCTAAGTAATAAAAACCGCAAAGGTCGATAGATTAGGTGAAATGTTTCGTCAGTTATAAAAAATCTGCTGTTCTATAGATAAGTGTAGGTAATAAAAACCTACCAACGCGGTCAAAATGTATGCATAGAACGGCATTTTTTTTGTAATAACCGACGAAAAATTTCAACGAATGGGTTTTCACATTCATATTCTAAATCCATGGTAAAAGTTTGCGCATTAATGTCCCTGCCACCTTATGTATTTGGCGTCCTTCCTTATATGAATTTCAAATGTTTTCTTCACTTAAAACGACAGCGGGATTGTCCGAAAGGGTTACCGCTGCCCCGGAACATAAAGGGCTAACAAAAAAACGAGTGTGCTTATGACCACACGACTGAAATGAAACTTCTTTCGCTCCATCTGTATTGAACGTATTTGGCTATGAGAGGAAGAGAGAAAGAAAATGTGCGCGCGCACTGCTTTCTCTTGCTTATATCCCCCACGCAACTCCCGTTCGCCTCACCCGATCATACTTTTCGTAATGCTTACGTCACGCGTTCGCCAGCTTACTCCCCAAGTCAAGCGTGCGTAAAGAAGTTTCACTTCAAAAGGTAACGTTAAAAAAAAGTAAAGTATCTTTAACAGTTTCTTGATGTCTCCTTACAGTGCAAAACCACCATCACCGTTGACGGCGACAAAGTCACTCGCGTACAGAACTACGACGATGGCAACGATCTCACCATCGTCAGGCAGTTCTCTGGCAACGAGATGATTGTGGTAAGGATATACATCTTATTTTAGCTAAATCTCGAGGAACATTTATTTTTTAAATGTCGCAGCATCATGCTGAGATAGGAGCCTTTTGGCCTCGTATAGGAGTTTCTGTCTCATTTTTCTTTTTGTTACTTTTTTTTTTATATAACTTAGTTTTTTATTTTTTACTGTGTTTAGTTTAGTTTGTGATTTTCCTGTACGAGTCGCAAAAAATACTTTTTCTTTCTTTCTTTCTTTAGGTGGCTAATAAGATTTACCTAAAAAATTCGTGCCGGATAGAAGTTTTACTGAAAAGTATAGAAAGTGTAGACCGCTCGTTGGTGGTAATACTTTGGTCTTGAGCTGGCCTAGCGTAGTAGGAACGGAATTTCAATGGAATAAGAGGCCAGCCCCTGCAGTCTCGACATTAGACAGCGACAAAAATCGGTCGCTAAGTCGTTTCGTTGTCAAATTCCTTTAATAGATTTTCAACTTTATTTCGAAAGCATAAGGTTGAAAATGTATTAAAGAAATTTGACATCGATTAGACTTAACGACCGATTCTTGCCGTTATATTTGTCAAGAATGCAGAGCCAGCTTACTTATACTAGTTTTAGTCACCACTGACATGTGGCTTTTCTTTATTTGAAGAGAAAACTTCTTTAGGCGAATTGGACATTTTTTGAAATGGGAAAAAACCATTGAATTCGCGCTACTGTTACCGTAATGACACCGCTTCGGATGTACTCAATACTCAATATATTTATTGCTTCCACATGTGATGTATTCGGGATGTACTCGGTTTTAATATATATCCGATATGTCATTGAGTTATGGCAAAGTATTCTGTTTGTGTTTTGTTTTCACTTCTGTCGGAACTCCCGGAGTGCCACTGTTTTTTTTTTGTGAGGGATGAAATATCCTCCTGGATTTCCTTTGCCCTGGGGGGCGGAGGGGTCTTTCAGATTCTTACTGACTAAAAACCACCCCGACGTTCCATCTCACACTTACGCCGGGGGTCGCGAAAATGTACGATCCTTCCGCAATCACTAACTTGTGGCCTACTGCAGCTTTATCTACCACCATCTCATAAAACTCAAAAAAAAAAACTCAAAACTCAAAGCATTTATATCAATTAAACCATTACAGGTACTTTTGAATTGTCAAATTTAAGTAGTCGGTCAGTTGGTCAGAAAGTTGAAGCTAGGTGCCCATTCCAAAGCGTAGATCTCTATGGAGAAGAACGGACAAGAAACTCCATGGACACTCTTTTTAAATCAAGATATTACAAAATCCTGAGTACATTATTCTTGTTGCTTCTATATGTGAGAACAATGTAAAAAAACACACAAATGAAGAAACAATACAAGAAATAAGATTAAAAATAAGCCTTGGCAGTTAAGAGATGACCAGTCTCAACCGACGGCGTCCGTTCACGAACATGACGCATGGATCAGCACCATCCAGCTCAACCATTTTGTAGGGAACCGAATGATCCAACACACGCATATTATGTTAAATTGTTTATAAAAGCGCCAGTAAAATTGGAGGGTCTTGGGACTTGCAATTTTGTACTAAACGACCGATAACTCAAATTTTAAATCTTTGATCCAGTATATTGCGGCTGGTTGGCGGTAACAGCAAATTCTGATTGATTAATTTCATAAAACAGTCTTTCAATAAGGTTAATAGTATGAACTTCGAGACATGTGTTGATAATTTTTATGATTATAATTCTATACCTAAATAAATATTTGTTACAGCCGCGAATCATATTTAGATCAACATACAACCTGATACTGACCTGCAAATTGTAAAAAAACGTCAGAAAATTTTAATTCCGTGGACTATTCTGACGCTTTTGCCTTAAAGATGCCTTAGATGTTACTACAGGTAGCCACTTTCCATCAGATGGGCCGTCAGCCCGTTGCTAACCTGAATGTCATAGAATTTAGACAATTATGGATAAGATATGGCTTAAGGGACACGCCTTGCCGCGATGATAAAAATAAACTTATAGTGTTATCTAGCTAAAATTAGGCCATCAAAGACTAGTTTTCTTTTTGTATAGTTTGGGGGTCCAAATCCTCTTGATCCTTAAACGGCATAAGTGGTTTTCCCATAGCTGTTCTTTAAACTAATATTATAAAGAGAAAAGGTTTGTTTTGTTACGCTTTCACGCTAAAACGGCTGAACAGATTTGTATGAAATTCGCCACGTGGGTAGACCATGATCTGGATTAGGAATTTTTATCCCGATATTCCCACGGGATCGAGACTTATGCCGATGAAACCGCGGGGCACAGCTAGTACGTGATATTATAGTCTGGATCTTCCAACCTATTTCACCTTCTTTTAACTAGGGCTACCAAAGTACCAGTCTTTATCAAAGGCATCTAGTTCATTCAGCCAACTCTAGTTGGGCCTTCTGGGATGCCCGAGTTGAGAAGCATCCTTATAGAGAAAAGATAGAAATAATATAGGAGGTTGGCGGACGTCATCAGCTCAGACATTATTCGCCAGTTTTTGCTGAAGTCCCAGTTAAAAGGGGGCGAGCCTATTGCCAGCAACCGGGCACAAATCCAGACTTCGGGCTGCTACCAATGACGTAATGTAAATATCATTGGCTGCTACTGCAAAATTTATAATGGAAAAACCCCATAACACTTTGCTCGACCTGGGGATTGAACCCAGCACCCAAATTGCGTAACATACTATCAACCGGAATCTGAATCATTTTCAAGCAAATTGCTAATCCATTGCTTCATAAGTTCGACAAATTTGTCTGCTCCACACGTAAATAACGCAATGAATGTTGTTGAACTGTCAAAATGAAACCAATTCCGATTGATAATGTGTTACGCATTTACCCCACTGCATTGTCCCATTGCAGGGCAAAGGCCTTCAAATCCAATAGAATATATTATTAATATTGAATTTCTCCCTTGTTTCAGACCCTCACCACCAGCAAATGGGACGGCGTCGCCCGCAGATATTATAAGGCTTAATTTATTTACCCAACGTATCAAATAAGTATTTATACTATCTACAATATTTTCGGAACTAAAATAATTTAAATTTTCTCAGATATGTGCAATTGTTTTATTTATTGATATTTTGAATAAGGTGCCCGAACCGTGGATGACCCGAACCCTGATCGAGAAAGGACACAGATCTATCTATATTATAATAAAAATAAAATGCAATTTGTTGATAACCACACCACTTGAGAACGGCTGGACCGATTTAGCTATTTTTTTTTATTTTATGTTTGAAATAGTAAATCAGGTTTTTATGGAAAGAAAAATTGGCAAAGTTTCCCAGAAAATATTCAAATTCTGGAAAACTAAACGTTCGTTTTTGTATAAATTATTCAAAGGAAAGGACAACGTCTGTGGGGCCAGCTAGTATATTCTAAGTTACTTCTTACATAGACCTGAAAAAGTGTAGTTAGGTTTTGTCCTAGTACATTTTTTGCCAAGTAGAATCAATGGTTTATTCCCAGGAGCTCCAAATCTATTGTTCTTCAAACAATTTCACTCCATACATTGATTCCCAAGAGCTCCATAATTTTATTAAAATATTAAAATACCTACTAAAATTGTTCCCATTGCTTTTTTAAATTGGAGCCGCCAGGAATAAAATTATGGAGCGCCTGGGAATAAGCCGAATCAATATCGGTTCCGTAGTTTAATAGTTAAGACGAAACCAACAAACAAACTCACTTTCACATTCACACAAGTGTGAATGACAATGACTATGTAGAATATCAACATGATCAGAATATCAATTGATTGAATGAAATGACAATGCCATGAAAGTACAAGTGTACCAGAATTTAAGATACGAATAAACCAATTGAATTTTGTATAAGTACTTTACTTCGAATCTCGCTCAGTTGACTATATATACATCTAGAAAGTGAACTTCTACTTGTTACTGGACAGATACCTCAGTCTGTGTGAGGGATTGGGTTAAAATCTACCACGCGGGCCCAGTGAGGGTTGGTAAATGATAAATGATTTATTTTCTGTAAGCAGGTTTGTACAAACACTTTTACACGTTTTTTAAGCAAGATGAGGTCGGCGTTTCCTATCTGACTACTCTGAGAAGAAAGGCCGGAACAAACTCAGAGGTCACAGTCTCTTTTAAAGTCCAGACAAAATCTTGGTCAGATCATGTGAAGACCTTGTAGATTGTTGTCTGAAATGGTCTTTTGAGGAAAGAACTACACACATTGAGCGGACCTGTCCAGTCGGTGCACGCATTTGTCAAAAATCGTGCAGCTCAACTCAGAATTTGAGGAGCTCAACGATTCGACGAACAATACCAAAGAAAGGACATTTGGGTATGCCGAGTAAATTACTCAAACTGCCAGATCATGATTAAAACTAACTAAGAAGGAAAACAGAAAAATTAAATGACCCGCATAGTCCTCACATTCACAATAATTAAATAAAATAAAAATACTTTACAAAGTAAATATTCATGTCATTATAATATAAAATTCATAAATGTCAAATTGTATATAAAAAAAATCCGGACATAATCTTTGAGGACGATGTACATTGGTGTCTGAAATGGTCTTTTGATGTCACATAATATGAAGATATCCTATGACCTCCTGCTCCTCCTCCTTCCTTCCTGTGTCCTATGATTTCCTCACGATGTTTTCCTTCACCGTTTTGTTAGCAGTGGTGATGAAATTATTTACACAAAATAAAGCACCTGTCTGGGTCTGAACCCACGACCTACTCGTAAGTCGGGGCCGTTACCAGTGGGTCACCACTGCTCAGATATATATCAGTATTGGGACCATTATGAATTTTTTGATTTATGAATCACTCGAACTTGGAACTTTTGGCTATGGGTACCAGGGTTCAACTTTCGAATGTAGTTTTAAGTAATTACTGATTATAGCCAAGGTCAATAATTATAACCTAATGGGATTACCTACGGCCAGCAATGGACTTTAACTGGTTGATAAAACAAAAATTAATCAAAATGTAACAGGACTTTCCACCAAAGATTAATAACGACACGTACCTAAGTCTATTTAAAAAAATGATTCAGTTTGTCAATCTACTTACTACTACAAACAGTCATAATATTTCGCATTACCGTTATCATATCGAACAGATTACGGTTTAGTTATAAGCCTGAGTGGGCCTATTCCATGCCATTAGATCGTCTGTCGATACAACAGCCAATATGTCTTTCCTTGGTAAGAACTACACTTTCGTGAAGCAAGAGAACTTCGATGGATTCCTGAAAGCAGTCGGTATGTTGTACTTGTTACTATG
Organism: Amphipoea lucens; assembly: GCA_947508005.1. Classification (NCBI taxonomy): domain Eukaryota; kingdom Metazoa; phylum Arthropoda; class Insecta; order Lepidoptera; family Noctuidae; genus Amphipoea; species Amphipoea lucens. Next base: position 4,418,475 of record OX382376.1, on the reverse strand, counting down.
GAGTAGGTATATTAATTATATTATATTTTCTTTGCACGTAAAAATTAATCAATAATTAATTTTGTCGTATTAACTTGAACGAGTAATGACAATGTGCGAATAGTACGGGAGCCGAGTAGGCCGTCCGGCGACTGCCTACTGCCGCGCGTGTTTGTATGAAGATTTTGTTTTTTTGTTAGGTATGATAATTTAGTGAGTTTCTTAATTGTGGGGCACACACACTCAAAAGTGTTTGACAGGCTTATCTTGATATATCAAGGTAGGCACTGCTTAATGCCTATAATGCAATGCACGCCACTGATTACCATTCTGATTTATATTTAGTGACAATTTTGAAAGTCGAGAATTTTATGAACCTCTTGTTTTACAAAACAGATAATTAAACGACTTTATCCAGTTTCACAATAGTAAACCAATAATCGGTTCTAGTAAATCTCTTCCACTTTCCCGTAATCCAATTCGAAACTTTTAATTTGGAAAAGGTGAGGTTCATAATGGTCCCAATACTGATATATATCTGAGCAGTGGTGACCCACTGGTAACGGCCCCGACTTACGAGTAGGTCGTGGGTTCAGACCCAGGCAGGTGCCATACAAACTGCTGATCCTATAATGAAAATGGAAAACGCAACTGCGTAAGAATTTGTTTTCTTAAAAAAAATCATTAATCCAGGTGTCCCCGACGCAAACATCGAAAAGATCCTGAAGTTCGCCCCTGACCAGAAGCTTGTACAGGATGGAGACACTTACACATACATCACAGCGACACGCGACGGTCCCAGAGAACTCAAATTCAAGTCTGGAGTAGAGTTTGATGACGTTATTGGCACTGACAGGACCCCCGTAAGTATTTTAAAAATCTGTACCTTAGGACCAAGGACAAATCTCTATCTGAGAATCAATAAGAATTATTTTAGAAATTATTATTAGGACCAATAAAACCTAAATTTTGTTTCAAAAGTTGTAGACTGTTTAAAAACGCTTTTACCGTCTACTCATTCATGGCTCGTTTGGCCCCAGCGAAATAAACTTCATTATTTATCACATCACACTAATATTATAAAGGCGAAAGTTTATGAGTGTGTGTGTTTATGTTTGTTACTTCTTCACGCTCAAACGGCTGGACCAATTTTGGTAAAATTTTGTATGAAGGTAGCTGACACTCTGGATTAACACATAGGCTACTTTTTATTCCGATATTCCCTAGGGATCGACACTTATGCGGGAGAAACCGTGGGGCGCAGCTAGTATTTTATACTAAAGACAACGATGTTTCTTCCAGATCAAAAGCACTTACGTAGTCGATGGCAACACAGTGACGCAGACCATCACTAGCCCTTCCGGATCAGGCAAAGCCACCTTCAAGAGGGAATACAATGGCGATGAACTTGTTGTTGTAAGTTCAGCTATGTCTTTTTCTTTTTGTCTCTCGTATCAGGGGGTCTACAGACTCCTTTTTTATGGATGGGAAATCATCAAATGACCCCTCCCGCTCTGGGTGGAGCAGAAGGGAGTGTCAGACTCTTACTGACTAAAACCCATCCGTGTTCCTTCCTTAGCCATTTATGTTCCGGGGTAGCGGTAACCCTTTCGGACAATCCCGCACCCCCGGCAGGCTTCGGCCCTGGCAGGCCCCTTCCTTTTTGCTGACATCTCTTTGAGGCGCGCGTGGAACACGTACGCGCCGTCCGGCTTATGTATGAAACCCGTAGCTTAGACCGAAGTAACGGACGATTCCTGTTCCGTAACACCTACGGACATAAGATATGTTAGCGACCCGAACTAAGAACGAATAACATCACGATTTGACAGTGGTCCTTACTCCCGATGTGATTTTACCCTTCCGAAAAACTTTATTAATCGGGAGCAAATATCGAAGTATAAACGCCAGCACATCAAGGTACTACAATCTGTCATATTTCTTTGATAGATTTTCAAATTTATTTCTAAAACGTAAGGTTCAAAGTTGATTGGGAAAATTTGGCAGTTTCGGGTATCTTGATGTGCCGGCGTCTGTACATACCTACTTTTGGACGGGCCCATATCTTGTTTGACGGTCTTAGAGAGTAGATGGAGCTGTCATATAGCTCGTCTCATGAAATAGTTAATGGCCATTAACCAGCCAGCAAGCTGCCAGCCAGATTTAGAACTATGAAAAATTCAAAGATGATATAACATGACATATTGAATCTGCCATTCTGAACTCGTGAGGTAGATTGCAGCCACCATTCGGCAGAGAAGAGCCCTGAATCCAAGAAGCTTATAGATAAAAGTGGAGGCAACACCCTGAATACCCAAGTGAAACTCTCTCTCTCTCTCTTTCTAAATATATACATAGGAACGAGACAGTGATATGTGTTTTCTTTGTCATATGTATACAGGGTGTTACAGAAAGGGAAATAAAAAAATATTAAGCATTTTCAAAGTTACTGCTTTTGAGCTTAAATTTTGTACAGAGATTCTAGACCAGATACACTCTTCAACCCGTTTGTATTGATATACCCTTTCCGTAACACCCTGTATATGTATTTAGAGAGTGTTGTCTCCGTTTTTACCTATAAACTTCTTGCCTGAATCTCAGCTGTAGAAAAAAATATATGTTGATATAGCGACATAACTTTGTATTCATCGTCATAATCAGCCTATAATGTTCCCACTGCTGGGACACAGGCCTCCTGTCTGTGACTGGGATTGGGCCACAATCCACCACGCGGGTCCAGTGCGGGTTGGTGGATACTTGAACTTTGTATTAATGAACGATTAAATGTACCTACTCACTATCTTTACGGATTAACGGATTCATTTAATCGTGTTTTTGCTTGTTGTTGATATTTCACGCGTTGATGTAGGTAATGAAAAGTATGAAAGTGATATAAAAATAATAATTTTATCTGTGTTAAAAATATATGTGGGGCTTGTGGCTAAGTAACAGGCGCACGGGTCGATCGATCAGGTTAAGCTACGCTTGCCGCGGTTGGTCCGTGGATGGATGACCAATACTAAGCCCCCGTCAGTGCCTCGAAACGCACGCTGAGCCGTTGGTCCCGGCTGTCATTCGTGGATCATTGACAGTCGTTACTGTTCATCAGAAGCCCGAAAGTCTGACAACCAGTCTTACCAAAGAAGTATCGTGTTATCTAGTAACTGGGTTGTGGAGGTCAGAGAGGCAGTCACTCCATGTAAAATACTAATATTCAGCTGCATCCGGTTAGACTAGAAGCCGACTCCAACATAGTATTAGTTGGGAAAAGGTTAGGCAGATGATGATCTCCGAAACTCAATTTAGTGAGAATTAGGGGGTACACTGAAAGCTGACCTCTGGAAAGAGGCTAGGCAGATGATGATCTTAAAAATATATGTGTTTCCTTTTTCAGATCATCACCACAGACAAATGGGACGGTGTTGCCAAGAGGTTCTACAAGGCTGCATAAGTTAGTGTTTGAGTTATTTTAATTAGAGCAGTGGTGGCCAAGTGGTAACGGCCGCGATTTACGAGTTGTACGTTAGGTTCGAATCCAGACAGGCGCTTTACTTTGTGTAAATTATTCCATCACCACTGCTCTCAAAACGGTAAAGGAAAACATCGTGAGGAAAACGGCATGTCCTAGAACCAAAAATTTGTGATATCTGCCAACCTGCACTGGGCCCGCGTGGTGGATTAAGGCCCACTCCCTCTCACTGAGAGGAAGCCTGTGTCCCAACAGTGGGAACATTATAGGCTGATTATGTATGTTATGTATATTTTAGTTAAATTTTTGTAATAAACTTAATTATTCTAATTGTTTAAATAATTTTATTTATTCGCACATGTAACCCCCTCTACCCCTTACCACAAAATACGCACCAATAAAATTAAAATAATCTCGAACGAAAATAATGAAATGACCATATTTACCTAGACTTGCGGGATTGTCCGAAAGGGTTACCGTTACCCCGGAACATAAAGGGCTAAAGAAGGAACACGGATGGGTTTTAGTCAGTAAGAGTCTGACACTCCCTTCCGCCCCACCCAGAGCGGGAGGGGTCATTTGATGATTTCCCATCCGCTCCGGACCATGGCTTGAACCAAGGCCGGACGCGAGAGGTCGCCGCCACTGCCGATCGCCTCTACGAGGACACGGCGGTGCTCCGCCCAAGCGGGGCAGACCTCATATAACAGACGCTTGGGACAGACAGGATACCTAGAAAGCGCAGAAACCATGTGTATTTACGCAAATGTAGATTACTGTCATTCTATTGATAAACAAATTCTAAGAACAAGAAGGGGATCCCATTGATACACGGACTGAAGCACACCTTGCAGATAGAAAGAGACAAATCTGGGACAAATTTAGATTTAAAAAACATGATAAAAAGAATAATTGAAGACATCAATTCGAGAACAAGAAACAGAGAATACAAATTAATGCAATTAAGGAAATCAATTTACTAACATTGGAGATATCGAAAAACAAGTGACGGACGTATCAATAGAAAGCCTATTGAGAACCTTCTCCTTTTAAAAAATGCCTATCACAAAGATGGCCTTATCTTGCTGTAGTTTTATTACGATAAGATGGACCGATGACTCAGTGAAGGTCGAGGGAATTTCATTCAACATATATATCTCCAGAAGTGAACAAAAGTCTCCCCTGGTATATGTCCAGCATTGGATGTCTGACGACTGAAATAATATTGATAAAGATAAGCTTATCTAAATTGGATGTTATGTAAAAGTTAAGTACAGTATAGTACTGGATAGACGAGAAGATGACCGATAAAGTTAACATAGTTGCAAAGAAATTGTGGCCTTTTAAACCGATACCTCCTTGGGCTAACGACATCATCAAGATGGACGAAGGACGCACAGAATCGTATAGAATGGCAGAAAAGGAAACAGGTATACCCAGCAGTGGGTGAACCCATTCTCATGTTTAAGAAGCAAACCGTCTACGACAGTGCAGCTGGACACTGAACGACAGATTCTTAAATTTCAACTACCTATTTTGTTCAGAAGTGATATCATAACCATCTCGAAATATGTTTATTAAGACATATAAGCAGATGAGAAATAAACATAACATCCTTGTTTCCCTGAAAGGTAAGGCAGAGGTGTTCCTCCCCACATTTCGCCAGTTATGTTTCAGTCCCAAACACCAAAAACAAAACAACACAAACAAAACTCGTGTCTTGGGATCTGTATTTTAGTTTTAGATTTTGCCACCGACTTTCGAAATTAAAGTTAATTCATAATTTTGAGTTAATTTCTTTTTGAATTCGATTTAATATTTTTAAATTACTTTTTTATTTCGTAATTTTTAGTTTTAATTATTAAAAACTGGAATATTTTTTTATAAGAAGTAGGTAATAGTTTTGTTGTAAATATTGCACTAGAATTTGACCGAGGTTTTGTGATGTTTTCCCTTTGACACTACACCCATAGCTCGTATCAATAAGCCAGGCCGTCACACTTACACGTATTAGTCCATATCTTGAAAATTACTGATTCGATTTTGATGAAACTTGCACTGTGACCTAAGTTGAAGTAAATGTAAGCCAATAAAAAACTGGTCACGATTCGATTAATAGTTGCGGAGAAATGCGTGGACAAACATACATACATACATCTATGAAATTTTGTATATTTGTTTGGAAGCCCTAATAAATTGTCATATGTGAATATATTGCAGTTCCAATAATATTACATACATACGTGTCGAATTGATAACCTCCTTTTTTTTGAAGTCGGCAATAATAAACCTGACTTATACATAGATTGCACATATCATGATGACTCGATAGTATTATTTTGCCATAAATGAATTAAATGGTAACATTTTTTACTATTATTATCGTATCGTAAAGATTAGCTTTTATATAAAAGCATGGATTCGCTGGTTTTTCGTCATTGAATCGCAAAAACAACAGTAAACATGTCTTTCCTCGGCAAGAATTATACCTTCGTTAAGCAGGAGAACTTCGATGGATTTCTGAAGTTTGTCGGTATGTACTAGTTTTGAAAGTATATGAAAAGTTTGATTATTTTACTTTGCTTGTAGACAATTATTATACAGTGGATATCGTTTTATATTAAAATCAGTGACACAGTTTTGAACAGTGGCTATGTTTATGGATATTTACTGAGCAACATGTGATAATAGACGATGTGATATATATGATGGTGTGTCTGTAGCTTGATCAAAATAATTTGTGTTTGAATTAGGTCTCCCCGATGAAAAGATCGAAAAGATCATAAAGTTCGCTCCTGACCAAAAGCTGGTGAAGGATGGTGACAGCTACACTTATATCACAGCAACACCTGAGGGACCCAAAGAGACCAAATTCAAGTCCGGTGTAGAGTTCGATGACGTCATTGGCAGTGACAAGACCCCTGTAAGTGTTTTAGAGCTTGGTACCTTAGGATCAATGAAAGTTTTATCACTTGCTTCCTTAAACTTTCAGCAAACTCAATTATACGTTTTGGGTGTTGTGAATCAATATATGTGGAGGCTTGTTATTAGCAATTTTTTTTTAATATTACATTCTTTATGTCATTGGTTTGTTAGTCTGTAAGCCTTCTTTAAAATAAAATAAATAAATAAAATAAATAAATATTTTAAACGAGTGTTTTAAAAGTATTTGGTATTCTGTAAATTAAAACTGTTTTTGCGATTCTAATCAAGTCATCGATGGCTCGATAAGTGCAAGTAAACAGTAATATATAATCAGCCTATAATGTTCCCACTGCTGGGACACAAGTCTCCTCTCTTCGAGAGGGAGTGGGCTGTAATCTACCACGCGGGCCCAGTGCGGGTTGGTAGATATCATATGTCTTCGAATTTATGGTTCTAGGACATGTCCGATTCCTTACGATGTTTTCCTTTACTGGTTTGAGAGCAGTGGTGATGAATTTATTTACACAAAGTAAAGCGCCTGTCTAGGTTCGAACCCACGAGCTACAACTTGTAAGTCGGGGCCGTTGCCACTGAGCCACTACTGCACTGCTGCATTAAAATTATCATCATCATTTCAGCTTAAAGACGTCCATTGCTGGACATAGGCCTCCCCCCAATAGCAATATAATTAATAGTAATAAATAATAATACATTATTTACATCATCTACCTATCTTTTTACCAACTATGTTGGGGTCGGTCCTTACAGTCTAACCACAATGCAGCAGCTCCGGATGCCACCAATAATCAGTATGTTAAATGAGCGACTCTTACCTTATTTATAATGTTGTGTTAAATAAAATTGTCAAAATACAGATCAAGACCACATACACCGTTGATGGTAACACGGTTACGCAGAAGATCATTTCCAAGCCCGAACAGGGCGCAGCCACCTTCAAGAGGGAGTACAACGGCGATGACCTAGTTCTGGTAAGTTTAACTTTACTTACCTCTAACTTTTATCAATGAAGGAACGACCTTTCACAGGCATTTAGCACACTGATGCAAAATGAAATCATACTGTTTAAGTTTACATATTTCTTTAGTTACTTAATAACTAAAGAAATGCAAAAAGGCATGTGAATTACTTTAAACATAATCAAGACTAGTGGTCCTTTTGATTAAATTTTGAGGTCACTTGTAACTGTAGTCAATATAACCATTTGGGATGTCGCAGGGTTCCATACTAGGACCATGATGCTAAATTAGTTAATTTTTGCCAGTCGCAATTTCGTTCTTAGTGATTAAGTGTTGATAGGACTTTACAGTCCCACTTCGAAAGGGTCTTTAGAGAAAGTATGTAATCCATTATAATTTTTTTTTTCAGACCGTCACCGCGGAAAAATGGGACGGTGTTGCTAAGAGGTTCTACAAGGCTGCATAAGTGAATGTTTAAGAACTCAATACCTAGTTAATTTTTTAATTTATTTCAGTAATAAAACACTTTAATTTTATAAAATTTGCCTTAAAATTTACCTAAAAAAAACTAGTTCTTAAAAAAATATTTTTATGAGTTGTCTTGCTAACTGTACCAAACGTTAATAAAGTTTAAAGTTCATACAAAATAAATTAATATTAAAAAAAAAACTTTTAAAAAAAGCTTTTACTTCCGCCCTAAAAAGATAAAAATAAGATTTAAATTACATTAAACCTATTCATTTTCCAATTACTTTACAAAATTTAATTGTAAATAATAAGATTTAAAATTAATTAAATAATAAGATTTAGCCTCAGTGCTGCGCGATGTAAATTTGAGTAATCTTTTCCTTTAAAATTTTTACTATCAACTTATAACGTCATTACACAATTTATATTATAAGTATAAAAGCTTGTCGCGAGATTTACCTGTGTAGACTAGTAAATTAAAAGTTCAAACTAAGTAATACGAGTACTTAAATCTCGCGACAAGCTTACCGAGTGCCGCAGGTACTCCAAGTACGAAGCCTATGCCAGAAAAAGCACCGAATAAGGCTGATGATGAGGGTTTCGTGACGGTGCAAAGATGGAAGCGCCGGTCGCGACCGAACAAGAACCGCTGCGGCAAAGCTCCTACGGATCCCGAAGTCAGCTTGCGTGCCACAAAGCCGAACACACCGGTGTACATCTCCCGCCTACACCACACCACTAAGGGGAGGACATCGTGGAGTACGTGCGCCAGAAGACGAGGTACACGCCGAAGGTGCAGTTACTGGAGTCGCACCGCAACGTCAACTTCAAGGCGTTCGTGGTGCGCGTGCCAAATTGTTATCTGCCCGTCGTCATGGAAGAAGACTTCTGGCCACAGGACGTGGTGTTCCGTCGCTTCCGCGGACAAGTACCACAGAGCAGTACAAGAACTAGCTAGTGAAGACAAGTGATGTACTAGTTTTATAATAAAAATATGTATGTTTAGGTTAAGGTATTTATATATGGGCCTGCGTCGCCTGAAATAAATGAATAAATAAATAAAAAAATACCTCTTGTGCCTGTTACTACTGTTGACCGTTGAGGAGTTCCGTGGTTTGGAGCCAACCCTGGATGTAGCAGCAATTTCATGGTGCACCCACCAACCGTCTATCATATCCGAACGGGTATGCAAAATTTCAAGTCCCTACTGCCGACCGTTGAGGAATTTTCTGGTTTAGAGCCAACTCTGAAGGTGGCAGCAATTTCATGGTGGACCCGCTAACTGTCATCCCAATGGGTGTGCAAAATTTCATGTCCCTGCTGTTAACCGTTGAAGAGTTCCCTCGTCTGGAGCCAATCCTGGCAGCAGCATCACGTCATGCTTGTCATAAACATGCATTGTCATCGGGACTGGACCAGTATGTAAAATTTCAGCTCAATCGGATACCGGGAAGTGAGTCAAATTTAACTTGCAAGAGTCCACCTTCACATACATACAAGTCAAGTTAATAAAAGCTTTTAAAAAAACGTGGGACGACTTGCAGAATGAAAATAAAATTTATTTTGATTTTCGTCAAGTCGTCCCAAATGGGCCGTAGGAATGTATGACTAGTTGATGAATCACTCAATTATAGGTACGACATAGACACGAATGACTTTTATCACATCGGGCATATTAGCTTCTGTTTATAAGCCTGTGTTAGCCTATATTTTGTCATTAGATAGATCGCCTGTCGAAACAACACAGTCAATATGTCTTTCCTCGGCAAGAAATACAGCTTCGTGAAGCAGGACAACTTCGATGGATTCCTGAAGTTTGTCGGTATGTTCTTGGTTGCTTTCATTTTCTTTGCCTAGAGTTATTAATCAGTGATTTCCATTTAAAATTAGTATCAGTGTTTCAGTTCCAAACAGTGGTGAATTTTAAGTGATGATATCATTTTTCACCTAAGAATCGGCTCCATTGACTTTTGGTTTAATGTCCGGCATATGATATCGGTTTGAAAATGACTTAAAAAGAACTGATTTTACTTAAGGTCTGATTTTGCAATCCACAGATATTTTTTATTCGTGGAATAAAATTGATGTTTGACAGATTTTGTATGGAAGAACTGTCAGAAATTCAAAATTATTCCTCTGAAATCTGGCGTTGGAAAAATCAGCCCTAAGTCAGACATCTTTTATCCGTCTAATAAAATCGACGTCTGACAGTTTTTATATGCAAAAACTGTCAATATTTAAAGCAAATTGGCTCTTAACAAGAATGTTTAGTGCAAGACTTTTTATTAACCGACTTTAAAAAAGGAGGTTCTGTATTCGACCCGTATGTATGTATGTATGTATGTATGTTTGTATGTCCGCGATTATCTCAAAAACTGCTGAACCGATTTTGATAATTCTTTCATTAGTGTGATCTACATACTTTCAGAAAGGTTTTAGTATATAAAACATTAGGTAATTGTTCTTATGTACGAAGTTATATGCATAAATGTACTGCATCTCCGGCATTTCTATGGGAATTTTGATGATTCTTCGAGTCGTGTCTTCAATTCTTCAATGCACTAGTCTTAATTGAATTTGTGTGGGGTAGGTACAACTAAAAAGTGAAAAATAAAAACTTTTTTACAAAAAAAACAACCGACTTCAAAAAAAAAACACTACCAAGTGAAAAATAACTTTAATTTCGGAAGTCGGTGTCAAAAAACGAAAATGCGGAACCAACGACACCGACTTCCGAAATTAAAGTTATTTTTCACTTTGTAGTGTTTTTTTTTTTACTCTAAAATACTAATCCTAAACCATTCATCTAGGTGCCCCTGCCGATAAGATCGAACAGTTCCTAAAATTCGCCCCTGACCAGACGCTGATCAAGGATGGCGACACCTACACGCACATCACAGCAACACCCGACGGTCCCTTTGAGACTAAATTCAAGTCCGGCGTGGAGTTCGATGACGTCATTGGCCCATCAAAGAACCCCGTAAGTATTTTTAGAATTCTTTATCTTATAACTAATAGGTAAGATGTACTTCAGCATCTAAGGACCAATAAAGTTCATAAATAAAAAATCATTTTGGCATCCGTGATAACTGTTGTCAAAGTAATCCTTTGAAATGTTTTTTCTGTACTTTATACTTTTAGAACTCAGATCTTATCTGAGCCCTGATTCACAACCATACGACAGGCTATCGTATCGAAAACCTGACATTTCGATAACCTGATTTGAGTTCCCCTCAACAGCAAATAGCTGTTGGAAGAATAGCGGGCGTCTATTTGATTTAAACTGACAAAATTTTCGAGTTTTGTACTTGTGAACAGCATTGAGAAGACTCCTACGATAACAATGATTTATGTTCGATACGACACGGAAGCATATCGAGTGTTTGTGAATAAGGGGGCTGAACACATGATTGATATGTTGTAACTACATAATACACTAGCTGTTACCCGCGATTTCGTCCGCGTGGATTTTTTTTCGTGGGACCAATTTTATTTTTCTAAAATAAAAGTAGCTTAAGTTACTCCTTATTACATCAGCTATCTGCCAGTAAAAGTCCCGTCAAAATCGGTCCAGCCATTTCAGAGATTGGCCGGAACAAACAGACAGACAGACACAAAAATTGTAAAAAATATTTTGGTACCTATACGTATCGTGTATACATCCATATGCATTTAGTAAAAAGCGGTTATTTTAATATTACAAACAGACACTCCAATTTTATTTATTTTTATAGAGTATAGATTAGTAATAAATTAGCAAATGTGTCCACTTTCAGATCAAGACCACATACACAGTCGATGGTAACACAATGACTCAGACAATCACAGCTGATCCCGAACACGGCACAGCCACCTTCAAGAGGGAATATAACGGCGATGACCTTGTTGTGGTAAGTTCAACTATCTTTCTTGCCTTCAACCATGCAAAAACGATTTTACAAAAGCAAACAAGACACTCAAATCGAACGTAATCCTGAAGATTCCTTAGACATACGTAATAGGCCAATAGTTTCGGTAGAAATCCATCTGAATCTAAACTTTGAAAATTAGCAAGATGGTTAGAGTAACTCTACAGCTTTCTTGAATATAAAGTAGTAGAAGTATTGCAGGGTTCCATACTAGGACCATTCCATTTTATGATGTGATTCCAATCCGGTGTCTTATTAATTTCTCCCGATCTCAATTGATTGTTCTGAAAATCCCTCTTATGGGTTAGGTATCCAACTTTAGAATAATAGCATATTATCCTGCTTCCAAGGGGTGTTTCGTGTATATATAGTGACTAAAATGTTTACCTGTTTTTTGTTTTCAGACCATCACCATGGACAAATGGGACGGCGTTGCCAAAAGATTCTACAAGGCTGCATAATTATATTTGAGTTTAAGTTGTTAATATTTTAATTTATTTTTGTAATAAATACGTTTAATATTTAAAACTTTGATTATCATTGCTTCAAAGCCCCGCCCTCCTTCTCTTAAAAGTAGGTACCTAAACTTGAGATTAATTCGGTTTAAAATACAAAAGAGCACCGACACAACGCCGAAATAATTAAATTTTAATTTTGTCTGACCTAATAAATGAAGTCAAAGTATATATCAGATAACATAAAAACCGGCCAAGAGCGTGTCGGGCCACGCTCAGTGTAGGGTTCCGTAGTTTCCCGTCCGTCACAATAAGTGTTCCCACGTACAATTCGATAATACCCGACCCAATGTAATAAGTACCTACAGCGCCATCTCTCGGGGAATTGGGTTACTAATTAATACATAGACGTGCCAGAAGTTTTCGGTGGTAATTTTGGATTGCGAGAACCGATTTTAATAATTATTTTTTGTTTGAAAAAAGATACGTTCAGGATAATAAAATATGTAAACGAAGTTAAAAAAATGCTTGCATATACGATTATATTACGAACTTAGTCCAGAAATGATTTTGTACAACTTTTTGTCTTTTTTGTACAAAAACTGTTGTTTCTATCAAGTTCAAAATAATTTTCGTAGAAAGTCCTTATAAAGTTTTACTTTTCAGATTTTTTTCATATTTCCTAAACTTATGGTTCAAAAGTTAGAGGGGGGGGGGGACACATTGTTTTTTACTTTTGGAGCGATTATTTCCGAAATTATTGACATTATCAAAAAATTATTTTAGTAAACCCCTATTTTCCAACAATATATCACACGTTAGGGTTGAAATTAAAAAAAGTCACTTCCCACTTTACATATGAGTCATTTTCAAAAAAAACGTACATTCTCTCATAATGTTTTGTCTTCGTTGAAAAATCACGTAATATTATGGACTTATTGCCGATTTCATGAATTCGTTTTGTTCTAATTATTGTTTATAATTTTAACTCATCAATTTAAACTCCAAATACCCACTACTTTTTATTTTAATTAAAAAAAAATGCAAAATAAAAACGAAGAATCTTATTTCGTTTAATACAATTATGATTGTCTCACTTAAGCTTTTGACAACAAAAACATTAACTGACGCTTAGCTGAATGATATATTATTCAACTTAATACGGGGTATAATAATAATTAAGGTACTGATCTACCGAAAAAAAAATATATTTGCATAAAACGTTAAACTTAATTAAATAGAATAGAATTTAAATATATGTCCACTTTTGTAGTACTTTGTGTAACACCTCTGTGTAACGTCGAAATCATGCTTCATTTGATTTACTTTGAACGCATCTCTAGTTCATTTAGCAGTGGCAACACAATAGGTACGCAACTACCAACCTAACGAAATAAAAACGCAGCCTTCTTGTTTTTCTGACATTTTGATTTGACTGTGATCCTCGATTTGTGTCACAAAATATTTTCCTCCGACTAACGTGGATTTAATAGGTAAGTATAATGACCGGCACGAGTCGTGAGCACAGATGGGCAGTAGTGGGGGCAAGCTCGCGCATGTACACTTTCGGCCAAATTTATTTAGTACCACTTTTGCTTTTTTTTCTCCTCGGCATATTTTAAGAGTTCGTGTGACTACGATTTTAAAACCAAAAAATTAAAAACAACAATTTTATAAAACGAGGTAACAAAAATAAACTAAGTATATTAAAACAAAAACACATATCAGATACGAAATAACAAAAATAAACTATTTTAAAATCTCAAAAGTTAGTCACTAAAATTGGACGAAAGTGTATAGTAGCCGAATGACACGCGAGGGACCAATAGACGACGAGAATCGACTGACGAACCAATCGCGTGCAACCTCGGCGCCCCCTGCCTTCTTCATTCCGCCAAAGAGACCGAAAAATTCACTAATGCGCAGGTGTCAGTTTGTGCTCACGACTCATGCCGGTTACCTTACCAATAAATAACAAAAAAACTTTATATATACATGTGACTTTGCATACTAATGAGAGAATCCAACTGAAATCAAATAATTCTAGTGAGATATTTGCCTGCAATTTGTTCGACATTATTTTGACGCCGCGTTATGTTGTTATTTTGTGTAACATTGTGTAACGTTACACAAAGTAAACTGTATAAAGCTGTGTGCATATTGCTAGAGTCCAGTGTTTTTAACCGACTTTTAAAAAAGAGGTGCCCTCAATTAAACTGATTTTTTAACGTACATAATATTATGCTATAAATTATGAATCGATTTTGATGATTATTTTTTTGTTCTAAAACTTTTTTTTTATCTGGTACTACGGACCAACATTGAAATCGCGAAAAAATATCAGCTTTAATTTGATTTTTTTTTTTTTTTTTGGAGCATTAACTTAGAGTTGGAAACTCGGCTGTTTTTGTTTTTAAATGTTTTAATGTGTTTTGTGCAGTTTTTTAACTCCTTTTAATTGTTTATTTTCATACTAAAAGAAAGAAAAAGTTTGTTTTTGTTCACCCTATACCCGAAAAGGGGTCATTGTACCCATCATTTTGATCACCTTTTACTATGGACTAACCCTGAAATCATGAAAAATAATCTGCTATTCCATAGATTTTGACGATTGTGAACCCAAATGTATGGGAAAGCTGTTTTTTTTTTCGCGATTCAGGGTTGATCCCATCATAAAAGTTGTTCAAAATGATGACTACAATGATTTCTTTTTTGGGTTTAGAATTAAAATATAGTAAAGGTACAATACAACCTACACCTAGTTTTTTTTAGTTTCCTCAACAATACCAAGACAAGACAGGTGGAATACGGCAATATGAACTATTCTTTACAATGTCTTTTGTGTAACAATATGATCCTTTATGTAACGAATAATTTGAATTCCCTTGTGTTTCTTTTGTGTAACGTACAATTTTTTTGAAAATGACTCATATAGGGGGGCTACCCTAATAAAACATTTTTTTCCAATTTTTATTTTACCACTTTGTCGGCGTGATGGATATACATAACGGAGAAGGCATGTGTGTCTCGTTATTATCAGCCATATTTCAACTACTGTGGGCGAACTATGGGTATTATGTTGGATATTGCGCAATAGAAAAACGGTTGCAGTTCAAATCAGATTATAATTTTACGAACAATTTAATCACACTAGCAAATCACACACTATAGGTACACGATACAATACAACCAGATACGGAACGCGGGACAGTTTCTGAGCGCATGTTGTTTGTTTGATGTCCAATGTCCAAGAGGCTCCACATCGTTCTGTCGCGCTGTTGTCGACCCCCCACGAACTCAGGCTAGACTCTGTCAAGCGCCGCCAGATGGCGCTGGCGTTCCGAATAGTCAAACGAATGACCAGTTGCGACACGGCCATCCTGCGATGCACACGTCCTCGTGTGTTAATCTGTAAACAAACGTATCCGCAAAGTATCACATAGCTCGGCCACTCCTGACCTTCCTGGTTTCTCAAGAAACCCCACACAACTTACGAGGGCTGCTATTTATGTATCCGGAATAACAAAGTGAAACAAACATATAGCATTTATTATGGTTTTATTGCTTTTCATAATATTCGCCATGATGATCGATGCACTTTTGCATACGTTGGAACCAATTTTCGTAGCACTTTTTCTATTCCGATTGAGGTATCTCCAAAACGTGCATTTTGAACGCATCAACGGCCGCTTCACGGCTCGAAAAACGTTGACCACGTAATTTATTCTTTATGGTTGGCAATAAATAGAAGTCGTTGGGGGCCTAGTCGGGGCTGTACGGCGGATGACCCGTTAATTCGATCTTTTGACCTTCCAAATACCGAGTTGTTTCGGCCGATGTGTGGCAGCTAGCATTGTCACGATGAAGAAGGATTCTGCGTTGTCGGTTGTTCTTTCTTATTTCTTTAAAGACTTCTGGCAAACAAATGCTCGTGTAGGTACCATTCAGAATTAACCATTTTACGATGCTCTAGTGGTACTGTAGCCACATGTCCATTTATACCAAAAAAACAAGCGACCATTGGATTCAAAGTGCTTTTTGAACGAATTACTTTTGTTGGGTTTAGCTCATCTTGGAACACCCAAACCGTAGATTGTTGTTTAGTTTCAGGATCATACGCATATATCCAAGTTTCATCACCTGTGTAGATATTATAGACAGCTTTTGACGCACCCTGATTGTACTTTTGTAACATTTTTTTACACCAATCCACACGAGTCCGTTTTTGGTCAATTCTCAAGTCGTGCGGAATCCAACGTGAACAAATTTTTTTTACAGCTAAATGTTCGTTAATATTTTATAAATACTTGTCATACTTATGCCCAGAGACGCCTCTATCTCGCGATATGTAACATGACGATCTTGCATTATTAGTTCCCGCACAGCATCAATATTTTGAGGTACAACAACCGATTTAGGGCGACCTTCTTTAAATTCGTCCGTGAGCACAGACCGCCCACAATTAAACTCACTATACCAGTGATACACAGTAGTTTTCGATGGTGCTTCGTCCCTAAAAGTCGAAGTGAGTTGATCGATGCACTGTTTTTGAGTTAGCCCTCGCCGAAAATCGTAATAAATCATAGCACGAACATTTTCACGTGTTAAATCCATGGTGATAAAGTCACGAAATTTTCAAAATGACGCCACAAAGGAAAAACAAATGACAGCTACATGAAACAAATTGTATTCTTCAGCCAAAGAGTTCCATTTTTAAATGTTATAATTACTTTTTTAATATTGTTCTGTAACTAGCCAGTTCCGGATACATAAATAGCAGCCCTCGTAATCTCTGCTCTGTTTCGTCAACAAGACTATTACTCGACTTTCCTCAAATTCGTCAGTAAAACTCTGATCCCTTGGCCTGTGCCATAGCATGTGCCTTAGCCTCATAAGCGTACTTGATTCTACCAGAGCCATGTAATCAAACTTTAATCAATCATAGCAAAAAAAACATCAACCAGAGCCATGTAAACAAACTTCGATTATCTAATCAAAGCTAAAATCATCAACCAGAGCCATGTACCATCGTTATCCACATTCACAATAAACTTTTTCACTTAGAGCCTTAGACACCTGGGAACCCACACACGAGTAAGCCACTCTAACGCCACGGCTCTCTTAGCCGACCAGCAATCGCATTGCTATCACACATCCATCGCATGGATCCATGTGCATCACCCCTGTGACTACACACAACCTTACTACGGCCGATAGAGAACCCCTACTCGCGTGGTTACCAATACTTAGGCTTGCTCATCACCACTGTGATCACCATCTACTTCGACTACTCGTAGTACATGACCTACTGGCATCATTATTAACCTAACGTGAGCGTATTTAAAAAAATGCATTGTAAACTAGATTGGGCTATACCTAACATTGTAACCATTTTTGCTATTGTTTACCAGAAAAGCACTCAGTACCAGAGTCGAAACAAAATGATAACTGCTCACCAGATTCGATAGACAATAGATCTGCAACTGGTCTAATAGCACAGACATCCACTTGCTGCCACCGCTTCCCAGGTAGAAGTCGCGAAACTCCCTGCTCGAACAGCACCGTCCTTGATCAGCGACTCCTCGTACAGGAGATCCAAAGAGTGCAGCGCCGTCCGACACTGCCATCTTGCTTGCAGACGTTCTTGTGTGTTAACCTGTATCTAACCGAAAAAAATCAACAGCAGTGCCTGTTCCACTCGGCCAATTCTGACCACATTGTTATTGAAATAAAAACAATAACAATCATCGATAAGAAAAGAATCCTCTAAGCCTTGGTAATAATTGGTCAGAAACTGTATCTACTTACGAGTAGATCACATACTATCATAATATTACTTTGCAAGTAAATGTCGGGTCGGGTAAAAATGTAATAAAATCTCAAGTTATTGCTCACTAATCGTTACACTACATAAGAATTATTCTGTGCTGAATACACGTGATTGACCAATACTAGTCAACACAACAACATTATTAACACTTTTGCACTTCTCCTTTACTAACAAGCATTCAGCACCACAATCGTAAACTAAACAATACAGCTCACCTGTATTTTCTAACGTGTTTGGGGGTAGTTGTACGACGCGAACATCAACTCGCCGTTGCTGCTTGCAGCAGTTGCAGCACGTGCGCCACCATACGCTTGCACTGCTTGGCTGCCACTGCTCGTGCGCCGGGCCGCGATATGTCCTGGTTTTCCACTTGCAGCACACGAAGGGCTTCGCTGACGGCTGCGCTGCTTGGCTCGATTCAGTCACTCCACGTCGCTGGTAGCTCCACGCCACGTCCTTGGTATGCTATTTACGATGGCCACGTTGATGCTGCTCCTTTATCCACCTTGCAGTGAATTTTCAGCAAAACGCAAATCAGCTGTCGTGCTGTGTGCTGTTACGTTTGCACATGCGTCTTACCGCGTGTTCTAATTACGGAAACGGGATACGACGAACTCGAACGCCGGTTAGAGACACGCTTGTTTTTTTTTTTCAAACATGGCGGTAGGTGATACACGCGCGTCACATATTCTGCATACAGCCTATGCCCAAAACAACATGCACTACGATCGCGCATCCGTATCTGGTTTATCTGGGTTCAACTCGAACAGATCCACACGATTATTTAATAAGCATTCGCATGTTTGCACTTTGTTTTTCAAATGTCAACACGCGGTTATTTTCTGATTTTGCGCATAAACCAACATTTATCCCACGCCTGATAACGGAGAAGGCATGTGTGTCTCGTTATTATCAGCCATATTTCAACTACTGTGGGCGAACTATGGGTATTATGTTGGATATTGCGCAATAGAAAAACGGTTGCAGTTCAAATCAGATTATAATTTTACGAACAATTTAATCACACTAGCAAATCACACACTATAGGCACAGAATACTTAAAGTACTACGTACAGAAAGGCCACTCCCTTCCCCGCACTAACATCAGTTACCGCACCTCACCCCGCACTTCGATGTGTTCGTCGCCTGCTCTTTAACAATGGCGCTCGCATACACAAGAACCGCAGCGCTGTACCTACCTACTGCTGACACGAACACGTTATTTTTTTAAAGTTTTATATTTTGTGTTAATCACGATGGTTGTATATTGTGCATTATTTGGATGCTTATCTTCATCGAGGAACGATAAAGACAGGAGTTTCTTTCGGTTCCCGAAACATGAAAGAAGGTAAGGAACAGCAACTCAAATATCCTTTAAACCCATAAAAAATAAAAGCTAGTATATTACAGACAAACAAGTTAAGCCAGTGTTGTGATAACTTATTTTCATAATTTTCTCTATTCTTCATTTATCTTCCAAGTTTTCTTCGTTTTAGAACAATTAAAACTTCCGTAATATTAACATACTAACTATTAAATTATTGTTCTCTCTCTTTATTGTCTTAGTTATGTCTCTTTCTTTCACGTTCTATTCGTTCTTCGACTTGAAAAGTAGTACAATAGAAATGTTAATAATTAGATTTCTGTGAGTACCTAGTGTCGCGGCGCGCGCGGCGCCCCATTGTTGCATACGTTCGGGCAGTGCCGCCGCATACGCAATACTGCGCCAGCCAGCCCTACTAGATTTCACGCACACATTTACACGTATACAAACGTCATTTGTCAATGTAGTGGTAGTAGGTAATTATTTTGCGAGCGTTGTATGGAGTGTCCGGGGTGTGCTATAGGTACCGATACAATACAACCAGATACGGAACGCGGGACAGTTTCTGAGCGCATGTTATTTGTTTGATGTCCAATGTCCAAGAGGCTCCACATCGTTCTGTCGCGCTGTTGTCGACCCCCCACGAACTCAGGCTAGACTCTGTCAAGCGCCGCCAGATGGCGCTGGCGTTCTGAATAGTCAAACGAATGACCAGTTGCGACATACATATTGGTACCAAATTTCAGCTTTCTAGTGCTAACGGTCACAGAGATTAAGCGAGGACGGACAGACGGACGGACGGACGGACAGACAGACATGGCGAAACTATAAGGGTTCCTAGTTGACTACGGAACCCTAATAAAAACCATGAACTGAATGAGGATATTACTAGATGCCAATTTCTAAAATTCTTTATGATGATGACCAAAATGGACTACCTGCCTACTGAGTAACAATTCTTTACGTAACTGACCTATAACAATCATCACTAATATAATACCCAAGTAATTGAACTAAAATGCAAGACATCTATGTAAAATTAATAATTTGATAATTTCGTGTAATTATCCGAAGTTCATACTAATAATTTAATAATAATAATGACGTTTATTTGGACACAATAAAATGTAGGCGTCTAATACAGTTATAATATTCCTAAGAACTAGGAAACAAATAATGTAAGTGAGTAGGTTAAAACTATATGAACTCCTGAATTCCAAACTAGTAGGTATGTCATCAAAACTGCATAAAAACTTTTTTTTTCAACTGTTTTGGGCCTCTGTACACAGTATAATATATCTTTTCTGATTTGATAATCCTTCCTTAATAAGTTCTCGCTTGAAGATTTCAAATTAAGTGCCACGATTGAAAAAAGATTATCAGTAAGCAAATATTGGTATTGCTGTGTATAACAGGGTGTGCCTTGAATGAGCTACAGGATTATGCGTGTCAATATTTTGTTCATATTTGGCTCTGCCACTGCTAGACAACCTTCAGGTTAGGTGGAGCGATGATCTTCGCAGGGTGGCTGGTAGCAGCTGCATGAGAGTTGCCGAAAATCGAGTTGAATGTCGTGCAATAGGAGAGGCCTATATCCAGCAGTGGACTGCTATAGGCTGATGATTACGACTTCTAGACACAAGCCTCCATCCATACTTTAGCTACCTATTTTCAGCACTGGACTTTAACCAACTGATAAACATGGCTACCAGTAAAATAAACATGGTCTTTATGTATAAATTACTCACATTAGTTGACCCATCACGACACGTCAGCGATTTTTTTTTTGATTGAATCACCTTTTCGTCCGGACGGTTACAATTTTTCCAATTTCCCTTATCATATCAGGTAGATTAGGGGTCAGATATAAGCCTGGGCTGGCCCGTGTCTCGTCATTCGATTGCCAAGAGTCAACATCACCATGTCTTTCCTTAACAAGACCTATAGCTTCGTCAAACAGGAGAACTTCGATGGGTTCCTGCGCTCAGTCGGTATGTGTTCCATTCTATGTGTTAAGTGGTAGTGTCTCGATTTTCATATCTACTTTGCTAGATATGTAGTATGCGTCAATCAGTGATTTCCGTATGGGATTAAAATCAGTGATTTGGTTTAAGTGGTGATAAAAAATGTTTTAAAAACTCGTTCGATTGCTTTTAATCAAAGTTGTTTTCGAATTTCTGTTATCTAGTGATTAGTGGCTACGAATTAATGTTAAGTAACTTAGTAAAAGAGATTTTTCTGGAAAGAGTTTAAACTGCGGGTTAAACCAACCACCATTACCGAATAAAATAAATAGCTCAAGTCAAAACATATTTTTTGGCTTCTTTACTAAAAAATTGTCTTCAGGCATTACATTTAATTATTTATTTTCCCTCTAATCTAGGTATCCCTGAAGACAAGATCGAACTGGTCTTGAAGTTTTCCCCGGACCAGAAGCTGACCAAGGATGGTGACACCTACACCTACCACACACGTGGGTTCGAGGGTCCCAAGGAGGTCAAATTCCAGTCCGGTGTAGAGTTCGATGACGTCATCGGCGCTGATAAGACCCCCGTAAGTATTTTAGTATTCTGTACCTTAGGACCAATAATATTTTCCTACTTTAGTATAGATACTGTAATTAAAGACCAGTAAAAATTTCATAGCAGGTCTCGTTATTGTTTTAACATAGAGGGCCGGGTTTAATCGTAAAAAAGGCGGTAAACTGAGGTCTACTGTTAAATTCGACCTATGGCTCGTGTGTACACCGCTATTAGAACGAACTACATAATTTACTATAGGGGAAAATGCCAATATTACATGCATTGCATAGAATTGATAATAGCATCTCTTTCGTATTTCTCTTCTGCCCCAGCATGCGTATCTTGACTACCGAAGAAACGAAAAACAAAATGATAGATTGTAGAACAATTACAACGAAGCGTTTCAGAAATTAAGAAAATAAATTATGTACACTTTTTATAGAAAGAGATGTGTCTATTCTTCGTAGATTAGAGATACAAGTGGCTATGCTACGCGCGTGGTAGTCCTGGTATTAGACCTTAGTCATGGTACCTCCCATGAAAGACCATTTTTTCAAATGTAGGATTTATTTATTTATTAAAACTTTATGCACAAGAAAGAAAAACAGTACAAAGGCGGACTTAATGCCTGAGGCAATTTCTACCAGTCGATAGAGATACCAGTGGAGTAGATAGACAACAGAAAATAACTATGAAATATAAGAATAAATACATAGAATATAATTGACAACATTAAAAATTTCAAACCTGACACGACCTTAAAACAAAAATACTATTTCTTTATTTTCGTATCCTGAGTTCAAACATATTTTTATTTAATTTTTTTTTATTTCTAAATTTCTGAGAAAAAAAATTAAAATCAAAAAACGTGTGATGACGTCACATAAAGGCAGAATGAGGTAGTTACCTTTGCGCATTCCAATGTCTTTAATGAAAACATTACATAAAACAAGACATGTCAATGTCACCTAAGAAGTGTAACTAGACAACAACTAAAAAACTACATTGGCAGAATCATCGTTAAAACGATGGAGCCATTACTTAAAAAAAAAAAAAAAAAAACTGAATTGAATTCAACAATATTTTTTAATTTGTTAATATTATCAATTTTTGATTGACATTTCGCCAATAAAATGGATTCCAATGGAAAATATAAGCCAATGAAGGAACCAAAACACGACTGAGACAAGTGACAACTAACAGTTTTTTTGACGGGTCACAGTAAAGCAAAGGAATATCACCATTCTACCATTCTACCCTAAGCATGACGTCATTAGGCGCTTACGTCTTTTTAGAATACACCGAATTTCACAGTTGAAATTATGAATGAAAAGTACATAACTTCGAAAAACGAAAAAATATGGGTGCCCTAGATTTGAATTTACTTTTATATAACGTAATAATACATGCAGGTTAAAAATATGAAATGTTGTCAATTATACATACCTACATATACAGGGTGTCCCAAAACTCAACGTCAAGCCGAAACGGGGTGACAGGATTGATCATAACCATCACGAGAAAAATCTGAAAAAAAATCTATCCCATGCAGTTTGAAAATTATGGGCATTTTAAGAAAAACCTAGAAATTTGATCAAACTGTACCATTTTTCGGTTATTGTGGTTATTATTTTTTATTTTTGTTCATTTGAACTTTAGAAACGTAATCCTAAATAACATTTCTAGAATCCCAATAAAAAATAATGACACAATTGCCTTAAGTTCCCGAGAATTGAGACTATTTGTTAAACTACGAATTTAAAATTTTCAAGATTCGTCGACTTTGACAGGCCCTCCTATAAAAAAAATGTACTAGAGTGCCTTGGCAAGTAGCATTAAAAGTTGGCGCATTTAATCAGAATTCTAAAATGGTACAATACTTGTTAGTTCCATACAATAGAAAAGAGTAAAAAAATTAAAACCTCAAGTAACCCGATTTTTGCTATCAGATTTTACTCAGTTAAAATGTTTTTAATTCGCACAAGCTCTAGGTAGGTTCTTAATTTTAAGGCAAAATGATGAGAGAGATGGATAATGGGTATGTTTGCCATGAGTGAGCGAGACAGATAGTGACGCCACGCATTGAGACGGAGATGCGTCGTTTAAACGAGTGCGAATGAAACAGATAGATGCTATGGCATCTATCTGTTTCATTCGCACTAGTTTCAGCCAAGCAAATGGCTACGCTACCAGTCCGACACCAACCAGTTAGTACGTTTCGCTCATTCGTCTACTGCGCACGTTCGTATTCGCTTGTGTTGATTTAGTACTGACAACTTTGGCTTCTCTTTTTGGACTTGAATCTTTGTGAATTGGACTTGTTGATAACATACCGGCAACTTTGGCTTCTCTCTGGACTTTTGTGTTGGCATCCTTTTTATCTACCATGCCTACGCGCTACACTTCACAAGAATATGCGAACATGCACCTCATTTATGGGGAATGCAGATGCAACGCAAGTGCTGCCGCTAGACTTTATCGTGAAAGATATCCAAATTTAGAGCGCTACCCGGATCACCGCGTGTTTGTTAATGTGCACCGTTCACTCACAGAGGGCGGCCATTTCCCGAATCAAATACAGGCTGGAGGTAGACCTGTGTTTCCTTTCCAGGAAGAAGTATTGCAAGAGGTCGCACGTGACCGAAGTATTTCCGTACGTGGAATTGAAGAAAGAACGGGAATACCGAAAAGCACTGCTCATCGTATTTTACAAAGAGCCGAAATGCATCCGTTTCACGTACAACGAGTTCAAAGTCTTCTACCTCGAGATTATCAGGAAAGGATTTCTTTTTGTAGAACAATGCTACAGAGGCATAATGAGAATCCCCAATTCATCCAAAAAATTCTCTGGTCAGATGAATCGACATTGAAAAAAGATGGTTACATGAACTTGCACAATTATCACGAGTGGCATGTGGAGAATCCACATTTAATGCGAGAAGATAGATCCCAGTATCGTTTTAAAGTAAACCTGTGGACCGGAATTTTAAACGGTAATATTATTGGGCCTATTGAACTGCCTGAGAACTTGAATGGAACTAATTACCTACATTTTTTAAGAGAAGATTTACCAACCCTGTTAGAGGACGTACCACTAGCAGATCTTCGCGACATGTGGTTTCAACAAGATGGCTGCCCAGCGCATTTCGCAGTGCAAGTAAGAGATTTCCTTGACCAGGAATATCCGGGAAGGTGGATTGGACGTTCGGGCACTATCTCGTGGCCCGCCCGTTCACCAGATTTAAATCCCCTGGATTTTTTCTATTGGGGAGTTCTCAAAGAAAAAGTTTACTCAAAGCCCATTGAGAACGTAGCCGACCTGCGTGAACGCATTTCTCAAGCAGCTGAGGCGATCAACTCTCGAAGATATGCCCGACTAATAAGTAGATCTTTTTTAAGAAGATGTAGGGCTTGTATTGAGGCTGATGGTAAACAATTTGAACATTTATTGTAATAAAAAACGTTATTTCTCTATCATCAGACTTTTATTCCAACAAACCTAATTATTTTACTAATTTTACTAACTTTTTTTCACTTTGGTAAAAGTGGCGTCACTATCTGTCTCGCTCACTCATGGCGAACATACCCATTATCCATCTCTCTCATCATTTTGTCTTAAAATTAAGAACCTACCTAGAGCTTGTGTGAATTAAAAACATTTTAACTGAGTAAAATGAGATAGCAAAAATCGGGTTACTTGAGGTTTTAATTTTTTTACTCTTTTCTATTGTATGGAACTAACAAGTATTGTACCATTTTAGAATTCTGATTAAATGCGCCAACTTTTAATGCCACTTGCCAAGGCACTCTAGTACATTTTTTTTATAGGAGGGCCTGTCAAAGTCGACGAATCTTGAAAATTTTAAATTCGTAGTTTAACAAATAGTCTCAATTCTCGGAAACTTGAGGCAATTGTGTCATTATTTTTTATTGGGATTCTAGAAATGTTATTTAGGATTACGTTTCCAAAGTTCAAATGAACAAAAATAAAAAAGAATAACCACAATAACCGAAAAATAGTACAGTTTGATCAAATTTCTAGGTTTTTCTTAAAATGCCCATAATTTTTAAACTGCATGGGATAGATTTTTTTTCAGATTTTTCTCGTGATGGTTATGATCAATCCTGTCACCCCGTTTCGGCTTGACGTTGAGTTTTGGGACACCCTGTATATAAATATAATAAACTTTTTCAGGAGAAATAACGATCGGTATAGGCGAAATTGCTACATTTACTTTATTTTGTACTAAAACAAATTCTTTTACCTCCAGATCAAGACCACCTACGTGGTCGATGGTAACACAGTCACGCAGACCATTACCGCTCCCCAGGGTTCCGCCACCTTCAAGAGGGAGTACATTGGCGATGACCTCATTGTGGTAAGTTCAGCATATAGTTTTAAAACTTTAATAAAATCATTCTAGCTTTTGAGCCCGGTTTCGCTTATGGAGGTCGGAAATTATCACACGAGAACATACTAACGGATAAAAAGCCCTTTGTCCTAACTCATGTCATGATCATGTGTGCCAAGTTTCATTCTGATCCATTTTACCAGAGTTACTTTTGTAATTACCTTTGAAGTATGGATTGCATCACATACTGCCGCACTCAGACTCGTCACGTTAAAATAATGAATCATTAACTTTAATTAACTAAGTACCTTGTCTTAGTACAATCAACAAATCAAATAATTTATTTGGGATAGGTGTTGGTGCAACATCGGTCTTAACATATATTTTAATATTAATTATTATTATGGATCCTTAACACTTAGTCATATTACTGTGACATGCAAACATTTATGTTTTCAATACGTTAGAATAATACATAGGATACTTTTTATCCCGATATTCCCACGGGATCGACACTTATGCGGGTGAAACCGCGGGGCACAGCTAGTAAATAATAATTTGATTAGTAACTTATCAAAATTATAAATTCTTTATTATCAGCCCATTACTGTTAACAGCAAAACAAAATTGGGTTATAATATTATCATTTATAATGATACCGATCTACTGATAATCATTGGGTTAACGTTAACGTTTTTTTTTTGTGTATTAAAATATGTTTCTTTTTACTTTCAGACAATCACTAGCGACAAATTCGACGGCGTTTCCAAGAGGTACTACAAGGCTGCATAAGATTATGTTTAGTTAATATTTTAATTTATTTTTGTAATAAATCTAATTAATATTTAACGTTGTTTTAACTCATTACTTACCCATCTTCTAAGTCAGACAGATCTACTTAACTCATTAAGCTTCGCTGATGAGACACAATTATTGTTTTTCTATTGTTTCGTGACCCGTAGGTCACGCGCGGAGCTTGACCGGTCCAAATTTATTGCTTTTCACATTAATGGTAATGTGAAAAGCAATAAATTTGGACGGGTCAAATATGCTCGCCTTATATGGATAAGGTCGCAAAACGAGCATAATATTTAAATCCAAAAGAAAACCAGGCCCGCACTTGAGATGCTGCTATTTTGAAGACTCAACATACTAGATCTTAATCTACCACTTGACTATTATAGCATCTACATATACAGGGTGGGTATAAAATCGCGGATCAAACGAAACGGGGCGATAAAACTCCGAAACGTACACTACCTACGTACCTACTTAGGAACATTTTAATTATGTGGGGTTTTAAAAATATGATAAGTATATCAATCTACTCCTGGTAATGTATTCTCAACATTGGAAAATATTTTGAACCCTCTAAATGAACTCATTAACACAAAAAAATTTATGTACCTATGTTTTTGTAGAATTTAATGTAAGGATTTCGCCATAATTCTTTGGCAAGAAGCAGTGTCATGTAGCACACGTAAGGGAAAAAGTCCGAAACCGTGTACTTATTTAAATATTTAAAAAAAATCCGTGATAAACTATTTACATACCTACTACGGAACCATCGGTGCACGTGTCCGACTCACACTTGACCGGTTTTTAGGGTTCCGTACCCAAAGGGTAAAAACGGGACCCTATTACTAAGACTTCGCTGTCTGTCCGTCCGTCTGTCTGTCACCAGGCTGTATCTCAAGAACCGCGATAGCTAGACAGTTGAAATTTTCACAAATTATGTAAGTATTTCTGTTGCCGCTATAACATCAAATACTAAAAACAGAATAAAATAAATATTTAAGGGGGGCTCCCATACAACAAACATCATTTTTTTCCCGTTATTTGCTCGATATTAATAACGGCAACAGGTAGACGCTTGAAATATTCACAGAATACTTAGTTGTATATTCACTTTAAAAATAAATAATTAAATTAAAATAAAATGATTATTATTTAAGTAATTAAAATTATGGAACAACCTTTTGCATGCTGAATTTAGTAGGCGGAATATGAAGTACTATGTATTGTATTATGAGAAAACGATATTATTATCAAACTAATATTATAAGTAAAGGCGAAAGTTTGTGAGTGTATGTGTGTGTGTGTTTATATGTTTGTTACCTCTTCACGCCTAAACCACTGAACCGATTTAGATGATATTTGGTATAGAGATAGTTTGAGTCCCGGGAAAGGGCATAGGATACTTTTTATCCCGATATTCCCACGGGATCGAGACTTATGCGGGTGAAACCGCGGGGCGCAGCTAGTTATTAATAAATTAAGGGGGCTCCCATACAACAAACGTGATTTTTTATAATGTAATGTTAAATATTGTAAGGTGGTACGGAACCCTTCGTGTGCGAGTCCGATTCGCACTTGGCCGGTTTTTTTTCATATGATTGTAATAATAAATAAAACCATAAACGAATTGAGGTTATCCATACGCAATCTTGCGCTCAACGTGTTAAAAGATTGTTGCTATGTGGTCCTCGTTTCGTTATCAAGTCCATTTGCACCCATAATCATTAAACCGTCTTACTATCAGTGGCTACCACACCTCGTGACATATTCTTGCAGGTGTTTGTCTGATTAGATATATCTTCAAGTGGGTAGGTACAGTCAACAGCAAAAGTAGATGATGAAAATCAGAAATTCAATACTAATGAACGGAGTTCGCGTCATTTAGGTAATTATGGCAGCTGTACTAGTAGCACAGAATACTTAAAGTACTACGAACAGAAAGGCCACTCCCTTCCCCGCACTAACGTCAGTTACCGCACCTCACCCCGCACTTCCGCGTATTCGTCGCAGTTCTTTAACAAGAGCGCTCGCAAACACAAGTACCTCACGCACACATTCATACGTATACAAACGTCATTTTTTAATGTAGTAGTAGTAGGTAATTATTTTGCGAGCGTTGTATGGAGTGTCCGGGGTGTGCTAGTAGTAAATGTTTGGTATAATTTACAATCACATACTTTTGAATCACTTCGACGCCACACAGTTCTGACGCGAACTACGTTCATTAGTATTGAATTTCTGATTTTCATCATCTACTTTTGCTGTTGACTGTACTTGTTTTTTTTTTTCTTGTTAATGTGGGCAGTTATCTAATAACGTTTAAATTAACGGTAGGTGAGCAAAGCGTAGGCAGATTATAATCTAGATTTATTTTATCAAACGGTAGTAAGTAGGATACTATAAAGATATACACACCTAGCTGTAATTTTGTAGGGCACTATGAAAAAGGATAATATCGGTAGGTAGGTACCTCTACCTCTAGCCGTTTATAGCTGCGCCCCGCGGTTTCATCCTTGGGAATATCGGGATAAAAAGTACCTAGCTTATGTGTTAATCCAGGAGTCCACTACCTCCATACCAAATTATATCAAAATTGGTCCAGCCGTTTGTGCGTGAAGAAGTAACAAACATACAAACACACTCACAAACTTTCGCCTTTATAATATTAGTGTGATGATGTGATATGTGACTATCAGATCAGCTTCGTTTAGGGTCCTTTTGCACCCGTTATACAAATAAAAAACCTTATAATTTCAAATAACATTTATTTACAATATTTACAGGAAAGTAAGTTATATATTTTTACACTTTATTGTTATTTCAAAGGTGGCCAGTACAAGCTAACTTCGTTGTGTGCTGACTCTGGCACCCATTTCAGATATTCGTCGAGAAGAACTGAAAAGAAGAGAATATTATTTATTGTTGCTGCAGGAAAGACAAAACCATTTAAATTTGCACCCCGTCGGGCTCTTGTCACCGCCGGGGTGCCAGCTGTTTTAGAACCCAATGGCTTGGCTCGCGACGATGGGAAGAGGCCAGATGGAATGACCACAATGCCTTGGAAGTTGGGTAGGCCTTTGGTGTGGGATGCAACCTGTGTCGACACCCTCGCGCCATCCCATCTTCCTAACACGGCGGGCTGTGCTGGGGCGGCTGCTGCAGGAGCAGAAAACCTCAAACTGCGCAATTTTAACAACCTTATTGGGAACTATATGTTTGAGCCGTTTAGGATTGAAACTCTAGGGCCTCTGGTCACGCGTAGACTCAACCAACCGCTTGGCGATGTCTCGAAATATTCGATGAGCACTCGGACCCCAAGGCCCTAGAGTTTGCCCTCTGGCTGGCCTATTTTTAACCCAAAGAATAAGCATCGCCATCCAACGTGGTAATGCTGCCAGCCTTTTGGGCACTTATCCCATTGACAGCGATGCGGACGAATTTTATGATGCCCAATGAGCTCCTGCCTTTTTCTTTTCTTTTTATTATACTCTTGTATATAATATCTATTATTATTTTATATGTTAGCTTATATTACAGTTTGTGAAAATATTAACTTTCTTGTAAAACCTTTTACGAATAAAAAGCTAGTCCTGTGACAGATGGACGGGTAGACTAACAGGCGACGGCGTTCGCACACTGTGGGTACAGAACAATGCCAAAGTGGAATTTGTCTAGTTTTGAACTTCAAATTCTCAATTCAGAAACCGGGTTTAAGTGTCGCAGTGAAAAAATCACGAGACATCCACCAACCCTCCCAGCACGAGTAACATGACGACGTTTAAGCGACAGAAGAATATACAAAATGACACATTGCCATGCTTAGACGCGTAGAATTAGTACAAATATTTCTACAATCTGTCATTTTATCTATTCTTCCGTCGACACAACTCGGTTTCTACGGCGGTCATGCTACGCGTGCAGGGCTTGCGTGGTGGATTACAGCCCACTCTTACTCACAGTCAAGCCCCGTGTCCCAACAGTGGGAAATTATACAGGGTGAAATTTTAATCACCGTTTTCCTCTGAAGGGGTCATTGTACTCATCATTATGAACAATAGTATAATTTAAAAGAGTTTCCATGGAGTTTCTTGCCCGTTCTTCTCCATAGGTACCTACGCTTTGGAATGGGCAACTAGCTTCATATTTTCTGACTGACTGACTTCTAAATGGTAAATGGTTTAATTGAAATAAATGCTTTGAGTTTGAGTTTGAAACAACTTTTACTATGGGACCAAACTCGAAATCGTGAAAAAAAATCAGCTGTTCCCTACATTTATGTTCGCGTAACTTGTCAAAATGTAGGGAACAGCTGATTTTTTTTCGCGATTTTTTGTTTGGTCCCATAGTAAAAGTTGTTCATAATGATGAGTACAATGACCTCTTAAGAGGTTGTTAGTGTTTTTCCAATAACCCTGTATAACTCGTTTTAGCCAAAATGGTTCTTTAGCATTTTCTCCTTTCCAGTGACGTAGATAGGGTCTTCGTTCTGTGTAGGTAAATGCTTGTTTCCTTAACAAAAAATACTTACAAGTGTTCTGTTCTTCCCATATAGTCTTCAACGCCTCTCTAGTCCCGGCGCGCTTCGCTATGAGCGCTTTCAGAAGCACTTCAGTCCTAGGTTGTAGTTTGGCCCAACTCTTGACCATCGTGGATGGAGGCGACAGAAGAGAACTGGTGTATTTCTTCAGTTTCGGGAACACAGCGCCCTCTAGTAGGTAACGGGCGAACCATCTGTAAGAGAGAAAATGTTTTTTTATTTAGCCGGTGGCATTCGCAAGTCATATAACTTCTATGAACGGTTGGCATAAGGTTTAAATTCCAATAATTCACTCGCCGCCAGAAAAATACAGTACCCGGCGATAAATATTGCACATCGACCTTTGGAAAGAAACAATCGGCTAATTTCGGCTTCGTAGTGCGTTATCTCTGTCGCACACTACCTATGTGACGTTAACTGACGTTTTGTTAGTCGTTGTTCAAGTGCGATAGAGTGCGGTCGCGTCCAGTTCAAAATATATATCTAGAGTTGTTAACACCCCCAAATTTAAATAATTAAAATTAAAATAATTAAAGTTGTACTATGGCATCTTTAGGAAAAATAGGGGAACCTTTTTATTTTACCAAAGCAATCATTTATAGAAAAATTGGTGTATTTTATACAAAGAATAAAAAGAATTATCAAAAGAAGCAAATCATAATTGTTTTAACAGCTCCTAATAGATACCGGACTGTTTGTATTTCGTGCGACAGAGATAACGCTCTACGAAGCCGAAATTAGCCGATTGTCTCTTTCCAAAGATCGATGTGCAATATTTATCGCCGGGTACTGTAAACATGATAAGTAGAGATCGGATATTCGGATGCATATTCACCTAAAGTTGGGATGTTGGCTAATATGGAATGCGCTTTTGTATCAAATAAATCCCGCGATTCCGGGATCGACAAAAGGTTTCTGATTAGAGAATCGGATGTATATTTACTTAGCTTCAAATATTGGCTTTTATGGAATGCACTTTTGTATCGATCGTAAAAAATCCCGCAATTCTAGAATTTTGTGTTTTTTTTCTATTTGTATAATCGGATACATATCTACCTACCTAATATTGTAAATTAGGTAGGTAGATAACAAACTGCAATAGCAAACAACGTCAAAACAAGATAACGTACTACATATATTTAACCTAATTACCCGACTACGGCGAAGCAAAAAGGAGGGTTATTTATTGATGTAGTTCCTTCCTTCCATATAACTATACACCCGACTAGTTATGCATTCCCGGTGTTCCTGGCATCCCGGAATTTTTTTGACAGAAAAAATATTGAAGAAGCCGCTTCCATACTTTCAGAGCTAAAAATTCACTTTAGGTAAATATGCATCCGAATATCCGATCTCTAATGATAAGATAGTTAAAAAAAAATACAATCTTATGAGAGCCATAGCAGTTCGCATTAGCTGTAGTCTGGCCGTCTAGAGAATGCGTTCTTGACACCTGTCAGTTTCATACAAACGAAAACGTGTTTTGTGAATTTGATCTTTATAAGCTAGTAGAATTATTGCACTGACACGTGTCAGGAATACATTTACTTTCGTCGGCCGCAGTGTAGGTACGAGTAACGTCTTCAGCAGGATACGCAAACTGAAATGTCTGGCTGAGAGAAAGTACTACTACTAAAACAAAACACAAACAGAATACTTTGCCAACACTCACTGACATATCGGATATACATTAGAACCGAGTACATCCCGGGGACAGCCGAACACATCCGAAGCGGTGTCGTTACGGTAACAGTGGCGCGAATTCAATGGTTTTTTTCCCTTCTTAAAAAATGTCCAGCGTGCCTAAAGAAGTTTTCACTTTACCTGTATCTCTCGATCTTTTCAGGGAAGTCGACTTCAGCCAAGGGCAGCTCCCATCCTGCTTTCCCGAAGGTTCCTTTGAAGTGACACTTGACTCGGCCTGACTTGTCGTCATATCTCGGTGGCGGATCGTCCAGGGGATCACCTTGAAATAGGATAAATCGTCGTTGATAGTCGAATTCCGCGTAACTACCGTTGTCAAATACCGCGTATGTACACTTCCGCTAGTTTTACATGAGGGTCAAAAAACTAACCGTATTATTCATAATCGAATTTTGAACGAACTTGAATATAGGACCGTTTCGTTCTCCGTAATTTCAAAATTCGGCCTATTGGTTTTTTAGAAACTAACCCCCTTATTCATAAAACTTATCAAACCTATTTTAGTTAAAATGGGGTTTGTTTCTTTCTTACACACAGAAATGACAACGTGACAGATAAAGACAAACGTTCTATAAACCTATTTTAGCTAAAATAGAGATAAAATAGGATTATGAATAAGGGGGTTAGTTTTTTGACCCTCATGTAAAACTAGCGGAAGTGTACAAACGCGGTATTTAACAACGGTAGTTACGCGGAATTCGACTATCAACGACAAAATGATGATCATCGATGTAAATGGCTGTGGCTACCTTTATGTACCTATTGCAAAATATGAGCGGCTAGACTCAAATAATATGAATGCATGGTTACCTCAAACTTGACTTAGCGATTACTTTTATCTAAATACAAAACTCATTTTTTTATCGCTCTCGGTTTCATTATTTCTAATGCATCATCATCTGCCTAGCCTTTTGCCAACTATATTGGGGTCGGCTTCTAGTCTAACTGGATACAGCTGAATACCAGTATTTTACATGGAGCGACTGCCTATCTGACCTCCACAACCCAGTTACTGGGTAATACGATACCGGCCCTTGGTGACTGATTGTCAGATTTTCGGGCTTCTGACTACCCGTAACGACTGTCAAAGATCCACGAATGACAACCGGGACCAACGGCTTAACGTCTTTTCCGAGACACGGAGGGGTCTTGTTATATAAAGATCGTCACCCATCCACGGACCAACCTTGGCAAGCGTAGCTTAACCTGATCGATCGGACCGTGCGGCTGTTATTACTTAGCCACAAGCCCCTTCTAAGCTCGACAACGTAAATAACACAACAAATATTATTGTATTGTCAAAATTAAATAGATCGTAATTGTAAGTGTGTAACGCAATTATTACGCTGCTGAATATTATAGTTCGACTAGCTGCGCCCCGCGGTTTCAACCGCAGAAGTATCGATCTCGTCGGAATATCGGGATATAAAGTAGCCTATATGTTAATCCAGGGTGTTAGCTACCTCGGTGCGGGATTGTCCGAAAGGGTTACCGCTACCCCGGAACATAAAGGGCTAAGGAAGGAACACGGATGGGTTTTAGTCAGTAAGAGTCTGACACTCCCTTCCGCTCCACCCAGAGCGGGAGGGCTCATTTGAAAAAAAAAAAAGGGTGTTAGCTACCTCCATACTAAATTTTATCAAAATTGGTCCAGTCTCCAGTCGTTTGAGCGTGAAGAAATAACAAACACTCACAAACTTTCGCCTTTATAATATTAGTGTGATTACGATAAATCCAGCAATGCATGTCGTTTGGCTGAAAATACGATGGTGTTGAAGAAAAACTATCCATATTATATCTTACCTAAGTTACAAAGCTGCGGCACCAACAAAGGCAGCCACTCCGGTTCAATAGCCGTCACATTCCTCATCACCATCTTCCTACGATCCTCGCCACCAGTCTCATACAACTCCTGGAACACCACCCATTCCGGTATCGTCTTCCGAAGAATGGACTCTGAATGTAGATGCACTGGCTCTTCTAATTCGCCGCAGTGGTACGCATATTTGAATTTGCGTTTGTCTTCGCCTGTTAAAAATAAAGCATAAATAAAATAATTATTATTGCTCTGAAAATGATTGAAAATCTTTGTTTTTACTAACAAAGCAGCTACTAACCTTGCTTGACTTCCTCAAGAGCTACCTTCTTCCCGACCTGGTCGCCCAAGCCACTGAGCACCAGTTGACGAAGGAGACGAGCCTGGTTATCATCAGGAGGTCTCATCTCAGGGTCCACGGCCACATCGACCCCGGCCACACTGAGGTTTATCTCCGAAGTTAACTGCTTGCGGAGCTTACGGATCTCTTTGATACCCTGTTGGAAGGTTCTGGATATGTCATCATCATTTATCTTAGGTATGGTATTATTGCGTTAGTTTGCATATACTGTTGTAAAGGTATCTACAACGCCACATCACGTCACGCAAAATCCTGCATCTCGCAAGCAGAGTTTACCGCGCAACTAGCATATCGTCGTTGTCAAACCAAAATCTGCTACGTGCCGTTTTTTGAGATTTCAAGATTTTGACTAAAATCAAACATCAATCAATAAATCAATCAATTTTTGTCAAAATCTTGAAATCTCAAAAAACGGCACATAGCAGATTTTGGTTTGACAACGACGATATATACAACAGCCCTACATGACTCATTGGGCAGTTGCCCGCCAGACACAACACCCGTCTGGTCGGAGGATCCTCTCTTTTCTATGGAGGTTGAGTGAACTTTACACCCTGTTCCTCAAACCTCTATATGGTCTTGGAAGATCCTGGTACATACCTTTTCTCTGAGCCCATACTTGGCACAGAACAATTCTTCCTCTCCCTTCACGTAGGCGAACTCCGCCGCGCCGATTGCACGTAACAGCACGCCCGGGTCACCCAATAGTAGCACGTTGCCGGTCGCCGGCCAACTGTCAGGTTTACCTGACATTACCTGCAAATGATAAATGCATCAGCATAGTATAAGAAAGAAAGTAAGAAAATAATATGTTATTTGGCACATGTCACAAGTACAAACAATATTACTATAACATACATCACACCTGTAATCTCCAAAGGCAGAGGCGGTTAGGCAGAGGTAAACCTACCAATTTTTTTTTTTTTGTGGATGGGAAATCATCAAATGACTCCTCCCGCTCTGGGTGGAGTGGAAGGGAGTGTCAGACTGTTACTGACTAAAACCCACCCGCGTTCCTTCCTTAGCCCTTTATGTTCCGGGGCAGCGGTAACCCTTTTGAACAATCCCGCACCCCCGGCAGGCTTCGGCCCTGACGGGCCCCTACCCTTCCCTATAGTACACCCACATTTCATTTAAATTACACTACACATAACAAAATTACAGAAGTTTAATTTATTATCAACACCGTTCATTTGTTGTATTAAATCATGTTTATATAATTTTTAGTCCGAACACTGTCTCTTAGAATACAGGCTATCCTAGTCTAAGGGACGATGTCAACTTGTCATTTAGCGGAGTTTTAGGGCATGTCTACATGGCAAAAAAAAAAAATTCTTTTATCCCTCAAAATACAGTGCTATGTGGTGAATCCTGGGTGATACTATATTTCAAATTTAATGAAGCTACGGTCGAATATAAACCTTATTTGTAAAAAAATAATGTTCATATTCCAACGAATTTCTAGATCACTTTCGCTTATAGAAATATGAACCTTATGAAATAAGTTCATATTCGTATGAAAAGCCTACTGTACTTAAGTAAATTCTAAGCACCTTCTTAAGAGAGGGAGTGAGTCATAATCTACCACGCGGGCACAGTGTCGATAGGTGGATATCACATGTCTTTGAATTTTTGGTTCTAGGACATGCCGGTTTCCTCAAGATGTTTTCCTTCGCCGTTTTGAGAGCAGTAGTGATTAAACAAATTGCACAAACTGCACTACCTATAACTGGTAAGTCAGAGATGCTACCTACATATGCGTACTATCGTGGGTAACACGAGCTTAACAGGTCAAGCGGCGCGCGTCGCCCATCGGCGACGAAACAATAGAAAATCAATTGTGTATCATTAGCGGAGCTTGACAGGTTAAACCAGGGTAAAACAACATCTGTCGGGGGAGCGGTGAATGCTTATGCGAATCCCGCACCCCCGGCCATAGGCAGAGGTGGAACACCGCGGTGGTTTTAGCCGGTAAGAGTCCGGCATGCCCCTCTGTCACCCCCACGATGGAGGACGTTCATTAGGATTTCCACCGCGCACAAAAAAAAAGGGTAAAAAGAACATACCTCAGGCACAGTCAATGCAGAGACGAGCGCGATAGTATAGGGCAGTAGGTTCTGCTGATGACTCAGCGCCAACATCTTGCCGTAGCGGGGAAGCAGGGGGAATGCGGATACCGCCTTGCCTAGAGGTGTCACTTTTAGTACCTGGAGAGAAAAAAAAAAATTGCTTGATATGTGCTGTTTTTGGAGGCCATTCAAGTATTACGTAAGCAGATTTTATGTAATTATTAACCCCCCCCCCCACCCACCCCATCCCCTCGTAAGCAAACGTAAGCAAAGCGCTTACCCCCCTCCCATGCGTACGTAAACATTGGTACATGCATTTTTCAAAGTGTTCTGGTTTCTTTATTGATTCATGATCAGCCGCTATATGCGTTTCGTTTTCAAGCATAGACAAGTAGGGTTGCCATGTGTCCAAACCAAAATCGACTTTGTAGAAAATCCGATAAGTAAAAAAATAAATTCTACTGACGTAATCACCATCCGGACCCCATCTCCCATGTCATCAAAAATAAGCAAAGCAAGACCCCCCCCCCCGCCCCCTGTAGTGCTTACGTAATACTTGAATGGCCCCCTAAGGATGGATTAAGTGCTCATACACACGAGCGGCAGCCGTAGACATATCGGAGGCGACCTCCGACGATTGTCGACACTCGACAGCTGCAGTTGCCTCTGCCGTCACGCGTGCCGCTCGTGTGTGTGCACCAAGGGTCGATGTTTTGAATAATATGTAGATCATTTTATCTGAGAAATAAATATTGCAATTTGACAACTTTTGCATAAACGGTATTGGACAGGGACAAAATCCTGTTTTGAGTTCGCTGGGCTCGTTATTCCGTTGAACATTATTGCATTAGATATTGGACTTTATGTTAAGGAAATTGAGTTTATTATCACGCGAAACGAATTCTATAGAGCACTTTTTTGTCCAATATCAATACCTATATCGCACACCTAGATTTAAAGAGAGCTAACTCTAAAATCTAAATATTTGTGGTATGCATACCATCGAATTCCTTAACTCACTACCTAGCGACCAACAAAACAGATGCAAAAACTTATAACATCATTGTTCTATCTACATTTAAAAAGTATTCATCAATACAGCAAACTCCTGTAGTGCACAGGGAGACGGTAATCAGTTTTTCAACTTTTCTGAAAAAAGTGTTTTTTTGAGTTAATCGTTGTTTAAATCTAGGTGTGCGATATGTGATTTCAACAATTCAGACTAACCTCTTCTTCATCTTTCCGGATATTCTTCATGGGAGGCCTCTCAAGTATACCGAGAGCTTCCAGTCTCTTTTCAGCCAATCTAAGCTGCATTCTGTCTGGGGCCGTCGGGAACGGGAAGTTCACTACCTGTAGTAATAAAAAAAGACAAAATAGTTTATACTGTTTATAGCAGAAAAGAAGATTATCATCATCAGTTTAGCCTTTTCCCAACTGTGTTGGGATCGGCTTCCAGTCTAACCGGGTGCAGCTGAATTCCAATATTTAACATGGAGCGACTGCCTACCTGACTTACACAACTAAGTTACTGGGTAACACGATACCCCTTGGTAAGACTAGTTGTTAGACTTTCGGACTTCTGACTACCTGTAAAGATTGTCAAAGATCTACGAATGACGGCCGGGACCGAAGGTTTAATGTGCTTGAAATACTACATTCATCTATATGTATATAAAATTCAAAGTCCTGACTGACTGTTATGTCAACGCACAGCCAAAACCGCTGGTCTTTTTTTTTTCGCGGTGGAAATCCTCATAGACTTCCTCCATCGTGGGGGTGACAGAGGGGCATGCCGGACCCTTACCGGCTAAACCCACCGCGGTGTTCCACCTCTACCTGTGGCCGGGGGGCGGGATTCGCATAAGCATTCACCGCTCCATAAGCATAAACCGCTGGTCCTAGAGACATGAAATCTTGAGGGTGTGTTCTTTGTGAAGAGTAGGTATCCACTAAAAAAGGGTTTTTCGAAATTCCACCACTATGTGGGTGAATGGGGGGAGAGTGCTTCACGCGGACGAAGTCGCGGGCAGAAGCTAGTACCTAATAAATTATTACCTTATCAATACCCATACACTTCATAGTGAGCACGAGATCGTCGACGGGCCGCCTGCACAGATCCGGCGGGTGTTGCTCGGGACACTCGTGCTGGTACACCGCACTGCTGTACAGTCTGTACGTGTGTCCCGAACTCACTCGCCCCGCTCGACCCGCGCGCTGTTCGGCACTCGCTTGAGATGTCCACACTATGCGCCATGCACTTGCGCCGGTGACGTGGTCGTATACGCTGTAATAGAAAAGTTATTAAAGCTTGGTTTGCCTAAGACAGCGTTGCCGCAAAATGACGGCTGTTTGCTGTCAATAACTTTGCGTCGCGTTTAAGCGTAACAATATAACGTTGCCTTTAAGAGATGAAAGACCGAAACAAACTCAAGAGGTCAGTCTCTTTTAAAGTCCAAACATAATCTTGGTCAGATCATGTGAACACCATATAGATTGAGGTCTAAAATGGTCTTTTGAGGAAATAACCACACAGATTAAGTGCACCTGTCCAGTCAGTGCACGTATTTGTCAGTAATCGTGCAATTAACTTGACCTCGATCACGCCTGATAGACAGCGATGGATGAGGTCTATGATGGAACGAGCGTGCCCAGAAGGTTCCTAAGGCACTAGAACTCCCACGCATCAACGAAACACAGCAGGCTGCTTGACGCCGGACTCCGGTGGGAGGGTATAATACTCCTAACTAACATATTATAAATGCGAAAGCAAGTTTCTTTGTTACCACCGCATTACGCGGTGGGGTGCGGGAAACGGAGCCAAATTCCACGCGCGGAAGCGCGTTTTTATTGAATATGTATGTAAAAAATCACGCGCGGGGCCGCGTTATCTGCTCGCCGCGACGGGGCGCGGTGCAGTGGGTGGAGCGCCTAAACCACTGAACCGATCATCCTGAATTTTTGCATATACGTTGTCAAGTGTACAGAAACGGACATAGGGTACCTTTCATCCCGAAAAAAGTGCTGTTCCCGAGGAAAACAACAATAACGGTATTATGATAACAGATGGCGCCACATGTAAGAAGTCGCGGGCGACATCTAGTATTATAATATTTTAAAGAGCAAATGCTAATACAGGGTGAAATTGAAAACATGCGACAAATCGAAATGGGAGATTGTACTCATCATTATGAACAACTTTTACTATAGGACCAAACCTGAAATCGCAAAAAAAAAATCAGCTGTTCCCTACATTTATGTTCGCCTAACTCGTCAAAATGTAGGGAACAGCTGATTTTTTTTTTGCGATTTTAGGTTTGGTCCCATAGTAAAAGTTGTTCATAATGATGAGTACAATCTCCCATTTCGATTTGTCGCATGTTTTCAATTTCAACCTGTATATTGTAAATTTAGCTTTAAGACTTACCGCATCTTCTTCTTCCCGCTATCCACAACATATCTGACAGCTGGTATAGTAATAGAAGTCTCAGCGACATCAGTGCTGACAACACACAGCCTGGCCCCCGGGGGGGCCGGATTGAACACGCGCGACTGTTTGCTGTGGCTGAGCATAGAGTATAGAGGAAGTACCCATAGCGGCTGACGGCAGGACTTTATAGAAGGGGTTAGCGAGTCTTCTTCCGTATCTGGAGAAAATATTAACATGAAAAATATCATAATCACATCTGAAAGAGGTTGGCATAGCATAATATATTTTGCCAGTAATGTTTTAAGTTAAATAAAGGGCTTTGCAGGTCCGTTATATACCTACCTGTCCGTCATTATTTTTTTTTTTTCAAAATGGCGGCCACGCATGACGCCTATATAAATCGATAGTTGACAACAATGCAAAGAGAAAACATAACATGACCAAACCCCTCAAGCGTCAAGTGTACACCAAGTGTACATAAGAGAAAGTGCTCGCAACGTCAACGGTACACCAAGTGTACACAACAGTGTCATTGTTAAAACAACGACTTTACTGCGCCCATTCAACTACTCCTACGCGCGGGGTGTTTCGACAGATAGCCGGGCAAACGTGTGAGAGGTTAAAGTTTCACGTTTCTGAGATATTAACGTTCAAAGTTGATCACGACGACTGAAATTTAATTTGATAAATCAGCTGTTTGTTTTCTATTAATAAAATTAAATTTTATTCGAGAACATCCATTGGTTTCTTACTAAACTTTAACTATATCCGACGATCCTGCATACTTATCTCTTTTTACCCGACTACGGCGAAACAAAAAGGAGGGTTATGATTTTGACCGGTATGTATGTATGTTCATCTGTTCCCTTATAACTTCAAAAGTACTTATAATAATTTGACAAATGAGGTATCGTTAGAAGCGTCTTGACCGTCCGCTGGTTATGGGCTATGTGACGTCACACTATATTCAATATGGCGCCCTCTAGAGGACATAAAGTAACGAATTTAAAAATAAATATTTTGGGATGGTGCCTTGTAGGGTATCAAATGAAAGAGCTTAATTAGCACATTTCAAAAATATTACTATTAGCGAAATAAGCCCCAAAATAGTAATAAAAAAAAGTTTAAAAACTAAAACCCGACTACTGAAAAGGATGAAACAAGAAAGTACCTTCCCGTGGTCGCATGCTACCATAGCTTATAATGTTAGTACAGCGGCATGCGACCACGGGAAGGTACTTTCTTGTTTCATCCATTTCAGTAGTCGGGTTTTAGTTTTTAAACTTTTGTTGACTGTACAGACAGCGTCAGAGAAAAGGAACCCCCTTTGGTAACGACTCATTACCAAAGGGGGTTCCTTTTCTCTGACGCTGTCCGTACCTGAATCACTTAGATGTCCTTCACTATCGTCATCGTCATCCACTAAGTCAGCCTGGCCATCATCTTCAGGCATGTCGTAGTCATCAAGGTTGATCTTAGGCAGTGCTTTAGACTTCTGCTTCGCCTTCCTCCGCGCTTTGCGGGCGCGTTTCATTTCTCTTTCTACCTGAAACGGCAAGTCAGTTACAGAGTGCTAATTTTGAATGGGGTTAAATATAATGATCACCACAAAAATATATTGAAAACCAAAAAATTAAGTCTGAAATTACAATAGTTTTGTATGCCTCAGGCATTAAGTCCGCCTTTGTACAGTATTATTTTTTTTTACTTGTGCATAAAGTTTTAATAAATAAATAGTTCTAGCTGGGTACCCCGAGGTTATCTTTGGTTAGGTTACTTTAAACCCTTTACACAGAAATAGGAGCCCCGCGAATCGCGGCTCCGTCGACATAGGATGCAAGAGCGAGCAAAAATACAAATACCTTTACCTAGGTATTTTACAATAAAATGGAGTTTTAATTTTGGTGATCATTTACTATTTTTGGCAGTAAGTGTTTTTTTGATGTTATAATTTTACTTTATCTCGTGATAAGTTAAACATAAGCCATTTAGAATACAACAAAAAAAAAAAAAAAATTACGTCGCTGCAGTAAAAAGAGAAAAAGTTTCTCGAAAACATACTCCTACGGTGATCAATAGTGAGAAAATAAATAA
Organism: Amphipoea lucens; assembly: GCA_947508005.1. Classification (NCBI taxonomy): domain Eukaryota; kingdom Metazoa; phylum Arthropoda; class Insecta; order Lepidoptera; family Noctuidae; genus Amphipoea; species Amphipoea lucens. Next base: position 4,375,457 of record OX382376.1, on the reverse strand, counting down.
AAAGCATATTCTAGCACTAGCTTCTGCTCGCGACTTCAACCGCGTATTTTGTTCCCCTGAAGGAATACATCGTGAGTAAACCGGCAGGTCCCGGAACCAAAAATTCGAAGACATGTGACTTCCACCGACCCGCACTGGGTCCGCATGGTGGAATATAGCCCACTCCCTCTCACATAGAGGAGGCCTGTGTCCCAGCAGTTTTAATGAACGTTTAAATTTCGTGAGCATAGGTAGGTACGCCTTAGTGCTCATGCGCACATGCGACACAACCGTCGTGTCGACTGCAGTAGCCTCTGCCGTTGACACGTGCTGCTCGTGTGTATGCACACTTAGCGACATTTTTTTTTACCGTGCAATGGATTTTCAACTCTATCCATTGAGCCGAGCGTTGAAAATCGAAAGGATTTAAAAAAAGCACCCGGGCGAATGTGGCGTACTGTTCAATATTGTGTACCTCATCATCATCAGATTCAATATCCTCAGGCTCTGAATCCAGTGCAGCATCAACGTCAGACACCGCCTTAGTCTTCGTTATCAGCTTGGTGTAGTCAACGTCCTTGCGGTATGGGAATGCTGCCCTCAGTTTGCGAACTAGGTAGTGTACCTAAAATGATTTAAATCACATACAATACATGCATAATCTGAATTCGCGATTTATTCGCCAAAAATGTAAACATATATGAGTTTATGGAAAAAGAACTTTAAATCCTACAAAATACAAATCAAATCAAATCAAACGTTTATTTGCTAGAAATACATTGTTTTGATAAAGGTAAGATCAAACTCAACTCAAACTCAAAGCATTTATTTCAATTAAACCAATTACAGGCACTTTTGAATTGTCAAGGGGTCGGTCAGTCAGGAAGATGAAGCTAGTTGCCCATTCCAAAGCGTAGGTACCTACGGAGAAGAACGGGCAAGAAACTCCATGGACACTCTTTTAAATCAAAATAATATGGTTACAAAGTCTTGGTTTCATCATTCATATTAAAAATTATACATGTGAGAACGATGCAGAACGTTAAAAGCGTCCATAATGAAAAGACGAGAAAAAAAAAACAATTCAAATATTAAATTAAAATAAGCCATGGCAGCAAAGAGATGACCAGTCCCTACTGACGGCGCCCGTTCACGAACATGACGCATGTATTTTCACGCACCATTCAGCTCAACTATTTTGAAGGGAGATAAATGATCCAACACAGGGAGCTAAATGATCTTATAAGCTAATTGTCATTGTATTCTGCCTGCAAGCAAGCGTGCAAATCTTTAATCGAACTGTGCGATTGTTATTATAATCTTCAATCAAACCGTGTGACTGTTATTATTTAGCCCCTCCATTGTTTGCTGGACTGATACGTTTGCCAATCTATACAGTGTCCCTGGAAGTATGGATCAAATCGAATAGGGGCGTGGGCAAGGTCATTTCCAAACTTTTTAACCCTGAGAATGTCAGTGAATTTTTTTACGGTTCAAAAGTTATGACCGATTTTAATTTTTTTTTTCAATCACTTCGCTTAGTGTTCAAAGAAATTAATCATAAAAAAATACTATCAGGACTATCTAAAAAAAAAAAATTGATAGCCCTGATAGTTTTCACGAATTCGATCTTTCTTCTCTTTTTTTTTAGTTTTTTTTTTTTTGCTAAAACCTTTGGAAATGACATTGCCCACGTCCCTATTCGATTTGATCCATACTTCCAGGGACACCCTGTATAAAAATCTCGCTCAAAGGCTTAGCCTAAAAGTCTAACTAAATTTTTAAAGTATTACCTCTTGTTGGCCCGTAACAAATATGAGTATTCCCCCCTCTGGCAGCCTGGTGTGTATTTTTACAGCTTTCTTATAAGCCTCCTTCAAATAATCACTGTTCGTATTTTTGTTGAAGTGCGTTGTCACTGGGAACTGCCTGGAGTCTATCTGTAGAGAATACCGCGTGATAGTTATGTATAGAAATGAAGGAGACATAAGTTTTTTGAAGCATATCCTTCTCTCTCTTACAAAAAAGAAGAGGGGTAGGGTTATGCAGGTCGCTGACTGCATCAGAGACAAAAAAGCTTTTTTAAAACGCAAAAAAAAAAAATGTCGAGAACGGTGGTGGCGCAGTGGTAAAGGCCCCGACTTACGAGTCGTAGGTCGTGGCTGGGTACGAACCCAGGTGGGCTCTTCACTTTAAATTTTATCAGAACTGCTCTCAAAACAGTGAAGGAAAACATCGTGAGGAAACCGGCATGTTATACAATGAAAAATCGAAGACATTGACATCTACCAACTTACACTAGGCCCACTCTCTCTCACAGAGACTAGGCCTGTGTCCCAGCTGTGGGAACATTAAAGGCTGATTATTCTATGCTATTTGAGAAAAAGTATGCGAATTCAAACTTCGGGTACACACGCCAGCACATCAACCTACCCGAAACTGTCAAATTTTCCCAATCAACTTTAAACCATATGCTTTAGTGATAAAGTTGAAAATCTGTTAAAGAACTTTGAAAGATTGTAGTAGGTTGATGTGCTGGCATCTGTACATAACAGCTTATTTTCAACATTACGTCTTTATCATCCACATGAACTTATCATCACTATTCATAAACATTTCAGCCCGGAATCAGCTGCTGAGTATAAACCTCGCCTTTCTTCTGCCATACTTCCAACTTCTTACTTTTCTTATGCCAAACATGGCACCACAGATATAGATACTCCTAGATAACGCAAGAAAACTACTTCACGTGCCAAAAATCGCACCAGCTTACGTACAAAAATCGTAAGCCGCCACTTTCGCACTCAGTCCTGTGTACTGCTGGCTGGGTGAGCGTGAGCGCTGGCGCTAGGCCCCGGGGGTGGGGCGAGACGGGTGCCGCATGCGGCGGCGGCTTTGAAGTTTGAATCGATTTGATTTTCCTATCGCTAAATAGTGCTTGTGACGTCAAAGTAGGTAGTCAAATAAAAACTTTTTTACAAAAAAAAAAAACAACCGACTTCAAAAAAAAACACTACAAAGTGATAAATAACTTTAATTTCGGAAGTCGGTGTCGTTGATTCCGCATTTTCGTTTTTTGACACCGACTTCCGAAATTAAAGTTATTTATCACTTTGTAGTGTTTTTTTTGAAGTCGGTTGTTTTTTTTTTTTGTAAAAAAGTTTTTATTTTTCACTTTTTAGTTGTACCTACCCCACAAAAAAAAGTAAACAAAAAGATCGTTAATGTAGACAATGTAGATAAATTTTCAGATTTTTGTTGATTTTTCAAAAACCGCTCATCCGATTTCGATAAAATTTTCATGGGACCATTTGGGAAGTATACCCTTTCTAACAAAAAAAAGAATTTTTCAAATCGGTTAGCAAACGACGGAGTTATGCGCGAACCTCCTTTTTTAGAAGTCGGTTAAAAATGGCACGCTTGGTTTTCGGATCGTGATACTTGCGTTATCTAGGTCTATCTATATCTGTGCATGGCACGCTCCATGGTCCTTTGTGCTACTCGTATGCGGTGGTCAGTCTCCTTTGTGGGCGTCCATGTCTCGGCACTGCACGGCATTGTTGGCTGGACACATTGGTTGAAAAGGCGGGTTCGACGGTTCACATGAACTAGAAAAAATAATCTTTATAAACCCTACCTTTATAACAGGAGGTGGTTGCTTAAACAGCCTGGTATTTTCAGTAAAATCCTCGACCCTGAGGGTGGCAGACATGATGATAAGCCTCAAGGGGGACCCTCGCTTCCTCCTCAGAGGCACTATCCTGGAGAGAAGACCAAGGAGGATGTCAGTATACACACTCCTTTCGTGAGCCTCGTCTATGATGACCACGGAGTATTTACTTAGGAGGAAGTCTGATTGGATCTCTTTAAGGAGTACACCTGGAAAGCAAAAGTGAGTAAGTTTTTTGAAGTGTGTTTTAAGTATGTTTAACCAAAGGGTTGACGGGACTTCACTGCTAAGTCTACAGCGTCTGTGTGTCAGATTTCAAAGAATAAGTGGTACCCAAAAAAAAAACCTCCATTTAAAGTTGTATTTTTGATAGCATAAAAAGCAAAAAATGGCAATATTTTTCGGTTAAAAAGAAACAGCGCTGTGTGAAGGACCTGTTGGCACGCTTCGGGTACCAAAGAACCCGAGAAATCATCCTAGCTTAAAATATCAGATACGTATTAATACATGATAGTGTGGCGACATTTAAGGTCCGGTCGCGCTAAATTTGCCAAAGGTGTAAACAACAATGGCCGCTCGAAATTGAATAAAATCGATATACAAGAACATTTATTTTAAGTAATTTTCGATCGACCATTGTTGTTTACATCTTTGGCAAATTTAGCGCGGCCGGAGCTTACATAGCGACATGTGAACTACGCATCACACTGACGTCACGCAAAATCCTGCATCGCGCAAGTAAAGTTTACCGCGCGACTAGCATATACATTATACATCTCAACATCAATCATTGGGCAGTAGCCCACTAGACACAACACCCGTTTGGTCAGAGAATCCTCCCTGTCCTATAGATAATGAATGAACTGTACAATCTTTTCCTCAAGCCGCTATTAATAGTAATCAAGTACTAAAAGATATTTTTAAAAGGTAAGTAGATAATTTTTTACACTCACCGTCAGTCATAAACTTGATCTTAGTATCCTTAGTAACGTTTCCCTCAAACCGCATCAGATACGAAACCTCCTTGCTACTCAAACCCAGTTCATACCCCACTCGTGCCGACATAGCGACCGTCGCGACTCGGCGCGGTTCGGTCACGGCAATCATTTTATGTTCGGCGTACCCCGCTTCATAGAGAAACTGGGGTATTTGTGTGGTTTTGCCACTGCCTGGAGATAAAAAAGGTTTTATATTAGGACAAACCGAGAGCCGGAAGACGTAGCGTTGGAAGGCCTTCCACAAGGTGGACCGATGACCTTGTGAAGGCCGTAGGAATCCATTGAATGTGAGAAACACAAACTAGTTCTTATAAAAATACAGTTGCCTGTACCTGTTTCACCAGCTACAATAAGAAATTCATTCTCATTGATCAGCTCCATAATCCTTTGCTCTTCACCTAGTATTGGTAATTTCAATCTTGCTACCTGAATCTTGGGGTCTCTTTTCACTTCTACATGAACTGTAGGATGTTCTAGGAATGGCTTCTTTTCGACTTTAATTCCTTTTTCTACTTTTTTATTAACATCTTTGGTTTTCTTCGTTTTGTTTGATTTATTGTCATCTTCTATTGATATTACGTCAGTTTTGGAAGTATTCGCTTCTGCTACGTCATTTTTGGTCTGTGTTTCGTCAATTTCAACTTTATTATCAGTGTTTAGAGTGTCATTTTCATTGCTAACGTGACCATTTACGATTTCCGGTTCATCATCACTTGCTTCGTCATCAGATTCGGAAGAACTTTCTTCAGATGACTGTTCTAGACCAACTACGTTGGGGTCAAATTTCTTCTTTTTCATTTTTTCCGCATTATCCATTTTTAGAAGGCGTAGGCGTTTTTTAGCTCCTGCGAAACCAAATTGATACATTTAATCATTTTACAGCATATTAATGTACTGCAGATTTATATATTTGATAAGACAAAACTACGGTATTCGGCCAAGACGGGTCATTTTTGTATTCTGGCGGATACCGGACACTAGATCAACATTCGGCGGATTTTGGATATTGATAAAAAAAAAACCAGAATGAAATGTTATTAAATTCATAGTCAAATAAAACCCAAATTGGCTATCTTTTCTTCCCGATTAGATTTTTCGTAATTTATCTCAACATATTATTTTTATTAATTAATTCAAAGTCAATCAATTAATGTAATTCGGTCTGTTCACTCATGAACTACGTTGCCAGAATCCGCCCGCTATTTCGATCCTTACCTCTGCATACTCGCTCAGATTAGGCTATGTTTATTTATATATTTAAACTTCATGTACAGTAGAGGTACATAGGCAGACTATGTTCAGCCAGGTATTTGACTAAACGGCTAACAAGACAGCAGAATATTCGGATTTTGGTATCCGGCCAAACAAACAGGTCAGCATTCCACAAACCAAACAGATCCTTCATTAACCTTTTAACCGCTTACGCCGGATTAATCCAACAAATATTTTCGTGTCCATTTCGCCAGGGTCGTATATTTACGACCGAATACCACAGCTCGTTTAATCTGTTATTTTATTTAATTGGGCGCTGGGGGCAAGACAACTGATATGAAGTCGGGCAGTTAAAAGTTCAATACAAACACATACCAGCGATACTGCTAAACTTCTTATTCTCATTCTCCTCAGAAACCTCCTGGGTTGCCAGTTCCAAGTTCAGCTCGTTTAACTTCCTCAAGCCAATAGTCTGGACCGCGGATATACCAGTCAACTGCCTCGCTTCCTCTGCTGTGGCTTGCACTTGCGATAGAGATTCTAGGAGAGAGGCTCGCTGAGGAATTAGAAAATTATATTTTATTGCCTCCATACAAGTCAGTGGACACAATCGGCATGAGCGAATTTCGTCCCAGATCCCGTGGGATTCGCTTCAGTTTGGCAAGAGATTATATTACATTTTTAACTGACTTAAAAAAAGGAGGAGGTTCTCAATTTATATTATTATTTTTTTTACATTATTTTCGTTTATTCATATTTAGTTTGTAGAATAGAATAGAATACTCGTATCGTTCGTAATGTAATTGGTTAAAAAAAATGTAAACTAATTAGGTACTTGGGGACTTTCAAGAAATTATAATGATACAGTAGGTTTGAGAATGTCTGCAAACATTTGTATAGTATGCATGATTTGTAGCTATAGACTTGTCTCAATATAATGTAGAATCAAACATAAATTGTGTACAAAACCCATTGTACCATTGTTCACAACTAAATAATCAGCCTATAGTGTTTCCACTGCTGGGACACAAGCCTTTTCTCTGTGAGAGGGAGAGGGCCATAAGCTACCACGCGGGCCCAGTTTGGGTTGGTAGATGTCACATGTCTTCGGAGTTTTCGTCCTAGGACATGCCGATTTCCTCACGATGTTTTCCATCACCGTTTAAAGAACAGTGGTGATGAAATAATTTGCACAAATTAAAGCGCCTGTGTGCGAACCTTCGACCTACAACTCGTAAGTCGGGGCAGTTAGCACTGGGCCACCACTAGTCTCACAATAAAGTACAAAATAAATAAAAAATAAACTTACATTCTCCTTCTTCTGTTTCTTCTCAACAATCTTTTCTAATCTTTTCCTCTGTGCTTTGGACAGGAACCGGGTCTTTTCTTTCTTTTCCTTGACAACTTTAGTGTCTCGTTTCTTTGATGGCAACACCAGCAGATTGGTAGCATCACTGGCCCCATATTCATTGGTAGAAAACTCTAGTTGAATCTAGAAAAAAAATGTTTAACCCGTTGAATGTCGTAATTACAGACAGAATTAAAAAGCCATTGTGTCTCGCGTAGATCTACGTTCCGGCATACGAAGGGTTTAAACATAATTATTTCTTCTAGGAAACATCAGTCATAGTATCTACAGAACAACTATAGTAAAAGTGCGCAGTGCTGCAAACCTCACCCTATTTCAAGTTAAACAAATATCAACTTTATTTCAATGATGATTAAGTTGATTTCAGAGTGACTAACACTGTTTGAAGTTGTAGCATAAACTGAACTTTATTGTGTAGGAAATAAAGTAATTTTTCCATAAACTCATATTTGTTAACAATTTTGGCAAATAAATCACGAATGCAGATTAGCCTGCATTGACCCACTGCAGAGCCAAGGCCTCCCTCTTCCTTTTCTGTACAATTCTGTCTTTTGCTAGCCAGATAATTATCCCTAAAGTAGCTGCGCCCCGCGGTTTCACCCGCGTAAATGTCGATCCCGTGGGAATATCGGGATAAAAACTATCCTATGTCCTTTCCCGGGACTCAAACTATCTCTATACCAAATTTCATCGAAATCGGTCCAGCCGTTTTCATGTTATGTCGTGACAACGGAAAACGGGTTTCATTTTTATATATATAGATAATATTATAAATTAAAGTCACTTTTCGTGTTTGTCTGTTTGACCATGTTTTTCTTCTAAACTATGCAACGGATTTTGATAAGGTTTTCACCATCATTTAGAGAATTTACTACTGAAGGTTAATTAATATTAAACTGACATAATAATAAAGATATCTCGACGTTTTCTCAAGTCGTATAAACCGTGCATTGCCAAGCAAGGGCGAATATTGTGTAATTGTTTAAACGCAGCCTATTATATTACCTTCTTAGTGTATACTATAGCTAATTTTAAAATCGAGTAAGTGCGGTCGTTTTTACGATCGCAGTTTAAAATTCGAGAAATAGTTTATTATTACCTAGTTTACTTCATTCTTTTATTTCTTCTTTCTTGTTTGGTCTAAAAGAAAAATGTTGATACTACTTCAAATAAATATGTGGCGTAAGAAGGAACACCTAATTTACGGTTCTAATAGAAAAATAGCAACATGGAAATTTAATTAACAAAAATAACAAAATTAAAAACTAACTTAACTAAAACTATATAAAAACTAAAATATAGCGTCGAAAAATTCATCCGCATCGCTGTCGACTGGTAATGTACCCAAGAGACTGGCAGCATTGCCACGTTGTATGGCAATGCTTAGCCTTTGGCCAAGGTAAAAGCCAGCCCTTGGGTCACGGGAAGTGTCAACCAGCCGTTTTGAAATTTCTGTAAAAAGACCATGAGCACTCGGACCCCACGGCCCGAGGGTTTCAACCCCAAACGGCTCGAAAATATAATTTCCGATAAGGTTATTATATTTTCGCCGCTTGAGGTTTTCCGCAGCCGCAGCAGCAGCGCCAGCACAGCATGCCGATCCAGGAAGGTGGGATGGCGCAAGAGTATCGACACAAGTTGCGTCCCACACTAAAGGCCTACCCACCTTCCAAGGAAATAGAGACATACCGTCCGGTCTCTTGCCATCGTCGCGTACCAAGCCATTGGGTTCTAATACAGCTGGAACGCCGACGGTAACAAGAGCTCGTCGGATGATGTCATTAATGTTCGCGTGGCGCGCTAAGCGACCCGCACTTCGGCTGCAAGACAGGCCGTGGTGTCCGAGGCTGTTGACATCTTCGCCACAGTGACAGCGATGAGGGGAACAGCAAGGAGTGCCTAGTCGCAGGGAAGCAGCGAGGCGAAAAGTAGTGTCGTCGAACAAAGTGCCTATGTTCGACGAAGGTAGTGCATGAAGCAAATTGTTATTATTGTTTGTGGAAATTGGTTACCTACCTCATTTGTTTGCGAATTATCGATATTCGTCTTTACGACTTGCCGCGCTTTAGCATTGTAGCGTCCTTTCCCCATCTTTCTAGATTGGCTCTAAGACTTCGAATATCATTAATAAAGAAAATTATTAGATTTAATAACTTTTATCACACGACACCAACAAACCAACGTGTTTTTGTTATGACTTTATTTTTTTTAATAGTTTGACAATTAGAGTTTGAGTCTAGATAACTAACTATTTTTAATTTTAGTCATGTTTGTGGTACAGCTAAAATATTTCAATTTTGGTATTCTAGTATGGATGCCTGATAAGCATGTTTGTTTACGTTATCGTTCAAAATGTTAATAACTTTAGCTTTAATGAGAATATTCATATCTGTCAATTTTGCCAGTTTTCACTAACTGTGCTGTCACCAAGACATAATCTTAAAGAAAAGCTGCCAGAACTGATTTAACTTACAGCTTTAAGTTTTTAAAAAAGCCGATAAAAGTTACTGCACTGTAAAAACATAGCCTCTGAATTGAACACACTAAGGTTATCTGAACCATTGAGTGCAGTCTATAACTTCATGGAGTGCACTGTGCAGTGCACAGACTACTAAATGTCAATGTCAACTTCAGTCTTCATGTCAGATTCACATGTTAGCGAAATTCTATTATTTTGGAAAACAATGTGCGTTTTTATATATTTAAATTGAAAGATAATACCAAAATGGCACAAGAAACGTACTTCGAACTAACCAAGCGACCTGTACCCATAACCAAGAACGAAACTGCCTACTTGTCATGGCGTAATTCAGTTATAACTGTACGCACTACAAAACGTGTGAATTTTCTCGAATACTCCTACAATTTGGAGTGTTTGGAAAGAAATTTAGATTTTACAGAAAGTTCAATACTTAGTCCTAAGAACAGTCCCGCTTCAGAGGTGTGTAATGCAAAGTTTTTGAAGTCTGAAATGCGGAATGTTGACTACACCGAAATGATAGTCAATCCATCATTTTGGCCGCACAATCCAGCTCTGACTCAAGAAATGACCAGTGTGGTTATGTGTAAGTGGTCGCCACTAAAATTTAGTAACAGCGAATGTGTTCTCGCAGTGCTAAATAACATTGGAGGTGTTGAATTCTTTGGTCAAAGACAGTTACAATGGAAAAGTATTCTGAACTTGTCTCCTTACGTCACAAAGCTTCTACAGCACAATAGGGCTCCAGTATTCTTCGAAGACCTGAAAGAAGCTGTGTTTATCCTTGAAACATCAGCAATATGCTGGGCACCAGAATTATATTCAGACAATTCTTGCTTTTTCGTCACTGCACAGAAAAATGGCACTGTATTGTTTTGGCAAATATTTAGCAATGAGGATGTACCAAAAGTGCGAGGCCGTATTTTAACTGATATGGGGGAAATAACTGGAATTAAATGGATACCGAAGTGTCATAATAACTTTTACTTAATATGTACTGATGTTTTGGGACTAATACATGCCTTTGATATGGAAATAGAGAATGGAATTATAAGTCTTCTACGGCCCCATGTACTCTGGCCCCACAAAGACAGAATGATAGCCGTTCAGTTAAAGTACACTGTTATAGATAATCATATTGTTTTCTTGTGCAGTAAACATAGACATTTATTAGTACAAGTTATTGATGATAATGGAAAAATTCTCTCCCAATATCTGAATAACGTCAATGATCACCGCATCACAGACATTGCTTACACAAAAGACGGCATTTATTTATCAACAGTAAATGTCAAAATATACAAAATTAATATCACTTTTGTAAATGGTGATTTAAATGTGGAACTTGATCAATTAAATATTAAAGATCCGTATTCAACTTACGAACTGCATGGTCTCCGCTTTTCAACGAACAATGTGATGTGTGCGTTAGCTATGGTCAACAGACGAGTGCTATGTAGAAAAGAAGCGCAAAAAATGGAAGTGATTTTCATTAGCACAGACTCGAAGTTAGAATCAATACTACCAACACTCCTGAAAAATCCAACAAAGAAACTAACTTATTATTGGGATTGCATAGAACTTTTGAGATTTCAAGTAACAAAGTTGAAGATATTCCCAAAGCTAGACTATGATGAACTGTATGCAATAGCATTGCAAGATATGTATAAGCTTAAGATCTATTTTATACTCGTGACATACCTTGCTGGGTTAAAAAAGGTTTTGCGAGTGCATTCCGGTGTGACTTTACCTGAAACGTCACCAGAAATCGTAAAAGAAAAAATATTATATTTACATGCAAAGTCTTTGCTAAATAGTCTATGTGAGAAATGTCAGATAGAGGGACAACTGAGTGATTTGGACATGGAATCTTTGTATGGCAGTAAAAATTATGTAGAATATTATTCCAAAAAATATAAAACGGAAATAGAGCTGGACCAAGATTTGCTGAGCGCTTTAGAAAATAATTGTGAATATGTGTGTCAGTGCTGCGATGATAAAATACAGGGATTTTCATGTAAAAAGGGACATTTGAACATGTTTTGTATGGAGAGCTTTACTCCAATTGTGAATGATGATTATTTATTCTGCAGGAGTTGCGGTTCAACAGCCCGGTCCGATTTAGAATTAGGGAATCTTCTGTGTGTATTTTGTGATTTAAACTTAGTTAAACCTGATTGAAAGTGTTTTCTACTTTTGTTTGTGAAATAAAAAGATGACAAGATAATTATGATTTTTATATTTACATCAAACAAAAACACTCATCTCTGACCTAGTTGGAATCTGATCTAAAATCTGACCTAGTTGGAATCTGACCTTCATCGCCAATATCATATCTAGTAACATCACTGTTATCAGAGCAGAGTTGCCGTCAATTAATTGCCGTGCGTTAGTCTCGCAAAAACTCGAAAATGTCTCGATGGAACTTTGTTGAGAGGGCCGGAGAAGGTTCGTCTCAAAAATTAAAAAAACCGGCCAAGAGCGTGTCGGGCCACGCTCAGTGTAGGGTTCCGTAGTTTCCCGTCCGTCACAATAAGTGTTCCCACGTACAATTCGATAATACCCGACCCAATGTAATAAGTACCTACAGCGCCATCTCTCGGGGAATTGGGTTACTAATTAGTACATAGACGTGCCAGAAGTTTTCGGTGGTAATTTTGGATTGCGAGAACCAATTTTAATCATTTTTTTTTTGTTTGAAAAAAGATACGTTCAGGATAATAAAATATGTAAACGAAGTTAAAAAAAAAAATGCTTGCATATACGATTATACTACAAACTTAGTCCAGAAATGATTTTGTACAACTTTTGTCTTTTTTGTACAAAAACTGTTGTTTCTATCAAGTTCAAAATAATTTTCCTAGAAAGTCCTTATAAAGTTCTACTTTTCAGATTTTTTTCATATTTTCTAAACTTATGGTTCAAAAGTTAGAGAGGGGGGACACATTGTTTTTTACTTTTGGAGCGATTATTTCCGAAATTATTGACATTATCAAAAAATGATTTTAGTAAACCCATATTCATTTTTAAATACCTTTCCAACAAAATATCACACGTTAGGGTTGAAATTAAAAAAAAAATCACTTCCCACTTTACATATAGGGGGGCTACCCTAATAAAACATTTTTTTCCAATTTTTATTTTACCACTTTGTCGGCGTGATTGATATACATATTGGTACCAAATTTCAGCTTTCTAGTGCTAACGGTCACAGAGATTAAGCGAGGACGGACAGACGGACGGACGGACGGACAGACAGACATGGCGAAACTATAAGGGTTCCTAGTTGACTACGGAACCCTAAAAAGGCATTGCGTCGCATTTGTTAGACGGCATTCGGTTTAGGGGGTCATCTAGCATGAAATCCGTAGTTTCGTGCGAGCCGAAATTGCGTAGGTACAACAGTAAAATGGACCCTTAATTGATAATAATAATATTTATTAAAAAAAAACGAGAGGTGTCGTGCGCACCCGCACCCTAATTGCGTAACAAACTATCAATCTTATAATCTGAGTTGTGAGAAACACTTGTTTATGTCTGAAAGCGTGGAATTTCATAAGCTCCTAATATTATTACATATTTCTAACCAATATTTTCATTTTACGCTTCAAAAATGTTTCAAAATAACTTGAATTTGGGCGATACATGGGGGGTTCAATTTGTTGCGAAACATTTTTGAAGCGTAGGTAAAATGAAAATATTGGTAAGATAATATCGTTCATCATTTTAATTATTCTGTTGAATTAAGTGCTTTTAATTATGTTCATAGCTTAATAATTGAAGTGCCAGCTACAATAGATATTAGTTTTTAATGGTACCTACCCATGTAGTTTTATTTTTAATTTGGAATTATATCGAAAAACCCTTAAAATTCGAATATCTTGAAAACTATTGAATTTCGGCCATACATATGTGGCGTTCAATTTGTTGCATTTCGGCCCCCCTATCAGCTCCTGACGGATACCTACTTTTATGTCGAATACTCGAATTACAAGTAACCCTGTATAAAAGTTACGCCCTCGGCAATACTAGAGCCATTTCTTTTAATTTCCGTCTGTGTATTTTGGTAGAAGCGGTCATTGGCATGGACTCAATGAAGATACCTCCACCTCGGAGTCTCTTCGCGTCTTGTAAGGATTCTGTAACAATATTAGGAGCTTATGAAATTCCACGCTTTCAGACATAAACAAGTGTTTCTCACAACTCACAGTACCCTACTTAAACTACAATGTTGAGAACCTGGTTAAAGGTTAGAACCTTTAACCAGGTTCTTGATATCATGTGCACTAGGTTCTGCCCCGGGTCGTGGAACTACGCACGCGACGGGCAGGTCACCCCACTCGCCGTGGGTACGCAGCAACATCCAACACGCCAGGGTGCTTGCGGATTACTCCTTCTATTTCTAGGGGTGATAGCTGTGGAAAATGGTAGATTAAAGACTCGTTGCTGAAACTTTGTGTTGTTGAAAAAGTAAACATTTTCCCAGCAACATCAAAATTATGTAATAAATAAACCGCTGGGTTAGTCCAAACAACAAACTTCTTTAACACGAGTTTATCACCATAATCATCATTTCACCCGAAAGATGTATACTGCTGGACAAAGGCCTCCCCCAAGCATCGCCAATTGGACCGGTTCTGTTCTTCTCGCATCCGCGGATTTCTGCGGCCTTTACCAGGTCATAGGTGTAGCAGGCCTTCCAACGCTACGTCTTTCTGTATGCGGTCGCCACTTAAGATCCTTTCGGCCCCTCGGCCATCTGCACTGCGAATGTGCCTTACCCACTGCAAATTAAGTTTGGCAATTGTTCGGGTTATGTCGTTTACCTTTGGGTGACTTTCTAGATATTATAATGAAAGAAGATTTCTATGGTACTAGTGGAGTAAGGACGATAAGCACAAATAAAAAAAAAACGTATTATCGCTCGCTCTGATCCCGAGAGAGTGGAGAGAGAGAGAGAGAGAGAGCAGTGCTGGATATCTTTCAGTAAGCTCATATTAGCATAACAAGGCAGCTGCGCTATTTGAAAAACGCTAATTATTAACAACTAGACAGGACATAACAATAAAAAGATAAGTTTTATTATTCATTGTGTTTAAAAAAATGTAAGTAAATTGTTGACTGTTTCAGTAAAATACTTGTACCTCCTTAGTCATAAATAACAACACAATAATGACATGGGAGCAGTGATGGCCCAGTGGTAACGGCTGCGACTCACGAGTTGTTGGTCGTATGTTCGAAATCGAACCCAGACAGGCGCTTTACTTTGTGTAAATTATTTCATCACCACTGCTCTCAAAACGGTGAAGGAAACATCGTGAGGAAACCGGCATGTCCTAGAACCAAAAATTCGAAGACATGTGGCATTTATCAACCCGCACTGGGCCCGCATGGTGGATTACAGCCTGCTCCCTCTCACTGAGAGGAGGCCTGTTTCCCAGCAGTGGGAACATTATAGGCTGATTATGCTTTGATTTCTTGGCAGGGGTATAGAATTCAAGATTGTTAAACTCATTCTCGTGATTTATAATCTCAAAATAAATATTTGTATTGGTATATTTGTATCTGTGTAAATGGTTTTTCATCTAGATACGGGCCCTCTGACCCAGGTTGTCAGGTTGTTTATCGAAAATAAATATGCTTGTGGTTTAAAACCAACGCGTATACTAATAAATCATGATAAAAATATAACTGATTTTATTTTCACATTTCATAACGCTATATTTGCTATGAAAACCGTACAGACGCGAGCACATCAAGCTACTACAATCTGTCAAAGAAGACGGATCACAATCCTTACAAAATTACCCCACGTCCTATAACAAAGTGACGTATCTCAAAAAAAAGATAAAAATGTATAAAAAAATATGGCATACTCCCTAACTTCATTTTTTTACACCTTCATATGGAAAAATTGCTTTAAAAATAGTTCAGGGTCTGTTATGAAAAATTCGTTCGTATGAGTATTTATAGACCGATTTAAAAAATTCTTTTGTTGTTTGAAAGGGTACCCCCGAGGTAGTCCCACGGCCATAAAGTCAGGTCTCCGGTCTCCAGGATCCCGGAGAAATGAAAGTAAAATCTCAAAAATAAGCTCATTTTTGTACTTTACATTATTAGTTTTTCACTCTCTTGTTGTTTCTTTTGACTTATTGCATTATGATGAGACAAACGTCAGTGGTAACGCGAGGGAGTGGTCGACAGAGGTTGTTTCACTTACATTAACACAAATGAGAGAGACGAATAACGATAGCGACGCGACGCGGCAAGCGAAGCTAACGCGGTGTCCTACGTGAGCGACGAATACGACGCGACGCGACGCTGCGAACGCGACGAACGCGATCAACTCAACGGCATACCCTGCTTGCGTCCTATATGACAGTCTGCGGCGAGACGCGACGTAACGCGTACTTGTTTTGAGAGCGACCAGAGGCGACACCACGAACTACATATGAACTTTCCGTCTGTTCCCGTTGTCCCCATTCGGAACTCACAAAAATAATTAAAATGTATTCCCGTTGTCCCCATTGACGGTTTCCTGTTCAAATTGTACTGTACTTCTCCATGATTCGAGAAGTAATGACCAAAATCACGTAGGACATTTGTCGCGTGTAGCATCGCGTCGCATTACGTCGCGTCGTGTTGCGTCGCGTCGCGTCGTATTCGTCGCTCAAGCAGGACACCGCCTAGGAAATGCAAGTGAATAATGTTGTTTCACTCGTTCTAATGCGAGTGACTGAGATGTATAGTGACGCCAAGGACATGAAAGGAACAATTGAATGGCGCTGTCAGTCCATCCTGCGCTTGCGTTGAGTGTGCTACTTCTTTGCGTTTTCTTTTCTGTGGATCTTGAGATTTTTTAACGACAAAGCTAACTCTTACCGGACCTGATAATTGCCTAGTGATTTGGTTTCTGTTGTGTAAATGGAAGATTTCTTTACTACAGTTGTTCTTGTATACATGGGTGCAGGACATTGGGGGTATGCGCCCATGTTATGAGTGTAATATTTTATTTGGGCTGGATGCGGAACCAGCCCGAAGAAATGAACCACCCGGCAGGTTTTTGGACCATGTTTAAGGGATTTAGAAAATTAATAAATGAATGTTGAGAAAATGACGTGACGAACTGGGAGTTATGTTCGCCATTTATTGCGCATGTCCTTTCCGAATTCGTTGTAACGTGTGCATAATAGATAATAAACAATAGAAAAATGTATTTTTTTTCTTTGTATCCTTAAATTCCCAGTCCACTCATTTTTAAACTAAATCACCAAAAGCGCCTTTCTTAATTACACATAAAGAAACAATTTCAGTATTATTATATAGTATTCAAAGTAATATTTGAATTTTTAATAATATAGTATAGTATTCAAACATTCAAGCTCAAGCTTTTATTCTCATGTTTTCATAATCAGATGAATAAGGAGATAATCCTCAGTTGATCGTTAAGATTGAAAAAATAAATGTAATATATTAAAAACTACCTCAATAAAAAAAAAAATGAGCTTATTTTTGAGTTATTCTCACGTTTTAATAATCAGATGAATAAGGAGATAATCGTCAGTTGATCGTTGATTGAACAAAATAAATGTAATATATTAAAAACTACTTTAATTGAAAAAAACCGGCCAAGTGCGAGTCGGGCTCGCCCATGAAGGGTTCCGTAGCAGCAAGTAACATAATATAAAAGTTCTTGTAGTTCGTTGTAACTTTGTGAAAGGTAAATTGCGGTTTTCGATTTATGATGACGTATTAAAAAAAAACTACTTACTAGATCTCGTTCAAACCAATTTTCGGTGGAAGTTTACTTACATGGTAATGTACATTATATATTTTTTTTTAATTTTATCAGTCTCTTATTTTAGAAGTTAGAGGGGGGGGGGGACACACATTTTACCACTTTGGAAGTGTCTCTCGCGCAAACTATTCAGTTCAGAAAAAAATGATATTAGAAACCTCAATATCATTTTTGAAGACCTATTCATAGATACCCCACACGTACAGGTTTGATGAAAAAAAATTTTTGGAGTTTCAGTTGTAAGTATGGGGAACCCCAAAATTTATTGTTTTTTTTTCTATTTTTGTGTGAAAATCTTACTGCGGTTCTCAGAATACATCTACTTACCAAGTTTCAACAGTATAGTTCTTATAGTTTCGGAAAAAAGTGGCTGTGACATACGGACGGACGGACAGACAGACAGACAGACAGACATGACGAATCCATAAGGGTTCCGTTTTTTGCTATTTGGCTACGGAACCCTAAAAATGAGCTTATTTTTGAGATTTTACTTTCATTTCTCCAGGATCCTGGAGACCAGAGACCTGACTTTATGGCAGTGGGACTACCTTGGGGGTACCCTTTCAAACAATAAAAGAATTTTTAAAATCGGTCCATAAATACTCATACGAACGAATTTTTCATAACAGCGCCTGAACTATTTTTATAGCAATTTTTTCATATGAAGGTGTAAAAAAATGAACTTAGGAAGTATGCCATATTTTTTTATACATTTTTATCTTTTTTTTGAGATATGTCACTTTGTTATAGGACGTGGGGCAATTTTGATCCATCTTCTTTCTTTAATAGATTTTCAACTTTATCGCTAAAGTATAGGTAAGGTTCAAAGTTGATTGGGAAAATTTCACAGATTCGGGTAGCTTGATGTGCTGGCGTCTGTACATTCAAAATGAGCTCATCGTGAGGGCTTCCGGCATTCCAATTGCGACTATAGAGAGCCCTCACCCTAATAGCGTGTATAAACATGTAGTATTCTAGGAGCAAGTATTTTTTAGTCCTATAGAAGTTTTATACACGTGTATAAAATCGCATTTGGGCGCAGTATATAGGATTATTACGCCTAGTCGTTTCATTACAGTCCGGTAAAGTGTACCTAATTCGATTTTATAAATTATATTAATGGGTGATTTTACTGGTGTAATTGATCCAACAGTTATCAGCGTGATGCCATTATTAGAGCATACCAAACAACAAACCCAATAACACTGCCCGATCTGGGAATCGAACCCAGGACCCCATGCACAGCATTCGCGCTTGCGACCACGAGACTAACGGGGCACTTGTTACTTTTATTTTATGATACAATTTAGTCAAAGTTAAGACTTACTTCAGGGCATTATCTACTTCGCCATATTTAAATTTTAGGATTCTAGTCTAGGCTGATTACATCAGTAATAGCAACTGTATCAATATTGTGACTGTACGTCTTACTATAGAATCTAACTTATAAAAAAAAACAACCGACTTCAAAAAAAAAACTACAAAGTGATAAATAACTTTAATTTCGGAAGTTGGTGTCGTTGGTTCTGCATTTTCGTTTTTTGACACCGACTTCCGAAATTAAAGTTATTTATCACTTTGTAGTGTTTTTTTTTAAAGTCGGTTGTTTTTTTTGTAAAAAAGTTTTTATTTTTCACTTTTTTGTTGTAACCTACCCCACACAAATTCAATTAATATTAGTGTATTGAAGAATTGAAGACACCGATTAGAAGAATCCCCAAAATTCGCATAGAAATAGAAAAGACTTGCAGTACATTTATGCATATAACTTGGTACATAAGAATAATTACCTAATGTATTATGTACTAAAACCTTCCTGAAAGTATGTAGATCACACTAGTGAAAGCATTTCCAAAATTGGTTTATTAGTTTTTGAGAAAATTGCCGACATACAAACATACATACATACATACCTACGGGTCGAATACAGAACCTCCTTTTTTGAAGTCGGTTAAAAATCAGAGGGCATGCTAGTTTGGTGCTAACAATCCACTAGAAGGGACGACTAAGTCAAATCAATCCTATAATATCTATAGATAGCAGCTATACAGGGTCGAATTAAATTAGCTACCTAGCAAAACTCTGCAGACGTGGTATATAGGTATCGATATCGTGTGTGTTTGCGTATCTTGTTAGAATGAGTAGTGAATTAAACAAGACGATACCAGGAGTAAACCATCTCATTAAATGCGTTTGTAGGATCAAAAGTGACACTTGGCTAATTAGTTTTATAACAGGCGCGCTTATAAGACTGCAAGTTCTAGTAAGAATCGTATAAAGTAATCGTGTAAACGTTTATAATACAAGTAATGAAATCTTATGTACCTACTTGTAGCGCAAATCGTCTTTTTAGATGCTGTTGTAAGATCAGCGATCTTAGTCAAAGCGTCTATTGGATTCTTATAAGACGTTTAATCGATTACCTACTATAGGAGAGTAACGTAAATAACGCAATGAATGTCGTCGAATTGTTAGTGTTGGTTACGTAATTACCCCGCTAGTGGCCCACAGCAATGAGGCTTACATTTTCCAGCACTACTTTCTATCATGTCCCTTGTGGTCACGGAAAATAGGAAAATTCTGGAAAATATGATTTTTCCGGGGAAAATAGTGAAATCGGCAGCTGAAGTCTATTTCAGTAAGCACATATCAAGTTATAAATTTCCAGTATACCTAAGCTGGCTTCGCGTTACACGAAAAGCCTATAAAATGCGAGCTCAACTAAACTGAAAATTACAGCTTGACTAGTTGCGCCCCGCGGTTTCACCCGCATTAGTCTCGATCCCGTGGGAATATCGGGATAAAAGTATCCTATGTCCTTTCCCGGGACTCAAGCTATCTCTATACCAAATTTCATCTAAATCGGTTCAGCGGTTTCGACGTGAAAAGGTAACATACAGACAGACAGAGTTACTTTCGAATTTATAATATTAGTATGGATATTTATATATCGCTTATTTGGAGAAACATCGACGTAACTGCTACTTTTTTTAAGTTTGCTTTCCTAACCTAAATACGCTAAGTGCTTTGGCATATTTAACTCATTTTTGGCAAAAAATACATTTAGGTACGTCGATGTTTCTCCAAATGAACGATATCATCGAGTGTACAGTCACGAGCAATAATATACTAGGCAACATACTTGGCAACTTTCAATTGCGATATTTTCGTGAAATAACGAATGCAACGTTGAAATACGACACTACATAAGCCTATGGGTTCGAAAATACTGTTCGTAATAACATAAAAGGACATGTCCAGTTTCTGCCCTCTGGTAATTCTGGTATAGATAAATGTACATGATTTAAGGTTTTTCAGTAAGATTTAAAAATTTAGATTTAAATTACTATGGATTAATTAATTCAGTATTACTTGCGTAACATAATTCTCAAAAAAACAGTACTCAATCGTAGCTTCCGCGTTGCCATTTTAAACGGGAAGTAAGTACTAAAAGTGTTTTTGACGTTCCATTTTATCCCGTAATTATCTTTAAATAGTGTGAGCAATAATTATAAGCCGCTTATTTTAGATGAAAGGAATATATTAACGTATTTGCGTATATAATACGACAATATTACTAAAATATTTTAGTGTACACATCAAACGTGTTTTTCTTCGGATACCCACTTCCTAACATGAAGGTAAGTATTTATTACTTTTTTGACATGGCATTGACATTTATTTTTTGGTTGTCAATTCCAAGTTGCGTGTATGCGTTCCTTGCTTACTATGCGATTATTTTCTGTTATGGATATTTTCTTTAAACGACCATTGCTATTCTACACGGAGCGACATCATCTAGACACGATGACTATTGCTATACTTATAGGATTCTGCTTTTCTTTTCGATTTGGATATTATGATGAGGCGCATCGCTGTGCTGCGGATTCGCAGACATATCGTGTCAAGGCTGGCGTTACCCCTGCAAGTGAGACTTGCTCGATGGTTATCAAATCAGGTAGGCCTCTATACTACGGCAGTCGCGTAAACCATGCAGGAAAGGCAGTTCATTGAGCAGTAGTGTTATAATTTGAAAAATACAATGACGTCTTATTGTTCCAGCTCCCATTAGATGGATACGCAAGTGTCACGATTGTTATAATTTATTAAATACCAAAGCTGCTGACAATGAGAGCTTACTAGGTCTTACAATGGTCTGCCACGTCATGACGCTAGTATGGTATCTTGGCTGGGCAAGGCATCAAAATAACGTGCTAGCACCAGCTACATTTTTGGACAATGTTTTGGTGTCTCTAGAAGACGTTTAATTTTTTTTTATCATTTTATTTAAGAATGTATCTACAATAAATTATTTTGTTTTGCAATAAATACATACATAGTTTTATTTATTATAATCCCAACACATAAATAATATTATGGGTATTCAAAATAGAAACCAAAACACGGAATTAAAGATGATGCCAATATAATATTATAATATTGTGACAAACAATAGGTGCTTAACATTTTTGTTACACAAATAGAAATATCCAAAATACTGTAGAATATGATCTCAGACCAACAAAATGTTTCATTAACCTCACAAAGACATACCACCAATTAGTACCTGTATTTGCTCACAGATGTCATTATACTAAACAAAGTTAAGAAAAATCCCTAGCGTATAATCCTTATTTTGACCAGTTTACGCAAGATCCTGACTCCTGAAACTTATTAATTAATAAACTATAAAATACGACGATTATAATAATATAACAATCATTACTGAACATTTTCTTTGACTGCCTAGACATTCGCCCATTGCTCCACCAGACATGTCCTTTCATTCAAAAATAAAGGAGAAAATCGCCTTTGAATAAAGCCAAGTGTATACATACTTATAGACGCGACTGTACCTACCTATCTATGTATTAAGTACCTAATGATAAAGAACCTTTTAAAGAATCGTATAGAAAGCATTTCTTAAATTGAACATAGAAGAGATCAAAGCGTGGGTAAGAGCTAAGTAGGTACTGTTTTTATGAACCTTTTCAGAGTCTGCGCGACAGCAATGTCAAAATTTTCGGGCAATGTCATTAGAGTTGATTCAACCGTGTTTCTATTTTATCCTAAGTGGAGTAGGAGCAAAGTATTGAGCTAATGTCCTCAAACAAGGACAGTGTAGGTCAAACGTCCTACACCAAAAAAAAATCAGTAAAATTCAATAATAGACTACCAACGTCCGTCGGAACGTTACGTTGTACGAGTAGGTTGTAACCCGCTGTGGCATCGATCGATACCTTTCACAATGCAGACGTCGACCTAGGAAGCTAGTTACAAAGGAAGGGGAAGAAGATAATAATATCCTTATGTTCATGCCTGTTGCATACATAGATCAGGCACATCCTTGCGCATTCAGAAAATTACATCAATAACTGGTGCGTTCGCCCCACCTAACCTAACGTAACGTAACGTCAGTACGCGATTAGGTGTGGGGGAAATTGCACGCGCGCTCGCTATGTGAAAATAAATACAAAAATAAATAAACTCGTTTGTTAATAACTGTAAAATGTTTGTATTGTGCTGTTTGACGTTTCTGTTCGGGTACGCCAATGGATTTGCGTTGCCTTTCGAGGGATTGTACAAATTGGATATAATACATTATAATGATTTTCATGCTAGGTAAGTTAAAATTTGATACTATTTTATTTTTATTGGTTTCAGGAGGATTTTTCAGGACTATATACTTACTTGATTTATTATTGTGGGTCTGTGAAAAGTGGAATTCTGGTGCTATTGGCACCTTCAAAACGAACCTCCCAAACCTCAAAACGACGTTTTCGTTCCCCAAAACGAACTGTCCTGAAAAAATTCTCATTTCATGCCTGTTTTTTTTTTTTTAGTTTTTTTTCTTGCTGGCTTTAATAGGCATGGTAAATTTCCTCGAATAAGCATTTTATAGACACTACTATTATCATACTACCAATAAGTATCCTATGATGAATAATATATTTGCTCCAATAAAAAATAGTAACTACTCAACATAATTTTATGGCTGTTTTATCGATTCCAATAAGTATTATGAATTGAGTGAGTGCTATTTTTGATAATAAATGAGTTAGAAGCCATGTAGGTACCTACTTATTAATAATCTATTTACATAAAAAGCCTTTTCTGAATCGGTGGTCATACCAATATTATGTACTAGCAGCGCCCCGCGGTTTCACACGCATAAGATTCCCGTGGGAATATCGGGATAAAAAGTATCCTATGTCCTTTACCGGAACTCAAACTATCTCTATACCAAATTTCATCGCAACCGGTTTAGCGGTTTAAGCGCGAAGAGGTAACAGACAGACAGACACACTTTCGCATTTAT
Source organism: Amphipoea lucens (assembly GCA_947508005.1). Taxonomy (NCBI): domain Eukaryota; kingdom Metazoa; phylum Arthropoda; class Insecta; order Lepidoptera; family Noctuidae; genus Amphipoea; species Amphipoea lucens. Next base: position 4,351,633 of record OX382376.1, on the reverse strand, counting down.
AATATTAGTATGGATTAGTAATTAGTAATATTAGTAATTAGTGTATACTAATTACTTACTACCCTACTCTACTACTTGCATCCATACTAAGAAGTATTTATTAGTATGGATGCAAGTAGTAGAGTAGGGTAGCTCTCCATGGAAGAACGAGAGTACGTTGTGGTTACGAACTGAAGGAGGACTCCCCAGTCTTCTTTAGGCTAGTCAGCGTGTGAAATATGGCCGATAATCTAAGGAATTTTATTAGAATAACACAAAAACACTTGTACGTAAATGTCTTTTTCGCGTGGGAATCGTTAAGACCGCATGACTCGTTCTGGTAATTGAATTCGAGATAAAGAAACCCATTTAATTTTCCAAGTGTAGAATATTAATCTACCACTCTGTCAAAGAAATCAAATTCACTTTGTAATTTATTCCCGAAATTCAACACAACACTACAACACAACAACACAGCCCACGCAACACAACAACAACACGACTCAACACAACACCAATCAACACTTTCGTTTTTATTATAGTCACGGAATCCATACTATATTATATATTTAGATATATAATATTATAAATTCGAAAGTAACTCTGTCTGTCTGTCGGTATGTTACCTTTTCACGCCTAAACCGCTGAACCGATTTAGATGAAATTTGGTATAGAGATAGCTTGAGTCCCGGGAAAGGACATAAGATACTTTTTATCCCGATGTTCTCACGGAATTGAGACTTATGCGGGTGAAACCGCGGGGCGCAGCTAGTAAAATATAAATGTTAATTTAAAAAATAAAATCAACGCCCAATAACATGCTGATTACGTATTCACGCCTTTCTCTTCCTTAATCAGCTGTCATCGTATGAGCACATGAGTAAATAATCAACAGAGACCAAACCTCTAATAATTGCGTTGCGATAGATTAACCACTCAATTCCGGCGTGGTACGATATCGGTCCATTGCAATAGAAAATCAATTGTGTCTCATTAGCGGCGATTAAAAGGTTAACATACCCCTTATAAATGGCGCTTCATTTACAGGGTTTGTTTTTCATAATAAAAAATCGGTTGTCTGTAAAGTAGGTTTACTGACGATAATTTTACGTGATAACGTCATAAGAAAACATCCGATCGTGCCTCTCTATCGCTTGTTCCGCGCTCTCGCTTGCACACTCGGCTCAGGCAGAACGTGACAATGAGTCATGTAGTTTCGTGCGTGCAGCCGGCGTTCATCGAGTTACAAGACGTTATTACGTCAAAAATTGGGTATTACTACTTATTACCCAGTAACTGTAACACCCTGAAGTTCCATTATTATGAACACGGAGCGACTTATCTGATCACCCCAATCCAGTGGTTGTTGAAAACGCTCCGAGTAAAATACTGGTATTCAGCTGCATCCGGTTAGACTGAAAGCCGACCCCAACATAGTTAACATAATTATGTAGTCGGGAAAAGGCTAGGCAGATGATGTCGATGATGGTCAAAGCGTAGACTGAAATAATGATATTAGCTCGAGAAATGTAGTAAGTTTTGATAAACTTAAAGAAGGAATATTTATTACAACGGGCATTGACCTGACTCGAAAAAGGACATTTAACCCTGAAAATTGCTCAGTTTTTTTAGGAAAAACTAGTAAGGTAAATATGTTTTTTGCAGAAAAAGCAGTGTTTGAGCTAATATGTCTAATTATAGGTCGACCGCTTAACTGAGACGTTGCCTGAGGTAGCAGCGCGGTGCGGGAGGGGTGCTGTGACGTGATGCGAGAGGTCAGTGATACGTCAACTTGTGACAACTATCACCCCTCCCGCACCGCGCAGCTACCTCAGGCAACGTCTCAGTTAAGCGATCGGCCTGTTTATGAAATATTGTAGCCTATAAAATAATTTTCATGACTGACTTTGCAGCGCGGTTGTTTGAAGCTTGGCCTCTGTCAACTATTTACTCATGTGGTATAATTCAGTACAAGTTTGTGTTGGTTCAATACGACCTTGATACCATTCTCACTGATTCACATAATGTCAAGATTCTGTGACGAAACCGGACCAGTATTTTGCGACAATCTGATTTCGGATTTCTGATTAACGATGTTAATAGATGGTAGATAATAGTAATAACCATGTTTGGCAGTTGAATCGGTGATTATAGAAAACTAATTGTGAAAGATAGTTATTACGGGCACAATCCGCCTATAATGTTTCCCACTGCTGGGATCCAGACCTCCTCTCTTCTAGAGGGAGTGGTGCGTGTTGGTAGATGTCACGTGTCTCCGAATGTTCGGTTCTAGGACATGCCGGTATCCTCACGATGTTTTCCTTTACCGTTTTGAGAGCAGTGATGATGAAATTATTAACACAAAGTAAAGCGCCTGCTTGGGTTCGAACCCACGACCACGACGACTCGTAAGTTCGGACTGTTACCACTTGACTGGGTTACCACTGCTCTCAAGTTCTAGTTTTTACCATAAACTTGTACAGGGGACGTTGTACTTATCATAAGGAATTATTTTTACTATGGGACACAACCTGAAATCCTGACACACACATCCTTCATACCTACATCCATACTTAAATTTTTTTTAACATAAATTGCCAAAATGTAGGGAACAGATTTACTTTTTAGAATCTAAAGTAATATTATAATGAGAAAAGATTTGATTTTTGTATGTTTGTTTGATCGCTTTTATTTCTTCGCTTTCACGCTAAAACGGCTGAACGGATTTGGATGAAATTTGGCACATGGGTAGACCACGACCTGGATTAGGACATAGAATATCTACTTATCCCGATATTTCCACGGGATCGAGACTTATGCGGGCGAAACCGCAGAACGCAGCTAATCACACTAATATTATAAAGGCGAAAGTTTGTGAGTGTGTGTGTGTGTGTGTGTGTTTATATGTTTGTTACTTCTTCACACTCAAACGGCTGGACCAATTTTGATGAAATTTGGTATAGAGATAGCTTGAGTCCCGGAAAAGGACATAGGGTACTTTTTATCCCGATATTCCCACGGGATCGAGACTTATGCGGGTAAAACCGCGGGGCGCAGCTAGTATTAAATAAAGAGGAAGCTATTGTCCATTTGCATTTCAACTTTGCCATTTTCCTGTAATGAACATTTTGATAATAACAACCAAATAAAATTAAATATAGAGAAAAAATGATCACGCGATAATGATTTCACTAATCACTATAGTAGCCATAATGAGATGACAGCCACAAAAATGTATTTGCTAGGCAAATTGCCAATATCATCTGTGCCCTCCAAAGAATATTAAAAAAAAAAGGCTAATGTCAAATTTGGGACGATGAAGTCTTGAAATAGATGTTGTTTATTATAAAAAAAAGATACCTTTATAAGAGAATTGTCTATTTTTCCCACCAACTAGAAACTGCGAGGTAATAATAATAATAATTTATTTATTTGACGGACGACAAAAGGTCCACATTGACAAAGACAAAAATACATTAAAGATGTTAGTAACAATATATCCTATGTTAGTACCTATATGTATACTAGTATGTTAGTACCTAACAATGTGGCTATCTATGTTAAGACTTATACACTACAACCAGAGTTGTCTTGATGAGATGTCCCATTATGGGGCTCCCATCAAGCCTGTCCAATCTGGCGAGCAGAGACGCACTTTTCTTCCGTACGATAGAGCCTGAGAAGCCAACCAATAAAACCAATTCAATTTTCGAATAAGTAGTTTATGAAACTGTTAAATACCCTGGAAATACCTCAGTAAGTGAAGTTCCATACATTATTTAAATCTAAACTTATGCATTTTTATCAATAATGTCGTAAATATGACGCCCAAATCTAACATTCTAAAGAGGGGTATGCGCCACCGCCACAGCAATCGATCAGCTGTTATTTCCAAGCATGTTGATCATGGTCCTTTGACCTTCAAGTGTGGTTGTTATTACGGGATCTATACCTATACAGGAGAGGCTTATAATACATTAACATAATAATATATTCACACAAAAACACAGTACAATCAAACAATAAATATGGAGGAAGGAAAAAATAAATAAAAACAAATATTACGTACTTAATAAAATTTTGCGGGGACGTTTGGCAACCTTGTTCTTTATTCTCAACCGTGTAGCATAATTTTATTCTTAGTAGGTAACAATTGTGGTAGGTAGCTCACAGTTAGATATTTCAGAACATATTTTTCCTGTATTTATTTTTGTTATAATTTTACGTATATTATGTATGTGCAATTGTAGATACAGTCATGGAAATTAATTGTTAACACTGGAACCCTAAGTGGATGGGCGACCATCTTTACATACCGAAACCACTCCGTGGCTCGCAAAGCACGTTAAGCCGTTGGTCCCGGCTGTCATTCGTGGATCTTTGACAGTCGTTACGGGTAGTCAGAAGCCCGAAAGTCTGACAACCAGTCTTACCAAGGGGTATCGTATTACCCAGTAACTGGGTTGTGGTCAGATAGGCAGTCGCTCCATGTAAAATACTGGTATTCAGCTGCATCCGGTTAGACAGGGAGCCGACCCTGGCCCAACATAGTTGGGAAAAAGCTATGCAGATGATGGAACCCTACGACTATTTGCCGTGTTGTAGCCATTTTATTTAACTGTCAAACGATGACAGTACCTAGTGACATTTTAAGTTGTTAGCTACAGTCCGGCCATCGAGATGATACATTCCTAACACCTGTCATTGCGACAACTTCAATACAATTGTCTATTAACTAATAAAGATCAAATTCGCCAAACACGTATTCGTTTGTATGAAACTGAAAGGTGTCAAGAACGCATTCTCTCATCGGCCGGACTCTGACAATTAATTTCTATAGTCTTTATTTATTTTCAGTGTGATTATTAAAGATTTTTTTTTTCTTTTAGATGATATAATTTTATTTTACACGAGCGGCCCACCCCAGCTTCGCACGAGAGCAATTTATTTTTTCGAATTTCCTAAATTTTCTTTCATACGAACCTTGTCCTAGCAATACCGAACACAACAAAAAAAGAATTATCCAATTTGGTGCAGTCGTTCGGAAGTTATGCGCGTACATACATTTCGGCGATTCTTAGATGTGTTGTATATTTTTAATTTATATTTGAGCTGATTCTGTAACATTATTATGAAAATGTTGTTAAATAGTAGGTAAACAAAACAATTTGTTTAGTAATTATGTAAGCCCGCTGCCACGTGGAAAGCGATTATTATTTAATAGGACAGCTTGATGGACGGGACACTTACGATAAGAAAAGAAATTAAAAACTATTTATTGTGACTCCTCAGGGCCCCAATTCTGTATCATAATTATTATTACCCGTGTAATCTTACCACGTGAAAACCGGTTGTCAAACGAGGTATTTATTTATTTAATACTTCAAGCACATAAATGTACAGAGGCGGACTTAATGCCATAGGCATTTTCTACCAGTCAACCTTTGGGTGATGCAGAGACAAACAGTGGTAGGTGCAATCATGAAAATTAAGGAAAAGATATTTTAAATATAAAGATACGCATAAACCTATAAAAACTATGAATATAATATATAACTAATTATATATAAATATAAGCACAAATAAATATACATAAATACATGAATATACTTACTAACTAACTAAAAAGAAATAAGACAAACAATGAGAAAATATTACCGTTGTGATGATACTGTCAGCTTCTTGCAAATGTGCTCGCGAACCTTAACTTTAAAGGATAATCGGTTGGTTGCCATCCTGATCTCCTGAGGGAGCGCATTCCACAGAGAGATAGATTGAACGAAGAAGGAAGAGTGAATGAAGTCTGTGCGGTGAGTGGGACATTGAAGAAGACGATTGTGTGATGAGCGTAGATTTCTATTGTGGTTGGCGCAAATGTACTGAAAATGGGGGGCTAGATAACCAGGGGAAGACGGAGAATCAAGAAATGAGAACAAGGTTGTCAGCGCCCTTAGTTCTCTACGTTGGCGTATGGGCAACCACTTTAGAAGCGACCGATGCGCAGAAACATGATCATATTTACGCAGATTGAAAACGAATCGAATGCAGTTATTGAGAAGACGGTCAAGTTGGTTGAGGAGATCTGCATTCAGGTCATAGTAGCACACATCACCATAATCGATGATAGGGAAAATAAGGGACTGCACAAGCATTGTCTTCGTACTTGATGGTAATAAATTTTTCAAACGGTAAAGAGCCCGCAGCGTTCCAGTAACCTTCTGGCTCACCCTAGCGACTTGAGTCCGACAGTTCAAGGTATTTTGACAGTTCAAACCACACCAACTTCGCGTTTTTTCGCGCGGCTTCGTTCATTGTGTCATAGGGAGCATTCGCCTGTAATGTAACGTTACAGATTCGAGCATTACATCAGTGAGGGAGGAAACTCGAGCATTACAGCGCGCACCTTATAATGATGCAATGTGAAATACCTTGATACAACTTGTAACATAAATGCGCTCCACTTGTAAAAAGTCAAATCTATAATGTTACATTACACGCGAATGCTCGTCAGTCAGGGAGGTAGTATTGTAATGTAATGCTCAAAGTCGAATCTGTAATGTTACCTACATTACACGCGAATGCTCCTGGTGAGGGAGCACCTTTACAGATAGCGCCATCCACTAAGACGCGTCCCACTCTTCTTCCTAATCGCTTACAGTACAAGTGTGCAACATTCCGCTAGTGTTTTAGTTTTGTTGATACACAGTAATTACTTATTAGAGGGTAATTAGTGTGTATCAAAAACTCAAACACTAGCGGAATTAACTAGCGATAACCAGTAGCGGTTAGTAAGAAGAGTGGGGCGCGTCTTCGTGGATGGCACTATCTATAACTGCAGATGTCGTGATTATGTAAGGAATTGACGTGGTTTCGAAGTAAAATAGAATATACTCTTTATTGTGTACAACATATAAATTACAGACATAAATGTAGAAACTTTACAATGGGTGACACAATGTGCGGTCTTATCGCTAAGAGCGATCTTTTAAAGATCTTTTAAAAACAACCTTTGGATGGAAGTAAGAAAACATTTAGTGGTCATAGTGAATTAAGGCCCAGGAAGATCACAAACTAAACTTTCATTGAGATTTCCGTTTAAAAACGTCTATTTATGAACGTGAATATTGTAAATCGGCATTCAAGAACAAGAAGCCTTTACACTTAGGCAGATGTAAAAGCCTCAATTGTTTGAAAATAATTAGGTGCATGTGAGTCATCAAGTGAATGCTTACTTAAATAGGAGAATAGGGTTACAAACATAGAAACATAATTATGAACGTAGAACATGAAATGTGAGTGATGGATGCCATATAAGCGCTTTCTATGTGGCAGAGGGTTTATCTATGCGGTTTATCATCATAATAGCGTACACTTTCGTATTATTCCGGAAAACATCTATGTTGGCACAAATGTTTGTACAACCTTCATAAATGTTGGTGTCCATGTTGGATATTAATCGCTATAACTTATTAAGGTCATCGTGGGTGGTTTACTTTCGGTCGCCAGCTTACTTCTGTGATATGGGTGTTGGACTTTGGGGTTCAATCGCCGCGAGATATACTTAAATTTTTAAGTATGGTAGTGGTTTTAGCTCTAGGGCCTAGTTTATAGGCGTTTAGCGCATGCGAAATTTTTGTCTGCAAAAAGATTCACTAGGGCGGAATATTATGTCAAAATAAAGCTAGTTTAGTATCTATTTTAGTGTGCATACACACGACCGCCAGGCAACTGCAACCACAGACGCGTCGACGGGTCTCGACGGTTGCCGCCGACGCGTCTCACACTAAGTGAATTGTTATTTTAGTTGACTGTAATTTGTCCTTTGGGAAAATAAATATGTGTAAGCCGGTTGAAACAATAAAAAAATTCCAAAGCGTTGCTTAATATTCATATTCACAAACAGTACAATTCAACTTTACAAGGCGTTAGGTACCTAAAATTCATAACTAATAGGTATTTGCGACATTTTGCAAACTACATTTACAAATTTATTTGTAGAAATGTTGCAGTGACCGAGTGACGTAACAGTTCGTGATTTCAAATCACGAAATTATTTTTTCTGTGTATTAGGTGTACTACATTAATTACTAACATATTACTTTAATTCGGTATACACCCACATCTATGTGTTTTAAAGTCTTCCCATGTGCCACGTTTACATTTTTGGAAATATAATTTTTTAGTCTTGTCTTCAAGTACCTACTAATCGCCATATTTTTATTAGGAGACATGATTATTCTCAGTAGCGTTATTTGTCACAATAGAATAATCTTTTTTTATCACAATAGAATAATCTTTTTTTTATCACAATAGAATAATAGAACAAGGGTATCTCTTGTTCTTTTCTTTTATTGTGATAAAAAATGACTTAAACATACAAAATAAAAAATACAAAACAACAAAACGAAGAAAATAACTAACTTTGTAAATTAACTATTTTTTTAAATTCTATTAAGTTAATTTATTTTAAATTTCTGCACTAGGGAGTAAGAAGTAGCCATATTTGTTTAGGATACTATTCCCAGTAGCCTTATTTGTACCTCCTCTCCTCTTATGTGTATCCTCTGTTGGGGTTATGATAATAAGTATTTAATTATGTCTAATCATCTTTTCCAGATTCGAAGAGACCTCAGTAGATACGCCAACCTGCCGGTATAACAACAACTCCTGCATCGGTGGGTTCCCTCGCCTATACCAGGAGATCCACACCCTGCTGGAACAGAAGCCTGACTCCATAGTCCTGAACGCTGGGGACAGTTTCCAGGGCACATACTGGTATACGTTGTTGAAGTGGAATGTCACCCAAGAATTCATGAATTTGATACCGCATGATGCCCATGTAAGTTGATATTGTGTTTATGGTATTTTGTGTCTTATGCTGACACGATACAAAAAAATAAAATAACTGTAGTTAAAGGTACGAGAATATCTCAGGACTTAGTCAAGAGTTATGTATGACTAGCTTCTGACCACGACTTCGTCCGCGTGAAATTTCACCCTCCCTCCATTCACCTTTTTAGGGGTGGAATTTCGGAAAACCCTTTCTTAGTAGATACCTACTCTTCACAAAGAACACACGCTCCATATTTCATGTCTCTAGGACCAGCAGTTTAGGCTGTGTGTTGATATATCAGTCAGTCAGGACTTTGAATTTTTAGGTCGGATATATTTAAGAAATCGCCGTTGATAAATGATAAATCACATCAGTAAATTAATTTGAATTGAATTTGATAAAAATACTTCAGTGTACATATTGTACCTACCTATTTTCTTCTTATCGTATCAATGGCAAAAACTTCAAACATCTTTGGCCCAAGAATCAGCTGCGCGAACTCCGCTCACTGACGCAGTCATAGGATCATAGTGACTGGGCATGTGGCGCAGGATGGAAGGTGGGCCATTGTCTGTGGGGAGGATGCGGTGTACCTATAATACCTATACTTATTTGTCTTAACCTTCACCGTTGTTCACCTACAGGAACTAGGAAAATCGAACACAAGATAGAAGGCCTTTCAAAATTACTATTTTATGAATGTACAGGGTGAAATTAAATTCATGGGCATCCTTTTAAGGGGTCATTGTACTCATCATTATGAACAACTTTTACTATGGGACTAAACATAAGAACGCGAAAAAAAAAACAGCTGTTCCTTGCATTTATGTTCACATAACTCGTCAAAATGTAGGGAAGAGCTAATTTTTTTTCGCGATTTCAGGTTTGGTCCCATAGTAAAAATTGTTCATAATGATGAGTAGGTACAATGACCCCTTAAAAGGATGCCCATGAATTCAATTTCATCCTGTAGTAATTTGAAAATACCCTCTAATTTTCAAATCAAAACATGTTACCCACTAATGGCCGATTCATATAATTTACGGACCGTTATTGGTTAAAGTTAAAACTCTTGTATATTTACCAATAATGAAGCAAAGACCTCATAGCTTTGCATAGTAGACTCTACTATATGGAAGTAGCTATCACAGGTAAAATTAGCTTACGAATCTATTTAAATATGCCTTGATTGACGATGAAAAATGCTACTATTGGTAGGCAAAACGATTCTTTATAGGAAACGAGGGTTGTTGGATTTATGGCTCTTGCTTGATATGCTTATGCATACCAAGCAAAAGCCATAAATCCAACTTAACTGCGTTATTTGAAAAAGGCTAATTATTTAAACAAATAGATAGGACACCAATAAAGAGATAAGTTTTGTTGCACATTGTTTTAATAATTTGTAACTAAGCTAATTATTTAAAAAAGTAGACAGGACACACCAATAAAAATATAGGTTTTATTGCACATTGTTTTAATAATTTGTAAGTAAATTGTTAACTTTATCGCGGAAATACTTGTCATACTAAGCCATAAATATTTTCTAACATTCTTAAAATTAATTAATCCTTTGAATATTCAGCTGTTCAAGTATTTCCATGTAATTATCGATCTTGTACAATAATTAAAACAATATCGGGTGTCGGCTTAGTTACACCATTTATAACTCAAGAACGGCCCAACCGATTTTTATGATCTTTCATTGTTAGATTTGTCTCCACCCCGAAAAGCAGAATAACAATTTATGGGAAAAATTCACGGAAAAAAAATGAAGATCGACGTTTATTGATTCTGAGCGGGTACGAAGTTCGCCGGCTCAACTAGTTTACAATAAGATAACGAAACTTAGGTAGGTACTTAATAAAATTATGGGGAATAGTCACTATCGTGTTACCTAGCCCTTGAAAATCTACTGCTGCGCGAACATTGCGTAACACAATAAGAGTAGCAATGACTTTCATTTTGACAGTTCAACAATAGTCATTGCGTTATTTACGTTGTTGAGCAGACACATTTTTCGAACATATTATGGAGCAATGGATTAGCAATATCCTTTGAAATGATTCAGATTGTGCTGGATAGTGTGTTATGCAATACCTAAAGGTGCTGGACATTAGTAACAAAGTAAATGATCATTTTCGAAGCTCTTGTCAGATCCTAAGGGGCCGTCTCCACGAGCGAGAGAATCCCAGCGATATTATCGTTGTGCCACGTATTTACTAACGGCCGCGACTTACGAGTCGTACTTAAGAGGTCGTAGGTTCGAATCCAGACAGGCGCTTTACTTTGTATAAATTAGTTCATCACCACTGCTCTCAAAACGGTGAAGGGTTTTCCTTCATCGGAACCAAAAATTCGAAGACATGTGACATCTGCCAACCCGCACTGGGCCTGCGTGGTGGATTACGGCCCACTCCCTCTCACTGAGAGGAGGCCTGTGTCCCAGCGGTGGGAACATTATAGGCTGATTATGTTATGTGTACGTATTTCTATACACTCTCTTAGAACGTGTCTCCACACGGCATATCATCGCGGCGAAAATTTGATGGCACGGTGAGACTATCGCCGCGATTTTCTCGCTCGTGGAGACGGCACCTTATAAGGTACCCTGTCTACTGAAATGGAACGGAGATGACAAAAACAAGACAAACGCGTGACGTATAGATGATGTGATAATACTAGAATCTTAATGGTTGATTTTTGCTTTCTTCGCTTCGGTGAACAAGCTAAATGACTGCCATTTAACTTACGTACATTATTGAGTTTCTGAAGTGACTTGGTCTAAGACGTAACTTCTAAATTATGTAATAATGACACTATTTGTATACTCATATTAGTTTATCGCGTTTTGTTATTTGGTACCTATGGTATACGGTATAATTATACGCTATGACGTCAACTACGATTAAATATCAATTAAGTAGAAAGGGTTACCGCTACTCCGGAACATAAAAGACTAAGCAAGGAACACGGGTGGGATCTTGGGACCATGGGGTCCCGGTTCTTTGGAAGGGGTACGAGGGGCAGAAACCAACTGGCAGAGACCCCTTAGGAAATTTTAATGAAATGTGGCATCAACCGACGATTATCCCTGTATGCACTATGCAAGTGCACCCAAGGACAACCCCCGGTTGGTGTAGGACTATTACAGGATATGGAAAAATAAAAAGTTGGTTTGGGTGGCTAAAGTGGACTGGTTACCAAGAACTATGGAAGAACTATGACCCCTGCCTGTTTTGTTTTCAATGTTTTATAATACGAGTATTATATACACGAATAAAATGGCAGGGAGTGACTTGGACACTCAATAATGGGCCCCGGAAACGGTCGCTAGCACATAGTGACGTAGCGACAAGGGGGCAACATGTCTATACGTAGTTATTATTATTTTGGTTTAAATTTGGGACGTATGGAATGGAAGCCAACTTCAGCAAAGTTATTAAAATGCTAGATTAAGATGAATGAATTGTAAAATTTCTGTTCCACAGGCAATTGGCAACCATGAATTCGACGACGGGCCCGAAGGTCTGGCGCCGTACCTTGCAGCCTTGAAGGCACCAGTACTTGCAGCCAACATGGACACCAGTGAGGAACCAGTGCTGCAAGGACTGTACAAGCCTCATCATATTGTGGAGAGGCAGGGAAGGAAGATCGGACTCATTGGGTTGATTACCCCTGATACTGTGGTAAGCAATATAATATTAGAATATACCCTACGCGTATCGACAAGCGTAGTGTGGGATGCCCCCTAGCTAGATGGACCAAAGGCTGTGACAGACTGGGTGCGGAAGGCGCAGGACAGAGTGTTGTGGCGCAGCCTAGGAGAGTCTTATGTTCAGCAGTGGACTACGATAAGCTGAGTTGACACCCTACAATACTCCCACACCGATGACCATTGGGATAGACGTGTTCTTGAGTGGAGACCACGAATCGGTAAACGTAAGGTGGGACGCCCCCAAGCTAGGTGGAGCGACGATCTTCGCAGGATGGCTGGTAGCAGATGGATGAAAGTTGCCGAAAATCGAGTTAAATGGCGTGCAATAGGAGAGGCCTATGTCCAGCAGTGGACTGCTATAGGCTGGTGATGAATACTCCCATTGTTGATAGGCCCGTACTTATGTATTATGTGAAATAATTCTGAATGGTGGTCTTTAGTTTTAATAATGCGAAGGACCAGCAAGACAGGCGGCTCTGCAGACGAACTTAAATCGGCTGTGAAAGATGCAAAGCCAAGGCCTGCAGCGCCTCAGGTGTTTTACGCCATTCTTCCGCGTTTTGTATTAATTTGGTCTAGAGTCCTCCAACAAGCTAATCTATGCTTTGGTATAATCTTGCTATCCGTCATTCAATGCTCCTGAATCCCACTATCGCTCTGCATTCCTTTTCTATCAGCCTTCACCGTATCTTTCGAGTGCTGTCGTGTTTCTGTAAAAATTTCACTGTCAAAATTTAAGCCTAGTTTTCACAGGCCCAGTAGCTGGCGGACAGTGACGGATGGTGGGTTTTCACTTGCTCCATACGAACGCAACTTGTGGGTCAGAAATACCAGGCCAGAACTAGTACCACAGTAGCTGTGTACTGCTGTCTCCTATGCAGACCCAGTAGTGACAACACGCGGGGAATGTGACAGTACTGTGTAGACAGCAGAATGTACAGTTGCTGACTACTGGGTGGTCAGAAACTGGGCCTGTGAAATCCAGGCCTTAGGTGAAGTGTGTTTAAAGTGAGCAATCCCCAGCGTCAGGTGGAATGACAGTTCACTTCTGGCCTTCACCTAAATTTTCACAGTGCGATTTTTAGAAAACAAATCGTCTGTTTTGTAAGTTTATTTACAACTTCTCAAGTGAGGCATTCGAATTTAAACTGAACTCATTGGTTCTAAAAGTAAATCATCGTCAATTTCCAGCTTGGCACCTTTCTTATTTCATAGTTATATGTGTACGGAGTCAGTAACACTTAAGCTGTTCATATAGTGTCTCCATTTCATCGCACGTTAATAAATGACAGTTTTGCTAATCTTCATTGTAAGTTACAATAATTACCTATCTACATTGTGTAACTTTTGATGGCTATCCATATCTTGCTCTGTCTCACTGCAATCCTCAAGAATGTGTCACATATGTCAAAATGTAACAATATGTAGTTCCAGGTAATATTATAATCGTTTCTAAGAATATCTCACATCTTGATATCATCTTTATCTATTGTCTTATCATAAAACTTCAAGTGAACATGTTATTGTGTGATAGCTACTTAGTTATTATAAATATATGGATACAACGTTTGACATGTCACAAAACTGTCTTTATCTTTCACGTTTTATCTGTCTCGAGTCACGATGGATGACGAAAGCTTTCTCGTGTCAGTAGTTATTTCATCCTTGATACAATGATGCCTATTCATGTCCACACATTATAGATGCTTTAACGGTTGGACGGATTTCGATGTAATTTGGCACTCAGGTAGAGCCTGACCTGAGTTAGGGCATAGGATTAGGGCATGACTTTTTATATCGGTAGTACGCTTCTGAGCCCAGATTCACAACCATACGACAGGCTATCGTATCGAAAACCTGACATTTCGATAACCTGATTTGGCTTGCCCTCAACAGCAAATAGCTGTTGGAAGAATAGCGGGCGTCTATTTGATTTAAACAGACAAAATTATCGGGTTTTGGACTTGTGAACAGCGTTTAGAAGACTCCTACGATAACAATGATTAATGTTCGATACGATACGGAAGCGTATCGAGTGTTTGTGAATAGCTATGCTGCTGTGTAATTTTCAAACCCCACGAAGGCGGTGCTGCGAGCAGGGCTAGTTTGTCTATACTTGTACATGATCATGGGCTAATTTCTTTTTTAACTCATTACGTGCTGGGACGTGGGTTTGTTAGCATCAATGTTGCCTATACAGTACGATTCATAAAGATGATAAGCTATGTCTTCGCGTCTGCGGTGCTATTTCTTTCAATCCCAATGGGTATTGCTTATACAGCCGTCTGCGGCCTTGGCAGGCGCAGACACGCTGTCTACTATTCGTCGGAATCTCTAAATAGATTGCACATTATTTATTTACCGTGCCGTCTTTCTTGGTCCAGTTTGTTTAAGGACGGGGAAAGTATGGCTACTTTTGCTTATTGGTTGCATAGCTAATGCATAAAATAGTGTCAGGCTTTTGTCGAATCCATACTTCCATACTTAATATTATAAATTCGAATGTAACTCTGTCTATCTGTCTGTATGTTACCTTTTCACGCCTAAACCGCTGAACCGATTTAGATGAAATTTGGTATAGAGATAGTTTGAGTCCCGGGATAGGACATAGGATACTTTTTATCCCGATATTCCCACGGGATCGAGACTTGTGCGGGTGAAACCGCGGGGCGCAGCATTTATGAAAATTTAAACAATACCTGTGACACTTATGCGGAAATGCGTGAAAGATCACATAATACTCAAGCGTGCAAGTTAGTAGCGTGTTTATGCGTAGCGTGATTCTAACGAATTTAGCGTGAACACCTTAAAAGTCACGTTTAAAAACAAAATCTCTTTAATAGCGTTCGTGTTAAAAGACATTGTTTTAAAATAGCCATACAAGATATTAGAGGTGCTAACGCTCTGCGTGTGATATACCTACGTAGTTAAGTAATAGGTAAAAAATCCCAATAAATATACACCGTGTTCCGGACGATATACATAAACTTCGACCAGATGTTGAGACCATGGTAATAAGCATTTTTCATTACCTATGAACACATTCGACAGGCCTGATGGTCTAGTGATTAGTGACCCTGACTGCTATGCTGGAGGTCGTGGGTTCGATTCCCACCCAGGACAAATGTTTGTGTGATGAGCACGATCATTTGTTCTGTGTCTGGGTGTAATTTATCTATGATATGTATGTATTTATAAATATATAAGTATATTTATCAGTTGTCTAGTACCCATAACACAAGCTCTGCTTAGCTTGGGACTAGATAGCGTTGTGTGATAGTTGTGGAATATTATTATTTTTTATTTTTTGTTAATTCTCATACAAACTAAATACCTTGACGTAAATCACCCGATATGCATGCCTCTTTATCCGAAATGACAACGACACGTATTTCATTCATAAGATTTGGCGGGCTGAAACTTGTTCCTACTGCATAGCTCAATTAAGTTTCATTAAATGAAATTACAAATATCTTTGTAACGAAGACTTTTTATGTACTACTTCTTTTGTTAGATTTAATTTTTAAAAGCTATAGAAGCGTTTGACAAAGTTTCTGGATAACGTGAAGAACACGGTGTATATATTTTTGTTTCTTTCTTTCTAGGTAGTACTTCCTAGAGGAACCTTTTCGCATGAGTGTTATTAAAAACCCACAATAGTCCGTTCACAGTTTTTTTACCTCTGATTTTGCATCACTGTCCAAATGACAGTAATCTTTATTTCCATTCTTATAAGGTCGCTGTTGGGTTGCTGCCACTGACAAGTCTGTCAAACCATTGTGATCTTTATGGTCGTTAAAATAAGGTTGCAGTTACGTTGCTGCTGTCAGAGGTAAAACAACTGTGAACAATATTCTTCACCTCTGTTTCTATGTACTTGAAAACAGAGTAGGTATTGACACAGACACCTATATTTACTAAGAGAATCTAATTCCAATATCTCCCCCGGTCAAGAAGATGTTTGAAGCTCGTTTGATCGAATCTTCTCTTTCGAGGCTATTAATTAGGATGCGAGTAGGCAGGGCCGTCTTAACCATATTGGGCGCCGGGGTGCGAAAAACCGTCTGGAGGCGTAGGCTCTTTGTTTTTTGGCAACAAAAAAAAAAACTAGATTTTGGAGTCCAATTTTTAGGAAGAACCACCATGGTAGCCCGCGAAATTCAATTTTACGTGTTATTTCTTACGTTTTTTTTGCAATTTGCAGGTCAGTGTCAGGTTGTATATTTTACCTTGCAATTGACTTAGAGGGTTGTATTGATATACAACCCTCTAAGTTCGTACCTATAACCCTATTGATTGATATTTCACGAAATAGTAATTTTGAATTTCACGGGTTACCCTGGCGCTTCCCTCCGGCTTGCACCTCATAAGACCTCTTGCCCGGGTGCCACGCATCCCTTGCACCCTCGGGTAAAGACGGCCCTGAGAGTAGGTACACTGACACTAGATACCATAAAAGTTAATTCAATAGCAAATACCTATCATGCGGTTCCTTTAGGAAATAAGTCCATCATTCTACATCAAATAATATTTGTACAACACAGCAAAAGGATGCAGACTTGTTGTAAACTAAAAACATTTATTTGTAAAACATAACATGGTTTATTACCCAGTAATTAGGTAGTGGAGGTCGGATCGGCAGTCGCTCCATGTAAAATACTGGTATTCAGCTGCATCCGGTTAGACTGGAAGCCGACCCCAACATAGTTGGAAAAAGGCTAGGCAGATGATGAAAATTTATTTGAAAAACATGTTGCATGAATTTCTTGTTTTGTATAATCATACAATTTCTAATATGCAGTTGAGTAATTAATAAAGTTATGGCTAGATAGAAGACTAATAATAAAATAATGACAGTGTAACTTAAATAGTTTTATGACACAGGTATTAAATTAAAACAGACTACGTTCAAGGAAAATGTTTCAATTTATTATACTATTGTTAACCGAATTCAAATATCGACTGATACCTACCTATAATTTTATTATTTTAATGGCACTTTCTGGAAACATGAGATAACTAATCATCTGTATTGAGAGATTTGTCACCTTTCGATTCTTTGAAAAAATTCATACTAATATCTATTATAAATGAGAAAGTGTGTCTGTCTGTCTGTCACCTCTTCACTCTTAAACCGCTGAACCGATTTAGATGAAATTTGGTATAGTGATAGTTTGAGTCCCGGGAAAGGACATAGGATAGTTTTTATCGCGTTTTTCCCACGGGATGGACACTTATGCGGATGAAACCGCGGGGCGCAGCTAGTCTATTATAAATGAGGAAGTATGTCGGTCTGTCTGTCACTTCTTCACGCTTAAACCGCTGAACCGATTTAGATAAAATTTGGTATAGAGATAGTTTGAGTCCCGGGGAAGGACATAGAATACTTTTTAGCCCGATATTCCCACGGGATCGAGACTTATGCGGGTGAAACCGCGTGCGCAGCTAGTTTAAATATACAACGATCCGACACTAATCGTCAGGCAGTAGACCACCAGACACTACACACGTCTGGTTGGAGGATCCTCCCTTTTCCGTTTGAAGTAGGCTGTACCTACATCAAATATATTAGGTACTAGCTGCTGCCCGCGACGTCGTCTGCCTGAAGGCTCTACAGCACCAAAAATACCTAAGATGCCAGTGTCGCTATAGCATTATAAGTAAACAACTTTTAAAATAGCATTAAAATATAAGTTTTTTTTGCAAGCGAAGCAAGTGAAGAGAGTTATATGGGAGTCCTGCTGAGTTCAGTGTGGTGTGGGGGATGTGACTGAAGGAAATAGAGAAAACAATGCAGGAATACATTCCAGGACACAAAAGAGTAAAAATACGTACAAAGGCATCATACCTTAAAACACTTCCCTATCAACAACGTTGGTAGTTATGCTGCCAGGAGCCAAAATGTAAAGAGAGTCAGGACTGGTGACGCGGGAGCAAGCGACGTACAATAGTCCGTGTGAGAAGCAACTCGTCCTGAGGTCGACACCCGCTGCCCTCAGTGTCTGCCTCTATTGATGGTTATCGCGAAGCAAACACTCACGGGGAACTGTACGCGCTTGAACTGGAACGGAAAGATATGAGGTATGAGGGGAATGCGTGGTATAAATACTGCCTCGCCAACGCCACAACCCGTAAGAATTTCCGCCTCAATGGTGTGTCTGTAGAGCGAAATGACTTTAGGGTGGGTCCCGTTACACAACTTCAGAGGAGATAGGTTCCGAAGAAGCATAATCGGGACACCGACCTTCAGCTTGATGGTATGCGCTGGAAGTCCACTTGCTGATAGGGAGTTCAGAAATTCCACGGGATAATGTGTGGCGTCATCTTGCTCGACAACAGTGTTTATAGAGGTGTAGACCACTTCATTCCCCTCAATTTCCGAGAGAATGCATTCGTTAATTGCTGCAGCCTGATCATTTTTGGACGTCAAAATGGCCCACTCACACACCCAAGAATTCTTTAGGTGCAGTATACGACTGATGTCCCCGTACACACAGCAAATGAGTTTCTTCTAAGCTGGATACCACTCTACCGAGAGACTCTGGAAGCACAACCAGTCCATCTCTCTCTTCTGGTAGAGTGCCTTCGCCAAGATTTAGAAGGACATTGGAGAATTCTTGAGCACGTGCATTGCCGCCGAGCTGAGCTCTCATATTAATGGTCAAGCGCAGCGTACGAACTCGTGACCACAACGAAGATAGTTTCAACGAAGCATTCACCTCGTCAGCCCTCGATCCCCGTGTCACCACGGGAAGCGTTTGCCGGAAATCGCCACTGAACAGAACAGCTGTGATACGACGCATCAAATGTTCGTTCCTGCGGATGTCCTGCAGGGTTCCGTCCACGGCCTCAACTGCCTTCCTATTGGCCATCGTACACTCATCCCATACGATCAAAGAGCAATCCTTGAGCACGTGTCCCTTATCGCTGTTACGTGACACACCACAAACAGGCGTTTCGGCGCTCTCTAAATCGATAGGAATTTTAAACATGGCATGTGCTGTCTTGCCACTCGGAAGCAGTGTGGCAGCGATTCCCGACGACGCTACAGCAATACCAATTTTGCCTTGCCTGCTGACCTCTGCAAGTATGCAAGTGGTAACAAATGTTTTTCCTGTTCCACCAGACGCATTCCAAGAAAAACATTTGACCCTGGTTTTTTCCCAACGCTTTCAAGGACGGTGTCATAAATTTGTTTTTGCTCTGAAGAGAACAAAGCGACATGGTCATTTCGCCCGGATCGTAATTTGCCTCAGCGTTATACTCCCGATTTACACGGTCTTGATGCGGTGATGATTGGGGAGCTGGTAACCCATATTCGATCAGTGGATTGCCGCCGATAGAAATGACCACATCTTGAAGTGAACTGAGACAGGTGTTCAGCACGCGTTCATCAGTTACTCCGGCTTCGTCTCCAGTAGAAACATAACTTTTTTGTAATACTTAACACCGCATTTTTTTTTAATTGACGTCCTCAACTCTGCTCAAGATTTTAAGGGTTTTGTTGGAACTTGAATTTGTCAAAACGAACTATACGATACAACTTTTATGAAGAAAATGCACATTGCCATCTAGAAATTTTAAGAATAACTAACTACTAACCTCGCCAACATGATCAAATTTAAATTATTAATTTCCAAAAAGTGTCAACATGTAACTTGATTTGATTTTTAAGAAATCTCATAGATGGCGCTGCTTCAAAATTTTCTTTATACTACTAAAATTCATTAAACTATGTTTTTTCTGCCCAACTTACTTAAATGGCGTAGTTTTTATAGTGTCAAGCTAGATAACAGCATGGCTTACTGAAAAACAACATTTAAATATGCGTCGTTAGATTACACGCTGTCACAGAATGCGTAAGAAAAATAAAGATTCACAGCTCCTCCCCCATAGGTGATAGCGTGATAATATGTAGCCTATATGTTGACCCGACCTCTTAGTAATATTCATGCAAAATTTGAAGTAAATCCATACAGTACTTTTTGAGTTTATCCCGGACATACATACAGACAAACAGACAAAAATTCTAAAAACTTTATTTTTGGCTTCGATATCGATTGTAGATCACGCCCCAAGTATTCTTTTAAAAAAATATTCAATGTACCGTTTTGACTTTCCTACGATTTTATTATATGTATAGATAACTTAGTAATGCTTAGATTACGACCATGTTGTAATGTAAGTATCTTTTTACAACCCGCCAATAACGGCCATGTAATGTATCATTTTACAACCTGTATGCGTGATTTGGAAACTTTCCCAAATTCCTGGTAAACTCTGGTCGAAAAATGCTAATAACACAATTAATATTTACAGAAACTATCATCCCCTGGTAAGGTGAAGTTCACTGACCCCAAAGAAGCAGCGAAGCGCGAAGCAGAAGCGTTGCATGAACAGGGAGTGGACATCATTATACTGCTGTCTCATTGTGGACTTGAAGTTGACAAGTAAGTTGAAATTGAAGGTTCTTGGACAATGACTCGGTTCTTATAACTAGAAGCCTTAAGAATAGGGTCCTCATAAGGTAGAAACGAAACACTAGGACCGGAATCTCAGGAATGGTCACAGGTAATCAGCGTTCGCGGTTTATTTGCCAAAAATATAAACAAATATGAGTTAATACAAAAATAACTTTAATTCCTACACAATAAAATTCAGTTTACCCTAAAACTTCAAACATTTTTATAACTTTTCTAGTGTAACTTGTATAGTGCTAGTCAGTTAGTCACTCTGAAATCGACTTAATAATCATTGTAATAAAGTTGACATTTGTTTAACTTGAAATAGGGTGGGGGCGTGCAGCACTGCGTACTTTTAGTTTTATGTAGGCACTTCATGGGTAACTTCGGTGCCAACTGTAACACTGGCCCGTGCGTAGTTTACAGAAATTAATTGGAAACAAGCTGATGATGGTTTCTATTTGAACTATACTACTCACCACCGTGCTAAAGTAAATTTATAGGGTATATTCTGCTAGGGAAAGATTCAATTAAACAAGTACCTTCTTACACAATACAAGTTTATTGGAATTAATACAAAATTAAGGCACACATACAAACAAAGTGGCAAGCCACTAAAATAATGCCTCTTTCCCTGCTACTATGGCATTCACCCACACAACTAGTCTCCGTACCTAGTGGTATGGGTGAAAACCTGCATGAGACAAATAGCAGTTTCTCAGAGTCGCTATGCGAGTCCGCGAGGGAATAGATCAATAACCTTCCTAGCTCACGTACATGTGTCGACCTATTTGGACTGTGCTCATATGGGGAAAATAACTAATATGCTAAGCAAACCCGAGACACAATATCTTACAACAACTGGTCTTAACACCTAGCCTTTTTACAAAAGGCCTAACTCTCTCATAGGTTAAATTATACTCTTACACAATAACCTCTCAGTTTTGATCTCAATCAGTTCCTACCATAATCAGTTACAAGGCAAGTGATATGCAGGATGGATTATGGTGAAAGTTAAAGCCAAGGGCATATAACAACAGTATCGATTTATAACTTAAATGGGATGGAACGGCGGGAAAACAAATGAACAACTGATTTTGAAAAACAAAACGTCATGCTATATTATAAAATTAATTTAAATTTGGAATTCTAAATAGAATGAAAGATATCGATTATCACAATAGCCAGTATCAAAAATAGGCAATGTCATAGGTCATCATCTGCCTAGCCTTTTGCCAACTATGTTGGGGTCGGCTTCCAGTCTAACCGGATGCAGCTGAATACCAGTATTTTACATGGAGCGACTACCTATCTGACCTCCACAACCCAGTTACTGGGTAATTCGATACCCTTGGTAAGCCTGGTTATAGACTTTTGGGGGTACTGACGACCCGTAACGACTGTCAAAGATCCACGAATGACAGCCGGGACCAACGGCTTAATGTGCTGTCCGAGGCACAGATGGCAATTTCATGGGTCACCTAATATTTATAAAAGTTACACTCATTCAATGCATTCAAAACTCAATTAGCTGCATATTTAATCACAATTAACACCGTTCTTAAAAGTTGAATGCATTACATCCAATGCATTCACCATTTAGGAACGGTTTATTTAACACAATTGCTTCCATGACGTCTGTGACGAACTTTATTAAATTTATTTTAACCGGTCAAGCGGCGCGCGTCGCCGATCGGCGACGAAACAATAGAAAATCAATTGTGTCTCACTAGCGGCGCTTCACAGATTCTCGTGTAAGTGACCATGTGTATTTTTTGAGAATAAATAAACCTTTAAACCTATGGTAATTGGAATGGAGACCGCGTACCGGCAAGCGTAGTGTGGGACGTCCCCCAGCTAGATGGACGGACGACCTAAAGAACGTGGCTGGGGTAGACTGGATGCGGAAGGCGGAGGACAGGGTGCTGTGGCGCAGTCTGGGAGAGGCCTATGTCCAGCAGTGGACTGCGATAGGCTGAGTCGATTGAATTGGAATGCCCTAGAAAGATTAAAGATCCCCGCAACCGAAGAGTAAAGTTAAAGGTAAAAAGCTCGGACCAAATAAAAAAGTCAAGACATAGCGCTGCGAACAATACACTGAAGCATGCCAAAACTACACCTCCGCTCTGTGCATACACGCTCATACGCACACATTTACAACCATTTACAATCAAACTACACCTCACTAAGTGCACACATGTTTACGAAACCGGCCTCACTTTACTGTTGACAGCCTTCTGTCTTGGTTTTTTATTTGGTCTGAGGGTAAAAAGTTGTATCGTCGAAAAAAAGACACGAACGAGGTTGCGTTAACCAATAACATCGCTTCATTGTTATAACTTGAACTAAGTTAGCGTTGGTATTGGTTAGTTTCACACACATCCCTTGCTACGCATCCTCGCTCATCTCTAGTGGAAACGCAGCTTTACAGGGTGGCATACATCGACGCGCAATGAATTCAGCGCATGATTCTAGACGCGTCGAAATATTTCGTCGGTTATCAAAAAAAAATCTGCTGTTCAGTGGCGTGCATTGCATATTATTATAGACATATAAGCAGTGCCTACCTCGATATATCAACATAAGCCTGTCAATTACATTTTAGTGTGTGCCCCAAAATTGTCATACCTAACAAAAAACAAAATCTTCATACAAACACGCGCGGCAGTCGGCAGTTGCCGGACGGCCTACTCGGCTCCCGTACTCGTACTATTCGCACATTGTCATTGGTCTTTACTCGTTCAAGTTAATACGACAAAATTAAAAATACCTACGTGCGTCTCAAGCGTAATACATTCGACCTTGGCAATTTATCACCCTTAAGTAGGCATGCCTACTCAAATAACCACACTATTGAGCTCACTTTTTTCTGATTAGTGACTGCGTTTGTCTAGACTAGAACCGGCATAGTGCCTATCTATTCTGAAAACCAATGCACGCCACTGCTGCTGTTTCATAGAAAAGTGCAAATTTTGACCAACGCGGTCAAAATTTATTGACAAGCAATTTTTTTTCTTGGAATCATGTTCTATGTCTTGATTCCAATGGTAAAATTAGATAGTTCCTGATGTACTTAAAAATCCCACTCTATTACCATCTACAATCATGAACTTATCCTCAACAAGATAATTATGATAAGAAAATAACATCCCATTCTAGTTAAACAAATTTATCAAGCGTTGGATCTGAGAATCCATTGTCCTGTCCACATTAACGAGACGAGACGATAAAATTGCTCAATTAGGCCATAAGTACCGGACTTTATGCCGAGGTACGGCTGTACCTCGGCATTCAAACTTCGGCGGCTCGGAACATGAGGCGAGTCGCTGCGCAGTAACAAATTCACGTGTCAGCGGGGGTGAGGGGTGAGGTACTGCGCAGTAAATAGCGCACTTTATAGTCCAGGCTGGAACCAATAGATGGCACGTTGTATCATTGTTTAGTTGCAGTCGAGTGACTGATGACGCAACGATCTGTTCTTTTTAACACTCTCCCTGCCGGCAATATATGAAACTTTTTAAGTCCAGGAGGCCATGGAGGTCTCCAGCGGGTCCCAAAGTTTCTACTTGTGAACGCCGTGAGCCAACAGTCAAAATTATTACAAAAGGCCGTGGGATAAGCCGGTAGGTCTAAAAAAAAATCTTTCAGGACTCCATTGGATCCGCCCTGACCTCCCGAATTCAAATAGTTTTTACAACTACTGGCGTGCTGTTATGGAAAATTTAGTACCTAAGAGTATTAAAAAATGTGCTTTGTCTGCTGAACAAAATTTTTTTGGGGTCGCCGGCGGTTCTCATGGCCGGAAGAGTGTTAAATGAGTTGGTTGTAACTCTGAAACAGGCCCATAACCTTATCGATGCATAGGTAAAGTCAAGGACATTAAATTTAATAAAAAAATGTTTTTTATCCCATCTATTCAAAAAGAGCTAGTGTATTCTTCGTAAACAGGGACTAAAATAGCTCTTTAATCCCTAGGGACTAAAAGTGATTTGAATTTGGAATGTGGATATTGTAAGTAAATGTTACAATCACCAGATCAATCACGAACATTGTATGAACAAGTAACAGGCTGTATGATAAAGTAAATCGCGCGCGAACCAAATTAAAAAAAAAAAAAGTTTGTGAAAATATAAAAAACGCGCGAAAAGCATTCTGCCTTCGTTAGTAATTGTTCACTCAAAATTGTACGTAAATAAATAAACGTACTATTCTTATTCATAAGTTGCACTTAATTATTTATTTCATAGAGGGTGATAAAAAGTAGAGTGTCCACCTTGAGAGCAACACTATTTTAAGCTCGAGTGAGAAGAAACACTCTCGCCTTCAAAATAGTTGTTTGCTCCCTTGGCAAATAATCTACTATTATAGTTAATAGAAAAAATAAAACAATAACATTTTAATTTCTAATATACCTATTAATAGAGATATCGTCGCTAATCTAACTGACATTTTGGAGCCGACCTAACTATAGTAATTTGATATATTTTTTTATTATTTGATATATTATGTCTAATGACTAATCTGATATCTGAAGGCCAATTCTCGTAATTTAAAACATTCAAAATCTAGTCGCAGTCTCATCTCAGCGACAAACAAATGTCAAAATCTTGTCAAAATGTATGGAAATTAGAGGTATTTTTGACAGATTGAGACTAAAATCAGACTGTGAACGTTCTTAAAATTACGAGAATTGCCACTCTGGATCATTTATTCCGAACAAAATAAAAACAAAGATCTCTCGAAGTCACCGTATCTGTTAAAATATTTATTATTAAAACAATAGTTACACGATAACAATAGTAGTAATACTGTACTGTAAAATATGTTTCGAATCAGTTACGTTATAAGTAACGTAACTGATTCGCGACGATATATAGGTAGATAGATGAAACATTTATTCAGTGCACAAAAGATACAAGCACGACACACAAAAGCGCAAAGAAATGAAAACAAATTACATGAATATAGAGTCACATAAAATAAGCTAGCGCAACTCCGTAGACGTGACGGGTATTGATGTCTAATTACGACAAAACAACAACAAAAAATAACCTCTTAATTGCAACTAACTACAGCTCACTACGGGCTCAAAGCTGTTAGTGTAGTAAATAATGAAATCATGAGTTTTGAAAATATATTTTTATCGTCATTATAGATCGATGACATTTGCACAGTTTCCTAATCTAAAGTATTATGACCCTGTTTTAAAAAAACCGGCCAAGTGCGAGTCGGACTCGCCCATGAAGGGTTCCGTAGCAGCAAGTAACATAATATAAAAGTTCTTGTAGTTCGTTGTAACTTTGTGAAAGGTAAATTGCGGTTTTCGATTTATGACGTATTAAAAAAAACTACTTACTAGATCTCGTTCAAACCAATTTTCGGTGGAAGTTTACATGGTAATGTACCTACATTATATATATTTTTTTAATTTTATCATTCTCTTATTTTAGAAGTTAGAGGGGGGGGGGACACACACATTTTACCACTTTGGAAGTGTCTCTCGCGCAAACTATTCAGTTCAGAAAAAAATGATACTAGAAACCTCAATATCATTTTTGAAGACCTATCCATAGATACCCCACACGTACAGGTTTGATGAAAAAAAATTTTTGGAGTTTCACTTGTAAGTATGGGGAACCCCAAAATGTATTGTTTTTTTTTCTATTTTTGTATGAAAATCTTACTGCGGTTCACAGAATACATCTACTTACCAAGTTTCAACAGTATAGTTCTTATAGTTTCGGAAAAAAGTGGCTGTGACATACGGACGGACGGACAGACAGACAGACAGACAGACATGACGAATCCATAAGGGTTCCGTTTTTTGCCATTTGGCTACGGAACCCTAAAAAGTGGCACTATGCAAAAAGAAAAACATAATAACATAATATATATTTAAGGGGACCACAGGACCTAAACGCAAAAAAAAACGCAAGTTTTGTACTGCCTAATAGTATATGATTGACTAAAGTAAAGAAAATCAGAAAAATATATGATACTAGCTGCGCCCCGCGGTTTCACCCGCATAAGTCTCGATCCCGTGGGAATATCGGGATAAAAACTATCCTATGTCCTTTCTCAAGTTCCAAACTATGTCTGTACCAAATTTCACACAAATCGGTTCAGTAGTTTAGGCGTGAAGAAAAGACAGACAGAGTTACTTTCGCATTTATAATATTAGTTTGGATTCTTCAGGATATATGCTAGTTTGATGAAGATACCTATAAAAACTTTTCTTTTTACAGTAAAAACCATACTAATATACATACAATCATTGTGATTTTTTGTCAGATTATTCTACAAGCAACATACTAAAGCAATTTCTTTTAATGTTTTAGTCTAAACAATAGATTTTTTATAATAGATAATTTCTTCATATTTTGCAATAAATTACCAGGGTTGTGTCATCGCGCTTCTCTTTCTTTTCTATGCAGTCCGACAGTGACCGCACTTTAGGTCATGTAGGGGACTACATGACCTAAAGTGCGGTCACTGTCGGTTAAATATAATTTATCTTTGCTACAATCGTTGCAAGGTTCTAGTCAAAGCAACTCTGTCGGTATTTGGGTCGTCTCGGTTGATAGACTAGCGCATGCCGATTGCATTGTGTTGTCTCTCTTAGAAATTATGCTACTCAAGTTACAGCTACCTTGTGAAGGCCGCAGGAACTCGTTGGATGCGAGAAGCACAAAACCGGTCGAAGTGGAGGTGCTTGGGGGAGGCCTATGTCCAGCAGTGGACGTCTTTCGGCTGAAATGATGATGATGATGATGAAGTTACAGCTCATTTTCAACAGTTTTTTTTATACCTATCTACAAATTATGACTTTAAGGCGGTACCCCGACCAAAACCGCGTTTTTCTTCGTTATTCAGAGGCTATTACCTCAATAATTACGAAAAATAAACTACATCTGAAAGCACATTAATAATGTTCGATATCCTATCATCAACATTGCACGTTATTTTTTTTTTATATGTTACTAATACATTTAAAATCTCCTTTTGAAAAAGTGACTAAAATTATTGATTGCATTCATCTTTTGCTAAAGTTGACGTTCTATTAATTTGAAGATTTCACAAATGGATAGATAATTTAAAAATCTAAATATTCCATGCTTTAATTTATTTAAAAATATTGCTATTCTATTTTATTCAAGTAATTCCAAAAATTGTGCGAGTTCTGTGGGGTGCGGTAAGGAGGGAACAAATGCTCAAGATTATTTGGTCGGGGTACCGCGTTAATGTAGGTAAAGCCCGGGGTTGAATAAAAACAGCCACATGGGTTCAAGGTTAAATTAATGCTTGGCGAGGTACGCCCGTGTATGGGTGACCATCCGTTACATACCGAGACCCCTCCATGCCTCGGAAAGCACGAGTCCCGACTATCATTTATAGATCTTTGACAGTCGTTGCGGGTAGTCAGAAGCCCACAAGTCTGACAATCAGTCTTACGAAGGTGTATCGTGCTACAGAGTAAATGAGTTGTGGACGTCCGATAGGCAGACGCTCCATGTAAAATACTGGTGTAGCGGTATCTACAACGCCACACGCGAACAACGCGTCATACTGACGTCACGCAAATCCTGCATCACGCAAGCAGAGTTTACTGCGCCACTAGCATAGATACAACAGCCCGACATGAATCATCGGGCAGTTGCCCGCCAGACACAACACCCGTCTGGTCGGAGGATCCTCCCTTTTCTACAGAGTATGAGTGAAATTTACACCCTGTTCCTCATACCTCTATACTGGTGACCCCGAACATGAACGTCAGCGCAGCCTTCGTGCACCTACTTCAGCGTGACGTCATCTGATGATGACTCCCGCAAGCTTTAGAGCGGCGAGTCACCCAGCCAGCCAGCACCCACGGCTTCAACGGGTATCCTGACCACCAGTCAAATACCTACAGCTGCATTCAGTTAGACGGGAAGCCGTAAACCGGGTATAAATCCAGACTCCGAGATGTTACTGAGAAATTTCCAATGAAAAAACCAAATACCACTGCCCTAAGCAGGATTCAAACCCTGGGAATAATTCTTGACTGTCACTCTTATCATCTCTTAATCCTTTGTTTTCCAGGGAGATAGCCCGTGACGCTGCAGAGTATATTGACATCATAGTGGGAGGACACACTCACTCTCTGCTGTGGAACGGAGCCGCTCCTAGTGGGGAGCCGGTTGCCGGAACTTATCCAGTCTTCATTGAGAATTCTGCTGATAAGAAACATAAGGTAAATAACAAAGATTATGAGGCTATCGCTACTGATAGTATACGTAACATAATCAGCATATAATGTTCCCACTGCTGGGACACAGGCCTCCTCTCAGTAAGAAGGAGTGGCCCATAATCCACCACGCGGGTCCAGTGCGGGTTGGCAGATGTCACATGTCTTCGAGTTTTTGGTTCTAGGACATGCCGGTTTCCTCACGATGTTTTCCTTCACCGTTTTGAGAGCAGTGGTGACGAAATAATTTACACACCACACGCACACGAGCGCTTGTTGCATGAGACATACTCGCACAGAAAGAATATGAAAAGAAAAAACAGGATTCTTGGGGACTGCCGAAAAAAAGTGAAAATTTAAAACTGTGAAATACTTTATAGTGTTTTTTTTATTTTCAAATTATTATTGTAGTCATAATTTCAGCCGAAAGACGTCCACTGCTGGACATAGGCCTCCCCCAAGCACCTCCACTTCGACCGGTTTTGTGTTTCTTGCATCCAACGAGTTCCTACGGCCTTCACAAGGTCGTCGGTCGGTCATTGTTGTAGTAATAAAAAATAAAAAAAACAAATATCCGGTTTAATTGGGTTTTTTTTTAGCAGGGACTTCGAAACACAAGCCACGTACCAATGAATTCAGCACATAATGATTGGTGAGGTCTTCAGACGGTTATCGCGGGGGTGGGTGGATCTTTGTGCATATCCACGAATCGGGATACTGGAGAAATTCCATCATTTCGTGTAATAGACACACGAAATGATCCACAAGTGTTTAAAATGCTCCATTTTAACAATTGTGGATACTTTATGCTCACACAATGTTGTCCTTCTATTCCAGGTGCTGATAGTCCAAGCCTCAGCCTTCACCAAGTATATGGGCAACCTGACGGTCTACTTCGACTTCCGCGGAGACTATGTCAAGTGGGAAGGCAACCCGCTTTTCCTCGATCGATCTATACCTGAAGGTAAGCTCTTTAGTCCTAGTTCTTAGTTCAGTGGGCCTAACATGAATGCGCGGAGTTAAACTTGACATTCGAACAAGTTTGAAAATACTTGTTTCGCACTTAATATACGGCGACCGCTTAGCTGAGACGTTGCCTGAGGTAGCTGCGCGGTGCGGGAGGAGTGATAGTTGTCACAAGTTGACGAATCACTGACCTCTCGCATCACGTCACCACACCCCTCCCGCACCGCGCTGCTACCTCAGGCAACATCTCAGTTAAGCGGTCGGCCTATAGTTTTAATACTTTATCTATCTATCTATTAAGGAGTGGTGGCCCAGTGGTAACGGCCGCGACTTTCAAGTTGTAGGTCGTAGGCTCGAACCCAGACAGGTGCTTTATATTTACTGCTAATTTCTACGCTAGGGGTCCAGACTTATGTGCTGAATTCATGGTCACAGTTTGCGGGTCGACGTCCCCGCCATTTTGTATATCCTACCCACATATATAGATAGACCTAGATAACGCAAGTATCACGATCTGTATGAAAACTAAGTGTGTCATTTCTTGACTACCTACTACGACGTCACAAGCACTATTTAGTGATGGGAAAATCAAATCGATTCAAGGCCGCCGCCGCGTGCGGCACTCGTCTCGCCCCACCCCCGGGGCCTAACGCCAGCGCTCACGCTCACCCAGCCAAGCAGTACCACATGAGTAGACAAACGGAACAGAGGCAAAGCTTCTTAAGAACGTGCAAAATTGTTACCTATTTTGGTAGGGTTGTCAACTTGTCACAATAGGTTAAGACAAACAAAACATTTGTAAAATAGTTTTATTATTCAGTATGATTTACAAATTACTTACTCTAATAATTTTCTTTTTATAATTTTGTTTTTTAATCATTTATTGTTTCTTTTAATGGTGTGGTAAATGCTTTGAGCTGAAACAAAAATAAAATGGAAATTCGAACCGATCACTATTATACAAAAGACATAGGTAGACCTATATTTTAAAGATTATATATCTATTTTTAAATATTTATTTAATTTCAAGACCTACTAGTAGCGAGAAATAAGTTCGATGTAGGTATTAATGATAAGTTTCGATTAAAAATGCCTTTAAAACTCGTATTCAAACTTTCATGATCATGCTATTATGGCCGTTGAGGAGTTCCCTCGTGAGAAGACCTGTCTGCAGCAGCAGTTTATGGTGAAGATCATGTTTAGCAAGCAAAATTAAATTTAAATAAAAAGTTTCACTTTCAAGTCCATGCTACTAACCGTTAAAGAGTTCCCTCGTAAGGAGACAATGCTGGCTGCAGCAGCAGTTCATGATAAATATCGTGTCGAATTATAGAAATTCATCTATCATACAAAATTTCGTGATCGTGCTACTAACCGTTGAAGAGTTCCCTAGTGAGGAGATAATCCTGGGTGCACGTCAGATTATATCTTATTGTTGCATTATCACCGAAGTTACGCAGGTATACAAAATTTCAGCTCAATCAGACATCGGGAAGTGGTTCAAATCTTACTTGCAATATTTAAACTTAACACACATACCTACTACATACCAACCCATCCACGTACCTACAAATGTATAGTAAAAACTTGTAATAATAATAAAAAGGTAAAAACACACCGTGTACAACCGTCTTCTTATCAAAAAGGTACTTACTTGAAAAAGAAGTAATCAAATATTTACTTACCTATGGTATTCCTTGGAATAGTTGAAGTATGATATATATATCTTTATTTTTTCTAGTATTATTCATACACACAGTACAATAAACCATTATTATTAACAATAATATACCACGTTTTTACGAGTACATTAAAATATTCAAACTTGCAACTAACAAAACAAACAACGTGCGTCGCACTGACCCTGAGATTGTCAACTAGCTGTGCCAGCGTAAACCGGTTTTTTCCAGTCTCGCCGCGTACGTGACAAGCGGCCAGTGGTCACGCACACATGCCCCGCGTGCTTGTAGTAGTGCAACCGATTCGCGCGGTTGTTTGAAGCTTTGTATCTGTTCCGTTTGTCTAATCATGTGGCAGTACACAGGACTGAGCGCGAAAGTGGCGACTTACGATTTTTGTGCGTAAGCTGGTGCGATTTTTGGCACGCGAAGTAGTTGCTCTTTCGTTATCTGTGATCTTTTCCCAGGATGCCATCCATCTCCTTGCCTTTTATCGAAATCCGTTCAGTGGTTTAGGCGAAATAATCAGATACTTTCGAATTTATAATATTAATTAATATGGACTGTTGCATAGGCAAAAGTTCGCTCTTCAATACTCAGAGTAGAATCAATAAAACACTGCCAATTATTGATGATGATTGATGAATACTGATGGACGCTAGTGATGGCGCCAAACATGTACCTAACTGAACTAATGCCGTCGACGCGGACGCGCTAAAAAGATGATTACAATTATTGTTTTTAATTTACAACTACAGTATCAAAGATGAGTCGAAGGTTATTTATAAATAGATTAACCTTGAAATAATAGTTTCTGTAACTATTAGTATGAATTGACATCGTTGATAACCTTTCGCGGGAGTCGAACTTGACATTAAAGTGTGACACTGAAATAAATGCTTATGTCTGTCCGTCAATTTTGATACGTTTACAAGACTGTTTAGTCTTGTAATTAATTAATGTTGGTGAAATTTTGTAGAGATGTAGCTTCATTACTTAGCAACCAAGGATACCTCCTTGGTTGTCACGTTTCGGAATAAAAGCTCGTTCCATTTTTAAATTACACGACAGATATGAGTTTACTACGTAATTTTTTTGGCCGCAAAACACGACAGATATGGATTTTCGTATAACTTTTGCCAGCCGCCACTCGCATGTATTTGGCCAGTACATCAATTTCGATTTATCTCGAAGAAGGTTGTCAAAATAATGCTCAAATTTCCAAGCATGTTTGAAAAGTCTTCGTTCTGTACATTCCAGACCTCACAATCAAAGCAAAGCTGGCCCCTTACGCTAAGCGAGTGCATGAAGCTGAGAACGTTCCGGTGGGGTCTACAGAGAACACCATGCGGTTCGATGACTGCGTGTTCGGGGAGTGCACAATTGGGGACTTGCTGGTCGATGCCCAGCTGGAGTTCGTGAGTAAAATTAAATACCTACTAGTAATTAGGTATAAAGGCTGTAAAAAGACCCATCAGTCATCAGTTCATCACATAGCCGTTCTCCATTTACATTGAGCATAATTGTTTATGGGAATCAACTTTTATTTTTGGTGTG
Organism: Amphipoea lucens; assembly: GCA_947508005.1. Taxonomy (NCBI): domain Eukaryota; kingdom Metazoa; phylum Arthropoda; class Insecta; order Lepidoptera; family Noctuidae; genus Amphipoea; species Amphipoea lucens. The sequence goes on along the minus strand of OX382376.1, from coordinate 4,318,215 downwards.
AAAAATCGCTTTTTTTATACTTCAAGTAACAACAATACAAGCGGTCGTAAACTCTAAAAAAAGAACGTCAAATCTGATACTGTAGCGGTATCTACAACGCCACATGCGAGCAACGCGTCATACTGACGTCACGCAAAATCCTGCATCTCGCAAGCAGAGCTTACCGCGCAACTAGCACAATATACAACGGCTCGACATGAATCATTGGGCAGTTGCCCGCCAGACACAATACCCATCTGGTCGGAGGATCCTCCCTTTTCTATGGAGGATGAGTGAACTTTACACCCTGTTCCTCATTCCTCTATAATACTAAAGATTGTTTTTTTTTCAGGCCAAAAAGACGGTACCTTCGTCCACCCACCATTATTTATCGTTCATCCAACGCGGTAACATCAAATCTTCTATAATGCAAGGAAGTAAGTATTTAACTTGTTACGCGAATCAGCTAAATATTGCCAGCTTGACCATTAGCCAAGGTTCGCACGATATTTTCCCGCGGCGATTTTTTTTCGCACACTGGTTTTTCAACTCTGTGCTTAGTGCCGAGGGTTGAAAATTCAACAGTGTGGTTCTTCGACTCGCTGGGATGCACTCTGTTAGATTTTCAACGCTTGGCTCAATACCGAGAGTAGAAAATCGAGTGCAAGATAAAATCCCGCCGCGATATTTTTACGTCCATGTGAAAGCCTTCAGTATTCTAGGAAAGAACCAGTTAGGTTTTATTATTTTTAAAGTGACCACTGCACACCCATCATTTGTATGAACTCTTACCGTCTGAGGTAATAAAATAACACCCATGTGACTGATAGTGATAACAAAAGAATTTAATCTGCGTTCGCGATTTTTTTGCCAAAAATGTAAACAAGTATGAAAATTTAATGGGAAAATAACTTTAACTCGTACACAATAAAGTTCAGTTTACGCTACAACTTGAAAAATTTTTGTAGCTTTTTCAATAGTGCTAGTCACTCTGAAATCAACTTAATCATCATTGAAATAAAGTTGATATTTGTTGAACTTGAAATTGGGCGTTTGCAGCACTGCGCACTTTTACTATAGGAATATTATGTGGCATATCATGCGCTCCAAAACGGGGATCCTTGACGTAGGAAAAAACGATCCCAACCAGAAATGGGTTTGGGCGGGTCACGTCAGCCGCATGCGCAGTGACCGCTAGGCAACAGTCTCCACACGGTGGGTGCCTGAGGATGGACGGCGCCGCCGAGGCCGGCCCAGGAAGTGATGACAAGACGACCTGGACTCATACCGCAAGAGTTAGATCGAGGTGGCTCTAGAAAAGGATGCCTGGGAGGATTTGGGGGAGGCCTTTGCTCTGCAGTGGGACACTATAGGCACAGAATACTACATACTACGTACAGAAAGGACACTCCCTTCCCCGCGCTCATATCAGATACCGCACCTCACCCCGCAATTCGAGGTATTCGTCGCCGAATCTAGCAAGGGCGCTTGCGAACCGCAGCGCTGTACTGCTGACACGAACACACAATTTTGCGATTTAAAAGTTTTATTTGAGTTTTAATCACGATGGTTGGATATTGTGATGCTGTTCTGAATTCGTATTTACATAAACTGTTTGTAAGATTTCGCATTTTAATACCATGCGATTTATTAACCGATTATTTACAGATAAGTCATTAAAACAAAACTATTTTAGTGTTTTTTTTTTCATTACGAATCCGACTACATAAATAAACAATCTAACTACAAGGTCACTTCATAATAATGCACACGTTCGGGCAGCGCCGTCGTCGTTCGGTTCCCCGACAGAAATCGCTTTCCGCGCTTTTCTTTACGCTACGCACCCTACTTGATTTCACGCACACATTTGCACGTATACCAACGTCATTTGGTTATGTAGTAGTAATAGGTAAATATTTTGCGAGCGTTGTATGGAGTGTCCGAGATGTGCTGTAGGCTAAGATAAAAAAAAAAAAAACGAAATGTTAACCATACTTATCTTTTGTTCTTTTACAGTAATAACCGAAGGATCGATATTCGAGCTGCTACCTTTCAACGATCGCGTCGAAATGTACGAGCTGGAAGGCAAGTACGTGCGACAAGCGCTGGAAAGGAGCGTCATCGACGCGTGGGCAGCTACTCCTTTCAAAGGACCCTGGTTGCTGCAGGTTGCAGGTGAGTTTTTCACTTTGTTGTAAAATCATAAAGTATTTAAGCATAATCGATGAGGATAAGCTATGCTGGAGGGGTTTCAGCCACACGGGTTGATCGAACGGGTTGAGCTACGCTTGCCGCGGTTGGTCCGTGGATGGGTGATCATCTTTAAATACCAAGACCCTCTTCCTTGCCTCGGAAAACTAGTTAAGCCGTTGGTCCCAGCTGTCATTCGTGGATCTTTGACCGTCGTTACGGGTCGTCAGAAGCCCGAAAATCTGACAGCCAGTCTTACCAAAGGGTATCCCTAGTAACTGGGTTGTGGAGGTCAGATAGGCAGTCGCTCCATGTAAAATACTGGTACTCAGCTGCAGGCAGTTAGACTGGAAGCCGACCCCAACATAGTTGGGAAAAGGCTAGGCAGATTGATTTAAGTATAATCGGGGTTCCCAATGCTGCGACAAAAGCGTCCTGGACATCATTGATGTGAGAGAGAGCGGGCCATACATACAACTCACTACGCGAGCTCAGTGCAGGGCCTGTAATACCACAATTCTTTATTCCTAGGGTTTTTCTCATGAATGGCCACCTATTGGGGATAACAAAGGGTAACGTCAAACTCAAACCTCCATAGTTCATCTCCATAGGTCATCATCATTTCAGCCGAAAGACATCCACTGCTAGACATAGACCTCCCCCAAGCACCTCCACTTCGATCGGTTTTGTGCTTCTCGCATCCAACGGGTTCCTGCAGCTTTCACAAGGTCGTCGGTTCACCTTGCTGCTGCAGCACGGTGCTGTCTTCATTCATACATAATCCGCACCACTATTGAATTACAATTTACAATATATCAGAATCGGTAACAGAATAAATCGGTGAAGAAAAAAAAAAAAATTTCTTCTTTCGTACAGGTTAAAGCCTTGCACATATGACAGACAATCTGCCGCATATTTTTGTACATTAAAATTAAACACACGATGTCCAAAAAGGCTGTCACACGACCTGACCTGTAACTAAACCTACAAAAAAAAATTACCAGTTCCTCAAAACTTAGGTACTTACTATAATATTGCTTCGTTTCCAGGTCTCCGGGTGACGTACAATATATCCCTCCCCGAAGGACAACGCATGGCCTCGGTGACGGTCGGTGACGACGCTGTACCTCTGGATGATAATGAAGTATATCTGGTGACGGCACCGGCGTATCTGTCAGACGGAGGCGATGGCTTCTCTGTAAGTATTTCCATGACTATTCAGACTGCGTAAATTTGTCAGTCAACAGTAATACCTAAAATTTGGAAAATCCAAAAGTGCACGACTCATAATGCTCATTTGATCGTATAAAAGAAACCACTTTGAATAAAAAAACCATTTTCAATAGGGTTCTTCCTATGGGAGAAATGCATTCTCATAGAAATGCCAGAGATGCAGTACATTTATGCATATTACCTAATGTATGATATACTAAAACCTTCCTGAAAGTATGTAGATCACATTAGTGAAAGAATTATCAAAGTTGGTTCATTAGTTTTTGAGCAAATCGCGGACATAAAAACATTCTTACATACATACATACGGGTCGAATACAGAACCTCCTATTTTGAAGTCGGTTAAAAATTTGACTCAATTAATTGATATTTTCGTAAGCTACAATGTTTTCAGGTTTCACACTAAGACTGGACGAAAAAAATTTTAGAAATATTTTCATGTTTTTTCGGTTAAAATTTTAAAATAATTAATCTCCATTAAATTATCTATACAATAGTATATACATTAAGTAGGTTCTGTGTACTAGCAGGAGTATAACAAATAACAATAGAAACAGTTGCAGAAAGGAGGCAAAAAAATGTTTCGATCGTAAAGCACTCTCTAATGCTTCGCATTAAGTATGAGTCGTTCAATTGTAGGAAAAAACCCGGGCCAATTAAAGACTAGATAATTATAAGGCAGATGGACGCTGCTGCCTAACATCTTAGAATGTCTGTCTGAATGTGTGTCTGTCTGTCTGTTTGTCTCTGCATCACCCAAAGGTTGACTGGTAGAAAATGCCTATGGCATTAAGTCCGCCTATGTGCAATTATGTGCTTGAAGTATTAAATAAATAAATAAGCGACACCCATATAATAATAGTCCTCCAGACCGTTTCGGTCATGGCAGCCAATCGCAACGGAGAATAGCCTCTAAATTCCTGATGCAAAAACTCAATACAACTTTACCTGACCCGGGAATCGAACCCAGGACCCCACGCTCAGCAGTCGTGCTTCCGACCACGAGACTAACGGGGCAGTTTGACACCCATATAAGATACAATGAGAAAGGACTGTCCCTCTTTATCGGAATCCCAACGATCATGAACAACAAAATAACATAAATTTCTGCTTCCAGATGTTCAAAAACAAAAAGAACTCAAAAGACATCGGACGCGACCAAAAGATTCTGGAAGCCTACATCAGAGGTCACTCACCTTTGAACATCAAAACTGACGGCAGAATCGTTATAAACAGTTGACTGAGTTAATTTACAATTTAATTTGAATCTCACAGAGGAGTGAAATAATGGAGTGCCAAGGTACACAATCGATCTATGTAAAGTTAGTAAAAGCTCAAGAGGCTCACTTTACAACTTTTGAGTTTGTGTGTTTGATTTTATGGAGTGTGTGTATTAGTGCTTCAATTGTTTCTCCTCTGTGGTTAAATAAGACTCCTGGACACAGTGTGTGGTTCGATGATAAATGTAGATGTCGGCAACTCCACGTCAAAGTACGTATTTCGCGTACGGGACAAATATGTAAAATCTACTTCTGCATAACGCCATAATGCTCAAACTTGAAGGATTGGGGCATAGAATAATGCTAGTAGTAGGTACAGACGTCAACACATCAAGCTACCCGAAACTGTCAAATCTTCCCAATCAACTTTGCACCTTATGCTTTAGCGATAAAGTTGAAAATCTATTAAAGAAATTTGACAGATTGTAGTAGTTTGATGTGCTGGCATCTGACCCTTGGTGATTCTTCCTTACTTTATAGACCAAATACGTTGTTACCACAACCATCTAGTCTATTAGCATTACAATGTAAGACAGTAGAAGTATCGTTTCTATTCTATCATAACCCACTGTGTACACGAGTCTCCTTAGGCATCTGATTTTAAACCTAGCTACATTAAGACAAAGTATGATTTTAAATGTTGTGATATTTTCATCTTTTGGTACTGAAATTTTCTCATGGAGTCGCTGTCAAACAGTGCCTTTAACTCTCTTTATATTTCATCTTTCTATTTTTTTATTTAATTTACGAGTACAACTCGCGATTTCGAAATCAGACGGCTTTCAATAATAATCATTGCATTTTGTTTTTGGATCTTGGGAAACAGAAACTCCTACTACCGTCTATTCAGTTATTTTACCTCTGCCAGCAGCAACCCAACAGCAGCCTTGTTGTAATGAGGATAAAGATCACAATGGTTTTGACAGATTTGTCAGTGGCAGCAAACCAAAATCCACCTTACTTGAATGAGAATAAATACCACTGTGATTTGAACAGTGACGCAAAATCAGAGGTAAAATAATTACTGTGAACGGACCGTACAAGAGCCAGGGCTACACGACAACGAGGTGTAATAGCAGTCTGTGGTATCCATTTTCACTTTGCACAGGCACCTTTGATTGGGTACATTTATATCTACTGGCGTTTGATTGGGCAATAAAACGCAATGCATTGGTTTGGTTGGCTGCTTAAGCTAAACTGCAATCTCTGATTGGCTGAAATTTTTAAGGTCGTATCCGTTATCAAATAAATATGTTTTTTAATTGTCTCGTCTTCAATGTATGTAAGTATTTTAGTTATTAGGAATAAACTTTTTCAATGTAATTCTTTGTCAATAGAAATTAATTAAATTAAAGTGAATTAATCAAATGTATCTATCGCATTGTGTTTTCTTCTTTATTTCTATTTTTTTTTTCTTTTTACTTTCGGTGCCATTTTTAGTCAACTGTGGCTTTTGTTACCTAAAGGGAGTTTATTTAAAATTATTGTTTTTTTATCCATAATAATTGTTATTAAATAAATTAATTTGGAAATATTAATGTTGTTTATGTAAATATCCTGCACCCTAATTGCGTAACACACTGTCACCATCTGAACTATTTTGAAGGATATTGCTAATCCATTGCTTCATATTTTCCAAAAAATTGTCTACTCAATAATGTAAATAACGCAATTAATGTTGTTGAACGTCAAATGAAAGCCTACTTATAGTGAGTTACACAATTACACCGCTGTTACCAAAAAAAAAAACAAAAGCGGTTCAGCCGTTTGGGAGCTACGATGTCGGAGACTGACAAACAGATACACCCGTTAAGCTTAAAACACCCCTCGTTTTTCGTCGGGGGTTAATGAGTGAATTCCTCTGAACTAGCTGATGATTGTCATCTGTTACAATAGCTCCGTCACTGATATTGATGGTAAACGAAAGTACCTATAGGTAGACTTTCTGACAATGAACTCATCGGTGACACATGTTGCGATACATAATGCGAAGAACGTGCGTTGCAATAATTGATATAGATACATATCGCTCATTTGGAGAAACATCGACGTAAATGTATTTTTTCCCAAAAATTAGTTAATTATTTTTGCCGAAGCACATAGAAAACGTATTTACGTTAGGAAAGCATAGACGTAAAAAAATATAAAAAGTAGCAGTTACAGTTCGACACAACTTAGATGTAGCATCGGCAAAATTCGTAAAACGTTCGTAATTCGTAATTCGTGTTCGTAAATCTTTATTACTACTTTAGGAAAAATTGATCAATTTTTCCTAAAGTAGTAATAAAGATTGGTGATTTTGAAGGCGCACTTAGTTCGGATGTGATCGGTTTTACGAATTTTGCCGATGCTACATCTAAGTTGTGTCGAACTGTACGTCGATGTTTCTCCAAATGAGCGATATGTATATTTTTAACAAACTTCAAGAAAGAAGGAGGTTATAAACGTTCGTCTGTATGTATTTTTTTTATGTATGCTCATCGATATTTTTGGGCATGGAGTTGACATCTGACCTCAAGTTCGGCTCAACCATCGAGTCAAAAGCTCAGACCGCAGCCAAGAAGCTGGGCATCCTAAATAAGGTGAGGCGATACTTCACACCAGGACAGCTTTTAAGTTTGTACAAAGCACAGGTCCGTTCCTGTATGGATTATTGCAGCCACTTGTGGGATGGCTCAGCAAAATACCAGCTTGCTGTACTTGACTCGGTGGAACGCAGAGCTAAAAGGCTTATAGGCGACGAGACGTTGGTAGCTACGCTTCACAGCCTGGCTCATCGGCGTAATGTTGGTTACCTGACGGTCTTCTATAGACTGTACTTCGGAGAGTGTGCGCAGGAGTTCCACGACCTGATCCCACCATCGCCCTTTTACCACCGGACAACCAGACGTACTGCAGCGTACCATCCGCACTTGTTTGATATCTTTATCTTCCGAAATTAAAGTAATTTTTAACTTCGTACCTAGTGTTTTTTTTTTGAAGTCATTCGTTTTTGTATAACAATGGTTGCAATAATTAGCTAAAAGTATGGAATGAATCATTTCTTTTAATACCTACAAACACTTAGGTAATGTGTATAAACCTTAATTTTAAAATTTTTAAAATAAAAAGTATAGGTAGGTACAGTCGAGTTCATTAATATATTGGCAGTGACAATGTTTCAAAATATTGTAAGCGTTAAAATGATCATATAGTTCTATACAAACTTAGACATCAATAAAATGTTTTCATATAAACTGTTCATAAGTATGTTACGGTAGTGCAGTCAAAAATATCTGACACTCTTCGAAACATAAATATCTAAATACTCTAGATTTCAATAAATGTGTTAGGTACAACCTAGGATTCATAAATATCTATACAGCTTCGAATATTCAACTAAATGGCCTTTACCATTAAATTGATTTATGCTTGCCGGAGCAGAAGTTCGAGTAATAATGCAATATTGCCGTTGAAGGATGTCATAACTGACAACTTCAAATTGATTTTGTTTCAAGATCTTTTTCATAGAAAAATAATTGCATAGATATTTGTGAACCTAACTTTGCGCTAAATAATATGAACAAGGGATTGCGCACAATTTTTAGAGTCTTTATCTGTAGTAATATTATTGATATAATGTAGTCACATATTTATGATGTCACAGATTGTTTACAATTTATTGTACGGTGAAGCTGTTTAGAGTTTTATGAAACTTACCATTGCCTATATATTTTTGATTCATGAACATGCTCAGATATTAAAGAACTCGACTGTACCTACCTACCTTTAGATTCTCTCTCAGCGATTTACTCAAGTAGTACCTAATTCATCTCGTAGGATCTTGTTTCATTCATGAATTCCTTTACAAAGATAAAGCAGGTTTTATCTTTTATCTCCGTATTTTCTTAAATGAATTCGCTCCCGTCCATTGTTTGTGCTTCCCAGTAAAGCTGTTATACTTTTAAGTGGTTTAATTTTAGTCTTTAATGCTCTAAGCTTATATAAAAGATGAGTCTTTATATATTATATAAAGAAAAACCAAGTATAATTTTTCCAGCTCGAGAATACAGCTTGAATTTATCAATTAGAGAACCTAGCTACCTACGTAAGTATAAGAGGTAGCACTTAAATCTGGTACAGATAAGAAGTAATGAAGTATATAGGTACCTACCTATATGTAATTATTTTGCTCTTGTTTGTATATTACGTCGCAGCAAACTAGCTTAATTAGCCTTTCAGTTCACTCACAGCTCGCTTCGCTCGCTCGACTCGCGCGGTCGGTCACGGTTCTAACATACCTAACCCATTTGGTCGGCCGTCGGGGTGCCCTGACTCAGTTACTGCGACCAATTCGGCTCACGCTCGCTCACAGTTGCAACTTACCTATAATGAATAATATGTCATTTAGGCCGCTAGTTGAACGGCGCCGTTTAGCAAAAAGGCTAGGCTGTTAACTCAAAGGCTAATTAAGCTAGTTGGCTGCGACATGTACAGACGCCAGCACATCAAGCTACTACAATCTGTCAAATTTCTTTATAAGATTTTCAACTTTATTACTAAAGTATAAGGTTCAAAATTGATTGGTAAAATTCGAAAATAAAAAGATCTTATCGTATCTGGACTTGTAGTTAATATAAGTCTGAAATCGCCAACCCATCTTGTGCAAGCGTGGTGATCAATGCTCGTGCCTTCTCTGTATAAGAAAGAAAAAAAAAACCAGCCAAGTGCGAGTTGGACTCGCGCACCGAGGGTTCCGTACAAACCTGTTTAAAATATTTTTATTATATGATGTAACTAAAAATTTACGCATTTCGCAATTTTCCTTAGGGAAGGTTCACATCTGCCGGAAGATGCGTCGCGTATTATCGGTCGCGTAACGCCAGAACAGACAAATGTATAGAAAAACACTTGACCGTTCACACTCAACCGATGATGCGTTAGTGCGTCGAGCGAATAAATAGACGCAATCGATGTTACGCCCGACGCATCTTCCGTCAGATGTGAACCTTCCCTTAATCTGTGCTATAAGACGTTGCTTCGTACCAAATTTCAAGATTCTGAACTCACGGGAAGTACCCTGTAGGTTTTGATTCCCTTGCGAGTGTCGAAAATTTGCGGGCGGCATAAACGGCTGTATCTTTTGATTGCGTTGGCTTAGAAGTTTAATTTTTTCACAGCTCCAAGGAACAGTAGACCTGAGTATTTGATATAAATTCCAGCTTGATATCTCCACGCGTTCCTGAGAAAAAGGGTCTTGACAGACAGACAGACGGACGGACGGACAACAAAGTGATCCTATAAGGGTTCCGTTTTTTTCCTTTCGAGGTACGGAACCCTAAAAAGAAAAAGAGAAAGGATTTGCAGTGGGATAAAAACTAATATTATTTATATCGTATCTTATCGAATGTTTACCTAGTTTTTAACGACACTAACACTATAGACCGACTGCTGAACTGAGATGTTGCCTGAGGTAGCTGCGCGGTGCGGGAGGGGTGATAGTTGTCACAAGTTGACGAATCACTGAGCTCTCGCATCACGTCACAACACCCCTCCCGCACCGCGCTGCTACCTCAGGCAACGCCACAGTTAAGCGGTCATTACAAATTAATGATACTACTATACAAAAAAGTAACACAAACCATAATTCCATAGACTACACAACAACAAAAAAAAAATCCAACACATCAAAATGGACGATGTCAAATATTTCATTTTCACGCAAACATTTTTGACGAGGCCGAAAATTCTGCTCAAACTAAAATCCGCGATCATTATCCTGTTTTTGTAAATTACCGAATCAGTGTCCACCCAGTATTTAGCCAGTACACGCATAAAGGCTCAACACGGAACCCACATCGCCTTTATTATAAAAAAAGGCAAAAAATAACGCCACGTCCCATCAAAAACGCTGGTCATTACCGTAAAAAAGAATCTTTTTTCCTCTTCTAAAAGGCCTGTTTCAGTTTTTTCCATCCCAACCGAGGTAGTGAGGGCACGGGCGTGGGCGTATATTTATGCAAAAATACAACAAAAAACCTCCATCAGGTAAATGGTGGGTGTCGCGGCTCTAATGAGAGTGAAGACGCATCCATATTTGACACCTTTCCTCATTGTGTTTTATGAGAAAACTGGCGTACGGAATGAGAAAGGCTCCGGTGGGACGGAATTTTTAGGTCACAATTTTTAGGTCGTGGTGATAATCAATGGGGTTGCTGTGAAATGTGGGTTGATTTTAGTGTCTTTGAAACTACTATACAGGGTTAAATGAAATGAGCTAGTGAAACTGCGTAGACGTGATGGGCATACAGGGTGAAATTGTAATCACCGTTTTCCTCTTAAGGGGTAATTGTACTCATCATTTTGAACAACTTATACTATGGGACCACACATGAAAACGTGAAAAAAAATCAGCTCTTCCCTACATTTTGACGAGTTATGCGAACATAAATGTAGGGAACAGCAGATTTTTTTTTTCACGATTTCGTGTTTGATCCCATAGTAAAAGTTTCTCATAATGATGAGTACAATGACCCCTTACGAGGAAAACGGTGATTAAAATTTCACGGTGTATAAATATCTAAACAAATATGATGATACAAAAAATAAATTAATTGGTTTTTTTTTTATCGGATCATTGACTGTAGCTATTAGTCACTTGAATGTTTAAAAAATCGTTTTGTTTTCGTGTAAACTTGTAAACGTTGTAAACTTGTAGTAACGTTTTGTGTTGGTTAGTTTACGTTACGTGTAGTAAACGTTGTAAACGTGTAGACGTGATAAGTACCTATGGAATTACCGATTTCTACGCACGATAAAACATAGGTAAACAGTTTTCCTCAAATCATACTTTAAGTAACAACAATACCAGCGGTCGTTGACCTCCCAAAATGTTAGCTCTTCATAATACTTAAGTATATGTATATTATCTTTTTAACCGACTTCAAAAAAGGAAAAAAGGAGGTTCTGTATTCGACCCGTATGTATGTATGTTTGTATGTCCGCGAATTTCTCAAAAACTAATGAACCAATTTTGATAATTCTTAATTAATTGAATTTGTGTGGGGTAGGTAGGTACAACTAAAAAGTGAAAAATAAAAACTTTTTTACAAAAAAAAACAACCGACTTCAAAAAAAAACACTACAAAGTTAAAAAATAACTTCAATTTCGGAAGTCGGTGTCAAAAAACGAAAATGAAGAGCCAACGACACCGACTTCCGAAATCAAAGTTATTTTTTCACGTTGTAGTGTTTTTTTAGTTTATACATTTTGTTGCGAAACCTCCGAAAAAGACCCAGTTTTAGGTAAATTGTTGCTCCTTCAAATATTTACTAGCTAGTCAAAAACCATCTAATTATGAGCATGCGGAGGAAATTGTGAACAATTTTCCCCCTGCTGGGACACAGGCCTCCTCTCGGTGAGGGGGAGTGGGCCGTAATCCACCACGCGGGCTTAGTGTAGATGTCAAATGCCTTCAAATTTTTGGTTCTAGAACATGCCGGTTTCCTCAAAATGCTGCAATGTTACCTATAATCTATTATCTATACTTCTATACTAATATTATAAAGAGGTAAAATTTGTAAGTTTGTATGTTTGTAAGTTTGTATGTAGGGGGTAATCTCTGGAACTACCAGTCGGATTTGAAAAATTCTTCTTGCATTTGATAGCCCAATTCTTGAGGAAGGCTATAGGCTATTTAACATCACGCTATGACCCTTAGGAGCCGAGCAAAAAGAAAAAAAGTAAAAAAGAACGTTAAGTGATAGCGCGGGCGGGTGATGCGATACGACGGGGTGGCTCGGAGGAAACAAGAAGTTTCACGCGAACGAAGTCGCGGGCTGAAGCTAGTTACTTATATTATAATGAGGTAAAGTTTGTTAGTAAGTTTGTATGTAGGGGGTAATCTCTGGAACTACCAGTCGGATTTGAAAAATTCTTCTTGCATTTGATAGCCCAATTCTTGAGGAAGGCTATAGGCTATTTAACGTCACGCTATGACCCTTAGGAGCCGAGCAAAAGCGCTATGGGGAAACGAAGTGATAGAGCAGGAGACGCGGGCAAGTGATGCAATACGACGAGATGGGTCGAGGGAATAAGAAATTTCACGCGAACGAAGTCGCGGGCAGAAGCTAGTAGAATCTATTCATAACTTACTACTTTGAAGAGCCCTTACTAACTAAGTACAACAAGAAGTTAATTAAGTAGAGTGGTAAACTCCCGTTTAATAAAGAAAGCTCTTGCTAGTAGGTACATTTTCTAAGGAATTTTAATTTTAGAGCATAGTCCGTAGTGCTCGTAAAAATCCACATTTCCTTCTGAAATTTAATTATATGTTGCAATAAAGAACAGTTCTCTCCGTGGATCGTAGAAGGGAGGATATGCTAAAGAAATATTTCAAAACTGTCTCGGCTCAGCAAAATCTAACGTAGGTGAGTTCGATGATCGAGTTTCTATGATGAATTTCTATGTGTAAAGAGTGGTCCCCACAAAACGTTTTCAAAGAAAACTGTGCTACGAAGTCGATGTAAAACTATTTTATTTCACACTAGCTGCGCCCCGCGGTTTCACCCGCATAAATTTAGATCGCGTGGGAATATCGGGATAAAAACTATCCTATGTGTTATTTTAATGTATAAGCTATATTATTGCAAAGTTTCATCAAAATCCGTTCAGTAGTTTTTGCGTGAAAGAGTAACAAACATCCTCACAAACTTTCACATTTATAATATTAGTAGGATAGGAAGTAAGAGAGTAGGAAGTAGGATTAGTTGGATAACCCTACACGGTTCCAATTGGTCGTTTCCTATGGAGAAGAGCCTGCAAGAAACTCCACGGTTAGGTACTCTTTTAAAATAATTGGCATTTACAATGTTCTCTAATTACAGTGTTAACAGGTATGGGAGGTAAGTGTAGGCACAGTATAAAATATATGGAGTGTAAGCCTGTCAGCAAGGTACTTAATAAAATAGAAAATTGTCTACAAATCCAGTCTACAAAGCCTACAACGTTCTCGCATTCTCAAATTTAAAAGAATCTACTTATATAAAATATTAATACAAAAATACGGTTGAACAAAGTATCAGCAGACACTGGTTTTGTATCACACTATATCACACTAATGTTTGTGAGTGTGTTTGTATGTTTGTTACTCCTTCACGCTCAAACGGCTGGACCAATTTTGATAAAATTTAGTATGGAGGTAGCTGACACCCTGGATTAACACATAGACTACTTTTTATTCCGATATTCATACGGGATCGAATCTTATGCGGGTGAAACCGCCTGGCGCAGCTAGTAACACTAATATTATAAAGGCGAAAGTTTGTGAGTGTATTTGTATGTTTGTTACATCTTCACGCTCACAAACGGCTGAACCAATTTTGATAAAATTTGGTTTGAAGGTAGCTGACACCCTGGATTAACACATAGGCCACTTTCTATCCCGATATTCCCACGGGATCGACACTTATGCGGGTGTAATAAAAAATATGATTTGTAGATGATGATATTTAATTCTGTCACAACCACTGACTCGGTGTACTGTTCTAGCCATATCTCTTTTCTTAAAATAACTTCTTAATCCAACCAAAGAGAGTAGGTAGTATTAAAAGCATGCGCCAAAAATCCTCCTAGAGCGTCTGATTAATTCCTCTCAATTCATATTAGGTTGTACATAAATGTGGTTACCTATGACATAGTGCTTATATTTATTATGTAATTAGTTTAATAGGTTTATGCGTATCTTTATATTTATATTTAAAATATTTATTCCTCAATTTTTCATGATGCACCTACCACTGTTTGTCTCTGCATCACCCAAAGGTTGACTGGTAGAAAATGCCTATGGCATTAAGTCCGCCTCTGTACATTTATGTGCTTGAAGTATTAAATAAATAAATAAATAGTGCCTAGTGTTCGTCGAAGTTTTGAAATCATGAGTTTATACCGCATCTAACATCCTTCTAAACCCCGAGCCATATAATGTCTACTTATTATTTTTTATTCGCGTTATGTGGACGGGGATGGTGACAATTTCTCTTAATGCTCTCCGCTATGAATTTTGTATGAATTATGAACATTGCATTCATGTTTTTAAAAGGAGCCTGTTACGGCTGATGTTCTAGATTTCAACGCAAGAGGGAATTGTACAGTGTAGGGTTGGTTCTGAATTTATTTCAGTTCATTTTTCTTGATTTTTCAATTGACTTTTGGTAGCTTTATGATAACCGTAAGATTATGGTTATGCCTTTTGCATTTTTCTTTCTTTCTTTCTTTTACTTTTATTAGCAAAAGGCTTAGTTTCCATTTCACTGTAAAAAAATTGGTTGTCTGTAAAGTCGGTTTACGGATGAGAATTTTACGTGATAACGTCATAAGAAAACATTCAGTTAGGTATCATACTCATACATGTCATAAGCCGAACGCTTAGGCCAATCGTGCCTCTCTATCGCTTGTTCCGCGCTCTCGCTTGCACGCTCGGCTTAGGCGGAACGTGACAATGAGTCATGCTTTTTCGTGCATGCAGCCGGCGTTCATCGATTTTAAGACGTTATCACGTCAAAAGAAATTGCAATATATTCTTCCAACATAACATATTGCAGATGTATTTTTGCCCATTTTTGACAACCTTGTATTTATTTTGGGTATTTTAGTAGACCCTTTGTATAGTTTTACCCAAGTCAAGTACTTAGGTGCTCTGCAAAGGTATTAGGATCAATTAATCCAATTAGCTACCGAAGCTCTGCTCCGCTGACGTGATGGGTAAAGTAATACAAAAAAAAGCTGAAAAAAAATTAGGTCAAAAAAAATTTTTTTTTATTAAATTAATTTTCTTTTTCTTTTGTCATTTTGGGAAATCTACGTCTGCGAAGTTTCGCTAGCTATTATAATTTGATCCTGTAGAGTCATCGCACACGCTGCGATACTAATGGACACTTTTCAGTAGAGCTACTGATTGAATTTAAAACTCCAATGTTCTTTTACAAAATGCAATAAAATATACTTCTAAAAATCCTCGTCAGTAATGTAGTGGTTTTTAGCCCAGAGCGTCTCTAGCTTCCAAAAGCACTATATCCTTTGTGACGTCACCGCAGCCATTTGTGAGTTAGAAGAAATGCTTTGTTAATGCAATGTGTATAATTAAGTTAGGTACATGGACAGTGCAAAAGAGAATGAGCTTTTTATTTAAATTATAATTTACGTACCTATTGTCGTTAAACTTTACATTTTAAATACCACTTAAAAACGTTATGCTCAAAAAAACAACATTATATTTGAATGAATAAAAATTGTAGGAGGTTGATGACGAGGAATAAATGGACGGTTTTCACAATTTATGGATATTTGGGATCCAACGGAAATACATAATAATGTTTAGTGGGATCCAACGCCAAAAATATTAAACTGGGATTCAAAAGTGGGATCCAACGAAAATAAATCGTCTTTAGACCGATACAATACGGAAGTTAGTCATCGTGACCATCAAACTAGGCCACAAGTATATTGCACGCTTCTCCTGATAACTTATCAGTAGGTTATCGCCTTACGGAAGTCAAAATATAAAGATTCTTTATCAAACACATTGACATTCGTCTCGGCCATTTGACCTCGAATCAAACGTTCTTTTCTCGGTTTTTCCTTTGAATGCACGTGATCAGCAAGCGCGATGTGACAGGAAATGACTACTTTAGGAGGAATCTTTAAAGGTTTGATGTGAAAGGCGTTTGGATGGCCTTTGGTGACCTACTTCGCGTGCCAAAAATCGCACCAGTTTACGCTCGAAATTCATAAGCCGCCACTTTCGCGCTCAGTCTTACTGCTGGCTGGGTGAGCGTGAGCGAGAGAGCGCGAGCTTGTGACGTCATAGTAGGTAGTCAAAGAGTGGCACGCTTAGTTTTCATACAGTTCGTGATACTTGCGTTATCTAGGTATATCTATATCTGTGGTTCGAACCTATGACCTACAACTCGTTAGTCGCGGCCGTTGCTACTGGTCGTCCCCACTGCTCGGTTGCAAGAACTGCGCTCCTGACCTTTATGAAGAACGTCACCAATAACCTGCTCCACTCATCTCACAATTATTACTTATTTTATTAACTACCTACTAAATTTACGCCATCTGTTCGTTTGATCGTCTATCTGTTTGTAACGATAACTGTAATGCCGGGGCCACACTATACGGGAAAATCGCGATAAGTTGTTTCTTATTGGCTGACATCGTAGGTCCAGCCAATGAGCATCAACTTATCGCGCAAATCTTCGCGTTATCGCGATAGTCTGGCCCCAGCATTATAGCTAGCCAGTTGAAGTTCGCTCGGCAATTTCTAGATTAGACGTCACTTCTGCCTTTTGCGATTTTCGAAGTCAAATCATTTGTTTTAAATAGGCACATAAAAGGCATATTTAAACGTCAAAATTTACAACAAGAAAATATAATTAATTCTAATCGCCCCTCCCAAGAGGTACTTTCGTATGAAGAAGAACGGGAAAGAAACCCCGCCGTTACTCTTTTAAAAAATGTTAACGATATTTTGTTTATGTACATTATGTGAAGACGATGCACCAAGAATAAAATTACTATACCACAATAGGTAAAAATACATCTAACATAATATTATAAATGCGAAAGTAAGTTTGTTTGTTTGTTTCTTACGCTTTCACGCTAAAACGGCTGAACGGAATTGGATAAAATTTGGCACATGAGTAGACCATAACCTGAAGAATGATATAGGCTACTTTTCATCCTAGATAGCAGACGAAGTTGGGGGTAACAGCTAGTTAAAAATAAAGCAATCACAGTATCAAATCAATAAATCTATTATGCAAAAGATAGGTACAGACGCCAGCACATCAGCCCACTACAATCTGTCAAATTTCTTCAATTGATTTTCAACTTTATCACTAATGCATAAGGTTCAAAGTTGATTGGGAAATTTTGACAGTTTCGGGTAGGTTGATGTGCTGGCGTCTGTACATGCTCCTCAGATATTTACAAATATTGTAAACGTAGAGGAAGGCCACAACACAATGATTTTGATAAAGACCCAATTGAATCCGTGATTCGTGAGCTATTATTATATTAGGTCCTTACATATGAAATTGGCGTTTTTCGTACTAGCCACTTTAATCACGAATTTCTCCTCTTTGGTAAGGAATTCCAAATTCAAATTTGTACAGCTATTTACTCATGTATTTGTGCTTCGATGACCGTCATTCATTTGTTTTTTTTCTTCTGTTTTTTCTGTTTGCGTCACTCATTTTACAAAATGGAAAATTTAAAATATCGCATTATTTAGGAGTACGAGTTCCGCCGTGGCACTAGTGCTGCGGAAACGACTCGAAGGGTGAATGATGTGTATGGCGGTCATGTTGCAAAAGAAAACACAGTTCGTTTTTGGTTCCAACGTTTTCGTTCTGGAAATTTCGACCTGCAGAACAAGCCCCGTGGACGGCCTGAGACCCAAGTTGATAATGGAGAATTGAAGGCTATTGTGGAAGCGGACCCATCGCAAACCACGTCCGAGTTAGCTGCAGGCTTCGATGTTAGTGATAAAACTGTTTTAATTCACTTGAAGCAAATTGGGAAGATTAAAAAGCTTGAAAGGTGGGTACCTCACGAATTGACTGAAGCAAACCGGCAAACGCGCGTCGACTGCTGCGTTACATTACTTGAATTGGAATGTCTTAGACATCCTCCGTACTCCCCGGACCTTGCTCCAACAGATTACCATTTTTTTCGCAATTTGGATAACTTTTTGCAAGGGAAAAAATTCAACTCCGATGGGGCAGTCCAAATCGCCTTCAAAGATTTTATTGATTCCCGTCCGACTGGTTTTTTTAGTAAAGGGATCAATGAACTACCTATAAGATGGCAAAAGTGCATTGAAAACAATGGTTCATACTTTGATTAATTAAATATATTATATTAAAAAATATTCGACTTTTTGTTCCTTCCATACAAAACGCCAATTTCATATGTAAGGACCTAATATTTAGAATCCATTAATTTCTAAATGATTGTCTAGCATCAAGGTCTAAGAGCAAGGTTGATTTCTCTTCCAAATGATATCAGGGTACGTGACATTAGAATAACAATAGTATGGACATGTCTTGGCTTGATACGTGCTTCATCTAATTGTAAGTTACATCATCATGTCCTGCGGGGTAATTGTGTCGTAACATACTAACACTAGGAATGGCTTTCATTTTGACAATTCAACAACATTCATTGCGTTATTATTTACGGTTGTTGAGCAGACAAATTTTTTGAACATAATTATAAAGCAATGGATTAGCAATATCCTTCAAAATGTTTCAGTTTGTTATATATACCTCCTTACTAATAAACGTATTATATCAGATGAATAGTTACACACAGATTTCTCACTTTCAGTCCTCAGTAATTTGACTTTCGAAAGAAGAAGACAAAGCGTTGTGTAACTATACAGACGCTATACAACGTATAAATCAATACTCCCTTACTAATAATAGTAAAGGGCTTATTGTGTTACGCAATTAGGGTGCTACCTTGTCCAGTGTTACTCGGGGTCGGCGTAACACGTTTTCTTCTCCCCTGTTAACCGTCACCCTAGTCACACATTTAGTCCTTTCTCTTTAATATCATTCCTCTCCCTTTCCTTCCATCAAAATTTATACTCATCACTCTGCGTTTCCTCCTTCTTCAACACATGCCCATGCATGTGTTGAAGAAGGAGGAAACGCAGAGTGGAGTGTGGTATGGACCAAGCCAAACTATTTAAAATTATGATAAAAAAGCACTTTCTCTCTCCTTAAACATCATACTTAATTTATATTTTCTTTGCTCCTGTTTCATGTTTACTATTACATATTTATATACCTATATATGTACATATTTATTTAGATTAGTATAATATACTTTATGTACTATGTATTTATTGTATTGTGTAAATGGTACACCACAGACTACCTACAGTATTTGTCTGTCTTTCCCCTTTTTAATCCATCCATAGGTTGTCTTTAAAAGATCGCTCTTAGCGATAAGACCGTCCATTGTGTCACCCATTGTAAAATTTCTATATTTATGTCTGTAATTTATATGGTGTACATAATAAAGAGTATTCTATTTCTTTCAACTTTTCTGTCAATGGCGCCACTTTCAAACTTTTTATTTAATAATTTCTTACTTTATATTATTCTCGTCACTCCAATGTTAGTTGCATACGACACGTTACCACAATTACTTGATTGCCTGATGATTGACTAACTACAGAACAATGGCTTCTCCTAAGACAGAGAAGGGACAAGCATTGGATATGGCAAGATTCGAATTCTTAAGTATGAATTAGAACATCTTCGTCTAAGCTCTAAATCAATCATGGTTTTGGTGATTAGGGGACTCTCCGTTCTCCCCAGATGGAGGGTATCCATGAGGATTTCCCCACGAAAAGATAAAATGGCTTGTTCAGACAGGTGTAAGTACAATTGATGTACTTGGACCTGTACAAATAAAGAAAAAATAGGATGTTTTAGATCAGCAATATACACCACTTTATCTTTTTACACTTTGTAAAATCGTCGATAAATTTTTACATGTAGGTATCTATACTATGTGAACAAAGTGGAATGTGAACATCATTATGACTTCTCGGACGGAAGCCATTTAGATCGTCAAATATTTTCCCGAGACACGATCTTGCGCGATATATATTATGCAATGTATTATGCATAAGTAGGCATTGTTTTAGTCTACAGAATGTGTACCTATATTATGTTAATATATTTTATCTACAAACAAGACAATAAGTTCTGTATATAGCCGCGCGATTTAGTTCCACTTTTCTAACTAGATGGCGCTGTACAAATACGTCACGTTTCTGAATCGCGGTGTTATGACTCTCCGCCGTTGAACGACCCTCGCGAATGTTCGTTGTGAATTCATACTTACCTGGCATAGGGGACACCGTGATCAAGAAGGCGGTTCCCCCAGGGCGAGGCCTTCCCATTGCACTGCGGTTGGGTTGACCCCTGCGATTATCCCTAATGTGGATAACTCGGATGCGTAATTTTTGGTAGTGGGGACTGCGTTCGCGCCGTCCCCCTCAGAATTCCCTGTGATAAAATAGAGTAATAATAGGAACGTCACCGCATCGTTACGTTCTAGACTAATGATGTATGATGTTAATAATTATACCAGTCTCCATGTACACGGTAATTTCCATAGAATGTAGAGGCCCCGTAATCAGAGGGGCTATTCTTGTAATTTTTAGAACGTTCAGTCTGATCTCAGTATCAATCTGTCAAATATTTGAATTACAATCAATTTATTTACACAAATATTTTTGTAAGAGTTTTTGACATTGCTTGTCGCTGAGATGAGATTGCGACTACATTTTGAACGTTTTTAATTACCAATCCCCGTAATCAAAGATTAGCAATATTCTTCAAAATGAATCAGATAGTTGTTGATAGTGTATTATGCAATTAGGGCGCAGTTTATCAACGACTTACTGATTGATGCTAAGCCATTAAAATAATGGCTATGTTGCACAAATATTAAATACCTGTTACTTCCAG
Organism: Amphipoea lucens; assembly: GCA_947508005.1. Lineage (NCBI taxonomy): Eukaryota > Metazoa > Arthropoda > Insecta > Lepidoptera > Noctuidae > Amphipoea > Amphipoea lucens. The sequence goes on along the minus strand of OX382376.1, from coordinate 4,297,000 downwards.
TGAAGGGACAGAAGGGTTACCTCAAGGTTCTGAGACAATCATTATGACTTTATCTGAGAGAATCCGTTAGACCTTGCCTTACCGAGCACTTATAGTAATTGCTTGTTGCATTATTTATTACACAGTAATAGGTATGCACAACACATGTGGTTGGTACATATTTAATTTTATAACTGTCTGTTATTGTAACATTGTAGGTCAAAAGCCTCTTCTCTTATTATTATACAGGGTGTAAGTATTGTGTGAATGTGTGGTGAATTATATTCATGGTGATGGTGAAGAGATGACCATGATAACAGTTTGCGTGTTGATAACCTTACAGCGTGTCTGATCGTACCTGATGTCTTTATATCAGGTCCAGTTGAAAACCAGCGTCAGGCACTAGTTGTCTGGCATTATTGCTGAACTGGGCCTTTTTGGCGCAGCCGTGAGGCACACTTTCCTGCTAATTACTTAAATCGGACTTTAAGCTTTTTATTTGATCGTTGTTTTGTTTTTTTTTTATCTGATGTATCTGGTGTATTGTGTGTCTTTTAGTCTGTGCTAAATAAATGTATTTTCTTTCATTCTTTCTTTTCTTTCTTTCTATATCGTACGTCTTGTACGATATCTTTAAGATTAACTTTTGTCCTGGTTAATATACTAGCTATACAGGATGATAGGGAAACTGGACGTATTCCTTGAAAGCGGTTATACTAGAGTTCATTAACAACAAATTTAGTCAAGCAAAAAATAATAAATTAATTATTTAAAAAAAATTATTAAACATTTTTGCCACTAAACTTCTTTTATTTCCGAGATTATGTAAGTTTCGGGCAAGAATGTTTTTTTAAAACGGTCATTCATTTTTCAGCGTTCAGAAAAGTATCAATTAAATGTTAAGAGTGGAGTAGTTTTTTCATAATTAATTGTTTTTGGTAACAAGTTAGAAAATTTCTAAAAATCGAAGAACCGACACAGTTTGGTAATCATCTAGTTTTGACCCCTAGTTAGCTGGACTTAATTTGTTGCTAATGACCTCTAGTATAACCCCTATCAAGGGATACGCTGAGTTTCCCTGTCTCCCTGTATATTTAAGGTGTTAAAAAATTAACCCAACAAACTTTAAGAGGTGCTTTAGACCATCAAACTAGACAACTTTCACTATGGGACCAACTCTGAAATCACGAAAAAAAAAAATCGGCTGTTTCATACAAAAGTCCAATACCCACTTGACCAAAATGTATGAAACAGCTGATTTTTTTTCGTGATTTCAGAGTTCGACTGGTGACTGGTGACTGGTGGTGGTGGTGGTGAGTTAAACTGGTGCGATTTTTGCCATGCGAAGTAGGTGCTCTTGCGTTATCTAGGTGTATCTATATCTGTGGGCAGCTCAGTGTCAGTTTTATCATCGTAGAGTAGGTAGTTCTTGGTAATCACTGGGTCGCGAGTTCGATCCCCTGACAAATTCAGATTAGAATATGCTATTCGCAACAGTGGATTTCGATACCAAGACTTTCGTACTAGCGTACCATTCAAAAAGTTTTTCGAATCAGCGTGTTCACGACACCGTCATTCAATAAGTAGGTACAGCGGTTTTCGACTCAATGTGTCTTCGAACTGGCATACTACTCGTAAAGTTTTTCGAACGTCATTCGAATCTTCATAATTATCACTCCCGTGTTAGGCATCTACCATCGCTAGGCTCAATTCGAGCTAAGTCTAGTGGTTTTTTCCCGAACATATTAATTATCTATTTATTAATTATCTACATAAATATCTGATTTTGCCGCCCGGCTGTGCCGAATCATAGCATAGCATCATCAACCTATAATGTTCCCACTGCCAGGACAAAAGTCGAGAGGGAGTGGGTTATAATCTACCACGTGGGCCTAGTGCTGGTTGGTAGATGTCACATGTCTACGAATTGGTTATAGGACATGCCGGTTTCCTCACGATGTTTTCCTTCACGGCTTTGAGAGCAGTGGTGATGTAATTATTTACACAAAGTAAAGCGCCTGTTTGGATTCGAACCCACGACCTTACAACTCGTAAATCGAGGCTGTTACCACTGGGCCACCACTGCTCCAAATCATATGCCAAGCCGAACATATAATTATGTGTCATCATCTGCCTAGCCTTTTCTCAACTATGTTGGGGTCGGCTTCCAGTCTAACCGGATACAGCTGAATACCAGTACTTTACATGGAGCGACTGCCTATATGACCTCCACAACCCAGTTACTGGGTAATACGATACTCCTTGGTAAGACTGGTTGTCAGAATTTCGGGCTTCTGACTACCCGTAACGACTGTCAAAGATCCACGAATGACAGCCGGGACCAACGCGACGGCTTAACGTGCTTTCCGAGACGCGGAGAGGTCTCGGTATGTAAAGATGGTCACCCATCCATAGAACAACCGCGGCAAGCGTAGCTTAACCTGATTGATCGACCTGTGCGACTGTTATTATTTAGATGTGTGTGTGTGTATGTTATTTGAACATGTTTTCTTTCTTTCTTTCATGTGTAACACCCCTAATATGGTGCAGTATACTCTGTGCGTCACAGTGGCGTGCATTGGTTTTCAGAATAGGTAGGCACTAGACCAGGTCTAGTCTAGGCAAACGCGGTCACTAATCAGGAGAAAAAAGGGAGGTCAAAAGTGTGGTTATTTGAGTAGGCATGCCTACTTAAGGGTGATAAATTGCGAAGGTCGAACATCATGGTATTACCCGAGAGACGTACGTATTTTTAATTTTGTCGTATTAACTTGAACGAGTAAAGACCAATGACAATGTGCGAATAGTACAGGAGCCGAGTAGGCCGTCCGGCGACTGCCTACTGCCACTCGTGTTTGTATGAAGATATTGTTTTTTGTTAGGTATGATAATTTAGTGAGTTTCTTAATTGTGGGGCACACATACTAAAATGTAATTGACAGGCTTATGTTGATATATCGAGGTAGGCACTGCTTGTATGCCTATATGCAATGCACGCCACTGGTGCGTCATCAGTTAGTCAGTTTGACAATATTCGTTGTCTACTTCTCATAGACTATAGAGCCATGCCTAATAGATACTTTGCGGCTTTGTAAACATTCTAGACAAAATTAGCAACACTTTTTGTTATTCCCAAATCAGTTAAGTACTACATAGATATTTAAATACTTCTGTAAAGGAAACACAAAAGATTTTTTGTCCATGAAAACTGCTGTCTTGTTACGGTTCGGAAGGCATTAGTTTAAAATTACCAATAATACTTTCAGAACCAAGGCTGACTTTATTCAGACAATAAAGAACCTACGATCTAAAGTTAGAATTTGTTTGTTATTTTTGTGCAACGAAACTTGCAACAACTGCAGTTCGGTCAATATGCTTGTAGGTATGATTGAAAAATTCAAACAAGAGACGGGTAAGACATCCTCTATATGACGTCAGGAATTAGGTACAGACGCCAGCACATCAACCTACCCGACACTGTCAGATTTTCCCAATTAACTTTGAACCTTATGGTTTGGTGATAAAGTTGAAAATCTATTTAAGAAATTTGACAGATTTTAGTAGGTTGATGTGCTGGCGTCTGTACACACGGCGACACATCAAGCTATACATTTCCAGTTTTAGCTGACCTCGGATTGTATAGGTTTTTCGTACAATCAGCTTATACTGGTTATGTATAGCTTGATGTGTAGCCGTGTGTACATATCCCACCACATATCAACGATTTTCTCGCTCAAGAAACTTACAAAAGATTCTAATCTGCATTTGCGACTTATTTGCCAAAAATGTAAACAAATATGAGTTTCAAGTCACAATAAAGTGAAGTTTACGCTACATGTTCAAACATTATTGGTAACTTTTTCAATAGTGATAGTCACTCTGAAATCAACTTAATTACCTTTACAATAAAGTTGATATTTGTTTAACTAGAAATAACATCAATTTGGAATAGACTTTAGGTGCCGTGTATGTCTTCTTCTTCGTGTCGCTGGCAGTTGACACGACTGTATTTTATATCTTGTTGGCCCGAAACTTCGCCACTTCCACGGCGATGTCAGAGGCAGCGCAGAGATCACTTTGACTGCATGTTTTGGGGCAAAAAGGACAGTATTGGAGGTGGAGCCGTGAAAGTGAAAGAGATACTGCTTGGCCAGACTGTCAGCGCGGGGCGGGGAGCGGCGCGGGTGCGGGAACGCGCGCTATCTGCCTGTCTGCAGTCGAGTGCGGTTGCGTTCTGCGTTTTGTCGTGTCTAGTGTTTGTCAAAATATAATATGGATGAAAAAGACTTATTTTTACTAGAAAAAAGCTCGAATTAGCTAGAGAACCCCGGTCCTCGCGCGGGCATCGCACCGCTCACCGCGCCCGCGTGCCTACTAAGGACACTCAAATGAAGTTGTTATGTTTGAAAGGTACGCCGCGCCGCGCACGCCCCGCGCCCGCGTTGCCAGTCTGGCCAAGCACTGAGGTTTTATTTTTTATTTATTTTGTGTTTATAAAAGCTATCAAAGAGGGCACTCGTTCAGCGACGCTCGGTTAGCGGGCAGCATACTCGCTGAGAGACTGACTCTCGCTTGGCACATACGCATCGCTCGCCGTTGTCGATTACTCGCTGCTCACCAACTCGTTTTAAGTTGCTTGCTCTATTCGCTTCTCGTTAATCGTTGGCGGTGGCACAGGTGCCGTAAGAAGACACCTGGAAGAGTCGCAACAGTTAAATCGAGTGAACCACTTACTGATTAAAGAACTGAACAGGAACTCAAACAACATATGAAAAACTTTCACCACCCCTGCGTTCACACGATAGAGCTGGTTTTCCTTCGGGCAATAAATCACCAATCAATCAACTCAGCCTATCGCAGCCTACTACTGGACATATACTCCCAGGCTGCGCCACAACACCCTGTCCTCCGTATTCGGCATCGATTCTGTCCCAATCACCTTTTTAAAAAGTCCATCTAGCTGGGGGGCGTCCAGCACTGCTTATCGACGCGATCTTACTCAATAAAAAACCAGCAAGATTGTTTTATTTCCAATCTACATAATGATGGTCGAAAAAGCGGGATATTTTCTCCTGGTTTTATTTTATTTAATGGTTTTTGAAGTGAAAACTTCTTTTTCACTTCTCATGCTCTAAAAGTCCGTCTTTATGTTGTGCTTAGGAGACATAAACTCGCTTTTTATGTTCTAGTGCATAAAGTAATTTTTTTTCTAAGACTAAAGTAATCAGGCCCAACAGCCACACGCACAATAAAACTTCGCAGATTAAAGTCGTGATTTATTTCATTTTATTTAATTTATACCACTTCCGTGTTTTCTATCGTTAATTTAATAAAATCAGGTAAAATAGTTGTCATTTATCATTTAAAAAGGCAAAGAAACCTTTTCATTTTTTGGGAGTATGAAGTACCCAAGTCGAATGACAAATGTTGAAAATTAAAAACAAAAACTTTAAAAAAGTTTCGTGGCGGTATTATCTGTGGTGGCGGGAATTAGCTATGGATGCAACATTTTTGATTAATTATCTACTGTATACTTTATGCCTGTTTCATTTTCTCGCAATCGAAGTGAAAAGCAGAGTGTATAACTCAGGCATAAACGAGCCATTTTACCCCTCGACTTAACTATCCACCCTCGCCTGCGGCTCGGGTGGATATAAACGTCTCGGGGTAAAATAGCTTCTTTTATGCCTTAGTTGTACAATCTACTATAGCGGCGTTGTACACTTTTTTTGTAATGGGTAAAAATGTTAAGCTCGCGTCAGGACACGTGACCTGATCGAAAATTCGTAAGACGGATGGAGAGTAGACAGCCGGCGCGGCGTAGGAAAGGAAGTATCCCCCTCTCTTTCTACGGCGCGGCGAAAATGTATGCCTGCTGTTTCGTTTAGGCGGCGCAGGGCGCTTGCGCGAATGTTCGTGTGTGTTTATGTTACAGCGTGCCACGCGCATCCATGGATGGTGACAGCTGATGGCTCGACCGTCTGTGTAGTGGCCACACTGCTGTGTATTCGTGAAATTCGTGTATATAAAGTGTTTAAAATATGGAAATTGAACAAAGTGCATCTATTAATGAAAAATATCAAAAATGCACAACTTTAATATCCACGTTTTCACTTCTGCCGGCACTCCCGGAGTGCAGTTTTTATTTAAAGCCAAATGTGTACTAGTAACACACTTTTCGCTTAGCAGTGGTGGAAAAAGTTACCTAAAATTCACAATTTCTAACAAACTTCATTCTTGTTAATAAAAATGATTGACGCATTCTGAATTCTAGTAGCGTACGCTTATGTGAATACGTAATTTAAAAGAGAAATCGCAGCACTGCTTCTAACGCGTTTTAAATAATTACTTTATTAATAAAAATTATATACGTCGTATGGTAGGTATCTACTTTATTTTTATTGTTTTATGAAAGTTTGTTTTAAAAAACTCTTCTGTATAATTGGGTATCTACCTGTTTTTGCTTTCAGTTAAAAGAACAGTTTTAAAACTAATCATTCTATTTACTATTTCATGATTCATAGATCTTTCTGCTCTTGGTTTTTACTGTTGGTTGGTTGTTGGTTGGCAGTAATCTTCTTTAATAAGGCTCAATTTACACCGCCGCGGAACGGAATGGAAGTGACTTTTTTCTGTACAAAGCATTACGAACTTTATGTCAGTACTGTAACTCACAAATTAGATACACCCCACTCCGTTCCGCGGCGGTGTAAATTGAGCCTAATAGTCCTCCAGACCGTATTTCAGCCATGGCGGCAAATCTTAATGGAGACTAGCTTTTGAGATGTATGTGCACAAGTGTGTGTGTAGACACAGGTGCATTCTCTCTTCAGTCACTCTAATGGCCCGATGGGACGGCCGCACGTAATCCGACACGACCGGAGAGAGATCAGGCGCAGGACCAACAGCTAAATGTGCTTTGCGAGACAGGGCATCACACCACCAACCTCCAAACTCCGGGCTGTCACTATGAAATTCCTAGAAAAATCCATTAAGGGGATCATAGAACCTAAACGCAAAAACGCAAGTTTTAGAAGCAATAGAAGTCCGCCGTTGTACATTATTTTATTTTACTTGTGCATAAAGTTTTAATAAATAAATATGATCGACTACAGTAAACAAAATCAGAAAAATATATGATATTCTTCAGGATATATGCTAGGTAGATAGTGTGTTGAAAACATAATACAACTAATTTGATACAATAGAAAAAAAATCATGAAGATACCTCTAAAAACTTTCTTTTTACAATAAAAACCATACTAATATAAGTACATAGAATCATTCTGATTTTTTGTCAGATTATTCTACAAGCAACATACTAAAGCACTAGTCCAAACAATAGACTTTTTGTAAATAGATAATTGCTTCATATTTTGCAATAAATTACCAGCGTTATGTCATAGCGCTTCTCTTTCTTTTCTATGTAATCCGACAGTGACCACGCTTTAGGTCATGTAGTCCCCTTAACACTTTGCCCGACCTGGGAATCGAACCCTAGACGCCATGCTCAGCAATAGCGCTTGTGACCACTAGACCAAATGTATTGTGCTATAAAATAAAATATATTGCGACTTGCTGCGCCCCCTCGTTTCACCTGCATAAGTCTCGATCCCGTGGGAATATCGGGATAAAAAGTATCCTATGTCCTTTCCCGGGACTCAAACTATCTCTATACCAAATTTCATCTAAATCGGTATAGCGGTTTAGGCGTGAAAAGGTAACATTCAGACAGACAGTCAGACAGACAGAGTTACTTTCGAATTTATAGGTATAATATTAGTATGGATATTATGTTACGTAATTATAGTCTGGTATAAAAAATACGGTAAATGCAAAGTGTGTAAAAGTATGACTTTCTCTTGATGTACGTCAAGATGTGTGCATAGATCATGCTTGTGCTACATAGTACACGTCAAGCTACCCGAAACTGTCAAATCTTCCCAATCAACTTTGAACCTTGTAGTTGAGCGATAAAGTTGAAAATCAATTAAAGAAATTTGACAGATTGAAGTAGCATGATGTGCTGGCGTCTGTACACTATTGTAAACTCACAATTTGGTGCATTTACTATGCAATAACGATATTATGTTTAGATCAATAAAAGGCAACACAGCTTCTTCGTTTCGTGCCAATAGTATCATCATATCATAATACTCTTCTTCAATATTTTATATTGTTAAAGCATGTTTGTGGCTAAGGTCCCGGCGTTTCTAAATTTGCCAAAGATGTAAACAACAATGGCCGCCCAAAATTGAATAAAATCGATGTATAGGAATATTTGTTTTCGTTTAGTTAGCTCGGAGATTTAGACGAAAACAAACATTACTTAAAATAAATTTTCTTGTAGATATATCGATTTTATTCAATTTCGAGCGGCCATTGTTGTTTACATCTTTGGCAAATTTAGAAACGCCGGGACTATACGTTGATTGCGTTGTTTATGTCGGTAATTTATAATATAAATTACAGACATAAACAACGCATAATAAAGAGTATTCTATTCTATTCTATTGCGGGCTTTGCGGCATCAGTGGCATTCTTTAAGTCATCTTAGTCATCCAAGGTGCTGTGCAGGTGAACAGGTACTCAGGGCACTCCAGCAAGTGAGACATGGTCTGTCTGTCCCTTATTGTCACCTCATAAATATTGAATGGTTTTCTGAAAGCAAGTCTAATAGCTACTATCTCAACTTTGCTGGAAGACAATCCAGCTTAAAATAGAACATTAAGAAACACTTTTGGACAGATTATAACAAGCATTCTAAAAAATGGAGCAGGTCGGGCAAAGCTAATTATAGATGGCGTTGTCATAGCTAAGTCCCTACGGTATACAATTAATGTGACGTTTCGTTCATTCGTTCCATTTCGTGTTCATTCATAAGTTTGGTTTTATTTCACACTATGTTGTTATTTTCGGTGATTTGAATATTTTAAATTAAGGTATTCGACATGGAAAGTGTCAGAATTTAAAATGTTTAAAATGTTTCCGACTTATCCTCGAACTCTATTTAATTTAAAAGAAAAATGTACGAATAGCTTTAAACCACAGTATTTCCCAAAATATGAGACTTTCGGGAAGTGGTAGTCTCCAATTTCGAAGTACACAACACAACAATGTGTCATTTTAGCAATATCTAATAAAACACTACCTACCTCATGCCTTGTACAGACGCCAGCACATCAAGCTACTACAATGTGTCAAATTTCATTAAAATATTTTCAACTTTATCGCTGAAGAGGCTTACTAGACCTAAGTGTCCTTGAAAAACGCATGCACACATATGCAGAATCGACGCAAACGCCATCTAACGACGACGCCCATCACAATTATGACATAAAGCATACATGAGATTTAGAAGTAACGGTTTTGTGAGATTACGCCCTAGTATTCTAATAGATGGCGCGGAAACGATGTGCAAATAAGTTAAAGATCTAACAAACAAATTATGTAGTTATGTGTGACATGACAACATAATAAATTTTATTCGTTTCGAGTGTGACTTGAAAAACTTAAGGATGTGGGTGATTTTGAAATAAAACTGATTCAATGAAATTTAAAACATTTTTAAAAAAAGGAGGTTGTGTATTCGACCCGTATGTATGTATGTAATGTATGTATGTGTGTATGTTTGTATATATATTTGTAGATTTTCTAAAAAACTGATGAACCAATTTTGATCATTCTTTCACTAATGTGATCTACATACTTCCAGGAAGGTTTTAGTATATAATACATTAGGTAATTATTCTTATGTAGTATGTCCGAAGTTAATATGCATAAATGTACTGCATCTCCGGCATTTCTATGCGAATATTGATGATTCTTCAATGCACTAGTGTTAATTGAATTTTTGTGGGGTAGGTACAATTAGAAAGAAAAAAAAAACAACCGACTTCTAAAAAAGCGCTACAGCGTGATAAATAACTATAATTTCGGAAGTCGGTGTCAAAAAACGAAAATGCGGAACCAGCGACACCGACTTCCGAAATAAAAATTATCACTGCAGTGTTTTTTTCTAAAACAATGAATTTTGGAAACATCTAAGAAAGTGCAGTCGGTATTTTCGACTTCACGTACAACTGTCACAGTGACGTATGTGGACAACGTGTAGATTTGTATTCGAGAGTCCCCGGGTTCGATTCCCAAGGTTACGAAATCGAATTTTCTATTTAAATGTCATTTTGAATTTTTAAATATATCTATTAAATATTTTTATAAATAACTAAAAAAAGTCTGCAGGAGAAAGAAAGTCGAAAATATCAACACGGAAGTTAGGTATTTCTAATGCGCAAGTACCTACACGTTATCTAAGCTATTACAAAAATAAAAAAAATTCTGACCTAATGTTTTTATTAACCGACCGCGACTTATTGATAATGGGCATAATGAAATAGGTAACAGATTCATCTGAAAATTGCGATGAAAATGATCAAAAGCAAGAAATTAGATTTAAAATTGATTTTGTTTATAATAAAAAGGAATCATAGTTATATATGAATGTTAGGTACCTAATCTTTGAGGCCGTTTACACATTATGCCGCAGCTGCAGCGGCACCGCCGTCGCTGCATCAGTCACCCTTGGATTTGTATGAACACACGGCGCCGCGGCGGCGCGCCGCAAGGGCTCATACAAATCCAAGAGAAACCAATACAGCGGCATCGCCACAGAATATAATAGTATGGCACCGCGGGCGGCGCACAGTGGTCTGAAAATCGAGCTCCATACTCATAGAAACTTAAAGTTCGGAAATAAAAAAACAAAAATTGTAATGGGTCTAGTATACCTCCCTTTACGTAATATTAACGTATGGATGGTATCAGTCGCTCCACGCGTGAGAAAAAAAAAGTTTTTTATTTTTTTTGTATGGGAGAAAACACTTAATGTACATTTTTTTGAAACTGAATGGAACTGATAGGCTGGAGCTCGCACGAGCTATTGTACGATACACGGCCATCAAGATGACATACAATTCATGCACCGTTCGGCGCCGCTTTGCACGTAGCAAATTTTTGAAATTTTGAATTTTCGATACGTGATTTTTCAAATCTTTGACGAGGTTAAATTAACTTGCCGACCGATTTACTTATACTATCGTTAGTTTTAGCCTGCTTATGACCTTTGTGATGACAACAATTAAAAATTATATTGATTATATACGTTTTTTTTTATTTCATTCCAAGAACTAACTCATTTAATCACCGTGATTATGGTTGAGTTATAATTATATACTAATGACATGAGCATCAACCAGCTCTAGCAGGGCCAAATGGGCCCTAGTCACAATAAAATTCTATTGTCTGTAATATTAAAGTCTGTAAAACCTAATTAAAGAATAGCAAATGAAAACGATAATGAGGGTAGTTGTATAAAAACAGGACGTTTGAGCTTACTTTTATCAGTAGCTCTCAGTACTTGTGCGCGCTAACTTATTACGTTATTTTTTTTATTGTGCTGTGATGGAAGGTTGTGATACCAATTTGGACATTGTCATGTTTGTGACAAACAACAATTGTTTTTCACAGCCCAATGTTTTATTTGAAGTTTTTGAGAATACTATTGATTTGTCAGAAAATGAATAGAGGGTATTGAAACAATTCTGTCAGACTTATGTTTGTTCGTTGAGGAACAAATGGATCTCGTGTAATCTCACGAGACGTACATACATAACAAAGTATGAGACATGGCTGCAAGAGAACATAAAATGGCCTGAGATCATGAAAGGAAAGATGACCCCTTATTTAGTGTCAGTAGAGCAGCAAACCCGTTCCAGTTCTGACTTTGTTTTAAATGAGGGTGCATCAACATCCTACACACCGGAGACGTGCAGTGTTGGAACATCAACATCAGTTGTGAGGCTACCACTGTGTCCTTCTTATACTGCCATCCTTGAGGCGAAGAAGGACTGCTGCCCTCCAAAAGTTACCATTGTACATCACGGAAGGAGAGGTAAAAGTAAAGCTAAATTTTGGATAAAACTGTGCAAAGCTTGGAAAATTCCTACGTGTGGAACCTTCGCTGGATGGCAAAGAGTTAACAATTATATGCAAGTATGGCTTTGATGGTGCTTCAGGGCAAAGTTTGTATAAGCAAACTATGGCAGACGAAGACGATTCCAGTATGTTTATGTGTTCTTTTGTGCCTCTGCGCTTAGTTTGTGGCGAAGAAAAGGTATGGGAGAATCCAAAGCCATCTTCCACAATGTTCTGCTGACCAATTTATTTTAAGTTTTCAAACGAAAACAAGTTGAACATCGTGGAAGAACAGGCTCTGATTGAGGCTCAGATTGAAGCAGTATCTAATTATAACTCAACCATAATCACGGTTGTAGAATCCTGTTGATTCCGTACTTATGTTAAACATATCACTTCACTGGCTCACTACCACACCAAGCGCCATCGTATATAGCCTGCTTCACTTTGTCTGTTTCCCGCCATTCCTCGTAACTGACAGATGACATAACATAACTGACAGCAGCTACCCCGCTTGTGTGAATGAGACAGTGTTTACATAATACATATCTATTTAATAGATACACTACAACGGTGATTAAATGAGTTAAGTATTTCTTGGAATGAAATTAAAAAAAAAACGTATAGGTACTTATAATCAACATAATTTTTAATTGTTGTCATCATAAAGGTCATAAGCAGGCTAAAAGTAACGATAGTATAAGTAAATCGATCGGCAAGTTCATTTATTCACGTCAAAGATTTGAAAAATCACATTATATCGAAAACACGTGCACGTGCAAAGCGGCGCCCAACGGTCCATGAATTGTATGTCATATTGATGGCCGTGTATGGTACAATAGCTCGTGTGAGCTCCAGCCTATCAGTTCCATTCAGTTTCAAAAAAATGTACATTAACCCCCTTATTCATAAAACTTATCAAACCTATTTTAGTTTAAATGGGGTTTGTCTCTTTCTTACACACAGAAATGACAACGTGACAGATAAAGACAAACGTTCTATAAGCCTATTTTAGCTAAAATAGAGATAAAATAGGATTATGAATAAGGGGGTTAGTGTTTTCTCCCATACAAAAAAAAAACAAAAAACTTTTTTTTCTCACGCGTGGAGCGACTGATACCATCCATACGTTAATATTACGTAAAGGGAGGTATACTAGACCCATTACAATTTTTGTTTTTTTATTTCCGTACTTTAAGTTTCTATGAGTATGGAGCTCGATTTTCAGACCACTGTGCGGCGGCGAGTTTTGATAGATCTTATCAAAACTCGTCGCCGCGCCGCACCGCAGGCGGCGCGGCGGCGCCGTGTGTTCATACAAATCCAAGGGTGACTGATGCAGCGGCGCCGCGGCGGCGGCGATGCCGCTGCAGCTTCGGCATGATGTGTAAACGGCCTCAAGGATTAGGTATTCGTACCTAACATTCATACATAATTATTATGATTTCTATTTATTATAAACACAATCAATAAAAATTAAACTCTTGCTTGTGATAATTTTCATCGCAATTTTCGGATGAATCTGTGATTTCTTTATGCATATTATCAATAAGTCGCGGTCTGTTAATAAATTTAGGTTTTTTTTATTGTTACAATGGCTTAGAAAACGTGTAGGTACTTACGCATTAGAAGTAACTTCCGTGTTGATATTTTCGACTTTCTTTCTCCTGTGAAAGATAATTACATTGAAGACGTTTTTTTAGTTATTTATAAAAATATATTTAAAAATTCAAAATACATTTAAATAAAATTAAATCGATATCGTATATCACTGGGAATCGAACCCGGGGACCCTCGAACACGAACCTGCGCGTCGTCTACATAAGCCAATGTAACGATTGCGTATCTCGTCGAAAAAACTGAGCTTATGCGTAATAAGTGCATTTTCTTAAACTACCAAAATTCATAGCGAAAAAAAATATTCAGTAATAATAAAATGCTCTTACTTTTTAATTTCGTTCATATGTTCGGCGTTTGTTTTATATGAACGTTTTGTAGTCCTCCCAAGGGAATGTTTCACTTTATTTCCCATATTTACAAATGATATAATTGATAGCAAATTATTACGCTATTTTAACTTAAAAGTATTTTATATTAACATGAAATAAAAACATTTACAGAAAGAAGATATGCAAATAGTAATAATAAACAATGAATGTATGTACAAATAAATAATGCGGCGAAAAGAGCGACGCGTCCGTATAGTATCAGGCCTCGGCCGGCATTATTGCTACACGCACGGGGGTTTACCGTTTACGTACACATGCGCACTTATTATGTTCGGAACTATGAATATGCTATTTACAATAAAACTATTGTTTGAACTAAAAAAATAAAACACTATTATTTTAGTATGTTGCTTGTAGAATGATCTGACAAAAAATCAGAATGATTGTATGTATATTAGTATGGTTTCTATTGTAAAAAGAAAGTTTTTAGAGGTATCTTCATGATTTTTTTCTATCGTACCAAATTAGTTGTATTATGTTTTCAAAACACTATCTATCTAAAAATTCAAAATATATTTAAATAAAATTTAAAAAGAAAGTACGATTTCGTAACCTTGGGAATCGAACCCGGGGACTCTCGAATATAAATCTACACGTCGTCCACATGCGCCGGTGTGACAGATGAACGCGAAGTCGAAAATACTTACCTTATGCATTTTATTGCATAAATAAAAATATTCAGTTAAAAATAAAATGCTCACACTTTTTACTTTCGTGCATATTATGTTCGGCTTTTGTTTTATATGAACGTTTTGTAGTCCTCCTAACGGAATGTTTCACTATATTTCCCATTTATTTACAAATTATTACCCTATTTTAACTTTGTTAGGTTACGCGGACCACTGCCGGTAGACACAAGTGAAACGCCCGGGAGTTGGGACTCGCCGTACAATAGATGGCGCGCGCCTTGCACCCATACATAACAAACTTAAAAGTATTTTATATTTACACGAAATAAAAATATTTACGGAAAGAAGATATGCAAATAATAATAAACAATGAATTTACAAATAAAACTTAACAAAAACATAACAATCTTGACGGAAATAGTGCGGCGAAAAGAGCGACACGTCCGTATAGCATCAGGCCTCGGCCGGCAGTGTCGCTACACGGGCGTTCACGCACACATGCGCACTTTTTATGTTCGGAACTATGAATATTCGATTTACAAAAAAACTATTGTTTTAAATAAAAAAATAAAACACTATCATTTTAGTATGTTACTTGTAGAATAATCTGACAAAAAATCAGAATGATTGTATGTATATTAGTATGGTTTTTATTGTAAAAAGAAAGTTTTTTAGAGGTATGTTCATGATTTTTTTCTATCGTACCAAATTAGTTGTATTGTGTTTTCAAAACACTATCTATCTAGCATATATCCTGAAGAATATCATATATTTTTCTGATTTTGTTTACTGTAGGCGATCATATACTTTTATTGTTTCGAAAACTACCGTTTTTTTGCGTTTAGCTCATGTAAGCGCCTGAATCTGAAGATTCAAAGTTGATTGGGAAAATTTTACAGTTTCGGGTAGCTTGATGTGCTGGCGTCTGTACTATTTGCTTGTTTTGGGAACCAGCTACGACAGCACCATTTTGAAAGTTGCCTTTCCCATTGTTTTTTTTTTTAATTTTCTTTTATTTCCTTTTTTACTTAGTTTCAAATAAAATTTTTGAAAATGGTGGATCGATCAGCTGTCATAATATGTTCAAGTCTTTTTAGTTCATTGAAAACGCGTAGCGCATTTGTTTGTTTACACAGTGATAATTTTGTATACCCTTTATCCCTACATCATAAGTACCTATACTATTTTTTGTACTCGTGCCAAATGCTATATTTAGGTAGTGTTTTGGCATGGCTCTCGAAGACGCGTTCACGTCATAAGATCTCGTTTTTAGCGTGAATCTTATTTTTTCCAGTTACTTCCTACTTTCAATGAGCTAATATAAAATCGTGACATCGCCACATTTAACCCGTCTACATTCAAAGCAAAAGCACAGAATACTTAAAGTACGCAAAAGTGAACAGGGGTCTACTGGGCACGCTCGTTCCATCATAGACCTCGTCCATCGCGTTCCATCAGGCGTGATCGAGATCAAGAGCGGGCCCATCACACTAATATTATAACGGCGAAAGTTTGTGAGTGTGTTTGTATGTTTGTTACTTCTTCACGCACAAACTACTGAACGGATCTGGATGAAATTTAGCACACATATAGTTTATTACCAGGATTATCACGTAGGATACTTTTTATTCCGATATTCCCACGTGATCGAGACTAAGGCTACGTTTTCACAAGAGATGTGCGAGGATGTGTAGCGAGGGATGCGTGTGAAAAAACCAATAACATCGCTTCATTTTCATAGCTTGAACTAATTGTAAGTTAGATTAGAGTGCGTTTCAACAAATACTTCCTATGTTATAATGTTGGCTCCCCTGTCCTCCGCTAGGAGTATATGTGTTTTGTGCCCATGTCTGTCAAGATAGTAGATATGGGAAGACGATTCTGCGGTTTTTTTTAATATTTATAAGGTGTCCGTGTTAGAATCATGCCCAAAACATTAAGGAGTTGTGAAGAATAAGAAGTGGTATACATTGCTGCCAACATAACGGCAAAGGAAGTATTTGTTGAAACGCACTCTAGCGTTGTTATTGGTTTGTTTTATACACACTCCTCGCTACGCATTCTCGCTCATCTCTAGTGGAAACGCAGCCTAATGCGGGTGAAACAGCGCGGCGCTGCTAGTTCAGCAATAAAAAAAAATCATCATCATAGTCCTCATCAGCCTTGTTCCACCCAATGCTGAGTATAGACCTCCTCACTTTTGAGCCATGCTACCCTGGTCCGTGCTAGTCTCATCCAGCACCCTAATTGCGTAACACACTATCAATCGGAATCAGAATCATTTCGAAGCCAATTGCTAATCCATCGCTTTATAAGTTCGAAAAATTTGTCTGCTCAACACGTAAATAACGCAATGAATGTTGTTGAACAGTTAAAATGAAACCGATTCCGATTGATAATGAGTTACGCAATTGCCCCGCGGGTCTGCCCCGCGATCTTCTGCATTCAAAGAAATAAGCAGTTACTTAAATAAATATGAAAAACATTGATCTGAACTGCTTTAAACAGTTCCTTAATGAGCCTAACGTTCAAAACAGTATTTTTTACTGATCCGAGAACAGTTAAAGCTTGAGGCAAAATGTTACCTTCATGAACTCATGACAGTTAACGTTATAAGTATGTAGTTATAAGGTCACAAAATTAACTGTTTTAGCTCGTCGACATGTGTATCCTGCCTATCCTAACCTATGGCGCTCAGACTTGGTCTTTGACAGAGGCTCAGAAGTCCAAACTCAAGGTTTGCCAAAGAGCGATGGAGCGTAGTATCTTAAAGATTAAACTCACCGACCAAATTCGCAACACCACAATACGCTCCAAGACAGGTATCGCTGATGTTGGTGGCAAGTCTGCGAGGCTGAAGTGGGACTGGGCGGGTCACACTTATAGGATGCATCCAGACAGATGGGCCAAAGTCGTCACACAGTGGGTGCCTGAAGACGGGCGTCGTCACCGAGGCAGGCCTAAGAAACGCTGGCGTGACGACTTAGACTCATTCCTAACCGACTGGACGGAGAAAGCACAGCACAAGGAGAAGTGGAAGGAAATGGGGGAGGCCTTTGCTCAGCAGTGGGACAATACAGGCTAACGGAAAAAAAAAAAAAAAAAAAAAAAAAATTATTAGGTGATATTGTTCAAACTATTGTTTACTGAGACTACAGTAATGGTGGTTTTCCTTTTTTTTTTCAGTAAATAGTATGTTCAATCATTAAAAGTTACCGTTTTGTCTTTTACTGTTTTACAAACATTTCTTCTTAATGTATAAAGTCAGTAAGTCTTAATGAAATCGCTTTAATGTGGTGTAGTAAGCAATTATTTACAGTGTGTATATGAAAGAAAGAAAATACGTTTATTTGCGGTGAAAATGACGCAAAAAAGAACATAAACACAAAAAATAAAATAAAAAGGTAGGGGGAAACATGCGTCACATCCACGCAAAACGGCTATCGCTCAGCATTATGCTGTGACCCTATGCAAGACAGAGCCCCAGTGCTGGTTTTCAGCGACAGCCGGCGCTGACGTAATGACGTCGTCCGGTGCAGCAACAATTATTAAAACACTGTACTGGTACAGTGTACTTAAAGAAAAATAATTGTATTTAAAAGTGATAGAATAATTATACTAAACATAGACAAAGGAAATATACATAGGTACAGGTACAAACGTTTTACACTTTATGTAGTGGCAACATTTCGAAGCGTCCTTTTTTATGATCGTCCACCCACCAGCACCCTCATTGCGTAAAACGCTATCACTCAGAATCTGAATCATTTTGAAGGAACTAATCCATCACTTTATATTATGTTCGAAAAATGAATGCTGTTGAGCTCAACAACATTCATTGCGTTATTTACGTTGTTAAGCATAACAACGTAAATAACGCAATGAATGTTGTTGAACTATCAAAATGAAAGCCATTCCAACTGTTAGTGTGTTACACAATACCCCGCTGGCCATTAGTCTGCCAGCGCATAATAAAATACTTAACAAAATTAGTAAATAAAAATAAAAAAGTAGATATTATTGTTACTAAAACGTGAACTTTCTACATTGTATAAGTACTGAGATTTTTTTGAGTTTACAAAAAAATGGATTTCTTATAACTGCATTCGATCATTCAAAGCTTAGCAATCTTAATGATGGACAATCAACGATTTTCAATAGCACTCCGTGTACGATAAAAATTACAAAGTTTTGCTACGTAATTAGAAAACAAAATTGTTCTCGATTTTCATCCTTATGCCTATGGCAATAAAGTTGAAAAATGGCGCGTATTTAACGGTCAGCTGTTTTTTACAGATACTATCGAGTAGTGGTATAATGCAGAATGGTCGTGCAGTAGTATTTAAACTTCGAATGGCGAATGTCGTGGCAAAAATAGTACTTCAAATTAAAAATAGACACTGAACATTCTTTTTTTAATTTTTACTTTTTTAAAATATTTTTTTTTGGTTTTAGTCCTTTTGGAAGATTATTAAATGTTTTCTTTGTGCAATTATTTGTTAAGTGTGTGTTTATTAGCAGTCAGTGCAAATGTTTTGCGCGGGAATGATTTGTATCAATTGGATATTGTGCATTACAATGACTTTCATGACAGGTGAGTTTTTTTTTTATTAGTCGCTAATGTCCCTGTGCTGGGCAAATGCCTCCCTACTCTCTTTTCTAATTTGTTTACCTATTTTATTATTTATTACATTTCCGTTAAGCATTTTAGGTATGCTTTATTCTCTATTGATTTAAGTATTTATTTTATGGCAAAGGAAATATTTTGTGGCGTAAATCAATTTTATTAGTGTCTGTATTATTAAAATATTTTAATGTATGATTATTCAGTAAGAGGCTCATTCATTCATTATAAAAATAAAATAATATAAGAGTCAGTGTCGTCAAAAAACACGACAATCTCCTTCATAAAAAACTGAATAAATACAGCAAAAAAAATAGTGAAAGGCCAAAATGTGTTGGTGGTACAATCTTTTACTGACGGCGTTCTAAAAATAAATTGTGTCTAATTCTATTTCGAATGAACGAGTGTTTCCTTTCGTTCTATCATTCATTCACGATAAAACATCAACGGCCAGTCGGCCATAATCACATGCATTCTGGGGATGCCCGAGTGGGTTCGGCCTTGACCGGTATCTTATTCATGAACACTGTCTGTCGAGGTCATGTGCCGAATGCCGAAAGCAGGCCAATTTGTTTTGTTAGTTGCTATGTTGTCACAGTCAAAACTGTTATCGTTCAAAACAACATTTTATTGCAAAAAATTGTCAATACCTACTACTTTTGGCCGGTTTAAACTATATAACACATTTACTTAGAAATCTAGGTATCTATCAGGTTGGTAGGTATTTTTGTGACTCTTTTGAAAACAAGTATTTTTTAACGGGATTCTTTTAATTATAAGGCATCACCGTTACAAAGTGGACCGACGACCTTGTGAAGGCCTCAGGAACCTGTTGGATGCGAGAAGCACAGAACCGTTCGAAGTGGAGGTGCTTGGGGGAGGCCTATATCCAGCATTGGACGTCTTTCGGCTGAAATGATGATGATGATGAAGGCGTTACCGTAAAAAATAGTTTTTTTTTTAATATACATAGACAACGTGTTAAAACCTAGGTAATATTGAACGGTTTTGACAGATTAATACATAGTTTTGACTGTATGGAAAATAAATAAGAGTCTTAGCTTAGGTTCATTGTTAATTTTATCACCCACTTACCTATTAATCATAGGATATCCGATTAGTAGGTATTTTATAGTTTTCTCGGTAGGTACCTACCTAAGGATTATCGTTGCATTTTTGTTCATTATTAGAAACAATTGGGTAAAGTTAATTAAATGTAATAATTTAGATTAAAAAAAAGAAATGGTAAGTACTTCCTATAGTTCATAATTATTATGTCTATAATTGTTTTTTTTATTGCAAACTTAAGCACATAAGTAATTCAATTTAAAAAAAAAATCCAGCAATGAATCATCATTATTTTGGGACAAAAACTAAAATAATTGTATTTTATTTAGTGTAACACGAAAACAGCTGTAGCAATATATTCACAGCTGTAGGTACCTATTATTAATTGTCCAAAATAAACACAGAGTACGAAGCATATGGAGTACGCAGCAGTTTATCTACGCTGTGAAGGACATCGAGGAACATACTGTTGCCACGAATCCAGCACATAATTTTAGACTTCCTAGGGTACAAACTTTACGTAGTTTATAAAAAAACTGCCGTTTCACACAAAAGAGCCACCTGTCAAAATTTATGGCACAGCTATTTTTTTTTAAATATCCCTCACACTGCAAATGACGTGCAAACGTCAATTAGCATCTTAAAATTCAAAACGAATTTGCAATTCACGGAATTCAATCAGGAGTCTTCATTTATTTTTCTTCGTGTCACGATGGCAATTATAATTAGAAACAATACCTATCCACTTTAAATAATAAAGGTCCTTAAACAAATTGTCTATGCAAATTAGTTACACAACGGTGTGACGTCACAACGAACAATGCCATGGAAAATTAACATTAGATTTGGATGTTGAACGGATCAATTGAATTGAAATTGTTTATAATCATTTGATATCTTTGGTGTTGATTCGTAAAAGTCACTGGAGCAAATATCTTGCACTGAACAATATTAGAAGCAGGGAGAGCAGTGGTGGCCAAGTGGTAACGGCCCGAAGGTTCGAATCCAGACAGGCGCTTTGCGTGGCTTTACTTTGTGTAAATTATTTCATCACCACTGCTCTCTAAAACGGTGAAGGAAAACATCGTGAGGAAACCGGCATCTCCTAGAACCAAAAATTCGAAGACATGTGACATCTGCCAACCCGCACTGGGTCCGCGTGGTGGATTACAGCCCACTCCCTCTCACTGAGAGGAGACCTGTGTCCCAGCAGTGGGAATATTATGGGCTCTGATTATGGTTATGGAAAAATATTATGTTACGGAATAATGAGCCAAATATGTAGTAATGTTTTTAATATTTCATCATATACTTTGTCAACCCTTGATAATTTTCTGACCGTAGTCCTAGTTGCGCAGTAGGTACATCCGAACTCTATCCGTCAGAATTTAGAACAATTTCCAGTTCGGATTGATTTCTCGGATTCGGATCGGATTTGGATCGGACTTAGTGTGAAACCGCTCTAAAAGTAGCGGCTTTTATTTTGACAGTTCAACAACATTAATTGCGTTATTTGCGTTATTGAGCAAAAAAAATTTCGAACATATGAATCAATGGATTAGCAATAACCTCCAAAATTATTGTGTAACGCAATTACCGCCCGGCCACGACTTTTGGCTTAGCGGCAAGCGGCGCGGTGTCTTTGTCAAATGCACTGCTAGAGCGTTGACCACATGAGTAGACAAAGTTTATCTACTCATGTGGCGTTGACGCTGCGAGCGGTGCGTCGTAGCACGGTTCATACATTTTCGTATATTTGTTTTTACCGCTCGCCGCCCCGCGCTAAGCTGCCGTTGATAGCGGCAAGGTCGTGGCCAGGCCGTTAGGGTGCAGGTCAATATAACAAACCTAATCAAAAGAGATTGGTAATCAAGAGGGACCTTGCCTTAGCGTCTTGATTCCATACAACGTGGTAATGCCGCCAGTCTCTCGGGTACATTACCAGTCGACAGCGATGCGGATAAATTTTTCGACGCTATATTTTAGTTTACACAAAGCAAAGTGCCTGTCGGGGTTCGAACCTACGACCTACAACTTGTAAGTCGCGGCTGATACCACTGGGCCACCACTGCTCTCAAAACGGTGATGGGAAACATCGTGAGGAAACCGGCATGTCCTAGAACCGAAAATTCGAAGACATGTGACATCCACCAACCCGCACTGGGCCCGCGTGGTGGATTACGGCCCACTCCCTCTCACAGAGAGGAGGCCTGTGTCCCAGCAGTGGGAACGTCATAGGCTGATTATGTATTATGTTTATATTTTAGTTTGTGTATAGTTTTAGTTAAGTTAGGTGCTATCAATAATAGTATTTTCTCTTACCTAGATTTGAAGAAACTTCAGTAGTCTACCCAATATGCAAGTCAAACGATACCTCCTGCCTGGGTGGCTTCGCGCGCCTCTACCAGGAGATTCATACCTTACTCCAGGAGAAGCCCGGGGCTCTGCTCCTGAATGCCGGGGACACGTACCAGGGGACTTACTGGTATACCCTGCTGAAGTGGAATGTGACGCAGAGGTTTATTAACATGCTGCCGAATGATGCTCATGTAAGTTTCTGGTGTAGTCACATCACACTAATATTATAAAGGCGAAAGTTTGTGAGTGTGTGTGTGTGTGTGTTTATGTTTGTTACCTCTTCACGCCTGAACCACTGAACCGATTTAGATGAAATTTGGTATAGAGATAGTTTGAGTCCCGGAAAAGGACATAGGATAGTTTTTATCCCGATATTCCCACGGGATCGAAACTTATGCGGGTGAAACCGCGGGGCGCAGCTAGTGTATAATAATTATTTGAAAATTATACTTTAATCGTTTTTAAATAATATTTATAGTTTTTTTTTTAAATAAATATACCTATACTTAATTATATTTTATTAAAAAAAACTTAACAAAAAATAATTTTACTTAAGTACTTAGTAGAGTTTAATTTTCCTGGGAAAGTGTCTTACGAACCATAAAAAAAATACGTCATTCATCAGTTTTAACAAATTATTTTATATTTAGATATGTCGTGATACTGTAAATTGTAATCGTATGTACCTACCGTTACTAAGAAGATTATAAATGAAAAAAAAAATTGGTGCGAACCTAAAGTATAGACGCGACGCCAGCACATCAAGCTACAACAATCTGTCAAATCTCTGTGAAGTCTGTGAATCAAGTCTGTGTGATTTATTCAATAGATTTAAAAAAAAAAAACCGAAACTGTAAAATTTTCCCAATTAACCTTGAACCTAATGCTAATAGCGATAAAGTTGAAAATCTATTAAAGGGCAGATTGTAGTAGCTTGATGTGTATGTGTACAGTCGAACAAGCTATTTGGTATACAGGCAAAAATATTCATCTTTCCACTACACTGCCAATATTTAGTTTTATATTGTGCGTTATAACTTTTTCAGCTTATGACATCCTTAATTAAATATAGTGGTATAAAAGAATTGACTAACTCAGCACACCATTGTTTAAAAGTAGTTGCAAGTTAGCTGCCTGTATACCAAATAGCTTGTTCGACCGTACCAACAAAACGTATATTTATTTTCCAGTTCAAATTTTTCTCATAAAACCTTTTTTTTTCAAGGCTTTGGGCAACCATGAGTTCGACGATGGCGTGGCAGGTCTGGCTCCATACATCAAGGCTCTCAAAGCGCCAGTAGTTGCTGCCAACCTGCTCAGCAGCAAGGAGTCGCCACTGAATGGCTTGTACAAGCCCCATGTGGTGGTGGAGAAGAACGGAAGGAAGATTGGAATCATAGGGCTTATCACTAAGGGCACAGAGGTGAGATTCGAACGCCAGTTTACTGCAGCGTGTAGATATTATAAGTACCGGCTGACTTTTTTACCGTGTGGACAAATACAGAGTATAAAAGGTGAACGGAGTAGAAGCCTGATTAAGCAGATGACAACCTCATAGGTTGAACTGCGAGATGCCATTAAAAAAAAAGCCTATGGCACAGAAATCTCTTTAAATTTTTTCAAAATCCTAATATGAAATAAAGCTACCAATAAATACTACGAGTATTACTTATTTGAAGTAAACTTTTCATACTAACATTTTTAAATTGAAAACAACAAATAAA
Source organism: Amphipoea lucens (assembly GCA_947508005.1). NCBI lineage: Eukaryota > Metazoa > Arthropoda > Insecta > Lepidoptera > Noctuidae > Amphipoea > Amphipoea lucens. The sequence continues at coordinate 4,272,636 of OX382376.1, read as the reverse complement.
TCGACAAATTAATTCTACTTTTAGCTCTAAAAAAGTCCTTTGAGTGAAGATTGAATGTAAATTAAAAAAAAAAAATATGGGAGAAAAACAGAGATAGGCTTCTACTGCGTTCACCTTATATACTCTGTTTTTGTACAGAAGGCAAAAAAAGTTAGCCGGTATATACTTTTTCAATTAGATACGAAACGAGCCTTGATTTTCACTTAGTAGGTAAAGTCAACAAAAGAGATAAGTATGCAGGATCGTCGGACATAGTTGAAGTTTAGTAAGAAACCGATGGATGTTCTCGAATAAAATTTATTTGTATTAATAGAAAACAAATAGCTCATTTATCAAATTAAATTTCAGTCGACAACATCCATCGGTTCCTTACTAAACTTCAACTAAGATGTCCGACGATCCTGATACTTATCTCTTTTTTTGACTGTACGTAACAGAGCTATTTGTGACGGAATTCGCCCGGAGAATTACTACCACCTTAATTGTTAACCTATTTCTGTGCCAAGCAACAATACTGTATTCCGGTTTAAAGAGTATGCGCGTCGGTGTAATTATCACGAGACTTTGTATCTGGGAAGATAAGGGTAGGTAATTACTTGCCGAAGATGCCTCACTGAGATGCCTCGCGGTCGCGCTTTAGCTCGATTGTAAAACACGAAACGTTTTTAGGGTTCCGTAGTCAACTAGGAACCCTTATATGTAGTTTCGCCATGTCTGTCTGTCCGTCCGTCCGTCTGTCCGTCCTCGCTTAATCTCTGTGACCGTCAGCACTAGAAAGCTGAAATTTGGTACCAATATGTATATCAATCACGCCGACAAAGTGGTAAAATAAAAATTGGAAAAAAATGTTTTATTAGGGTAGCCCCCCTATATGTAAAGTGGGAAGTGATTTTTTTTTTAATTTCAACCCTAACGTGTGATATATTGTTGGAAAGGTATTTAAAAATGAATAGGGGTTTACTAAAATCATTTTTTGATAATGTCAATAATTTCGGAAATAATCGCTCCAAAAGTGAAAAACAATGTGTCCCCCCCCCCTCTAACTTTTGAACCATAAGTTTAGAAAATATGAAAAAAATCTGAAAAGTAGAACTTTATAAGGACTTTATAGGAAAATTATTTTGAACTTGATAGAAACAACAGTTTTTGTACAAAAAAGACAAAAAGTTGTACAAAATCATTTCTGGACTAAGTTCGTAGTATAATCGTATATGCAAGCATTTTTTTTTAACTTCGTTTACATATTTTATTATCCTGAACGTATCTTTTTTCAAACAAAAAAAGAATGATTAAAATCGGTTCTCGCAATGCAAAATTACCACCGAAAACTTCTGGCACGTCTACGTATTAATTAGTAACCCAATTCCCCGAGAGATGGCGCTGTAGGTACTTATTACATTGGGTCGGGTATTATCGAATTGTACGTGGGAACACTTATTGTGACGGACGGGAAACTACGGAACCCAAACACTGAGCGTGGCCCGACACGCTCTTGGCCGGTTTTTTTCTCTTGACTGTACTTACCTGTCAAAAAGAGTAACACCACAAGAAAGACTTAAGCTGGCACCCAAACCGTTCGTTCCACCCGCTGAAGACCTCCCACCTGGACATGAGTTACCTTGGGTAAGCTGGAAGTCTTCAAACAGACTCTGGACCCAGGTTGGCCGAAGCAATGAAAACCTGTCCAGAGCCCTGATTCACAACCATACGACACGCTATCGTATCGAAAACCTGACATTTCGATAACCTGATTTGACTTCCCCTCAACAGCAAATAGCTGTTGGAAGAATAGCGGGCGTCTATTTGATTTAAACTGACAAAATTTTCGGGTTTTGGATTGTGAACAGCATTGAGAAGACTCCTACGATAACAATGATTAATGTTCGATACGATACGGAAGCATATCGAGTGTTTGTGAATAAGGGGGCTGAACTGCTTCAAACAGTTCCATATGAGCCTAACGTTCAAAACAGTCTTTTTTACTGATCCGAGAACAGTTAAAGCTTGAGGCAAAATGTTACCGTCATGAATTCATGACAGTTAACGTTATAAGTATGTAGTTATAAGGTCACAGAATTAACTGTTTTATTTATTAGGTGATATTGTTCAAACCATTTGTTTAGGGGGGGAGGGGTATCATACCGGAATAAATGGCTACCTTGATGTCACCTCTATGTAAAACAAATGCATGCTAATTAACACGCACGTACAGACACCAAAGGAGTTAATACCAGGGTCGTCGGATACAGTTGAAGTTTAGTAAGAAACAGCACACTAACTGCGTAAGTGCGAGTCCACACGGCGCGTTGCGTCAGCGTTGCGTCGACGCAGCGCTGCCGTTGCGTTGTTTTACATACAAATAAACAAGGTGTTCACACGGCGCGCTGCGTCGTCGCAACGCACACATGACGGACAGCAGCCCCCGAGACGAAGCGGGAGGGGGTGTACTCATTGCGGCGACGGAGAGGCAGCGCTCAGTAGCTTGTGCGTCTTTTCCGATCCATGCTTTCCTATAGACTGACTGCGATGTTTTTACAAAAATGCTTGCCGCAACTGTGCGTCACCGCTGCGTCGACCGAACGTTAAGACTGCGTCGTAGTAACGCTGCGACGACGCAGCGCCTGTGTGGCCGGCTATGCGTCAAAATATTTGCGTTGCGACGACGCAACGCGCCGTGTGGACTGGCTCTGACACACTATCAATCGGAATCTGAATCATTTTGAAGCCAATTGCTAATCCATTGCTTCACGAGTTCGAAAAATTTGTCTGCTACCTACATCCGACGACTCTGGTTACACTGTTAAAACGCATCAACATTGATGTTTGCTCCGTCTTGTTATTTACACGGCATATCTGCGATTTCAGACTTGGAATGAGTAAACACTAAACATAGATTTGTTGTTTTTACTTATAAAACAGTAGAATCCATACTAATATTATAACTTCGAAAGTAACTCTGTCTGTCTGTATGTTACCTTTTCACGGCTAAACCGCTGAACCGATTTAGATTAAATTTGGTATAGAGATAGATTGAGTCCCGTGAAAGGACATAGGATAGTTTTTATTCCGATATTCCCACGGGATCGAGACTTATGTGGGTGAAACCGCGGGGTGCAGCTAGTACTTAATATTATAAGTTCGAAAGTAACTCTGCCTGTCTGCCTGTCTGTCTGTCTGTATGTTACCTTTTCACGCCTAAACCGCTGAACCGATTTAGATGAAATTTGGTATAGAGATAGTTTGAGTCCCGGGAAAGGACACAGGATACTTTTTATTCCGATATTCCCACGGGATCGAGACTTATGCGGGTGAAACCGCGGGGCGCAGCTAGTGTTGTATAAATGATGCGGTGAAAATCTACGAACGCCAATGCATCGACTGATACTGACTGATACGAGTATGTTAGAAATTGAGAATACGTCTGGAACCTTATCATTATTACAGTGGAAGTCACGGGAGTCCGCTGAATGCGGAAAGCACGGGGCGGGTCGAAATCAAAATAAAAACCATTTATTCCATTTATGGCTAGTTTACACAGTGCGAGCTAGCGTACGAGTCAGCCTGCCGAGTAACTGCACTGCAGTAACTCGCACTGGTTGGACGTTAGGTACTTATGAGTAACTCGTAGGTGCGAGTTGGACAGTAGCTCGCATTCGAGTTACTTCAACATTTTTTGTTTTCACTCGCCCGGCAGCAACTCGCACATGGCAGCAACTCGGTCATCACTCGCATCGTTTGAACGCGTTCGGCAGTAGCTTGCCAGTGCCAGCCGGACAGTTGTTCCGCTTTCGCTATTTCTTTTTAAGTTTTTTATTGGCATTTTCCAATTCTTGACATAATATTGTTGTCATAGACCTTATTACCGTTTTTTTAATTAAAACACGTTCACTCGACGTCGCGACAACTCGCAAGGCTGGACAGCAACTACTATGTGTCGTGTAGACAGCAAAGGCGAGCCGAGCTAGTGGCGTACAAGTAGACAAGCCGAGTAGCTGTCTACTGGCTTGGCAGCAACTCGCACTGTGTAAACTAGCCATTGGACTGAGCAACAGCATAAATTTTGAGCGGCAAAATGATATTAGGCAGTCCCTCAAAACACGGACCTTCGCAACTTCTGGGAAGAAGAAGAAGTGGCACAACAAATTTCCCGGCATCAGCAGCAGGTCGTTTGTGGCGATGCTTGAGAGGCCCATTTGCGGCAGTGGACGACATTCGGCTGAATAAAATGATGATAATTGCCTGATATCCTAGTATTCAGAAAAAAAAATGTTACCTAGATTTTATGTCCCACAGCTGGGCAAAGGCCTCCCCAATCTCCTACCTCCACCTCTCTCTTGGTAACATCTGAAGACTGACATGTGACCTCATTTATTTTACAGACGCCAGCACATCAAGCTACTAAAATCTGTCAAATTACTTTAATAGATTTTTAACTTTATCGCCAAAGCATATTAGGTTCAAGGTTGATTGCAGTTTCGGGTAGCTTGATGTGCTTGCGTCTGGTTAATACCGTCGAAAGTCAAACTTTAAATCCAGAATCTTTGTTTCAGCTTCTATCAAATGCAGAAGGAGTCACATTCTTGGAACCAATTCCAGTAGTACAAAAGGAAGCAAAATTACTGACAGAACAAGGGGTCGATATTATTATAGTGCTGTCTCATTGTGGACTGGGAGTTGATAAGTAAGTATTCACAATCCTACAGGGTGACAGGGACTTTGACGTGAAACCATGGGTTCAGTACATGTACAGTCACGAGCACTAATATGTCAACACTTGGCAATTTTCAGTTGCGATTTTTTCGTGAAATAACGAATGCAACGTTGAAATACGACACTTTACATAAACCTATGGGTTCTAAAATACTATGTTCGTAATAACATAAAATTTCATTCAAAAATAAAGGGGAAAGTCGCCTTTGAATAAAGCCAAGTGTATACATACTTATGGACGTGACTGTACATACATTCAACAAAAGAGATAAGTATGCAGGATCGTCGCATATAGCTGAAGTTTAGTAAGAAACCGATGGATGTTCTCGAATAAAATTTAATTTTATTAATAGAAAATAAACAGCTCATTTATGAAATTAAATTTCAATCGACAACATCCATCGGTTTCTTACTAAACTTCAACTATATCCGACGATCCTGCATATTTATCTCTTTTGTTGACTTTACGTAAAGCTGTTGGTCCTGCGCCTCATCTCCCACCGATCGTGTTTGAGTGCCGTCCCATTGGACTATGAGAGTAAAGGAACAGGATTACACCTGTGTTTGCGCACACACTTGTGCCCTGTAATATCTCCTGCGTGCCTAACTGGTCACCGTTGAGATTAGCCACCGTGACCGATATTGGTCGGCAGTTTTTTTACAAGCTTTTATTTAACTTGCAATGTATGTATGTAACTATGTTTGTTCGGGTGGATTCTTGCAACTTAATTTTGAAGCAGATATCTTCAACCGATTGAGCTGAAATTTTGTATACACGTCTAGTTTGGATAACAATGCATGGTTAGCTGTGTGACGTCATTCTAAATCCAACATGGCAGAACACCCAAAATGGCGGACTAGTTATTTTTATTTGTTTTGTACCGACATTAAGGGACCTTGCACAGTAGGCAGCCTGGCTGCGGTAGCCAGGCTGCGGCAGCCAGTCGAACAATGACGCTTCGTGGCTGCTTAGTGCGAGGGCTCCCATACACCGTCATATGTTCGACTGTCTGCCGCAGCCAGGCTGCCGCAGACTGCCTAGTGTGCAGGAGCCCTAAACATCACTGTGATTTTGACGGTGATGCACTAAATAAAGTACTCCAGACCGTATTGCAGCCACGGCGGCCAAACTCAACGGAGACTAGCCTTTCGGCGCGGGAGATATTATAGTGCACAAGTGTGCGCGTAGACACAGGTGCACTCCTTCTTCCTTCACTCTCATAGTCCCATGGGACGGCAATCCGACACGACCGGAGAGAGATCAGGCGCAGGACCAACGGCTTAACGGACTTTCCGAGGAATGATTCTAATGATTATAATTGACAACATTTCAAACCTGACATGACCTTAAAACAAAATTACTATTTCTTTATTTTCGTATCCTGAGTTCAAATATATGTTTATTTTATTTTTTTATATCTAAATTTCTGAGAAAAAAAAATAAAAATCAAAAAACATGTGATGACGTCACATAAACGGCGGAATGAGGTAGTTACCTTTGCGCATTCCAATGTCTTTGATTGAAAACATTATATCAAACAAGACATGTCAATGTCACCTAAGAAGTGTAACTAGAAAACAACTAAAAAACTGAATTGAATTCAACAATATTTTTTCCTATCAACTCGACACGCTGCTTACTGTTAATATTATCAATTTTTGATTGATATTTCGCCAATAAAAATGGATCCCAATGAAAAATATACGCCAATGACGGAACCAAAACAACGACTGAGACAAGTGACATCTAACAGTTTTTTTAACGGGTCACAATAAAGCAAAGGTAATATCGCCATTCTACCGTCATCTGGCACTTACGTCTTTTTAGAATACACCGATTTTCAAAGTTAAAATTATGAATTAAAAGTACATAATTTCGAAAAACGAAAAAATATGGGTGCCCTAGATTTGAATTTACTTTTTAACCGACTTCAAAAAAAGGAGGAGGTTATCAATTCGACTGTATTTTATATAACGTAATAATACATGCAGGTTAAAAATATGAAATGTTGTCAATTCTGTTAATACGTACCTACTATAGTCGCGAATCATATTTTGATCGAGATACAACCTGATACTGACATGAAAATTGCATATAAGCTAAGAAAAACAGAATTTCGCGGGCTACAACTGCGCGTTCACTTTAACTTAATTATGAACGTAGATCTAATCAATCCTAATATTAAAATTAAGGCTAATGTTAGATTAATAAATTACGTATATTCCTTTAATGCATGTAGTCCAAACTGAAATTCCAATATTATTCGTGGTTTTGTGGAGTACCAAGTTTGACCACTACAATAGATTAAAAACTACATGTGTCATCTGTAATAGTTGCAAACAATTAGTAAATTAATTTTCAAATTCAATTAATTTCTAAACCAACATTATTTGCTTCATGTAACTTGAAATTCTATGAAGCTGAATCGTGTAAAGCATTTAAATTTTCATTAAGTTCATTGATATCTGTAAATAAAACTAATTCTAACACCGCATGCACATTTATGAAATCGTCAAAATCGTCATAATTGGCTTGTAAGGATTTTAATCTCTAGGAATAGAATAGAATAGAATACTCTTTATTATGTACACCATATAAATTGCAGACATAAATATAGAAACTTTACAATGGGTGACACAATGGGCGGTCTTATCGGTAAGAGCGATCTTTTAAAGGATTCGATATACCAGATAATTTACTCTAACGTATTACAAATTTAACCACCATACGTAGTTTTGTTACAAAATAGCGTCTCCACGTATTCTTCCCCATAATGTACTCTACAAAGCCACCAAATTCCGACCCCGATCACGATAAACTATCTTACATATTAAAATCCTCCATAATACGGACGTCATCTGAAGCCATTATTTCCACCATCCACCCGATTCACTTCAAGGCGATATTTTATCAGTATATATTGGAACACCCGTCTTATGCAGTGCTTCATCTCATGACAACTTTATTAGAAAATATAGTGGATAGTCGCTACCTATGCATTTAAATCGTTCATAACTCGATAAAGTAACGCTGTCAGGGTATAATTCTGACATATAGCTTATTTCTAAGGTTTAATCGGGTTTGGCTGTCGATTTATGAGTAAATCTATTTTCGATTAGCGAGTTATTGAAACGTATGATATTACATTATTATAAAAAAGCGGGCGAAGAAAAGATGATTTATTCTTTTAGAAACTAACTATATACACTAGATACTAAAATAAATGACTAACTAACTTACAATACAAATATATAAAAATAAAAAACTTAGGCATCGAAGTATTCATCCGCATCGCTGTCATCCGGAAACGTGCCCAGAAGACTGGCAGCATTGCCACGTTGAATGGCAATGCTAATTCTTTGGCCAAAGAACGACCCAGCCCTCTGGTCACGTGAAGTATCGACCAGCCGGCGAGAAATTTCCTTAAAAAGGAGACTCGCGCTCGGGCCCCATGACCCGAGCGTTTCGACCCCAAACGGCTCAAAGCTGTAGTTGCCCACAAGGTTACAGTATTTGCGCCGTTTGAGGGTCTCAGCAGCTGCAGCAGCGGCGCCAGCACAGCCCGCAGTGCTAGGAACATGAGATGGCGCAAGGGTATCGACACATGTTGCGTCCCACACCAGAGGCCTACCCACCTTCCAAGGCAACAACGTCATGCCGTCTGGTCTCTTCCCATCATCACGTACCAAGCCGTTTGGTTCTAGCACCGCTGGTACGCCGAAAAAGTATATGCAAAAGGCCGAAGCCTTTTGCACATACTTTTCTTCGCCCGCTTTTTTTTAATAAAATACGTTTCTTGTATGGAATGTAAAATTACTAGCAGCGCCCCGCGGCTTCACCCGCATAAGTTTCGATCCCGGGGGAATATCGGGATAAAAACTATTCTATGTCCTTTCCCGGAACTCAAACTATCTCTACACCAAATTTCGTCTAAATCGGTTCAGCGGTTAACAGACAGAGTTACTTTCGAATTTATAATATCATCAATATGGATATTAAATCAAGAACAGTCCTACCAAATGACAATTAAACAAATGACAATATGTGTTGACTGTTGAAACCCTCGGGCCGTGGCTCCGAGTTTTCATAGCTCGAAACGGCTGGTTGACACTTCCCGTGACCCAAGGGCTGGCTTTTACCTTGGCCAGAGACTAAGCAATGCCATAGAACGTGGCCATTACCAGTCGACAGCGATGTGGATGAATTTTTCGACGCTATATTTTAATTTGTGAAAAGTTTTATTTATGTTAGGATATCATTTTGTTATTTTTATTAATGAATTAGGTAGTATAATATAGTTGTTATTTACGTAAATATTATTTTAATAATGACAATATTAATTAAAACCAAGTTTTGAGTTTATTCCTGGTCGTTATGTCTTTGAAAAGATATTTAATTAACATCAATGATTTCTATTCCAATCAAACTCGTTGGAATCGACCCAGATATTACTGTCGGATTTTTTTAGTGAGGAAGTAAAGGAAATAAGCAAGTTTATATTGTTTTAGTTAATGTAGCTGAAAGTCGTTTAGCTGCAAAAGTATTGTTGTGAATTGCACCATTAAGTTGGAGAAAAAAATAAAAAGTAATAAGGTTGTTTCGAAAAGTATTTCTTACTAAGTAGGTAGTTATGCTGGACGACTTAGCTTGTGTTAAAAATACAATAATATCTTCTATTATCTTTGTTTCTCCAAATACTCCTAGTTGTTTTAAGAAGATGGTTAACATCTATTTTTGAGAATTTTTAACTGCAAAGTACAGTCATGTATACCAGTTTGTTGGTACTTACCAGTTTTGGAAAAATCCAAAACTGATATTTTCGGAGAAAATGTAGATTGCTGTTTTTTAACCGACGAAAAAACGGAGGAGGTTATCAATTCGACGTGTATTTCTTTTTGTTTTTTTTTTCTTTTTTTGGATTGTATCTTGAAAAAATATGGCATTTGAAGATAGAAGAGATAAGTTTTGTAGAAAGAACATACAGAACCTAAATTGGAGCAGTTCGAATTAACGAAATACTTTGGTTTTATGTAGTAACAAAATAACATATACCAGCTAATTATATTTTTTTCTTTCAGGCAAATAGCAAAGCAAGTCGGAGAGAACATAGACATAATCGTGGGAGGCCACACACACAGTCTCCTCTGGAATGGAGAGGCTCCCAGCAAGGAACAAGTAGCTGGACCCTACCCGATAATAGTAGAAAGCGAAGCGAAGCCTGGGCATAAGGTCAGTCTTATTATGTTTCTATCATTAACATCATCATCATCATTTCACGTCGACGTCCACTGCTGCACATAGGCCTCCCCCAAGCAACGTCACTTCGACCGGCAACCTAATTGAACATTTTATTTGAACTTTAACACATTATCAATCGGAATCTGAATCATTTTGAAGCAAATTGCTAATCCATTGCTTCATAAGTTCGAAAAATGTTTCTGCTCAATACATAAATAACGCAATGAACGTTGTTGGACTGTCAAAATGGAACCAATTCCAATTGATAATGTGTTACGCAATTGCCCCGCGGTTCTGTGCTTCTCGCATTCAGCCGGTTCCTGCAGCCTTCACCGGGTCATCGGTCCACCTTGTGGGAGGCTTTCCAACGCGACGTCTTCTGATACGCAGTTGCCAGTCCAAAGCCTTTCGGCTCCATCGGCACAGGGGCCGTGGGGGTATTTAAAGCTTTTTTTATAACATCAAAAACTTTTTTCGCAAAAAAAGTCTACAAAAGTTAGAATTTTGACCTTCGATATCTCCGTAACCAGAAGGTTCCCAGGTATGGTCCAGTACAAAAAAATTATTACAATGACGAGGAGTACAAGTGGCTCTCGGCTTCGTTAAGTGTATTTTTACAACATGTATAATCCTCCAAGCAATGCTTGTGCCTTCTTTGAATGAGAAGCCCTTGCCCTGCCCTAGGGCAATTTATAGGCTAGTATTATGATACTTATCCATAGCCTTGCACGTTATGATAATTATTCACAAGTAACGTGATCGCATAACTATGCCTTTCATGGTGACTGCTCCTAATGACATTCTACATTCTCGTGTCAAGTTCACTGCATTTAAACTAATAGGTAGGTACCTACCATGTTTTACCGCAGTGTACATTTAGCGTGGTAACGCGACCGCCATGTTTTATGCTTAATGTTTTTATTTACTTATTTATCCATTTATTTCAGGCATCAAGGCCCATAGAAAACACGTAAAATACAATATTAATATAACTTAAAAATACTATAAATAAATACATCATTATAATTACAAACTAACTAAACACGAAGTGACGGCGTCGTGTTTCGCTGACTGGTGTCATGTAGCCGGCCACGAAACCGGCGGTACACAACACCCTTCGGCCAGAACTCTTCTTTGAGGAACTTCTCGAGATGGTGTGTCGGAACACGCACCACGAACGACTTGAAGTTCGTGTTGTGACGCGACTCCAACTTCTCGACCCTCAAAGTCCAGTTGGTCTTCACACGGAAGTACTCCACGATCTCCTCAACCTTCGTGGAGTGGTGCAGTCTGGTTTGCTTACCTATGTACTTTTTATATTGAATGCCCCGTTGGCTTCGTAGTCGCAATCGCGTCTACTGAGCGTGGGATCCTGGGTTGGGTTCCCGGGTCGAACAAAGTATTATTGGGTTTATGTATTGGGAATTTCTTAGTAACGGCCCAGAGTTTGGAAGTTGACGGTGTGATACCCCCGTGTCTCGTAAAGCACGTTAAGCCGTTGGCCCTGCGCCAGATCTCTCTCCGGTCGTGTCGGATTGCCGTCCCATCGGACAATGAGAGTGAGGGAAGGGCGCAGACACCAGTGCACTCTGCACCTGTATCTGCGCATACACTTGCGCACTATGATATCTCCTGCGCTGATCTCCGCTGGATTGATGGATTGTCCTCATGGCTGAAGTTCGGTCTGGAGGACTTTAATATATATAATTGGGCTTTGCAACTGAAAAACTGATTAATAACTTGCTTTTTCGCTAAAGCAGGTAGGGCAATCAACATGGAGGTACCGTCGAAGACATTTCCGCCTGATCATTTAAAATTTTTTTCGTCTAAAGCCTGCGGCGGTGCCAAGCCACGCTCCCTTAAAGTTTTCGTCTATTAGGAAAGCGAAAACCCAATTAGTTGCAACCTGCACTGCGCAGCTTAGTGACGCATCACGTGTACCTACTCCTTTTGTGAATTTTACTGACGAACTATTTGCCTTGGCGCGCTTACTAGAGAGCGCTTCTATTTTTCGAGTGCAAGCAAAAATTAACTTAGTGGTCAGGCGGGAGTGTCCGCGGTAGTACAGACGCCAGCACATCAACCTACTACAATCTGTCAAATTTCTTTAATAGATTTTCAACTTTTTCACTAAAGCATAAGGTTCAAAGTTGATTGGGAAAATTTGACAGTTTCGGGTATGTTGATGTGCTGGCGTCTGTACCTCATATTGTCAGCCAAAATGATAAAGGTTATTATTGTTATTTGGTTAGACACACTAGCAGCTAATTAGCTGATGCGTGTGTATCGTATAGCTTGGAGATATTCAGTCTGTCCAGTCGATTCTTGAAGCAGTTCAGCGTGGGAGCCGTCACAACATTTTCCGGGAGCCTATTTCATGCTGTTACAACTCAGTTAGACAAGAATTGCTTCAAGGGCTTTTTTAACCAACTTCAAAATTCGACCCGTATGTAGGTATGTATGTTTGTATGTCCGCGATTTTCTCAAAAACTAATGAACCGATTTTGATAATTCTTTCATTAATGTGATCTAGATACTTTCAGGAAGGATGTACTACAGAATGTACTACATCTCCGGCATTTCTAAGCGAATTTTCATGATTCTTCTAGTCAGTGTCTTCAATTCTTCAATGCACTAGTGTTAATTTAATTTGTGTGGGGTAGGTAACTAAAAAGTTAAAAATAAAAACTTTTTTACAAAAAAAAAACAACCGTCTTCAAAAAAAAAACACTACAAAGTACATTACAAATAGCTTTAATTTCGGAAGTCGGTGTCAAAAAACGAAAATGCGGAACCAACGACACCGACTTCCGAAATTACAATTATTTGTAGTGTTTTTTTTTTGAAGACGGTTGTTTTTTTTTTGTAAAAAAGATTTTTATGAATAGCAATAATGAATAACAATAATAACAATAGGTTACAAAGGAATATTTCCACGACCAGTCGTCAGTCGATACTATTAGTTGGCGATGCAGCGATGGGTAAATTAGAAAATTAATATTGTGATGTTTATTCGTTCGTAATTGTGATGTTTGTTCCGTTCGGTATAGACACAGAGTCTATTTTTCGGGTGTGTTACGTGGTATTTTAAAGGCAATCAATAAAAGAAACCGAGAGAAACCACATTTGTGGCAAAAAAAACGGTTCCCTATCCATTTGCATAAATTTTTAAGACATAATATAACTTGTCATACTTTTGTTTCTTCTAATTATATTTTCGCATAACTTTATTTACGCATAACAGCTTACGCATATTTTTTTTAAGCATAATTTCTCTAACCTTAATAATGATTAAGCATAACATTCTAAAGCATAAATTTTGCATGTTTGTTTTATTTCTAACGACGACGTCATGGTGACGGTGCCCGGCTGCGCGGGGCTCCTATTTAGGAATCTAACCAAACCGAACCTTGGGGTGCCCGGCTGACGTCGTTTAGTATTATGCGAATCTTTATGCCAAAACAAATTAGCCTTCAAGATAATTATGCCAACATAAAAAGTATGCCAAAAAAAAAAAGTATTATTATGGCTAAACAAATTGTACCAAAATAGTTACGCCAAAGTATATTAGGAAAAAGAACATTATGCGAAAAGAAGGGATCCCAAAAAAACCATTTCAAGCATTTAAGTATCTTGAAATTAGGTACAGCCCGACCGTCGAGAAAATGCGTACCTGACACCTATCAGTGCGACAATTTTAGTAGCTAATAAAGATCAAATTTGCAAAACACGTAATCGTTTGTATGAAACGGACAGGTGTTAAGAACGTATTCTATGAGACACATTAGTTTCACCGAGAATAATAATTAGAGTAGGTAGGTAATTTCAAAATAACTTTATCACTTGCTTAAAATAGTGAGTGGCACGTTCAATTCAACGTGTTCGTTCTCAGATTATTGTAAACTAATTCGACACGTGTCGTGTTTTACATAGTCAAGCTATAGAAATGTTAATCACCCATTTTAAAATTTAATGTGGTTCGATGCGGTACGTAGGTACACGTAACATTATAGTGCCCACTTTTATTTTTGTCACTTGCTACGTGACGTCGATGTGTTATTTTCATTGTTGAAAATGGATGTACTAAGAGCTTGACAAACTAGGAAAGAGAGAGGATAATTACCATTGATTCAGTGTAAATGCTAGTAGTATAAATACTAAATCTATGATATAGTTAGGGCCACGAAAGACGAGACTTGATCCCCCTCCCGCGCTCTTTCCGCCGCCCCTATGACGTCCGGTCCCGTCCCGCGCTCAGACCTCATACCGCTAAAGAGACCACTGCGCATGTCAAACTACGTGATGTCTCAAGTCTCATCTTTCGTGGCGCTAATTAGGAGGAGAGCTGTGGCGGCCCGTGTGGTAACAGCCGCGAGTTTCGTGATCGTAGATTCGAAATCAGACAGGCGCTTTACTTTGTGTTAATAATTTTGATCACTACCGCTCTCAAAACGGGGAAGGAAAACATGGTAAGGAAACCGGCATGTCCTAGAACGTTACTACGTTATTAACGCAGGTGTTTGTAAAATCGTATGCGTCCTAATACAAAATATTCTAAACACTCATATCGGAATATCGCAGGATGGAGGAAAGCACAGCTTCTTTTGCATCGTTATTATCGTAGCAGAGTATAACTCCGTGGGCGTTGTAATCCTAACTTAACCATACTAATAATATAAATTCGAAAGTAACTCTGTCTGTCTGTATGTTACCTTTTCACGCCTAAACCGCTGAACCGATTTAAATGAAATTTGGTATAGAGATAGTTTGAGTCCCGGGAAAGGACATAGGATACTTTTTATCCCGATATTCCTACGGGATCGACACTTATGCGGGTGAAACCGCGGGGCGCAGCTAGTATCACACTTATAATCACACTATCACAGTAATCACACTAATATTATAAAAGCGAAAGTTTGTGAGTGTGTGTGTGTGTGTGTGTTTATATGTTTGTTACTTCTTCACGTTCCTACGGCTGGACCAATTTTGACAAAACTTTGTATGGAGGTAGCTGACACCCTGGATTAAGATATAGGGTACTTTTTATCCCGATATTCCCACGGGATCGACATTTACGCGGGTGAAACCGCGGGGCGCAGCTAGTAATATTATAAATGTGAAAGTAAGTTTGTTTGTGTGTTACCTTATCACGCCTGAACCACTGAACCGGTCATCCTGAAAATTTGCATATAAGTACGTTGTCAGGAGTAGGTACAGAAACGGACATAGGGTACCTTTCATACAAAAAAAAGTGCTGTTCCCGAGAAAAACAAGCCTAAGATACTCCTTATTAAATCACCTGTCTGCCAGTGAAAATCTCGTCAAATTCGCTCCAGCCGTTTCAGAGATTAGCCGGAACAAACAGACAGACAAAAATTAAAAAAAATGTTATTATGGTATATGTACTGTGTAATACATCCATATGCATTTAGTAAAAAACGAAGTTTCCTTCCCTCTTTGCGACTAACAGAGTCAGCAGAAAACCTCAATTTAGTTAACGGTCAATATGGAATTAAATGAAATTGCTTGGTGCTATTGTATGATAGACATAGAAGGTTGACTTCGACTGTTTTCAAATATCGTATAGTAGTATTTTTTTTTAATTTTTACTTATAAATTTTAAAACATGCCATACTTAAAAGAAAGGAAATACATTTATTTAGCACAGACTAAAAGACGCACAATACACCAGATACATCAGATAAAAAAAAAAAACAAAAATCAAATAAAAAAAAGCGTACAGTCCGATGTAAGTAATTAGCAGGAAAGTGTGCCTCACGGCTGCGCCAAAAAGGCCCAGTTCAGCAATAATGCCAGACAACTAGTGCCTGACGCCTGGTCTAAAAAAATGCCTTCCCCAGGGGATCTAGAATCACGTGCTGACTTTATGGTTTCAGTTTGTGTGCCGATGTCCCTACCACCCTGTATATGCAGAAACTGCCGGGAGTCGATA
Organism: Amphipoea lucens; assembly: GCA_947508005.1. NCBI lineage: Eukaryota > Metazoa > Arthropoda > Insecta > Lepidoptera > Noctuidae > Amphipoea > Amphipoea lucens. Next base: position 4,256,734 of record OX382376.1, on the reverse strand, counting down.
CTTTTTTTTAGACTTGATCCTATTTTCAGGTTACTGACAAGGGGCTAAATATTCTATTATCAGTTGTGAAGATAATATCCAAATATTATGGCGATTAGTAGACGCTTCCAGCCTAGTAAACTATATGCGATTCCTCCTTCTGAGGACCCATTTGTTCATAGTGACCATCATCAAAACTTCTTATCCAAAACATGTTGACCTTCTGAATTTTTTTTCCCATCAGTTCACAGTCCGTTCAATCATGAAAACCACTTTTTAGGTCATACACCTTGATTCCATAATCGTCTTTGACAAAAAACATGGTGTTTAATGTTTTTGTTCAAGTATAGGTAATGAGTTGACTTGTTGAGTAAATCGGTAAATATTTATTATAATAATAATTGTAGTCTTTATTATTTGAGAAAAAAATGAATATAAAGTTGTTTTTAAATGTTTTTTACGCAAGGCACTAGTGTTGAATTTTTGTACCGCGATACCGCCAAAAACGTCAACAGTTTATCTACCTTGTCTTCTTCTGTTAAGCGTATCGATGGCAAAAATAACACGAAAAAATATTATATATATAATAATATATATATAATATTCAGGGTCAAATTAAATTAGGTAGCGCAACTCTGCAGTCGTGATGGGTATCGACATCTAGACAAGATATAAAAAAAACACTACAAAAAAATGATGAACACGTTAAAAAAAGAAAATGCGGAATCAACGACACCGACTTCCGAAATTAAAATTATTTATCATTTTTAACCGACTTTATGTAGTGTTCTTTTTGAAGTCGGTTGTTTTTTTTTTGTAAAAATGTTTTTATTTTTCACTTTTTGGTTGTACCTACCCCACACAAATTCAATTAATACTAGTGCATCGAAGAATTGAAGACACCGACTAGAAGAATTATCAAAATTCGCATAGAAATGCCGGAGATGCAGTACATTTATGCATATATCTTCGTACATAAGAATAATTACATAATTTATTATATACTAAACCCTCCCTGAAAGTATGTAGATCACATTAGTGAAAGAATTATCAAAATTGGTTCATTAGTTTTTGAGAAAATCACGGACATACAAACATACATACGAGTCGAATACAGAACCTCCTTTTTTGAAGTCGGTTAAAAATGAAAAAGTATTTATGTTTTTTTTTTGGGTCAACGACCACTGATACTGTTATTATTTGAAGGATAAATTGAGAAAATATATTTCTTTTATTTTATTATCATGTTTAGATATTGATAATATTATAATCACGTCTACGGAGTTTTGTTAACTAATTTAATACGACTCTGTATATAGTTTATTAATATTTGTTAGGCCAAAAATTCAGCAGCGCGAATACCATTTTTGCTGCTGTCTACCGAGGTATAGATGCGGAATTAACTACTGGATAAAAACTCAATAAAAAATTGTCAACAATACTAAATTACTATTTAGTACTACTCGTACTACTATTATTACTACCGAGGATTAAGTAGTGCAATCTACTAATTGAGTACAAAAATATGAATGAAATACGAACCCGTTATTTAGAATATAATGCAAACTATTTGGGTCAAGTGAATTATAACGTATTAATAATTCATTAAACCCGTTAATTAAGCCATAATCACGTTAACAAGAACATTGTAGGCAATATTAATTTGCGATCAGTTAACTGATATTATGCAGTTTAATTGGAAAATTATTAACGGACTAGCTGCGCCCCGCGGTTTTACCCGCATAAGTTTCGTTCCCGTGGGAATTTCGGGATAAAAACTAGCCTATGTCCTTTCCCGGGACTCAAACTATCTCTATACCAAATTTCATCTAAATCGGTTCAGCGGTTTGAGCGTGAAGAAGTAACAAACATAAACACACACACACACACACTCACAAACTTTCGCCTTTATAATATTAGTGTGATATAGTGTGATTAAAGTAGGATAGGAAGTAGGATATAGATATAGATTATTTCGGATATTATTATTGCAGACAAGAGGAAAATGCTTTTCCCCCTTATTATGTACTAGGTTCTTCCCGCGACTTCGTCCGATTGAAATTTCTTGCTCCCCTCGACCCATACCGACAATCCCGCTGACCTCTATTATATCCCTTGAGGAAAATATAGGCGTAATGTTTATGTTAAAATTTTTAATAAGTGACACCAGGCGGGTCATTTGCTATACATATAAAATTTAAAATTTTATTTATTTTCTTTCTTTCATTCATTCAGGTCTTAGTAGTAACAGCGTCTGCGTACAGCAAGTACCTCGGGAACATGACTGCGTACTTCGATAAACTTGGGGAGCTGCAGTCCTTTGAGGGGTCACCCGTCTTCTTAAACAGGTCTATACCTGAAGGTATGTACGATTACAGCTTATTCATCTCATTCTGTGTTCGTCTTGAAGAAAACCAATCATTTAGGCGCTCCGCAGACGGCGGTCATTTTGTCCGCGAATGACTGCGAGAGACATTATCCGACAAGCACCGGCAGCGCGGTCTTTTTGCCCTCTATGTGCGTTTGTAGTATAGGATTCCCTTTGCACTATCGTTCGCGGTCAAATTGACCGGCCCGGCCCGCCCCGCCGTGTGTTTCGCGCCTTACTGTTGTGAAAAAGTGGGTTAGTAAAAAGTAGGAAAACAGTAAGGCGCTCCGCAAACGGCGGTCTTTTTGTCCGCGAATGACCGCGAGAGACATCATCCGACAAGCACCGGCGGCGCGGTCTTTTTGCCCTCTATGTGCGTTGGTAGTATAGGATCCCCTTTGCACTATCGTTCGCGGTCAAATTGACCGGCCCGCCGTGTGTTTCGCGCCTTATAGGGTTTTCCATCTGGAATTTCTCAGTTGCTGCCTGGAATCTGGATTTATGCCCGGTTGATGCCAATAGACTCGCCCCCTATTAAGTACATGGGACTTAAACATAACTGTGCGATATGTGGGTTTATGTATTGTAGTTGTTCCCACGTAACACTTTTTTTTTTGGTACCCGGTGGAAATCCTTATGCATGCATCATGGCATGCCGGACTCTTACCTGCTAAAACCACCGCGGTGTTCCACTTCTGCCTATGGCCGGGGGTGCGGGATTCGCATAAGTTTTCACTGTTCCCCCGACAGGCCTCGACCCACTGTTCCTCAGCGGGTCCCACCTCCCCGTGCGCCCATTCTCATAATGGCCGCACCCACTCTCGAGTGTCTCATCTAACACCTACATTTCTACAGTTATGTTGCGCCTCGTTTGCCTTCAATCATCATTTGGGGAACCAAAGTGTGATGTTACATTATGTTTCACCCCCCCCCCCCCCCTCTAGGTGCTGTGAACGATGATTAAAGGAACATACATCATGACGATTGCTAGCGTCGTAGTAGAATTCCTCTAGTGTGTTAATAACAGCATGACGACCGCTATTGTGCTATGATGAACTTAGTAAATCAGTTACTAAATGCCCCGTTGGTCATGTTGCCGCAAGCGGGACTGCTGAGCCTGGTCCTGTGTTCGATTCCCAGGTCAGGCAAGGTGTTATTGGGTTTTTAAATTAGGTATTTCTTAGGAACAGCCTGTAGTTTGGAAGTTGGCGGTGTGATACTCCCGAGCCTCGGAAAGCACGTTAAGCCGTTGGTCCTGCGCCTGATGTCTCTCCGGTCGTGCCGGATTGCCGTCCCATCGGATTATGAGAGTGAGGGAAGAGTGAGTGCACCTGTGTCTGAATAGTGCGCACACACTAAACTTGTGCACTGTAATATCTCCCGCGTAGATCGCTAGTCTTCGTTGAGATTGGCTGCCATATCCGAAATTCGGTCTGGACGACTTTCATTAAAGCAGATAGTAATCTATCTGCCTATCCGGTTTCATTAAAGCAATTTTGCTTTATGGTCGTTCGTCTTTGGGAGGCTTATGTCATGTGAGACGCCCCCCAGCTAGATGGACGGACGACCTAAAGAAGGTGGCTGGGGTAAACTAGATGCGGAAGGCGGAGGACAGGGTGCTGTGGCGCAGTCTGGGAGAGGCCTATGTCCAGCAGTGGACTGCGATAGGCTGAGTTGATTGATGATTGATTGATGTCATGATTTTACGTCTTTGTCCATAGATCCAAAAATCAAAGCTCTCCTCCAGCCATACGCAGAGAAACTCCACAGTTTGGTCAATGAAGTTGTGGGGTATGCAGATGGAGATTTAGACATGGAAGCGTGCACATCACGGGAGTGTGAGCTTGGTAACTTCGTCGCCGAGGCATTTTTGAATGCTGTAAGTATTTTTTACGTTTTCAAATTGTTTAGAATGGTAATAGCCTTTACAAAGAGAAGACGAAGACACTTCGCTTTGTCATGTTCTGATATTACATAATACAGGGTGAAATTGAATTCATGGGCATCCTTTTACAACTTTTACTATGGGACCAAACCTGAAATCGCTAAAAAAATCAGCTCTTCCCTACATTTTGACGAGCTATGTGAACATAAATGAAAGGAACAGCTGATATATTTTTCGTGATTTCAGGTTTAGTCCCATAGTAAAAGTTGTTCATAATGATGAGTACAATGACCCCTTAAAAGGATGCCCATGAATTTAATTTCACCCTGTATTATGTAGGTTTGAATAATATCTTCCTGAGAGTATAAAAACAGAGGAGCTTTTGTTTTGTGTTTTTTAATAAATTTTTTGTCTTTCGGACTTACGTTTAAATCTCAGAATAGACCTTAAGTCGTTAAAGAAAAGACGAAATACGAAAAGAGGTGTATATGTGATTGTTGTTAAACTTAGCTTTTCTATGTTTATAATACCTTCTCTTTTTTTTTTTGGGTGGGAAATTATCAAATAACTTCTCCCGCTCTGGGCGGAGCGAGAGGGCGTGTCAGACTTTTACTGACTAAAACCCACCCGTGTTCCTTCAGTTGCCTGTGCCAGGGGCCACAGTATCTCTTTCGAACAACCCGCGACCCCAGCAGGCTTCGGTCCTGGTAGACCCCATCAGTTAGTGTTGACATCTCTTTGAGGCGCGCGTGGAACACAACGCGCCGTCGTCGACCCGGGTCTGGTCCTTACCGGACGGCGAGCTGCCCATTGCTCGCCGTCCGAAAGCCTGCGCCTACAGTGGCTGGGAATCGGCTATCGATTCCCGACGCCCAGGGCGTCTCCTGCGGCGACTAGGGGCGAGAGGGCGCAAAGATTGCCTCTCCCTCACGTGCTCCGCCTCCTCCTTCGCATGTTTATAATACCTTGAAACTAATACTACACTTGTTTTTTTTACTCTTTCAGTCGCACGAGATGCACCCAACAAACCTTCCATCCGTCTCTTTCATCCAAAGATCAATGATACGCAGTTCTATGTTACAAGGAGGTGTGTGAGTACGATTTTATTTAATGGAACCTGCACATTTGGGGGTCTGTGGTCAGTAGAGTGGCTTACCAATTTTAGCAGCTATGGTCTTGCTAGCCCAGTGGCTCCGTGTTAAATACTGATATTCAGCTGCATCCGGTTAGACTGGAAACTGACCCCAACATAATTGGGAAAAGGCTAGGCAGATTGATTTTTTAGTCTTACTTGGCGACCTTAAAAGACTTGTTGCAATGACTGACCCCAAATAAGTTGGAATACCGGCAGGAGAGTTACGATGATGCTGATGGCTTGGTCACCTGAGCTTGGTATCGTGTTACCCAGTAACTGGGTTGTAGAGGTCACATAGGCAGTTACTCCATGTAAAATACTGGTATTCAGCTGCATCCGGTTAGACTAGAAGCTGTTCCAACATAGTTGGGACAACGTTAGACAGATGAAGATGGTCTTGATATTCCACCATATTCTTCCGTCAAGAGGGGATAACAATATTACTACGTGCACATAAGGCGTTTCTACATCTTGTTTCTGAGGATAGAAACGCATTTGCAAACCCCAGTATTTGAGAAGGTATATCAGCAGTGGTACCTAACCACTTTCCACTAGGTTCGTCAATAGCCTCTTTGGTGATGTTTTGGTTGGAGACTTAGTTGAAATGTCCTATACGACTGTTTCATTGACACCGCCTAAGCAATGCTGCTGGCAGCAAAAATAGGTATGGTGGTAGAGCTTTCCAAGACGAGGCTTTTCAAAAAGACTTATAGCCACCCACGCGTCCCGCTCCCCGTCTGACATCGCCTAGAACGTCCCAGAAAATTTTTTTTCGGCGCGCTACGGGGCGTCTCGCCACTTAAAGATGATCCGTACACAAACAGTTGAGTGGCTAAAACTACATTTATGTATTGTTTTTTGTTTCCAGATATCACAAAGGGTTCTATAATAAATATGTCACCGTTTACGAATAAAGTTGTGACTTTCGTGATCTCTGGGAAGTATATCGTAGAAGCTTTGGAGCACTCGGTCCTGTTCCCTTGGAAGGCTAAACCATACACTGGTTCCTATACACCACATTTTGCAGGTAAAACATTTATTTGTTTGGCTTTGTAGTATTTTAATTCTAGTTTTATAATTTTTTAAGGCGTAGGTCTTTTTTTCCTGGTTTTTGTGCTGCATTTTTTGGGAAGGTGACCCTAAATTTCGTCCACTTTTGAGGGATCTGGATCATTCAATAGTCAGGCCCCTCCATACTTCGGAAAGCACGTAAAATCATTAATCCCGGCTGTCATTAGTGGATCTTTGGCTGTAGTTACGGGTCGCCAGAAGCCCGATTCTGACAACCAGTCTTAACAAGGGGGCTTCGTATTACCCAGTGTAGCGGTATCTACAACGCCACATGCGAACAACGCGTCATACTGACGTCACGCAAATCCTGCATCGCGCAAGCAGAGTTTACCACGCAACTAGCATATATACAACAGCCCGACATGACTCATTGGGCAGTTGCCCGCCAGACACAACACCCGTCTGGTCGGAGGATCCTCCCTTTTCTATAGAGTATGAGTGAACTTTACACCCTGTTCCTCATACCTCTATCTAGGTTGTGGAGGTCAGATAGGTAGTCACTGTATGTGAAATACTGGTACTCATCTGCTCGGTTAGACTGGAAGCCGATTCCAACACAGTTGCGAAAAGGCTAGGCAGATGATAGAGTATTTATTTACATCCCTTGGATTTCCTCGCAGTTATGGCTAGTAAAATAAAATGTTCTCGCCTCCTCTGGCATATTTGATCCTCTGTGACCTAAACCCGCGCTTAAGTTACGCTGTTCTGTGTATTAAGTAGCCCATTTTTACACAGAAAAGCGTGAATCAAGTGCGGGCTTAGGTCACACGAGCTATAAAATAGTATACCATCCGTGTGATTTAGGGCTTGTACACAAAACTGCGATGCGACGTCGCATCGTAAAAATCTGCGAGCTCTTGCTACGAGTAGTTCTAACCTATGTAACCTTTCTGCGTTGCGAATTCGCATCGCACTGATTCGCAGTTTTGTATACAAGCCCTTAAGTAGTCTTTAGTAGTGGCACGGCGTTTAGCAATTGCACGCCGTGCAATAATGGCCTACCTAAGTCACATGTATCGTAATGTACGGACGCCAGCACATCAAGCTACTATAATCTGTCAAATTTCTTTAATAAGTTTTTAACCTTATTGCTAAAGCATATGGTTCAAAGTTTATTGAGAAAATTTGACAGTTCCGGGTAGCTTCACATTTTAATCCTCTTTTCAAGGTCTCAAAGCGACAATAGACACGACGATACCCAAAGTGGTGGAAATACTGCTGAAAGAAGGAGATGAGTACAAAGAGTTTGACCTGGATCGTGATTACCAGCTTACGACCTTGGACTTCCTGACGAGGGGAGGAAATGGATTTACGGTAAGCATAACATCTTATTTAGCATCATCATAATCATCAGCCTATAGCAGTTCACAGCAGGACATAGGCCTTTCTGTTTGCACGCCATTCAACTCGATTTTCGGCAACTCTCATCCAGCTGATACCAGCCATCCTGCGAAGATCGTCGTTCCACCTCCACCTTATTTAGCACTAGCTGCGCCCCGCGGTTTCACCCGCATAAGTTTCGATCCCGTGGGAATATCGGGATAAAAAGTAGTCTATATGTTAATCCAGGGTGTCAGCTATTCTGGTTCAAGCCATGGTCCGGGGTGAGAGGGAGTGGGAGGCAGTCACCTCCTTCTGCGAAGCAGTCATGCTAGCGAAGGAGGTGGCGGGATGGCTGAGAGAGAGAGAGCCTCACGTCCCAGCCGCCGCGGGAGACGCTCCGGGCGTCGGGAGCCGCGTGACGACTCCCGGCCACCGTAGGCGCGGGCCTGCGGATGGTGAATAATGGGTAGCTCACCGTCCGATCAGGACCAGGCCCGTGCCGGATGGCGCGTACGTGTTCCACACGCGCCTCAAAGAGTTGTCAGCAAAAAGGAAGGGGCCTGCCAGGGCCGAAGCCTGCCGGGGGTGCGGAATTGTCCGAAAGGGTTACCGCTACCCCGGAACATAAAGGGCTAAGGAAGGAACACGGATGGGTTTTAGTCAGTAAGAGTCTTACACTCCCTTCCGCTCCAACCAGAGCGGGAGGGGTCATTTGATGCTTTCCCATCCATATAAAAAAAGGATGTCTGCTACCTCAATACAAAAATTTATCAACACTGGTCCAGCCGTTTGAGCGTGAAGAAGTAACAAACATATAAACACACACACACTCACAAACTTTCGCCTTTATAATATTGGTGTGATAAGCATAGCCTAATCTGCCTATAATGTTTCCATTGCTGGAACACAGACAGTGAGTGGGCCATAATTTTATTCATTACGCGGAGTTATTTCGGTCTAATCCCCCCTCCCCCCCCCTCCTCGATGCCATGCTAGTTAGTCTTCTGTTCTAAACTTTGTCTTATCCACTATAAGCTTTCTTATTCCGGGCTTAGTGCGTGTTGATAGATGTCACATGTCTTTCAGTTTTTGGTTCTAGGACATGCCGGTTTCCTCACGATGTTTTCCTTTACCGTTTTGAGAGCAAGAGCAGTGGTGATGACATTTTCATGTGTCCATGCTAACATGTTGCGCGTCCATGTCCCTGTAATCCTGTATATCGTGTCATTTAAGTTATTGGGATTTTCTGCTGGGAAATATTCTTAAGAGGAAATGCGGGTGGTCTTTTCTCCATAGAAACGCTTTCGCCTGTGTTCTTTCTGGTAAATGTCCTTGGGTGCACTTGCATAGTGCATGCAGGGATAATCGTCGGTTGGTGCCACATTTCATTAAAATTTCCTAAGGGGCCTCTGCGAGTTGGCTTCGGCCCATCGTACGCCTTCCAATGGACCGGGAACCCATGATCCCGAGATATGTAAAAAAAAAAAAATTACAATAAAGCAATGATTTTTTACAGTGTACTTTGACAACTAATAATGAAGAAAGAAAAACATGGACACAATATATATTCTTTTTATTCAGTTTATGAAATATCTTTTAAATTGGTACATTAATGGAGGAGGAAATAGGCGAGAGCCAAACCTCGAATTATGACTTTAGGCTTTTTCCAAAGTCTCTCCGATCGTATTTCCTGTTATGCTCGATATTTGGAATTGAGCCCACAAAATTGTAATAGGCTTTATCTACACGACTGATAAAATCTGGATGTACAGTCAACAAAAGAGATAAGTATGCAGGATTGTCGGATATAGTTGAAGTTTAGTAAGAAACTGTTGGATGTTCTCGAATAAAATTTAATTTTATTAATAGAAAACAAACAGCTCATTTATCAAATTAAATTTCAGTCGACAAAATCCGTCGGTTTCTTACTAAACTTCAACTATACCCGACGATCCTACATACTTATCTCTTTTGTTGACTGTCCAATCACCACCAGCAGGGTAATTGCGTAACATACGAATAGTTGACAGTTCAACAACATTCATTGCGTTATTTAAGTTGTAGAGCGGACCATTCTTTCGAACATATAAAGCAATGGATTAGCAATATCGTTCAAAATGATTCGGATAGTGATTGATAGTGTGTACGCAAATGCAGTTTCTGTTTATTTTTTTGGGAATACAAGCTTTATGTAACTTTGCTGCAAGAGTCTCAACACGATTTTTTTTCCAGATGTTCAAAGAGCACGGTCGCAACCTGACAGTGCTGGGCCTCGACAGTGACGTCATAGAAGGGTACATCAGAAAAGCGTCACCAATCGTACCTCATCTAGATAACAGACTAACCCTACTTAGCTGATAAGAACAAATTAAAGTACCTAACTATAAATAAAGTATTTTCTATGAACTTTTGTTTTTATTTACAAACTATACAGTGTCAAATTAATTTAGCTAGCAACACTAGCGTACGTGGTGGGTATCGATATAGAAACATGATAACACAAAAAATAATTATGTTACCTTTTCACGCATAAACCGCTGAACCAATTCAGATGAAATTTGGTATAGATATATCTTATTATTATCTTTATTGACAGGCCTGATGGTCTAGTGGTTAGTGACCCTGACTGCTATGCCGGAGGTCGTGGGTTCGATTCCCACCCAGGACAAATGTTTGTGTGATGAGCACGATCATTTGTTCTGTGTCTGGGTGTAATTTATCTATAATATGTATGTATTTAGAAATATATAAGTATGTTTATCAGTTGTCTAGTACCCATAACACAAGCTCTGCAGCCTAATTGCGGGACGCCAAATCGTCAAATGATTCTGATCAGTTGGCTTCATTTCTATCACAATTGGCTTCATTTTACGATTTTCGAATTGCGAAACTCTAGTTTATTATGAAACCAATTATGAACGTTAAGGCCCTGCGCAGAAACTAGAGTTTCGCAATTCGAAAATCGTAAAATGAAGCCAATTGTGATAGAAATGAAGCCAACTGATCAGAATCATTTGACGATTTGGCGTTCCGCAATTAGGCTGCTGCTTAGCTTGGGACTAGATGGCGTTGTGTGATAGTTGTGGAATATTATTATTATTATTATCTTGAGTCCTGGGAAAGGACATAGGATACCTTTTATCCCGATATTCCCACGGGATCGAAACTTATGCGGGTGAAACCGCGGGGCGCAGCTAGTACTTTATATATTTTTATTTTATCGTGTTTAGATATCGATGAGCATCACGCCTGTGGAGTTTTGCTGATTTAATTTGAACCTGTATAATAACTCCGTTGATAGGCTTGGGTAGCAACAACGACATCTTTTCTGCAAATAATAACACAACAATTTTGCAGTCAAATAATAAAACGGATCAATTAATAATAATAATAATATTCCACAACTATCACACAACGCCATCTAGTCCCAAGCTAAGCAGAGCTTGTGTTATGGGTACTAGACAACTGATAAACATACTTATATATTTCTAAATACATACATATTATAGATAAAATACACCCAGACACAGAACAAATGATCGTGCTCATCACACAAACATTTGTCCTGGGTGGGAATCGAACCCACGACCTCCGGCATAGCAGTCAGGGTCACTAACCACTAGACCATCAGGCCTGTCGTGTCTGTAATATGTTAGTATCAGTTGTGCCATGGGAATAGTGTCCCGCTAGACACAATATTATCCCACTTGTCCCATCATGGGACTAGGTCAATGGGACTAGTGGGACAGGCCCGCAGCCTAATTGCGGAACGCCAAATCGTCAAATGATTCTGATCAGTTGGCTTCATTTCTATCACAATTGGCTTCATTTTACGATTTTCGAATTGCGAAACTCTAGTTTATTATGAAACCAATTATGAACGTTAAGGCCCTGCGCAGAAACTAGAGTTTCGCAATTCGAAAATCGTAAAATGAAGCCAATTGTGATAGAAATGAAGCCAACTGATCAGAATCATTTGACGATTTGGCGTTCCACAATTAGGCTGCGGATTTTTCAATGGTCTGATAACTTTTGTTTGAGGAGTATAGGTATATTACGGTTTGAAAGCTTTTGTATGGAAAATATGTCAAATTGTCACATTTATTCTTCAAGTAAAAGAATAATTTGATTCTTTTAAAACTTTTTTTTTTTCTTTTTTTTTCTTATGACCATTTTGTTCTTCCAACTCACTTTAGACATTGGCAGGATAGTCGACATCAGCTGTTTGCTTGCCATTTATTAAAAATAGAATAGAAAAGTTACTGGTCTACTGAAAAATGAACCCTTAGTGGTATAGAAACACGGTCGAAAACAAGAAATACCAAGCGGGCAGAGGCTTTTCTTATGTGTTTTTTTCGTCTTTATTTTGACAGGCACTTTATTGATACTTGTTTGCACTGACCTATATTAAACAAGTACTATGTTTATAGGTCGTGTTTGTTTGTTCATAGTAAATCGCCCCGATTTTACATATATTCTGGTCGACCGTATGTCAGTGGTGACATTTTGACCATCGGGGTAATTGTGTAACACACTATCAGTAGCAATGGGTTTCATTTTGACAGTTCAACAACATTCATTGCGTTATTTACGTTGCTGAGGAGACAAATTTTTCGAACATAAGAATTAATGGATTACCAAAAATCTTTAAAATGATTCAGATTGATGGTGTGTTACGCAATTAGGGTGCTGGTGCTAGCCTAACCTAGAAAGAAGCTTCAATAGAATACGAGGCCAGTTTATACAGGTTGGTCAAAAAGTCGAGGATCAAACGAAATAGGGAGATAAAGTAGGTCATTTCCAACAAAAAATCTTTCTACAGCATGGCCATAATTCAATTGCCCTAAGAGTTATGAATATTTTTGTATACCGAGTACTTTTACAATAGCAATGGGTTTCATTTTGACAGTTCAACAACATCCATTGCATTATTTACGTTGCTGAGCAGACATATTTTTTTAACATAAGAATCAATGGAGTAGCAAAAACCTTTAAAATGATTCAGATTGAGATTGATGGTGTGTTACCAGTCGACAGCGATGCGGATGAATTTTTCGACGCTATATTTTAGTTTTTGTATAGTTTTAGTTAAGTTAGGTTTTAATTTTGTTATTTTTGTTAATTAAGATAAATGGTTAATAGTTTTTACAATTAGACTAATTTAAAAAAAAATGTGATCTAAAACAATAAAACAAACGGTGTTGTATTATTACTAGATAATGTATCAGCACTACAAAAGTTCTATTGCGGCTCTGGGTACCAAATTTCCAGAGCAATTTTATTCCAAAAATACTGAAGCGTTACCAAAAATTATTTCTCACATTAAATCGTTAGAAATGACCTGCTTTATTTCCCTACTTCGTTTGATCCGTAACTGTTTGACCACCCTGTATACTGATTTTGTTTCCAGGGACGTACGGCCTACTGTACACTTACCAAGTAGGTACCAGAATGGCAATTGCCTTCAACGACATTTTGACCGATAGCAATAATAAAGATCCACGTTTCATACGTCTTTGCCCATTTACTGACCATCCCTTAACTTTCAAAGTTCACAATATATTACCAAGTCAAATGCCCAATCTTCTTTATATATAGCCCAAAGATTACTAAACTGCTGACCAGCAAATCGCGAGCTCAAACCTTGTTATCACTTAAGGAGTTTATTTAAAGGTCTGCCTAGGCTAGAGTGTAAGTTCAACAACGAACATTCGAACGACTTTACTTTTGTTTGTCCTTTTTTTCCGTGGGGAAATCCTCATGGATACCTTTCCTCTGGGAAGCACGAAGAACTCTTTTAGACAGATTGGGTTATAGTCTGCCATACTAACTGTTCTGTAGTCTGCCACGCGGGCCCAGTGCGGGCCAATAGATGTCAAAGTAAAACGTTTATTGAGGATGATATTCTCGTAGCATGTACTGTACCTATCTATGTCTATTTCCTGTTTAGTATAATATTATTCTATTAATCACATTTAAATTAAATTATTTTTCTTTGAGTACGCTGTGCCAAAGACTCGTACAGTGTTATAATAATTGTGTGCTGCACCGGACGACGTCATTACGTCAGCGCTGGCTGTCGCTGAAAACCAGCGCTGGGGCTCTATCTTGCATAGGGTGGCAGCATTATGCTGAATGATAGCCGTTTTGCGTAGATGTGATGCATGTTTCCCTTACCTTCTTTTTTTTATGTTTATGTTCTTTTTGCGTCATGTTCACCGCAAATAAACGTATTTTCTTTCTTTCTTTCACATGTTTTCGAATTTTTGTTTCTAGGACATGCCGGTTTCCTTCACCATTTCAAAGTAAAGCTCCTGTCTACGTAGGTTCGTCGAGGCTGCACATCATTTGCTTAGTCATTATTTACAGAATCTTTAAAAAGGAGCTGAAGACAAACTTCTTTGGTATTCAGCTCCATGTCAACGCAAGGCTCTTGAAGTAACAGTATTGCTGTTTTAGATAAACATAAGTAATAAATTAATTCTCCAATTATAAGAAATAGCTGTTACTTGATTTTTAAAATATTTAATACAACTGACTACACAAGACAGGAAGGTTTGAATGAAAAAAGGGGAGGCCTTTGCCCAGCAGTGGGACACAAAATAGGCTAACAAAAGAAAAAACTACATATTTAGACTAGGTATTACATTAAATAAATAACTAACTGTACAAATAAATACAAAAACAAAAGGACACTTTAGGCGTCGAAGTATTCGTCCGCATTGTTGTCATCCGGAAACGGCCCAGAAGACTGGCAGCAATGCCACGTTGAATGGCAATACTAATACTTTGGACAAAGAACGACCTAGCCCTCTGGTCACGTGAATTGTTGACCAGTCGGCGAAATTTCCTTAAAAAGGTGACGCGCCCACGGGCCCCATGACCCGAGCGTTTTGTAAAGGTACTTACAAAGCTACCAACTGCAACTGCCGACAGCATGTGCAGCGACTGCATGCAACCGGCTAAGGTTACCAGTCGTTACCTTAGCCGTGGTTACCAGCCACTGCACGCACTGTCGGCAGTTGCATTTGGCAGCTCGATTCCAAATAGTACCTTAACGGCTCTAAAGTGTTGTTACACATGTTTGGCAAACAAAATGTTATAAAATGTTACAACGAATGCTCGCTAGGCATGAATCTAAAATTTCTCGCTACTCCAGTGGGAAGAAACCTTTAAATTAAAATTCGCTGAACACAATTCCAATCGGATTCCATTGATTATCTAATTTATGATTCATTCAGTTGAAAACTTAAATCATTTTGAATAATCTCTGTCTCGGGACTTTTGTAGGATTAATTGCGATTCTTTTTCAGCATCAGCTATTCTATAATGAGTAAAAGTATAATAATATGATATATCGAAAGTATATATATTTGGGATTCGTTAAATATAATTGGTAATATTTTATATTGATTAAGAAGTGTGAACCTCCTAGCGAATTAGGTTTTTGTGATTCAAGAACACTTAAATAATTGGGAAGTTGGTTCTTAATTAAATCCCAATAGGGTTTAAAATATTTAGCAGTTTTATTTCAGTCAAATGTTAAAATAGTACAGGTTTCCTAAATGTCCGTTCTGATGAGTAATTCACATAGGCTATTAGCCGCTTTGTTCGGTTGCTGTCACAACATAAATTGATTTATTTTAATCTAAGTGCCATTAACTCTTTCAGGGGCACTTTCATATAAGTTACAATATACGTGTTTTTATGTTTTTTATAGTTATATTTAGGCTAAAGAATACTGAAAACATGGTTGAAAAAAATATCAGAGTGAAGGCTTTTGAGGAATTTAGCTACTCTAACCACCTAATTATGAGTGTCATATTACATTAGAAACGCAAAATTACATACATTGTTTATCAAATACCTACTAAAGATGTCTAAAATACGTCTGATAAAACAATCATAGTCATAAGAATACAGAACCTCCTTTTTTAAAGTCGGTTAAAAATAATAGACTCACCTTATTTTTGTTTTTTTTTTCCGAGCACGTTACAAAAACACTGTCAACGAATTTTTTTCATACGAACAATACAAACACAAACGAATATCGGCGCCACTAACTGCCTAAACTAAATCAAGCGTAAGGTGTATTTCTATGATAGTTCAAGAAATAATCGCTAAATGGCATGAACTTACAGAAAAAAAATCCGAAATATGTGGTTAGCGTAGCTAACCATTGACCCTGTAAGAGTTAAAGTATTTAATTGAAAAATGCTACATGGAAATAGATTTTCTTTACAAAATGAAGATACAAACTTTTTACGGGGTACAGACCTTTCTTACCTCATAAAAACTAGTTTATACTACAAAATAACAAACACATAGAAACAGACACATGCACATAGGTTTTTCTACTAATTTTGTAGGAAAAAGGCACTTCAATCAGGATACACTAACTTTCCAAGCACGTTGGAACATAGAAAAAATGCAAAAAAAAAGACATGAATAGTATCTATAATATCATTCATATACTTTTATTTTCAAAACAGTCAACGCAGAAGAAAAAAATCGATATAAATAGGGCATCAAATTAAATAAAACGTTTCCAAGACAGTGACCGAATGCTTCCATCAGTCGTGTCCAACTGGGACGTACCTATATAAATATCAGGCGCCGATAAAAAATGGCGCTGCCATCCGAAGCCGAATGGTGTTTTAGTAGAGATCATTTAAACTTTTCGACTTTTTTCCTCAGGTGAACCACCGCTTTGCTCAATGTCCAGTTTCAACAGAAACAAACGGCCTGCAATGATTCCATTATGTCCTGGGAAAATGGATTTATTCTTCGTTCTTCCCGAAGTATGCCACTGTATTTAAAAAGTATAGTCAGAGATTATGGCCCAGTCTTACTAGTTTGGGGCCAATGTAAAATCGCTGTTATCTTTTTAGCCATCAAGTTTTTTATTATTTATTTATTATTAACTAGCAGCGCTTCGCGGTTTCACCCGCATAAGTGTCGATCCCGTGAGAATATCGGGATAAAAACTATCCTATGTCCTTTCTCGGGACTAGAACTATCTCTTTACCAAATTTAATCTAAATCAGCTCAGCGGTTTAAGCGTGAAGGGATAATAGACAGACACACTTTCGCATTTATAATATTAGTTTGGATTAACGGCAAGTATTATAGAAAAGAAAACCTATTTTTTATCTTTTTGGCTGTTATGACCGAACACCATACTACGATTACTAATCCATTTGATAAGTATGGTGCTTTGGTAAAATCCTTGCTTGTAAACAGACCTTCAACACTTTTCATAATCAGTATGATTTTTGGGATGCGTGAAGAAGCCTCCTCTTGTAGCGCAGTTTGTTCCGCTAGTTGCTCAACTGAACCGAGCGCTCAGTGCATCCTGGACAGTCACACCCAACATCTTAATTGAATGGCCAATTCTTCCTTTGCGGTGGTAGGGCTAACGCCCGCCTAGTTTGTGACCACCCTCCCACCGGAGTCCGGCGTCAAGCAGCCTGCTAAGTTTCGTCGATGCGTGGGAGTTCCAGTGCCATAGGCATTTTCTGGGCACGCTCGTTCCATCATAGACCTCATCTATCGCTTTCTATCAGGCGTGATCGAGGTCAAGAGCGGACCCATTCAGAAAAAAAAAAATATAATACCTATGTTGCAGGAATTTTCTTAATGTCGAGATGAGACCGACTAGATTTTAAACGTTTTACATTACGAGATTTGGCCTTCCGATGTTACAAGGCATTTTTAATATTGGAACATGTTGACATGATAATGAGGCGAATCGAATTAATATTAATCAAACAAAAACAGTTGGTGACCACTAGAGCGACCAAGATATTCGGAGTCTTAAGATAAGTGAAAGAAAGTAAGAGTGAAGACGAAGTCTTGCGATAGAGGCTTATGTTTTTTTTTCAAAATGTGGTTTGTATGATGTTATTGACCAATGTCCAATAGCTGGATCCACACCAGATGATCCAGTGCAATCCGATCGCGCGCGGCACCTCCACATCGACCGCGCATTCTTCTTGCCGCGCGCGATCGGAGCGCACTGGATGGTCTGCAGGTGTAAATCCAGGTAATAATAATTGATCAATAACCTCATTAATGATCAACGTTGTGCTGAAAAGGAACCTGTACCACCGGAGTCGAAGAAACGATTAGGCACCAAAGATTTACTCGCTCAAGAAACGTACGAGTACAATAGATTGTAGGTCCCATGAACTTAAAGAGATACCTACATATATTAGAAGTTGATCGATGACTGTTCACATCGCTGGCGAGCACACGTTTGTTGCAGCGACAAGAGCTATCAGAGGGAGTGTTCGCTCAGCGACGCTCGCTTGGCGGGTAGACCACTCGCTGAACCTGAGAGACTCAAGCTTGAAACATATGCACATCAGCGAGTAATTGTTCGTCGCCGTCGCACACTCGCTACTCGTTGCTCGCCGACTCGTTTACAGTTGCTATGGTGGCACAGGTGCCTTAAATACTGACATTTTTCCTGTCAATTGTTCTGCTTTGAAGTCCGTTGCCAGGCACAAATCCAGACTTCGGATAGCTACGCAGAATATCGCATTGAATAAACTCAAAACTGTTTTGCCAGATCTGGGGATCGAACTAGGACCCGCGCTTAGCAAGCACGCTAGCGCCCACTATACAGGGTGAAATTAAATTCATGGGCATCCTTTTATGACATCATTGTACTCATCATTATGAACAACTTTTACTATGGGACTAAACCTAAAATCGCGAAAAAAATCAGCTGTTCCTTGCATTTATGTTCACATAACTCGTCAAAATGTAGGGAAGAGCTGATTTTTTTTCGCGATTTCAGGTTGGTCCCATAGTAAAAGTTGTTCATAATGATGATTACAATGACCCCATAAAAGGATGCCCATGAATTAAATTTCACCCTGTAGAGCTACGACGCAGTCTATATGTTAATTAATCTATCCTCGAATCCCGAATTCCTAAGAGGAAACCTGGCATCACTGCTTTACCCCTCATTGCTATTCCTTTCCCTTAAAATCTGTTGGAAATCTAATTCTCTTTTAGTTTTAACAATTAATTTTAATATATGGTAATGAGTTCTTGGTGTTTCTGAGGTAATCAAGACCGGGTGTCGTAGTGTCCACCTGGCTAAAATTTTCAAATCCAGTCAGGTAAGAGTTTGTTTGGGTCAAGGATATTGGTAAGCTGGATGTGGTAAGCTGATGCGTAGCTGTCCCACTACTAGGTAAATGCTCGTCTAGTATTCATATACACTTCTAGTTTAAGTAGGTTGTAGTTTTTTTTTTTCCTAACACATAATCATCCTATTATGTTCCCACTGCTGGGACACAGGCCTTCTCTGTTTTGAGAGGGAATGTCTTCGAATTTTTGGTTCTAGGACATGCCGGTTTCCTGACGTGTTTTCCTTGGCTTTGAGAGTAGTGGTGAACACATAACACAAAGTAAAGTGCCTGTCTGGGTACGAACTGATGACCTAAAACCTGTAAGTCGCGGCCGTTACCACTGTGTCACCACTACTTTCGTTTTTTTTTTTTTTATAAAAAAAAAAAATATTTTACGAGAGTTAATAGTACTTGGGAACATTCCAAATAATATATATTATGTTGTTTTCTGACCTTTATGAACAGTCAAGAAATTGCTAAATAAAGAAAAGGAGACGTTTTTATCAACCACATTGTTGTAAGTAAACACCCTTTTTTACTAGGATAGTACCAACCAAGCATACTTAAAATACGGCCACGCCAAATTTGCCAAAGATGTAAACAACAATCGCTGCTCGAAATTGAATAAAATCGATATAGGTATATCGATTTTGAAGAACATTTATTTTAAGTATGTTTGTTTTCGTCTAGTTAGCTCGGAAATTTAGACGAAAACAAACATTAGGTACTAATAATAAACGTTCTTGTATATCGATTTTATTCAATTTTGAGCGGCCATTATTTTTTACATCTTTGGCAAATTTGGCGCGGCCGGGCCTTAGATTATTTGAGAAAGAAAACATTGTAATGAAACCGGAAAATTCGAAGACATGTGAAAGTTACCAGCCCGCACTGGACGCGCGTTGTGGATTAGGTACGGCTCACTCCGTGTCACAGAGAGAAGGCCTGTGTCCCAGTAGTGGAAACATGGCTGATTATGCATACCGCTACATATGTTAGCCAGAAGAGATTTCATACTGGCCAGTTTTTAGTCACTTATTTAAGAAACACCTCATCTAGAAACCCAACATCTTCGATTTGGAATTTTTTATCACGAAACTTGGGACATGGCAATGGGCGAGTTCCTTCAGCAGATTCAATTGAACACGCCAGCTTTGGGGAACGGTCCGCAAACTTGTTGGAACGACCGAGTCGCTGATTATGCTAAGTAAGCCCCCTGTTTCTTGTATATTTTGTTTATACTTCATTAAGTAGGACTTATTGTTTAGCATAACGTTATTGCAACACCGAAAGAGATTTAGGTAAAGATAGTATTTTTTTACGTAGACACATTACACGTAGACAGAAACCGATGGATGTTCTCGAATTAAATTTAATTTTATTAATAGAAAAACAAACAGCTCATTTGTCAAATTAAATTTCAGTCAACAACATACATCTTATCTCTTTTGTTGACTCTACCTACAAAGTAAACTATGTGTACACAATCACACATTCTAACATTACAAAGCATTTCATACAAACGCTACTTCAAAAATTGTGGTTTAGAAGCCAAATAAACCAGCCATTTTACAGCTTAGTACGGTCGAACAAGCTATTTGGTATACAGGCAGCTAACTTGCAACTGCTTTTAAACATTGGTGTGCTGAGTTAGTCAATTCTTTTATACCACTCTATTTAAATAAGGATGCCATAGGCTAAAAAAGTTATAACGCACAAAATAAAACTAAATATTGGCAGTGTGTGCTAAATCTAAAGTTGCACCTGTTAAGGTCGTATCTCTGGCTCGTCTAGAGCTTTGTGCCGATGTTCTTTTGATGTGGAAGAACCTCTAGTAATTCCGAGGAATTACTTGCCCACTTAGTAAGGTCAAAGCCCCCAGCCTTAAATAAGGCGATAAGTTTAGCGGAGAGAATCTTGGCTTACTTGGGATCTCTGGATGTGAGGTTGGTGCAACGACTGCCGACGTGGTGGGCACGCGTTCACTTCACACTTGTCACTTTGTGTCGGCCAACACGTTAAATAGTTTATATTATAATGATGGTACAGCGGTTAAGTTAAAGCGGTGTTATGCGGTTGATTGCTTGAAGAGAACAGTGCGAATCCTCATGGCGACCTCTGTCAAGTCGCTGCGGCAGAAACGCTTCTCATTGGTGTTGCGGTGTAGCACCTTTTTGCGGCATGGGGGTAGGAATGGAAAGGAAGCCGGAATATGATTGGCTCAATACTGTGGTCCAATATGAATTCTACCCTCAATATGTGAGACGCGTTTGGATACATGATACCAAAATTTTTATATTGCTACCTTGCGTAAGCAGGCAGTGTAGTGGAAAGATGAATATTTTTGCCTGTATACCAAATAGCTTGTTCGACTGTACCTCGTACGTGATTTCTAGAGATTTTCTACGTGTTCCTTTGGATTCAGTCGACTCACTACCCTCGTTACATACTTACGTGACGTCATTTTGATACTTCCTGACTCTGTACTACTTCCTTCCATGTAAAAGGAGGTATGTAGCGTTGGGAATAGGTGTGTGTAAAATATTCAAGACAAATATTCTTTTGTACAGACGCCAGCACATCAAGCTACTACAATCTGTCAAAGAAGAACGGTCATTTGTGACTCAGACCCGACACGAAAGAGACATATCTCAGTTTTTTTGTTATTTTAAATATAGCTAAAATATATTTTTTTATATTCCAAATCAATGGCTAACACCAAAATATTGCCTTGTGTTTTTGTTCAGGCGATATACAATTTTCTTTTAATACCTATTTACCTACAAAATTCGAAATTGTATGTAGGTAATTCAATGACGATACAACAATTTAGAAAAAAACAACCGACTTCAAAAAAAAAACACTACAAAGTGATAAATAACTTTAATTTCGGAAGTCGGTGTCGTTGGTTCCGCATTTTCGTTTTTAGACACCGACTTCCGAAATTAAAGTTATGTATCACTTTGTAGCGCTTTTTTTTTTCAAGTTGGTTGTTTTTTTGTAAAAAAAGTTTTTATTTTTTACTTTTTAGTTGTACCTACCCCACACAAATCCAATTAACACTAGTGCATTGAAGAATTGAAGACACTGACTAGAAGAATCGTCCAAATTCGCATAAAAATGCCGGAGATGCAGTACATTTATGCATATAACTCCGTACATAATAATAATTACCTAATGAATTATATACTAAAACCTTCCTGAAAGTATGTAGATTACATTAGTGGAAGAATTATCAAAATTGATTCATTAGTTCTTGAGAAAATCGCAGACATACAAACATACATACATACGGGTCTAATACAGAACCTCCTTCTTTGAAGTCGGTTAAAAAACGCACAGATCTCAACACAGAAAGCCAATTTTATTTTATATTTTTTTAATTACATCTCGCAGTTTAACTTTGAGGTTATCGTCTGCTTAACCGGGCTTGCCTGTGGATGCCTCAATAAATTAAGCCTCCAGCTGTCTATTTTTGTATTTTTATCTAAATTGGCGTCATTTTAAATGGATATAATTGCTATTCATTAAAAAAAAATATTTTAAAATATTTTGCCTTACCAAAATCAAATGGCAATATATGGGTGATAGCCACTGATATTCAGAATAGTGTTAATTTATTTCTGTTATATTTAATATAACAAAATAACTGAGATGCGTTCCTTTTTTGTCGGGCCTGGGTAAATTTTCTATGGGACGTGACCCTTCTTCTTTCTTTAATAGATTTTCAATTTTATCGCTAAAGCATAAGGTTCAAAGTTGATTGGGAAAATTTGACAGTTTCGGGTAGCTTGATGTGCTAGTCTGTACTTCTTCATTCATTTCCATGCAGACGGTTTTAACTCTCAACTACTTTTCTAGTGGCTTAAATTAGGCATAATATTATGCTATTTTTACAGTAATAAAATTGCATGCCTAAAAAACCACACTGAAAAATAGTACCTCTCTTGTTCGTGTTGGTACAGACGCCAGCACATCAAGCTACACCCAATCTGTCAAATTTCTTTGATAGATTTTCAACTTTACTTTAAAGTAATAAGGTTCATATTCAATTGGGAAAATTTGACAGATTGGGGTAGCTTGATGTGCTTGCCTCTGTACATTTCCAAATGGGCCTCATTAGAAGGTTGAAAGTCACCCAAAGGGCAATGGAGAGGGCTATGCTTGGAGTTTCCCTACGAGATCGAATGAAGAGGTCCGTAGGAGAACCAAGGTAACCGACATAGTCCAAAGAATTGCCAAAATAAAGTATAGCATATTGCTCGCAGAATAGATGACCGATGGGGCCGAAAGGTTCTGGAGTGGTAATCGCGTATCGGCAGACGTCGCGTTGGTAGGCCTCCCACAAGATGAACCGATGACATGGTGAAGGCTGCAGGAATTCGCTGGATGCGACAAGCACCGAACCAGTCGAAGAGACAGTGCTTGGGGAAGGCCCACATCCAGCAGTGGACGTCTTTAGACTGAAATGATGATGATGACATTTCCATGTTTGGACTATCGACTCAATTGTCGATGTCAAAGACATTTTTCGCGCATCGTCATTGAACACTTTACATCTCCAGAAAAATTGACAATTTTGCATACAGGCGACGCAAGCAAAGCCGTAGGTAATACCTAGTCACAGTATAATTTTGTGTAACGTTGTCTCAGAAGTCTCGATGGCAGATGTCAATATTTCTGAACCGACAAAAAGCATCCCTAAAACGTTGTTATTTGACTAATAAACAGGATGCTGCGGGCTTGGGAACTAGGTAGATAAGGATCATAATCCACTGACAGCGATATTTAAGTGATATTGGCACCAATTTTTACCAAAGTATAATTATAGTAGCTGCGCCCCGCGGTTTCACTCGCATAACTGTCGATCCCGTGAAAATATCGAGATAAAAACTATCCTGTGTCCTTCCCCGGGTTGCAATCTATCTCTCTACCAAATTTTATCGAAATCCGTTCAGTGGTTTAGGCGTGAAAAGGTAACATACAGACAGACAGACAGTTACTTTCGAATTTATAATATTAAAGTATACTAGTTGCGCCCCGCGGTTTCACTCGCATAAGTCTCGATCTCGTGGGTATATCGGGATAAAAAGTGTCCCATGTCCTGTCCCGGGGCTCAAACTATCTCTTTACCAAATTTCATCTAAATCGGTTCAGCGGTTTAGGCGTGAAAAGGTAACATACCTACAGACAGACAGATAGACAGACAGACAGAAAGACAGAGTTACTTTCGAATTTATAATATTAGTATAATTGGATTCTGTGAATGTGGGAACGTTGTAGGCCTTGTAGGCTATATTATATTTGTAGACCATTTTCTATTTTGTGAAGTACCTGGTATTTTTTGACAGGTCTACACCGTACCTATTTGAAAAAATTGCAAAAACCAGTTATTTTTAAAAGAGTAACCGTGGAGTTTCTTGCCGGCTCTTCTCCATAGGAAACGACCAATTGCAACCATGCACCTAGCTTTTGAAGTTTCATAAGTGACCAATGACCGTGTAGGCTTAGGCAGGCCGCATACATTCGGTTTCCTGATTCGGTTACCGAATCAGGAATTCCGATTCGGAGACCCCGAATGCAGGCATTTCATACAAAATCTTCTCTTTAGCGTACACGTTCTTACTTTTTCCGTCAGGGTTTCCGAACGGAAAATGTAGGAATATTTGGGGTTTGTTGCTGAAGAGTAACAAACCCCAAATATTCCTTCTCACTGCCGCATATCGCATCGCTCTCTATACTCACTTCCCCTAATTATATTTGATCGCATCACGGACTAATGCCCGCGGGTGCAAAGGACAAGCTTTCCTGCTGTCAAATAAAATCGCCGCTTTATGAGGGACCGCTGGGCAGATAATTATTGATGTTTGACTTTACAAAGGGTTTCAGGCAAACGGTTTTATGTGGTTGGAGAATTGAGTTTTTGAATACAGCGTGTATCAAAAACACCCGGAGTTTGGAAGTTGGCGGTGTGTTAGAGCGAAGCCACACTGCTCCGTTGCGCCGCGTTGCGTCCTCGCAACCACTTGAAAAATTCACCCTGTATACAGTCGTATACAGAGTGAATTTATCAAGTGGGCGTGGATGGCCAAATCCGAAACTATGAGGAATAGCGAAAAGTATTCAAAGGAGTCATGGGCTCGATTTTGACTTTGGGTACGTAGGTAATAACATAACATAACGCCTGCATTCCCCGGAGGATTGGGCAGAGATGTACCCATAATAGGCCCACATCATGTAATAGGGGCGATGCTATTACCGTCAACCGGGCACAAATCCAGACACCGGGTTGATACTTAGAAAATTTCTGAGGGAAAACCCATTAACGCTGACCGACCTGGGAATCGAATTCTGGACCTCATACCCAGCAATAGCGCTTGCACCCACTAGACTAATGAGTCAAAATATTTGACTAATTATGCTTTTCATAACTGATGTTTTCGAAAGTCTTTTTGTCAGCGCAAAATTCGGCATACTCTAGGGATGGGGCACATTTTATTGCTAGGCCGAATATTCGGCTGATTTACTATTCGGCCATTTGGAAATTAATTAGTTTCGGTATTCGATGCAATAGGTTTTAACTCATTTAACCTACTTTCATTATTCACTCATATTTTATTGCTAATTGGGATTTTTAATTATATAGTTCAAAGTTATTCCGAGTATTTATTTCATTAAAAGTTGATGGAAATGTACGGGAATGCAACATTAAAATAATGCAAAATAACTTGTTTTTGTTATTGGGTGGTAATTACGTAGATGGTTCACCTGATGTTAAGTGGGTGCATTGCCATCCCGACGAAGCGAAATGTTGATTGTGCCTTTAATAATACTGTCAGCCATTTCCTTCAAATCAGACACATCAACGGCAGCATATCGTGGAATCCCGTCTTGCGGGGTAATTGCGTAACACATTAGCATTGGCTTTCATTTTGACAGTTCAAAGTACTAGGCTATTAAAGCGTGGGAGTCGTAAGAAGCGGTGAAAAGATGACATTATAGGCTCTTGGATATTATGCATTTTTTTTTGTGATCCTAGACTGTCCCACTACTGGGCGAAGGCCTCCGCAAAACCTTCCAGGAACTGTTTTCCCGCACCACCTCGAACCAGCCCTCGTGGTACGCGTCCAGGTCATCTCGCCATTTCTTTTTGGGCCGGCCTCGGCGGCGCCGTCCATCTTCAGGCACCCATTGTGTGGAGATTTTTGTAAAATTCCATACATATTTTTTAATATACTATAGAGGTATGAGGAAAGGGTGTAAAGTTCACTCATACTCTATAGAAAAGGGAGGATCCTCCGACCAGACGGGTGTTGTGTCTGGCGGGCAACAGCCCGATAATTCATGTCGGGCTGTTGTATCTATGCTAGTTGCGCGGTAAACTCTGCTTGCGAGATGCAGGATTTGCGTGACGTCAGTACGACGCGTTGTTCGCATGTGGCGTTGTAGATACCGCTACAATTCTATTAGCGTTTACGATGAAGTTATGGTAAGCTATCTTGGTCAATGAACGAAAATATACTGACATATTTTCGACTGCTTTGTTGGTCTACTACTGAGTGTGAGGTACTAAGTTCGATTCCCAGGTCGTGCAAAGTGTTATTGGGTCTTTCCATTAGGAATTTCTCAGAAGCAGTCCGGAGTCTGGATTTGTGCCCGGTTGATGGGAATAGGCTCGCCCGCTATTACATGGGGGGACTTAAACATAACTGGCGAAATGTGGGTATATTAGTTAGGCACACCTCTACCTAGCCCTTTTTTTTTGGGTGGTAAATTATCAAATAACTTCTCCCGCTCTGGGCGGAGCGAGAGGGCGTGTCAGACTTTTACTGACTAAAACCCACCCGTGTTCCTTCAGTTGCCTGTGCCAGGGGCCATGGTATCTCTTTCGAACAACCCGCGACCCCGGCAGGCTTCGGTCCTGGTAGACCCCGTCAGTTAGTGCTGACATCTCTTTGAGGCGCGCGTGGAACACAACGCGCCGTCGACCCGGGCCTGGTCCTTACCGGACGGCGAGCTGACCTCTACCTAGCCCTTCGAGAATTACAGGCGTGATGTCATGGGTCGTATCTAGTTTCTCTACAGCATCGTCAATTGTATGTTCAAATCAAATCGCTTCACCGGATTTGATGTGTCTGTCCAAATATTTGTGACGGCTTTACACAAGCGGTAAAGACATCGTTAGAGCTACATTATAAGGAAGAAGTCGGGGAAATTACGCTCCCTTGTGGTTAGGGGAGAGTAGGAAAAATATAAATAAAGTGAATTTATTGAAAAGTAACGAAGAAAGTTAAAATTACCATGTTTACCGAATTAAAACAAAATGTGAACAACGTTTGTTAGGTTTTGTAGTAAAACTGACTTGTAGAAAAACTTGCATAAATAAAAATATAAACGAAATATTCTTATTTCTTATAGATTTTCTTGTACTTATAGGTAAGAAAAGGAACCGCTCAGGAGATCTTTACAAGTGGTATCGTATTACCCAGTAACTGGGTTGTGGAGGTCAGATAGGCAGTCGCTCCATGTAAAATACCGGTATCCAGCGGTTTTCACCGCAAATAAACGTATTTTCATTCTTTCTTTTCTTTCTTACTTGCTTTGTAGGTTTTAAGGCCAGCCGCGACTTACAAATCGTAGGTCGTGGATTCAAAACCAAGCAGGCACTTTACTTTGTGTACTTAGGTAAATAATGTCATCACCACTGCTCTTATAACGGTTAAGGAAAACATCGTGAGGATACCGGCATGTCCTAGTTCTAGGACATGCCGGTTTCCTCACGATATTTGGTTCTAGCGAAACATTCTAAGACATAAGACATTTACCAATCTGTAGTGGACCCGGGTGGTGAATTACGGCCCACTCCCTCCCAAAAAGAGAAGGCCTGTGTTCCAGCAGTGGGAAACATTAAATGCTGATTATGGCATACAGACTTGGAACAACCTACTTCTAATGAAATGGATCCTTTACCGACTAACTTTAAATCCACAATTAATATTTTCTTAGCACGAGGACCCAAGATACAAGGTGGATTCCAAACTATTCGTTAAACATGTATAGGGATACAGACATTTCCTTTCATTAAGGGTACAAAGGTGAGTTTAGAGAAGGATAAACTTTAAACTAAGCTAACCTATGTTTAAAATGACAACCTTAACTTTTGTTTAAAACCTTGAAAGTAAACTTAGGTTACGTTATGGAAAGTGACGTTACCCCTTCGCCACGACCTATACGTTCAAGCAACACGCGTCTTGTGACAGTGACTGTAGAGATAATAATTAATGAAAGAAGTTGTTTAGCTTTAGAACATGGCACGAGCCACTGCGACGCGATTTTTTCTACGGACGGAAATAGGAGACACGCGCGCGTTTCGTTTGACGCATGTCGCAACGCTCGAGACCATGAACAGGGAACAAATAATTTATGTATTTTCACTCATCATGCTCTAAAAGTCTGTCTTTATGTTGTGCTTAGGCGACATAAAATCGCTTTTTATGTTCTAGTGCATAAAGTAAAATTTTTTTCTAAGACTAAAGTAATCAGGCCCAACAGCCACTCGCACAATAAAACTTCGCAGATTAAAGTCGTGATTTATTTCATTTTCTTTAATTTATACCACTTCCATGTTTTCTATCGTTAGTTTAATAAAATCAGGTAAAATAGTTGTCATTTGTTATTTAAAAAGGCAAAAAAACGTTTTCACTTTTTGGCAGTACCTATGAAGTACCCAAGTCGAATGACAAATGTTGAAAATTAAAAAAAAGAACTTTTAAAAAGTTTCGTGGCGGTATTATCTGTGGTGGCGGGAATTAGCTATGGATGCAACATTTTTGATTAATTATGTACTGTATACTTTATGCCTGTTTCATTTTCTTGCAATCGAAGTGAAAAGCAGAGTGTATAACTCAGGCATAAACGAGCCATTTTACCCCTCGACTTAACTATCCACCCTCGCCTGCGGCTCGGGTGGATATAAACGTCTCGGGGTAAAATAGCGTCTTTTATGCCTTAGTTGTACAATCTACTATTTCTTTCTTTCTTTTCTTTTCAAGGCTTTGTCGTAAATAGCTGGGTAGATGACCGAGTCTTCTACGACCAATCGCATCGGCATCGGCAGGTCCCCAAAAACATACAGTAATACAATGAATGTGTTCATAATGTAAGATAGCTAAATTAAGCCTCTCAGACGTTCAAATTATATTGAAGACAAATCAATCTGCAAAGGACCAATGATTTTTCTATAATGTGCTTAACATGCTTGGGTTCGTTTACAGAGAAAAATGTCAGATATTTGTTCCGGTATTAACTCGGATCTGGAATATTATATGTATGTAGTATGAAAATGATCTTGAAACCAGCAACCCGTAGCCAATGGACCCCATTTCATATCGGGGAAAACCACTCACGCAAGTTAATTCCACAGTTTTCAAACGCGAAAAATGTTTTCCCAAAAATCTTGATGCTTTTCACATTTTCCTTCAAAAACATATTTTTAAACTTAGATTTTCTTAGAGCTCACAAGTTTAATATACTGTTAACCAAAAATACCTTGTTGTAAATTCCGCTCAAGATTTTAGAGCATGTTTTGAGAGTGTGAAGATGAGTAAAATGCAACAAGTTGGCATGATGTTGCTCAAAATTGCATTCAAGCTGCTTTGGGACGAGCATAAAGATGTAATATTGAGAAAGTCTGAAATGACATTACAGCAAGGCTCAATTTTTGAGATTTCGTATTCAAAGTCTACCAAGATTCGTAGAATAGAGTTCCTGACGTCTGTTTGTTTGTAGGTATGAGAGTGATATGGCTCTATCTCAGAGAGGAAAGGTTTTTGCTTAGTGATAATTTAGTACCTATCAATTGCTTTTTTCGACGCAATATTTTAGTTTGTGTATAGTTTTAGTTAAGTTAGGTTTTAACTATAAGTATTTTAATGTAACACAATCATTTTATCTATGATATTATTAATAAAAAGTACGTATCAATTGTTACAAAATAATATGTGTCAATCCAGGTTTTCTATTTGTGTGCAAAATTTCATCTTAATTCATTCAGCCGTTTTTGCGCCAATCCGGAACATAAATGTACATCCAGATAAACGAAAAAAAAATGATAAAAACTATATTATCGGCATCAGACTCGTTCTAAGATCTCGTAGCAATTACTTTCATTCAAAAATATTTTGCAAAAAAAAAGTTAAAAAAAATCCGTCCCTTTTGGGTCGAATGGGTATTGAAGCATTTTCTGTATCGCCAAGCGTAGTGTGGAACGCCCCCCAGCTAGACTGACGGACGACCTAAAGAAAGTGACTGGGATGGGCTGGATTCGGAAGACGGAGGACAGGGTGTTGTGGCGCAGCCTGGGAGATGTCCAGCAGTGGACTGCAATAGGCTGAGTTGATTGAGGTATTGAAGTTTTGTACAGGACAGCTGGTAATTGTTTCGGGATTACGAATTCGTGCCAAGCCTTTATTTTGACCACTCTTTTCTAATGCTGCATAACTCCGGTTCTTATTAAGGGGCTTACAGGGCCTAAACGCAAAAAACGCAAGTTTTAGAAACAATAAAAGTATACGATCGACTACAGTAAACAATATCAGAAAAATATATGATATTCTTCAGGATATATGCTAGGTAAATAGTGTGTTGAAAACATTATAGTACAACTAATTTTGCTCGGAGAAGGAGGCGTCGGGGTGGCAACCGCCTTGGCGCCTAATACGCCGAAACCCGCTTACCAAATAAGGTAGGTGGACCTTTGGGGTCGCGGGCGAACCGAGTGGGGACTCTGCCCGCCCACAAAGTGACCCCAGGGAAGACGGTGGCACAGTGGTCACGTGCTGCCGTGCATATCAAAGCTCAGGGCAGGCCCCCTTACAGTCTCCCCAGAGATGTGCCTTACAGGCGATGCACGGGGGGTTCCGGAATTGGTCTTTTAAGAGGAACCGGGTCCACCCCTATGTGCTGATGGTGATCACCGGGGTGGTTTTAGTGAGGTGAAAATCCCACACTCCTCCCGACCTCCCTCCCCGGAGGTCTGCCTTTTGAAGGTCTCACCCCGACAAAAAAAAAAAAAAAAAGGTGCAACTAATTTGATACGATAGAAAAAAATCATGAAGTTACCTCTAAAAACTTTCTTTTTACAATAAAACCCACACTAACCTAGGTACAATCATTCTGATTTTTTGTCAGATTATTCTACAAGCAACACACTAAAGCACTAGTGTTTTAATTTTTTTGTCCAAACAATAGATTTTTTGTAAATAGATAATTGTTTCATATTTTGCAATAAATTACCAACGCTGTGTCATCGCGCTTCTCTTTCTTTTCTATGCAGTCCGACAGTGACCGCGCTTTAGGTCATTTAGTCCCCTTACAAACCAACCTAATTACATCCCCGCATTTTTTTTTTAATCAACCCTGTTGCACTTACCTTAACATAAGCTAAATTTATCATCAAGCCCTGGTCTACCAACTCTTTTGAGCGTACATAATTATTCATGCAGTGCGTATTACGTTTGTTAAACACTCATCAACCCTCGTTGGAGGTCCCAAAGGCCTCGGGACAGTTGCGGTTTCACATCTTTGTGACCCTGTTTTTGCAGCGCACAGAGGGTTTCATGGGGTACTTTAAAAATATTAGGAATTTCTGAACGGAAAGTGACCGGTTTAATTTAGGAGGTGGAGACGTGGGAGGTGTGTTTTACAATGTCACAAATAATCATTTGCCCAGCTTTTTTTAGAGCAGTGGTTGCTCAGTGGTAACGGCCGCGACTTACGAGTTGTAGGTCGGTAGGTTCGAGCTCAGTCAGGCGCTTTAATTGGTGTAAATTATTTTGCCAGAGCTCTCAAAACGGTGAAGTAAAACATCGCGACGAAACCGGCATGTCCTAGAATAAAAATGGGTTTGCTCGATTTTTTGAGAGGTATTGCAAATCATACAAACTTTAATTTTTTTTTTTTTTTTTAATAGGTACATATGATTTTATTCCATATTTCGTACAAAGATAAGTTTAATTCTTACCTACCTATTTGGTAAAATAACTGAAGAAAAGTATTTTTTTAAGAATGTTATTTTACTACCATATTTTTTTTTAATATTGACTGAAGGCAATCATAACTTTATCGAGTTACTTGGCAATTTAATTTCCATATACTTTGTCCTTCACTTTACTAAGTATACAAATCTGACCTTTCAATATAGTAGGTACTAAGTTGATAGGTATTTGTTTTAGTACCTTACCTATTTAGGTATTAACAAGTATTATACCTCCCACTCTCACAAAGAAAACCGCATTATTAATAGACTGCAATAACTTATAGTAAAGGATGCGACAGAAACCTACTGACATAATTCCAGTCATTGTGTCCAGCAAACGAACATTCTAAGCTAAAGTCTCTCATTATTCTAACGAATCCTTTCACATAACCTTTTCTAGAAATCCCTCAAAAGATCCGTCTTGTATATTCACAGCGAGATGTGCATTTAATCTTTCATACACGTGTAACCAAAAACAATGCCATTTTTAATATTTCATTTCATCCCTGCACGCATGCGTTAGCTCCCGATTCGACGCATGCGTACTAAGCCAAGCAAAATGGCCGTCTCTCCCAGAATTGAGAACAGCAACTAAAATATTTTGCTAATAAAACTTGTATTGCGTTCTAGAATCCGAATTTGAATTGGAATAAAAACAAATGTTTGTTTGATGACGTAGCGATGACAGTAAGGTCAAGTTGTCAGTGTTAAATGGATTTGATTGTGGAATCGTCAGTGTTGACAGTTCAGTGCAAATGATTAAAGATGTGCGACCACGGAATTTTAATAAAATACTCTTTACTGTCTCAATTTTGATGTAAAAGTTTTGAAATAGAAATATTCTAAATACGATTGGCATAGAACATTGATGTTGCAAAGGATAAATGAAAATGTAATCAAGAATCTTTTCTGGGACGTTATCAACCCAGACTATGAGATTATAAGGTAAGTTCAACCTATTATTGTTTTAAAGATCTGTTAGTAATAGGTACATTCTACCAAATGTTTTATTAGGACATTACTTACCTATTCAAGAGCTTTCATTATTTTGATAGCAAAAAATTACACCGTGTAATCCACGTTTTTTTTTGTTTGTTGATTTTATTTATTATAGTTTCAACCTACAAAATAATCATTGGTTATATCGAAAAATACGTTCCTAAATACGTTAGATACCTAAAACATTTATTTATCTACAAAATTACCGTTTTTCTTTCGCCTTGACAACAAAGTTTGTTGACACCATTCTGTCTTTCTCGAATATCAATTATCAATTTCCGTCCAAACTTACGAAGATACGATTGGTTCTACGTCAAAGTAATGATATACTTACATAGATATAGTATAATTATACTTCTGTTTGTCTTCTGGCAGTAAATAGGCCACCCTTTGTGTTGTAAAAGGTGACAATGGGATTATGTCAAGTGTATGAGCAGTCTCTTGTTTGTGAGTTACCACATATTGTGTCATTAGGACTTACCATTGGTTGTATACAAGCTGGTGAATTGGAGATAGCCGATTGGGGTGGTAGACTTATTTTTAAACTAGCTTTTACACTTGTAAAGGTCGGAAATTATCCCACAGGAATATACTACCGGGATAAAAAGTATCCTATATGGTAATTTTGGTTATAAACTATCTGTGTGCTAAATTTCATCCGAATCCGTTCAGCCGTTTTTGCGTGAATGAGTAACAAACATCTAAACATACAAACTTTTACATTTACGAGTATAATATTAGTAGGATTATTTTTTGTTCGTTATTATTTGAGATAATTCTATGATTGCCTTTTTTGGCGACGTGACGTTTATCATTTTCTTTTACCAGCACATTACGCAGGGTCAAATTAAATTAGGTAGCGAAACTCCACGGACGCGTGATGGGTATCGATATCAAAATATGCATGTATTTTCTCAACTCATACTTCAAGTAACTACAATACCACAGGTACAGTACCCGGCGATAAATATTGCACATCGACCTTTGGAAAGAAACAATCGGCTAATTTCGGCTTTGTAGTGCGTTATCTCTGTCGCACACTACCTATGTGACGTCAACTGACGTTTTGTCAGTCGTTGTTCAAGTGCGATAGAGTGCGGTCGCGTCCAGTTCAAAATATATATCTAGAGTTGTTAACACCCCCAAATTTAAATAATTTAAAGTTGTGCTATGGCATCTTTAGGAAAAATAGGGGAACCTTTTTATTTTACCCCAACCTAAAGCAATCATTTATAGAAAAATTGGTGTATTTTATACAAAGAATAAAAAGAATTATCAAAAGAAGCAAATCATAATTGTTTTAACAGCTCCTAATAGATACCGGACTGTTTGTATTTCGTGCGACAGAGATAACGCTCTACGAAGCCGAAATTAGCCGATTGTCTCTTTCCAAAGATCGATGTGCAATATTTATCGCCGGGTACTGTACCCCTAAAATTCATAAAATCTTTTTTTTATTTTGTTTAAATATCGAAACTCATCATGACAAGCGAGTTTCGCTTACTAATTTAATTTGACATGGACATAGCAATGATGAATGAGTAAGGGGTGAAAGAGATGTGTCTCCCATAATCACCATATTTGTCAGACGGATTCGTGATTACAATGTAGGTAAGATATGGTCATGCTGTGGTTACGTGTGGATAGTGTCGCTGCGGCTTCTTATTATGCGAAAATATAATTAGGAAAAACAAAAGTATGCCAAGTTATTTTAGGTTTTAAAATTTTATGCAAATGGATAGGGAACCGGCCGGCCGCTAGTTCGCGGTGTCGCTAGTGGTTGCGTTGTGGTTGCGAACGTGGCTGCGATGTGGTCGGTATCACACACTCGGTCGATAATGACGGCAAACTGTGGTTCGTGTGAATTTAACTATTAGTTTTTATACAAATTAGCGCCCGCCCACGTGTTGTGGTTGTGGTGTGTTTGTGGTACGTGTGAAACAAGCCTAATAAGTAATACGGACTGGTGTCCGCAACTCCAAGTCAATGCGCATATTTTGCGTGCGCGATTACAACGTATTAGTAAAAATACAGGCAAATATATTGTTTATCTGATTGACATACTGCCATCCATACGACTTATAATTAATGGCAATTGTGAAATTGAATAAGTAGGTAATACGAATAATTTATGGTTGATCAATTTGCTAAACAATCCTTTTCTCTAACTGTGCCATGCTCATAGATATCCGAGCCATGCTGCATGCTTAAGGAGACACCTATTCGTCTTTAAAAACCTGTTATAATGCTTAACCAATATCAAGGTATAACCTAATAAAATGATCTAGGTATTCATGAATAAGGTCGTAAACGCGGTCATAAAAAATATCGTTATAATAAAACAATTTTATGAGATTTTTTATTAAATCACAGAAGCACCTTTATGCTTTTCCATGATTTTCAAATGAGTACACCTTGCGTAAATAAACAGCATCTCTTGGGTATTCTAAGGCACGAGTCCAACAACAAGCTTTTAACGATTTTTAACCGACTTCAAAAAAGGAGGTTCTGTATTCGAACCGTATGTATGTTTGTATGTCCGCGATTTTTTCAAAAACTAATGAACCAATTTTGATATTTCTTTCACTAATATAATCTACATACTTTCAGAAAGGTTTTAGTATATACACATTAGGTAGTTATTCTTATGCACAAAGTTATATGCATAAATGTACTGCATATCCGGCATTTCTATGCGAATTTTGATGATTCTTCTAGTCGGTGTCTTCAATTCTTCAATGCACTAGTGTTAATTTAATTTGTGTGGGGTAGGTACAACTAAAAAGTGGAAAATAAAAACTTTTATTACAAAAAAAAACAACCGACTTCAAAAAAAAACTACAAAGAGATAAATAACTTTAATTTCGGAAGTCGGTGTCAAAAAACGAAAATGTGGAACTAACGACACTGACTTCCGAAATTAAAGTTATTTATCTATCATTTTGTAGTTTGTAGTTTTTTTTTTAAAGTGGGTTGTTTTTTTTTTTGTTATAAAGTTTTTTTTAGTTACTAGTTTTATTAGTTTCCCGTCGATGGCTGACGCTGCGCGCCGTGCTGTGTGACAGTAGCCTAAAAGTTGACTAAGGACTTCATCAAGACGCTGTCACTAACGATGTCGTCGGCTAATTGCAACATTGTTCACTGAAGTAGAATAGCTTTGTTCTGAAATCAATACAACAGGTACTTCAAGAATCAAAACTTTCCAACCCTTGAATATAGCTTGTTAGTTCATTTACATTGACGAACTGAACAGCGCGATCAAAACTGATCGTATTCATTTGTTTACATTTTCGAACGCATTTATTTGTTACAGCATAATTATCTTCTGATGCAGAATACGCTAGGAAATAAGTAATACGGGCTGGTGTCCGCAACGCAATGATAAGTATCTGACAATTTTTCTTCATGCAAAAGAAACTTTATGTCCAACGCATAAAGTTTGTTTCTATATACTTATATGTTACCGGCCAAACCCGATTTCAGGACAAACTAGTTTAGCCTAGGCTAAACTAGTTCTTCCTATACGCGATAGGAATACCTTCGCTCGCCCTTGGATCTTATGTCGACGGAGCCCCGCTTCGCGGGGCCCCTATTTCTGTGTAAAGGGTTTAAAGTAACCTAACCAAACCGAACCTCGGGGTGCCCTTCGCTCGCCCTTGCATCCTATGTCGACGGAACTAGTTTAGCCTAGGCTAAACTAGTTTGTCCTGAAATCGGGTTTGGCCGGTAACATATACAATTTGAAACACTGTCAAGTATAAGGCGCTCCACACACTGCACCGCGCTCTGCCGCGGTGGGCAGATAACGCGCCCCCGCGTGTGATTTTTTACATACAAAAAATCACGCGCTCACGCGCGGGAGTTGAATTTGTATTTAAAAAATCACGCGCGGGGGTGCGTTATCTGCTCACCGTGGTGGAGCGCGGTGCAGTGTGTGGAGCGCCTAAGAATTAACGTGTCGCGCTCTGACTTAGGTTCAAAGTCACGTGTCCAATGGCTTTATTTTTACGCAATTATTTCTCAAAAAAAAAAAATAAGTACTGAAATGATTTTCAAATTAAGTCGAGTGTTGATAATATGTTTATCTCAGAACCATTCAAGAAAACAAACTTGATAAGGTATTTTTCTTACTGTCAACTAGCTTATTTCTTTCTATCCTTGCTAAGAAAGATTCCCGATTAATTTAACTCAAAACTATAGGTTCTTTTACGTATAAAATCAAATCAAAGGACTTTTAATCAAACATGGCTGTTAATCAGCGCTTTTTTGATCGTCAAAATTATATAAGACAGTGCGTTAGCTGGGAAGAAAAAAGCGCGCAAAAAGCTCCCCAGCAGCACAGCTGTCTGTTCAGTTAAATTTGCTTAGCTGTCTGTTCGTAATTTTACTTCATTATAATCAATATTTGTATATTTAAGGTTGCAGTCAGGTTTTTTTTAATTTTTTTAATTACTTTTTTTTTATTTCCAGTTTTTTAGTTTAAAAATTTGAAAGATTTCGCAGACGATTTAGTTCTTGGTGCGTGTTTTTTACGATTTGTTATTTTAAATTACTTATATAAGTTGTGTATATTTTTGTAATCACCTTTTAAAACCCTTTATTTTGATACCCCACTCGATAGGTTTTGAGAAAAAAAAATTTTAAGGCATAATATGGCGCCAAAAATCCGCCATTATGGCTTTTTTTATTTTGAAATACCCAGTGTCACTCTCACAGTAAATACGAATCTAACGACACCTCTCAAGCTAAAATCCATCGTGCAGAGCGAATCCGCAGAGCGTGCCAAACAATTATACATACAAACATACAAAAAAACATACATTCATACTCTCGATAAACATAACCCTCCTTCTGGCGCAGTCGGGTAAAAAGTAGGCACACTTTGCATAAAAGTACAATTTTCCATAAATGCTCTGTCACTTCGAAGCATTACAATCAAATTTCACTCGCGCGTGTTCCCTAGCGAAGCAGTAATTAACAAGAAGGCATTCCCATCATAATTTTATGAATAAATTAATTAAAATACATGTAAATGATCAAGACAAATCCCTGAGTGACAACTGAGCAGCACGTAAGGTTATTTTAAACCGATTGTGACACTGAAATTACTCAGTTACACTGGTCTCTTGTGGGAACACCCAAATACTCCGAAATATTTTACTCCGATTTTTGATGTTCCGATTTTCAAAAGTCCGAATTTCATAATACCTAAGAATCATAATGTCTATTATTAAAAATCACGTTTATTTTATCGAAAGTCATAAATGCGACTTGTTTGTTTTCCGATTTTCATATATTCGAAAAATCAAATGCTCGATGGGTTCTCGGTCCGAAAAACGACATTCCGATTTTCAATACTCCGAATTATTTCCGTTACCGTTACCGCACCCGAACTCAACGAACGTAATAGACGACGTAGGATGCAAGAGCGAGCGAAGGGCACCCCGAGGTTCGGTTTGGTTAGGTTACTTTAAACCCTTTACACAGAAATAGGGGCCCCGCAAAGCGGGGCTCCGTCGACATAGGATGCAAGAACGAGCGAAGGGCACCCCGAGGTTCGGTTTGGTTAGGTTACTTTAAACCCTTTACACAGAAATAGGGGCTCTATTGTTGGTTTTGTGCCATCTATATTCTTACAATTGGAAATATGTGTTTATTTGTCTTGCTATTCAGTTTTACAAAGCGTTCTTATTTCGGAATTCTAATTAATCGGTATTTTATATTAATCGGAATTCGTTTTTTTGATGTTTCGAATTATCATTAAGTCGGACTTTTTATTATTCGATCTATTGAAACTCGGTATTTTGAGAATAGTAATTATAAACGTTAGGGATATTGAAATTTCGGAATTATTAAAATAGGATGAATGATAAATCGGAGTTGTTATAAAAGGAATTTTAAACCATTCGGAATTATGAAAATCGGTATTCTGAAATTCGTATTTGTGACTTTCGGAATAAAGTTTTTCGTATTATTGTAGTGTACCCGTCATTTGTAGCTGCAACAGGGAAAATATGGATCTTCTTTTGTGTACAAAAATAAACTAATATTGATTACCACATCTTTGTTTAGCCGATTTCCAACTATAGGTATGTTAGGGTCGCTTCGGCCGTCAAGGAAACCGGGGTTTCGTAACTGGTTTCGTAGGCTTGCTGTCTAACCGAATGCAGCTGAATACCAGTATTTTACATGGAGCGACTGCCTATCTAAAAAAAAGAATAAGGCTCCTATTAGACGATTTAGTTACTTATCTAATAGTCCACCCATTACATGGAAAAGCTCTCCTCCTTCCCTGAACAAAAAACCTTTGTCTTACAACAAATTATGTTAAATGTCACGCTAATACTTTTAAAAATAATTTGCAAAGAAAACTCTCAGATTAAAATCCCCCATTTTCTTTTACCAGTAAAAGCTATTACGGCCATCAATTTATATCATCAACATTAATATAATAAATAGGGAAAGTTTGTTCGCTCGTAACGTTTAAACGTGGAAACTTCTAGTTCAATACAAAAGTCCGGCTTACCTGTATTTTATTTGAATGATGAACATTGAACATGAAACTTTAGGAACGGCCCGTTTATTACGCCTTTTGATGTTAATAGCTGTTGCTGTAGACGTTTTTGGACGGAATTTCAGAATTTGGTTGGTAGTAATATTCTCTAAGCTGTGGTTGAAGAGGCCTTTAATCAGTAGTTAACGTTTTTAGACTGAAATTATGGAGATTATGCAGACGATGCTATAGAGGTATGTGGAACAGGGTGTAAAATTCACTCATCCTCCATAGAAAAGGGAGGATCCTCCAATCAGATGGGTGGCGTATCTGGTGGGCAACTGCCCGACGATTGATGTCGAGACGTTGTATATAATTATGCTAGTTGCGCGGTAAATTCTGCTTGCGCGATGCAGGATTTTGCGTGATGTCCGTGTGATACGTACATGGTTAGCATGTAGCGTTGTAGATGCTGCCACAATTCCATTGATTTTTTAGTACCCTTGGCTCTTGGAAACCTTCGATTAAACAGTATATAAGTACCATAGGTACCTATTTATGTTTTCACTATTAAAATGTTGGGCATATGCCCCTAATCAAAAAGCAGATAGACGTATCAACCTAGATCGACTGCCTTCCACCAGAATAATTGTCTTGTCTTGTTCCTGTGTCATCTGGAAAATAAAACTCAGATAATTCCCAATCTCCACAAATATTTTTTCGAACCTTGTATATATAATTTAAGCCTGTACAAGTAAACCATATTTCCACGGATATCGATTTCAAATCCTGAATGACGAACCAACCCGCACTGGGCCCGTGTTGTAGATCACAGCCCACTCTTTCTCGAAGAGAGAAGGCCTGTGTTCCAGCAGTGGGAACATTATAGGCTGATTATGCTATATTATGTAGATGATCTATATCTATATATATAAAATTCAAAGTCCTGACTAACTGACTGATATATCAACGGACAGCCTAAACCGCTGGTCCTAGAGACATGATTTTGGAGGGTGTGTTCTTTGTGAGGAGTAGGTATCCACTAAGAAAGGATTTTTCGAAACTCCACGCGGACGAAGTCGCGGGCAGAAGCTAGTCTTTCATATCAATCAAGCTATTCTTAAGTAAGATATTGTTTATTATTTGATATTATTTCCCTACATTCAAATATTTGTTGATTGAGTTTGATAAACTTTTTATTACCTATGTATTTTTGTGGTGTACAATAAATAAATAATATCTTATATTTTTATACCGTATACTTATATATAGGTTGATTGGAAGATAGGTGCAAAGCTTTAAGGCGAAGATAGTACAGACAATTTAGTGTTGTTTTAAACCTCTGTGTCATTAGACATAAAAAAAAAAATTTAAGACTTCGTCTAAGACAACCATGGCTTAAATGGTTCTAAACTGTCTGCACTATCTTCGCCTTAAAGCGTTGCTCCCATCCTTCAATCATCCTGTATATTACTTTAGTATTTCTACGTATTCTTCAAAAATCGGATTTTTGAAACCCCTTTACTTACCGGTACGTCTTTGCCTTTACATTGCTTTGAGATGTTCGACTATTAAAGAGCGGGCTTGGGATTTAGAAGTTTTGCATCTAGTTTTAGATCTGCTTTGATGTTGTTTACAGGATTACGACTTGTTTTAAACATGGTGTTTTGAAGGGCTTTTTTTGTTTTTCTTTTGTGGATGGGAAATCATCAAATTACCCCTCCCGCTTTGGGTGGAGTAGAAGGGAGTGTCAGACTCTTACTGACTAAGATCCACCCGTGTTCCTTCCTTAGCCCTTTATGTTCCGGGGTAGCGGTAACCCTTTTGGACAATCCCGCACCCCCGGCAGGCTTCGGCCCTAACAGGCCCCTTCCTTTATTCTGACATCTCTTTAAGGCGCGCGTGGAACACATACGCGCCGTCCGGCACGGGTCTGGTCCTGATCGGACGGTGAGCTACCCATTACTCTCCGTCCGCAGGCCCGCACCTACGGTGGCCGGGAGTCGTCACGCGGCTCCCGATGCCCGGAGCGTCTCCCTCTGAGGCTCTCTCCCTCAGCCATTCCGCCACCTCCTTAGCTAGCATGACTGCTTCGCAGAAGGAGGTGACTGCCTCCCACTTCCTCTCGCTCCGGACCATGGCTTGAACCAGGGCCGGACGCGAGAGGTCGCCGCCGCTGCCGAACGCCTCTACGAGGACACAGCGGTGCTCCGCCCAAGCGGGGCAGACCTCCACCGTATGCTCCACTGTGACCTCTGGGTTTTGAAGGGCTATGTTCATAATTCTTATTGGAGCTACCACAACAAAGGGCTACTGTCATTCTACGCTGTAAATACTAAGTTAACGCCGAATAATTATGCATGCATCAAAATATCCTTCCAGTAATGTCTATTTTATCGAACGCATTAATTCATCATTCATCTTTTTCACCTTATTGCTCAATTCTAGACATCCCGTTAAAGAAAAATAGTTTTATTTAAACAAAAAGAATCCCTAAGCACGAGGTTTGTTTTTTTTAGGCCCAAGTTACGGGCGTTTACTACTTCGGACGAAACATTAGTTCGATTTCCGAACTAAGAATGAATGAAAACACGAACAGCTACCCCCAGGCCCGATAAGTTTTTGCCCGTCCAAAAAATTGGTTTTGACACAATGTTATGACGGTTGAACTTCTTTCAGACCGGCGAGTATCTTTGTTGACGGACTTAGAGTTTAGAACCCTGGTTGTTTTTAAAATCGTACTAAAGGCAGACACAGAAAACATTTGACCATCTCAACGCAAGGAGTTTGATACGGTCTTTATTTTGAAGTCA
This sequence comes from Amphipoea lucens, assembly GCA_947508005.1. NCBI lineage: Eukaryota > Metazoa > Arthropoda > Insecta > Lepidoptera > Noctuidae > Amphipoea > Amphipoea lucens. The sequence continues at coordinate 4,214,488 of OX382376.1, read as the reverse complement.
AGTAATCATTGCAGTTAGGGTTTTCGGTTTTTAATGAGTAAAAAAATAAAATCATACTCCAACCGAGAAGGTTAAAGGTTGTTCGGATATACAGCGTAATCATGGCGAGATCTAAACAGTTCGATAAGTGTTCGAGGTTTTTCCCTCAGCTCGATAGATGGCGTTGGCGTCGAATTAGATCTCGCTATGGTTTCGTTACCGGCATTTACCTTGGCAGGATTGATTTTTATTTTTTGTGTGAGCCTCGAAAGTTAAAGTATTTAAATATACGCTATAACCGAATATAGTGCTGTATTAATTACTCCTCGCCTATATACGGACCCTCGGTAAAAATACATGGTCCTTCGGAGTCGGATCGGTCGGGAGTGTTTGTGGTAGTTCCGGTGGTGGTAGTGAATTACCACCCTACGCGTCATTACTGGGCAGTGGATCGCTGTCCAGAGCAGCCCCTTCAGTGGGCACCAGGTGAGGTGCTCAAGAGCTGGAGGTGGAACCGGTTGGAGCCAGGAGCAGCCGCGTGGAGCAGCCACAGCTGGTAGCAACAACCGGAGGAGTGACGCATGGGAGGATTGGGAGGTGAAGTGCGGCAGATCGTGGACAAGCAGAGGGCGCCACTTGTGCGTTGCAGTACAGCGCGACATCATTAGTGTGTCAGTGAGTGAAATAATTGGTGAAAAAATCGTGAGTACATTTTCGACCTTATTAATAAGAAGAAATTAACTTCAACAATTCAAGAAAGTGCATTGAAATTTGTACCTTAAAATCACTAGATAATTGTGCTAATTTTAAGTAAAAAGTGGGTCAGACGGGGAACCTATGCCCGATTTTACATAGAAATACAAGTTTAAAACACTTGTAAAATTTTAAAAGTAATCTGGGACTTAGAAAAATATCGAAGTGCTTCAAAGAAACTTAATTCTTGTGGTGTTATTGAACGTGTTTACTGGACAATAAGTTTATTTATAGTGTTGTATCTAGTTGCGAAAAAATTGTGTATTTTATTTATATTTATGTTGTACTTGTTTTTTAATTAAAAATGGAGTCGCTTAACGACATTCAGGAAGACATTAACGCTAAAATGCTCAAGTCAAAATCTAACTTTAAAAAAAGTCCTAAAGAGCGTCTAACTATTTGTTATATAGAAACTAGGATTGAAAACTTAGAACAGCAATGGGAATTATTCCACAAAACACATGTAAAAATAATTAGTGAGTTAAAAAAGTCTGATTTACTTAGTTCAAATTATCATAAGAAAGGCTTATATGATGAGGTCGAAGAGTTTTATATACAGTTTAAAAGCGAGTTAAAGGAATTATTATCTTCAGGAAATTCAACTGCTTTATGTGTGGATTCTAAGTCTATTTGTCAGAATGAAAAGAGTGTCAGCAGAGTTAAGTTGCCAGAAATAAAAATTCCCTCATTTTCGGGAAAATATTCAGAGTGGCAAACATTTAGAGACTTATTTGTGGGATTGGTGCACGAGAACACATCACTCGACGATGCACAGAGATTTTTTTATTTAAAGGGACATTTAAGTGGGGAGGCTGAGCAATTATTAAGAAACATAAAGGTTACATCTGACAACTATAAAATTGCGTGGTCTAAATTAGATAAAATGTACAACAATAAAAAGTTTCTAGCAAATGGTATAATAAAAAGATTACTCAGTCAAAAAACTTTGTCCTGTGAATCGGCTAGCGAAATAATAAGGCTTATAACTACTACTTCAGAATGTTTGGAGTCAATTGGTAATTTAGGGGTAGATGTCTCTTCCTGGGATCTTATTGTTATACATATAATTAGTGGTAAATTAGATAAAGAGACCAGGAAAGGTTGGGAACTCAAAGTGGCTTCGGATTTTAGTGATGATTTGCCTACATTTATACAGTTTTCGGATTTTTTAAATAGTCGCTATAGAGGTTTGGAAAATTTAGATAAAACAGATTACAAGGAAAGACATCCACACCCAAAAGGAACTCAATCGTTTCATGTAATAAAAGATAAAAAGCCAGTATCATGTGTATTTTGCTCAGCCGATCATAAAATTACATCTTGTCCAAAGTTTGGGAAAGAGTCAAATGAAACTAGGCGTAATTTCGCTCAGGAACATAATTTGTGTTTTGTTTGTCTATACAATAACCACTCTGCCAAAAATTGCAAAAATACTCTCAAGTGCCAGGTGTGTAAACGCCGCCACCATTCTTTGTTGCACCCAACAGGTGCTTCTGGGTCTGTTATTGGTGAAGATAGTAGTGGGGCTCACGAGGAAACCTCATCAGCCGTTGTAAAGGTGATGAAGGAGGATAATAAAAATAGTAACGCTGAAGTAGCCGCACAAGCGGAGGGGTCAAGCAAGCCGCTAGTTTCATGTTTCTCGACTAGAAGTGGTCAGAAAACCGTTTTATTAACTACTGCGTTAATTAAGGCGGAGTCGAAAGATGGGACCTATCGAGTGGTTAGGGCTTTGCTTGACCAAGGATCGCAAGGTTCTTTCGTTACGGAATCCACGGTCCAATTTTTGGGATTAAACAAAACGCCATCCAGGCAAACTGTGATAGGCGTAGGTGGGGACAAAAGTGCGACGGCTAAGTCAACCGTTGTGCTTAAAGTGAGGTCTAGAATAGATCCCTCTGTCCAAATTAATGTAAACGCTTTCGTCCTGAAGTCAGTCACTGCCCTTCTCCCAGCTACGAAAGTAACTAGGGTAGAATGGGTAGACTTGACCGATGATGATTTGGCTGATCCCGAATACTACAGGCCTAATAAAATTGATGTTTTATTAGGTGCTGAGGTTTACAGCCAAGTCATCCAGGAGGGCATTAAAAGGAATGTGGGTGGAACCCTTTTAGCGCAAGACACCACGTTAGGGTGGATATTGTCAGGAACTTTTGAAGTGGATCGTTGTAGTAATCCCTCACATATCACCGTTATGCATTCAAGCCTGGAAACAGATGATTTGCTTAAAGGATTTTGGGAGCTGGAAGCGGAACCATCTGGAAAGAAAATGCTAACGGAGGAAGAGAATAAATGCGAAAAAATATATACAGCTACTACGGAACGTGACAAGAGTGGTCGATATATAGTAAGGCTGCCATTGCGTGATGTAGACCCGGTGAGCAAGGTTGGTGAATCGAAGGGCATCGCTGAAAAAAGATTAAGATCGTTAGAAAGCAAGTTTAGCAAAAACAGCAAATTCAAAGAAGATTATTCGAGAGTTCTTGAAGAATATTTGGAGCTGAAACACATGAGAAAGGTGGCAGAAGATGAAAATAATAATCAAAAAGCGATCTACTTACCTCACCATGCCGTTATCCGGGAGGATAAGGAAACGTCGAAGGTCCGCGTCGTCTTTGATGCTTCCTGCAAGGGAACGAATGGGATGTCACTTAATGAAAATTTGTTAGTTGGTCCTACCTTGCAGTCGGAACTCCGGCACACGATTATGCGATGGAGAACACATCGGATATGTCTCGTTGCGGACATAATCAAGATGTACCGGCAAGTCTTAGTAAATAGGAAGGATGTAATGTTACAACGTATCCTCTGGAGAGACAGTCCTGAAAAGGAAATAGAAGAATACGAATTGGATACAGTTACCTTCGGCACGGCGTCGGCACCATATCTCGCTGTACGGTCGCTACAACAGTTAGCCTACGATGAGTGCTTAGATCAACCGGAAATAGCGAGGATAATCTTAAATGATTTTTATATGGACGATGTAATGACAGGAGCTGAAAATGAAGAAATCTGTTTTAATATATATACGGAGTTAACTAAAGTGTTATCCAGAGGAGGATTTCCATTACAAAAATGGAGGAGTAATAGTCAAAAATTACTAAATAAAATCAGGGATGAGAAACAAACTACTGATGAAGAGTTAAAGATAAAAATGGATAGTGTTACGAAGATTCTGGGACTTACCTGGAACTCGAACGAAGATTTCTTTCAGTACTCAGTTGATCTCCAGCCGCTGACCACACCTGTAACAAAAAGAAAAATTATTTCCGAGATTTCAAGATTATTTGATCCGTTGGGATGGTTAGCACCTAGTATTATCTTAGCCAAAATATTTATTCAGAAATTGTGGCTAGCAGGGTTAGAATGGGATCAAGAAATTCCAAACAATTTAAAACAAGAATGGGTTACTTACCACCGTAACTTAGTTTTTCTGGTTAATATTAAAATCCCACGATGGTTGCACCAAGAATCAAACAACGTGAAAACTGAATTGCACGGGTTCTCTGATGCGTCTAAAATGGCGTATTCAGCAGTCATTTACATTAGGGTTGTCGATCACAAAGGAAATATTTATATTTATTTGGTCACTTCAAAAACGAAAGTGGCACCCATTAGACAAGTTTCTATTCCGCGTTTAGAACTTTGTGGTGCAGTTCTCCTTGCCAAATTGATGGTGGAAGTTGGCGAAGTACTGAACATACCAAAGGCCGATTGGCATGCGTGGACGGATAGTGAAGTGGTGCTGGCTTGGCTCAACAGTCATCCGAGCCGCTGGAAAACCTTTGTGGCTAATCGTGTTTCAGATATTTTGAACCTGTTAGACACACATTACTGGTCTCACGTGTCGTCAAAACAGAATCCCGCAGATTGTGCGTCGCGCGGAGTTCCCCCTGCTGAACTTGAATCCACTGCTATATGGTGGAAGGGTCCGGATTATTTAAGACAGCAGGTGGTGGAGTACAAAAGGCCCAAACATCTGGTAACACATTTAGAAGAAGTGAAAGTGCATACGGTTACCTTTGACATTACCTTTTGGAATAAATTTTCTTCGTTGTCGAAATTGATTAGAGTTATAGCGTATTGCCGTAGATTCTTAAATTTGAATAAAAACCGGGTTGGTACAGGGTCACGACATCTATCTAAACAAGAGCTAGAAGACTCAACAGAGATATGCGTAAGGAAATGTCAAGAAGAAGGATTCACGGATGAGTTGGAAGAACTGAAAAACAATAAAGTAGAAAATAATAATGGAAAGTTAAAATCATTAAACATTTTTCTGGATTCTAAGGGAATAATCAGAGTTGGAGGACGGCTTGAGATGTCGCAGCTAAGTTATGAAAAAGTACATCCGATACTGATACCAAATAACTCTTTTTTAACCAATCTTTTGGTAGCAGACGCTCATGATAAAACCATGCATGGGGGCCCGCAACTGATAATTACATATTTAAGGTCAAAGTATTGGATCATGGGAATTAAGTTGCTGGCCAAAAAGTATGTAAGGGGCTGCGTAAGATGTATACGATATGCCGCCAAAACACGTAAACAACTGATGGGGCAGTTACCATTTTCTCGGGTAATGCCGAACAAACCCTTTTTAAGTAGTGGAGTGGATTACGCAGGACCTATAAACATACGAGTATCGAAAGGGCGCGGTAACAGGTCTTACAAGGGCTACATCGCCTTGTTTATATGCATGGCCACAAGGGCAGTGCATTTGGAAGCAGTGAGTGATTTAAGCACTAAGGGGTTTCTCACTGCTTTCAAACGGTTTGTGGCTAGGCGTGGTCGATGTGCGGATATTCACAGCGACAATGGGACAAACTTTGTGGGTGCCGCGCGAGAACTGCTTTACTTGTTTAATGAGGAAAGGTCAGACTGTAATCCAGAATTGGCAGAGGAGCTCGCAAACAATGGCACGCAGTGGCACTTTATACCTCCTCACTCACCAAACTTTGGGGGTCTTTGGGAGGCAGGTATAAAGTCTACTAAGTATCACCTAAAGCGGGTGATTGGGAATTCTACGCTGACATTTGAAGAGATCACAACGGTGTTAGCTCAAATTGAGGCATGCCTCAATTCGAGGCCATTGTCTTATGTGGAAGATCAGGACAAGTTAGTGATCTTAACGCCAGGTCATTTCTTAGTAGGGGAACCATTAGTGCTACCGCCTGACCACAATTATGAAAAGGCTAACGTTAGTAGCCTCCAACGATGGCAGCTTCATCAGAGGATGACGCAAGATTTCTGGCGTCGATGGTCACACGACTACCTTCACCAATTCTTACAGCGTCATAAATGGAACCATAGAAGCCCGGAGCCATCTGTTGGTGAAGTCGTTTTAGTAAAAGAGGACGATATGCCTCCTGGCAAGTGGTTGTTGGGTAGAATCGAACGGAAACATCCTGGGCCTGACGGTATTACTCGGGTTGTTACATTACGCACTCAATGTTCGACTATAAAGAGACCAACATCTAAACTGTGTGTATTACCTGTAACCAATTAGTGTAAAATAGTTTTAAGGTTTTTGTATTTGAACATGGTAGTATGTTTTAGGGTAAGTTTGTCAAGTGTTACAAGTGTTATTTTGTTACAAATAAGGATCTAGAACTTAAGTTGTTTATTTTTATTCATTGTTGTTTTCCCACCAAAGACATACCAATTTTATATTAATCTGGCTGGTAAAGAAGGACATTTTGTCAATATGTCCTTGGTGGGCGGTATGTTCGGATATACAGCGTAATCATGGCGAGATCTAAACAGTTCGATAAGTGTTCGAGGTTTTTCCCTCAGCTCGATAGATGGCGTTGGCGTCGAATTAGATCTCGCTATGGTTTCGTTACCGGCATTTACCTTGGCAGGATTGATTTTTATTTTTTGTGTGAGCCTCGAAAGTTAAAGTATTTAAATATACGCTATAACCGAATATAGTGCTGTATTAATTACTCCTCGCCTATATACGGACCCTCGGTAAAAATACAAAGGTTTCCCATCGCAAAAAGGTTCCGTGCATTAATTGTGTCCTGAAATCCTTATCTATGGCACCAAATGACACCTTATAATAATAACCTCTCCACAATGACAATACCATATTAATCACCATCCTACCCTTTCAGCGACAAAGATAACCGATCACCATCAACATTTACGATCCCCACACACTCTCCCTTATCCCCGTCATCCGCCATTTTAAATTCAGACATCAGTAATTCTATAAAAAGTAACAACCTTCCCAGACTATCTGAGCGACCTCGAGCGTTTCGAACCGGTGAGAGATTATCAATTTGACTTTCATAACAGCCCAAAGTAATGTCCTTCTTAAGCTGAGTAAATGGACCGAAATTGATAATAATATTAATTTACTTGCTCCCTAAAACGAGTTTTGGAGGAACAGGGCGAAATTTATTCGGCTTTATTTTAGCGTTTTCTTCGATACAATAGCTTTTGTTGCGTGCTTGTATTGTTTAAGGTAGTTGTCTGATGCTGCCTTTATAGATTGTGTGCTCTCCTAATAATAAATCGCGTGTTTTACTTTAGTGAACAATAGGTGTGATATTGTGTTTTAAAATAACATTATCATTATGTTAAAATTACAAGTCTTAATGGGAAAGCTCCAGGGTAGCTCGCAAGATTTTATTTGCAGGTCAGTATCAGGTTATGTGTTGAACAAAATACGATTCGCGACCGTAAAAAGTATGTATTTACAGAAAAAAACAATTGAAATAGTAATTAAAAGTAATGAAGAAACTTCTTTACGCATGCTTGACTTGGGGAGTAAGCTGGTGAACGCGTGACGTAAGCGTTACGAAAAGTGTGATCGGGCGAGGCGAACGGGAGTTGAGTGGGGGATATAAGCAAGAGAAAGCAGTGCGCGCGCACATTTTCTTTCTCTCTTCCTCTCATAGACAAATACGTTTGAGTCGTGTGGTCATAAGCACACTCGGTTTTTTTTTTAAATAATTTATCAATAAAATCATCAGTTCAACCGTGTACGTTCATAAATTAAAATCCTATTGAATGGCAATTTCCATAAAATATCAATCTAAGAATAGGATTATATAATCTCCCTGGGGCTTTCCCCTTCAGGTAGAAATTCTGTTACTCAGGAACCACCATCAATTTCGAGCACCTATCTCTTTGGACAATTCTGCCTTTTCTTTATATACAGGGGCTTTCCCCTTCAGGTAGAAATTCTGTTACTCAGGAACCACCATCAATTTCGAGCACCTATCTCTTTGGACAATTCTGCCTTTTCTTTATATACAGGGGCTTTCCCCTTCAGGTAGAAATTCTGTTACTCAGGAACCACCATCAATTTCGAGCACCTATCTCTTTGGACAATTCTGCCTTTTCTTTATATACAGGGGCTTTCCCCTTCAAGTAGAAATTCTGTTACTCAGGAACCACCATCAATTTCGAGCACCTATCTCTTTGGACAATTCTGCCTTTTCTTTATATACAGGGGCTTTCCCCTTCAGGTAGAAATTCTGTTACTCAGGAACCACCATCAATTTCGAGCACCTATCTCTTTGGACAATTCTGCCTTTTCTTTATACAGGGTGTTACGGAAAGGGTATATCAATACAAACGGGTTGAAGAGTGTATCTGGTCTAGAATCTCTGTACAAAATTTCAGCTCAAAAGCATTAACTTTGAAAATGCTTAATATTTTTTTTATTTCGATATCACGGCGCTGCACTGGCGCGCGGCGGCGTGATGTGCGTGTTCTAGGCGCACAGACACACTACAGATAATGGATAATGACCCTCGTAGTGCGGTGACCCGTTTTTTATGATTTCAATTTAATAAACTATCGACATAAAAAAATATTAAGCATTTTCAAAGTTACTGCTTTTGAGCTGAAATTTTGTACAGAGATTCTAGACCAGATACACTCTTCAACCCGTTTGTATTGATATACCCTTTCCGTAACACCCTGTATACAGGTCGGTCAAAAACTCGTGGATCAAACGAAATAGGGAGATAAAGGAGGTAATTTCCAACAAAAATCTAGCTAAAGAATGGCCATAATTCAATTGCCCTTAAAGTTATGAATATTTTTGTATACCGAGTTCTTTTACAATTAGACTAATAAAAAAAAAGTGGTATATAAAACAATAAAACAAACGGTGTTTTATTATTACTAGATAATGTATCAGCACTAAAAAAGTTCTATTGCGGCTCTGGGTACCAAATTTCTAGAGTAATTAATTTTTTCCCAAAAATTTTGAGCGGTACTAAAAATTATTTCTCCTTAAAGCGTTGAAAATGACCTTCTTTATATCCCTAATTCGTTTGATCTACTTATTTTTTACAACCTTGTACATGTTGTATGTTGAATCCACAGATATAGATATACCTAGATAACGCAAGTATCACGAACTGTATGAAAACTAAGCGTGCCACTTTTTGACTACCTACTATGACGTCACAAGCTCGCGCTCTCTCGCTCACGCTCACCCAGCCAGCAGTACGCAGGACTGAGCGCGAAAGTGGCGGCTTATGATTTTCGAACGTAAACTGGTGCGATTTTTGACACGCGAAGTAGGTGCTCTTGCGTTATCTAGGTGTATCTATATCTGTCGTTGAATCCATGGTATATCCTGGGGGAATCAAAGTCGTTACCCCAACACGTGACCGCTGCCTGCGTCACCCGGTCATCTGATGGAAAGCTTACCGTAGATAATATAGCATAACATTATGGCTGTAATCTCTGAGGGGTACGGCAGAGGTGTACTAGTAAACCCGCATTTTGCCAGAAACTTCCTTAGATAACTCTAATATTATTCGTGTAGGTCGAACATTTTGCTCGCAATCAGAAAAATTTGGTCTTCATTCATCCACCAGTAGCGTAGCAAGTACGTTTTGCACAGCAATGCTAAACAAAATTGAGCTTTCCTTCCTTCTTAGACCCAGTTTTCTCTTGTGCCTACAGTAAAAGTATTTGCATAAGCTACCCTTTACATTCCTTATCATCAAAATGTAAAGCAAAGGGCAAGGTACAAAAACACACTGCGTTACAAAAAAGGCGACACGCCAATTTGAAACATTTTAAATTGTTACAAAATCCGGTCATAAAAAGTTGTTTAAAATCGTTTTTTCGGCATCCCGGAGTCCGAGTTCGCACGGATAACGCATGTCCCCGGGTGGCCCCTGTTAAACTTCGGCCTCTCTCCGTTAATATTTCTCTTTCGTATCGGGATATTGTTTTAAATGTACGACTTTGGTAGTTAAGTCGGTGTAAAGTGAATTACTTCTTGTTTTATGTCGACGAGAATTTTCGTTTAAATTAATGTTGGAAACATTTTACTGAATTCTTTTTAGTTTGATGATTACGATAATTCTGTAGTTGTATCTATTATAAGCAACTACATAACTTTACATGGTGACAGGGACATTAACGCGCAAACTGTGCATTCAGTATAATGATTCTGAACCCCTGGGCTTATGGCGTTTCTTGCTTAGCAATATTCAGTGTCAGCTACGATAATAGAAGATAGAATAGAGGCTTTATTAATCAGTTTCACGAATAACATACATTTTTAATATTTTTCCTGGCAAAATCACATACAACAATATTACAATGATAGCCACGATTTTGGGTAATGGTGACTACCAATTATTAATATACTAAAAATTACTAAAATGTGAGAATTTTTTTTTCTGCGGGGCTGGGTAAATTTTGTGTGGGCCGTAACCCGTCTTCTTTTTCGTCGGATATTAAAAAACAAAATGGGTTGTTCCATACATTTTAACCGTGTAGGTATTGCACTATGAAACAGCAGTTTTTTTTTGAAAACCGTCGAATGATAATATCTTCGTTAGGGGAGGCTAGAAGTTTGCGCCTCGATGAATGCCACCCTGTATTAGGACCAAAGTATGGCTAAAAACTGCAATAGATTCTCTTTGCCAATATAGCTATTAGAGAGCAGTTGTGGCCAAGTGGTTACGGCCGCAACTTACAAGTTGTAGGTCGTAGGTTCGATTCCAGACAGGCGCTTTACTTTGTGTAAATTATTTCATCACCACAGCTCTCAAAACGGTGAAGGAAAACATCGTGAGGAAACCGGCGTGTCCTAGAACCAAAAATTCGAAGACATGTGACATCTGCCAACCCGCACTGGGCCTGCGTGGTGGATTACGGCCCACTCCCTCTCACTGAGAGGAGGCTTGTGTCCCAGCAGTGGGAACATTATAGGCTCATTATGTATATTATGTAATATAGCTAGTACCTATCTCCAATTTGTGTGATTAAGCTTCAAAACCACTAAACTCACTAGAGGTATAATAAATAGTAAAGTCCGAAACTATAAAATAAAACGCCCATTCAATAGGCTGTATAATACGCAATAATACGAATCTATCTCGTTTTACAGTCCATTCAGGACCAAATTAACCAATACTATGTCATTAGGACCATAAAATCTATCCTGATGGGTTCTATTTAGTGTGTGTGTAGTTGAAATAGTTGTACCTATATATTTATTCAGTTTGAATACACTGATTTAGACTCTAATTTATAAGTAATGTTCAATAAATTGTGCTAAAAGTACCTCTAAATTTCAGTTAGTCCCTAAAATGTCATTGTGTGAAGAATACTTTATTTTTCAGTACTTATGGTACTTTGTGAAGTGAAACTTCTTTACGCACGCTTGACTTGGGGAGTAAGCTGGCGAACGCGTGACGTAAGCGTTACGAAAAGTGTGATCGTGCGAGGCGAACGGGAGTTGAGTGGGGGATATAAGCAAGAGAAAGCAGTGCGCGCGCACATTTTCTTTCTCTCTTCCTCTCATAGCCAAATACGTTTGAAGTTTCACTTCAGTCGTGTGGTCATAAGCACACTCGGTTTTTTTTTTGTTTGAATCAAGGTGTTTACACAAGGATGCCTGGAAGAATTTGGGGAGGCCTAAGCTCGGCAATGGGACAGTGTAGGTTAATTGAAAAGAAGGTACTTTATAGAAAAAGACGCTCATCGGATTAAGAACTTTCGTTCCATTAATCATAGTTCAATTTACGTTGCCACTTATTATGGCCTTTTTCTGATTTAATTGAGATAATCTGTGTTTTTTGACTGAAACTAGAAGTTTACCTATTGGTAGAAATACGATAAATTATTTGTGACATCTACATCAAAAAGGAATTTATCTAAATAGGCATGTTTAACCTTTTTAAGAGTTCTTAAAGGTCACTAGAAATAAAATAGTCAGCAGAAATAAATGCCATTACTTTTTACGAAAACAAAATAAAATAAGGTCATTGAGTGGAACGTTGACAATTTAGTCCGTCTGTGACAGTGACTGAAAAGTCTCGGGTAGTTTAAATAGCATTTCACATTAAAATTTGTCTGAAAAGTTATTTAAACGACTAGGTACCTGCCTTAAACAAATGATATATGTTAAAAATGAAATGCGAGTTGGATTAGGTTTCATTTAATTCAACTATAAAATATATACTTCACTTAATTTAATTTATTTAATTATCATTGTATTTAAAAAAAACATCATTTTATTTATTTACTATTACCACGCAGTAGGTACTCGCTGTCCTATGGAACTAACGGTATATAATTTAAAAAATATGTTAGTATCAGTTGTCCCATGGAACTAGTGGGACACTTGTCCCATCATAGGACTGGGTCAATGGGACTAGTGGGACAGACCGTGTTTTTACAGGTCCCAATACATACAACAATATAGTCACAATTTTCACACTCAGAGACGTCACCCAAAAACCAATTACACAACAGCACCAACAAAAATGAAATGTTTTAAAACTGTAATATTTTGACTGAATTATCGTAAAATGTAGAACCAAAAGTTCCAAGACATGATGACATGCACCAACCCGCGCTCCGTGGTGGATTACGGCACACTCACTCTCACAAAGAAAAGGCGTTTGTTCCAGCAGTTGGAACATTATAGGCTGATTATGCTAACTATATATAATTATACATTCAAGATTCTTAGTTCTGCAGATCTTTAAAGTATTATATGAACAAAAGAAGAAATAAACACTTTCACAAAAGCTAATAGGATTTAGGTTAGTTATAAGGGTCCTTTTGATACCTATTCTAAACCCAAGGGTGCTAAGACATTCTGGGTCCTTATCTGGATATTTTACGACGTAGATTCTACTAGAGGAATAAAATAGAATATGGTTAACGATGGTACTATAAAATGGATATTGTAATCGGAGTTATTGACGGAGATTTAATTGCTTATAAAGTAGTTGTTAATCTCAGATTATAAACAGGGTGTTACGGAAAGGGTATATCAATACAAACGGGTTGAAGAGTGTATTTGGTCTAGAATCTCTGTACATTTAGCTCAAAAGCAGTAACTTTGAAAATGCTTAATATTTTTTTATTTCGATAGTTTATTAAATTGAAATCATAACAAACTTGTCACCGCACTACGAGGGTCATTATCCATTATCTGTAGTGTATGTGCGCCTAGTACACGCACATCATGCCGCCGCGCGCCAGTGCAGCGCCGTGATGTCGAAATGAATAAATATTAAACATTTTCAAAGTTAATGCTTTTGAGCTGAAATTTTGTACAGAGATTCTAGACCAGATACACTCTTCAACCTGTTTGTATTGATATACCTTTTCCGTAACACCCTGTATTGTCCGCTCAATTTTCGTACTGATGAGACTGAGAGCAATCTTCAGTTGATCGTTTTTCGTAACTATTTGTGATGTTGCTAGTTAATTTGTCTGCGTAGATTAAGGGGACTATATGACCTAAAGCGCGGTCACTGTCCGGCTGCATAGAAAAGAAAGAGAAACGCGATGACACAACGCTGGTAATTTATTGCAAAATATGAAGCAATTATCTGTTTAGAAAAAATCTATTGTTTGGACTAAAAAATTAAAACACTAGTGCTAGAATACTCTGACAAAAAATCACAATGATTGTATGTATATTAGTATGGTTTTTATTGTAAAAAGTAAGTTTTTAGAGGTATCTTCATGATTTTTTTCTATCGTTTCAAATTAGTTGTACCTATTATGTTTTCAACTGACTATCTACCTAGCATATACATAATCAGCCTATAATGTTCCCACTGCTGGGACACAGGCCTCCTCTCGGTGAGAGGGCGTAGGCCGTAATCCACCACGCAAACCCAGTGCGGGTTGGCAGATGTCACATGTCTTCATATTAGTATGGTTTTTATAGCAAAAAAAAATGTTTTAGAGGTATCTTCATGATTTTCTTCTATCGTATCAAATTAGTTGTATTATGTTTTCGACACACTACGAGTATCTACCTAGCATTTATCCTGAAGAATATCATGATTTTTTCTGATTTTGTTTACTGTAGTCGATCATATACTTTTAGGTACCTATTATAAAACTTGCGTTTTTTGCGTTCACAGAACATTTAGTTGTATATTCACTTTAAAAATAAATAATTAAAATAAAATAAATTAATAAATTATCTCATACAAAAAACGTGATTTTTTTTATATAATTATGTAGTGTTAAATATTGTACGATGGTACGGAACCCTTCGTGTGGGAGTCCGACTCGCACTTGGCCGGTTTTTTCATATTCACAGTCATAACCAGTGATCGGAAATAGGTGATCTAAAATACCTAAAGTTCGAAAAAGAACAGAGATAAAGTGGAGACGCCTTACCACAAAATATTTTTTCGGGACTAATGTCGCGGGTCTTCTTCTTAGCGTGTCGATAGCAATCTAAATGTACTCGGCCCAGAATTCAGCTACTTGTTTGGAGCCATCACCAGCGTCCATCAATTCCTGTAACGTGCATCTGACAGGACACGCAGGGCACGATATTAAGTGTCCCATCGTTTGTGGAACAACACCACGTTTACACTCCAAGGTGGAGTCGTCAATAAATCTCCATTTGAACATTTTTTCCTTGCTTCGGCCAACCTGGGTCCGGAGTCTGTTTAAAGACTTCTAGGTTCCAGGTTAAAAATGTCCCAGGTTTCGGAATATTACTACACACACACACACAGATACAGAGACATGTAGAGTTTCTACTGTGTTCACCTTTTATACCCTGTTTTTGTCCAGATGGTAAAAAAAAGTCAGCCGGTATAGGTACTTACTAAATTCATGGGCATCCTTTTAAGGGGTCATTTTACTCATCGTTATGAACAAGTTTTACTATGGGTATAAGCCTAAAATCGCAAAAAAAAAATCAGCTGTTCCTTGTATTTATGTTCACATAACTCGTCAAAATGTATGGAAGAGCTGATTTTGTTTTCGCGATTTCAGTCTTGGTCCCATAGTAAAAGTTGTTCATAATGATGATTACAATGACCCGTTAAAAGGATGCCCATGAATTCAATTTCACCCTGTATTAGAGACAGCCAAATCGCTTTCTTTAAATTCTTCTACAAAATCAATTAACGATAAAAGTGTTTCAATTCTGCCATCAAGTTTGAAATTATCACTTAATCCAACCTTTTGATACACAAACTAGTCAAAGACACCGATCTTCTTATCTTACCATTCAATACAAGGCCTTCAGAAAATCGCGTCCTTTGATTTTGATACGGAAGACTGAACATGATTTGAATTTTGACAATAGGCATGTCAAAGGGATTAAATTAATTATAGCCGGTGTCAGTGATTCGTGTTAGGGTTTAAGTTCGAAGGATCAGAACAATGGGGAACTAAGAGGTTGAAGGAAGAAAAAGTGGGTGTTGCGTTAGGTACTTAATTGTCTGTGTGAAGCTTTATTATGAAGCGATTAATAAGCGCGCTCGTGCACGGCATACTTTTTGTAGGTCCTGCAATTAGTCAGATTATTTCGCCCTATGTTTTTAGACCGACTTTTTGTAGGACGTGTGCGTTGCACTATTGCCATGCACGTTCTATTTTTCTCTTACAAAAATCGGTCACCGATTATCGGACGTGGGCGGGTAGCCTTATTTTGTTTTAAATGGGAGTCCTTTAGGCTTTATTAGTTGCATTCATCAGATAAACTCAAAAATGGAACACATTGCGTGAAATTCAAAATCAAAATATTTTATTTCACATAAACCTACATGGGCACTTATGAAACATCAGAAGCTAGGTGCACGGCTCCAATTGGTCGTTTCCTATGGAGAAGAGACGGCAAGAAACTCCACAGCTACTCTTTTAAAAATAATTGGCTTTTACGATATTTCAAAATTACAGTATAAAAACGGTCTACAGATCTGAAGTCTACAAGGCCTACAAAGTCCTCACATTTACCAAATATAAAAGAATCTATCAAATGAATAAATAAAATATAAAAACCTATTAAAACAAAGTTTTGTCAAATTCTCAGTGAGATACTTTAACTGGAGCTTTGTTCCACCAAAGCTCTATAACCCCTCCAGGTGGTAAAAGTATATCTAACTTAGTTTAGGACATAATTATATCAAATAAATCTCATGTAAAAATATGCTCTGTGAAATCAGAATTTACTTTTATAGCGACTGAAAAAAAGAAAGAAAAAGTCAGTTTAACGAAAAAAGGAAATCCAATTTAAAATAAAGTAAAAATTAAAGCAAACTTCATCCACTATCACACAACTCACATCCGCACAAAAATATAAATATTTGAAATAAAAAAGAAAAAAAAAACTTGAAGCCAACCCAACAGCTTAGTACTAGAGGCTCCACTTCCAATTTCAGAATACTACACAGTTTCGAGTGTCCAGTGGCTACTGTTCAATTAAATTGAACCCTGTCTAGCATTCCGACGCCGCTTGTCCAACATGAGACTTCGTGCATCGCCACGCGAATATTCCGCAAGGTACTCTGGAATTTCTGCATTTAAACGTTCCGTGTTTTCCGGGAGACATCGTCGGATGGGGACTTTACACTGATATGGTGGTAATTGAAACTGTCGACATTTTTGGGATGGTCTTACACAGGTTTTTTTTTTTTTTGTTGAACCGCGGAAGGCTTTTTTCCGCGTGTTTAGGCTGATTTGGTTTGAATTTACCAAAGATTAAACATAAGAATTACCCATTGTTGTATTCCATTAAAAGAAAATATGATTATTATATTATTAAAATTAAAAAATAATAATAACTTATATATTTTTTTTTAATTACTTACAATATTATTATAAAAACATTCTCTGTCAATCTCTACCAGAAAATTGTCAAGAAACCTGTGTTTAGCTGCGATTTGCCACTTCTGAAACAAATATATTTAGCGAACCAGTAAAGTCAACAGTAAACATCATAAATAGACGAAATGTCAAGCCATTCCCAAGAAAATTAATTCCAATTTCAACTCTAACAAAATAAACGCAAATACTACTCCAAATACAACAAAAGTGGATGCGTCGAGAAGTGGTGTGTCAGAAAATACAATAGGCTTTGTATCTTGAATACATAATGTTCTCGTTGCGCAGTCTCGCTGGAGGCAGCCTTGCGAATACATCCTGTATACTATATATCTAAGTAGCATAATGGTATACACCCTGTATAGTGTTACAATGATACATTTGTGCTGTAGGATGGTTTATAGTGCTCGTATAGGAGAATTGTAGACAGTATGTAAGGTAAAGTAATTTTTGGCATTAGGTAATACTTCTTGAAAGAGCCCTTTACTGTTTCTAGAAGAATGTTGTATTTAAGATCTTGCTAGAAATCTGGTGAATCAATTGGTCTTAAATTTTACTATCTATGTACAGGGTGAAATTTTAATCACCGTTTTCCTCTTAAGGCGTCATTGTACTCATCATTATGAACAACTTTTACTATTGGACCAAACATGAAATCGCGAAAAAAAATCAGCTGTTTCCTACATTTATGTTCGCATAACTCGTCAAAATGTAGGGAACAGCAGATTTTTTTTTCGCGATTTCATGTTTGGTCCCATAGTAAAAGTTGTTCATGATGATTATGAATGAATTATATGTATAATTCAACGTTCTGACTGACTGATATATCAACGCACAGCCTAAACCGCTGGTCCTAAAGACCTGAAATTTGGAGTTTTTTGGAGGTTTTTTCTTTGTGAAGAGTAGGTATCTACTAAGAAAGGGTTTTACGAAATTCCACCCCTAAGAGGGTGAATGGGGTGAAATTTCACGCGGAAGAACTCGCGGGCAGAAGCTAGTTCATTTATAAGCACCAAACAACCTGCCTAGTCTTTTCCCAGTTATGTTGCACGACTTCCTAACTAACCGGATAAAGCTGAATACCCTCCACAATAACGTTACTAGGTAATACGATACCTCTCGGTAAGACTGATTTTCGAACTTCCGGGCTTCTGAATCGATTCGCCAAAGATCTACCTGTACCCGTGTTGCTGGCGTGGTGATCAATGTCAATCCTTTTCTGTAAGAGAAAGCTTATTTGAAAGATTTTTATTTGAAGGCTTTATTCAAATACACCCTGAACAAAGCCTAGATGAGTATAGATAGATTATAATAGTTACTTGTAAAATGCATTGCAGAAAAAATGTAATAAATGTATGGCAGAAAAAAGAGGAAGCCTATATTACTCAGCAGTTGGTGATTCCGGGCTCCAATGATTAGAATGATGATTTAATTGTAACAAAACATCAAATGCTCTAATGTGTCACCCTTTCACGACCCGGAAAATGAGCACGACCCTCGACGTTACACCTTGACTTTACAAACAAACCAGCGAATTTGTGAAATATTTCATCGGGCCTACAGATTCGACATTTCAACGAAGGGTAAACGCAAATTCCACTTTGCCCCACCAGTGGGGTGGCCGGTGGGGCAAAGTGGAATAAATAAAAATAAATGTTACAGGGAAATACTCACTCGCCGTGAGCATTAAATCGAACACCGTATCGAGCATTCGCAGGAACGTTACATTACGAAGTTTGGAAATGTTTTTTTAATTGAGCTTTTGTTTGTATTATACGCACGACGACATATCAAGCTATACAGGGTGAAATTAAATTCATGGGCATCCTTTTAAGGAGTCACTGTACTCATCATTATGAACAAATTTTACTATGGGATACAACCTAAAATCGCGAAACAAAATCAGCTGTTCCTTGCATTTATGTTCACATAACTCGTCAAAATGTAGGGAAGAGCTGATTTTTTTTCGCGATTTCAGGTTTGGTCCCATAGTAAAAGTTGTTCATAATGATGATTACAATGGCCCCTAAAAAGGATGCCCATGAATTAAATTTCACCCTGTATATTTCCAGTATATGCTGACTTCTCATTGTACAGACGCCAGCACATTAACCTACTACAATCTGTCAAATTTCTTTAATAGATTTTCAACTTTATCACTATAACATAAGGTTCAAAGTTGATTGGGAAAATCTGACAGTTTTGGGTAGGTTGATGTGCTGGTGTCTGTACGAAAAACCTATACAATGCAAGGTCACCTAAAACTGGAATCGTATAGCTTGATATGTCACCGTGCCGTCTGTACCATTCGTAAAAACGTTACATTATAATATGGAAATGCTCGAGATAATGCTCGAAATAATGCTCTAACGTATACTCCCCTTAAAATATTGCTCTATTCATTTAATCTGTCGAGCTCCGCTAATGAGACACAATTGATTTTCTATTGTTTCGTCACCAATAGGCGACGCGCGGTGCTTGACCGGTTAAACAAGAAAACCCTATATTCAATGGTTTTCGTTCCATCACATCAGGATGACTGTATAACAAGAATTACATTCTCTCGTCCCTTTTGCTCAACGCACGCAGTAAGTAAACAATGTGTGTGGGTCGCTCCATTTTCGCTAAGTGGATTACACTTGGACGAGCGACTGGACAAAAAGTTATTTATCAATGTTAATGGGAGGCATGGGAGTTTGACAGGCTATGTTTGTTATTTTTTTTATGTTTTTGATGTATTTTTATATATTACCAGTAGTGCCCCGCGGTTTCACCCGCATAAGTTTCTATCTCGTGGGAATATCGGGATAAAAACGATCCTATGTTCTTTCCCGGGATTCAAACGATGTCTATACCAAATTTCATCTGAATCGGTTCAGCGGTTTAAGCGTAAAGAAGTAACAGACAGACACACTTTCGCATTTATAATATTAGTATAGATAGAAGAATAATTTGCGCAAATGAAAGATTAGTTTAACAAATCAGAATATAGAGTAAAGCTACGATTTCCTAAGACTGTGATGGCTGCCACATAGCGTCCGCAATTTATAGTCAAATGACGTCATTTGTCAAAGTAATTTGGTGTGTTTCCTTAGAAAGCATTTTTGACACCGTAAAATCAAACCCCTCTGCCATCACTTTTATGAAAGTCGTCACTGCGGCCGTTATGTACAGACGCCAGCACATCAAGCTACTACAATCTGTCAAATTTCTTTAATAGATGTTCAACTTTATCGCTAAATTATAAGGTTCAAATTTGATTGGGAAAATTTGACAGTTTCGGGTAGCTTGATGTGCTGGCGTCTGTACGGCTGTCTTAAAAATCACTGCGGCCACCGGCACCATTGTCGTCGGAAACTGTACCTTAACTCTCATAATAATACCGACCTAAATCGTTTACTTTCACCTTGTAAGTTCTATATAAATGCGTTAATTTATGTTCACTATTACAACAGAACATTATTAACGTTCTTCCACAATTAACAAATACACTAAAGAAGAAACTTCAAGCGAATCTAAAGTTTCATTTGCGTTTATACCAGGAACATGACCATATCAAATACATATACAGGGTGGTCAAAAAGTCGTGGATCAAACGAAATAGGGAGATAAAGAAGGTCATTTCCAACAAAAAATCTTTCTACAGCCAATAAAGTACTAAAAAAAAAAAAATCTAATTCTAAGCATGCTCTTTTCAATGTTTGTCACTACATCTGTTTACAGGACCCGAACGCAATAAAATGCATGTTTTAGAAGCAATAAAAGTACTAAGTAAGTACTGTATGATCGACTACAGTAAACAAAATCAGAAAAATATATGATATTCTCCAGGATATACAGAGTGTTACGGAAAGGGTATATCAATACAAACGGGTTGAAGAGTGTATCTGGTCTCGAATCTCTGTACAAAATTTCATCTCAAAAGCATTAACTTTGAAAATGCTTAATATTTTTTTATTTCGACATCACGGCGCTGCACTGGCGCGCGGCGGCGTGATGTGCGTGTACTAGGCGCACAGACACACTACAGATAATGGATAATGACCCTCGTATTGCGGTGACACGTTTGTTATGATTTCAATTTAATAAACTATCGAAATAAAAAAATATTAAGCATTTTCAAAGTTACTGCTTTTGAGCTGAAATTTTGTACAGAGATTCTAGACCAGATACACTCTTCAACCCGTTTGTATTGATATACCCTTTCCGTAACACCCTGTATACTAGGTAGATAGTGTGTTGAAAACATAATATAATTTATTTGATATGATAGAAAAAAATCATGAAGATACCTCTAAAAACTTTCTTTTTACAATAAAAACCATACTAATATACATACAATCATTCTGATTTTTTGTTAGATTATTCTACAGGCAAGATACTAAAGCACTAGTGTTTTAATTTTTTAGTCCAAACAATAGATTTTTTGTAAATATACAATTGCTTCATATTTTGCAATAAATTACCAGGGTTGTGTCATCGCGCTTCTCTTTCTTTTCTATGCAGTCCGACAGTGACCGCGCTTTAGGTCATGAAGTCACCTTAAATCGCACCATTACCTTATCACAACATTTCTTAAACCTGATTACCAAAGAAGAGGCACTAAATGCAAAATACCCTAAACGAACATTCCGTCTCAAACAACTTTAAACAATTGATAGAGATAAAAATAGTTTTATTATATTTCTTAGCTCCAAACACATCCATTTGTCGTTCAACAAGAGAGCCTTATGAAACCACTCTAGATATTTCGATTATCGCGAACATCCATCTATTTTCGGAACCTTGTTTAGCAGCACAACCGCATCAAACTCGTTATGAAACCGCCCGAAGTTTCCACAGAACTTTGCTACTTGTTGGAACACCGTTTTTACTTCAGTTCCGGATTTGAGCTCGGAACTAATCGGCAAGTTCCGCAAAACTTCGGATGCTGCTCCGTTTAATACGTGTGAGGAAAAAGTTGTTCACTGTTTTATGTTGTGGTTGTGGGAGATAAGAAATAAATTGATTTATACATGAATTTGGTGTCAGAACTCCTTGAAAGTTATAATCAGATCTTAAACTGTAGAAGCAGTCCAAGATTTTATCTCGAAAAATAGATTGAACGTCGAATCAAAGTCAAAATCAAAGCATTTATTTCAAATAGGCACTTAAAAGACACTTTTGAAAGTCAAAAATTACAATAACAAAAAAAAAACCAAATCATCATCTGCCTAGCCTTTTCCCAACTATGTTGGGGTCGGCTTCCAGTTTAACCAGATGCAGTTAATTTTACATGAAGCGACTGACTATCTAAAAATGCTGTAAAATCCACCAACCCGCACTGGGTCCGTGAGGTGGATTATGACCCAGTCCCTCACAGAGAGGAGGCCTGTGCCCCAGCAGTGGGAACATTAATAAGCTGATTATGCTACAAAATTAATTACGCTTATAGCACACCCCGGACACTCCATACAACGCTCACAAAATAATTACCTACTACTACTACATTAAAAAATGACGTTTGTATACGTATGAATGTGAGCGTGAGGTACTTGTGTTTGCGAGCGCTCTTGTTAAAGAGCCGGCGAAGAATACGCCGAAGTGCGGGGTGAGGTGCGGTAACTGATGTTAGTGCGGGGAAGGGAGTGTCCTTTCTGTACGTAGTACTTTAAGTATTCTGTGCTTATAGGGAGAATGAAAACTATGTTGTGGTTTTCAATAGCTTACTTTAGTTAACAAGTCCATTGCAATATTTTGGGTACAACTCTAAGATCATTAACTTCGGTTGATTTATTCCGATCTGATCCCCTTAGCCCCTCTCCATCCCCCCCCTCCTCGAACCCCTGCTAGTGATTTGTACTACATAACAATTGAATCTCATCAAATCTTATCTATCTACCTAATAATTATATCCAATTTACTCATTTCTAAATTAAATTTGTACAAGGCGGAATATTCCTAAATTCATCCCCACTAGCCACAAAACCCTTTGTCCGATGCCCTGAAAATTTACCTTCACAAACCTACCTACCCACAAATCCAAACGATAGAATATAACATTGAACATAATGCGATCCTACTAAAATTTTATTATCAATTTCTAAATTTATGCGCACAGCTCGCAGCCCGCAGATCCCAGAGAATCCTCTCGCACAGAGCGTAATGAAATAAGTCATTTAAATTGATATAGAGAATTCAATTGCTGAACATTAGGTATGGCTGTAGGTAAAATGCGGTATTATAGGATTAAATCACTGATTTATGCAAAATCTTTATCGATGTCACCTGGAATTGGATTTAGGTAAGGTTATATTACTCTCTGGCGATTGGATGGATTTTTCTGGGTGATGGTTCTGAATGAAATTGGTTCTGGTTGGAGATGATTTAATATTGAACGGTTCTTATTGAATGTTTATGGTAACTGCTTCACCTGGTTCGAGTTTTTAAATTTATTTAGTGTCTTAATTCTGTAGAATGAATGCGAGGAATGATATGAAGGAGAATTTAACAGTTTACCGTCGTCAATCAAAGAATTGAACGTGAGCTTATTTAAGAAACGGCTAAAATCCTTACTTGTGAATAAAGCATATTACAGTATTTCGGAATTCTTATCAGACAAAAATCTAAAGACAGAATGTTGACATGCTAATAAATTATATCTTGCATATTGACATTACGATTATATATTGACATCTGTATATTGACATTAGTATTGTATATTGACATAATCTTATTATTAGTTTTCATTTTATTTTGTATTTAATTTTTTTTCCTGTTGTTTGACATTGGTTTCTATTGCTATTTATTATTAATTAATTTGTCAAAATGTGTCATTAATTATATTTTTTTTTTATTGTCCAAGCTTATTTTTTATTTTATTTTAATGACAAACATTTCTACGCCCTCTGGCTTAACATAGCGCACTATTTTATCTTTATAATAACATCATTATTGTACCTATGTTCAACAAATTAAAAAATGACTTATGAGAAGGGAGTGAATGTAAGCGTGGCGGTTGACGGGTGAGAATGGAAGAAGCAAACGCGTTGCGCCGAGCCCGAGTAAAATCGGACACGAGCAGAAAGAAGGCGACATGATGATCTTCTTTCCATAGAGATAAGGCAGAAACAGACTAATAAGTATACAGGCTACACACCACTTTACGCGACATCAATGAAACTTACTCATTGGCGCCGATTCCCTTGTTCACAAACTAAACTAAATTTAAGTTCAGTGCATCTTTTTCTTTCTATTTCATTAAGAAAAGGACAGAAGATAAGTATTAGTTTAGTCCTGTCAAATTAGTCAGTGCCTGACGTAAATTGACGTATTTTTAGTAGCCAATTTTTTAATCACGTCTAAATTGTCTATGGAATATCTTAATTTGACAGGACTAAACTAATATTTATCTCCTGTCCTTTTCTTAATGAAATAGAAAGAAGAAGATGCACTGAACTTAAGTTTAGTTTAGTTTGTGAACAAGAGAATTGGCGCCATTGGCTACATTTTTCATCTCGTTAAGCTATTTTAGGCATTTGGTCAATAAGTAAACGTGGGATGGCGTGGTGTTACAAGTGTGCTGCGGCATTAAAGATAAGTTTTATCTAAAAGTGATTTTGCCGAGTTTGGTGTTTTGACTGATTGACTATTTGGATGCTAGAAAAAACGAAAGAGCAAAAGAAAAATTTCACCCCAGCTGGATGAAATATTTGTTTTGCTTTTTAGTTTTTTTCGATTTATTATATACAGGGTGAAATTAAATTCATGGGCATCCTTATAAGGGGTCATTGTACTCATCATTATGAACAACTTTTACTATGGGTCTAAACCTAAACTTGCGAAAATAAATCAGCTGTTCCTTGCATTTATGTTCACATAACTCGTCAAAATATAGGGAAGAGCTGAATTTTTTTCGCGATTTCAGGTTTGGTCCCATAGTACTGTAAAAGTGGTTCATAATGATGATTACAATGACCTCCTAAAAGGGTGCCCATGAATTCAATTTCACCCTGTATAAACAACGTTTTTGAAACTCGGTAGATAAGTAAAACACTGATCGCTTCGTTTCAGAGAAAACCGCCGGCCCGGCCGCGTAAAAAAATAACAATTTCTTAATATTCTATTTCTTTCACAATACAAACCTTTGTTAGTAGTTTCTTTCATTCTAAAAAATAACTTAGCTTGAAAAGACTTGAATAAGCAAATTCACTATTGCCTCTAAACGATTGTCTAAGAATCCATATCTTGAAATTAAATTTTATTATACTCTAGTTTTGTGGCTTGTTCTTTGGGTCGTGTACCTATGTTTTAGTGAATGAGAATAATGTTTTGTTATAGGTTCATAGACAAGGGCGAATTCATACAAATATTTTTAGACTTCGAAATATTTAGATCTATAATAATATGTTTTCATGAAGCATGCAGTTTTTTTGATAGCTCCTTTTTGCCATACAGTGCATGCAATGCAAAATTGGTGCCCGTGTTAATTAAGTAATGTATCTTTTTTACTATTACACATGCAGCATCTACAACATGTCCCGGTTTTGACAGCCGAGATCAACTGCTTAACGTGCTTTCCAAAGTACGAAGGGGTCTCGTTATATAATGGATGGTCACCCATCCACGGACCAACCTTGGCAAGCGTTGCTTAACCTTGAAGATCGAGCCTAATACCTGCCTGCCTAGCGAGTAGGCCTTTACTAATAAACGTTGTATAGCGTCTGCATAGTTACACAACGCTTTGTCTTCTTCTTTCGAAAGTCAAATTACTGACGAATGAAAGAGAGAAATCGGTGTGTAACTATTCATCGGATAAAATACGTTTATTAGGAAGGGGGTAAGTGTTCAAATTCTTGTCGCCACTTAGTTTCCGATAAAAAAATGAGCCACAGCTTTGTTTTTAACATAGTAAACAAATTCTTCCCCTAGGATTTCCTGTGTGGTGGTATTGATACACAACAGGAACACAAATCTCTTACACAAACATTGCGATTCGGAACAAATAATAGGTCAAACAAATACTTGTTTTCATGTGAACAGTCGCAGCGAACATGACCTGATTCCGAAGTATCTACATATTCGAATCGCTTAGAAAATGCGTTTATTAATATCTTAACAAAACATCACGCCTATATTCCCCTAAAGGTTAGGCAGAGGTGTACCTGTATTAGGTAGGTATACCTAAACGCCAGTTATAATACTCGTATATATACCTTAGACTAGATACCACCTTCAAAAGTACAAGTACGTCAGTACCCATACTCAGCTTTCCAATCCATACGTACGTCTGAGGCAATCATTATGGCGCCTGCATCTTATTCACGTCAAGGGCTCTCGATATGCCAGGAGCTAATGGCCCCGTCGCCAACCTCTATACGATTATTGCCACCTGCCTCCACGTGCATAGCTCTTGGGGTGGTATAATTGCTTTGATTGATTTTGGGATAGGTTCAGTTCAATCATACAATTATTTATTTATTTAAACTTTTCGCGCACAAAAAGGTACAAAGACGGACTTAATGCCTTGGGCATTCTCTACCAGACAACCAAGGGTGGTGAAGAGTTTAGATGCCACGTGCTTTGGTTGAGAGGAACAATGGTAAAAAAAAAACTTTTCTTACTTTTTTTTTTGTAATGTTATTGTAGATATTATTTCGCTGTTTAAAAACAATTGCGCAATTTGGTTTACCAAATTGGGCAAAAAAGGAAAAAATGTTAATAGGTATTTCTTTATTTAAAATGTTAAGAGAGACACATGTATAAAATAATTAAATTGTTCTGTAGCAAAATTTTGCATTAAAATTCCTCGTAGTAAAATTTGGAAAAGCAGGCACAATTTTGCTAGTTCAGTTTCTACCGAATTTCTAAATATTTTTTCGATATATTTTTTTAAATACTTTTCTGCCTCTTCTCAAATATAAATCTAAGTCCATGTCCCCCGAAATATATCCTTTCCAAAATTCTCTCTCTAATTTTCCAGAATAGTCTTCTCCAAAATTTAATTTCACCCAACAGCAACAAAAACTGTCCACTTAAAATGTATCTGCAGCAAAAATACCTTAGCCGTTGCATTTTTAAAGGTCCACTCGCCTTGCTGTTCGTTATAGTACATTGGAGAGATAGTTTGGGACTTCTACGACGTCTAATAGCACTCGATAGAGGGAGACTCTGTAGAATGTGGGGAATGGTCGCAAGGTATTTGTAGTTACTGTTGGTTTAGTCAAGAGATAAGTTAGTTTAGAAGGACCACTTATGCGAGAAGTTTTTTTAACTTTATTATGGAGCTTGGTAAAGATATTTATTTATTTATCCATTTATTTCAGGCATCAAGGCCCATATAAAATACATAAAATACAATATTAATATAACTTAATACTATAAATACATGCAACAAACTAAACACGAAGTGTCTGCGGCGTGTTTCGCTGACTGGCGTTATGTAGCCGGCCACGAAACCGGCGGTACACAACACCCTTCGGCCAGAACTCTTTCTTGAGGAACTTCTCGAGATGGTGTGTCGGAACACGCACCACGAACGACTTGAAGTTCGTGTTGTGACGCGACTCCAACTTCTCGACCCTCAAAGTCCAGTTGATCTTGTGGCAGTGCAATCAGCAATGTCGCATGAGGGACGATTTACAGCTTGTTTCAATCTTACTGGAAGTATTTTTCAGTAAATGGAATCTTTTTACTTCCTTTGTGTTTTCAATATGCTTAAACCTACATGAAGGTTTCTATTTTAGGTTATTTGCATTAGTTAGTTACCATTTGTCCGTAATGATAGACTTCTTGAAAATGTCATGTTAAAATGTTTAACAAACGTTTCTCTTCATTCGTTATTTACTTCCAAACAATTTTCATGTTGATATATTTTTGCTCTGTGTTTTCCCCCTTTACCAATTTTTTTTTATTACTTAATTCGTGACTTTTACGAAGTGGATTTTCTGCTATATTCTTTCGTACTGTCCTGATATTTTGTTGTGTGCTTCGACTCTAGAGAGGTAATGTTTCTGAGGGTGCTTGGCTGCGGGTGGGTAGGTGTAATTGTGATCTAGGAATGCAGCACCTTATCACTACTGTATACGACGTACATAGTTTGGAAGCTTAGAATACGTAGTGTTGATATTGTTAGCGATATTGGAGTTTTGAGAGCATTAGTGGCCCCACCTGGGCCATGGGTCATGGTCGCGACTTACGAGTTGTAAAGTACCTACAGCCCTGTCTAGGTTTGAACCTTCGACAAGTTGTAGGTTGAGATAGGCGCTACAGTGAGACAGTTGTGGGTCGTAGACTCGTACGTAGAACTGTGACAAGTGCTTTTTTTTTTGTTAGCCTATTTTTGTGTCCCACTGCTGGGAAAAGGCCTCCCCTTTTTTTTTCCAAACCTGCCTGTCTTGTGCGATCTCTGACCATGTTGGCCCTGCGAATGATATTAGATCGTCACGCCACCTTCGTCTTGGTCTACCTCGACGGCGATGTCCTGCCTCAGGCGTCCAGTGAGTGACGATCTTTTCCCATCTAGATCTCCGGGTGCATTCGTGAGACGTGTCCATTGTGTAAATTATTTCATCACCACTGCGCTTAAAACGGTGAAGGAAAACATCGTGAGGAAACCGGCATGTCCTAGAACCAAAAATTCGAAGACATGTGACATCTACCAACCCGCACTGTGTGATTACGACTCACTTGTTCTCGTTAGTATCTTGATATTGGCTGCATATTGTAATAGACATCGGCTCAGTTGCCAAAAGGAAAAAAAGTTTTAAATTTTAATTAAAGCAATAATTACAGTGAGGCCAGAGTCTTTTAGTCAAATTATTCTCCTTTGCCTATAAATGCATGATCACCGCAATAAACGTTAAGTGCCACTTTGTTAAAATAAAACCTGTGATGATAACCAATGCTTGCATTAAAGAATGAGGTTTAGACCCTCTGATCGACAAATAGTAGGTATGAATTTTCCCTTTTTCTCTGGTCCATTTTCGAGAAGTGAACTGAAATAGCCAAAAGAGCTTTACCATAAGTGACGTCACTCATATTTATTTCTTCAGAATCCCATAAGGTTTCAGGCAAAGGGTCTCGGTGTTGGATGACGCTGAAAGATGTTATTTTTCACGAAAATATGACACGGTAAAGTTTCTTACTTTATGTGTCAAGGAAGTACCAATACTTTTATCCTTTTGAGGAAAATAAAATATGGTTTCCAATTCCATGATGTATGGTTTTTAAGAAGTTCAATAGGTACCACATACTTACTTGCTTTTTCAACCAGGAAAAGGTTCGTAGCTAAGTAATAACAGCCGCGCGGGTCGATCAATCAGGTTAAGCTACGCTTGCCGCAGCCGATCCATGGATGGAAATCACGCTAAGCCGCTGATACCTCGCTGTCATTCTTGGATCTTTGACAGCTCGTTACGGGTCGTCAGAAGCCCTAAAGTCTTACAACCATTCTTAGCAAGGGATGTTACCCAGTGGAGTTGTGGAGTCAGTTAGTTGCTCCATGTAAAATACTGGTAGTCAGATGCATTCGGTTAGACTGAAAGCTGACCCCAAAATTAGTTAGGCAAAGGCTAGGCAGATTATGAAATATTTTTAGCCCATACAAATACAAAGTTTGTAGTTCAGAAGTGCTACTAGGCAAAGACCTCTTCCAATTTGAACAACAAAATCAAGCAATTCTGCCTTCCCTATTTATCTACCTACTTAAAAACGCCTTGGTCATAAGCTATAATAAAATGGAAACGAATTCCTTCCACTTTACTGGTTTAAAAATGAATATTACATAACAAAATGTTTAATTCCTTACCACTGAGTTCGTAAAAAATGCATCACGCGACCATTTCCTTCCACCCGGGAAACGTTGAAGACCACGACGTTACTAAAATGAACGAGAAATTGATAACATTAATGAAGGAACCAATGAATCATAAACGAAAGTATCAACTTTAAAATATTCATTCCAATAACCTTTTAATAAAATGCTTTTAAGGTGCGACCACACCGCGGCCGCGCGTAATGAGCATCAGTGGCTAGGTGAACCAAGCTTTACGTGGTTTGCTGACAGGCGTAAGGCATAATCAGCCTATAATGTTCCCACTGCTGGAACACAGGCCTCCTCTTTTCGAGCGGGAGTTGGCTATAATCTACCACGCGGGCCCAGTGCGGGTTGGTAGATGTCACATGTCTTTGAATTTTTGGTTTTAGGACACGCCGGTTTCCTCGCGATGTTTTTCTTCACCGTTTTGAGAGCAGTGGTGATGAAATTATTGTCTGGATTCGAACCGACGACCTACATCTTGTAAGCCGGGGCCGTTACCACCTGGACCTCCACTGCTCGCAGGCACAAAGCTAGTGAGTATTTGGTGAGAACGATCTCGAGCACCACCCTTTTGAATGGCTAATGGCAAAGTTTTCAAACCAATTTAATTTTTCAGTTAGACACCAACCGTCATTTTCTTGACGGTCGTCATTTTAGGGCCATTATATGACGACATCGCTTTCTTATGTAACCTCATCTAAAAGGCTCTTGAATACTTAAGTGTCGTTTGTGCATTCTCGGGCATAATTATTTCGCAAACGAATTGGCTAGTAACCAAAATTACGCATCAAAGTGAACGCTCACTTTCGAATGTTCCCAAACGAATGCTCGCGGAATGAACGCACCTTAACAGAAAATATCTTTTGAATGTAATGTAGTGGAATCAAAGAGATTCCCAGGACATTGATATAAAGCGTTTAATGGTTGAACTTGGTAAATTAGTTGCCTCTTAATAAATACCGGGGTGATTAAGTAGGTTTTATTTATGACCGTGTTCCGCTAAGTTATGGTCTCAATTTGTTGGAAAATGTAGGATTTTCAGAACTGTTTATAGGAGGTTCTGTAGGTTAATGAAAGTTATTGGTATTTTACTAGCTATTTGCAATTTTAATTTGATATACTAGCGTGTATTTAGGTAGTGTAAGTACTGTAGAGACCTCTTCGCGAGAAGACCTCTTTGGACATACTGGCCGATAATATTTGAAGGCATGTTCCTGTGTCATATAGAGAGTCGTAGGTTTGGCGTATAATGAATAAGATGGAATAATTATAGATATATGATGAAATCAAAGAGATTTAAGACTTGGATGAAATACTCCTAAATAATATCCTATGAAAGTCTAATAGGAGTTTCATTCCAGTAAAATAGTTCCCCCCGTAGTGTAGGTGTTACAGTACCTATAAAATGCTAAGTGGCGTTATGTTACGAAAAATATATTTATTTATATATTAATATGCCTGTTTTCTTTTTAATATGGCTGATTAAGACATTGTGTTTACTTAAAAGAACGGTTATTTATTAAAACCATACGTTAAACCAACCGTAATATCTTCATCAAGTATTCATTAGACAGCGAGGGTTTTATTAAATTATCTTTTTAACAAAACGCGTCCATTTACAATCCAGGAAATTTTAAGTATGCTTGTTGTTTAATTAAGAATGAATGAATAACGTTTGAACACAGTTCGTGAAACACAAAATAAGAAAGTGGAAATAATGTATAAACTACAATACCTAGTGTGTGCCTCATGACTGCGCTAAAAAGGTTCATTTCAGCATTTAGATTCGATGATCATTTAAATACTTACATGAAATGCAGTCTTCCAACTAAAGACATCTAAATCACAACCTTCTTCTGGCTAATATAACAATTTGCACAGTACCTACACTCAATAGGTATACATACACACAGATGTTTAAACTACAATAGTGTGTGCCTCACGGCCGCGGCTGCGCCAAAATGGTTCATTTCAGCATTTAGATTCGATGATCATTTAAATATTTACATGAAACGCAGTCTTCCAACTAAAGACATCTAAATCACAACCTCCTCCGGACTATCTCCAAGACATCTAAACATAACAATTTGCACAATACACACAGTATACACGTAGTTCGCACAATACACACAACTTGGACGACAATCACACAGTTCTGTAATTGTGCCGCTAATGCAGATATATGCGGCAATATCGTGCCGAGTTGTGCACTAATGCAACTACTTGTTACGCCTTGTAATAAAGTTGAAACTGCCTCGTTATGTGCTAGGAATCTGTTGTTTGTATTATTACGTACTAGATTCTGCGCGAGACTTCGTCCGCGTGAAATGTCTTGTTCCCCCGTCCACCCGTTGCATCGCATCGGCCGCTCGCGCTAATACTTCGTTTTTGCTTACTATTACTGTCTGATTTTTCTTTATGCTCGGCTCCTAAAGGCTGTAGCGTGTTAAATACCTTCCTCAAGGATTGGGCTATGGGTAACGGGATTGTCCAAAAGGGTTACCGCTACCCCGGAACATAAAGGGCTAAGGAAGGAACACGGGTGGGCTTTAGTCAGTAAGAGTCTGACACTCCCTTCCGTTCCACCCAGAGCGGGAGGAGTCATTTGATGATTTCCCATCCACAAAAAAAAAAACCGAGTGTGCTTATGACCACACGACTGAAGTGAAACTTCAAACGTATTTGGCTATGAGAGGAAGAGAGAAAAAAAAATGTGCGCGCGCACTGCTTTCTCTTGCTTATATCCCCCGCTCAACTCCCGTTCGCCTCGCCCGATCACACATTTCGTAACGCGTTCGCCAGCTTACTCCCCAAGTCAAGCGTGCGTAAAGAAGTTTCACTTCAAAAAGGATTGGGCTATCAAATATATATTTTTTTTAAGCCCGTCGCAAACAAACGTTTTAAACAAACAAACAAACTCCTCAGCTTTATTATTAGTATAGATAATACCATTTATTATTGTGTGTAGTCTAAGTTTAATATATTTTCTTTCTTTCTCAGGACTTGGTGAAAAAACCATGTCTTTAAAATATCCGTCCGTAGATCTGTTCTAGATCCCCCCCGTGGGACCCGTGGCTAAATAATAAAAGCCGCACAGGTCGATCGATCAGGTTAAGCTACGCTTGCCGACTTTACATACCGAGACCCCTCCGTGCCTCGGAAAGCATGTTAAGCCGTTGGTCCCGGCTGTCATTCGTGGATCTTTGATAGTCGTTACGGGTAGTCAGAAGCTTGAAAGTCTGACAACCAGTCTTATCAAGGGGTATCGTATTGCCCAGTAACTGGGTTGTGGAGGTCAGATAGGCAGTCGCTCCATGTATAATACTGGTATTCAGCTGCATCCCGTTAGACTGGATGCCGACCCCAAAATAGTTGGGAAAACGCTAGGCAGATGAAGTTGAGATCTGTTCTAGATCCGTAATCTGGCTGAAAATTTCATTCAAATTCAGTTACATTTTAGTAGATAGTTTCTATCCGGACACTGAAACAAAAGGTTCATAAAGTAACAAAAATACAGTCATGACCTTATTCAATTTTATTTCTCAAACGCCTATAAAGTCTCGGAATCTTATTTAGAACACTGATCTGTACATTTAAGTCATAAAATAAAGTTAAGCCTAGTCTGAAATAAAAGTAGACGACAGAAGCAAATCCAGTACAATGTCAACTCAAAGCCCGCGACACAGTCTATGCAAAACATTTACTCCATCGCGGAAAAATAAGCAGTATAACATCGAACGTTTTATTGATATTGCCCTCCTACCTAAATATATACAAAACTGTGTTCACACATTTGGATATAATCAAAAAGGGCTTAACATAACATTCGGCCTGTTTCCTACATATTTTGCTACCATATGCTAATATATCTTACTTTATATTTACCGTTTTTACTTTATCTTTTCTTTTCCGTTTATTACGCCCGCCTTTTTCTGGTAAAGCAGTTTTATTCTATCGAATTTGGGTTTATATAGACCTCCGAGCCGAAAGCTCATTCGAAACAAATAAAAATCCAGGAAAAGTAAATAAACGTGGTATCCTTTGTTTCAGATGGATTTCTGTTTCTGCCTCTCCATAAGGGTCACGAGAAGATTTTTTAAAGTCAAAGTCATCTTAATCTTTTTCACGGAACTCGCACATACGCACTCATGAAGACGAACATGGACAAGAGTTTAAAGAAAAAGAACCATGCCAACGGGAAGTACAAGAAGAATGGGAAATCTGAGAATTACAGGATCGACGAAGACGTTATCACGACGTGTTGCCTCTGTGTCAAGACCAAAAAGAGCAAGAAGAAAAGTTTTATCGCAGGGTGTGTGACAAATCTGGGCATTTTCACATTACTCCTTGCTTACACATTGGTTGGTGCCTTCATATTCTTGGCTATTGAAGGGGGAGCAGCAAAGATCCACCAGAAAACTCTTGCCACTACATCGTATCAAGCTTCTGAGAATCAGAAGTCAGTACCTCTGTCGAAACTAAACGCGACTTTAAGCCAGGCGAGTGCAGAACTGAGGTCGCAGACTGTGGAAAGTATCTGGGAGATCACGGTGTCTTTGAACATTTTATATAAAGAAAATTGGACGAGACTGGCTGCTCAGGAGATAGCCAGATTTCAGGAGAAGCTGGTGGCAAGGGTAGCGGCTGATGTGTCAGCACAGTATGGAGGGGCGAGGGCGCTGGAGTCAGCGCCTGCATTGGTGGTGGATGACTATGAGTGGAACTTCGCGAAGGCGTTTCTTTATTCTCTGACTGTCCTCACTACTATAGGTAAGGTTTTACTTATTTATGTATCACTTGGTAGAAATAAACATCTTTATAACCGACTTTAAAAATGGAGGTTCTGTATTCGACCCGTATGTATGTCTGTTTGTATGTCCGCGATTTTCTCAAAAACTAATGAACCGATTTTGATAATTCATTCAATAATATGATTTACATACTTTCAGAAAGGTTTAAGTATATAATACATTAGGAAATTATTCTTATGTACGAAATTATATGCATAAATGTACTGCCTCTCCGGCATTTCTATGCGAATTTTGATGATTCTTCTAGTCGGTGTCTTCAATTCTTCAATGCACTAGTGTTAATTGAATTTGTGTGGGGTAGGTACAACTAAAAAGTGAAGAATAAAAACTTTTTTACAAAAAAAACAACCGACTTCAAAAAAGAAAACTAAAAAGTGAAAAATAACTTTAATTTCGGAAGTCGGTGTCAAAAAACGAAAATGCGGAACCAACGACACCGACTTCCGAAATTAAAGTTATTTTTCACTTTATAGTTTTATTTTTGGAAGTCGGTTGTTTTATTTGTAAAAAGTTTTTCTATCAAACGTACATACAGCTAATCATGGAAACATAAGCCTACACGTAACGATAATATATACTTGTGCAAATCTGGACTTGCACAAGTATGCAATGAAGTCTTTGGGACAAATTAGAGCAACTATCTGAGCCATTTGCACGAGTCTCCGTGACGCCGCGTTAATCGTATGGTGGGTGGCTACCATAACAACTTGGCTATTTAATTGTTGTCATGAAGCCACATAAGATGATTGCTGTACTAACTATTTAGTACATTTAGAGCAAAGCTACCAAAGGATATAATGATGATTACATAAACCACGCTCGAGTATTGGCCCAAAAACCAGCCACTGTTCTACAATTACCTCTTTCTAGAGAAGCCCGTGTGTCAGCAAGATCATCTTCTTTGAAGAATATCCAGCCTTCTAGAATTTTTTTTTAAATTTCACATTTTGTTCGCAGGTTACGGCAGCGTGGCGCCAAGGACAGCTCTGGGTAAAGCTGTCACAATAGGATATGCTGTCATAGGTATACCTCTAACACTCCTCTACCTCTCCGTAGTAGGAGCTCTTCTATCAAGACTAGCCCGAAGCGTGTTCAGCAGAGCATTATGCTGCTGTATATGCACAAAGTGTGGATACTGCTGTCTTGACGAAAGGACTATGACCAGTAAAGAAAGAAAGGAAAAAGTCAGAAGGCAGGATGATTACAGACATCAGACGTTACATCTTCAGGAGCCATACTACGTCAGGTCTCCATCAGGGACAATAATATCAGCTTCACAAGCGCACAGTGTTAGCACAAATTCTATCAAGGATAAGACTCAAGGGTTAAGTTTCCTAAGAGACTGTGATTCCATGAGTTGCACTGATACAGATTCTAAAGTGTCTCTAAGAGGATTCTCCATTCTAGCTCCTATATCTTTATGTTTGGCGGCGATTTTTACTTACATTTTCTTTGGCGCTTTAGTTTTGTACCAGTTGGAAGGCTGGAGCCCCATAGATGGAGTGTATTTCTGCTTTATGAGTCTAAGTACGATTGGTTTTGGACATTTGGCTCCAGGTGCCACACAGAAGAATGGAGCCTCATCTGGCACTGTGTGGTTCTGCTCAATATACATCATGACCGGCCTTGCACTCACTGCGATGTGTTTCAATGTTCTTCATGACGAAATTGTTCACCGATTGAGGCATCATGAGAAAGTTCTCAAAGCCAACAACCAGAAGGTTCTAACTTCGGAGTTTCTTCATAGATCTTGACGAGACGAAAGCGGGAACCTGACTGATGAAACAATGATGCATTCTGACGGGGAATCATTGCCAGAGGTTTTGCACCATGTCTCGAATGCCCGGTACGAAGGAGGTGCGGTACGTAGGAGTGTGTATACCTTAAAGGAGGTGAAAGAACCAGAAAGAGTGACTCCTATGTAGGTTACATCTAATTACGTTCCCGACAATGTAGTACTGTATGATTTTGAAGACACTGTAGAATTGAAGGATTTGATAATATTGATAAACAGTCTCAACCAAAACTTAAGTAAAATAAATGACTGACCTTATGTGTTAATTATTTTAAATAGTTGAGTAAATATGAAATAGGAATTATATAGGACGGTATACTTGTGTTTAAAAGTAAGTCAATACTAAGTGAAGTTACGGAAGTGTAAAATTAGATTTAAGATTTATTAATAATTAAAAATGAAAGGTTTTTTGTACGTAGAGATTATACATTAGAGCGTTTGAATGATTTATTGTATTGTTGTAACAAATAGAGTTATGGAAATATGCCAAATTATATTGTACAACGTATTATACTGATAGTTTGTATATCTAATGCGTATCATATAAAACTAAATTATATGAGGCAGTTGTTAAACGACTGTTTAGCTGTTCCTGAAAGCTGCCTCGGTTTGAGTAAAATGGTTCGCAAAATGTAGATAAAATTGCCTTTGTCGAGGCACATACAATGCGATGTATATTCGGGCGTGTGTTGAAAACTTATTCCGAGGCAGCCTCGAATTGAGCAACAGCTCTAAAATTTAATTTTGAATTTAATTATGAAATGGCAATTTTATTAATTCTATATTTTTTATGATTTGTAAATGAGAGTTTGCGTGAATATAAAGAAAACCCTTGCCATGAGTAAAAATAGAGTGTTAATTATTAAAGTGTGAGATAATGTTTGTCAATATTAATTTTATTTGTGGAATTGTATGAAATGTAAAAAATAACATCTTGAAAATAGAAAAATAAAGACTTTAAAATTAATTCTGTATGTTTTGAATTATTGATCCAAAAGACAGACTTTTTTTTATCATCCTGGGTAAATCCTCGTGAATGCTTCACTATCTGAGGAAAAGGAAGGTTATTTTCAGCGGTGTTTTCAGGCTACTATGAGTCCTTACCCATGTCTTTGTTGATCCCAGAAATTAATCACATCATAGATTGGTCATTGCATTTCATTTGAACTTACCATTAAATGAAGTAGGTAGGTTTTACAGTGGGTACTACAAAAGAATTAAAGGCTAACAAAGAAATAGAGCATACAATAACAAAAACAAAACGAAATATCACACACAATCATTTGCACAAGAAAGCGAAACAATATAAAACCATTAGAACACATGAAATTGATGGCTTAAATTAGTAAGGTCGTGTTATAACATGCCGGGGTATTTTCGACCCGGGGTAATTTCGACCCGGGGATGAAATGACGGCCATAAGCGCCCATTGTCCAGAACCCCGGTATTTTGATTTATCTTTCGAGGGTTGAGCGCAGTTTATAATTAAGGGTAGTTAATCTATGTGTAGCTGCGTTTTGACGGATTTCAGAGTATTTGGAGTTGTAGGTTTGGGAGAAATTGTATTTCAAATAACTGTGCTGCATTAATCTGGCATTACCATCAACAATAGTCACGAATTTATCTGGCTTATGAGAAGGCCCAGTTAAAAACTTATTGGTGTATTTGTAACCCTATAGATTTCGTAATTCTTTGATAGTTGTATGAAATGAGCATAACACGAACATTTGACGGAGAGTCTCAACTCGCTTAACATTTGGCGGGACACTAAACGCCCCCAGACATAATAACAATATAAAACTTCTATTGTGTCTCGTTCAGTGTCCGACTAACAATTAATTACCCTGTAAGTACAGTCTACAAAAGAGATGAGTATGCAGGGTCGTCGGATATATGTAGTTGAAGTTTAGTAAGAAACCGATGGATGTTTTCGGATAAAATTTCATTTAATGAATAGAAAACAAGCAGTTCTTTTCTCAAATTAAATTTCATTCAAAAACACTATCCGACGATCCTGCATGCTTCTCTTTTATTGACTGTAGATGCGTTTATGGATCTAAAGTGAAGAGCAGTGGTGGCCCAGTGGTATCGACTTCGACTTACGAGTTGTAGGTCGTGAGTTCGAACCCAGGCAGGCGCTTTACTTTGTATATTTAATTTCATCACCACTGCTCTCAAAACAGTGAAGAAAAACATCGTGAAGAACCCGGCATGTCCTAGAACCAAAAATTCGAAGATATCCATCTACCCACACTGGGCCCGCGTGGTGGATTACGACCCTCTCCCTCCTACAGAAAGGAGGCTTGTGTCCCAGCAGAGGAAACAGTATAGGCTGATTATTATACAAAGTAAAAAAAATAGACGTAATCGGGACAT
This sequence comes from Amphipoea lucens, assembly GCA_947508005.1. Classification (NCBI taxonomy): domain Eukaryota; kingdom Metazoa; phylum Arthropoda; class Insecta; order Lepidoptera; family Noctuidae; genus Amphipoea; species Amphipoea lucens. Next base: position 4,175,886 of record OX382376.1, on the reverse strand, counting down.
TAGAACGTCTTTGATTATAGACTGAAAGCCAAAGTTTCGGAGATGAATACTTCAGTGGATAATAAGAGGCTTTCAAGGAGTAAGTATACGGTGAGTAATATAACAGCTTTAATGCTTTACATAATATTTCTTGTACCAATACAATGTGAAAAAAATAATTCAAATACTGGGTCAAATTAAATTACGTACGCTTACATACGCTTGCCGCGGTTGGTCCGTGGATGGATGACCATCTTTACATACCGAGACCCCTCCATGCCTCAGAAAGCACGCTGATCCATTGGTTCTGGCTGTCATTTGTGGATTTTTGACAGTCATTACGGGTCGTCAAATGCCCGAAAGCCTGAAAACCAGTCTTACGAAAGGGTATCGTGTTACCCAATTTCTGGGTTGTGGAGGTCAGATAGAGAGACGCCCCGTGTAAAATACTGGTTAGCAGTGGTTAGACTGAAAGCTGACCCCAAAAATTGTTGGGAAAAGGCTAGGCAGATGACGAGTGAGGTATGTTTGTCTAAAATTATATTCATGTTTTTGCAAACTCGTCTCAAAGACTAAGATTATTCATACACAACACAGTGAAACAGCAACGTATAATTTTCTCTTTGACAATACACAACAAAATAGACAATTTAAGACAGAATACACAAAGTTCTGGAAGCCTTGCTTTCAAGCCAGCCACACGTATCTAATTATTGCACCAGAGGCCTCGGTCAGGGTGAGAGGCTTGCGCGGGTGCTGAGGCGGGCGCGACATAATAAACCGCCGTTTGCGTATACATTATATAAAACCGCCGTTTGTGTCCCTATGGACTATCACTAGACTACTGTAGTGGGCTGCTAGGGCGACGACGGAGAAGTGCTACAAACATTTTCACCTCGGCTTGATTCGGCACAGCAGGGAGGCCAAATGAGATATATTATTATTATGTAGATAAACACAGATATAAAGACATATATAGATACATATACAGATATAGATACATACAGTTCGGGAAAAAACCGCTCGGCTTAGCTCGAATTATGCCGAGCGGATGTCGAATGGAGTTTACCGGACAACACGAGCTGAGCGAAAGCTGAATGTAATTACTTCGGGTCGGCTTTCTTGATCAACAAATACCTAGTGCGAATCAAATGTGCAGACGCGAACCTGTGTGAAGCATCCCTTACCGACGTAGCTAGTGAGTGACCGCATATAGTTTTACCCTGTGGAAAGACGTGTACAGCCCTTTCGCAGTTATTATACGTACCCCTGACATCAGCATCCCAAAAGCAACCTTATTATAATAAGAATTAGGATCATTGTGATTTTGAAATACTTGCCAGTGTATTCTGTAAAAATCGTGAAAACCAGGGTGAAGTGGGCTGTCATTCCACCTGATTCTAGGAATTGATACTGATTGGAGGGGGCCCGTGAGTAAATAATAACAGCCGCACAGGTCAATCGACCAGGTTAAGCTACGCTTGCCTCTGTTGACCCGTGGATGGGTGACCATCTTTACATACCGAGACCCCTCCGTGCTTCGGAAAGCACGTTAAGCGGTTGGGCCCGGCTGTCATTCATGGATCTTTGACAGTCGTTACGGGTAGTCAGAAGCCCGAAAGTCTGACAACAAGGCTTACCAAGGGGTATCGTATTACCCAGTAACTGGGTTGTGGAGGTCAGATAGGCAGTCGCTCCATGTAAAATACTGGTATTCAGCTGCATCTGGTTAGACTGGAAGCCGACCCCAACATAGTTGGGAAAAGGCTAGGCAGATGACGATGATGATGGACTAGGAATTGATACTAATAACACTCTTTTCAAGCTCACATCACCTGAGTTTACACCGCGAGTTTTTTACAGTTTATCATAATGAGAATTATCATAATGAGAATACTTGACCCCCAAAATTCAGGTCTAGGCCTAGTTTGGGGGTTAGGATCAGATTCGTGGCAATACATTCGTGTTTATTTTATGATGACTGGTTTTTAACATGTATTTCTTAGTGTCAAATAAATATTTATATCTTTAATTATTTTATTTTTATAATACAGAACACTGTGATCTTGACACTGATGCAAAATCAGAGACAAAATTACTGTTCCCTGGTCTGCCGGCACAAAAGCTCGCGATGAACTGTGACGCTCCCGCCACCGCGCCCGCTACCGCCCCAGTCACCGCGCTTCCACCCTGGCCGAGGCCTGAAAGTGGGTGGCGAAACAAAAGTTGAGTTAAACCAGATGCTTTGTTTATATCTACGTTTGTTGGGATATCTTCACGGTAACATGAAACAGTTCAGTGATTTAATAAGGCTATGAAAATTATGTTTTGTGTGGGATTTTTCATGCGAATTTAATATTTTTGGGGACTAATGATGAAACGAAGTGCCATATTATTACCGATATTTACAAATTGAGAAATAAAATTTCACAGAGGATCTGCATATTTATTATCTCAATCTTTTCCTATTCGATTCGAACCCCTATAATTATAAACGTTTCTTAAAGCTAAATAGACGTTTCGTTTAGCGACTGTTTATACATACGTTTGAACGTTACATAACTTTAATCATCGTTTATAAATAAACTCCAAAAAGCCTAGCTCACAGTGTTGGTAGTAGGTTTTTGTGAACTAAAACTTTTTTGTAATAATTCATACTAATATTATAAATTCGAAAGTAACTCTGTCTGTCTGTGTTACCTTTTTACGCCTAAACCACTGAACCGATTTAGATGAAATTTGGTATAGAGATAGTTTGAGTCCCGTGAAAGGACATTCAATAGTTTATCCCGATATTCCCACGGGATCGGAACTTATGCGGGTGAAACCACGGGGCGCAGCTAGTCGCTTATAAATAAACCCCGAAAAGCCTAGCTCACAGTGTAGTAGGTTTTTGTGAAATAAAACTTTTTTGTAAAAAGAATGTATTAATTGAAGTTGAGCGCCACTCTCAGAGAAACTTCGGCTGCCAGATAGTGTTACAAAAATGCAAGATAGGTTACTTCCTTGGGTCCTGCTCGTGACACAGGGCCGGGACGCGGACAACTGTACAAGATCCTCGATAGCAAACAAAATATTATATAGGTATATATATAGTGTTGTGTTGTATACAGGGTTACTTGTAATGGTGCGGGATTGTCCGAAAGGGTTACCGCTACTCCGGAACATAAAGGGCTAAGGAAGGAACACGGATGGGTTTCAGTCAGTAAGAGTCTGACACTCCCTTCCGCTCCACCCAGAGCGGGAGGGGTCATTTGATGATTTCCCATCCATAAAAAAAGGGGTTACTTGTAATTCGACGTATATCCGTCAGGAGCTGATCGGGGGCCAAAATGCAACAAATTAAACCCCCCATATGACAGTTTAACAACATTCGTTGCGTTATTTACGTTGTTGAGCAGACAAAGTTTTAGAAATTATGAAGTAATGGATATATAGAGATATGAGGAACAGGGTGTAAAGTTCACTCATACTCTATAGAAAAGGGAGGATTCTCCGACCAGACGGGTGTTGTGTCTGGCGGGTAACTGCCCAATGATTCATGTCGGGCCGTTGTATCTATGCTAGATGCGCGGTAAACTCTGCTTGCGAGATGCAGAATTTGCGTGACGTCAGTATGACGCGTTGTTCGCATGTGGCGTTGTAGATACCGCTACAGATATGCAATATGCAAAATGATTCAGATTGTGATTGATAGTGTTTTACGCAATAACGAAAGTCAAAAATCCATTCAAAGAGTCATTTTAAAACGCAAAAATCTATCCGAACCTCATATTCCCAGTTCCACGCCAAATACTTAAACGTTCACCATTTTTCGGCTTCCAAAAACGTAATAATTCCGCATCCATCAAGCTTAATACCAGAATAATATCCTCAATATTATTTTGCCCGAAAAACGTAAAAAGCACAACAATTAATGGCGGTATACGTATAGGAGATAAAACGAGAGGAATTAACGAGAGCGGATGTCCATCATTACCAGAATCGCCTTGGAATGAAGAACCAAGGGCGAGGCGTCAAAAGCGAGAATTTATTGTACTTTCATAGATCTATCAACTGGACAGGAAAAAATGTAATTAAAATAAAGTTATTTATTAAAACAACAAGCAACCTGCTCCACCTTCGTACGGTTTTTAAGAGTTGACAAAACATCGAGATTTCTATAATATATTATATGTAAGTTTAATATTAATGTATTATACGCATAAAAACCTTTCGGAATAAATTCTCTAAATGATGATAAAAACCGCATCAAAATCCGTCGCACAGTTTAAAAGAACAACACCGAAACATAGACACGCGTCTTTAATTTATGTAAATAGAATTTGAAGAAAATCTTCATGTATTCCTGTTTTAGCACCTATGCATTGACCACCAAAGGTATTCCCATTTGAGCACCAATCAATATTTTAACGTGGTGCTCAAAGGGTAACAATAAAAATATTCAACTCACTAAAAATGGTCTTTGTCGTAACAACCCTTCGCTCAACTGTGGGATGAATGTATGTTAAAAAAAAAAATACGCGTCGAATTGAGAACCTCCTCCGTTTTTTCGTCGGTTAAAAAGAGCTAAATACGTCTGAATGTCTTCAGATACGTAGGTTCCAACGAGTGAAGATCTAATCACTACCAAGAAAACGTTGTAAATTTTGGATTTTTATATGTTACGAGACTCTTTCGCATGTGCTTTGTGAAACGTGGACAGCTCAATTAATGTCAACAGCTGCTACAAATGAGGCAAAAGAAAATGGACAATTTGGTCGCTAAATGAAGCCAATTATGCTATACCCACATCGCCATACCAAATTAAGTGTTTGCAGTAGGTTCAAGCTCCAGAACACGTCTCCGAAATTTCTGTAATCCTAGGCAACAACACCCATTGAAAATGTGCGGCAAAAATATTCGAGCACAACGTTTACAAATTGAAAATACAGTAGCGTTATTGTTGGCACGTCACGTTGCAATTTCGAAAATCAGCCGTAGTGTGGCATTGTAGATGCTAACTGTAGAGGACCCCTACTTACGGTCAATAGCTTGAACTAGGGAACGAGTTTTGGTGGATATTTGAACAAACATTTATTCTCTATATTCTTCTTCTTCCATCCCTTAATCCCATGAGTTCTACCTTTTTTTTATGGATGGGAAATCGTCAAATAACTCCTCCTGCTCTGGGTGAAGCGGAAGGAAGTGTCAGACTCTTACTGACTAAAACCCATCCGTGTTCCTTCCTTAGCCCTTTATGTTCCGGGGTAGCGATAACCCTTTCGGACAATCCCGCACCTCCGGCAGGCTTCGGCCCTGGCAGGCCCCTTCCTTTATGCTGACATCTCTTTGAGGCGCACGTGGAACACGTACGCGCCGTCTGGCACGGGCCTGGTCCTGATCAGACTGTGAGCTACCCATTACTCTCCGTCCGCAGGCCCGCGCCTACGGTGGCCGGAAGTCGTCACGCGGCTCCCGACGTCCGGAGTGTCTCCTGCGGCGGCTGGCACGTGAGGCTAAACTGCCTATGAGTTCTATCTGGGGTCAGGTTTTCTTGTACAGCCCGCCTAGACGATCTGTCCTGGGTTGACATAGGAGTTAGGTTCTGCGCTTTCATCTCCCTCTCGATACTGGACCACCATGTAGCGAGGGTTTTCCTAGTAATAAATAGTCCCACATTAACATATGCGCTTAAACATAAAGAAACAGGTGAAACATGTAACCGCTTCCTTCCGAAGATCAACCTGCAGGGGTCTGTACTGGGAGTCGGGACCGCAGACCTTCTTCTTTATGTGAGCACCCTAAGACTGGTTGTCAGACTTGGGCTTCTGACTACCCGTGATGACTGTCAAAGGTCTACGAAGAACAACCTCGGCTCAAAAATTACTAAATCAAAAAAAAAATTTCATATAAACCTACATGGGCACTTATGAAACCTTAGAAACCTTAGAAGGTTCCAATAGGTCGTTTCTTATGGAGAAGAGCTGGCAAGAAACTCCACGGTTATACAATGTTTTCAAATTACAGTATTAATAGGTATGGGAGGACAGCGTAAGTCTGTCAACAAGTACCAGGTACTTATGAAAAAAAAAATGGACTACAAATCTAGGGTCTATAGAGTAATTGACATTGGACATCTGACATTGGCTATTTTTAATTATTTTTAGCATTTAGTTATTTAAATGGCATCCTTTTTTTTCGATTTTACATGTCTGGGATCATGGGGTCCCGGTCCTTTGGAAGGCGTACGAGGGGTCGAAGCCAACTCGCAGAGGCCCCTTAGGAAATTTTAATGAAATGTGGCACCAACCGACGATTATCCCTGTATGCACTATGACATTAATTTATTATTAGTTATTATTACTCTTCCTCATAGTAATTAAGTGGCATGTATTTTATTGTTGTTTTATTTTATTTTTTGTATTTTTAAGGTAAAATCATTTTTAATATTTGACACAATGTAAAAATTGTTATGAATAAATAAATAAAAATATTATTATTACTCTACAAGGCCTAAAAAAATACATCTGGAAGCTTCACAACATTCGTATCAGAACACAACACACGTTTTCAAACCGCTTTTCCACTAAAAGTGTGTTCGAGCACAAATAGTACGTGAAATGTGGATTTATTGTAAACTCGCTGGCGATTTTCACGGCGGAATAGCCTCAAATTGCTCCACCACCGATGTAATAGCTTTCTGAGCTCTTGTTATTGCCCCGTTTTGGATATTGTGCCGTGTTATTAAAACATACGCTTGTTTTATGCTGATCTGGGAAGCAGCTGGTCGAGTTTGAATTTTAAGTAGAAAATTAAATAAAACAAAAATTCTGTTGGAATTTTTTTTTTGCTAGTTTGGTAATTATGATATACCTAGCAGTTTTAAAAAAATAGTTCGTCTAGAAATCATTTTAGCGATTTAAATAGACGCGCAGTTGGTCAAATAAATTCTAATCGCACTAACATAAAGGCGAAAATTTGTGAGTGTGTGTGTATTTATATGTTTGTAACTTCTTCACGCGCAAACGGCTGGACCAAAGATAACATTTTGTATGACCTCCATACAAAATATTAAAAGCTATATGTTAATATAGCCCACTTTTTATCCCCATATTCCCACAGGATCGAAACTTATTAATTCAGAACGTTGACTGTCAGGAGGATTAATTTATATTCCAAATGATCGAAATTTGAAGTTACTGACACCAGTCAGTGCGACAATACTAGTAGCTAATAAAGATCAAATTCGCAAAACACGAATTCGTTTCTATGAAACTGACAGCTGCCAAGAACGCTTCTCTCTTCGGCCGCACTGCGACTGTAGTTAAGTTTCAATTTACTAAGAATGGCTGTCCAAAGTTATAAAGCAATAACGAAGTTGACAAGAAAACAATAGCGTTCAAAAGCGTTTGACTCCCAAGATACAGGCAAATGCCTAGTTTGGGGATCACCGTCTAATCTATTCTTGTACAGATTATGATTAACCTTTTGAACGCCATTGTCACATATATGTGACAAACGAAATCTTACCCTGAACGCCAACGTCACAAATATATGACAAAATACACGTCGCACGGGTCGCACCATATAATGAAATAAACAATTTAATCATTAATTTTGTGTGTTTTTATTTATATAATTTAAAAGTTTAAGCTTCCGTCTATTATTGTATTGCATGAAACTAATATAAATAAACCACCAATATCGAGAAATTTGTTGTTTTAAGTGTGTGTGTGTGTCGTTTTGTTAAAGTGACCTGGCGTCAGGGGTACGGCGATACGTTTATACTCTGGCGTTCAAAAGGTTAATAAAGCATATTCGCAATTGACAGACCTTATTCGCAACACCACACTGCGCTCCAAAACACAGATCACTGACGTTGCTCAAAAAGTCGCTAAGCTGAAGTGGGACTGGGCTGGCCACGTCTGCAGTACGTCCAACGAGCAGTGGGCCAAAATAACCATAACGTGGAGCCCTGACACAGCTAGAAGGCGTCGCGGCAGACCCCGTAGAAGATGGCGGGACGAGCTGGACTAAACAAAACAACCACTGGTCCACTTTAGCCCTCGATCGAAAGAGCTGGAAGTCATGGGGAGAGGCCTTTGCCCACCAGTGGGATAACGTAGGCTAACAGGCGTAAAGGTTGATTGATATTAACAAGGCAAAACGGTACCAAGAACAAACTTGTTAATTTTTAATAATAGACAAGTTAAAATAGATTCAACCCATATAACAAAAGTTACAAGAAACTCGATTGTACCTTCTAGATTTCAAAGGAAATATTCCAAGAAATACGTTTAATTGTAAACAAGCCGGATAAAGTTACATTAATTAAAGAAAGCTATCCTATCTCCTGAAGCCATTGATTGTTGTTATCAGTTGTCTTTTGTTTAAAACCATTGAGATAAAAGCTAATTTAATACTGTCTTGTTTTTTAGTGTCAGTTATATGATGAGACGTTTAGAATGATTTTAATTTGTTGAACTTTTGTCTAAGAAAAATTATTATAAAAAGAAACATTTTGTGTGTAGGTAACTTAGTAACCTTCTGTAGACGTATGAGGAAACGTTTCGTCGCGTATGGTCAAATTCGCAATTGGTCAAATTCATGAAAATCGCAATCCGTCAAAATAGCAAAGCGTCAAAAAAAAATTAATTCGTCCTTTGTAGAAAAGGGCGGATCCTCCGACCAAAAGGGTGTTGTGTCTGGTGGGGTACAATTAACTGCCCGATGATTGATGTCAGGCCGTTGTATATGAACTAGTCGCGCGGTAAACTCTGCTTGCGCGATGCAGGATTTTGAGTGACGTCAGTCTCATGCGTAGTACACATGGGTCGCCACGTTTCTAAGGTTTTTCCTGTGGGTACGGTCAACGAAAAGTAAACAAAAACAACAAAAGGATAGGCGACTATGAATAATTATTGATTCACGTTTCTTGCTAATGTAAAACGAACGAATGAAGGTATAGAGTTCGTTTTCCATTAGCAAAGGTGCTAAATTCAGAGGTTTATACTGAAATAATTTATAGCTCGGAGTTTTTCATGTGTGAACTTTAAATATTGTTTTGAACGTTAAACGCGTGAGTTAGCTTAATGGGATTCGTGAAAACTGACCTACTCTGTTGTTTGTAACGCCTTTCTTATGTTCAATTGTATTTTGTGAATGTTGAGGGGCGTTTCAAATCTTAATAGTGTTGGATTTTCACTTTTCTTTATTATTTATTTTTATAATTTAGTGGGGCTAATTTTTCACTCTTTATTGATTGCTCATTATATTTTATATAAAAGGAAATTTTTAATTTATTTAATCGTGTTATTCCTGAAACTGACTACAGATAGCGCCATCCACGAAGACGCGGCCCACTCTTCTTCCTAATCGCTTACAGTACAAGTGCGCAACATTCCGCTAGTGTTTTAATTTTGTCGATACACAGTAATTACTTAATAACGGGTAATTAGCGTGTCAAATAGCGCAGAATTGGTGCCCTGAGACAGTGAGGCGGGGTCGCGGCAGACCACGTAGGAGATGACAGGACGAGCTGGATAGGTTCCATCAAAACTGCAAGGAGGACGCGCGGGCTCGCGAAAAATGGAAGGAGTGGAGGGAAGCCTTTGCCCAGGACTGGGACTGCGCAGGCTAGTAAAAAAAAAAAATGGTGTGTATCAAAAAACTAAAACACTAGCGGAATTAACTAGCGATAACCACTAGCGATAAGTAAGAAGAGTGGGCGCGTCTTCGTGGATGGCACTATCTATACTTACTACTTTTTACTTAAGGTGCGGTTTCCTAGAAGAGAAATGGCCGCCAGAATATAGCTGCAATGACAGCCATCATGAAATCGATGACAGTGGGGTTTGACTTTACGGAGTCAAAAAACACTTAGGGTCATAGCACACATAACAAATCGGAAAGGGATCGTCACCGTATCAACTCGAGCCATTCAGTATTCTTTGTATGAAACTCCCTACTGCAACGCACACTAATCGGAATCGTAACGTAATCACCTCGCCTTGGGACAAGCTCACGAACCGCGGTGCGGTACGTGGTCAACTTGCAGTTCCCGCGCTTACGGCTCGTCGTCCCCGCGCTTACGTCCCTCCGTACCCGAGCTTACGTCTCTTCGTCCACCCTTACCCCTCTCACCCCTCCCGCGGCCTGCCTACAGCACCATCAACCACCATAAAAAATTAACATCTAATCTAAAATTCTTAATTCTGATCAAAACTGGAGGCCAAATTTCTGAGCTATATATTGAAAAATAAATAAAGCAAATAGCTATTGCAGCAGTTGCAGGTGTGTGTGATGACGGTGCATGGGAGAAGGTTAATGATAAATGAGAACCAATTACTTAAAACTTTTTATATTGTTACCAGTCCAGTGACACGTACAGAAAAGAGGCGAAAGTAAAGTTACACGATCTTTTATAACATTTCATTAAATTACAGTTGTCTACCCTCACTATCTACCTATCCAACATGAATATTGCAACAGATACGAGTAAAATTAACTGAACTATTAATACAATTAAAATTAATTAATACAAACGACAACGCGGTAGGCCCAGAATGAGATGGCGGGACGAACTCGACTCTTTCCACAAGGATTGGCGTGTAACAGCACTGGATAGGGATAAGTGGAAGGAGGGAAGGGAGGCCTTTGCCCTGCAGTGGGACAGAAATGGCTGATAATAATAATAATAATAATTAATACAATACGAATACTTTTAAACAAAAAAAAGACGGGTTGCACTCCGGGAGTGCCGGCAGAAGTGAAAACTTGAATATTAACGTTGAAATAAATCAATTATGAATTGAATTATTAACTAATTTAAATAACTTAATAAAAAATAAATAAAATAATAATTTAAAATTAACTAATTTTTTTTCACTATTTCGATGCACTTTGTTCAATTTCCATATTTTAAACACTCACCCCCTTATTCATAATCCTATTTTATCTCTATTTTAGCTAAAATAGGTTTATAGAACGTTTGTCTTTATCTGTCACGTTGTCATTTCTGTGTGTAAGAAAGAGACAAACCCCATTTTAACTAAAACAGGTTTGATAAGTTTTATGAATAAGGGGGTTTATATACACGAATTTTACGAATACACAGCAGTGTGGCTACTACACAGACGGTCGAGCCATCAGCTGTCCATCCATCCATCCACATCCACGTCCATCATCACCGTCACCGTCACCGTCACCGTCACCGTCACCGTCACCGTCACCGTCACCGTCACCGTCACCGTCACCGTCACCGTCACCGTCACCGTCACCGTCACCGTCACCGTCACCGTCACCGTCACCGTCACCGTCACCGTCACCGTCACCGTCACCGTCACCGTCACCGTCACCGTCACCGTCACCGTCACCGTCACCGTCACCGTCACCGTCACCGTCACCGTCACCGTCACCGTCACCGTCACCGTCACCGTCACCGTCACCGTCACCGTCACCGTCACCGTCACCGTCACCGTCACCGTCACCGTCACCGTCACCGTCACCGTCACCGTCACCGTCACCGTCACCGTCACCGTCACCGTCACCGTCACCGTCACCGTCACCGTCACCGTCACCGTCACCGTCACCGTCACCGTCACCGTCACCGTCACCGTCACCGTCACCGTCACCGTCACCGTCACCGTCACCGTCACCGTCACCGTCACCGTCACCGTCACCGTCACCGTCACCGTCACCGTCACCGTCACCGTCACCGTCACCGTCACCGTCACCGTCACCGTCACCGTCACGGTCACCGTCACCGTCACCGTCACCGTCACCGTCACCGTCACCGTCACCGTCACCGTCACCGTCACCGTCACCGTCACCGTCACCGTCACCGTCACCGTCACCGTCACCGTCACCGTCACCGACACCGTCACCGTCACCGACACCGTCACCGTCACCGACACCGTCACCGTCACCGACACCGTCACCGTCACCGTCCGTCCGTCCGTCCGTCCATCCATCCATCCATCCATTATCGTAACTCACTTGGTTCACTTCGGTTGGTGCCGCCGCCGTAGAAAGAGGGGGGGGGGGTAAATCTCTCCTGACGGTCACGTGTCCTGACGCGAGTTTAACATTTTTTCCCCATACAAAAAGTGTGCAACGCCGCTAAAGAAGTTTTCACTTCAAAAATTGTAACAATGCCTTTACAAAAATATAATTGATAAGTAAATTAAACTCTTAGCTATTCTGAACAAAATAATTTAATCGAACTTACAAACTCAATCATTTAGTATTTAAACCTGGGTATAACAAATAAGTCAAATGGCAACTTCAAATGAATCGGTCAGTGTGACCATAAATAAACTTCTACATTATACCTAAAGATATAGATTATATCCTTAAAGACGATAACATAGCATTTTTATCATATACTCCTTATTTAACCAAAAAATTTAACACTGAGAACCAGTCATACTTCAAGTGCAAACCCAACTTTACTTAGAAGTAACTTGAAGAGAAACTTGGTAGGATTCACAAGCTTTGCATATCGTATTCCGTTCATAAGTTCTAAGCTCTAACTTAAGCACTAAGCAGGTAGATTGAGATTCACTTAACTGGCCAATTTATGGCTTCATGAATTTTAAATTATTGGCGAGTGGTCTTTGGGTTTTGGGATTGGATTTTAATGTGATTTTAGAAAGCTAGTGAACACTTACCCCCTTATTCATAATCCTATTTTATCTCTATTTTAGCTAAAATAGGTTTATAGAACGTTTGTCTTTATCTGTCACGTTGACATTTCTGTGTGTAAGAAAGAGACAAACCCCATTTTAACTAAAATAGGTTTGATAAGTTTTATGAATAAGGGGTTAAAGTCTTATACAAGGTAATAATTAAATTCTTTATCATTAAGAATAAGAGGAATACGAATAATAATAGTTCCAGCTGTATTAGAACCATGGAGCACAACAACCAGTGGAGAGAGCATCGGCACGTTTTTCTTCTAAATCAAAGTCACTAAAGAACGGCGGGGGGAGAGGTAGGCTTCGCCCGCTGTGATTGGGTGATGAGTTGACAACCAAATGACAACTGATTTTTTAGGGATTCCAAAAAGGTAATTAAAAAAATATCGATATCGATAATAATTTGCCTTATTAGTAGTTTATGGATTTGTTTGCGATACAGAGATACGGGTTCGATTTTGTAATAAAACCAGTTTTTATTAAATGTAGATATAATTGCTTTATTTCAAAGAAAACTTACTGGTTTTTAAAGTGGATTATTTTGAATATGTTTTTCTTATATAATCTTTTGGATTCGTATTATTTTTCGTAATAAATGTCAGTCTAGTATCAATATATTTTTTAGCTACACCTGAAGCTAAGTCAATTAAGTGATTGGTAGATTCAACACTACAACACTACACTTTGTTGGAAAAAAATTGTCTCTATGTGTAGCTTTGATCCAAATTTCTTTCTTCTTGATGTCATCGTTGGGAAATCTGCGAATTTTAATGTATACAAAATACATTTTAGATGATAATTATCCACACCATCAAAAACTACGAAAACGACATCAATAGCGAATATTAAAAAAAAAATGCAGCCGCCATATCGGGTTTTCATTTTGACCTCACTATTGACTTCAGCACCCTCGAAAACCATGAAAACAACACAATGACGAAAAATTTGTAAAATTTTGCAGCCGGTATCTTGGTTTCTCATTATGACTTCATTATTGACTTCAGCACATGAACGTGACCATTTCTCCCATTTTACCCCCACCGCGAGCTCCGTAAAATAACTTCTTTCCAAAAATATATATATATTATTTGAAATTATATCGATATAATCGTCACGATGCTGGGAACAGCACTATCGAGAAAAAAAGAGACAACTGCAAGTATGAAATTGAGTGCACCAGAAAGAGACAGCAGCGGGAACATTCTAGAAATTAAAATATTTCAAGAATTTCATTTTCATTTTTAATCAAAATGAATAAATGGAGTAGAAAACCACTTACCTGTGAAATGTTATCCCATCTTTTGTGTAACTTGAAGTAGTAGTACACTTTCCACACCATTTAATTGCACAACTAGGCATTACTTTTAGTTTTACTTGTTTTAGAAGCGGGAGCGCGTGACGTTCGTACTAAGCTTACAATTTTATTGCTGCGACTGACTAAAATCGCGCGGCATAGGCTTGATTTAGCGTATGTTTAGCGCCCGCGGAAGCGTTGTACGCGCTCTCCACTGGTTGTTGTGCTCCATGATTAGAACCCAATGGCTTGGTACGCGACGATGGCAAGAGACCGGACGACGGTATGTCTCTATTTCCTTGGAAGGTGGGTAGGCGTTTAGTGTGGGACGCAACTTGTGTCGATACTCTTGCGCCATCCCACCTTCCTGGATCGGCATGCTGTGCTGGCGCTGCTGCTGCGGCTGCGGAAAACCTGAAGCGGCGAAAATATAATAACCTTATCGGAAATTATATTTTCGAGCCGTTTGGGGTTGAAACCCTCGGGCCGTGGGGTCCGAGCGCTCATGGTCTTTTTAAAGAAATTTCAAAACGGCTGGTTGACACTTCCCGTGACCCAAGGGCTGGCTTTTACCTTGGCCAAAGGCTAAGCATTGCCATACAACGTCGCAATGCCGCCAGTCTCTTGGGTACATTACCAGTCGACAGCGATGTGGATGAATTTTTCGACGCTATATTTTAGTTTTTGTATAGTTTTAGCACAGAATACTTAAAGTACTACGTACAGAAAGGCCACTCCCTTCCCCGCACTAACATCAGTTACCGCACCTCACCCCGCACTTCGATGTGTTCGTCGCCTGCTCTTTAACAATGGCGCTCGCATACACAAGAACCGCAGCGCTGTACCTACCTACTGCTGACACGAACACATTATTTTTTTTAAGTTTTATATTTTGTGTTAATCACGATGGTTGTATTTTGTGCTTTATTTGGATGCTTATCTTCATCGAGGAACGATAAAGACAGGAGTTTCTTTCGGTTCCCGAAACATGAAAGAAGGTAAGGAACAGCAACTCAAATATCCTTTAAACCCATAAAAAATAAAAGCTAGTATATTACAGACAAACAAGTTAAGCCAGTGTTGTGATAATTTATTTTCATAATTTTCTCTATTATTCATTTATTTTCCAAGTTTTCTTCGTTTTAGAACAATTAAAACTTCCGTAATATTAACATACCAACTATTAAATTATTGCTCTCTCTCTTTATTGTCTTAGTTATGTATCTTTCTTTCACGTTCTATTCGTTCTTCGACTTGAAAAGTAGTACAATAGAAATGTTATTAATTAGATTTCTGTGAGTACCAAGTCTCGCGGCGCGCGGCGCCCCATTGTTGCATACGTTCGGGCAGCGCCGCCGCCGCCTACGCACTAGTCACTACTGCCGAGTACTGCCAGCCAGCCCTACTAGATTTCACGCACACATTTACACGTATACAAACGTCATTTGTCAATGTAGTGGTAGTAGGTAATTATTTTGCGAGCGTTGTATGGAGTGTCCGGGGTGTGGTTTTAGTTAAGTTAGGTTTTAACTATGTTATTTTTGTTAATTAAGGTAAATGGTTAAATAATAAATATATCTGCCTGGATAAAAAAAAATAGTTTATTTGTGAAACATAGGTAATAAAGCTGAGTATACACTAGAGCAAATGCATTAGATTCGCTTTACCGAATCTTAGAAGTTGTGAAAGTCACGTTTTATTGAATAAGGAGATACTTGATTTCGTCGACAATACGGTTTTCCCAGGGATCACGCTTGACTCAAAGCTATAGTGAGGTCCTCACTTAACATCACCTGCAGGACGGCTAAGTTCAGCCGCTTACGCTGTTTGGAAAATCCGTCAATAACTAGACAACACCACAACCACCACCACTGACAACCAGTCTTACCAAGGGGTATCGTATTACCCAGTAACTGGGTTGTGGAGGTCAGATAGGCAGTCGCTCCATGTAAAATACTGGTATTCAGCTGCATTCGGTTAGACGGGAAGCCGACCCCAACATAGTTGGGAAAAGGCTACGCAGATGATGGTGGTTATTGACCAATCACTGCTACATTTTGGCTCCCAATACAATTAGCTCGACCTCCCCATGAATCTATTTCACAAAACAACTTACGCAAACGGTAAAAAAATTCAAAACTCGCCGTCATAGCCAACCCTTTCAATGCTATTCAAAACCGTTTGTCGATGCCATCTGATTATGTAAAGTTCTTGGTACACGGTAGCAGAAACGCTACGGGAAACAATAGCATTCGTTCTTGAGCTTGGGATACACGAGAGGAAAATCAACATTGTTGAGAAAATCTCTAAGAAGAATTTTTCGTAAAGTTTTCGGGAGATTGTGAGTTAAGTTGAGCATTGTGTTGGAAATGGGTAGATAAGTAATAAATGGAGACAACTTTATTTACATCCTGTATATAGGGTCCCATTAATATAGACGGAAAAATTTTAACACAGCGCTCAAGTACCTACGTCTAACCAAAGATATCCAAGCAAAAAAAAAAACACCAATTAAAGTGATTTTATTTTGACCTAAAACAATAAATTGCCGGCACATTAGTGTATTTTCGTTACCTGATTATTTTTCTTGTAAGTATCTAATGCTTTTTGCTTATATATTTTGTATCATAGTCCTTATTTTGGTGGTGTGAATGATTTCTAAAAGTTTGACCGTCTATTTTAATGGGACCTTATATTTATAAAGTCTGGAAACCAAACTTTTATAACTAGAATAAGTCTTATCCTGAGAATAAATTTTGAGTTTTCACAGATTTTCCATACTAGAACTGTCAGACGTAAATTTTATTCCACGGATAAAACATATCTGAATTTGGTATTATCGATCCTTTGTTGCATAATCAGCCTATAATGTTCCCACTGCTGGGACACAGGCCTCCTCTCTGTGAGAGGGAGCGGGCCGTAATCTACCACGCGGGCCCAGTGCGGGTTGGTAGATGTCACATGTCTTCGAATTTTTGGTTCTAGGACATGCCGGTTTTCTCACGATGTTTTCCTTCACCGTTTTGAGAGCAGTGGTGATGAAATAATTTACACAAAGTAAAGCGCCTGTCTGGGTTCGAACCTACGACCTACAACTCGTAAGTCGCGACCGTTACCACTGGGCCACCCACCTGGGACATCCTTTGTTGACTAAGAGCTAATTTTTCCAACGCCAGGTAATTTTATCGGAGGAATCATTTTGAATTTTTGACAGTTCTTCCATACAAAATCTGTCAGACGTCAATTTTATTCCACGAATAAAAATGATCTGTCGATTGAAAAATCAGTCCTCACACAACATTATAAACAAAATAAATTCATGAACCCACTCGAAGGTTTTTGTTTCAACAAAAAAAGATTGTAATTATTATAATTTGTGGTAAATTAAAATCTCATCATCATCATTTCAGCCGAAAGACGTCCACTGCTGGACATTTCGACCGGTTTTGTGCTTCTCGCATCCAACGAGTTCCTGCGGCCTTCACAAGGTCGTCGGTCCACCTTGTGGGAGGCCTTCCAACGCTACGCCTTCCGGTACGCGGTCGCCACTCCAGAACCTTTCGGCCCCTTCGGCCATCTGTTCTGCGAGCAATGTGCCCTGCCCACTGCCACTTAAGTTTGGCAATTCTTCGGGCTATGTCGGTTACCTTGGTTCTCCTGCGGATCTCTTCATTTCTGATTCGATCCCGCAGGGATCCCTGCGGGAATTAAAATCTAGGTATAACAAAATGTTCTACTGTAAATATGTTCTTGATAAAAGCTTTACATACATTTATACATAACATCACGCCAATATTCCCCAAAGGTTTGGGAATGTCTTGTACCTATGTGACGCATGTTTTCCCCCAACTTGTTATTTGGTTTTTATGTGTTTGTGTTATTTTTATGCGTCATGTTTACCGCAAATAAACATAATATTTTCTTTCTTTCTTCTAGTACACCCACATTTCGCCTCTTATGTTTAACACCTATACACCGTGTTCTGGACGATATACATAAACTTCGACCACATGTGAAACCATGGAAATAAGCATTTTTCATTATGGACACAATAATGAATTCTTATTTTTTATTTTTTGTTAATTTTCATACAAACTAAATACTTTGACGTAAATCACCCGATATGCATGCCTCTTTATCCGAATTGGCAACGTCGTATTTTCATTTATAAGATTTGTCGGGCTGAAACTTGTCAAAATTAAGTTGAGACCCTTTCTTACTGCATAGCTCAATTAAATATCATTAAATGAAATTACAAATATCTTTGAAACAAATCCTTTTTAAGTACTACTTCCTTTGTTAGATTTGATTTGTAAAAGCTATAGAAGCGTTTGCCAAAGTTTATGGATAACGTGAAGAACACTGTGTATAATAATAATAACATGAGACAACATTTTGCGGGACACTTAACGCCTCTCGACGTAATAACAATAAAACTTCTATTGTGTCTTGTTCAGTGTCCAAAAATGTAAAAGCAATAACTGGTATTTAAACTTAAAATATAATTACAAGTTTACATTTATTCACGTACTAGCTGCGCCCTGCGGTTTCACCCGCATAAGTATCGATCCCGTAGGAATATCGGGATATAAAGTAGCCTATATGTTAATCCAGGGTGTCGGCTACCTCCATACAATATTTTATCAAAATTGGTCTAGCCGTTTGAGCGTGAAGAAGTAACAAACATATAAACACACACACTCACAAACTTTTGCCTTTATAATATTAGTGTGATTCTAACTAAGCCTAGCTTAAAGTACTAGCGTGTCCTTCAATATTTACTATCCAGCAAGACTATGTAACCTCGCTTCGCAAGCAACTAAAGCATACACTATTCTGGGCTAACACAGCCCGTGTATCCCAGACTTTACGGATTTTATGAGCTCCCACCCCAGCTAGTGGTTTGTGGGACGAATATTTTACCGATAAATATCTTTAAGACATTTCTTCGTGTTTATCGTTTGGATTTCGCTGATTCTCTTAACGGTTTTTCTTTTAAACCGCTTTTTATGGCGGGAGTATTGTCTGCATTGAGCAAGATTGCGATTCGCAATCTTCCCTTCTAGTTTTGTTTTTTTCGTGAATGGCAACATTAGTGTTACCGTTTAGGTAAATTGCTGATTTTCGTTTTTTTTTGTTTTCCTCTTGCAGTGGGGGTTGAATCAGATCTGCGGGGCAATTGCGTAACACGCTATCGGTAGCAATGGGTTTCATTTTGACAGTTCAACAACATACATTGCGTTATTTACGTTGTTGAGCAGATACATTTTTCGAACTTATGAAGCAATGGTTTAGCAATATCTTTCAAAATTATTCAGGTTGAGATTGATAATGTGTTACGCTTTTAGGGTGTGGCAGTACCGAAAAGATAAGGTTGATTTTGTTTGTTTTGTCAATAAACAAAAAAGTTGATAATTAAGTAGGTATTTAATTAGAGAAAAAATAAAAAAAAATTTAAAAGGATGGAATTAGAAAGTACCTTCCCGCGGTCGCATGCCGTTGTATTAAAATTATTATAAGCTATGGTAGCATGCGACCACGGGAAGGTACTTTCTTGTTTCATCCTTTTCAGAAGTCGGGTTTTATTTTTATTAAACTTATTTTTTATTTAATTATTTTGGGGCTTATATCAGTAATATTTATATTTTTGAAATGTGCTAATTAAGCCCTTTCGTTTAATACCCACAAAGTATGACAAAAAAAAAAAAAATTTAGATCATGATTTTTTGTCCGCTAGAGAGCGCCATATTCATTTTATTGTGATGTCACATAGGCTATAACCAGCGGACGATCAAGACGCTTCTAACGATACCTCATTTGTCTAGTTATTACAAGCAGCTTAGAAGTTATGAGGGAACAGATGAACATACATACCGGGCAAAATCATAACCCTCCTATTTGCTTCGCCGTAGTCGCATTAAAATGGTCTATCAATCTATCTAAGTATTTTTTTCGACTACGTTGGTTAGTCTAATCGGATACAGCTGAATATTATTTATTCCATTTAATTATGTAACTCAGTATTGCACATGGAGCGACTGCCTATCTTCGCAAACCAGTTACTGGGTAACACGATACCCCTTTTTAAGACTGGTTGTCAGACTACTGTCTGATCGTCACGACTATCAAAGATCTACGAATGACAGTCGGGACCAACGGCTTAACGTGCTTTTCGAGGTACGCAGAGGTCGTCTTGGTATGTTATGGGAGGTCACCTATCGACGGATCGACCTCGGCAAGCGTAGCTTAACCTACAATCGACTAGTGCGGCCTTTATTTTGTAGCCACGAGGTATACTTATTAAAATTAACCAATTGAAGGAAGAGGAGAATAATCACACTAATATTATAAAGGCGAAAGTTTGTGAGTGTGTGTGTGAGAGGGTGTGTGTGTTTATATGTTTGTTACTTCTTCACGGTCAAACGGCTGGACCAATTTTGATAAAATTTTGTATGGAGGTAGCCGACACCCTGGATTACCATAAAGGCTACTTTTTATCCCGACATTCCCACGGAATCGACATTTACGCGGGTGAAACCGCGGGACGCAGCTAGTTTATAACAGATACCAACAACTTGCGGTCGGCGCAACATGTCTTCCTCCATACTGCTCACTCACTGTTCCTATTATTTTCACTTTAAATATTCAAAATAATGGATATACCTACCTATTAGGCTTATTTATTAAACAAAAGAGGCTATTATTTGCTGCGAACAACTAATTATAGTAATCCCATCCCCGCCATTTTAATTAATTCACACTTCATATTTTAGCCCGAACACTAGGCCCAAAAATTAGTTCTAAAACATAATCTAAACTAAAGCCTAACACCCTACGTGTTAGGCTTTAGTTTAGATTAGCTAATCCTTTCCAATCCCGAATTAATTAATTTTACATTGAGCGTCAATAGTTATTACCGACTAGTAGTTTACTGTTACTGCGTGTTATAAGCCTGAGTTACGTCCGTGGCATAATGTGTTTGATAACGATTCTAGGTAATATAATGTAAGGATGTTTAATTCAGTTTAAGGCAATTACTTTTCTTGAAATAACGAAGATTTTCAGCGAGACTTAAGGGCTTATATATAAACGATGATTTAAGAGGAAATGCGGTCGGAGATACTTTTGAAAAAGCCTAAGTAAAAAGTTATAATTCGAGGTTTGGCTCTCGCCTATTTCCTCCTCCAATATTGGACCAATTTAAAAGATATTTTCATGACCTGAATAAGAAGGATATATACTGTGTCCCTATGTATTTCTATTTTCATTATCAGTTGTCAAATTTGTACACCAGGCTTTTGTTGACAGCGGTTTAAATCGGCAATTTTGAGTATATTTTGAGTCAGATAGACAGCCGTTCCATGTAAAATACTGGTATTCAGCTGCATCTGGTTAGACTGGAAGCCGACCCCAACATAGTTGGGAAAAGGCTAGGCAGATGATACGAATTAAAATTGGCCTCAGTCTCACATGTTAATTTTGCAAAGAGATACGACCCATTACAAGATTTAACATATCATCATCATCATCATTTCAGCCGAAAGACGTCCACTGCTGGACATAGGCCTCCCGCAAACACCTCCACTTCGACCAGTTTTGCGCTTCTCGCATCCAACGAGTTCCTGCGGCCTTCAAAAGGTCGTCGGTCCACCTTGTGGGATTTACATATAGGCTACTTTTTATCCCGATATTCCCACGAGATCGACATTTACGCGGGTTAAACCGCAGGGCGCAGCTAGTTGCTTCATATTTTCAAAAAATTTGTCTGCTCAACAACGTAAATAACGCAATGAATGTTGCTGAACTGTCAAAATGAGAGCCATTGTTATGATAGTGTGTTACGGAATTACCCCTCTGGTTTAAGAAAAAAATACGTAACCCTACTTCACTATTATTGCTTACATCTGATGGTTGAAAGTCACGGAAAAGGCAGCTTATCTAACAATGAATAACCCCGTCGTATGATTACATCTTTTCAGTATTTATTACACCCCATTTTCCGTTGTTGTCTGGTTAAAGGGAAAAAAAAACACGGTTTTTTATCTCATGAACCGTGATAATAGGAACACAGAAGGCCAATTTTTGTAATTTTAAACGTTCAAAATCTAGTCGGAATCTCATACCAGCGACAGTCAATGTCAAAAACTTGTTAAAAATGTAGGCAAAGGTATTTTTGACAGGTTGAGACTAAGAGTTGCCCCTCTGATGTCAATACAGCCAGATTTGTTTATTTAAGTTATTTTCATAGAAAGAAGAAAGAAAGAAAATACATTTATTTAGCACACACTAAAAGACACACAAAACACCAGATACATACATCAGATAAAAACAAAAATAAAGGTCAAATAAAAAGTTTAGAGTCCGATGTAAAAAAAATAAAAATAAGCAGGAAAGGGCTGCGCTAAAAAGGCCCAGTTCAGCAAAAATGCCAGACAACTAGTGCCTGACGCTGGTTTTCAACTGGACCTGGTGTGCGAGGTGACGGATGTAAATCAGTTTTACACTGCAACGTGACGTGTGTATGCATACTTAAATACAAAATTAAATTAAATTTTTGTCAGATAAAACAGTAACGAATATGTATAGTATGACATTGAGTAACATTGCAAAAATAATAAAAAAAAAACACTGATAAATAAATAAATGAGATGGCTGCATGATAGACCTTCGCAAATAAAGAAATTATTCGAAACGAGTCAGAACAAAAACCTGTTTTATAAGATGCCTGACTATCGCGTTTCAACACATTGTCATACTCGTAATAATAATTTCATAGTCGTAAGTCATATGGAGCTCTTATCTGGGGAACCTGTACTATCTTTGTTTCACAGAAGTGCAATACCTGCGCGTTCAAATTGTCTATGTATGTGAAACTCTAATAATTTCTAAATATAGCCAAGTAACAGTGAAGAACTGTGAGAAATGGCTTGATATTTTTTTTTTTTTTTTTTATTGCTGAATGGGCCCGCTCTTGACCTCGATCACGCCTGATGGAAAGCGTTGGATGAGGTCTATGATCGAACGAGCGTGCCCAGAAGACGCCTAAGGCACTGGAATTCCCACGCATCGACGAAACACAGCAGGCTGCTTGACGCCGAACTCCGGTGGGAGGGTGGTCGCAAACCAGGCGGGCGTTAGCCCTACCACCGCAAGGGAAGAATTGGCCAGTCAAATAAGATGTTGGGTGTGACTGCCCAGGATGCGCCGAGCGCTCGGTTCAGTTGAGTAACTGGTGGAACAAACTGCGCTACACGGGGAGGCTTCTTCATGCATCCCAAAAAGAGGCTCCATTATTATACGAAGTGTGCATCATTAGAAGGTTAATATTTTTTTTAGTGGATCAGTTAAATATCAAGTAATCAACCCTTAGGAGCAGTGGCGTAACTATATCGTTTGTGGCCCGTGGGGTCTTTGGTCAACTGGACCCACACGAACTGGAACCGCGGGTCCAGTCGACCAAGTCAAATTTTGAATTGGTCGACTGGACCCGCGGCAAATTCAAGGGATCCTTCAATGTAAAGAAGCTCATCTAACGTTATAGCTTTTTTTTACTAGAACTTCTCCCGCGAATTCTTCCGCGTAGATTTCATATTTTCTCCTACAAAATTTAACACCTAACTGCTTCGTTGGTCTAGTGGTCGCGGGCGCTACTGCTGAGCATGAAGTCCTGTCCAAAAAATTAGACAAACAATGGGACAAAGGTACAAAATGTTCAAAACCTGAATGATGTCCTCTGTTGCACATTTTCAAAAAAGTTTGCATTTATAAACTTATGCTAGGGTCCTCCTGTGCTCATGGCCCTCTCGGGCCAGGGGCCCTCTCTGGCTGGGGGCCCGTGCATTTTGCCCCAATGCCACCCTATAGTTACGCTATACATTAAAACACTACACATTAACACTACACATTAAAACCAACAAAACATTATACATTAAAACCAAGACACCAAGATCAACATATTCGATTTAGGTATCTGCCATTAACACTACAAAACAATAGCCTTCTTGCCCTAAGCTCCTCATCCCTCCCATCAATAAAGTGACTTCAGACTCTGAATCTTACACAACTGCCATCAATTCTTAGCTTCAATTGATGTCAATGATTGCAAATGACCGACTTGTTTTATTCAACCTTGCTTCTCCCGTCTCTTTCCCACCACCAAATTTTAGTCGGAGTGAGCAAGACCGCACGATTTCTCACTCCCATGTAAGGACTATACTAGGCACGTCTACGGTTCCCTCCAATTATGGCGATTTACGACCATGGCGAATTGTTCCGTGGTTAATGTTTGTGTGTAGAATTACTAGAAGAGACAGTAGCTTGACCTTCAGTAATTAAATTATGTAAAATTCGGTTCCCTACAAAATGGTTGAGCTGGATGGTGCTGATCCACGCGTCATGTTCGTGAACGGGCGCCGTCGTCGGTTGAGACTGGTCATCTCTTAACTGCCAAGGCTTATTTTTAATCTTATATTTTAAATTGTTTCTTCAATTGTGTGTTTTTTTTTTTACATTGTTCTCACATACAGAAGCAACAAGAATAATGTACCCAGGATTTTGTAATAGCTTGATTTAAAAGAGTGTCCATGGAGTTTCTTACCTGTTCTTCTCCATAGAGATCTACGTTTTGGAATGGGCAACTATCTTCAACTTTCCGACTAACTGACCGACTATTTAATTTTTACAATTCAAAAGTGCCTGTACATGGTTTAATTGAAATAAATGCTTTGATTAATTGATTGTTTGGCGCCGACTCAAAATTACTTAGGTATACTTGCATTAGTTTAAGAAAAAAGGTTTATTATTTTTTGCTTTTCAGTTTTTTCGGAGGTTTAATATTTTGTTAAAAAGTTTTGTGCTTCTCGCATCCAACGAGTTCCTGCGGCCTTCACAAGGTCGTCGATCCTATAATAATTAAGATAATCTATTAAACTCTTCTCTTGACACGAAATTTCATGATGCGCTTCACTTGGCCAAGGATAGACAGAGATGGCGAAACATCGTCAGAGAATAGACGTTCTCAAGGGAGGATCACGACTCTCAGTAATGAGGAGTATGAATTAAAGAGGAGGAGAAGGTGGTTCAGTGGTATTGTCTCGACTTACGAGTTGGTCGTGGGTCCGAAACCACGCAGGCGCTTTATTTTGCGTTATTTTAATTCATCACCACCTGGTCTCAAAACGGTGAAGGAAAACATTGTGAGGGAACCAGCATGTCCTAGAACCAAAGGTAGTATGGTGAAATAGGTAGTTGTATTAATATTCATGGTGCAAACGAAACTAATTAGTCTCCTCTGCACTATTGATGGTGCAGGTCAATGGTGCATGGTGCGGTACAACGGGGATTCGAAGACATGTGACATCTACCTACCCGCACTGGGCCCACGTGGTGGACTATGGGCCACTCGCTCTTACAGAGTGGAAGTCTGCGTTTCAGCAGTGGGAACGTTACGCAATTACCCCACTGGTGAGATTCTCTCTGGGCTCCTTCCAGTACAATCTAAATCTCTGCAGAATGCCAACAGCAGGTACAAATTTAGGGTGTCGCGGTGTACAGCTTTATTTATTTACTTTAATTTAAGGATACGATACCATTATGACTCCACTTGGATTTTAAAAGGTCTTACCTTGGTTTAAGGCTCTTACATAAGCGTTGTGGTGTTTACTAATAAATCGTCGTAAAGTGGCAGGGGATAATAATGCTTTTGGCTTGAATTCTCCTGACAATATCATCTCGATTTGAACTAAATTACATATTTTTTTAATCAGGATTAGAATTAAATCACACTAATATTATAAAGGCGAAAGTTTGTGAGTGTAAGGGTGTGTGTGTGTGGGGGTGTGTTTATATGTTTGTTACTTCTTCACGCTCAAACGGCTGGGCCAATTTTGATAAAATTTTGTATGGAGGTAGCTGACACCCTAGGTTAACATATAGGCTACTTTTTATCCCGATATTCTCACGAGATCGAAACTTATGCGGGTGAAACTGCGGGGCGCAGCTAGTTAGAAATAATTTTAATTGTAGTTTTTAGTTCATCATTTGCCTATCTTTTTCCCAACTATGTTGGGGTCGGCTTCCAGTCTAATCGAATGCAGCTGAGTAGACCCGTAACGACTGTCAAAGATCCACGAATGACAGCAGGGACCAACGGCTTAACATGCTTTCCGAGGCACGGAGGGGTCTTGGTATGTAAAGATGGTCACCTATCCACGGACCAACCGCGGCAAGCGTAGCTTAACCTGATCGATTGACCTGATTGATTGGCTAACTTAGCCACTAGCCCCTCATAAAGTATTATTAGATATTTTATGGCGTTACGAACATACCTAGTGTTTTCGAAACCATAATAGATACTATTATAAAATAGGTATTTTTTCAAAATTGCAATCGTTGTTTTCATGCTCATGAATGTACACACAGACATAAAATATGAACTAACTGTTTCTTTGATTTGTTACCAATTTTTGTTGAAGTTTATTTTCGTAAAACATATTTTGTTTTATTTTTTATTTCGTGTTTTTACATCTTTTGTAATACGCTGTAAACGCAGTTTTTTCAATCGTATTCATATGTTTATGTAAATGGAAACTTGTAATAGGCCATCTACATACTGTTAATGCATACTCAATGTACAGACGCCAGCACATCAATCTACTACAATCTGTCAAATTTCTTTAATAGATTTTCAACTTTATTATTAAAGTATAAAGTTCAAAATTGATTGGGAAAATTTGAAAGTTTCGGGTAGCTTGATGTAAGTTAAAATACTATTTTCTAAAACTAATAAAATTAAATAGCAAAAGAAACAAAACGTAGTAAGTAAACTTTTTATGGCATCCAAAGGTGGATACTCTCATCTGGTTTATTCCTGCCCCTAAGGTGCATTCATAAATAAATATAACCAAGAAGATACAACAAAATTATGCAGTCTACATTACTTGTTTTATACAGATACTAGCAGCGCCCCGCGGTTTCACCAGCATAAGTGTCGATCCCGTGAGAATATCTTTCCGGGACTCAAACTATCTCTATATTTAATCTATATCGGTTCAGCGGTTTAAGTGTGAAGAGGTAACAGACAGACAGACACACTTTCGCAATTATAATACTAGCTGCGTCCCGCGGTTTGACCCGCATAAGTGTCGATCCCGTGGGAATATCGGGATAAAAACTATCCTATGTCCTTTCCTGGGACTCAAACTATCTCTATACCAAATTTCGTCTAATTTGGTTCAGCGGTTTAAACGTGAAGAGGTAACAGACAGACAGACACACTTTCGCATTTATATAATACTAGCTGCGCCCCGCGGTTTTACCCGCATAAGTCTCGATCCCGTGGGAATATCGGGATAAAAACTATCCTATGTCGTTTCCCGGGACTCAAACTATCTCTATACCAAATTTAGTCTAAATCGGTTCAGCGGTTTAAGCGTGAAGAGGTAACGGACAGACAGACAGACATACTTTCGCATCTATAATATTATATAGTATGGATTATAAAATGCAATAAATGTAAAAGCTGACTTGTAATATCAAGTATATTGTGGTGCTTTAAAAATCAGCATCAGTTTCGCATGAATTTCTATTTCCAGACCGCTCTTGTGCCGGAGGTTATGGACTTAGATGGGATAGGGTTGGCGATAAAAGATTATTGCTATCTGCTTGACTTTCTTGCGATTTTGCTTGTGTTGAATTTATTTGTATACAGGGTGTCCCTGGAAGTATGGATCAAATCGAATAGGGGCGTGGGCAAGGTCATTTCCAAAATTTTTAACCCTGAGAATGTCGGTGAATTTTTTTACGGTTCAGAAGTTATGACCAATTTTTATTTATTTTTTTCAATCACTTCGCAGTGCTCAAAGACAAATAATCATAAATAAATACTATCAGGGCTATCTAAAAAAAATCAGTTTATAGCCCTGATAGTTTCTTTTAAAGATTTTTTTAAAACGATTTCATTTCTCTTCTCTTTTTTTTTAGTTTTTTTTTTTGTTAAAACGTTTGGAAATGAACTTGCCCACGCCCCTATTCGATTTGATCCATACTTCCAGGGACATCCTGTATATAAAGGTACACCAACAGCTTTTGTATATTATATAAGGTGCTATAAAAATATCTGCCACGGCTTCAATGGGAGACAGTATTGTATGTCAGTATTGTACTATATACAGGTTGAATTTTTCAAGTGGGCGTGGATGGCCAAATCCGAAACTATGAGGAATAGCGAAAAGTACTCAAAGGAGTCGCGGGCTCGATTTTGATGAAAACTAAAACTGCATCATTGGATTTTTGAAAAATCAATATTTCTGGCCAGGAATCGAACCTGTTGATTTTGAAAAAAAAACACACGCTGTATTATTATACCATTCGATAGTGTCGCTAATAAGGATCAAATTCTGGGAAGTAATGACATACGGAAAACTAAAGGAAAGAGCTGATTTTTATCAAAATTCTTTTTTATTTTCTTATGCTACCTACCTATTAAACCTTAACTGATTAATTGTTCAAAATTATGACAATTGTTTTTGAATACATAGCTGGATTCGACGTCTCAAGGATTGTACTGCAATTTAAAATTTGAATTTAGAACATAATTTTGTGAAGGTGACTGCGCTACGAGTATTTCGGGTGTAAAAATATTGAGCATCATTTCGAACAAGGTATGAAAAAATAAGCAGTTTATTAAAATTCAACATTTTCCTTAAGTTTGCCGTATGTCATTACTTCCCAGAATTTGATCCTTATTAGGGACACTATCGAATGATGTAATAATACAGTGTGTGTTTTTTTTTTCAAAATCAACAGGTTCGATTCCTGGCTAGAAATATTGAATTTTCAAAAATCCAATGATGCAGTTTTAGTTTTCATCAAAATCGAGCCCGCGACTCCTTTGAGTACTTTTCGCTATTCCTCATAGTTTAGAATTTGGCCATCCACGCCCACTTGGAAAATTCACCCTGTATACTATATATTACTATATAATCCATTCTAATATTATAAATTCGAAAGTAACTCTGTCTGTCTGTATGTTACCTTTTCAGGCCTCAACGGCTGAACCGATATCGATGAAATTTGGTATAGAGATAGTTTGAGTCCCGGGAAAGGACATAGGACAGTTTTTATCCCGATATTCTCACGGGATCGAAGCTTACGCGGGTGAAACCGCGGGGCGCTGCTAGTTTTCTATAAGCAAATATCGCAGGGCATCCCTGCACTCTCAGATATTGAAACTCACATACCTACTAAGATGACGTACGAGAGGTTTTATTCTTATATTGTTTGTCTCTAAGGCCCCGTTCACTGCCCCCAGTGGTGCGACTTGCAGCAAGCGACACAAACGCGTTGCACCTGCGGGGTAGTTGCGTACACTGAAAAAAATGCACTCCAATTAAGTGACTTGTTAGCTTCATTGACGATATCTTGTTTAGATTAATCAAAATCTTAGTTAAGTTGATCATCACGACATGTTGCAACAATACTAGTTCAAATGATTGAACGCTTAAACAAGTTTCTTGATTAACCTTAACATGACATCATTGTAGAAGAGTTAAAACAATAAAGTAAGTTAGTTGTGTCAATCAAGCAACTTGATCAACTTGATTGTTGCAAATAGGTTTTGTGATAACTCCAATCAAGATCCCGTTTTAAATCTCAATCAAATAAAAGTAGTAGCTGTAAATTTGTACTGGCCCGTAGTATTAAACACTAAGCGAAGCACCTAGCTGTGTGTCTTCGACCTAAGACTCGCAACTACGGCATTCTTCAGGTACTACTGACTCTTAAGTGCTTGCGGACAAAATTTCATTACATTTGGACTAGAAGAATTTTACTAACATAAAGTGTTTACGGCGCGGATCGTGAATGCCTGGAGTATTTGGCATGCCGATGGAAATATGAATGTTTGATTATTGAATTTTATATTTCGCTTAATTGAATTCGATTTTCAGTTATGACTTTATTTTTGGATATCTAATTCTTGTGTTAAGTTGTGACTTTTTTTGTGAGAGATTCACCAAATCAGGCGTCAAGAGCAGGCCCATTCTGAAATAAAAATAAATGAAACGTAATTATATTTTGAGGCGCGATGCCACTGGCAGAAAAAATGTCACTGCGATTTACAGGCTTTAAAATAGCAGTATGCATTTTTTTTTGTAATCGACTGTCTAGTTGGTGTAGTGGTCGCAACCGCTACTTCAGCCGCAGCGATGCGATTGCATGAGTCCTGGATTCGATTACCTGGTCGAGCAAAATGTCATCGGGCTTCTCCATCAGGAATTTCTTAGTAGCAGCCCCGAGTCTGGATTTTTGCGAGTCCGAGTGATGGCAATTTTACCTCCCCCTATTATATGGGACTGAAACTGGTGAAATGTAGGTGTACAGTCAACAAAAGAGATAATTATGCAGGCCCGTCGGATATAGTTGAAGTTTAGTAAGAAACCGATAGATGTTGTCGACTGAAATTTAATTTGATAAATGAGCTGTTTGTTTTCTATTAATAAAATAACATTTTGTTCGAGAACATCCATCGGTTTCTTACTAAACTTCAACTTTATCCGACGATCCTGCATACATATCTCTTTTGTTGATTGAACAGACGCCAGCACATCAAGCTACTACAATCTGTCAAATTTCTTTAGTAGATTTTCAACATTATCGCTAAAGCATAAGGTTCAAACTTGATTGGGAAAATTTGACAGTTTCGGGTAGCTTGATGTCCTGGCATATGTACATAAATAAGTACACCCCTGTCTAATCCCTCAGGGAAACAAATCGTGATGTTATGTAGTAAAGTAGAAGTGAAGTGCTGTTTCACAAAAAGCGATAACACAGCTTCATAACACATTTTCAGCAACTTTAAAGCCACCATCATTTATGCCAAACGCATGACGGCGTGATATCAAAACGATTTGCACTACAGCGACTGACAAAATTGCTCTGATGTGATTTACTGTTTAAACATAGAGTAAGTTTGGAAAAACTGAAATCACAGCCACCTTGTACGGTGATTTTTTTTTTATAAACATAGTACACGAAAAATCTAACAGATGGCATTCGAAGATCAGTTTCACAAAAAGGTGGCATTAATTGTTGTTACCTGTTGAGTCTTCATATATTTTGTCTAACGCTAAATACAATCTTTAATCAAATATCTTTTTTTCAATTAAAATACCCTCTCACAATGAGGAGGCCTATGTACCAGCAGTGGGAACAGTAAGCTGATTGTGCTATAATTAAAAAAAAACAAAAACTCCGGGAGTGCCAACAGAAGTGAAAACAAAACACAAACAGAATACTTTGCCATCACTCACTGATATATCGTATATACATTAAAACCGAGTACATCCCGAGGATAGTAGAACACATCCGAAGCGGTGTCGTTACGGTAACAGTGGCGCGAATTCAATGGTTTTTCCCATCTCAAAAAAATGC
Source organism: Amphipoea lucens (assembly GCA_947508005.1). Lineage (NCBI taxonomy): Eukaryota > Metazoa > Arthropoda > Insecta > Lepidoptera > Noctuidae > Amphipoea > Amphipoea lucens. Next base: position 4,144,503 of record OX382376.1, on the reverse strand, counting down.
CCACCGCGCCTAAAGAAATTTTCACTTCAATACTGCACTCTAACACTTCAACTCAATCTACTTTGTATGTAAATCATTCTACCACTAAAATTGAACCACACCCAAACACGTCGCACTCTGAATCTTCCCGAACATCGCAATTTGCCAACACAGCCGCTAAAATGTAACTAAGTGTCCAGGCACACTACGTCACTAATTGATACTAAAACTTACATGGCACGATGGTAACGACATTTTAGCGCCCCTAATGCACTTGCTGAGCAAATAGCCTGGACCTGTTTAGTAATTAATGGGCAACTCGAGCCAAAAATACTCGTAAAGGGGGATTGCTTTTTGCACTTCGCTGCGAGAAAATGGCTACGTTTCTTTAGGAAAGGTGGCGATTAGTGCAGTTAGATGTTACTTAATTATTTCAATTTGACCAATTACCTACAGGTTTTATTAAGTCCCCAAGAATTGGATGTTCTAATTGAAAATTTGATTTTTAAGCAGAAAACGAGGTAATCGATCTGGATTTAAGGCCGGTATACAGGGTGTTACGGAAAGGGTATATCAATATAAACGGGTTGAAGAGTGTATCTGGTCTAGAATCTCTGTACAAAATTTCAGCTCAAAAGCATTAACTTTGAAAATGCTTAATATTTTTTTATTTCGACATCACGGCGCTGCACTGGCGCGCGGCGGCGTGATGTGCGTGTACTAGGCGCACAGACACACTACAGATAATGGATAATGACCCTCGTAATGCGGTGACACATTTGTTATGATTTCAATTTAATAAACTATCGAAATAAAAAAATATTAAGCATTTTCAAAGTTAATGCTTAATAATTTCAGCTTTTGAGCTGAAATTTTGTACAGAGATTCTAGACCAGATACACTCTTCAACCCGTTTGTATTGATATACCCTTTCCGTAACACCATGTATGGCAATAGTTCATCCCTTAAAACATAAATGATGAAAGGGGGTACCTAATATAAACCTTTTCAAGGAATATATTCATGCCAAGTTCGATAATTATGTAAAAATAATGTTTCATTCTTTCTCTTTCTTTCTAAAACTATCTTATGTCTTAACTGAGGTTTATTCAAATTCCAATGGATTATGTTACCACTTAAACAAATGAGGCATATAAAATCAAAGGCAGCTAAGCGCCACACTTTCAAAAAATTAACTAAGTACAGAGAGTATGAAAACCCACGACTCTTAAATTAGAAAAACGTTTTTTTCGGTTCCTGAAAATTTGACGTGGAGGCACTTAGCTATCTTTGATTCTATACCTATGCCTCAAATATCAATTTTATGGTGGTGTGGATTACATTCATTTTAGAATGACTGAGTACTTTTGCAAAGTCATAAAATTAATGTTAAAATTATGACGCAAACTGAACTTTATCCGTACTTAGCTATTAAAATAATATTTCCATTAAACTAATTTTCATTGTTTACATTTTTGGAAATTAAATTGCGAATGCAAATTAATAAGTATTTAAGTAAGTTAGTACATAGTAATTTGTGAAACCCACAAAACGGCATTTATGTACATAATCAGCCTATAATGTTCCCACTGCTGGGACACAGGCCTCCTCTCGGTGAGAGGGAATGGGCCGTAATCCACCACGCCGGCCCAGTGCGGGTTGGCAGATGTCACATGTTTTCGAATTTTTGGTTCTAGGACATGCCAGTTTCCTCACGATGTTTTCCTTCACCGTTTTGAGAGCAGTGGTGATTAAATCATTTACACAAAGTAAAGCGCCTGTCTGGGTTCGAACCAACGACCTACACTTCGTAAGTCGCGGCCGTTACCACTTGGTCACCACTGCTCTCATTGTATTTATGTAATTTACTGTAAAAACAAAATCATTAATACAAAATGCCCTATCTACAAAATGATGCCTATTCTATGCCCGATCACAGTTCATTGGCAATTTGGGCATATAAATCAAATTTAGCCGAACTGTCCACCGTGATGCGGTTTAATGCATCCGATAGAATTATCGATGATAATGCTGTATCATTGGCAGCTAAATGTGAGCTGTTTAAGCTGTATTTAGGAGAGAATTATGTCGGTAGTGTTGGTGTAGCGGTATCATGACAGTGCTTACGTGGCGTATGTAAGTGCTTGGAGTCCGATGCCTAATTGTATAACTTCATCTCTACAATTTTAGTTTTTTTTACACTCTTAAGGGGTCATCACACTTCACACTAATATTATAAAGGCGAAAGTTTGTGAGTGTTTGTGTGTGTGTGTTTATACATATAAACACACACACACACACACTCACAAACTTTCGTGACCTAAGTAACAAACATTTGTTACTTCTTCACGCCTAAACCACTAAACCGATTTAGATGAAATTTGGTATAGAGATAGTTTGAGTCCCGGAAAAGGACATAGGATAGTTTTTATCCCGATATTCCCACGGGATCGACATTTACGCGGGTGAAACCACGGGGCGCAGCTAGTCACACTTCACACTAATATTATAAAGGCGAAAGTTTGTGAGTGTATGTGTGTGTTTATATGTTTGTTACTTCTTCACGCTCAAACCGCTGAACCAATTTAGATGAAATTTGGTATAGGGATAGTTTGAGTCCCGGAAAAGGACATAGGATAGTTTTTATCCCGATATTCCCACGGGATCGACATTTACGCGGGAATTATGAGAACAGAACCAACACAGAAATCGCGAAAAAAAAACAGCTGTCCCACACATTTTGCCGGCTTTCGTGTACACAAAATGTATCTATCGTAAGTATCGAGTGCCCACTTAGTATTTCGAGACATCGCCAAGCGGTTGGTCGACTCTTCACGGGACCAGGCTGGCCTATTTTTTGGCAAAAGAATCAGCATTGCCATACAACGTGCCATCAATGCTTTCAGTGCCTTCTGTTTAACAGAAGAGGCATTTGCTTTATAGTGAAACAATACAGTAAAACAGGGCTACTTTGACTTCCAGGGTTACTTTGACAAGGCCGATCACAACGCTATGACGCCTTCCCCACACCCCGCGCCTCGCGCAATATTACTCGAGGTCACGCACACTTGCTGAGCACACGTGAAAACCGATTTTGGCGCTCTGTTAAAGTAATTCCAACGCCTGTCAAAGTAACCCTGGAAGTCAAAGTAGCCCCGTTTTACGGTAATACGAGTAGGCTGGTATTATTATTAGAGGTTGATTATGAAAGAAAAAAAAAATTGTGTCACCAATTGTAAAGTTTCTATATTTATGTTTGCAATTTATGTGGTGTACATAATAAAGAGTATTCTATTCTATTTCTATTCTAATTATGGTTTTGACGCTAAAGAAGCGTTTGTCGACACTTCGTACACATAAAAGGCTCCATTCATCAACCGATTACCATAAACTATCCACGAAAAGTACCAAAAATAATGTCCGTAGCAAAAAGTAACATTATTTGCGAAACAAATGCAGTGCGCGAGAAATGATTTATGGTCGGAAGCAACTTTTAATATTGTTTGTAACAATAAAAATTATACAGCGAGCTATTTGATGGTTTGTGTTTTAAAATATGGTCTGGTTTTACTGTAGTTTATGAGGGAAATGTGTTTTTACTCGGGTAGTTTTAAGTACAAACATAGATTAAGTAATCCTTTGACAAATTGTTTCTTTCGTGTCGGCTTGAGTGTAGCTCGACTCTCGAGCCGCTGTAGTGTACAAGTATATTATTACCTCCTTACTAATAAACGTTGTATAGCAACTGTATAGTTACACAACGCTACGTCTTCTTCTTTCGAAAGTCATTTTGCTGACGACTGAAAGAGAGAGATCGGTGTGTAACTATTCATCTGATATAATACGTTTATTAGTAAGGGGGTTATAGTATATTGGGTAGTCAGAAGCCCGAAAGTCTGACAACCAGTCTTACCAAGTGCTATCGTATTACCCAGTAACTGGGTTGTGGAAGTCAGATAGGCAGTCGCTCCATATAAAATACTGGTATTCAGCTAGCTGCATCCGGTTAGACTGGAAGCCGACCCCAACATAGTTAGGAAAAATGATCCCTCAGATACCAGGAAAGTAAATAGAACTAACTAAATGAAAATCATCATCAAAAGTAAATAAATAAATATAATACAACGGCTTAGGCTAGAATCAAGATACAATTTAAGAGTATTTCACATTGGCTGCGCCCCGCGGTTTCACCCGCGTAAATGTCGATTCCGTGGGAATATCGGGATAAAAAGTAGCCTGTATGTTAATCCAGGGTGTCAGCTACCTCCATACAAAATTTTATCAAAATTGGTTCAGCCGTTTGAGGGTGAAGAAGTAACAAACATATAAACACACACACTCACAAACTGTCGCCTTTATAGTATTAGTGTGAGGAATGATCACTTATTGGTTAGCACTTGTCTATGAGTTTTTACAACTTAAGCTTACAAACTTCCATCTTCACAGACGCTTTAAAAACCCATCTTGCTCCACGACCTACAATAATTCCTCAAACACATTCCATCCATAATGTAAGTCGACGGAGCAAGCGATTACTCCACCCGTCTGGACCCACCTTGCCAGTCGGAGCCAAGCTAGCAAGCCATTCGTTGCCAGTCCTGCCTGACATTTGTCTCTGACCACTGGCTGTGTTGGCGATATTTATCTTTATCTTAACAAATCTGTGTATGGTTTGGCGTCTTCTGTGTGATATTTTTAAATGAATTAAATGATATTTATAAAATTGTTTCACCAAAACTCCATTAACATTTTTTTAGGTTACAACCAACGTTTAGTATACTATTTATTTCACTAATTATTTTGTAAAGTGAATTATTTGGCAAACTTGTTGTTGTATAATGATGAAATGACAAATCAGGTTTTTGCCAACCGTTCCTGGTCAACTAAAAAATTGTAAATACATTTTTGGTGAACTGACCTACCTTATAATATACAAAATAAAACACGCAAGAAAGGTGTTTGGTGCAAAAGGGCATTCTATAAAATTATTTTCAATAGTAATCATATAATTTGTACTGACGTCAGCACATCTACCTACCCGCTACCCAAAACTGCCAAATTTTCCCAATCAACCTTGAACTTTATGCTTTAGTAATAAAGTGGAAAATCTATTAAAAATGTTTGACAGATTGTAGTAGCTTGATGAGCTGGCGTCTGTACAAGAATAGATTGGACGGTGACCCCTAAACTAGGCATTTGCCTGTATATAACTTGGCATACTTTTGTTTCTCCTAATTATACTTTCGCATAACATTATTTACGCATAATAGCTAACGCAAATTTTTTTAAGCATAATTTCTCTAATCATAATAAGATTAAGCATAACATTCTACAGCATAAATTTAACATGTTCGTTTTATTTCTAACGACGTCAGGTCTCTGTCTGCAGGGTTTAAAGGAACCTAACCAAACCGAACCTCGGGGTGCCCCTGGCGTCGTTTAGTATTATGCGAATTAAATTTATGCCAAAACAAATTAGCCTACAAGATAATTATACCAACATAAACTGTATGCCAAAAAAAATATGGCAAAGTATTATTATGGCAAAATAAATTATACCAAAATAGTTATGTCAAAGTATATTAGGAAAAAGATCATTATGCGAAAAGAAGGGATGCCTTTTAAATCCTGTCACTAGAACCAAGACAGAGTATCTAACAAAAAATACCTTTACACGAAAAAAGTTTTTCTCTATTTCTTGCTAACAGTGATAAAACTCCACTAAATAACTCAAGAGTCCGCAACAAAGTTTAATAAACATAGGTTGGACAGAGGGTGCCGTCGACGTCAATTGATTTATATCTGACGAGGCGAGGCGCTGATCTTTGTGCCTCGTTCGACAGTATTGACAGATGTCCTACGCGAGTACAGTTTACGAGTATAGGGCTACCTCCGAAAATATTTGCTTCGATCGAAGTGTTTGATGTGCCTACCTACAGTCACAATCTTGTAGAGATTTTTCATTTGGAATTAGTTCATTTTTCACTTCTATTATACAGGCTGTCCCTGGAAGTATGGATAAAATCGAATAGGGTCGTGGACAAGGTCATTTCCAAACTTTTTAACCCTGAGAATGTAGGTGATTTTTTTTTACGATTCAAAAGTTATGACCAATTTTTGTTTTTTTCAATCACTTCGCATAGTGCTCAACCCGTCCGATAGGCAGTCGTCCAATCTGGTATGCAGGTGCATCCGAATCCGATAAGACTGGAAGCCTACCTAACATAGTTGGGAAAAGGCTTGGAAGATTGAGACAGTGCGATCGTCTCTTGTTTTCTATATTGGAGTGATGGTAGTTTGCTTCAGTAAATCCTTGCATCTTATTTTACATCTCTTGTCCTCTTAAATTATCTTTCTCTCCTTCGTTAAAGATTACATAGAGGTCATCATGATTAACACGAACCTCTCTAAGGCAAAAATTATTAGTTTAAAAGCTTTTAAACTAATAATTTTTGCCTCTCCTGCTCTTACAATGGATTCCAATACTGTCTTTTCCGACGACTAAAGACTACTAATATTGATTCTAAGATAACCATCTTCTCTCCGATCGTGCCGGATTGCGTGCTGTCCCATCGGACTAAAAGAGTGAGGAAGAGAGAGTGCACCTGTGTCTGCGCGCACAATATCCCCCGTGCCGAAGGCTAGTCTAGTCTCCGTTGAGACGTGCCGCCATGGCCGACATACGTCCTGGAGGACTATTATTATATTATATTATATATTATAAGCCTGTATTGTCCCACTGCAGGGCAAAGGCCTCCCTTCCCTCTTTCCACGTTTCCCGGTCTACCGCGATTGTGGGCCAATCCTTTAAAAAGGAGTCCAGCTCATCCCGCCATCTCTTTCTGGGCCTGCCGCGCAGTCGTTTCCAGCCATTTGGGATCCATTGAGTGGTGACTTTTGCGTATTGCTGCTCCGACATGCGACAGATATGGCCAGCCCAGTTCCACTTTAATCCAGCAGCTGTGCGGCCAGCGTCCGCTATTTGTGTTTTGGAACGAAGTATGGAGTTCTTAATGCGGTCAGTCAGTTTGACACCTAGTATACTTCGTTCCATTGCCCGTTGGCAGACTCCAAGTGCGGAGTTTTGACGCTTTGTAAGAGACCATGTTTGCGCTCCGTAGGTGAGGGTGGGAAGAATGCACATGTCCATGAGCTTTCGCTGGACTATTATTATGTTAGCTAAAGTAACTCAATAGTGCCAGCCCTATTCCTAGGTGCGTGTAAACGCAGCACGCACACTGTTGGCCGTTGCTTATCGCTCGCGAGCCAACTTCATGTTTTATGGACTAGACCCGTTGGCATACTACGTATATTGTCGTTTTTTTTGGCTATAGGGGCACATGACTCTGGTGCTCAGTCATGTGTCGGTTTGCTAGTCAGTAAATTGTCAAAAATTTGTCATTGAAAAAGTGACATTTTCCATTGAACAACCTGTCGAATGGTTGTAAATAGCTATCCTTCCCCTTCTCCTTCTTCAATTGGTCCCTCATTACTGAGGATTGTGGTCACTGGCCCCTTTTAAGCGGACAATCTGCCTCCATCTACTCCGGTCCAAAGTTGCCAAAACCACCTGCTGAAAATTGCTTGAGGACGTAGCGTCTTTTACTTGGCCGGACCATCGTGTTGGCGACCAGCCTCGGACACAAGTCTATGCAGGTACACAAGCACCTTCCATTAAAACAAAGGAATTAAAAAAAAAGTAGCTTCAAAAATCCGAAATAACATCGGAACTTCCATGCCATAAAAAGACAGTCGCTCCGAAGCGCTACGATTCTGCCATAGACATGGATTCTACAGTCAGAAAAATGCTCCAATTTTAAAAGCTCCATCAATTCATTAAGGATTAAAAGAATCAATTTATCTTTTATAATCTTTAACAAAGTAAATTTTAAGAGCAAGAATATATAAAATAGTAAGTTTTTCTTACTGGAAACGCTATAAAATTCCACGTACCGTATCGGAACAGCTCGCTGACGTGATATAGGAGGCTCCACATTTCCCCTATCGAGAACGGAATTTAAAACCGATTCCTAACGTTTTCTTTGTTAAGAGTTCAGTTTTTATTCGTAAAAGAAAATGTGGAGAAATTAAAGGAGAATTAAGTATGAGATCATTCTTGCTGTTATTTTATACGGTTTAAGAGGAACCGGGACCACCCTTATGTGCTGATTGTGATCACCGGGGTGGTTTTAGTGAGGTAAAGATCCCACACTCCCCGACCTCCCCCTTCCCGGAGGTCGGGTGCCACCGACAAAAAAAAAATGTAGGTACTGTCCTTGTGTTAGCGGGGTCTGGCTTGTGGCTAAGTAATAACAGCTGCACGGGTTGATCGACCAGGTTAACCTACGCTTGCCGCTGTTGGCCCGTAGATAGGTGACCATCTTTACATACCAAGACCCCTCCGTGCCTCGGAAAGCACATTAAGCCGTTGGTCCCGGCTGTCTTTCGTGGATCTTTGACAGTCGTTATGGGTCGTGAGAATCCCGAAAGTCTGACAACCAGTCTTACCAAGAGGTATCGTATTACCCAGTGACTGAGTTGTGGAGGTCAGATAGGCAGTCGCTCCATGTAAAATACTGGTATTTAGCTGCATTCGGATGTACTGGAAGCTGACCCCAAGATAGTTGGGAAAAGGCTAGGCAGATGATGATGACTGTTCTTGTGTTGGCATGAACTATGTTGAAAAGATTAGGCATCCAGCAATGACTACAGGACTAATTACTACGTTTTGTCAGTCATGGTTACTATAAATTAATGTCAAATTCGTCACGTTTTCTTTTATTTATCGTCTAAAACTATGATGACATTAAATGTACAGTCAGGGTAATAATTTGCTAACCAAATTGACTCACAACATCAGTTAGCCGTGCTATACAGGGTGTTACGGAAAGGGGCCTGGAAACCTGGTCTAGAATCTCTGTACAAAATTTCAGCTCAAAAGCATTAACTTTGAAAATGCTTAATATTTTTTTATTTTAAAACTTTAATTCTTCTCGACCTTATTTGTGTCAGTATAAAAATAAGGTAGTGAAGCATTCTAGCAAATAAATAATTTGATCTTTTTGATTTTAACAAAACTAAAGCAAAACATCTTTCTTTCAAAGAACAACGATATAAAGTAACCGCAATTATTTTAAAAGAATAGCGGAAATATATCTGAAAGTTTCAGCGGTATAAATATTTATAGACGGCCCCGACTCATAACAACTATTGTTTATTGGCCAGATAAGGGCGGAAGGTGATGTAAGCGGGCATGGACTGTGATTGTACCTGCACGTAGTGGAACTGGGAATATATTGTCCGAATATACTCGTATAGTATATATTATATTTATTATAGTATATACAGGGTGCCCCTGGAAGTATGGATCAAATCGAATAAGGGCGTGGGCAAAGTCATTTCCAAACGTTTTAGCAAAAAAAAAAAAAAAAGAGAAGAGAAATCGAGTCATTTTAAAGAAATCTTTAAAAAAAGCTATCAGGGCTATCAATTTATTTTTTTTAGATAGCCCTGATAGTATCTTTTTATGATTATTTTCTTTTAGCACTATGCGAAGTGATTGAAAAAAAAGTAAAAATCGGTCATAACTTTTGAACCGTAAAAAAATTCACAGACATTCTCAGGGTTAAAAAGTTTGGAAATGACCTTGCCCACGCCCCTATTCGATTTGATCCATACTTCCAGGGACACCCTGTATATATGTCGCATCCGGTCATTCGTTTGACTATTCGGAACGCCAGCGCCATCTGGCGGCACTGGACAGAGTCTAGCCTGAGCTCGTAGGGAGTACAAGAGAGCGTGCAGCGAGGTGGAGCAGCCCTCTTGGACATCGGATATTCATACGAACAACATGTGCTCAGAAACTGTCCCGCGTTCCGTATCTTGTTGTATCGTGTACCTATAGTGTGTGATTTGCTAGTGTGATTACCTAATTTGTTCGTGAAATTATAATCTGATTTGAACTGCAAACCGTTTTTCTATTGCGCAATAACCAACACTATACCCACAGTATTCGCCCACAGTAGTTAAAATATGGCTGATAATAACGAGACACACATGCCTTCTCCGTCATATATATTTATTTTCCAACTATACCTATTGGAATAGGTATAGTTGGAAAAGAAAGAAAGAATACTATTTTACAATTCCGTTGTATACTGCAAACATCTGTACCCATCCTTAAAATACCAAAAATTGCAATCACCATTACCGAACGGTAAAAAACACCAACGTTCGACGTCCATGTCCTGTGAATATATGGGATGAAACCTAAAATGGCGGCCGTCACAAATTACTATCCGCAAGTTATGATCGAAAATATTCGGAGTATAACTTGACGCTATTTAGTACTATACTATACCTCCATAATAATACTTCTACAACATTATGGAATGCGTATAAATATATATAAATATGAATATGGGCGACTAGAATCAATTCTATTTTATAAGACAATTTTTGACGTTCAAAAGTGCCTTTTATGTTCCTATTTGAAATAAATGCTTTGACTTTGACTTTGAATACCTTTTTTATAAGGTACTAGCTGCGGCCCGCGGTTTCACCCGCATAAGTCTCGATCCCGTTGAAATATCGGGATAAAAATTATCCTATGTCCTTTTCCGGGACTCAAACTATCTCTACATCAAGTTTTATCTAAATTGGTTCAGTGGTTTAGGCGTGAAAAGGTAACATACTTTCAGAATGACAGACAGACTGCAGAAAAATGGGGTAATATCCTCCAGGGAGTACGAGGACTAAAGCAGGTGACTCGATTATAATGCACTGTATTTTTAAGGCTCAACCGTGAGAAAACAAACGGTAAACCGTTATTTTTTCTTGGCGTTGGGCATTTTTTGAGATAGGAAAAAACTATTGAACTCGCGCCACTGTTACTGTAATCTACACCGCTTCGGATGTGTACGGCTGTCCTCGGAATCTACTTGGTTTTAATGTAATCCGATATGGCAGTGAGCGATGGCAAAGTATTCTGTTTTTGTTTTGTTTTCACTTCTGTCGGCACTCCCGGAGTGCCACTGTTTTTTTTAGTTAGGTCTAAAATTGAGTGTCCAAAAATCTATGATATGACCTATTTGTTTTCCTAATTTGAGTGCTAAATTATTTTTAATAGTGCCTAAAATAATAATTAATTTTAGTTATTACGATATTATGATTCGAGAATACTCGTATTTTAGTAATGTTTTCTTTTTTATTATGGAGAAGTTGATTTCCAGCATCTATAATCAGGTTTTTTTAATTTTTTTACGGGGTACTGTTTTTTACTCTTATGTCACTTTCGATGGCACGAAAAAGTCGTATGACGGGTCTAAGTTATGATGCCCAACCAATCTCAACAGTTTAAACAAGATTCGATACCTTACTTACCAAACACAGGGCTTTCAGAAACCGACTGCAAATCTAAGAAACTCCTCAAGAAAAATATTAATTCACGTCTTATGAACAAAATAAAATTATTCAAGCACACGGACCACCGACCAGGCTATCTAGTGTTGTCTGGCGGTTCAATTATAAGAATTTAGTAGCCCCCCGGGCTTCGCTGACGGGCCGCTAGCAAGTCATAAATTTTGCATCCCCCGCTATAAGAGATAGGTAGGAAATCTATTAAGTTTTCCTCTTTCTTTGTTATAATGAGGTGGGAATTTTTATGCGATTTTTATGAAACTATTTTATCTTCGCCTTTGCGATAAAAACTTTTAGCACTTAAAACATAATTATCTTTCTGTGTTGCTTTGAAAAAATTCAAATTAGAGATGGGTGTTCAAGAATAGGTATAGATTTAAATAAATTGGATCAGTTCGACCAGTGGTCCACTTTAGCCCTGGATCGAAAGAGCTGGATTTCATGGCTTTGCCCAGCAGTGGGATAATGCAGGCGGACAGTAACCAGTAACCTGTTTTATTTAATGAATCCGCTAAATATTAGGACTTTGTCCTTTAATAACATGCCTAATTATATCTGTAATTCGTATGGTGTATATAATAAAGACGAACAAGAGGGGCCTGTGGCTAAGTTATAACAGCCGCACGGGTCAATCGATCAGGTTAAGTTACGCTTGCCGCGGTTGGTCCATGGATGGGTGACCATCTTTACATACCAAGATCCCTCTGTGCCTCGGAAAGCACGTTAAGCCGTTGGTCCCGGCTGTCATTCGTGGATCTTTGACAGTCGTTACGGGTCGTCAGAAGCCCGAAAGTCTGACAACCAGTCCTACCAAGGGGTTTCGTATTACCCAGTAACTGGGTTGTGGAGGTCAGAAAGGCAGTTGCTCCATGTAAAATACTGGTACTCAGCTGCATCCTGTTAGACTGGAAGCCGACCCCAACATAGTTGGGAAAAGGCTAGGCAGAAGATGACATAATAAAGACTATTCTATTCTAATTTTATCGGGGCTAAAGCAAAACTATCTTATTATATTTTCAAAAGTCTTCCTTCTACATTTCTTATTTATTTTTATCTACATCCATGCTATAAATCCTCTATAAAAGTTTCTTATTGCCAACATTAAAACAACCAGTGTCATAGTAACCATAATATCATACAAACGGGTGTTATAATGTTGTACTAAATTTCATTATGCAACTCGTTTTCAAAAAAAGAACATTGTCATGCACGCGCGTTTCACTACCACAGTCAGCTGTGGTAGTGAAACGCGCGTAAGCTTAGTAATTTAAAAAAGAACTTATAGGTTATTCGAATTCACGTCGTATCCCGCCGGCCGCCATGTTTGTTCCATATTAGTATTGCAAAAAACTGTTTCAGAACTTTTATAGAGGATTCATATCATGGGTGTAAATAAAGTCTTGTATGCAACTGTACATAATTATGTATTAAAACAGTTGCATAAATAACTATTAAAGTATCCTATTTGCAGTCTATCAGTAGATCCATTTAAATTGACACTTTCAGATCATCGAACATAGAAAGCCAAAAAAATCTTTTCGATATGAATTGCGGTTACTACCCAATAAATCTTTAACTGTAAACGGCTACACACTCAAACCGAACACCACTTTTGTTACCGAAAAAGCTACAATAACTCAATTTACAGTTACCATTACTGCATCAGTCCGAGACGGGGAATATTTGCTATAATACGAGAAAAAAGTAAGTTAGTTGGACCGACTTTGACTAATGACCACACATTCGGGAGGTCCGACGCATATTGCGCTGATGTGATGAAGGATGGCGTGGAGTCGACTTTGTTATGTAAAGATTTACGTGTATTTTTATTTTTAGACCAATGTATAGTACCTAAACAAAAGAGATAAGTATGCAGGATTGTCGAATATAGTTGAAGTTTAGTAAGAAACCGATGGATGTTGTCTCATCATCATCATCATCATCAGCCTATAATGTTCCCACTGCTGGGACACAGGCCTCCTCTCTGTGAGAGGGAGTGGGCCGTAATCCACCACGCGGGCCCAGTGCGGGTTGGTAGATGTCACATGTCTTTGAATTTTTGGTTCTAGGACATGCCGGTTTCCTCACGATGTTTTCCTTCACCGTTTTGAGAGCAGTGGTGATGAAATAATTTACACAAAGTAAAGCGCCTGTCTGGGTTCGAACCTACGACCTACAACTCGTAAGTCGCGGCCGATACCACTGGGCCACCACTGCTCTCATGATCTCATGATCTGGATGTTGTCTACTGAAATTTAATTTGATAAAAAGAGCTGTTTGTTTTTCATTATAATGTCTTCAAAAAAATTTTTTTTTCTCAAAACCTATCGAGTGGGGTATCGAAATAATAAATAAAAAAAATGATTTGTTAATAAATAAATTAAATAAATGTTGGAAGCAGGCGGCGGGACCCATACAATTTTTATTATATTTTCAAATTCAAATGGGTCTCGCCTGCTTCCAACATTTATTTAATTTATTAAAATAAGCTTGTTTTTAGCTTTTCAGTTTTTTTAACTTGAGTTTTAAACCGCAGTCGGGTTTTTTAATTTTTACCCGACTGCGCCAGAAGGAGGGTTATGTTTTTTAATTACTTTCTTTTTTAATTATTTGTGCCCGTTAACACAAACTCATACGCTTTGCTCGTTTGGTCATTGAATTTTTCAATAAAATAAATTAACGCAACTGGATCTTTTGGGGGTCCAATAAAGTAACCACCTAACTAATATCCCGAATGGATACAACTTACAAAAAAAAAAAAAATATCGCTCAAACTGCCATATGCTTTGCAAAGGCATATTATCGTGGGCGCCAGTTAATGTCACCCACAATTAATAGCCATGTACAGACGCCAGCACAACTCTCAAATTTTCCCAATCAACTTTGAACCTTATAATTTAACAAAAAAGTTGAAAATTGTAGTAGCTTGATGTGCTGGCTACTACAATTTTCAACTTTTTTGTTAAAGCATATGGTTCAAAGTTGATTGGGAAAATTTGACAGTTTCGGATAGGTTAATGTGCTGGCGTCTGTACAAGCATAACCTAATCATCATCAGCCTACAGCAGTCCACTGCTGGACATAGGCATCTCCAATTGCACGCCACCTAGCTTGGTTCTCGGCAACTCTCATCTAGCTGCCACCAGCCACCCTACGAAGATCATCGCTCCATCTAGCCTGATCTTAGGTTTGCCGATTCGCGGTCTCCACTTAAGAACACATCATCGGTTCAACCAACGGTCATCGATTCTACGGCTGATAATATGACCGGTCCGTTGCCACTTCAGCGTGCTTATGCTGTGAGCTATGTTGACAGATTTGATTTTCTGCCGACTCCATGCCACTCTTTATTCTATCGGAGCAAGTATAAGCAGAATTTCGAGCCACGCGCGCTATTTTCATTTTGATCAGTCATTCCATTTATCAATCTTTACGTTATTGTCTTAAAAAGCTTTTTCTGTTCGATTGTGATAAGTATAATATTACTGTTATAACGATTTAGATGGATCTAGAGTGGAAAATTACTTATTGGTCTCATTAGTGAAGTATTGGCCTTTTTGGGAAAAATAACTAGAAATCATTGCGTTGGCGAAAATAGTCGAGTGCTGAACGTGGATCTTTTAGAATTATTAGATTTTTAGAGACCGCTTAATCAGCTGTCAATGATTTCTCTATGGGACCTTACTTTTTTTTATTTAATTTATGTAACATAACCTCAAGCTACGGACAATGGAGCGCAGCATAATAGGTGTGTGAGAAATACCACGCTGCGCTCCATATTAACTCAAGTAGCGGATGTTAAAGAAAAAACAGCCAGGCTGAAGTGGGAGTGTGCTTATGACCACACGACTGAAGTGAAACTTCAAACGTATTTGGCTATGAGAGGAAGAGAGAAAGAAAACGTGCGCGCGCACTGCTTTCTCTTGCTTATATCCCCCACTCAACTCCCGTTCGCCTCGCCCGATCACACTTTTCGTAACGCGTTCGCCAGCTTACTCCCCAAGTCAAGCGTGCGTAAAGAAGATTCACTTCAAAAACCCTCAAACTTTGTTTCCTCGAAGGGTTGGGAGTTCAAGTCCTATGAAATAGGGGACGGGCCTATTGACATCAACAGGGCATAAAGCCAGGCTCCTGGAAACAATGTTGCAGATAAAGTTTACAAGCACACTACAAAACCTCTCTCGCCCTTCTTTCAGTCATCAGCACGAACTTCGTTATAGAATTTCTACTGATTAAGCAGTCTGCCAGACATCGTGATTCCTCACCATGTTTTCACCGGCATGTCCGCTAGAACCAAAAATTCAAAGACATGTGACATCCCCAACTCACACTGGGCCCGCGTGGTGGATTATGGCCCACGTCTCTCACAGAGATTAGGCCTGTGCTCCAGTGATAACGTTAAACGGACGGACGGAAATTATACGGAAACGTACTGACGAGATAAAAAAATAGGTTTAAAAACTAAAACCCGACTACTGAAAAGGATGAACTGCATCAATGTACAATAACGTCATCAATTGGGGCACGGGACCCGATCACGGGACCGTAGTCCCTGTGCTTCACCTAGGTGGAGAAACTAGGTGAAGCACGGGTCCGGACCCGAAACAAGGGTGGGTCGGGGGTACCTTCCTGTGGTCGCATGCTAACATAGCTTATAATATGTTAGTACAGCGCTTGCGACCACGGGAAGGTACTTTTTTGTTTCATCCTTTTCAGTAGTCGGGTTATAGTCTTTAAACTTATTTTTTATCTTAGTACGTTTCCGTATAATTTCCCATTTTCACGTGGGCAAAGCCGCAAGCAAAAAGTAGTATATTTACAAATAGTTATTTAAAAAGACTTAAGGCTGATTTTTCAATCCACAGATAATTTTTATTCGTTGAATAAAATTGACTCTGACAGATTTGGTATGGAAGAACTGTCAAAAATTCAAAATTATTCCCCGGATAAAATTATCTGACGTTGGAAAAATCAGCCCTATATCGAAAACCAACCATATTTCCAATAGATTTTCAAGCCATTATCCATTAAACTCCTTCCTTAAATCTACCCAGCGGTTCTAAAAGCTCTTGCTGCAGGATATCCTTTGCCAGTCGACCGTGTATCGTATAAACTGACCAACTTACCTATATATAGATACATTGATGCATCGCCTCTCGTCAAGGTCCATTGCTGGCTCGCAAGACAAATGGGTTGAACACACGCGTGGTTTAACCGCTTTGGTATAGGTATATGGGTGATAGTGCAAGCTACGAGTATGTATGGTGGGTTGGTGTTTCGAAGTTTAGGAGTCTGTATTATGCTCTCTAGTTGCGTCCCCGCGGTTTCACTCGCATAAGTGTCGATCTCGTGGGAATATCGGGATAAAAACTATCCTATGTCCTTCCCCGGGATGCAATCTATCTCTCTGCTAAATTTTATCGAAATCCGTTCAGTGGTTTAGGCGTGAAAAGGTAACATACAGACAGACAGACAGACAGATAGACAGACAGACAGAGTTACTTTAGAATTTATAATATTAGTATGGATTAGTATTAGTATGGATTATGCAAGCAGCACAGGATTTTCCGATGAGGTGACGCTTGGAGGAACCTCATATCCAAAAGTGAACGTTTTTTGGCTGAAATAATGATTATTACTGTGTAATTTATATGAAACACTAGCTGTGCCTCGCGGTTTCACCCGAGTAAATGTCGATCCCGTGGGAATATCGGGATAAAAAGTAGCCTATATCTTAATCTAGGGTGTCAGCTACCTCCATACAAAATTTTATCAAAATTGGCACAGCCGTTTGAGCGTGAAGAAGTAACAAACATATAAACACACACACACACTCACAAACTTTCGCCTTTATAATATTAGTGTGATAGTGTGATAGTGTGATTATTCAGGCAGGGGCTAGACATTCCATAGTTCTCAATAACCAGTTCACTTTAGCCACCCAATCCCATAATCATTGGATTATGGGATTGGGTGGCTAAAGTGAACTGGTTCTTTGTTTCCATATCCTGCAATAGTCCTACAGCTACACCAACCGGGGGTTGTCCTTGGGTGCACTTGCACTAAGCCGACGACTTAGCGGCCAACAAGTAGGTTGCGGTGCCGCTTGGGGGACATCGCAGCTGAGGCGGGCCGCGATGTCGTATGGGAGGCATCGCGGCTGAGGGTTGGAGGCCGCGGCGGGAGAGGAGTGCCGGTATTGCGGTGCGCCGCTCTCCCTACTTTCCGCGGCCTTGACGGGGTCGCCACCGTCTGATGGCGGAAGCGGTGGGGCCGCAGAAGAGGAGGAGTGTTGGTATGACGTTGGCCGCTCTCCCTATCCTCTGCGGCCGAAAATTCGCAGGCGGCGGGGCCAATGACCTGACCCGTCGCAGGGGGACCAAAGAGACCTCAGAAAGCACGTCAAGCCGTTAGTCCTGCGCCTGATCTCTCCCCGGTCGTGTCGGATTGCCGTCCCATCGGACTATGAGAGTAAAGGAACAGAGAGTGCACCTGTGTTTATGCACACACTTGTGCACTATAATATCTCCTGCGTACCTGGCTAATCTCCGTTGAGATTGGCCACCGTGACCGAAATCGGTCGGGAGGCTATTATTATTATACATATGTATAATAGTTGAAGCTACATTTTACAAACATGTAAGTACGAGTCTTACTACACACAGTATTTGCATCACAAACCATTTTTACAGCACACCCCTGGCTAATTATGGAAATCTCTAGTAACAAAAGCTCATATTACCATTCCGCAGTAATACTTTAATACCTGCATCTTAATAATTGCACACTATTATCATAACAACGGAAACTTAATTAATACAACAGTAATAACTTGTTCTTTAGCCTTTGGATGTAGTCCGGGATAAAGGATAATGTGGGTAGTATTTTAATGTTATGTTATTTATGTCGAGGGGCTTGTGGCCGAGTAATAACAGCCTCACGGGTCGATAGATCAGGTTAAGCTACGCTTGCCGTGGTTGGTCCGTGGATAGGTGATCATCTTCACATACCAAGACCTTTCCGTGCCTCGGATAGCACGTTAAGCCGTTGGTCCCGGCTGTCATTCGTGGATCTTTAACAGTCGTTACGGGTCGTCAGAAGCCCGAAAATCTGACAGCCAGTCTTACCAAAGGGTATCCCCAGTAACTGGGTTGTGGAGGTCTGATAGGCAGTCGCAGTATTCAGCTGCATCCGGTTAGACTGGAAGCCGACCTTAACATAGTTGGGAAAAGGTTAGGCAGATGATGTTATGTATGTTGAGTATTATTTTTGTTTTATATAGTCACATAAGGTATTTACTAATATTATATTTCTTTTACGGGAATTACAACCAACTAAATTAATCCATCCAGTAGAAATAAAATGTCTAAAAATAACCAATACTGACACAAATGATTCGAGAAACATCGCGGAACAGCCACTATGTCGGATTGCTTGCACTGAAAATTTAATAAGCTGTGCTGAAAATATTCACTGCTAGGTACGAGTACTTTTGAACTGATATGGTATTTTAGTAACAGTTCAAGTATTGTAACTGTTATACCATTAGGGGGTAATTGTGTTCTAAAAGCAGTTGAGTTTTAAGCTAAGTTAAATGATATGTTGTATGTATTGTATTTATGTTTCTAGGATGAAAATTTCGAAGGCACTGACAAAATAAGACTTTTTAATAAGATTTTATTTATTTATTTTATTATTTATGTACACACAGTAAAATACATAAGGATATGTCATAATTACAATTTGAGTACAAAGGTACCTACTGCTTATTTCTTAAGAAATTTCTTCCAGCAGACCTGCGAAAGGAAAAGTAAAAAAAGAAATGTAGACAATAGTGTGTGAGAACAAGAAGAGAAAAATATGAATGTGCGAAGTCTAAAACTAAAATATTAAATAAACCTACACATATAATGTAAAAATTTTTTTTTTTTTTTAATTCTGTAAGTAGGTTTTTGAAAACACTTACACAACACAATCATGTTTCAAGGTCGACGTTTGCTATCTGACTACTCTGAGAAGAAAGATAGAAACAAACTCAGAGATCACAGTCTCTTTTAAAGTCCAGACGTAATCTTGGTCAGATCATGTGAAGACCATGTAGATTGGTGTCTGAAATGGTCTTTTGAGAAAAGAACCACACAGATTGAGTGGACCTGTCCAGTCAGTGCACGCATTTGTCAGTAAACATGCAACTCAACTCGGAACTTAAAAAAAAAACCGAGTGTGCTTATGACCACACGACCGAAGTGAAACTTCAAACGTATTTGGCTGTGAGAGGAAGAGAGAAAGAAAATGTGCGCGCGCACTGCTTTCTCTTGCTTATATCCCCCACTCAACTCCCGTTTGCCTCGCCCGATCACACTTTTCGTAACGCGTTCGCTAGCTTACTCCCCAAGACAAGCGCGCCTAAAGAAGTTTCACTTCAAAAAGATTCGACGAACGATTTAGTGTTGTTTATTAAAGTGTCTATTGTTTATAATCTGTTAGGTACTCTTATGCTTGGATAATTAAAATAAGTCGCACTAACTGTTATTTGAAAAACCATCAAATCTTATGTGTATTGGTATTGTTACGTTGCTGTACCGTTCCAAAGAAAAACCGTGGTATTCCCATCCCTACTGCTACGTTAGGTTATGTAAGTCTATAACATATCCACGATAGCATTGCAGGCAGTTGCAGGTTTTGCTTTGATTTTTATTGCCTAAGAAACAACGGTAACGTCTATCTAATATTTAGTTAGGATACATTTCAGATAGAAATCGGGTTTAAGATTATTTTCTGCTGCATTTTGAAGGTTGGGAAATTGTAGGTTAGATATGAAGACTATTGTTTTGTTTATGCCATGGTTTGCTACGTACATTTTAGCATTTTTAATATCCAACCAACTAAGCCAATACGTACACGAACTTTAAATAGTTCGTGTACGTATTGGCTCAGTTGTATTTTATAGCATATACATTTATACAATATGTATCTTTGTTAGTGCTTGTAATGGCAATCGTGTAATTTGGTTTTAATAGGTTTCTATATTTATGTCTGTAATTTATATGACTACACATAATAAAGAGTATTCTATTCTCTTCTAATATTTTATTTATCTTTTTTATAGATTCTTTTTATTGAATCTTGTATATTTTGTGAATATGAGAACACTAGCAGCGCCCCGCGGTTTCACGCGCATAAGTGTCGATCCCGTGGAAACATCGGAATGAAAACTATCCTATGTTCTTAACCGGAACTCAAACTATGTCTATACCGAATTTCATCTAAATCGGTTCAACGGTTTATGTGTGAAGAGGTAACAGATAGACACACTTTCACATTTATAATATTAAGTTTGGATTAGTATGGATTGTAGGCCTTGTATATTTGTAGACTATTATAAATATTTTGTTAAGTAACTGGTACTGAGATGGCGGGACGAGCTGGATAGGTTCCGTCAAAACTGGAGGGAGGACGCACGGGCTCGCGAAAAATGGAAGGAGTGGAGGGAGGCCTTTGCCTAGGAGTGGGACAGCGCAGGCTAGATAAAAAAAAAAAAAAAAAAACTGGTACTTGTTAACAGCCCTACGCTGTTCTCCCATACCTATTTGAAAAAATTGTAAAAGCCAAATTATTTTTAAAAGAGTAACCGCGAATATTTTTTGCCGGCTCTTTTCCATAGAAAATGACCAATTTAAACCGTGCACCTAGCCTTTGACGTTTCATAAATGCCCATGTTAGTTTATGAGAAATAAAATATTTTGATTTTGTCTTTATTATTTATTTATTATGAGCCTGTTATGTCCCACTGCAGGGCAAAGGCCTCCCTTCCGTCTTTCCACATTCTCCTGTCTCTTGCTACATCTGGCCAATCCTTTAGATAGGCGTCCAATTCGTCACGCCATCTCTTTCTCAATTCTGTTGCGACATGCGGCAGTGTTGTCTCTACTTACTTGAATTATTTTTTGTTTCATGTGTAATGGAAATTCGTCATTTAACATAGGTAATGCAAATAAAACACCCATAGAAACCCTGTTTATTTGTAAAACAAAGGGACAGTATGATAAGTGCCGCGGCGCAAAGTTAGGACTATTGCCCCTTCAACGCAAACACCGACAGCAAACACGACACTTAGAAAATGAAACTCAAATAAGTGTACCCTCATTTGCACAGGGACATAGTGCTCGATAATACGTCCAATTTTATTTAACTTACTAGCTTCAGCCCGCGACTTCGTTCGCGTGAAGCTTCTTGTTTCCCCCGAGCCACCCCGTCGTATGGCATCACCCGCCCGCGCTATCACTTAACGTTTTTTTTTTACTTTTTTTCTTTTTGCTCGGCTCCTAAAGGTCATAGCGTGATGTTAAATAACCTATAGCCTTCCTCAAGAATTGGGCTATCAAATGCAAGAAGAATTTTTCAAATCCGACTGGTAGTTGCAGAGATTACCCCATACATACAAACTTACAAACAAATTTTACCTCTTTATAATATTAGTATAGATTGAAAATATAATCTAAATTTTATTTGTTGTAACTATTTATACGAGATACTAAAATAAATGACTAACTAACTTACTATACAAATAAAAAAAAAAACAACGGACATTTTCGACGTCGAAGTACTCGTCCGCATCGCTGTCATCCGGAAACGTGCCCAGAAGACTGGCAGCATTGCCACGTTGAATGGCAATGCTAATTCTAATGAATCTAAATTACACAAAGTGTTAAAAAATTAACCCAACAAACTTTAAGAGGTGCTTTAGACCATCGATTGAACAACTTTCACTATGGAACCAACACTGGAATCAAGAAAAAAAAAATCAGCTGTTTCATACATTTTCGTCAAGTAGTTATTGAACTTTTGTATCTATTAAGCAGCTGATTTTTTTCGTGATTTCAGAGTTGGTCCCATAGTGAAAGTTGTTCAGTTCGATGGTCTAAAGCACATCTTAAAGTTTGTCGGGTTAATTTTTTACCCGACTACAGTGAAGCAAAAAGGAGGATTATTAACACCTTATAATTATAGTTACCACCTAAGTACGTACTATGGTAAATGAAAGAAAGAAAGAAAATACGTTTATTTGCAGTGAAAATGACGCAAAAAAGAACATAAACACAAAACATAAATCAATAAAGATATTGAGTATTGAATTATTGTTTGTTCAATGAAATCCCGAAGCGGTTCCATACAACGCGGCAATGCCGCAAGTCGCTTGGGTACATCCAGTCGATAGCGATGCGGAGGAGTTTTTCGACGCCATTATTTCAGTTTGTTAAGGTGAATGGGTAGTTGTAGCCCGCGAAATTCAATTTTTCTTACGTTTTTTGCAATTTGCAGATCAGTGTCAGGTTGTATCTTGATCCAAATATGATTCGCGACTATAATAGACATGTATTTACAGAATTATAGTCATTAGAATCATTAATATATCTCTTTAAGTTAGATTTCAACCACTAACACTTTTCCATACGAGATTTGTTCTTAACGGTAGAAATCTAACTTAGAAAGATGTATTAATGATTCTAATTATTATAATTCTGTAAATACATACCGGTTATAGTCGCGAATCATATTTTGATCAAGATACAACCTGACACTGACCTGAAAATTGCAAAAAACGTAAGAAAAATTGAATTTCGCGGGCTACAACTACCCATTCACCTTAATAGATTTAGTTAGGTTAGGATAAAAATAATAATAAAAAATACTAAATACTGGTATTCCGCTGCATCCGGTTAGACTGGAAACCGACCCCAAAATAATAGGGTATTTTACTCTATACATAGAAAAAATCTAAAATATATTATTGAGATAGCTTAGGCAAAAAAGCAGTCGGAAAACACATAATCAGCCTATAATGTTCCCACTGCTGGGATACAGGCCTCCTCTCGGTGAGAGGGAGTGGGCCGTAATCCACCACGCGGGCCCAGTGCGGGTCGGCAGACGTCACATGTCTTCGAATTTTTGGTTCTAGGACATGCCGGTTTCCTCACGATGTTTTCCTTCACCGTTTTGAGAGCAGTGGTGATGAAATCGATCGAGAGCAGTGGTGTCCAAGTGTTGACGGCCGCGACTTACGAGGTGTAGGTCATAGGTTCGAACCCAGACAGGCGCTTTACTTTGAGTCGGAAAACGTTAGTTCATAAATAAAATTCAATTCAAAGGTTTCAGCTTTTTTGAATCTGTTTCATAACACCATTAAATAGTGGTCGCCATGTTATTACGTCATATGGCTATGTAAGCTTAGAAGTGTCAACTGTCACCTATCAGCGTACCTTTTTTAATCTATAAAGGCTATCACTGCATTTGTTTGCATTGACACAGCCAACTGACGTCATGACCAGATAGCAATATGGCGTCCACTGCGTCCAGCGTTTTCGTACAAAATTTAAATGCATTTTTATAACACTTAACGATTGAATAAAAATTTTGTGAATTTTTAGTGGTTCATTAGCACTATAGAATCTAATTGAGACACTTTTCAAAAATGGGTGGATGGAGGCTAGGCAGATGATGATGGTCATCTGAAAAAATCACATGATATAATATTTTTATTCGCCAACCTTTGGAACCGTGTGTCCGTACCCACTCGTACGATATTTGCTCCGCGTATCCCCATAGAGCAAATTAACAATTGAAACTAGAAATTAATTACGGCTAGTAGGCTTATAACTGGCTAACCCTTTTGGACGGACCTTCGGACCTCAGACCTTGGACCTCGTTTGTTTTACCCTTTCCGAGCCCGATACTGAAAAGTTTAGCTGTTTATTAAAAGGTGAAATGTTTTATTGATTTACTAGCTTTTGGAGTGTAGTTATTTAATTTAGGTGTGAATTGTTTTCAGAGTTTGAATGGAGTGAATATTTTTGGACTTTGACATTCAATTTCGTTTGATGAATAGGTTTACCCATTTATCTATCGGTTATTTTGGGGTTATGTTTTAATTTTAGAAAAGCTTATAGTCAAAATGAATTTCAGAATTTGGTAAATAGATATCCTACTACAGTAGGTACTCGCCGATAATTCGGGTTAAGTATAATAATAAATAATAGGTACAGACGCCAGCACATCAACCTACTACAATCTGTCAAATTTATTTAATAGATTTTCAACTTTATCACTAAAGAATAAGGTTCAAAGTTGATTGGGAAAATCTGACAGTTTCGGGTAGGTTGATGTGCTGGCGTCTGTACGTACGATAGGCTGCAAAAGTGCATGGGTAGTACAGAAACAAAATCGTATGAAGCGAGAAATGACGCCATCTAGCGTAAAACCAGTTAACGACTAACAAAATTTAATTATGCTGTTATTAGATGGCGTTGCTTTGCTTTATATGATAAAATATTTTTGTAGTTTCTTTTTGTCTCTTCAAACAATTTATAATTAATAGTTTCTTTTAAAGAAAATTGTTCCTAATTATTAACCTACTATGTTAAAATTGATTATTCCTAAGTCTTGTAACTACCAATTCGAATAAGTAAATTAATTATTAAAATACCCACTCGTTAGCTTAATAAATATATTCCTATCGGTTTCTTTTATTATTTTTATCATTTAAGCTACGTATGCTGGTAAATGTAATGTAATAATTAGATAAATGTATTAGCCTTGTAACTCCTTGCTCAATCCTACTTAAAACGTTTCTTCCTAACTCCCTACTTACGTTTCGTAAATTAGTCATAGTTGTGAAGAAACCAACGCCATCTAGTTTATTTTCGAAAACTTGAATTCAAACGTTCACGGGAAAATAGACACTAAGGTACCCATGCAATTTTGCTGGCGACTGTACATACGCCAGCACATCATGCTACTACAATCTGTCAAATTTGTTTAATAGAGATTCAACTTTATCGCTAAAGCTTAAGATTCAAAGTTGATTGGGAAAAATTGACAGTTTCGGGTAGCTTGATGTGCTGGTGTCTGTAAATGTTTTGCAAACTTTTGATAAACCCAAGTTTTATCAAGAAAACTATCTGATGGCATCCTTAGATTGAATATTTTCTAACAAGAGCTATAGGTACCCTCTGTAATGTCATATGTAGCACTATCTTCTGCTTTCTTTATCTTCTTCTTTGAAGTATAAAATCAGGAATGAAATTATCCGGAAAAGAACCGGAGTTACCGACATAGCTTGCAGAGTAAGCAAACTGAAGTGGCAGTGGGCTGGCCATGTCTGTCGAAGGACTGATGGCCGGTGGAGCAGGCGAGTCCTGGAGTGGAGACCGCGTACCGGCAAGCGTAGTGTGGGACGCCCCCCCGCTAGATGGACGGACGACCTAAAGAAGGTGGCTGGGGTAGACTGGATGCGGAAGGCGGAAGACAGGGTGCTGTGGCGCAGTCTGGGAGAGGCTTATGTCCAGCAGTGGACTGCGATAGGCTGAGTTGACTATCTTCTGCCCGCGTAGTATGCTGATAAAAAGTGTAGCACGTAGCCTGTTCCTTTCCCAGGGCTCAAAGTATCCCTATACCAAATTTAAACAAAATCGGTCCAGCCTTTTCTGAGATTAACCGGAACAAACAGACAGACAAAAATGTAAAAAAATATTTTTTGTTATAAATGCCGTAAGACTTTCATTTATTATTATACATTTAGTAAAAAGCCGTTATTTTTGGGTTCCCTATCCATTTGCATAAAATTTTAAGACCTAATATAACTTAGCATAATTTTGTTTGGCATAATTATATTTTCGCATAATATAATTACGCATAACAGCTTACGCATATTTTTTTTAAGCATAATTTCTCTAACCATAATAATGCTTAAGCATAATATTGTAAAGCATAAATTTATTAAGCATAAAGTTCTAAAGCATAACTTTTTTAAGCATAATATCCTAAAGCATAAATTTATTTACGCATAATGATATTAAAACATATTTTTATTTTTTCGCTGTAGGAATGCAGCAAGCAAGCATACAGCATGCAAGCAAGCATGCAGCAAACAAGCAAGCATGCAGCATGCAAGCAAGCATGCAGCATGCAGCATTCAAGCGCTCGCTCTTGCATCCTATGTCGACGGAGCCCCGCTTCGCGGGGCCCCTATTTCTGTGTAAAGGGTTTAAAGTAACCTAACCAAACCGAACCTCGGGGTGCCCATCGCTCGCTCTTGCATCCTATGTCGACGGAGCCCCGCTTCGCGGGGCCCCTATTTCTGTGTAAAGGGTTTAAAGTAACCTAACCAAACCGAACCTCGGGGTGCCCTTCGCTCGCTCTTGCATCCTACGTCGTCTATTGCGTTCGTTGAGTTCGGGTGCGGTAACGGTAACGGAAATAATTCGGAGTATTGAAAATCGGAATGTCGTTTTTCGGACCGCGAACCCATCGAGCATTTGATTCTTCGAATATATGAAAATCGGAAAACACAAGTCGCATTTATGACTTTCGGTAAAATAAATTTCGTGATTTTTAATAATAGACATTATGATTCTTAGGTATTATGAAATTCGGACTTTTGAAAATCGGAACATCGAAATTCGGAATAAAATATTTCGGAGTATTTGGGTGTTCCCGTTTCAATCAGTTAACTTCTATCTGAGGAATAACCGCCATATTTATTTCTCATAATAGAAGTTAACTGATTGACATATTTTTTTATACAAAAACTGTCAAAACATCTAATATATTCTTCTGATAAAAGTTATCTCGCGATTGAAAAATCGTTTAAGTTACATAATGTTATGTATAAATTATATTAATTGTATGCCTAAATATTATTATGCTAATGGTCATTAGGCCTACTAACGTTATGCTAATAGTCATTAGGCCTACTAACGTTATGCGAATCAAATTTATGCCAAAACAAATTAGTCTTTAAGATGATTATGCCAACATAAAATGTATGCCTAAAAAAATTATGCCGAAGTATTATTATGCCAAAACAAATTGTGCCAAAATCGTTATGCCGAAGTATATTAGGACAAAGAACATTATGCGAAAAGAAGGGATCCCTTATTTTTGGTATTACAAACAGACACTTTATTTTTATTTATTTGTATGCATATTAAATAGACGTATAGATTCGTGCACCAGTTACTGGTAAAACATTTTAATAGTTTATTATTTGGTAGGCTTAAGTCCAGCAGGTACAGTCAGCATCAAAAGTCGATTAACACTATCATTTTTACATGTTATTAAATTGAAAACAACTTTTTCAATAAACTGATTTTTAGCTTTTCACATAATAGACAAGAGTATATATTCTAAAAAAATTCTTCAGCTGCAATTTTGAACAAATATTTTGCTCAATAACTAACATTAAAAAAACTGAAGTGTTAATCAACTTTTGATGCTGACCGTACTATACAGTTTTATTCAAAAATGCACATCGCACTGTATCACCAATTCGCAGAACAAATCCAGCGATCTATCCCTTTTAAAATTCAGCTTAATCCTCAAAACAAATATCGTTTTCCATTGCCACTATCGCATTCAATATCAAACGGGTCCACGCTATAAAACAGGCAATGTATATCACGATTCAGCTCCGTTGTATGCAAACAGAATCCGTTCAGCTTATTTGTATTCTAACTGTTTTGCGCGATTCAAATTGTTCTATATTGAAAAATAAATGGTCAAGTGAATCCTCACGACTTTCTTGGGTCCTGTAGGTTTAGTTTGCGAATCATGCTTGTTGTCGAGTAGTAAAAATGGCTCAGTGGTAAAGGCCGCGACTTACAAGTTGTAGGTCGTGGGTTCAAACCCCAACAGGCCTTTTATTTTGTGTAAATTATTTCATCATCACTGCTTTAAAACGACGAAATAAAACATCGTCAGGAAACCAGCATGACCAAAAATCTAAGACATGTGACGTCCACTAACGCGCATTGGGCCCGCTTGGTGTATTATGGCCCACTCCCTCTCACAGAAACATTACAGGCTGACAATGCTTGTTATGGTATGGTGGGCGTTAGAATGTGTTATTACTGGTTATTACGTCATTTCTTTTAAGGAGGTTTTTAATGATGCTATCTACCGGTGTTTTTGTATAAAATTTTGATGGGGTCGCCTTGCCAAAAGATATTATCATTCCTGATGATGTGTAATAAAAATTGTTTTATCACTCACACGGAAGCCTGCCACTGACTCTGACGTGGTTTACGATGGATCCGTTTCCACGAACACTTTTAATTTATCTCTGGCCGTCCATGAGATTTGTTCTGTAGGTCAAAATTTCCAGTACAAATCCTTACATATCAGGTCCAGTTGAAAACCAGCGTTAGGCACTAGTTGTCTGGCATTATTGCTGAACTGGGCCTTTTTGGCGCAGCCGTGAGGCACACTTTCCTGCTAATTACTTACATCGGCCTTTAACGCTTTTTATTTGATCTTAATTTTTTGTTTTTTTTATCTGATGTATCTGGTGTATTGTTTGTTGTAAATGTATTTTCTTTCTATCTTTCTTAGAACAGTTTCTGCAGCGCTGTTGCTACGGTGGAACTCGTATTAGTTAATAACGCAATATTTTAATATTTTGTATTTGTGAACAGAACGATGTCAAAAAGAAAATTCAAATGGCGCGAAAATCAATGAATCACTAAATTCCAAACATAAATACACAAGCCTTTTGAAAAAAAATTGAATTTGTAATTCCTAACCAAACGCCGGATATTTGAGATCAAAGCGGCCAGTTCGCGTTCCCGTAAACAAAAAAAAAAAAAAAAACAAACCAAAAAAGAAATACAAAATGTTTATTTCTGTACCAACTAGTATACATTAGTTACACACACAGTACAGTATTAGGGGTATGAGGAACTGGGTGTAAACTTCCTCATCCCCCAAAGAAAAGGGAAGATCCTCCAACCAGACAGGTGCTGTGTCTGGTGGGCTACTGCCCGACTGTTGGTGTTGGGATATTGTTTAAACATATTTATATTATGCTAGTCGCGCTGAAAACTTTGCTTGCGCGATGCAGGATTGGGTAGTTTGCATCTGGCGTTGTAGATACCGCCACAATATCATAAGGAAACATTGCATTGTTGCTAGTAAGTCTGAAGGCCACCTGCCTGATGAGACACCTGTGTACAGTGCATATTGTAGCCAGGTGTCTTCAGAAGATGACGTAATAGGTACCTATAGGATTTCTTAAGTTGTATTGTATTGTTCCTAAAAGAAATAAAAATCATAACGGACAGTCCCCTGTGCAGGGCTTGCATGGAGGCTGATGAGACCGTTGCGCATGTGTTCTTTGAGTGCACAGGCGTCACCCAAATCAGATCAGAGACCTTCGGGACACCCAAATCATACACAGATATTCTCAACAGACCAGGAGACCTAGTCAGCTTCTGGAGGGAGGTGGGCTGGTTGGAATAACCACCGACGGCCGCCATGGCTCACGCACAATGGTCCATTTGAAGGACTAAGTGCGGAAACCAAACCCATAACATAGAACATATTGTTCCTAATTTCTTTATGTTTGTGTCTTAGTTAATTTATACTAACATAATTATGTAGTTGAAGTAATACTAACAAAATTATGGGTGATGTGCCTGATTTAAAAATAAATAAATAAGCTAAGGAACCCCAAAGTCCATACAGAATTAAATACGGTAAGGCAAAGCGCTGACCAAATCAATACGATGGCAAATGGTTAGATTTTTATCTTATTGCTACCGTTTAGTGCTCGCGTCGGTTTGCGATAAATGTATGTTAGCTTACTTTTTAATATGTATTTTTTGTTCACAAACTTTTTTTCAATCGGTATCTTAATGGTAAATGGATACCTACAAGATAAAAGCCCTCTAATGGAATAATGGCAATCTGGTACTTTACAGAGACAGAGCCCCAGCGCTGGATTTCAGCGACAGCCGTCGTTGACGTGATGACGTCAATCGGTGCAGTATACGATGAGATAAATTAGAAATAAATAGGTCGCAGGTTCGAACCCAGACAGTCGCTTTATTATCAGCACTGCTCTCAAAACGGTGAAGGAATAAAATCGTGAGGAAACCTATGAGGAAGAAGGAATGAATCCACCCCCCCTTTCTCGATCCCCTGCTAGTTCGTCTTCTGTTTTAATCTCTGTCTTATTCACTTATGCGTATATATCTGGCTTTTTGTGAGAGAAAATATGCAAGGGAGTCCACTCGGCTGTGCAATTTCAAAACCT
Organism: Amphipoea lucens; assembly: GCA_947508005.1. Taxonomy (NCBI): domain Eukaryota; kingdom Metazoa; phylum Arthropoda; class Insecta; order Lepidoptera; family Noctuidae; genus Amphipoea; species Amphipoea lucens. The sequence goes on along the minus strand of OX382376.1, from coordinate 4,114,016 downwards.
AGCAACTGACATTTTTTTTTATAATCGGCGTTTTAGCATATTTGACTCACTTGATAATCTAGTAATCCAAATCACACTTTCGATGCAACAAAGTCACAACAGCTCATTTTTTAATTTTACAGGAGAGGACTTTTAATTTTTTTTTCGCATTTATTTCCTCAATTCTGGATTAAATTACTATTTATAGGTTTGAAATATTTAGAAAATTAACAGTTTATTTTGTTTGCTATAGTTTTACGTTAAAAATCTTCATCATCATCAGCCTATAATGTTCCCACTGCTGGGACACAGGCCTCCTCTCTGTGAGAGGGAGTGGGCCGTAATCCACCACGCAAGCCCAGTGCGGGTTGGTAGATGTCACATGTCTTTGAATTTTTGGTTCTAGGACATGCCGGTTTCCTCACGATGTTTTCCTTCACCGTTTTGAGAGCAGTGGTGATGAAATAATTTTACACAAAGTAAAGCGCCTGTCTGGGTTCGAACCTACGACCTAAAAAAAATCTTATATTGAATTATCGAAAAATCCTAATAAAAGCCAAAGACATAACAAAAAAAAGTGTCCTGAATTGTGCCTGTTGCACCGAAGGTGCGAAATATGCAAAAACAACGATTTTTTTTTTAATGTCTGTTGCTAGGTTTTGAAATTGCACAGCCGCACTGTTCCGTGTTAGTTTTAAATTAGGTAAATTATATACAACATAATTATTGTCAACGTAATAATGGTTTCTATGTTGATTCATGTAAATTGGTGTTGTACCGTTTTAATGAACTTTGAATAAATGAAAAGCATACGTTACTTTGTCTAATTTAGCGAGTGCTTCAAAAATAGCGCTCTAAAATGCTTCTACGTTAAATTGTAATATGAATTCCAAAGCGTCTGTTCAAATGGACAATATGTAATAGAATTCTTTTATATATTCAGCAAAGAAGTGCACTTCTTTGTGCTCAAAGAAACGTAGAATATAATAATATTGTTCAAGATAGTGATTACTTATTAAGCAATAGCTTTCAGATACAGAAAATGAAGTTTTTATTTTTAATGAGAAATACATTAGAAATTGCAGTGTGCTCTTATTGAAGTGAATAGGGTTCAAACTTAGATAATTCAGCAACATTCTTCTTTATAAGGGTTCCGTACCCATAGGGTAAAAACGGGACCCTATTACTAAGACTTCGCTGTCTGTCCGTCCGTCCGTCTGTCTGTCAACACGCTGTATCTCAAGAACCGCCATAGTTAGACAGTTGGAATTTTCACAAATTGTGTATTTCTGTTGCTGCTATAACAAACAATACTAAAAACAAAATAAAATAAATATTTAAGGGGGGGCTCCCATACAACAAACGCGGCTTTTTTGCCCTTTTTTGCTCGATATCAATAATGGCAACAGGTAGGTACTTGAAATATTCACAAAATCAGTTGTGTTGTTGTACTTTAATAATAAATAATAAAATTAAAATAAAATAAATATTTAAGGGGGGCTCCCATACAAAAAACGTCATTTTTTGCCTATTTTTTCTCGATATCAATAAATGGTAACAAGTAGACGCTTAGAATATTTACAGAATAGGTACTTAGTTGTATATTATTCACTTTAAAAATAAATAATTAAATTAAAATTTAAAAAAATAAGGGGGCTCCCAGCTCCCATACAACAAACGTGATGTATGTAGTGTTAAATATTGTCGGTGGTACGGAACCCTCCGTGTGCGAGTCCAACTCGCACTTGGCCGGTTTCTTTTACCGTAGGTAGGTACCTACGTGTATGACCAGCACCCTCATTTCGTAACACACCATAAATCTTAATCTAAATGGTTTTGAATGATATTGCGAATCCATTGCTGTTGTGATATCTGGAGTGGTCCACTATTAAATAAAAAAATATATTTAATTACTCTTATTACCAACAATAATTCCATAAAATATTTCCATCATCGTGGAGATGGTTTGTAATAAAAATAGAATATATCGCAGGGACGTGAAATACTCCCTTCTTCACCGTGTCATCAATCTTCACTACGCTGAGGGAATTAATTAAATTTGCCACTGACTCAGTTACGTGTGCAAAGGTTTAAAACTTATGGAAGGGGCTTGGTGAGGACTACATGACCTAAAGCGCGGTCTTTCTCGGGCTGCATAGAAAAGAAAAAGAAACGCGATGACAAAACGCTGGTAATTTATTGCAAAATATGAAGCAATTATTTATTTACAAAAAATCTATTGTTTGGACTAAAAAATTGAAACACTAGAGTTTTAGTACGTTGCTTGTAGAATAATCTGACAAAAAATCATAATGATTGTATGTATATTAGTATGGTTTTTGTTGTAAGAAGAAAGTTTTTAGAGGTATCTTCATGATTTTTTATATCGTACCAAATAAGTTGTATTATGTTTTCAACACACTCAGCATATATCCTGAAGAATATCATATATTTTTTTGATTTTGTTTACTGTAGTCGATCATATACTTTTATTGTTTCTAAAACTTGCGTTTTTTGAGTTTAGGTCCTGTAAGCTCCTTAAGTGTGTTTCTGAAGAATTCTTAAACGAAGTTTAATCTTTCAATAGCTATTGATTCGACATAACTATCTATTTAAGTGAATTTCTTCCTTATGCTCAGTTTTTGAGGTTCTCAGATAAACCCTCGATAATAATTCACTCGACTTTTAAGCTAAATTCTTCCTTAATGACGTGTTCAGAAACCCGATATAGAACCAATAATCACTATTGAATGGATAAACTCCGTTTAAAAACCTCAGAAACCGGGCATAAGTGCTTCAGGTGTGTACTTAGTTCTTCGTGTCTCTGGCATGACTGTATTTCAGATCTTGATGGCCCAATATATAATAATAGAATATTCTTTATTATGTACAGACGCCAGCACAACAAACTATCCGAAACTGTCAAATTTTCCCAATCAACTTTGAACCTTATGCTTTAGCGATAAAGTTGAAATTCTATTAAAGAAATTTGACAGATTGTAGTAGCTTGATGTGCTGGCGTAACTCCAACGTAGTTGGGAAAAGGCTTGGCAGATGATGATGCATGATATACATAGAAACAACAATCTTATTTTTAACGAATTATGTATAGAATGAAATTGTTTGAAGGCGATAAAAAGTAGTTTAACACATCATAGGAGCCCGAAAAACCTACTAAAATTAAGTAAGCGCGTATGTCTCAAGTTTAATCAGCGTAGTGCAGCAACCGATTATATCCTTTAAAGTTAAGGTTCACGAGCACATTCGCAAGAAGCTGGCAGTATCATCACAACGGTAATAGTTTCTCATTGTTTGTCTTATTTCTTTTTAGTAAGTATATTCATGTATATTGATTTGTGATTATATTTATATGTAATTAGCTATACAGGGTGAAGTTGAAAACATGCGACAAATCGAAATGGGAGATTGTACTCATCATTATGAACAACTCTTACTATGGGACCAAAACTGAAATCGCGAAAAAAAATCAGCTGTTCCCTACGTTTTGACAAGTTATGCGAACATAAATGTGGGGAACATGTGATTTTTTTTCGCGATTTCAGGTTTGATCCCATAGTAAAAGTTGTTCATAATGATGAGTACAATCTCCCATTTCGATTTGTCGCATGTTTTCAATTTCAACCTGTATACATATTATATTCATAGATTTAATAAGTTTATGCGTATCTTTATATTTAAAATATTTATTCCTCAATGTTTATGATTGCACCTACCACTGTCAAAGTCAAAGTCAAAGTCAAGTCAAAGCATTTATTTCAAATAGGCACAAAAAAGGCACTTTTGAACGTCAAAAATGATCTTAAAATAGACTGTTTGTCTCTGCATCACCAAAAAAAAACACAAAGGTTGACTGGTAGAAAATGCCTATGGCATTAACTCCGCCTCTGTACATTTATGTGCTTGAAGTATTTAATAAATATATAAATAAACATAGTGCCGCATCCAGTAAATCTTATCGCACACACGAAGGGCTTACAAAGTACCCACCTTAGTAACGCTGTAATTAATTTAAAAATAAATTAAACTAGATTAGACTGGAGTGCGACAGTCTGGTTCTAGTAAATTGTATAACGCAATCCGAACTTATTGAAATAATGTGCGGTGATTACATTGAGGATTCAAGACGTGTTGCTCGAGTACAGTGTCTGTGGAAGATTTTTGAGAAGAAATTGAAGTATGTAAATTGTGATTGAATTTTTGTTCTTTTTTTCAGTTAAAATTCAAAAAGAAAGTGTATGTACCTACTGAGTAAGATATATTTAAATGGATTTTAATTTAATGATAGTTCTTTGGTGTTGTTCGTCGAATCGTTGAGCTCCTTTGTTTCTGAGTTGAGCTGCACAACTTCTGACAAATGCATACATTGTCTGGACAGGTTCACACAATCTGTGTGCTTTTCTTAAAAGACCATTTCAGACACCAATCTACATAGTCTTCACAGGATCTAACCAAGATGATGTCTGGACTTTAATAGAAATATTGTGACCTCTGAGTTCGTTTCGGCTTTTCTTCACGGAGTAGTCAGACAGGAAACGCCGACCTCATCTAGTTTTTTAAAATATGATTGACGTGTAAAAGTGTTTGTACAAACCTACTTACAGAAATAAAATCATCTATCATCAATACTAGCAAGAGATCGAGGTGGGGGGAGGGGGGTGGAGGAGGGGGGGGGGGGTTCAGAGGATCAGATCGAAATAACTCTTAAAATATTGGTGATTTTTTTATTGAGATTGTCCTGTACCGAATGTTGAAATTGCATATGTGTTTTTAATTCTTTGACATGCCATGTCTTTGCCTGTTATTTAGATTATTCGAGTAAGCTTTGTTATGCAGGTTGTCCTTCTTTTGCACGCCAAAAAAAAGTGTTGACCGTTCTTAAAAATGTCAGTCAGTGACGTTTTTTTCTTTTGCGTAATAATACTGTATCCCTGTAAATTCCAATATGTAGGAACAAATTGGTGTTCAATGTCTTCAATCAGTCGATGTGTGTTTAAAATATTTAATAGCTAATAATTATATTGGATTGTAGGTAATGTGTATTGAGTATCGTCAAAAAAAGTAGATCATCATCTGCCTAGCCTTCTCTCAACTATGTTGGGGTCGGCTTCCAGTCTAACCGGATGCAGCTGAATACCAGTATTTTACATGGAGCGACTGCATCTCTGACCTCCACAACCCAGTTACTGGGTAATACGATACCCCTTGGTAAGACTGGGTGTCAGAACTTTCGGCCTTCTGACTACCCGTAATGACTGTCAAAAATCCACGAATGACAGCAGGGACCAACGGCTTAATGTGCTTTTCGAGGCACAGAGGGATCTTGGAATGTGAAGATGGTCACCCATCCACAGAGCAACCGTGGCAAGCGTAGCTTAACCTGAGCGATCGACCTGTGCGGCTGTTTTTACTTAGCCACGGACCCCTCCAAAAAAAAAAGTAGATGTGAAACAATTTTTTTTTTATTTTTTTCCTTTTTTCGTTCCTTTCGCAATCGGTCGTCAGACCATAAGCGAATTCGTTCCATGAGAAAATGGCGTTGTGGTGGAGCAGCCAGTGCTGCGCCTCCCACTTATAGAAGGTGGTTTCTCTTCAGCCTTTTCACCACTGCTGTCGGGTTTAACGGTTCAGTAACTAAGTAGTGGGTTTGGATGCTTGGATGCAAGGTTAGATATGCCTTGTGTTGTTCCTTGTACAGAGGCCAGCTCAAGCAGCAAGCATCAAGCATCAAGCTACCCCAATCTATCAAATTTTCCCAATCGAATATGAACCTTATTACTATGCAGTAAAGTTGAAAATCTATCAAAGAAATTTGACACATTGGGGTAGCTTGATGTGCTGGCGTCTGTACCTCTCGATTTCATAGTTTACTGTCGCCATTTGTAGATAGTCGTGGATTTCGTTGTTCCTAGCAAACCAAGGTTCGTTTACTGTGGATCTTAGGATACCATTCTGGACTCTTTGTAGGCAGAGTATGTTAGTTTTACTGGCAACGCCCTACAATTGGATCCTGTAGGTCCATAATGGTTTAAGGTCCGAGTTGTAGATGAGGAGTTTATTGTGGAACAAAATTACATAGGTAAAAAAAAATTCAGTCACTTTTCCCCGTGCCTGTACCTACACAAACAAACGCAATACATCCTGCCACCCTCCAACCTCATCGGTATATTCATCAACAGTTTAATAACGCTCTCATTAGTCACGACTCACAAGTGTAATGTACTTACGCAAACATATCTGTTATATTCATTTGCGAGCAAGCGAGAGACGTGCTTCGTTTGGTAATCCTGTAGAAACAAGCGTAATTATTGTTTTATCATAATAAAATAGTGACATGTCTTTACTTTGTGTAAATTATTTTATCACCACTACTCTCAAAACGGTTAAGGAAATAGGAACCTACTGTTTGGAATGGGCAAGTAGTTTCATCTTTCTGACTGACCGGCTCCTTTTTTTTTATAGATGGGTAATCATCAAATGACGGGTCCCGCTCTGGGTGGAGCGGAAGGGAGTGTCAGACTCTTACTGACTAAAACCCATCCGTGTTCCTTCCTTAGCCCTTTATGTTCCGGGGTAGCGGTAAGGATGATGATGATGATGAGACTGCTTCTTAAATAAATACTTTGGTACAGCACGAAAGTGTCAGAATAAAATATACTAAACTAAAACTAAGCAATAATGTTGACCTACTAACATAAAACCGCTGATTCAGAAAACGTTTACAATTAAAAGTACAGGTACGCATTTAGAAAACTTTGATAATGCATTTATTTATTCATGGTGTTTACGTTCTTCATAACAAATTATCCGGAACATTTCTGTTTACGACATAAAAGATGTCATAGAATCATCTTTCGGCTTATTAGTCGGTTCGCATGAATTTACTCGCTCGAAGCGTTTTATAATATTTAACTTTTATCAATTCTGTGCGCTTGTCCTTTTTTTTTATACTTTATTGCATAAAATTCAAATTGTACCAATTTCCTAATACATACTTATTTCTGGAGCTGTCGACTCGCCCACAAATAAACTTCGTGCGAATCGCCCACAGAAAAAAATTAGTGACGATTCGTCCGTTTTGGGCGAGTGAATTCGTGCGACTCGACTAATAAGTCCGTCTTTCTTGAAAAATATCTTGAATTTGAGAGTTTAATGTTAGTACCTAACTACCTACCTACTATTTTGAGTTACATTTTTATTTCTTTCTTAATTTTTCTTTGGCTTCTGACTACCCGCAAACAAAACTTACCTAACCAAACTTATCTATTGCAATTTCATTACAAGAGATCCTTATGCAAATTGACAAAACCGCTAGGGGCTTGGCTCACCCCTTAATTAGGTAAAAAGAGAGGAAATAATACCTAATTAAAAACCAAATTGTATTAGAACGACAATTCGTGTCTTGCATTTTAATTCATTGTATATTTTATGGGGCGACCCCAAAGTCGTACTTTGCATTTTAAATTACGTTGAACTATACACACTATAAATGTACTATGTAGACATTTTTAACGTTAAATAAATCTTTAGTTTCCTTCCATGTTGCCGTGGCCATTTAATACGTACCACATAAAAAATATGATTTTTTTAAAGATCTTGTAAAAATATTCCGAAGATGATGAAGGATGACATTTAAAGCAAAAACGAGGTTACAATACCAACGGTTTTTTTCATGCCACCATCACAATAGAAGTCAAAATCTGTTGAACGGACGGCAAAAAAGATTTATTTAAACGTCTAATTTAATCTTATTACAAATGGAGTATAAATGACAAGCTTATTGTTTTACCAAGATAAGAATGTATATGTCGAGAACAGGGGGCCTAAAAAGGCCACTTTGGCAGAATCATAAAAGGATAACATTATGAATCATAATAAAAGTCTTAAAATGGTCACAAACCGACAATTCATAATATTATTTGACATTAAAGCAATTCATATTTTGTGGACCATTTTACGAATCTCCATACAAAACTGTCTAACAGATGAATTGCGTGATATGAAATTGTACGCAAATGATATTATGAATTGTCAGTTTGTGACCATATTACGACTTTTATTATGATTCATAATGTTATCCTTTTATGATTCTGTCAAAGTGGCCTTTTTAGGCCCCCAGATCATAGAATTGATCATTTCATGAAGTGTTCGGTCATTTCATGAAATTGTTGTGTATCATGAAATGGCCAGCTAAGATTTACCATATCGTTTAAAAGCCAACGTTTATTGATATATCCTGACCTGTGCGGCTGTTATCATTCAGCCACGGGCCCCTCAGTAGTAATCTTTGCATAATAGTATCTAATTTTCTCTAAATTTCTGAATCCCACCCTGCCCTATCTATACGTACGCGGTACGTGCAGACCAAAGTAACATTTTGCATATTAATGTATGTAAATAATTGGTGGATTCAATCGGCACATATTGGAAGGCAGGCGGTGCGCGGGCGACAATGCACCTCAATTAGAATCAACTGGTATTGTGCTGGAGTTCCATTGTGTTGGGAAGAAAGGGGTTTCTTTTATGTATGTATGTATGTTCATCTGTTCACTCATAACTTCTAAACTATTTATCATAATTAGACAAATGAGGTATTATTGGAAGCGTCTAGATCGTCCGCTTGTTATAGGCTATGTGACGTCACATTAAATTGAATAGGGCGCCCTCTAGCGGACATAAAGTCATGACATAAAAAAAATTTTTTTTTGAATCATGCCGTGTTGGGCATCAAATGAAAGGGCTTAATTAGCACATTTCAAAAATAAAAATATTACCCAAATAAGCCCCAAAATAATTAAATAAAAAAAAAAGTTTAAAAACTAAAACCCGACTGCTGAAAAGGATGAAACAAGAAAGTACCTTCCTGTGGTCGCATGCCGCTGTACTAACATATTATAAGCTATGGTAGCATGCGACCACGGGAAGGTACTTTCTTGTTTCATCCTTTTCAGTAGCCGGGTTTTAGTTTTTAAACTTTTTTTGACATAGATGTATGTTGTTGAATTGTCAAAATTAAAGCTATTGTTACTATTAGTGAGTTACACAATACCCCAATGAACTACTTTTCTAATTCCCGTTTTTTTTCTAACAAAAACAAAGAAAAACGTCCCTGCAATAATTTCCACGCATCCTTTCTAGGCGATTGTTGCCGGTGATCAGACAAATGGATCGCTTGCCTGATTACTTGCTGCGAAACCCGGCAAGAATGGAAAATGCATGCATCTGGGGCACCAGTGACTAGGTACTGAATATTTGTTGCTTCGAAGAGAGGATTGTCGTTTTTCAGAAAGCATAGTAAACTTGCAGTTTTATGGACACAAACAACACAACAAAGCTCTGGCCAAACGGAAGCGAAACCCGCGCGGGATACGGGACGAAATTCAGTCAAAATCAGCCTATAAAATTCCCACTGCAGGGACACAGGCCTCCTCTCTGTGAGAGTGAGCGAGCCTTTATCCACCACGGGGGCCTAGAGCGGGTTGGTGGAGGTCACATGTCTTCGAATTTTTGGTTCTAGGACATGTCGGTTTCCTCACGATGTTTTCTTTCACCGTTTTGAGAGTAGTCGTGATGATACAAATTACACAAAGTAAAGTTCCTGTATAGGTTCGAACCCACAACAACAACCTGAAAGTCGGGGCCGTTACCACTGAACTACCACGAAATTCACTAGCGCCAATTGTATTAACTTGTTTGGAGGTGTTCAAACTGGCGTGAATAGTTATGTGGCTTCCGAATCATTGAAACAAGCGACACACGCAGTCGCGTCCCGCATCCCGCATGGGATTCGCCTCAGTTTGGTCAGAACTTTATGTTTGAACTAGGCAGATGAAAAAAACTTTTTTACAAAAAAAAAACATCCGACTTCAAAAAAAAAAAAACAACAAAGTGTTAAACAACTTTAATTTCGGAAGTCGGTGTCTTTAGTTCCGCATTTTCGTTTTTTCGACACCGACTTCCGAAATTAAAGTTATTTAACACTGTAGTGTTTTTTTTTTGTAAAAAAGTTTTTATTTTTTACTCTTTAGTTGTACCTACCCTACACAAATTCAATTAACATTAGTGCATTGAAGTCGCCGACTAGAAGAATCATCAAAATTCGCATAGAAATGCCGGAGATACAGTACATTTATGCATGTAACGTCGTACATAAGAATAATCACCTAACGTATTATGTACTAAAACCTTCCTAAAAAAATGAAGATCACATTAATGAAAGAATTATCAAAATCGGTTCATTAGTTTTCGAGAAAATCGCGGACATACAAAGTAATACAAACATACATACATACGGGTCGAATACAGAACCTCCTTTTTTGAAGTCGGTTAAGAAGTCGGCTTAAAATAATGCCGGGTGATGATCGAGAGAAACATGAAAACAAGGAAAAATAATAATGTGCCCATTTAAACGAAAATATCCATTACAGCCCTTTTAAAGGAAATTTTACAATTTAACAAAAAGTAACTGTTTTACATAAAGAAAATGACAAAATTATTATAATTCTTGCGAAAAGTTTGATGAATTGACTTTAATGCCTCGTACCGAGTCTTTTATGAAAAAGACGGGTCAGTTATTGTTTTTTTTTTGTAAATAAGTTAATGATCCTTTACTGTTCCAATCATTCTATGTCATAATGTTTATCATCTTGCGGAAATGTGGAGAGGAAATTCCTCTAAGTATAACACCACAGACTCATCACCAGTGATCGGAATAGGCTGAGTATATTTACCTACACTTCGGAGAACAGAGACAGAAAGTGGAGACTTCCTTACGACGACATTTTTTTCCCGGAATTCGGGAAAAATCTTAAGTAAGTTGAAAATAAGCTTTATTTAAGATGGGTAAAGGCTATTTTTTTAAATGAACTTGCAGTTACCATTTTTTCGGGATTTTCACTTAAAATCCCGAAATAAATAGTCTAACTTCATGGTTTCGAATTATAATAATTATGTTATGTATGATACAACGGTTAGTTTAAGGATCGTAAATATAATTCGAATACTTACAAGAATTACAGTTAGAATATTTATTTCGGGTTTTCACGTAAAAATCCTGATAATTTAGTAATTGCAAGTTTAGTTAAAAATAGCCTTTACCTATCTTAAATAAAGCTTAATTTTAACTTATTAAAGATTTTTCCCGAATTCCGGGAAAAAAAAAAATGTCGAGTGATTCGTCAAGTCGTCCTACATGCCTACGGCCCAAAATAAACTTTATTTTGATTTTCTTCAAGTCGTCCCAAATGGGCCGTAGGCATGAAGGACGAGTTGAAGAACCACTCAAAATGTCGTCGTAAGGAAGTCTCCACTTTCTGTCTCTGTTCTCCGAAGTTTAGGTAAATACAGTCAGCCTATTCCGATCACTGATCGATCATCTGGAGTGGCGACCGCGTACCGGAAGGCGTAGCGTTGGAAGGCCTCCCACAAGGTGGACCGACGGCCTTGTGCAGGCCACAGGAACTCGTTGGATGCGAGAAACACAAAACCGGTCGAAGTGGAGGATGCTTGGGGGAGGCCTATGTCCAGCAGTGGACGTCTTTCGGCTGAAATGATGACGATGATGATGATTCCGATCACTGCTCATCACATCCTATTCTTCATCTTCCAAAAATCCAAAAACCTATAGATTAAAATCGTACCCACTTACAGCAAGATTTCTAAAGGAATACTCAAACCAGGCAATAGATAGATGGATCTGGGACATGCATCACGCCCGGTTGAGCAGTGAGCTGTACGCAGGTAACTGTAGAATATTTGGCGCTCTTCAGATATTATGTACTTACTCGTATGTAGGTAACGATCGAGAGCTATTCAGTCATCCTTACTATACTAAACAGGGTCAAATTGAATTCATGGGCATCCTTTTAAGGGGTCATTGTAATCATCATTTTGAACAACTTTTACTATGGGACCAAACCTGAAATTGTGAAAAAAAATCAGCTCTTCCCTACATTTTGACGAGCTATGTGAACATAAATCGAAGGAACAGCTGATTTTTTTTCGCGATTTTAGGTTTAGTCCCATAGTAAAAGTTGTTCATAATGATGATTACAATGACCCTTTAAAAGGATGCCCATGAATTCAATTTCACCCTGTATACTATCCATACTAATATTATAAATTCGAAAGTAACTCTGACTCTCTGTCTGTCTGTTACCTTTTCACGTTTAAACCGCTGAACCGATTTAGATGAAATTTGGTATAGAGATAGTTTGAGTCCCGGGAAAGGACATAGGATACTATTTATCCCGATATTCCCACGGAATCGAGACTTATGCGGGTGAAACCGCGGGACGCAGCTAGTATTTTATAAAGTTTAAAAGTTAGTGAGGCAGTTTATTTGTATGATGATATGTCCCAGTGGCATGAACTAAGTGTTAATAAAAATGCGAGTAAGTCTTGTAGTCTAGCAAGTAATCTTCATTTATTAAAATAAAAAAAAACAACTAATAAGTATAACTAGAGCTTTGAGCCGTTTGGGTCATGGGACCCGAGTGCGCGTTTCCTTCCGACTGGTCGAATTTTCACGTGACCAGAATACTGGATCGTTCTTTGGCCAAAGAAGCGTTGCCATTAAACGTGGCAATGCTGCCAGTCTTCTGGGCACGTTTTGGATGGCAGCGACTCCTAAGTGATCCAAAAACAAAAGAATTGTTTGTATTTATTTGTATATTTAGTTAGTTAGAATAGTGTGTATTGTGTGTCTTTCAGTGTGTACTAAATAAATTAATTTTCTTTCTTTCTTTCATTTAATTTAGTACCTAGTGTAAATAGTTAGTTGCGTTATGTATTTTACACGTTTAAAACAAGACCTTTTCAAGCAATCTGGTGCAATTGGTGGCTGTTTATTTAGTTCAATCTCAGATTTGTTGCACCACAAACCGCATTAATGCATTTTTTTGAAGTGAAAACTTCTTTAGGCCCGTTGAACATTTTTTGAGATGGGAATAAAGCATTGAATTCGCGCCACTGTTACCGTAGCCGACACCGCTTGGATGTGTTCGGCTATCCTCGGGATGTAGGTACTCGGTTTTAATGTATATCCGATATGTCAGTGAGTGATGGCAAAGTATTCTGTTTGTGTTTTGTTTTCACTTCTGTCGGCACTCCCGGAGTGCCATTGTTTTTTTTCTTAATATAAGTCATTATTAAAAGGCCTTTGTTTATCTTAAAAGATCATGCCATAGTAAAAATATTAGCTGATTTTTAAGGAAGCTCTGAATGTAACGCCACTCAGAATGCAATTAAACCAACTAATATCAAGGAATAATGGTCGAAATAGTCCACGCAAATTGCCTAACTTCAAACATGATAGTCACAAAACATGAGATTCATGGAAAATTTATCGTCATCTGCTTTGCATGCATATATTTGGGACGTTCAAGGAATACTGCAATTGCGTGCTTCAGGTAGGTATAGATCGAGTTAAAATTATAGCTATCTAGGTTGCTTTTATCTGGATTGGCGCAGTGGCTAAGTGGTAGGTACTGAATGCGAATTAAAGAGTAACTATACAGGGTGAAATTAAATTCATGGGCATCCTTTTAAGGGGTTATTGTACTCATCATTCTGAACAACTTTTACTATAGGACTAAACCTAAAATCGCGAAAAAGATCGGCTGTTCCTTGCATTTATGTTCACATAACTCGTCAAAATGTAGGGAAGAGCTGATTTTTTTTCGCGATTTCAGGTTTGGTCCCATAGTAAAAGTTGTTCATAATGATTAGTACAATGACCCCTTAAAAGGATGCCCATGAATTCAATTTCACCCTGTAGAGTTTCTTGCCCATTCTTCTCCATACGAAACTACCTATTGGAGAGAAGAGCAAGAATATAGAATTTATTCTAATTGCCCACTAGAATTAATATTCAATAAAATTATTTTCTTGTAAATTTTGTCCTTCAAAGGTGCCTTAATTGATGTGCCTATCCATACTTCCATACTTAATATTATAAATTCGAAAGTAACTCTGTCTGTATGTCTTTCTGTATGGTACCTTTTCACACCTAAACCACTGAACCGATTTAGATGGAATTTGGTATAGAGATAGTTTGAGTCCCAGGAAAGGACATATGATAGTTATTATCCCGATGTTCCCACGGGATCGAAACTTATGCGGGTGAAACAGCGGGGCGCAGCTAGTTTTGAAATAAAGGATTTGCCTTTGACTTTGCATGATTGTTTCCATGCGAGCCTGCGGGAATCAAACAAGCAAAGTCAAAGTCGAGTTCAAACAAACAAACTCTTCAGTTTTATTATTAGTATAGTTATTTTTATAAAATAAATACTTTTCTGTGTCGAAACCGATATACGATTAATTTGTAAAAGCACTTCATATGTCTTAAAACTAAAATCCTTATGGGGCACGAAATATAAACAAGACGAAGATTTCTGATGCCAGCGCCTCATGTCAAGTCATAACCAATTAAAAATTTGCCACCTACCCTGTATCAGTTTAGCTGTTTGGTTTCGAGAGTCTTCACACCTATTTAATTTGCAAATGTATCTTTTACATAATGATGAAGTAGCACGCGCGCCTAGTCCTTTACAATAGCAATCAGTTGCATCTGCGTGAATACGAATACAGCATTTGTGGTGCAGTTACCTTATCTTTTGTTCAATATTAAATGAATAAGTACTCTTAGAAGAAGGAGGTTCTTCTTCTAGGGGCCCGTTGCTAAATAATAACAGTCGCACAGGTCGATCAATCAGGTTAAGCTACGCTTGCCGCGGTTGGTCAGTGGATAGGTGACCATCTTTACATACCGAAACCCCTCCGCGCCTCGGAAAGCACGTTAAGCCGTTGGTCCCGGCTGTCATTCGTAGATCTTTGACAGTCATTATGAGTAGTCAGTAGCCCGAAAGTCTGACAACCAGTCTTACCAAGGGGTATCGTATTACCCAGTAACTGGGTTGTGGAGGTCAGATAGGCAGTCGCTCCATTTAAAATACTGGTATTCAGCTGCATCTGGTTAGACTGGAAGCCGACCCCAACATAGTTGGGACAAGGCTAGGCAGATGATGACCCCCTTCTTCTTCTTAGGGTATCTATGGCAAAAAGTTCAAATATCTTTGGCCCAAAATTCAGCTGCGTGTGCTCCGCTCACTGACGCATTCATAAGATCATCAAGTGCATAGGTGACAGGGCGGCGCACCCCTTGAAAGATTACCAATAAATTCAAAGTTACCCCGTAGGCAGTGGCGTGCATTGGTTTTCAGAATAGGTAGGCACTAGGCCGCGTCTAGTCTAGGCAAACGTAGTCACTAATCAGAAAAAAAGTTAGGTCAAAAGTGTGGTAATTTGAGTAGGCATGCCTACTTAAGGGTGATAAATTGCGAAGGTCGAACGTCATGGTATTACGCGGGAGACGTACGTATTTTTAATTTTGTCGTATTAACTTGAACGAGTAAAGACCAATGACAAGGTGCGAATAGTACGGGAGCCGAATAGGCCGTCCGGCGACTGCCTACTGCCGCGCGTGTTTGTATGAAGTTTTTGTTTTTTGTTAGGTATGATAATTTTGTGAGTTTTTTAATGGGGCACACACACTAAAATGTAATTGACAGGCTTATGTTGATATATCGAGCTAGGCACTGCTTATATGCCTATATGCAATGCACGCCACTGCCCGTAGGTATACAACGCAAACTACTATCTTCTAAATCTCTCCAGTGGTCACCAATTATTCACCAACCGCGGTGATTACTCACTGCACGTCAAACTGCATCTTGCATGTTTAAAAACTTCATTACGAAATGGTCTCCAAACGGTTTTCACATAAACTATGAAGCTACCCACGGAATTGGAATTTAATATTAGAAAATGCACTGGTGTCACAGTTTTCGACATTGTTTTTCTGTGACGAACTGTGGTGAATATTTAAAGGGGAATGCTGGTTCTGACTGACAGAAATTAGTTTAGTTTAGTGTTAGGTATCTAAGGGTGGAGCGGTGAATGCTTATGCCAATCCCACACCCCCGGCCATAGGTAGAGGTGAACACTGCGGTGGTTTTAGCCGGTAAGAGTCCGGCATGCTCGTCTGTCACCCCCACGATAGAGGAAGTCCACGAGGATTTCCACCGCAAGAAAAAAAAAAGAATAGAAAAAAAAGGTCTCTAAGGGTAAATCCCCACTGAAAGAGCAGAAGAACGCAGCGACCGTAAGAGCAAGTGACTTTCCTCTTTTGACTAGTCGCTAGAAGACTCGTGCAGCCTCGCGGCCCCTCCTTTACCTTCAATATTTTGCCTCAAAAAGCCGCTGCCGGCCACTGCTCTTTCAGTGGAAATTGACCCTTATTTTCTTCGGATGAGTCCAAAGTACCTCCAGACCGTATTTCCGCCATGGCGGACAATCTCAACGTAGACTAACCTTCGGCGCGGGAGATATTATAGTGCACAAGTGTGCGCGCAGACACAGGTGCACTCTCTCTTCCTTCACTCTCATAGTCCGATGGGACGGCAATCCGACACGACCGGAGAGAGATCAAGCGCAGGACCAACGGCTTAACGGGCTTTACGAGGCATGGGGGTATCACACTGCCAACTTTCAAGGCTCCAGGCTGTTACTAAGTTTCTAATGGAAAAAAGCCAATAACACTTTGCCCAACCTGGGAATCGAACCCAGGACCCGACGCTCAGAAGTCGCGCTTGCGACCACGAGACCAACGGGGCAGTCAAATACAGAGTCAACTAAGATAGCAAATCAGATTAATCCGTCAAGCTCCGCTAATGAGACACAATTGATTTTCTATTGTTTCGTCGCCGATCGGCGACGCGCGCCGCTTGACCGGTTAAAATAGGATAAGGTTCAAATGACTCATACACACACATAATAAGCCTATACAAGTAATGTTCCCACTGCTGAGACTTAGGGCCGGCGCTCACTGACGGCGTGGCACGACATGGCACGGCAGGTTGTACTGCGGCATCACGCGGCGTTCCGTGGCATGCCATGGCATCCCGTGGCATACCGTGCCACGAAAGCCGGCACCGACCGGACTGCGCCCCATTAACCGAAATGACCGCTGCACAAGTTTCAACCTTATTTTAACTAGACCCTTACGTCTCGCGGGATGCAATGGCGCGCCGCGGCAACGCGTGGAATGAAACGGCATGACACGTCATGCTGCAGCATGCAGGGGCGCGTCGCGTCATGCCACAGCATCCCGCGGCACGTCGCGGCGTCGTGGTATCTAAATAAAGTAACATGAATTCTAAACTCATTGAAATAAGATTCAAAATAACTTGATTAGTAATAAAATCCTTTGCCATGACACGCCGTGCCGTCCCGTCAGTGGGCACCGGCCCTTAGGCCTTTGTGAGAGGAAGTGGGCTATAAACTACCAGGCGGACCCATTACGGTTTGGTGAATGTAACATGTCTTCGATTTTTTGGTTCTAGGACATGCCGGTTTCTTCACGATGATTTCCTTTGCCGTTTTGAGAACAGTGATGGGCGGTTCAAATGAGAACCTACAAATTATGAGGATTAACGTCCTTACCTTGCCAGCATGTGGCGAAACAGTAATTTCCGCTGGCCGTCAGGTGGTTGCAGCTGGCAGCACCCATACTTCATCATGGATACAGACTTTAGATTTAGAAATTGGGTTGCATGACACCCCTTGAAGGCGCTTTTCACACGTCCCGGCATCCGGACGCGTGAAAAGGCATACTTAAGTATATGAAATCTCATCGTTGCACAGTTTTTCATTAATGCACTGTTTTTTAATTTTTTATTTAGATATAAATTTACCACAGAGGTTTAATGTCTCCCAGTAAGTTTAAAATGTAGATATGCATTAGACACTGACCTTGTATGATAGGAAAATAAAAATCAGCTGAATAAAACCGACTTGAAATGTTTGAGGAGAAGATGAATTAAACTTTGTTTTCATTAACTTGAGTTTTTATTTTGAGTAGGTATACCTATTTTATCACGGTAGGTAGATTGGGTGTTGAAAGAAAAGTAGATTACGCACCTTGGTAAAGAGAGTAATTAATGCACTCGTGCATTAATAAATCACTTTGCGCTCGATGCAACAATCTATTATTACTGCTTTTGTGCGTAAGAGCTCTTACACACGAGCGGCATGTTCCCAACGGCAGAGGTAACTGCAGCCGTCGACGCGCGTCGGCGGCAACCGTCGACGCGTCGACGGCAGTCGTCGACCTATAGCGACACTTGATCTTGAAGTTGAAATGTCGACGGTTGCCGTCGACGCGTCGACGGTTGCCGCCGACGCGCGTCAACGGCTGCAGTTACCTCTGCCGTTGGGAACATGCCGCTCGTGTGTAAGAGCTCTAAGGCTAATAATATTCAATCACACCAATTCCCATTAATCAGTGTTTTCTTAAGAACCTACAATTTATGTATTGTGTGTAAAAATGTATGTCACGTTAAGACTTTTCAAACATTGACACAAAACGTTCTTTGTACCCAGAATAAATTAACTTTGAATAATAATATATTGACTTTAGTAAGTGTTTAAATAGAATTAACTAAGTACTATAATAAATAGAATTTAAGAACGTGTAACATACTCAATCACTACGCTTGATCGGTAGGTTAAGGCGGATCAAACACAACAACGCATCACGCGACGGGGCGCAGATAACGCGTGTGTATAGCCGCAGCCTAATTGCGGAACGCCAAATCGTCAAATGATTCTGATCAGTTGGCTTCATTTCTATCACAATTGGCTTCATTTTACGATTTTCGAATTGCGAAACTCTAGTTTATTATGAAACCAATTATGAACGTTAAGGCCCTGCGCAGAAACTAGAGTTTCGCAATTCGAAAATCGTAAAATGAAGCCAATTGTGATAGAAATGAAGCCAACTGATAAGAATCATTTGACGATTTGGTGTTCCGCAATTAGGCTGCAGGCCATACACGCTAAGGTGTACCTGACAGGTTTGCCTGTACAGTTCAACCGTACAGGTAAACTTGAGCTGGGTAGAGACCATACACGTAGCGGTAAACCTGTACAAAAACTCAGTTGAAGCCATGGCCCCGTCAGCGGCGCTTGATCTCGACACAATAGCGTTAATAGGTTTATTGTTTGTTTTATTAAAGAAAAGGAAATATAATCGTAATATTTTCTGTCAGTTTTTCATAGGCTGCCGCTTTTTTATTTTTATCGTGATACTCTTTAGATTTTACACGCCAAAGACAATTCTCCGATTTATATATTTCTATAAACTCCTGCATGACCGAGTTCCGTTTACAAGGAGCCATATTGTACCTATACAGTAGAGCGCCGCGCATCCTTCCCCTCTAGAGCAATCACCGGACAACTGACGCCTGCGTCGGCGACCGCCACATACGTTCAGTTTTACTTGCACAGTTAAACTGTACAAGTATACTCACAGGCAAAAAATATCAAAATTCATATATTCTTATTTGTCTGTACAGGCGTGGAAACCTGCAAAGTTGTGTGACATACACGCTCCGGTTTACCTGTACGGTTGAACTGTACAGGCAAACCTGTCAGGTACACCTTAGCGTGTATGGCCTGCTTTACGGCCAGGGGTACGGTGGGTCTGCAGTGGATTTTTTACATACAAATTCAATAAAAAAAATCAAACAAAAAAAAAACGATCAACCAAAAAAAAATAATCATCTATCATCATCATAATTTTTTTAATCATCAATTAAATAAATAAATAAAATTAAAACGCGCTTCTGCGCGGAGTATTTAGCTCCGTTTCCCGCGCCCCGTCGCGTGGCGCGTTATAGTGTGTGATCCGCCTAAGGCACCTGTCCTACAGCCGGCGATTAACGAGAAGCGATTAAAAACGAGGTGGCGAGAAACGAGCAGCGGGTGTCCGATGGTGACGAGCTATTATTAATCGCTGGTATGTGTACATACGCGGGCAGCACACTCGCTGACGCTTGGTATACATACATGTACCAAGTGTCAGCGAGTGTGCTGCCCGCCAAGCGAGCGTCGCTGAGCTAGTACTCTCTTTGACAGCTCTTGTTGCTGCGACGAACAAGTACTCACCGGCAGTGTAAACAGTCTGCAATCAACTATTAGTTTTACTCAAAATCAAAAGTCATTTATTCCAACTAGGCTGAGAATCAGTACTTTTCGAACGTCAAAATTACAAAAGACAGTCCCCCAAAACGCCCGCCCTTCGCCACTTCCTAGTGCTTTTGCTTGGGAGAAGAAGTGGCGGAACAAACTCCCCAGCGGCACAGCTGTCTGTTCAGTTAGAAAATAATTGATTTTATACAATACAAAAAATATTGTCTTGAGTTAAATTCTTATCGTTTAAGTAGTCGTTGATGGATAGTATACTTTTGAACAAAGGTTGGATTTTTCTTGAGCTTTATTAAACATATTAATAGGCAAATCTAGCAAAGAAGAAGGTAGCTTGTTATCAATCAATCAACTCAGCCTATCGCAGTCCACTGCTGGACATAGGCCTCTCCCAGACTGCGCCACAGCACCCTGTCCTCCACCTTCCGCATCCAGTCTACCCCAGCCACCTTCTTTAGGTCGTCCGTCCATCTAGCTGGGGGGCGTCCCACACTACGCTTGCCGGTACGCGGTCTCCACTCCAGCTTGCTATAAAAGGTTATAATACCAAGCCCAACAAATGAGTTATGAACCTTATGAAGCCGGTGAAAGGGAGCACGTACTTACACGGAACCTGTCATTGTAAGTTTCTTGAGTGAGAAAGTCGTTGACAGCAGCTGGTTGCTTCCTAGTTGGCGGTGCACGGTGGGACAGGTGCCATAGTAGACCTCATAATTCCTTTAC
Organism: Amphipoea lucens; assembly: GCA_947508005.1. NCBI lineage: Eukaryota > Metazoa > Arthropoda > Insecta > Lepidoptera > Noctuidae > Amphipoea > Amphipoea lucens. The sequence goes on along the minus strand of OX382376.1, from coordinate 4,093,250 downwards.
AACAATTGCCAGTAAAATGAAACTTCACTGCAGAGGTGAAAGGAGCTCCATCTTAAATACTGGTAGATACTCAACTGCATCCAGTTAGAATCTGGAAGCCGACCCCAACATAGTTGGGAAAAGGCTAGGCAGATGACGACTGGGATGAGGTAAAAAAAGGAGGAAATATCGATATACAAATAAAAATTGACGTTTCGTGACGGGCTAGTGACATTCAAATTTAGGGTGGTAACGCAATTACGAGGTTCACTGTTTTATATCTCATTTGTCTTACTTTAGATGTAACGTTGGTTTAAGACCAATTAAACCAATTCGTTTAAAACGAAAAAACCGTTCAAAACCGAAATAAACCATTTTTTCGATTTAAACCGGTTGGTGTTGATGACTATGTTTTTCCTTTTCTTGATTTTATCGAGGTAGGGATGTGACGGAGTACTTATAAACTGTGTAAAGAGTTTTTAAATGTCTGATATACTGATATTGATATACTTAGCGGGTTTAGTTTTAATTGGTCCGCCCGACCAAGCGTAGGTATTACCTACCTAAGTCATAAAAACTCTATTGATAAGCTAAAAACTCTGTGTTGGTAAATAAACATTTTTTTCATTGTTTTCAAACGATATAAATAAACAATTTGATTCGTTTAAAACCAAACTCACACTCTCGTTGTCGTCGTCATTCGTGACTCGACGCAACGCAACATGACGTCAGGTGACCAAAAATTGCCAACAATGAAGTGTAAAACACAGCTCTTTTATTTTCCTAGGCAAGTTTTCAACCGTTTAAAACCGTTTCAACCGTTTATTTGGGGTTTAAAACGGCAAAATTTTATTTAAAACGTTTTAAATCGGTCGTTTTACATCTGCAATTACCAATTTTTACCCCAAAAGTAGACTTTTTGTATTCATGAAAACTTTACAAAAAGTATTGTTATAAAGGTATCCTTATGTAGTGATACAGAACATCTTCCAACTAGTACCTACTACTTTTTTGGCATAAATAATTAGTTGAAAAAACAAAACAAAGGTACTTATTTCAAAAATATTGTTTATTAAAAACAGTGTATAAAAAAATAAATAGTAATGAGCTTAGATAATGTTTTTACTGCATACAGATCATGAAGACTGTGTTACAAATTTCTTTTCTTATTTGAAGACTTCTGTCCTTTCCATTAAAAAAATCTGTAATGAGAGGTGATCCCAGTTTTTGCACGATCAATAATTTCCACCAAAATGAAGCATGATAATGTTTTTAAGATTTATGCAAATGTGACGCATCGTGCTCATTAATCATGTGAATATTATAATTTGAAGCATCCTGCCATGTGAAATGTTGAAGGAGTTTCATGTTTTTTTAATATTCTTAGTATAAATATTAACAGTACATTGTTTTTAGTAATTGAAGCTTTGTCATGTTTTCAGAAAATTTGCGACGTTACAAAATTCGATGTGATGTTGCAGAGGACATATACTTTATTTTTTATAGCAAACGATGCGTTTTTTAGCCTTTTTTTTCTCTTCTGTAGCTTAGTCTTCTTTCTAGAAGACATCAACTTCTTCGAAGGAAGGCTGCTGCATCGGTTTATTTTGACTGAACGCATCTCTCAGCTCCGTTCTAGTTTGATGCAACGTCCTGTTTCCACTCGACGCCAAAATCTACGCCCGGAGGCTTGTTAAGTATTTGCACATATATCCCATAACAACCAGAGGAACGAAAAACGAAAATGTGGTAGCAATCACTTGCCCAGGATCTACTTGTATAGGCTTGGTGCTGATGATCAACAGCAAAACCCCGTGGAGACAATGTTGCAAACGAAGTAGAATCAAATGATGATGATAACGGCCGATCCAACAATTGTCAGAAACTGGTCCAAGGTGAGCGATAATCCACATGGTTGTGCCTTGGCCATGACTGTAGTTTAGAGCACTCCTCAAAATATCTTTTAGAAACTCCTCGCCTATGAGCCTTGAAAAAATTTGCACATCCAACTCATAACAATAAGTAAGGTGACAAAAGCGAATGCAATCAGGAGTACTTGTAAGAGATCAACACTATAACAATCGTGGACTGATTTCTTGGCCATATCTTCACTTGCCACACGTTACGTGGCAGACGATTAGAAACAGTAGGACTAATATCACGAGAGAACCTACGACCATGAGAAGTTGGTTCAAATCGAAAGAAAGTCCACAATGACCACGAGCAGATTTCGTGCTTGCCATAATGTTTTTAAGATTTCTGCAAATGTGACGCATCGTGCTCATTAATCATGTGAATATTATAATTTGAAGCATCCTGCTATGTGAAATGTTGAAGGAGTTTCATGTTTTTTTAATATTCTTAGTATAAATATTAACAGTACATTGGTTTTAGTAATTGAAGCTTTGTCATGTTTTCAGAAAATTTGCGACGTTACAAAATTCGATGTGATGTTGCAGAGGACATATACTTTATTTTTTATAGCAAACGATGCGTTTTTTAGCCTTTTTTTCTCTTCTGTAGCTTAGTCTTCTTTCCAGAAGACATCAACTTCTTCGAAGGAAGGCTGCTGCATCGGTTTATTTTGACTGAACGCATCTCTCAGCTCCGTTCTAGTTTGATGCAACGTCCTGTTTCCACTCGACGCCAAAATCTACGCCCGGAGGCTTGTTAAGTATTTGCACACATATCCCATAACAACCAGAGGAACGAAAAACGAAAATGCGGTAGCAATCACTTGCCCAGGATCTACTTGTATAGGCTTGGTGTTGATAATCAACAGCGAAACCCCGTGGAGACAATGTTGCAAACGAAGTAGAAGCAAATGATGATGATGACGGCCGATCCAACAATTGTCAGAAACTGGTCCAAGGTGATCGATAATCCACATGGTTGTGCCTTGGCCATGACTGTAGTTTAGAGCACTCCTCAAAATATCTTTTAGAAACTCCTCGCCTATGAGCCTTGAAAAAATTTGCACATCCAACTCATAACAATAAGTAAGGTGACAAAAGCGAATGCAATCAGGAGTACTTGTAAGAGATCAACACTATAACAATCGTGGACTGATTTCTTGGCCATATCTTCACTTGCCACACGTTACGTGGCAGACGATTAGAAACAGTAGGACTAATATCACAAGAGAACCTACGACCATGAGAAGTTGGTTCAAATCGAAAGAAAGTCCACAATGACCACGAGCAGATTTCGCGCTTGCCATACTTCAACCCCAAACGCAAATCATCGTAGGTACCGAAGTACTATTTTCACGTTATTCCAACATTTTACTTGGTTTTTTTTTGTGTTTTTGTAAATTTTTAGTTGTTTTTTGATTGTACTACTTTTTGATCGGCAGATTGGTTTTTGACATTGTTGATGTTAAAAACGAAGAAAAAACTTTGACAGTTATCCCTCTTTGGTTTGAAGGTTAAAAGAGTTCTTGCTTAAAAACTTGTCAAACCAATTAAGATGTTTGAGCTACGAATGAGTAATAAGTCAGGAAGTCTAAGGCTAAGAACTCACGGAGCGATTTTCACCCGCGACCGCCGCGGTGGTGGAACTGCGGTTTTATTTCTAAACTCACGAGACCGGTTATTTGCGCGGTTACGCAGCCGTCGCGGTTGCGATCATCGCCCGCAGACGTGGCGGGCGATAACCGCAAGACGGGCGATTGCAAGACGGGCAGTAAAACGATCAGTTGAGATCCACACACAAACATGTCACGATGCCACAAGTCACTGGTGCAAAATAGCGTTGGATGTCTGTACCCCCCGCCCCCCGCCGGCCACCGCGGTCGCCCGCCAACCGATCGCAGAGCGCGCGGGCGCCACCCGCCGAGACTGCGGGTGACCGCGGCCCGCGCGACTCTACTAGTTGCCCGCCGGTGCAGCGGGAACCGCAAACAACCGGGCACACCGCGGGCGTAAAACGCGTCATAAGTTATGCTTTAATTTTTTACATAGGTATATATCTGCATTCTACAGAAGCTGCGGGCCCGCAACCGCGGCGGATGCGGGTGAAAATCGCTCCGTGAGTTCTTAGCCTAATTCAGAACAAATTTCACACAAAAAGTGGCCCTACTTCAAACCAAAACGATGCATCATTCAAAATACGAATCACTTCCGAGGTTACAAGACACTACTAGACTATAATACTTACCTTAAGAACGAAGGGCGTGTAATTAATTTATTTATTTATTTATTAAAACTTTATGCACAAGTAAAAAAAAAATACTGTACAAAGGCGGACTTAATGCCTGAGGCATTTTCTACCAGTCAACCTTAGGGTGATGCAGAGACAAAACATGGCAGGTGCAACATACAGAATAACTAGCTTGGAAATGACTATAAAATACAAGAATATATACATAGATACATACATACATACATAAAAACCACATGAACTCTCAGGGGAGAAATGATCGGTAGAGGAGAAAACGAATCCAGCAAATCAGCGCTGGGATGTTACAGCCAACTTCTGCCGAATATGTTCACGTGCCTTCACTTTAAAAGATAACCGACTGGTTGCCGTCCTGATGTTCAGAGGGAGCGCATTCCATAGAAAGACCGCCTGGACAAAGAAAGAAGAATGAATGAAACCAGAACGGTGAGAAGGACATCGTAGAAGGCGATTGTTGGTGGAACGAAGATTTTTAGCATGGGCAGAGCATAAATATTGAATTTGGGAAGTCATGTAAGAAGGAGCAGTGGGTTTGTCAAGAATAGAGAACAACGTAGTCAGCGCCCTCAACTCTCTGCGCTGGCGAATGGGTAACCATTTTAAAAGCCGCCGGTGCTCGGAAACATGGTCATACTTACGAAGATTGAAAACGAATCGAATGCAGTTATTAAGAAGACGGTCAAGTTTATTGAGGAGATCTGCATTCAGGTCATAGTAACACACATCACCATAGTCAATTATGGGAAATATTAGGGACTGTACAAGCATTGCCTTTATGTGTGAAGGGAGAAGGTTTTTCAATCGGTAGAGCGACCGCAACGTTCCGGTGACTTTCTGACTTACAGTCGTAACCTGCTTTCGCCAGTCAAGACAGGTGTCGACATGCAGACCAAGATTCTTAACATCAGAGCTAAACGGGATGACTGAGTTGTCGAAGATCACAGGTGGCACAGTTAAGCCATTCAGCTTCCTCATGCTGTAGGGGCTGCCTACTAAGATAGCCTGACACTTGGTGGGGTTAACCGCCACCCCGAATCGATTAGACCAGTCTTTAACGACATCTAAATCCCGGTTTAGCTCATCAATTGCATCTGATATGTTGTCAACACCTGCCCGGCAATAAAGCTGCAAGTCGTCAGCATAAAGATGATACGCAGTCCGAAGCTCGGTGGTAATGAGGTTAATAAAAATGGAGAATAAAAGAGGAGATAATATACCGCCTTGAGGAACGCCAGCTGCAAGATCACACCAACTCGACGAAGAGTCTCCAGCATAAACAGACTGCTGACGTCCCTGAAGATAAGAAGAAAACCATTCCAGAACCTCCGGAGAGACCATAAGATAGGAAAGGATAGATAAAAGGACTTCGTGACTGACGGTATTAAAAGCATTGGAAAAGTCGATTAACACTAAGACTGTGACTTTAGTGTCTTCCATTCCCCGCCTTATATCGTCAGTCACTTTAAGGAGAGCTGTAACGGTACTGTGCCCGGGCCTGAAACCGGATTGAAATGGACTGATAAGGGAGTTGTGGTGGATAAAGTGGGAGAATTGTTTGTGAACACAGGCCTCGAGCACCTTAGATAGAAAGGGAAGGATGGAAATTGGACGAAAGTGACTAGGAAGAGAGGGATTGGATATCTTAGGCAGGGGCCGAACAAGGGCTTTACGCCATAGGGAAGGGAAAACACCGGTGTAAAGGGAAAAGTTTATGATATGGGAGATTGCAGGGAGGAATTGATCAAGAGCCGTCACGATCATATGGCGGCTGATGTTATCACAACCCACGGCTTTGGATTTAATGGATAGGATAATCTTTTTGATCTCTCCCGGGTCGATTGGGGTGAAGACAAAGGGGTTAATGTTAGGACGCGTCAGACCAGCAAGGTATTCAAGTGTTTGACGTTTGGTCAGACTATCTAGAACTTTTTTAGAAATTAATGTGATTTGTTTTAGATTTTTTGAAGTGAAACTTCTTTATGCACGCTTGACTTGGGAAGTAAGCTGGCGAACACGTGACGTAAGCGTTACGAAATGTGTGATCGGGCGAGGCGAACGGGAGTTGAGTGGGGGATATAAGCAAGAAACAGCAGTGCGCGCGCACATTTTCTTTCTCTCTTCCTCTCATAGCCAAATACGTTTGAAGTTTCACTTCAGTCGTGTGGTCATAAGCACACTGTTTTTTTTTTGTTACTTGATTGTCACAATGTTTCATCTTTTTTAAATATTTTAATTATGGTACCTACTTAGCAATTAACTTACGCTATTTGATCTCATGTTTACCAAATTATAAATACTTAATTAATTTAAAATTAATAATCAGTACCTATCGTCACATGTTTCATATGTTTTATTTCGTCTTATGCTCCCCTTTTGTATAAACGGCCTAAGCATCAGCCAGCCAATTCATTAAATGTTGTATTAGACGAATTGGCAGAATATCATTCAGGCAGCTAGTTGAATGGCGCCGTTTAGTTAAAAGGCTAGGCAGTTAACTGAACGGCTAATTCAGCCAGTTGGCTGCGACATAGACACCGTTTTTCAAGACCTACAACTTCTCAAACTGCAATTTAAATATGGCTTTGACCAACACTTAAAAATGTGAAATTTACCTTTCTAACATTACCGTCAGACAATTGATCCTAGATAAATTAAATGCAACAGTCGCCCCACAAATCAAAATTTTAGAAAAAAATTCACTCCATCTCCTAGGTTCCCAAATTTTAGATGAGTTTTTCATCTTTCGTTGACCAAAAATATTTCGGTTTTAGACTTTCTATAATTAATTTACATTCGGCATTCACCCTTATTATATACTTACCGCTGTTTCGGTCCAAATTTTATGTATTTCCTCCGCTTTGTGGGAGAATGGGACTCTGACTTCAGGCGTTACCGTCCCCCAACATGGGAACTATGCTGGGTGACACCACTTTCCGGCTCGCTACAAGTTTGCGTCTGGGCGCTCTTTACGTGGCTCCGTAATGTATCGCTGTCAGTGCGGAGAAACAGTCGACAGCCTCAGATACTATGGCCCTTCCCGCAGCAAGAGCGCTGGTCGGTTGGCACGACACGCCAATGACATCATACGTCGGACTATTGGCATTAATAATAATAATATTCCACAACTATCACACAACGCCATCTAGTCCCAAGCTAAGCAGAGCTTGTGTTATGGGTACTAGACAACTGATAAACATACTTATATATTTCTAAATACATACATATTATAGATAAATTACACCCAGACACAGAACAAATAATCGTGCTCATCACACAAACATTTGTCCTGGGTGGGAATCGAACCCACGACCTCCGGCATAGCAGTCAGGGTCACTAACCACTAGACCATCAGGCCTGTCAAGCATGGCCTGATGGTCTAGTGGTTAGTAGTGTCCGACCGAAGGTGCAATTCTGGCCGAAGCCGAAGCCGATTAATCGGTATTCACCAAAACCTTCGGCCGAAGCCGAAGCCGAAGCCGAAGGTGTCATTGACCTTGAGAAATATGATAGTTACTTTGTAAAATATTTTAAACCAGACAATACTTACGGTTTTTTGGTTCTTAGAGTGCCTCACAATAATGAACGTATCACCACAGGTACTACTCACACTCACAGTAATAAATAAAATAATTTGTAATAACAAATATGAAATATTTAAAAACAAAACACTTATTAGAATTTTACGATGCGCTCTCAAACTTGTTTTGACTCGTTTAGTTTACTAACTGCGATTCGTTTGGTCCGGTGCGGCGGCGGCGCGGCGAAACACTGCTGCTCTGCACACTCTCCGTCTCGCTCTAGCATCGTTCAGTAAATTTCAAATTTTGACAACTAGCAAACCTTCGGCTTCGGCCAAACCTTCGGCAAATTTTTGGCCGAAGCCGAAGATTTGGCCGAAGGTGCTTTTTTGGCCGAAGGTGGCCGAAGCCGAAGCCGAAGCCGAAGCTTCGGTCGGACACCAGTGGTTAGTGACCCTGCCTGAGCCTGGCATTGCTGGGGTGCGCCGCAAACACTCCTTATTGGGAGCTATGTTTGAGCCGTTTGGGGTTGAAAGACTAGGACCGTGGGATCTGAGTCTCTCATCGAGTATTCTGGGACATCACCAAGCGATTGGTCGACTCTTCACGTGACCAGAGGGTTGGCCTATTTTTTGGCCAAGAATCAGCATTGCCATCCAGCGCTGCCAGCCTTTTGGGCACTTTTTTCATTGACAGCGATACGGACGAATTATTTAATGCCTAAAGAGCTCTTCCCTTTTTTCCTTTATATACCTACTTGTACATAATATACAGGGTCTCATTAAAATAGATGGACAAATAACACAGCGCTCAGTACGTCAAACCAAAGATATCTAAGCAAAAAAAAAAACACTAAAGTGATTTTATTTTAACCTAAAATAATAAATTGCCGGCACATTAAGTATCCAATGGGTTTTTCTTCTATATTTTTTTACTATCGTCCTTATTTTGGTGGTTTCGATGATTTCTAAAAGTTTGTCCATCATCTATTTTAATGGGACCATAATTATATTTATTATTTTTTGTGTTAAATTGTAAATCGTATCCAAGATCTCTTAATAAAATATAATTTCTAAAAGAAGTTTATGAAATTAAGGGCTGATTTTTCCAACGCCAGACAACTTTATTGGAGGAATAATTTAGAATTTTTGACAGTTCTTCCATACAAAAACTGTCAGACGTCAATTTTATTCCACGAATAAAAATTATCTGTCGATTGAAAAATCAGCCCTAAAATGAATAAATACCGATTTTTTGTAAAAACAAACATTTATTGAAAATAAATAGAATGATGAAATTAAATTAAACTTTGTACATAACAAAATCGCTGACGAACCTAAGCTTTACCTAACATTAAAATAAAGTCAAGCCCCCAGTTTTGTTTTCCTGTAAAAGAAACAAAAAATATGAGACAGGCAAATAAAGTGCTACAAGGATATTTTGGCGTCCTTACTCGGAGACTATAATAATAACATGCACTATTTCGATGAAACTTGTTTTTGTTCATTTTTGATTTTCACGGAGCTCCATGGACCAATTGAAACTTGACCAATTGGTCTATGGGGAAAATTACATGTTTCCATCGTCCAAATACCAACTGGACTATGGATAACACTGGATGTAAACCAAAACTATGTTCCATTATAGCCCTGAGTGACTGAAAGAAAATCAGCGAATTTTTTCTAACTTAACATTTAAATGTAGTATGTTAATTGCTGGTAGTCCTTCCAGTAGTAGGTAGATAATATTTGTAATTCCATTATTTTTAATTGATCAGTTCAGGTATTTCCTAAAACAATTTTAGGTACTATAGTATAAATAAAAGTGATTTTAAGGCAAGTAATCGATAAGACCAGTTTCAATTCAAGGTTTTTATATCTTCATTTCTATATCTTCTGCCCGCGACTTCGTCCGCGTGGAAGTCAACTTTACCATCAAAACGTATCACTCAGGAATAATGTAGCTTTCTATCAATGAAATAATTATTGGAATCGATTCAGTACTTCCAGAGATTACCTCTTACAAAAAAAACAAACAGTTTTATGTACAGACGCCAGCACATCAAGCTAATACAATCTGTCAAATTCCTTTAATAGATTTTCAACTTTATTGCTAAAGCATAAGGTTCAAAGTTGATTGGGAAAATATGACAGTTTCGGGTAGCTTGATGTGCTGGCGTCTGTACATCTTTTTAACATTAATTTAGACAAAAAAAAACCAACACCACTTACCTTTCATTTTTTGTACACTATAGTGCTACTGCGGGCTAATTGCATAACACGCTAACCCCCTTAAAAACGTATTGTATCAGATGAATAGTTACACACCGATTTCTCTCTTTCAGTCGTCAGTAATTTGACTTTCGAAAGAAGAAGACAAAGCGTTGTGTAACTGTACAGACGCTACGTTTATTTGTAAGGGGGTAACAGTAGGAATGACTTTTATTTTGACAGTTCAACAACATTCATTGCGTTATTTACGTTGTTAACCCGAGACATTTTTCGAAAATATGAAGCATTGGATTAGCAGTATCCTTCAAAATAGTGTGTTAGGTACGCAATTAGGGTGCCGATCTATTTTAGTATGATATTATATTTACAATGAAGACCGTCGGTATTTCCGCCATTTTGTGCTAGCGGAATTTCGTGAAGAAACTTTTCATTAAAAATAAAAAAAAAATTTAAGTTCAACATCATAATTTACGAAGTAATTTTTTTTTTGAACTAGTAGGACGAGAGATAGTGGACGACTTTGTACGTGGACAAATTGAAGCTCTCGCTTGTGTAAAACGTTTGTGTCTTCGAAAGTCTTGGTCATAAATCACATCATCACACTAATATTATAAAGGCGAAAGTTTGTGAGTGTGTGTGTGTGTGTGTTTATATGTTTGTTACTTCTTCACACTCAAACGGCTGGACCAATTTTGATGAAATTTGGTATAGAGATAGCTTGAGTCCCGGAAAAGGACATAGGGTACTTTTTATTCCGATATTCCCACGGGATCGAGACTTATGCGGGTAAAACCGCGGGGCGCAGCTAGTTAATTATAAAAATTAATATTCTTGTTTAATTTTAATCTTTAAAAACCACAATGAGTTTCTGTCCAACTGTACTGTTGGAATATTGCTAATAAAAGTACATAAAAAATTAAAGTTGGACTCAAACTTGTATGGATGTCATAAAAGTTGGACTCCTGAGAAAGTTGGACTCTTGCGAACAGAGGAAAAACTTTACTGTATCTATAATACAAGTGGCAGGGACATCGACTCGCAAACTATATTTGCAAGTTAGTTGACAGATTCGAGACTAGCGAATATTGTCCCGTATCCCGCGCGGGACTTGCCTCAGTTTGGCCAGAACTTATGTCTACAAACATTTAGTAAGATAATAATTACTTTACCTTAACTGAAACAGCTTGCTCACGATACTAGTACAGTATTTTAATATCACAAAGCGATGCGGGCTTTACTGGTGGTGGGTGCGTGAAGACGAGTAGTGTCGGCGCATGCCACACGCACTTACGTCGCCCACACGAGCTAGAATCGAGGCGGCGACGAGGCGCGGGCGCACGTTTTCTATAGGAATAAATATAGGTATGTGTGTATAGGCGACATACCTATACTTATTCCTATACAAAACGTGCGCCCGCGCCTCGTCGCCGCCTCGACTCTAGGTCGTGTGGGCGACGCGCCTAAGGCTACGGACACGAAGTCAGCGGGCGCGGCACAGAGGCGCAGGGAGCGGCGCGTTCCAATGCATAGATTTATATGGAACTGGTCTCAAAGGCAGCGGCGCGGCGTGGCGCGGGGAGCGGCGTACGAGCGGTGCGCACCAGTCTAGCGGTCCCCGTGCGTTTGCATTGACGTAGTGTTGTGCATTATATTTTTTGCTTTTTAAACGACCGACGTTTCAAGATGTTGTATCAAAAAGATGTTGTCGTCGCTGTTTAGACATTTCGTTCGCGAAAAAAGACACTAATTTCTCATAAAACAACACTACGCCGCTCTAGCGCCGCGCGATCTGCGCGCTGGCTTCGAGATCGGGTCTGCGTCGCCGCGCCCCGCAATCGCTGACTTCGTGTCCGTGGCCTTACGGCTTCGACATTGTCTCGGACGGTTCCGAGAGCTCCTGCGCTTACACAGCGTGTTTTTACACTAGTTAAACACAAGGAAAGCGCACGTGGCTTCGAAAGATAAAAAATACTGTGTCCATAAAACCAACAGGTTTATATAATATTTACACAAACTAAATCCCATCACCAAAGGTTAATTAAACACAACTGATATTCATTACCGAGTTTATTAAGATCCAAATATATACATTCCCATTCTATTCTATCATACCAATATTGTATCAGTCAGCGAAATATACAGCCAACGCCATCTTAAAGGTTAGTTAATAACAATTTCGCAATCACAGTAATTTTGAGTACTTATACCGTACATGATTATAAAGTATCACGCTTGCAAATATAATTAGCTGTGATACAAAAATCGAGTATTGAGCATTTGAAACACTCAACAATCGGAGTATTCACATTAATAAGCTTAACGTGAAAATGACTACTTTTTGATTAAATTAGATATCTTTGGTTATATAATCCCTACTAACATTTAAGTCAGAGAAAAGAATAGACAGAAAGATATACAGCGCAAGATAGAAGAGATACAAGACATACAAACTTAAAGGATTTCTGTGGTGTGAGATTTGTTGCCAAAAGGAATAACTAAAAACGATATAAAGAGGCAGTACATAAACAGCTCAATCCCACACCACACAGATGTATAAATAATTCTTGCGCTGAAATTGAAAAGCATAGAAATCAGAAAGCATATATTAAAGACCCCCAGAACACCAGAAACTGTGTCAATTATTTACTGAGCTTTATTCTTCTTCAGATGTTTTCGGCGGCTGTTCTCCATCGAGCGAGTGACCACCCAGACGGCAAAACTGTTGCTAGTACCCTGTATGAATCGAATGGTGTTTATGAAGACACTATGAGGGAGGTAGCCAGTGGTCCTTTCGATAGTTCCAACCAGACCAATAGCAGACGTGACGAAGTCTTTAGCGGTCGGAGCGAAGACGGTACTTCTGCGGATCCCAGACATGTTGGAGCAGACGAAACCAGGCATTACGCATTGGATAATGATGCCTTTTTTGCCGTATTCCATTTGAATGCCTTCTGTGAACTTTTCGACGTAGGCCTGTGGGAGAAGAGGTTATTGAATATTTTCATTTTTGTCATATGACTGAATTAAGTTCTCCAGCGACAGACGGACCGAGATTTAGATCAAAATTACTAATCAATCGAGCTTCAATGCTTTATTCTAGCCGTACATACATACTATGTATGATATTACTAAACGAAATAAAATCTCTTTTCCTATTACAAAATCTCTACAGAACGTAATAATTATAAAACTAGTGTTTTTTTTACTTTTTGTTTATAAAAATATAAAAAAATGTAATTTGTAAGTATTTTTATACATTCTTATTTTATTTTTATATACAGAATACTATCTCCCATTGAAAACGTGGCAGATATTTTTATAGCACCTTATATATGCACCGTCGACACGACAAGAAAATGATTATGAAGGTGTAGTGACCTACGTAATACATAATCAGCCTATAATGTTCCCACTGCTGGGACGCAGGCCTCCTCTCGGTAAGAGGGAATGGGCCGTAATCTACCACGCGGACCCAGTGCGGATTGGTAGATCTCATATGTCTTTGAATTTTTGGTTCTAGGACATGCCGGTTTCCTCACGATGTTTTCCATCACCGTTTTGAGAGCAGTGGTGATGAAATAATTTACACAAAGTAAAACGCCTGTCTGGGTTCGAACCTACGACCTACAACTCGTAAGTCGCAGTCGTTATCACTGGGCCACCACTGCTCTATTATTACCTGTCTACCCCTATCCCAATTTATCATCGTCATCTTACACACCAACTATATAACCCACAAGAGTCAACTTAAGAACTGAGTAGCCCCCTCCCGACCCCCGCGCTGTTACCGCTCTCGCCATCGACACCTCAGTACCGCGTCATCCGAGCGAAGTTTCAAGTTAACCCTTGCGGGTTGCAAAAACCCCTCCAAAAGTTAGTTGAAAATTTTCCATTTCAGCTATGATGCAACATTATGATTTAAAATAAAAAAAATAATCAGGTAAGTACTCCTAAGGGGTTACATACATACACAATCAGCCTATAATGTTCCCGCTGCTGGGACACAGGCCTCCTCTCAGTGAGAGGGAGGTATTACTTGATTATTTTTTATGATAAGTCAAAGTTAGTTAAATTAGTCAATAAAAACGTCATAGCAGTTCAAACATTTGGAGTGTGTCAATGCTGAACTAGAAAATTTCAACTAAACTTTCAAGCTACTACAGTCTGTCAAATTTATTTAATAGCTTTTCAACTTTATCGCTACAGCATAAGGTTCAAAGTTGATTGGGAAAATTTGACAGTTTCGGGTAGCTTGATGTGCTGGCGTCTGTACATCCTTTTCTGGGTCTTCCTCTGTGCCTGCAGTCTTACCTTAGTGGCAGCATACACGCTGAGCAGGGGGCTAGGTATCATCGAGGAACCGGATCCCATGTTGATGAGGACGCCCTTCTTCCTCTTCACCATGCCGGGCAGGACGAGGCGGGTCATACGGGTCACAGAAACCACGTTAGCCTTGATCAGGGTTGTTATAAGCTTGTCCCTGTTGGAGAAGCAAAGCAGCTGTTGAAGCTTTTGAAACAGTTCTTTCGTTATTCGATTGTTTTCTGGAGCCATATTATGAAGTCTTGATGCCATCATGGTTCAAGTTTGAAAATGGATGGTGCTATGGGTCATGTATACTTCCGACTCTCTCCCACACTGTATTCATGACGATGTAGCAGTATCTACAACGCCACATGCGAACAACGCGTCATACTGACGTCACGCAAATCCTGCATCTCGCAAGCAGAGTTTACCGCGCAACTAGCATAGATACAACGGCCCGACATGACTCATTGGGCAGTTTCCCGCCAGACACAACACCCGTCTGGTTGGAGGATCCTCCCTTTTTTATAGAGTATGAGTGAACTTTACACCCTGTTCCTCATACTTCTATAACGACATTAAAACGTCATAATACGACATCTGAGTTTATGGAACCGTCTTACATTTAGTAGGATAGGACTCAACTAGTTTTTTTGTGAATGATTGATTACAAGTTGTTGACTGCGGTTTCACTTGCTTTCAAGGGAAAGTACTCTTTATCCAGATAACCTTAGAGATATGGGTTATCTGTGGTTTGGGAGCTAGAAATTGGAGGTTTCAGGCAACCGCAGGCGATTGTCATAAACATCTCAGGATTCAAGAAATTACTACGGTTGGGATATTAAATTTTTCTGACCAGATTAAACAGGTGCCCCTGTAATTATAACCCCAATTACGAACATACTATCACACTAATATTAAAAAGGCGAAAGTTTGTGAGTGTGTTTGTGTTTATATGTTTGTTACTTCTTCACGCTCAAACGGCTGGGCCAATTTTTGATAAAATGTTGTATGGAGGTAGCTGACACCCTGGATTAACATATAAGACTACTTTTTATCTCGATATTCCCACGGGATCGATACTTATGCGGGTGGAACCGCGGGGCGCAGCTAGTACTAAAAATGAAACCCATTTAACCTGCCCTAGCATAATACATGTAATCCTAGAACACAATATAAGTATCGCTTACCGCTTCAACAAATATTTTACACGAAATAATAAAATTCTAACGTCAAAATAGCGAGACTTGTATCACAATTTATTACGTTTTATATTTTTCTAAAAATAGTAACATCAGCACCTTATATTTCATTTGAAAGAATTGGAACAAATATGGCTCCGAATCAACAATTTATTGGTCTCAAATTATCGTGTATTGGAAAATTAAATTGAACAAGGTTTTAGGCAGAATTTCGATTTGATACCACACCCCGGACACTCCATACAACGCTCGCAAAATAATTACCTACTAGGTACTACTACATTAAAAAATGACGTTTGTATACGTATGAATGTGTGCGTGAGGTACTTGTGTTTGCGAGCGCTCTTTGTTAAAGAACTGCGACGGTAACCTCGAAGTGCGGGGTGAGGTGCGGTAACTGATGTTAGTGCGGGGAAGGCCTTTAGGCGCGATTGGTCCAATTCGCGATTGGTCCAATTCACCTTTTCGCGATTGGTCTAATTCGCGATTGGTCCAATTCGCGGTTGGTCCAATTCGCGATTGGTCCAATTCGCGATTGGTCCAATTCGCGATTGGTCCAATTCGCGATTGGTCCAATTCGCGATTGGTCCAATATAAAGCATTTCCAAAATTAAACAAAATAGCACATTTTTATGTACAGGGTTTAAGCTACTCGGCGGTCAGGGCTCCAGATAGAGGAACCTCCTAACAGTGTGGGCCGTGTCCAAAAGTACTGCTTTCTGAATCAAGTCCTTGATCTAGCTGCCCAACGAGAACCTCCTCAGGTGTTGGTCAAGGTTTTTGGCTATTAACCCATTGGCTGTCACGACTATCAGCACAATGATCGCTAAGTCAACATCACACATGTCGACAACCTCGCGAGCAAAGTCAAGATACTTGATTAGTTTATCTTTCTCGGCTTTCACGAGGTTCTCATCATGCGGGACGGTTATGTCAACAATCATTGCGCGCCGCTCTGATCGATCCACCACCACTATATCACGCTTATTGGCAACAACAGCCCTGTCAGTCACGATGGATCGATCCCAGTACAATGTGATATTTTCATTTTCGAAATCTGGGTCGGGCACATATCTGTAGTGCGGCACCTCAGATTCCACAAGGCTGTATTTCAGAGCAAGTTGCTGATGGATTATCCTGGCTACAAGGTTATGTCTATGCAAGTACTCTCCGTTAGATAGACGAGAGCACCCGGAGATAATATGTCTGATTGATTTCCCTGGCCGGTTGCATGCCCGTTAGATGTCAAATGATGAACAATTATCGGACTAATCTCCGACAATAAAAGTCCGATAATTGTTCATCATCATAAATTCGTCTATTATTGCAAAGACAAAACCGTCGGTTTCTCCAAAGACGTCACCGAAACGCAGCCAGGCAACGGACGCTAGTACATCTACATCGGGTCCATTTTGGGCCCGAAAAAACATCCGGGAAGCTCCTTACTCTGCCATAACTCCATGCGATCATTAATGTCAAGCACTACTGGGTTGCGCCAGTTCTCTTTAGCCAAGGAGAGGGGGTGAGGCCCTTGTCCACCGCGGCCACATCTCGATGCATCTCCACGCCGGTTTCTAGGATATATTCACTGAGACTGCACACCTCGCGACTGTGGTGGGTATTAGCGTTTAAAAAGCCTCGACCTCCACACTTTTGCATTCGATTTGCAGTCAGTAGCGTACGGACCCTCTTATCCAGGGCATCGGGTTCGGTCTGAGGCCATTTGAATATGCCGAAAGAGTACATCAAACTGGCATGACCCAACTGTTGAAGGCGCGCACCTTGTTTCAGCCTGATAGAAGACTATTATTAAGTACTATTTTCAGGAGACCAAAGAAGCGCTCCTTGAACGATTGCTTCATGTCCGTAACATTGATGCCCAACGCTTCCGACATACCCAAATACTTATAGGTTTCGGATGCGGAGAGAGCTCAAAGGTTTGTGGAATCCGAGAGTTGGGTTCCCAGGGATCCACAATCTCTCCTCTCTTTACATGCATGACTGCACATTTGTCCACACCAAATTCCATCCTGATGGCGCTACTGAAAGTTTCAGTTACTTTCAATAGCTCCATCAGTTGCAAATTGTTGGGGGCAAAGAGTTAGGTCATCCATGTACTCGTAGAGGAGGTGAGATATAACCTGACCACCTCTCCTCAACCGATAGCCTAGACCTGAATCCTCTAGCAGTGTGCAAATTTATTATAATACTAGCTTCAGCCCACGACTTCGTTCGCGTGAAACTTCTTGTTTCCCCCGAGCCACCCCGTCGTATCGCATCACCCGCCCGCGCTATCACTTAACGTTCTTTTTGACTTTTTTTCTTTTTGCTCGGCTCCTAAGGGTCATAGCGTGATGTTAAGTAGCCTATAGCCTTCCTCAAGAATTGGGCTATCAAATGCAAGAAGAATTTTTTAAATCCGACTGGTAGTTCCAGAGATTACCCCCTACATACAAACTTACAAACAAACAAACTTACAAACTTTACCTCTTTATAATATTAGTATAGATTATCATTGATAGAATCGTATAAATCGTATACAGGGTGTTACGGAAAGGGTATATCAATACAAACGAGTTGAAGAGTGTATCTAGTCTAGAATCTCTGTACAAAATTTCAGCTCAAAAGCAGTAACTTTGAAAATGCTTAATATTTTTTATTTCGATAGTTTATTAAATTGAAATCATAACAAACGTGTCACCGCACTACGAGGGTCATTATCCATTATCTGTAGTGTGTCTGTGCGCCTAGTACACGCACATCACGCCGCCGCGCGCCAGTGCAGCGCCGTGATGTCGAAATAAAAAAATATTAAGCATTTTCAAAGTTAATGCTTTTGAGCTGAGAAATTTTGTACATAGATTCTAGACCAGATACACTCTTCAACCCGTTTGTATTGATATACTCTTTCCGTAACACCCTGTATATACATATATATTGTATAATTTCGGAAACATTGTCCATGTTGGACCAACTGCGAATTGGACCAATCGCGAATTGGACCAATCGCGAATTGGACCAATCGCGAATTGGACCAACTGCGAATTGGACATATTTTTGAACATTGGACCAATCGCGAATTGGACCAATCGCGCCTAAAGGACGTCTGGGCGCGGTTCAAACGCGGCGAAAGTTCATTCGGGATACGTACATTAATAACAAAACATGTTCATTTTGTTTGTTTTAAATGCTCCTTTTTTACTTTTGTATTTCCTTTGCGTGTCCAAATTACAATACCTATTTTTCTTTAATTTCTATTTGCTCGTAAACACTGCGATTAGAATTTGTTTTTCGTGTTTGGGTTCACCTCACCAAACTGTTCGTTTGCCAAGTACGTGATCGGCTGAATGCTGTGAAAACATCACAGTCTGGAACTTTCATACAAATAACCCGTGGAATACTGCGTATGAACGAAAGGGAACGTAGGTTTTAAAGAAAAAGTCACCCACCAGCGGCAGCGAATATTGCCTAAGTCTGAACAGGCCTTCACATTAACATTTCTAACCGATATCTTGAATTTAATTCGCTCACCTGTTTGAGCCCTTTGAGAATTCGCAAGTGCCGAAATATTTATAATTTTAAACCCAATGTCAAATGATTATTCATTAAATTCCTATTTTAGGTCAATAAGGTCGTTTTGTTTTAAAGGTTACTTTTAATTTGAGGGCACTTGAAGCCGGTTTTCTTATTGTGTTTTACAATAAATAAACAAAGCTTGCTTTAAACTTTCAATTGTAAAAGAAGCCGTTTATAGCCATAAAATGCTACTTTTATAAGTTGAAAAATTCCGGGTGGAATTTAAAATTAAACTGAGGTTATTTTAGTCTTCATTTTAGTCAGTTTAATGTTATCAAATTAAATTTGAGTCGACAAGATCCATCTGTTTCTTACTAAACTTCAACTATATCCGAAGATCTTGCATACTTATCTCTTTTGTTGACTGTACATTATCAGCTTATCACCGTACTTTAGCATAGGTAGGTATATAACTTAGAAGCCATCTGATGCGCCGATTAAGGTCACGCCATTAGCTGTAACGTCGCGGCTTGCTGCTATGTTAACTCTGTAGAGAAACTATGTTGGGTCTCCTTGATAGGTAGGAGAGATACATTTGAATAGGTATAAGTAGTTGGTCGAGCTTATAGTGGCCTCAAACCTCACGAGACAGGTATAGGATCTTGCAACCAACCTTGGACATTAGACTGACTAGCAGTGGTGTCTATAAGTACAAGTTTTGTAAAATGTAGGGGAATTATTTGTTAAGTACCTAAATTGCCTACTAGAATAAATTGTCCGTATATTCAAAACACGAGGAGCGGCCCGTGGCTAAATAATAACAGCCGCACAGGTCGATCGATCAGGTTAAACTACGCTTGCCGCGGTTGATCTGTGGATGGGTGACCATCTTTACATACCGAGACCCCTCCGTACCTCGGAAAGCACGTTAAGCCGTTGGTCCCGACTGTCATTCGTGGATCTTTAACAGTCGTTACGGGTAGTCAGAAGCCCGAAAGTCTAACACCAGTCTTACCAAGGGGTATCGTACCTATTATCCAGTAACTGGGTTGTGGAGGTCAGATGGGCAGTCGCTCCATGTAAAATACTGGTATTCAACTATATCCGGTTAGACTGGAAGCCGTTAGCCGACCCCAACATACGAGCAGTTGAGAAAAGGCTAGGCAGATGTTGATGTGATTCGAATCACAACTGTGCAGATGGCTAACAAGGCAAATTGACGTAGTGCGTTAATATTTTAAACAATTAATTTCCCTGATTGTTCCAGGCACATGCTTTTTAAGTGTTTTTGCATGATACCTGAAGGCTAATAATTCTCGTTATTTAAAACGTTCGAAATCTAGTCGCAGTCTCATCTCGGCGACAAACAAATGCCAAAAACTTGTCAAAATGTAGGGAAATTAGAGGAATTTTTGACAGATTGAGACTGAGATCAGACTGTGAATATTCTTAAAATTACTAGAATTGCCCCTCTGATACAACTGGTGTCAAATACACGCACAATTATCACTGACATGTCTTAGTGCCACCATAACTTCCATACTAATATTATAAATGCGAAAGTGTGTCTGACTGTCGGTTTGTTACCTCTTCAAGCTTAAACCGCTGAACCGATTTAGGTGAAATTTGGTATAGAGATCTTAGTTTGAGTCTCTGGAAAGGACATAGAATAGTTTGTATCCCGATATTCCCACGGAATCGACACTTATGCGGGTGAAACCGCAGGGCGCAGCTAATTTGTCAATACAGTGTCGCCATCACCACATGTCCCAATTCTAAAGCCCCTGCATTTTTCTCCAACATTTTCACTTCCAACTTTTCAAATATTTCTATTACTTCAAATGTCATAGTCAAGCCAATTCTATGCAATATCAAATCCACCGCCCTGTCACAAATAATCTTATACCAATAACGTGGATTCGTAGAATATTTCAATCCAGCACTTATATAGCACCTGCCATGGAGCCGGCTGCATTCAGTTCACAAATGTTCGGGTTTCCGCGATATTAGCCGAGCTAAACTCCGGACTATTGAAGTCGCGTCGACTTTGAAGGCTTCCACTTCGATATTATTTTCTTGAAAGTTGCTTTGATCGTTTTTAAAAAGATATTCGAAGAGTTTTGTGTAGCTGTGGAAGGTTGTGTATAAAAGAGGTCACGTATAGCGATGGTGTGTTAAGTTGATACAGTTAAAGGATAGTTTTTGTTAGGTACGTTTTAGATACTCGTAGTATAAATTACTATCATGGTTTTCAGGGTAAGAATCTTAGACCAGTTTTTATCTATCTATCTATTTATTCCTGCTAATTACTTACATCGGACTTTACGCTTTTTTATCTGATGTGTCTGGTGTATTGTGTGTCTTAGTCTGTGCTAAGTAAATGTATTTTCTTTCTTTCTATTTTTTGAAGTGAAAACTTCTTTAGCGGCGTTGCACACTTTATTGTAATGGGTAAATAATGTTTAACTCGCGTCAGGACACGTGACCGTCAGGTAAGACGGATGGACTACTCCTAACTACTAAGTATCCCCCTCTCTTTCTACGGCGACGGATGGATGGATGGATGGACAGCTGATGGCTCGACCGTTTGAGTAGTAGCCACACTGCTGTGTATTCGTAAAATTCGTGTATATAATGTGTTTAAAATATGGAAATTGAACAAAGTGCATCTATTAATGAAAAAAGTGACGCAGAAATAGTGAAAAAAAAAACCGAGTGTGCTTATGACCACACGACTGAAGTGAAACTTCAAACGTATTTGGCTATGAGAGGAAGAGAGAAAGAAAATGTGCGCGCGCACTGCTTTCTCTTGCTTATATCCCCCACTCAACTCCCGTTCGCCTCGCCCGTAGCCCTTAGACATGGGTCGTACTTGCAAAATCGAGTACCAGGGCTTCCAAGTACGTCCACCTTAAGAAACCAGGGCCTAAAACCAGGGCTCGAGATACTTTCAAGTATTTTCTATCTGCATCGAAAACTGATCCATAACTTCATACAAATAAGAAGTACAATCGCGTAATCAAACAAAAGCCCTGTTGGAAGTAAAAAGTACTTGCATAGGAAATTGATCCGTGAATTCCTATAAATAAGGAGCACAATCGCGTTTACAAATAAATACTTTTACAAACCATTAAAGTAAAAATACTTGCATACGAAATTGTTCCGTAGACTCTTACCACACCTCGGACACTCCATACAACGCTCGCAAAATAATTACCTATTACTACTACATAAACAAATGACGTTTGTATACGTGCAAATGTGTGCGTGAAATCTAGTAGCGTAAAAAAAATGGCGCGGAAAGCAATTTGTGTCGGGGAACCGAACGACGTCGGCGGCGGCGCTGCCCGAACGTGTGCATTATTATGAAGTGACCATGTAGTTCAATTGTTTATTTATATAGTCGGGTTCGTAATGAAATAAAAACACTAAAATAGTTTAGTTTAAATGACTTATCTGTAAATAATGGGTTATATTAAATCGCATGTTATTAAAAATGCGAAATCATACAAAGAGTATATGTAAATACGAATTCGGAAAAGCATCACAATATCCAACCATCGTGATTAAAACTCAAATAAAACTTTTAAGGTGAATGGGCAGTTGTAGCCCACGAAATTCAATTTTTCTTACGTTTTTTGCAATTTTTAGGTCAGTGTCAGGTTGTATCTTGATCAAAATATGATTCGCGACAATAACAGGTACGTATTTACAGAATTATAATAATTAGAATCATTAATACATCTTTCTAAGTTAGATTTCTACCGTTAAGAACAAATCTCGTATGGAAAAGTGTTGATGGTAGAAATCTAACTTAAAGAGATATATTAATGATTCTAATGATTACTAGTTTATTTATTTATAAGTATGTCTTAGGTATGTTGAAACTGTGTGTACTCCCCGTCACTTTTCCCAAAGGGTTCATTAGAAAACCAGCGTCAGACAGCATCTGTCTGGCATTAATGCTGAAATGAACCTTTTTGGCGCAGCCGTGAGGCACACACTATTGTTGTCAGAAACATTATTTTTTTTTATTAATTTTATATTTTGTGTTTCACGAACTGTGTCCAAATAAACATTTTTCTTTCTTTCTTTCTTTCTTTCTAATGACTATAATTCTGTAAATACATGTCTATTATAGTCGCAAATCATATTTTGATCAAGATACAACCTGACACTGACCTGAAAATTGCAAAAAACGTAAGAAAAATTGAATTTCGCGGGCTACAACTACCCATTCACCTTAAATCGCATAATTGTGTGTCAGCAATACAGCGCTGCGGTTCGCGAGCGCCCTTGCTAAAGAGTCGGCGACGAATACCTCGAAGTGCGGGGTGAGGTGCGGTATCTGATATGAGGGCGAGGAAGGGAGTGTCCTTTCTGTACGTAGTACTATTAAGTATTCTGTGCTCTTACTGATAAGGAGTATGATCGCATTTGCGAAAACAAACGCGGTTGTTGAACTATTTGAGTACCTACGTACTCGAGCGTCGAGGCACGCCGGAGCGAGATACTTTCAAGTATTTTCTATCTGCATAGAAAACTGATCCATAACTTCATACAGATAAGAAATACAAACGCGTATTCAAAAGCCCCGTTGGAAGTAAAACTACTTGCATAGGAAATTGATCAATGACTTCGAATAAATAAGGAGCAAAATCGCGTTTACAAATAAATACTTGCAAACCATTAAAGTAAAAAAAAACTTTTTAAGAAAAAAAAACCGACTTCCAAAAAAAACTTTACAAAGTGAAAAATAACTTTAATTTCGGAAGTCGGTGTCTTTGGATATTTATTTTAGTTTTTTGCCACCGACTTCCGAAATCAAAGATATTTTTCACTTTGTAGTGTTTTTTTGAAAGTCGGTTTTTTTTTTTTTCTTAAAAAGTTTTTATTTCACGCTTTTTAGTGGGTCTGCTTATAATTTATCTAAGTTACAATAGCCTAGTGATCATCGCCTTTTACAAACAAAATATTGCTTTTCCCGATACAGGGAAGTTAATTGTTGAGGAGTTCTCCAGATCCACCTTCAGCTCCGTATCACCATTCACATTGTGACGAGCATAAATTGCTTAGCAACCATATTAAAGTAATCGAATCGCAACCCGTGAAATACTTAGATATTATTGAGTAGTTCCGGTGGCCATCTGTGGTCTTCATCATCAGTTCCATATCACCAAATAGTGCTTTCCGAGAGCAAATGCACGAGTTACTATAAAAAATACCCAAATCGCTATAGGTGTGCCTATAATATTTGAAGAGTTCCTTCGATTTCTCCAGGATCCCATCATCAAATCCTGCCCTGATGTTTTTAGACTAGATGCTGATAATCCTGGCTGCAGCATCAGGCCAGACTTGTCAACATTTCATTGAACTTAAAATTTAGTCCTGTTTAAAATGAGCCCAAACACGACTACGGTGCTGTAATTTCAAGGTTGGTACTTTTTCTAATGCTCCTGGCTTCAGCATCAGGTCTTTATGTACTTCGGTGTTCCTCATTAACAGTACGTTTATCCACACATCGAGCCCTTTTCAATGAGCCTTAACACGATATATCTGCTGTTAGTTGTCGAGGAGTTAGGTACTCTGCAGACTATCCTGACTGCAGCATCAGGTCATGACTTGATGATCATGAGACCAAATGTGGCAAATGCCCTATCAAACATCAAAACAATTGACTAAAACAGTCCTTGCCTGTTCGAGGAACTTCTTACTGTTAAGGAGTTGTAACTTCCATCATCAGACCAGCTACCTGAGATGGTGACAACCATACGCAAATACACAAGATACTTCGTAAAATATGCGAAAAACAATAAGTGAGCCTATAAAATTTAAAGGTTGCCCTCGATCATCAGATCCTAACTTGGTGACAGTGGGACCACCTCAAAACTATCTACTTTGGAACAAAAAAAGAATTTTGAAAATCCGTCGACAATTGGCGGAGTATTCGATGAACAAACATACAAAAAAAAAAAAACATACAAACAGCCGAACATAGTACCTCCTCCTTTTTGTGAAGTCGGTAAAAAATACTTGCATACGAAATTGTTCCAAAAGGAGCGTGATCGCATTTGCGAAAACTAACGCGGTTGAGTACCTACGTATTTGAGCGAGTAGCCGTATAAGATACTTAATAGTCTTGCAAGTATTTTGAGTCGGTACCCGGTGTGCGTACTTGGAAGCAAATACCTGGTGTAAAAACCCGGTCGCATATTTATGCGACCGGGACCGGGTTTTTACACCAGAGGTATTTCCAGCTATTTTTTACGTACCTTCCCTACTCGCGATCACACGTTTTCGTAACGCATTCGCCAGTTTACTCCCCAAGTCAAGCGCGCCTAAAGAAGTTTCACTTCAAAAATGAGTTATAATAATTCAATTAATAATTGATTTATTTCAACGTTAATATTCAAGTTTTCACTTCTGCCGGCACTCCCGGAGTGCAACCCGTCTTTTTTTTTTACAGTTTTTGTTTTTTCTATACCAATAAAAATGAAATACTGTTCCTTGGCAAGCGCATCATTTCAAAACGGCTGGACATATTTGGCTATTTATTCTCTTAAAATGTTCACTATAGTCCGAATGAGGTTTTTATGGAAATCTAAACATCATTTTCCTATGGGATTTTGAATGAATTATGTCGTGAGGAAAGTTTTGAGTATGAATGTCGATGGCTATAAGAGTAGGGGAAGACCAAAGAAACGATGGATGGACTGTGTGAATGATGATATATGGTTAGAAAGGGGGTGACTACCGAGAAAACGACTAATATACATAGAAGTATGTAAGAAAAAGACATGTTGCGCCGACCCCAAATAAATTATTGGGATAAGCGTATGAGAATGGTGATTTTTGAATGAATTATGGTAGACAGGACAATGTCTATCAGGTCAGCTAGTGTGCAATATCATCAAAACTTACGGCAATCCTGAAACAACACTTTCTTTCTTTTTACGCACCTACAACACACTACATTACCTTCAGAGATTTTTTTCCTTTTTTTTTCCGTGATTAGGTAGCCCCCTTACTACTTACCTGATCTAAATTTCCCCGTATCAAAAATTCCTGCAAACTTTATGGATCCACTGTCATACCCATTCTACACATAATAAAATTCCTGACATTCCATAAGCCGTGTTCAACGCAATTCGAAATCAAAGCCCCGGTATTTCCAGCATTTAACTTGTCAAGGGGAATAAAACGGGTGCCACCGTCCGCCATGTTGGATTACGTGACGTCAGGAATTTTATGATATGTCACTAGTGGGATTGGAAACTGTTCGATTTTTTAATTGGTGTTAGGGCGCATCCAGACTGCGGTGAATCGACGACATTGTGATATATTTTGACTCTTATGTTTATGAGGTGACATAATTTGAGGCGACGGTCGACGACGACTGAACTTGGTCTGGTTGCACCTTTATTTAGAGGAGTGCATCTCATTGTTTTAAGAAGTAACCTGTCCTCGAATTACGTAATTGCATAACACTTAACGGTAGGAATGGCTTTCATTTTGACAGTTCAACAACATTCATTGCGTTATTTACGTTGTTGAGCAGACAATTTTTTCGATCATAATAAGCAATGGATTAGCTATATCCTTCAAAATGATTCAGATTGGGATTGATAGTGTGTTGTGCAATTCAGGTGCTGATGTATACTAGAAATAGTTTAATATTTTAAGGTTTAATAGAATCGTATTTGTGACCCTGACCTTTGAAAAAATCTAATTATTGTTTTTATTTGAAACAAAAATAGCAATGCAATAACGCGAAAACTCACCAATAAGTACAGTCACCAAAAGAGATAAGTAATCGGAGTCGTCGGGTATTGTTGAGGTTTAGTAAGAAACCGATACATGTTTTTGAATGAAACTTAATTTGACAAATAAACTGTTTAGTTTTCTATTAATTTTTAATTTTATTCGAATACATCTAAGTATCGGTTTCTTAAAAAACTTCAACTATATCCGACGACCCTGGTTGCTTATCTCCTGTGGAGACCATACCTTACCGTTACGCAAGATTCAAAAGCAATTTTCTCCTAAAGTATTAAAAGATATTTCATGGTATTACGAAAATAGTATTATCGAAACCATACTATAACGAAATAGCGTTTTTCTCAAAATTGCAATTTATATTTTACGAGAAAAACGACTTTCAAACTCAAAGCATTTATTTCAATTAAACCAATTACAGGCACTTTTGAATTGTCAAGGGGTCGGTCAGTCAGAAAGATGAAGCTAGTTGCCCATTCCAAAGCGTAGGTACCTATGGAGAAGAACGGACAAGAAACTCCATGGACACTTTTTACCGACTTCACAAAAAGGAGGAGGTACTATGTTCGGCTGTTTGTATGTTTTTTTTTTTGTATGTTTGTTCATCGAATTTTGAAAATTGAAAATTTTGAAAATCCGTCGACAATTGGCGGAGGCCAATTGTCGACGGATTTTCAAAATTCTTTTTTTGTTCCAAAGTAGATAGTTCTGAGGTAGTTCCACTGTCACCAAGTTAGGATCTGATGATAGGATCTTAGACAAATCGAGGGCAACCCTCAAATTTTATAGGCTCACTTATTGTTTTTCGCATATTTTATGAAGTATCTTGTGTATTTGCGTATGGTTGTCACCATCTCAGGTAGCTGGGCTGATGATGGAAGGTACAACTCCTTAACAGTAAGAAGTTACTCGAACAGGCAAGGACTGTTTTAGTAAATTGTTTTGATGTTTGATTGGGCATTTGCCACATTTGGTCTCATGATCATCAAGTTTTGACCTGATGCTGCAGTCAGGATAGTCTGCAGAGTACCTAACTCCTCGACAACTAACAGCAGATATATCATGTTTAGGCTCATTGAAAAAGGCTCGATGTGTGGATAAACGTACTGTTAATGAGGAACACCGAAGTACATAGAGACCTGATGCTGAAGCCAGGAGCATCAGAAAAAGTACAAACCTTGAAATTACAGCACCGTAGTCGTGTTTGGGCTCATTTTAAACAGGACTAAATTTTAAGTTCAATGCAATGTTGACATAAGTCTGGCCTGATGCTGCAGCCAGGATTATCAGCATCTAGTCTAAAAACATCAGGTCAGGATTTGATGATGGGATCCTGGAGAACTCGAAGGAACTCTTCAAATATTATAGGCACACCTATAGCGATTTGGGTATTTTTTATAGTAACTCGTGCATTTGCTCTCGGAAAGCACTATTTGGTAAAGTGGAACTGATGATGAAGACCACAGATGGCCACCGGAACTACTCAATAATATCTAAGTATTTCACGGGTTGCGATTCGATTACTTTAATATGGTTGCTAAGCAATTTATGCTCGTTACAATGTGAATGGTGATATGGAGCTGATGGTGGACCTGGAGAACTCCTCAACAATTAACTTCCCTGCATCGGGAAAAGCAATATTTTGTTTGTAAAAGGCGATGATCACTAGGCTATTTTAACATAGATAAATTATAAGCAGACCCACTAAAAAGCGTGAAATAAAAACTTCTTAAGAAAAAAAAAACCGACTTCCAAAAAAACACTACAAAGTGAAAAATAACTTTAATTTCGGAAGTCGGTGGCAAAAAACTAAAATACAGATCCAGACACCGACTTCCGAAATTAAAGTTATTTTTCACTTTGTAGTGTTTTTTTGGAAGTCGGTTTTAAATCAAAATAATATGGTTACAAAGTCTTGGTTACATCATTCATGTTAAAATTATACATGTGAGAACGATGCAGAGGGATCCCTTCTTTTTGCATAATGTTCTTTTTCCTAATATACTTTGGCATAACTATTTTGGCATAATTTATTTTGTCATAATAATACTTTGCCATTTTTTTTGGCATACAGTTTATGTTGGCATAATTATCTTGAAGGCTAATGTGTTTTGGCATAAATTTAATTCACATAATACTAAACAACTTCAGGGGCACCCCGAGGTTCGGTTTGGTTAGGTTCCTTTAAACCCCGCAGACAGAAATAGGAGCCCTGCGCAGCGGGACTCCGTCGACCTGACAAAATGAGCATGCTAAATGTATGCTTTAGAATGTTATGCTTAATCATTATTATGATTCGAGAAATTATGCTTAAAAAAATTATGCGTAAGCTGTTATGCGTAAATAATGTTATGAGAAAATATAATTAGGAGAAACAAAAGTATGCCAAGTTATATTAGGTCTTAAAATTTTATGCAAATGGATAGGGAACCGATGCAGAACTTTGAATTGACTAGTTTGATAAATACTCACGCCTCTGGAATGTCAAGGAAGTACTCTGGGTAGGAGTAGGATATGCCCACATTGTTGACCAGGGTTCCGATCTCCAGCCCAGCGATTTCCTTCTCAATAGTCTCGTAGATCTCTTCTCCGCCGCTGAAGTCCACCTGGATGATCTTGGTCGCCACTTTAAATTCCGTTTCTATAGGAAAAATGCGTTCGTTAGATTTTAATAGATGGGTATGGGTGGTAGGTAACAATACGATTTTGGTAATTTAATAAATCCAGAAGGATCCAGTTTGGTTGGGCAGCATTTGGAAAACTCCGTCAAGTTTTCTCGTCGCCTATCCCTCAGTGTTTGAAGACTAAGGTCTTCCACCAGTGCGTCCTGCCCGTCATGACATACGGTGCTGAAACGTGGACACTGACGGTCGGGCTGGTCCACAAATTCAAGGTCGTTCAGCGCGCTATGGAGCGAGCTATGCTCGGAGTCTCTTTGAAGGATAAAATCAGGAATGAAATTATCCGGAAAAGAACCGGAGTTACCGACATAGCTTGCAGAGTAAGCAAACTGAAGTGGCAGTGGGCTGGCAATGTCTGTCGAAGGACTGATGGCCGGTGGAGCAGACGAGGCCTGGAGTGGAGACCGCGTACCGGCAAGCGTAGTGTGGGACGCCCGCCAGCTAGTTGGACAGACGACCTAAAGAAGGTGGCTGGGGTAGACTGGATGCGGAAGGCGGAGGACAGGGTGCTGTGGCGCAGTCTGGGAGAGGCCTATGTCCAGCAGTGGACTGCGATAGGCTGAGTTGATTGAATTTAATAAATAGGTATCTACTCGAAAGTAAATGTCTCAATAAAGCAAATTACAGACGTTTCATTTTATTTTATTCAGCATCTTTCAATAAAAGCGAACCGTCTGAACACAAAATTAATCAAAATTGAAGAACAAATTAATAAGGAAGAAAATTTGTTTATTGAAGGTAAACACGAGGCAAAAACAGAACACAAACACAAAAAAGAAAAAGTTGGGAGAAAATAAGCGTCACCTCCAAGCAAAATGGCGGATCGAACGATGTTGTATTTCGGCACTAAGCATATTTCACATACATACATACATAATCAGCCTATAATGTTCCCACTGCTGGGACACAGGCCTCCTCTCTGTGAGAGGGAGTGGGCCGTAATCCACCACGCGAGCCCAGTGCGGGTTGGTAGATGTCACATATTTTCGAATTTTTGGTTCTAGGACATGCCGGTTTCCTCACGATGTTTTCCTTCACCGTTTTGAGAGCAGTGGTGATGAAATAATTTACACACATATTTCACTAGCCCGCAGAATAATGAAAGGAGCAGATGAACGTTCATTCCTATATTATTTTTTAGATGATGATTGATAATGAATGTGGAATGAAACCTAAACTGAACTGTCACTTGAGTGAACCATTCCCTCGAGTGATGCGTCGAATTTTAGTTTTAGCATTAGGGTGCAATCAGACCACGATTAAATGTCGATCAATCGTGGTCTGGATCATATTTTAAGGCCATGATGTATATTAAGAAATAACACATTTCGAGTCAATGGTGAGTCATTATTTAAAATGCGTTCTATTTGTAAGGCAACGATTCAGTTTTTGCCAAAGAAACCATGCATGAACGTAAGCGATGGTCAAGGTTTTTGGTATAGAACAAAACAGGAAAAAAATATTTTGAGCGAAAAAAATGTTCAAAGATTCCTTATGAACAGATATGGGATACGGCTAATTAAGAATCATGTTATTTACCAATTTCCTGCGCTGTCGCCTGCAGTTTTTCCATTGAACGACTGACTAGAACAATATCACAGCCACGGGCGGCCAGCTGTAACAAAAAAAATATAATATGAGTAAGAACAATATACCCATTGCGTGTAAATAATAACATGTCATTGTACTTTTACTACGTTTGGAGAGGAAAAAACAGTTGAACGACTGAGGCCCTTTGTACACACACGGATGATGTTTTTTTTTTATGAATGGGAAATCATCAAATGACTCCTCCCGCTCTGGGTGCAGCGGAAGGGAGTGTCAGACTCTTACTGACTTAAAACCCATCCGTGTTCCTTCCTTAGCCCTTTAAGTTCCGGGGTAGCGGTAACCCTTTCGGACAATCCCGCATCCCCCAGGCTTCGGCCCTGGCAGGCCCCTTCCCTTATGCTGACATTTCTTTGAGGCGCGCGTGGAACACGTACACGCCGTCCGGCATGGGCCTGGTCCTGATCGGACGGTGAGCTACCCATTACTCTCCGTCCGCAGGCCCGCGCCTACGGTGGCCGGGAGTCGGAATCTCGTGATAAAGTATTTACATACCTACTTTGTACGAAACCCTCGGTGCGCTAGTCCGACTTGCACTTACCGGTTTATTTTTAGTAATTTATTATAGACCAATAAATTTCACGAAGACGAAGTCGCGGGCAGAAGCTAGTACTGAATAAACAAATACTAATCGCAGATTGTCACGTTCGAGGCTCGGTATGCAAATATTCATATTTGTACGGCTACGGTTAGGCTGCGTTTCCACTAGCGATGTGCGAGGATGCGTAGCGAGGGATGTGTGAAACAAACCAATAACATCGCTTCATTTTCATAGCTTGAACTAAGTTGGCGTTGTTATTGGTTAGTTTTACACACATTCCTCGCTACGCATCCTCGCTCATCTCTGGTGAAACAACCCTAAGGCTGCGTGCCTTAGGGTTGTCACCATAGATATAGTCACTCATAGCTCGAGAATCGTCTGAATTAATTACAGAGTTGCTGTATTAATTTGTACCCACAATACTGCGTCGATTCTGAGCAATTTATTGATGCTTAAACTGTGTGTTTGAATGGTTAGTACTTCAATTTGCGATCTTACGACCCAATTAGTTATATTGGATGTTGAACGTGACGGTTCTAATTAGAGAATAGAATATTGAGGTAGGTACACTAATTCCATCACATCAAATTATTTATTTGCTTAATACAGGTAGGTATAATGTTACAAATAGATGTAAAGTATAAAGTATACCTACTGTATCATTATCCAATAAAGTGTGCAAATATTTATATTGTTATTAATCTTATTCGAAAGTTATTAAAATTATTATAATAAAAAAAAAAATCGGAATGCTATCAAAAGTTTAAATAAAAAATAAAAATTGTCAGATGAATTATAAATTTAAAATACACGTCATAGGCTTAACAATAAAAAAAAAATTAAATTAAAAATATTGGTCCAAATTAAAATAAAATCATACAGATGTCAAATTAAATTATTAAGTATAGCATGTCACCCTACTTTTATTATCAATCGATCGATTCATTAATTTTCTCTACCTTGATACGCAGGTCTCGTTACAACCTGATACCCGTTTCAGGATAAAATTAGCGCTTTTCTTTTAAGTATGTTAGGTATCTATGGGTCTATCTTTAGACTAGAATAGAATGCTCTTTATTATTTACACCATTTTGTATTAAAGATATAATTTTTTGTGTGTATTCAGCGTGCAGATCGAGTTAGATATCTTCGGTCTCTCTGTCACCCCCACGATGGAGGAACCCCGCGAGGATTTCCACAGCGCACCAAAAAAAAAAGGTATAATTGCACGGTACTGCAAAAACGCGTGGCGGATAGACAATGATGACAAAAACAGTCGCGGCGATGGCAAAATAGCCTCAATCCAGTCGGGATTGCGGCTATTTTGGCAACGCCGCGTTTACCGGTTAACCCTGTTAACACTTTCATACCTATCTGTTACAGATATATGTATTACGGTTACACTTTTGTAAGTGTTTTGGGTTAACACATTAAAAAAACACATATTCGCACTGCTAACACAAGACTGTATCAACTCAAAAAAAGACAAATTCGAGATCTCATTCTTCATATGTTAAATTTTAATTTATAACTTGATAACCTGCAATCTCTGAAATTACTCATAATTAAAGAAACCCCTTAATTTTATCACTAATTTTAAAACAGTGTTCACTTTTTACAATCGTTAACAGGAAACGAGTAATCAGTTTTCCATCATTTCTGAAAAAAAGCTTCATTTTGAGATGATACAGTCTTGTGTTAGCAGTGCGATAAAAGTGTAACATATTTGATTCTGTTATCAATTCAATACGCACCTAACACTTATAATTCTGTAACCTTTATGAAGGTGTGATTTAGGTACAGTAGGTTTGTGTACCTACTAAAATTCTAACTGTGCCTACAGTTTAGATGACGCCCGTTTGTCGCTTAGTGTTAGGGGAAACGGGCCTTTTTCTAACTTCGTTGTGGGTTCTTAAAATTGAAACCTCGCAGCTACAATTTTGAAAATCGTGACTGTAAAGGCCTCTTCAAACCTAAGCGATATCCGAGTGGGTAAGCTGTAATATTACTGTTCATACCAAAAATTTCACGCTCTAGCCGCGGAACTTGATACTAAATACCTGAGCGAAACCCGCGTGGTATGCACTTCTACCCACAGTGGCAGCGAATACCGCTCAGCACCCTAATTGCGTAACACACTATCAATCGGAATTTAAATCATTTTAAACCAATTGCTAATCCATTGCTGCATAACTTCGAAAAATTTTCTGCTCAACACGTAAATAACGCAATGAATGTTGTTGAACTGTCAAAATCAAACCGATTCCGATTGATAGTGTTACGCAATTGCCCCGCTGCTGGTCGCTCTAGCCGCGGAACTTCATACTAAATACCTGAGCAAAACCCGCGCGGAATGTACCTCTACCCACAGCGGCAGCGAATACCGCTTAGGTTTGAATAGGCCTTAACAAAAGCGGCTTTTCTCGACAAATGAGAGCAAGACCTAAAAAACGCGAAACGATAAAAAAAGGCGATAAACATATTTTTTTACTACCCAATGAACCCGTAAAGTTATATATAATTTACAACCTAACACCTAAGTTTTATTTATTACAATTGAGTTCTTAAAGTCTGGCACTTAAATGTTTATCAAAATTTATTCATATATATGAAAACTTCAAGAATTGCTGTTTTGAATTTATTGTTATAAAAAACTTGCTGAAATGTATTTTTTTTTCTTATTACTACAGCTTGCTTCGCAACTTGATACCGTTGTGCCCCGGGGTTTCACTCGTCGTTTAAATTGAATATAATTGGATTATACCTACATAAACTAACTTCTGCCCGCGACTTCGTCCGCGTGAAATTTCATCCTCCCCCATTCACCACCACCCATTCAAAAACCCTTTCTTAGTGGATACATACTCTTCACAAAGAACACACCCTCCAAATTTCATGTCTCTAGGACCAGCGGTTTAGGCTGTGCGTTGATATATCAGTCAGTCAGGACTTTGAATTTTATATACCTACATGTATACTTCGTTTTTGCTAAGCTTTCTTTCGGATTTTTTCTTTTTGCACGACTCCTAAAGAGGCTCCCTTCTTTTGGCATAATGTTCTTTTTCCTAATATACTTTGGCATATCTATTTTGGTATAATTTGTTTTGGCATAATAATTCCTTGCCATATTTTTTTAGGCATAATTATCTTGAAGGCTAGTTTGTTTTGGCATAAAAATTCCAAGTAATTTAATTAAAAGTATGCCAAGTTATATTACGTCTTAATATTTTATGCAAATGGATAGGGAACCCTCCTAAAGGTTATGACGTCAAATAGCCTATAAACTTCTTCAAAAATGGGCTACCAAATGAAAACACCTCTTTTCAAATCTGACTGGCAGTTGCAGAGATTAATGCGTTCGCGTTCAAACAAACAAACTATTTAGCCTATTATAAAAGGTTCACACCACATACAATAGGGTATTACACCCATTTTTGAAAAGTGTCTCAATTAGATTCTATAGTGCTAATGAACTACTAAAAAAATCTCAAAATTTTTATTCAATCTTTAAGTGCCTTTTAATGCATTTGCAAAGGGGTTTGAAGGTTTTGGCCCTAAAATTAGCCGCCATTTTAATTTTTTTTCAGAATCGCGGTGCACAACAAAAGTTATATATTTAGGTAGAGGACACTTATACAAACAAAAAAATTAATAGAACATAATATCCTAAAGCGTCAGGTTTCGGAGATATTCACCGAAATATAAGTCGAAAACAACAAGAATTTTTGTGTTTTTTTCCCCTCCAGGTAAGCATATTGAACTATTGAGGTAATAGAAACGTTATGAAACCTTTATGGAGAAGAAACAAATGAAGAATAGACATTTTTTAAATAAATAATTTAACATGGCAATTTATAGTTCGTTTTTTAATCCCAGAGACTAATCTGACATTTGAGTCTTTTGTGTTTTCGTTTTTTTAGTATAGAAGTTTGACATTACACTGGCCAGATTAGTCTCTGGGATTAAAAAACGAACTATAAATTGCCATGTTTAATTATTTATTTAAAAAATGTCTATTCTTCATTTGTTTCTTCTCCATAAAGGTTTCATAACGTTTCTATTACCTCAATAGTTCAATATGCTTACCTGGAGGGGAAAAAAACACAAAAATTCTTGTTGTTTTCGACTTATATTTCGGTGAATATCTCCGAAACCTGACGCTTTAGGATATTATGTTCTATTACATTTTTGTTTGTATAAGTATCCTCTATCTAAATATATAACTTTTGTTGTGCACCGCGATTCTGAAAAAAAATCAAAACGGCGGCCGACCTTAGGGCCACCCTCCATACAAAAATCTTCAAACCCCTTTCGCGCGTAATTTGACGAAAACGCTGGACGCAGTGGACGCCCTATTTCTCTGTGGTCATGAACTCTTGACGTCAGTTGGCTGAGTAAACAAATGCAGTTAGTTGATAAATAAATAGTTGACACTTCTAAGTTCACATAGCTGTATGACGTAATAACATGGCGACTACTATTTAATGGTGTTATGAAACCGATTAAAAAGCTGAAACCTTTGAATTGAATTTTGAAATTTAGTTTGCTATTGTATGAACTAAAACTAACGTTTTCCGATTGCTTTTTGCCTAAGCTATCTCAATAATATATTTTTAGATTTTTTCTCATATAGAGTAAAATACCCTATTCAGCCGTCGAGAGAATGCGTTCCTGACACCTGTCAGTGCGACAATTCTAGTAGCTAATAAAGATCATCGTCATCATCATCATCATCTGCCTAGCCTTTTCCCAACTATGTTGGGGTCGGCTTCCAGTCTAACCGGATGCAGCTGAATACCAGTATTTTACTTGGAGCGACTACCTATCTGACCTCCACAACCCAGTTACTGGGTAATACGATACCCCTGGGTAAGACTGGTTGTCAGACTTTCGGGCTTCTGACGACCCGTAACGACTGTCAAAGCTCCACGAATGACAGCCGGGACTAACAGCTTAACGTGCTTTCCGAGGCACGGAGGGGTCGTGGTATGTAAATATGGTCACCCATCCACGGACCAACCGCGGCAAGCGTAGCTTAACCTGATCGATCGACCCGTGCGGCTGATTACTTAGCCACAAGCTCCTCAAGTAGCTAATAAAGATCAAATTCGCAAAATGTATTAGTACTTATAGATAACATACATTTCATAATTATGTAAATCTTAGTAGGTATCTAAGTTTCTTAAAGATAAACGTTCCAGTAGGTATTTTTTGCGATCATTACCTATTAAAGCAAAAATTAGTAAATTATTTGCTAGAAGTAAACATCAGATTTAAGTCTTAGTACAACAAATATAACAACATATCAGTCGTAAGTTTTGCACACACAAAGAATTTTGTTTTTTAAATCTTGAAGACCATATTGAGAACCCCTTTGTTTAACGTTAGTTAGGTTTTTGTTTCAGGAAGCCTTTGTGGTCATTTCTAGCACATGAAACAGTTATTCCCATAGGAAAACCAATAAGTACTTCTAAGGCCGGGGACACACTGTGCACTGGTACGGCGACTGCGACGCGACGGCGATACAAAATCATTTCACTCTTTATCATATAAATATTATGTCAGTGACCGCACTGCAGAAACGATTTTTTTTTTTGTTCATATCGTCGCCGCCGCGTCGCTGTCGCCGTACCAGTGCGTCCCCAGCCTAAAAGGCTATAAACAATATCGGAATACATTATATTCAAAGGTATAAAAAGGTTGTCTTTAAAAGATCGCTCTTAGCGATAAGACCGCCCATTGTGTCACCCATAGTAAAGTTTCTATATTTATGTCTGTAATTTATATGGTGTACATAATAAAGAGTATTCTATATATCACCTGTCTCGCGTACTCCTTGCCGATGCCATCGGTGCAACCTGTGACCACTGGAACAAAAGAAAATAGATTCATAAGAGCTAAGTAGTTATCTGACCTAACATGGTTTTGAATACTGAAAAGAGGTCATTTTACTCCTCATTCATCATCTGCCTATCCTTTTCCCAACTATGTTGGGGTCGGCTTCAAGTCTAACCGGATGCAGCTGAATACCAGTATTATACATGGAGCGACTGCCTATCTGACCTCCACAACCCAATTACTGGGTAATACGATACTCCTTGGTAAGACTGGTTGTCCGACTTTCGGGCTTCTGACTACCCGTAACGACTGTCAAAGATCCACGAATGCCAGCCGGGACCAACGGCTTAATGTGCTTTCCGAGGCACGGAGGGGTCTCAGTAAGTAAAGATGGTCACCCATCCACAGGCCAACCGCGGCAAGCGTAGCTTAACCTGATCGATCGACCTGTGCGGCTGTTATTATTTAGCTACGGGTAGGGCCTTAATTTTCAATAGTCACCAACTAATATTAAATTAAACCCCTATAGCGGCCACATGTTCATACCCTAATCGTAACCCTGCAAATATTTTGCGTCCCATCCCACCGTAATCATATATTCGTGGATAGTGCTGAATCAACATGGGATGCTGCAGTATTAGCATAATTTGTAATTGATACCGCGCTCACTGGGGCTGAGGTAGTGGGTAGACCGCATGAGTATGCATTATTAATGCTGAAGAACATTTCTGTTGCGTTTGGGGGTTAAATGTAGGGGATTATGATTCTTTTGTTTTAATCTAGCACCTGTTCAGGCCAGTTTAAAGTGCCTAAGTGCATAGGCACTATACCTATAGAGCACCTATAGAGGTGCACTCTGTGGAATGCGTTCTTCCTGGAAATCAGGATGGCAACCAACCGATTATCCTTTAAAGTAAAAGTTTGCGAGCACGTTCGTAAGAAGCTGGCAGTATCATCATAACGTAATGTTTTCCCACTGTCTGTTTTATTTGTTTGAGTATATTGTTGTGTTTTTGTATATTTATTTGCGCTTATATTTAATTTGGTAT
Organism: Amphipoea lucens; assembly: GCA_947508005.1. NCBI lineage: Eukaryota > Metazoa > Arthropoda > Insecta > Lepidoptera > Noctuidae > Amphipoea > Amphipoea lucens. Next base: position 4,054,827 of record OX382376.1, on the reverse strand, counting down.
ATAAACTTACATATTATTATATTTATAGTTTGTAATAGGTATATTATGTGTATCTTTATATTTAAATAGATATTAATTATTCCCCAATTTTTCGTAATTTCACCTACCACTTTGTCTCTGCATCACCCAAAGGTTGACTGGTTGAAAATGCCTATGGCATTAAGTTCGCCGTTATTAAATAAATAAATAAATACTAGGCTGGGACCTAAGGACCAAACAACATCTTCGTTTGTGAGAAACTGTTTTATATAAATACAGCTCATACATAAAATGTAAACTTCGCTATTAATTTATGTTCTCTACCGAATTTTATTCTTTTTGTTGGATTTTGCGTAGACACATGGAAAAGTGTCAAATGATTAGACTTTCGTCTTTGAAATTCAATACGTGTTCCGTATTTTGGCTATGAAAACAAAAACAGCGATTATTTAATAATGCACGCAACAGGGTCGAATCTACGCGTATAAACTTGTTAATTAGTTTAATTTGTTCTGATATCACTCAAATCAAAATGTCATTAACGCAAGAATATCTACGAATTGAAAATTTACATATTTAAATATAGGGTTATTGGAAAAACACCAATAACCTCTTAAGAGGTAATTGTAGGTACTCATCATTATGAACAACTTTTACTATGGGATCAAACCTGAAAACATCAGCTGTTCCCTACATTTTGATGAGTTATACGAACATAAAAATCGCCGTTTAGTGTTATGTAATCGGGGTCTAGTCGGCGTGTTAGCCAACTAGCTTCTACCCACGACTTCGTCCGCGTGAAATTTCACCCTCCCCCATTGCCCCCCTTTGGGAAAGTATTTCAAAAAACCCTTTCTTAATGGATACCTACTCTTCACAAAGAACATACCCTCCAAACATGTCTCTAGGACTAGCGGTTTAGACTGTGCGTTGATATATCAGCCAGTCAAGACTTTGAATTTTATATATTAAGTTAACCCCCTTATTCATAAAACTTATCAAACCTATTTTAGTTAAAATGGGGTTTGTCTCTTTCTTACACACAGAAAAGTCAACGTGACAGATAAAGACAAACGTTCTATAAACCTATTTTAGCTAAAATAGAGATAAAATAGGATTATGAATAAGGGGGTAAGTATATAGATATAATAAATACGTAACGAACATTTAAATATAATATTATCTACTTTTTCAATAACCATTGATCTGTGCAAAATAAAATGCAGAAATCATAACTTTGACTCAAGCTCTAATAGATCAGGCGCCTCATGCGTGCAGTAATTGTCAAACAATTTTTCAAGGTAGAGGTCATTGTCCGATTAAGCAATTCGCTTTGCGGTGAGTTCAATGACGGAGTTTATTTGGAACTTAACCTTTTGACGTCGTTGTCATGAAGGGCTAGTTAGTCCCTTCATGGCAACAACTTCAAAAGGTTAGGGGGTTAGGGAGTACACACGTACACACAGATTTCATCATACTTTTTATACGTATCCATACTAATATTCACGGATATCTAATATTATAAATTCGAAAGTAACTCTGTCTGTCTGTTTGTCAGTTGTCTGTCTGTCTGTTTGTCAGTTGTCTGTCTGTCTGTTTGTCAGTTGTCTGTCTGTCTGTCTGTATGTTACCTTTTCACGCCTAAACCGCTGAACAGATTTAGATGAAATTTGTTACAGAGATAGTTTGAGTCCCGGGAAAGGACATAGGATACTTTTTATCCCGATATTCCCACGGGATCGAGATTTATGCGGGTGAAACCGCGGGGCGCAGCTAGTAATATTATAAATTCATAGTCACACCACATATGCTTCACAAGAAACGCATTTCTACAGTATTAATTTTATTCTACTTTCATGCTTCTTATGCCACACCCTACATTCACTTCCATAAGCGTAGGCACCAGCACACCATTGTTAATGGTCAGTTGAGCCGTTTTAGACATCAACTCCCCGCTACTACTCTCTCTCTTTGCTTTACAAAAATGAAACTTCATTTACCACTTTTACGGCTAGGTATTACTGGTACGAAATTACTCGTCACTTTTAATAATATTATTAAAAAGTAGACGTTTTATAATATTAAACTAACACTTCTGTGCGCTATTGTCTTTTTTATATTTTATTGCTTAACACGTTGACTGTCAGGCCAGACAACAGACACAATAGAAAATCTATTGTTCGCGGTCACCATTGACCGCGGTGGCAGTCAATGCCTTAAAATTCAAAATGTCCCAATTGCTATATTTCTGGAGTTGTCGACTCACCCACAAATAAATTAACCAAATCAAATCAAACGTTTATTTGCTAGAAATACATTGTTTTGGTAAAAGTAAGATCTTATAACCTAATTGTCATTGTATTCTGCCTGCAAGCAAGCGTGCAAATATTATCAAGTTTACATACATTCTTATTATATTACTATTGTTACCTATTGTCCATTATTACCATGCAATTATTCACTATTTAATTTACTAATTTATATTGCGTGCGAGTCGCCTTAGATAGAAGAAATAATATTCTTTAAAAGTGACGATTTGCCCGTTTCGGGCGAGTAACGCGTGCTAATCGACCGAATCTTACTACCTCCGACACTATGCAATTTCTTCTCAAAAAACTGGTCCTTTGAAGCCTCAACATCACATGAACAATCACCATTTTTTTTATTAGCCGTTAGTGTCCCACTGCTGGCCAAAAGTCTCCTTACTCTCTTTCCACCTCTTTCTGTCCAGAGCTACCAAGGACCAACCTTTATGTAAGGAGTCCAGCTCATGCCGCCATCTCCGTCTGGGCCTGCCGTGACGTCGTTCCCACTGGGTCGTTTTTTTTTAATATTTTCATAAGCATCTTAAAGAATTAGGGCCACAATGCCGGAAAGTAAACAAAATCGCTTACATAACACACTTTCCCACTAAACCTGTTCTTATAATACATAGGATATCTACATTGCAAATTAAACCTTAACGTAACAAGTTAAGTCATAAATTGCTATGACATAATTTCACGGAGGTGAAAGTGATTGGCATGTTATAATGATTCACCGTGATTGTTGGACGTGTGGATAACTATATTATATATATCTTAACTAATACTTTATTATGCTCTTTGCTTGAAAAAATTTATTATCAAACCATTTTGTACCGAAGAGGTAGGTAGAAAGAAGTGTAAATAAGTCACATTTCGGTTGAAGTTAAGTCGTTATCTGACCTGACATGATTTTGAATACTGAAAAGGGGTAATTTTACTCATCAATCATCATACGCCTAGCCTTTTCCCAACTATGTTGGGGTTGGCTTCCAGTCTAACCGGATGCAGCTGAATACCAGTATTTTACATGGAGCGACTGCCTATCTGACCTCCACAACCCTTTTTAAGACTGGTTGTCAGACTTTCGGGCTTCTGACTAGGTACCCGTAACGACTTTCTAAGATCCATGAATGACAGCCGGGACCCGTTGGTGACTGCTGTCGGCTGGCGTAACGTGCTTTCCGAGGCACGGAGGGGTCTCGGTATGTAAAGATGGTCACCCATCCACAAACCAACAGCGGCAAGCGTAGCTAAACCTAATCGACCGACCTGTGCGGCTGTTATTATTTAGGCACGGACCCCTCATTTACCTAATCATTATGAAAAACTTTTACCACGGCACCAAACCCGAAATCGGGAACCAAAAAATATATGTTGCAGTTGTTTTCTACATTTTGTGAGTTAGGCAAACAAGATTTCATATTGATGAGTAAAATGACCGCTTTTCTGGTTTTCAGTTATTTCAATTTCACTTTGTTTAAGAGGTAGGTAAACCATTAACCAGACAGTATTATATGTACAATAGCAGACGTGGGTTGCTCCATTTGCTTCCATTAAAAAAAAAACAAGGACTTACTCAAAATCTTCAAGTCCTTTCATTCTATTGGTTGCCGTTTATTACCAAAAGTGAAGCGACTGTTAGGCTCAAGTCACACCGAGATGGCAGCGAAGCGGCTAGCAGTTTCAGTGTCATATAATTTTAAACTTTATCTTCATTACTATAATACATAGCATCGCTTGAGAAACTTGAAAAGGGCGCGCGGCCGCCCGCGGCACCGCGAGCACTCCGGCGACTCCCGCGCAGCGGCGGCTCACGACTCTTCTTGTAATGTAGATAAAGTTTAAAATTATATGACACTGAAACTACTCGCCGCTTCGCTGCCATCTCGGTGTGACTTGAGCCTTAGCCCTTGTAGTCTGGGGTCTAAGAAAGTAATAGCTCTGCAACCCTTTTTTTCTTTTTGGTGGGGCTCGGTTTAGTGCAATGCCAAAAGTAGTTCCTTCGTTCCTTCTGGAACATCTTTAAGCGAATTGTAATTTTCATTACTATACTAGTTGACCCGGCGAACTTCGTACCGCCTAAATGTATGAGAAAATAAATTATCTTCATTGTTTTTTTTTCGTGAATTTTCCCATCACATATTTCGAGACAAATCCAGCAAATCTGAGATCATAAAAATCGGACCAGCCGACAGCCGTTCTTGAGTTATTAATGGTGTAACTAACCCGCCTTTGTTTTACTTATGTAAAAAACTAAAGACGATTTTAGGTTCGAATGCTATGAAATGTTCAATCCATATTTACCTACGTATAAATGTTTTGTGCCGTCTTTAACTCTTTAAAAATTTAATTCAAAGCACAGTGAATAGTTAAATGAGAATAATATCGTAATCATAACAAAAACTGCCAAAAAAATTGTTCAGCACAGCGGAAAAAGTTTAAATTGATCTCTAAAAATAACTACAACTTACATATTCAATTAGCCCGACTAAGCATAATTATGGAAACAGGAAATAAAAAAATATTTCAGTCATCTTTTATGTGTCATTAATTTAAACAATACTAAATTGAAATACTCATGACTTGTTTCTAACCGGTCCTTTAATTAACCTAATCGAAACAATTGGAAACTAATTGACACTAACGTTATACAAACCCCTTAATATATTATTATATAATCGGGCCAAACAACTCACACATAATCATTTTACAACTACATGTAATGACAACTGACATACGTCACTGTCAATTTGACACTATACCCTTATCAGTTAATCTGAAGTTAGTGTTAGCTAATCAGTTAACGAGGGGTTCATTTGTAAATTATTAGACGTGTTAGCATCTAACCTCCCGGTTTCGGTTCATATCATAACATCACGCCTATCCCCGAAGAGTTAGGCAGGGGTGGACTTCTAGTACACCCACATTTCGACAGGTAGTCTCGCGCGAGACTGGATTTGTGCGCCGCGCGGCTGCTACTGAGAAATTCTGGATAGAAAACACAATAAGACTCAATTTAAACCGCCGCGGAACGGAATGGAAGCGATTTTTTTTTGTACAAAGCATAACGAACTTTATGTCAATATTGTAACGCACAAATTAGATACACCCATTCGCACAGGTCGCGCATCTTCTGAAGAATTATCGCGCATTCTCTGGAATTCCTGCAGTAACAAGCTCGTATCTAGTTTGTACGTTAGAAAATTGGACATAAAGTTCATTTTGCTATTAAGAAAACGCGATTCCACTCCGTTCCACGGCAGTGTAAATTGAGCCTAACACTATTCCCGACCTGTATCGAACCCAGAGCCTCATGCTCGGCAGTAGCGCTTGGTAGTGCTTGTTTCGGTTATGTTGTGTAAACAAAAAAAGCCTTACTACAGGAGTGACTTGTCGACAAAAAAAAAACTGCCAAAGAAAAAAAAATGTCAGCAAAACTCACGACCGTAAGTTTTGAGTGTGACAGTTCAAAGACTTGGTCACGTGTTTTGATTACTGCTTTTATGTTTTTGTTATGAGTTTGAGACAATGCAAAAGCAAGAAGAAAAGCTTGTCTTTCCGTACAGAACTGCGGATGAACGACTCAGACAGCTGCAGGACGAGAAAATGTCTTGGAGAGCTCTTTAGACAGAGTTCGAACAATCATACATTTGGCATAAGAAGTATATTATTTTTTAGGTTTTGTGTAAAAAGCTTTCATGAAAAACTTACAATTTAAATAATACATCATCGAACGCGACACTGACGGGAAGCCACAATATTTTAACTATGTAGAAGCCTAAGCAAAATGTAAGCATCTTAAATATTAAAAATATGTAATATTTAAGAGCAAAACTTTTGTCTCAGACTTTCAGTGAAAAGCCAGGAGGGTAGTTTAACATCTGCACTATGAAACGTTGACGTCTACCGCCCGTAGGAAGAGTTGAAAAGTTTTAAATACCCTCAATGTGTAAATAAACTAAGTTATAATGTACGGGCCGCGAAATGAGCGGGGTAATGAAAACAATTTTATTAATCTTGTGTTCTCCAACAGATGGTCGAGGACACACGATAACCTAAAGAAAATCAAACCATAAGTATAGATTTAATTTGCTTTATGTAAATTCATCCAATCTCCTGCTCTTATCACTATTTATTTGGGGGTTATTTTTAGGTAGATAGGTACTGACGTCAAATGACAGACCATCAGACAAGTTTGCGATCTTTGACTGTCGTTACGGGTAGTCAGAAGCCCGAACGTCTGACAAACAGTCTAGCAAGAGTTAAGTACCGCGTTACCTAGTAAATGGGCGTCTTCTTCTTAGCGTGTCGATAGCAATCTAAATGTACTCGGCCCAGAATTCGGCTACTTGTTTGGCGATATCACTAGCGTCCATCAGTTCCTGTAACGTGCAGCTGACTGGACACGCAGGGCACGATATTAAGTGTCTTATCGATTGTGGAACAGCACCACATTTACACTCCAAGGCGGAGTCGTCTATAAATCTCCACCTGAACAGGTTTTCCTTACTTTGGCCAACCTGGGTCCGGAGTCTGTTTAAAGACTTCCAGGTTACCCAAGGTAACTCATGTCCAGGTTGGACGTTGTGTTGTTGTATGGGCGTTGTGAAGGTTGAATAGGCAGCCGCTTCATGTAAAATACTGATCTTATTTAGATGAATCTGGTAAGACTGGAAGACGACCCCAACATAGTTGAGAAACAACAGAGCAGAGGTGGCCAAGTGGTAATGGCCCCGACGTACGAGTTGTAGGTTGTGAGTTCGAACCCAGGCAGGCACTTAACTATGTGTAATTAATTTCATCACAGTTGCTCTCAAAACGGCAAAGAAAAACATCGTGAGGAAACCGGCATGTCCTAGAACCAAACATTCGAAAACATGTGACATCCACCAACCCGCACTGGGCCCGTGTGTTGGATTACGGCCCATTCGCTCTCAAAGAAAAGACGCTGGTGTCCCAGCAGTGGGAACGTAAGCAGATGATGATTGACGTCAAAATGACATACAAATAATTGTGCAACGTATTATTGTTTCGAGTCCAGTGTAAAGTAGTCTAGTGTGTAAAGGTCATAATGAGTGCTTCCACAAAATATATGTACCTATTGTTAAGCAATATTATAATTGATGAATCGACACGTCGCTTTACTTATATACAATCGGAAATAAATAACCTAGATTTGCAGAACCATGTCAAGTGGATGCACGATTCAAATTACTAAAACATTCTTTCCATCATGTATTTGTATTAATGATGCGTTTTTATTTTTATTTTGGTATGTATGTTAAGGCTGCGTTTCCACCAGAGATGAGCGAGGATGCGTAGCGAGGGATGTGTGTGAAACCAACCAATAACATCGCTTCATTTTTATAGCTTGAACTAAGTTAGCGTTCTTCTTCTTCTTAGCGTGTCGATAGCAATCTAAATGTACTCGGCCCAGAATTCGGTTACTTGTTTGGCGCCATCACTAGCGTCCATCAGTTCTGGTTGCTGGTCCTGCTCCATAGGACAATCTAGAGTCTAGACAAAATCAAACTGGTTGCTAATTTAATTGTAAATTTTTTTATTCTTTTTTTTTACATTTATTACTCACACCCTGACTTATTACTTGTATTTTGTTTTTTAATTAAAATCGTTTTGCTTGTACCATGTTTGTAAATATGTGAGCACCATGTATCTATCAGATAATTAATTTATATGTCATGGTTTCGTTTTTAATTCTTTTACCTATTGTGGTATAGTAATTTTATTGTAGGTGCATCGTCCTCACATGTTATTATATAATTAATGTACCCATGCAAAATATTGTACCTAAACATTTTAAAAGAGTAACGGTGGAGTTTCTTGCCCGTTCTTCTCCATACGAAAACTACCTTTTGGAATGGGCGACTAGAATCAATTCTATTTTTAAGATAATTTTTGACGTTCAAAAGTGCCTTTTATGTGCCTATTTGAAATAAATGCTTTGACTTTGACTTTGTTCCTGTAACGTGCAGCTGACAGGACACGCAGGGCACGATATTAAGTGTCGCATCGTTTGTGGAACAGCACCACATTTACACTCCAAGGCGGAGTCGTCTATAAATCTCCACCTGAACAGGTTTTCCTTGTTTCGGCCAACCTGGGTTAGCGTTGGTATTGGTTAGTTTAAAAAAAAACCCTCGCTATGCATGCTCGCTCATCTCTGGTGGAATCTCAACCTTAAGGGGGATGCGCTAAAGTAGTTTGCAAAATTAAATTTTTCTTACTATTATTGCAATTTGCAGGTCAGTGTCAGGTTGTGTGTTGATTAATGTGATTCGCGACCGTAACAAATATAACTACAAAATTATAATCATTAGAATCAGCTAAACAACCTTGAGTTTTGAGAGCAGTGGGGATGAAATAATTTACACAAAGTAAAGAGCAGTAGTGGCCCAGTGGTAAAGGCCGTGACTTACGAGTTGTAGGTCGTAGGTTTGAGCCCAGACAGGCGCTTACTTTGTGTAAACTATTTCATCACCACTGCTCTCAAAACGGTGAAGGAAAACATCGTGAGGAAACCGGCATGTCCTAGAGCCAAAAATTCGGAGACATGTGACATCTACCAACCCGCACTGGGCCCGCGTGGTGGATTACGGCCCACTCCCTCTCACAGAGAGGAGGCCTGTGTCCCAGCAGTGGGAACATTATAGGCTGCTTATGTATGTATGTACGTAAAGCGCCTGTCTGGGTTCGAACCTACGATCTACGGCTCACAACAAGTCGCAGCCATTACTTACGACTGGCGCGTTGACGCGTTCGCTAGGACCAAATCATCACCCGCGATCGCTTCCCCTTGACTGCCCGCTCACTTCCTAGCCCCTTCATAACTCTCCAACTCGCATAGAACTTCAACAGTACAGGTAACATTTCTTAGTTTTAAGCAAAAAGCAAATGTTACTTATCTCTGGTAACGAAGTCTTTCCATGACTCAGTCTTAGTCCTTGACTTCTTTGCCTTATTTTACCGACTTATTTCATTAATATGGTAGCAAGAGCTTAAGTAGCAATAGTTTGTATGTTAGTAAATGAAAAATTTTCATAGGAGAATTTTACTACACGCAAGGCTCTTAGAAATCAACAAAAATTAACACAATGAAGTGGATTTATTTTTAGATAATGTCGGGCATAATGCAATGACTTGAAGCTTCTACTGCTGTATACATCTAATGGACATCTGTAAAGTGCTGCCGACAAGAGAGTGCGTTCTTGACACCTGTTAGTTTTATACAAAATAATAGGTACCTACGTGTTTTGCGAATTTGATCTTTAATAGCTACTAGAATAGTCGCACTTACTGGTGTCAGGAACGCATCTCTCTCGTCGGCAGGACTGTACTTTCTTGCCAGAAGAAAGGATAAAAAAATATTTGATAGCTGAAAAAGTGAAATTTTCCACCAATCCTGAAATTTTTGACACACACTGACGCAAGTATTCAAGAACTTTTAAGTAATAGTTAAACACAACATTAGCGCCACAAAAAAATTACAAAGTTCTTAGTTTCAACAAAAAACGCCAAGAAAATTGAGCAATAAAAAGTTGGTCCCAACCCATACCGAAGTAAAAACTCCAATATAAGAATACCTTTGTGACCAAAGAACAAGCATTTGCATACTTAAATAACCGTTTAAGTAGCAGTTTGCATTTGAATATTGTGTAAAATAACAGAAACATTTCTTTGAAACAAGTCTATAATAAGAGTTTCAGCTGGGTTTTAAGCCGTATTGCCACTGGGATATTAAAAATATGAGGACACTAGTTTCTGCCCGTGACTTCGCGTGATTTTCTTGTTTTAACTTAAAAAAACGTGTTTCTATGACACAGTGGCGTGCATTGGTTTTCAGAATAGGTAGGCACTTGGCCGGGTCTAGTCTAGGCAAACGCGGTCACTAATCAGAAAAAATAAGTTAGGTCAAAAGTGTGGTTATTTGAGTAGGCATGCCTACTTAAGGGTGATAAATTGCGAAGGTCGAACGTCATGGTATTACGCGTGACACGTACGTATTTTTAATTTTGTCGTATTAACTTGAACGAGTGACAATGTGCGAATAGTACAGGAGCCGAGTTGGCCGTCCGGCGACTGCCTACTGCCGCGCGTGTTTGTATGAAGATTTTGTTTTTGGTTAGGTATGATAATTTAGTGAGTTTCTTAATTGTGGGGCACACACACTGAAATGTAATTGACAGGCTTATGTTGATATATCGAGGTAGGCACTGCTTATATGCCTATATGCAATGCACGCCACTGCTATGACACTCTTATACAGGTTTCTCATTGCTGTAGGGTTTTTAGTCTAATGCGAAAAATACCCTTCAATACATACGGGTAATCTTTTCCGTCTCTGGTTACAAACGTATTAAATTGATGGCCATCTTCACACATAACTATTTCCCTGTAGACAAGACAAGTTAAGTACTATGATATAACAGACACACGCACGTCAACCGCGGTATAACAATGCTTATCAGATAGACACGCGGTTGCGTTGATAACGATAAGAAACGCCAGGAAACTTGGTATGAGATTTTATTAAATTTTTGATGATCAATATTTTAATGTTCTTTTTTTTACTGTTTGTTTTTCCAGTGCATGTCCCGAATAAAATATTTTTCTGTCTTTCCTTTCTCATTATAAACTAGCTGCGCCCCGTGGTTTCACCCGCATAATGGTCGATCCCGCAGGAATATCTGGATAAAAAGGTAGTATATATGTTAAACCAGGGTGTCATCTACATACACACAAAATTTTATCAAAATTGGTCCAGCCGTTTGAGCGTGACGAAGTAACAAACACACACACACTCACGAACTTTCGCCTTTAAAATATTAGTGTGATTATACTGTAAATGTCAAAAAATGTATGGTTATTCAGATACTAATCATCATTTAACCGTAGTACTATAAAGTATTCTGTGATTTAACTTTAAAAACGTTTATAAACAACAAGGAGGTTTATATTGCAAAGTAATTTAATCCAAACATTATAAAAAACACTAAATTGCATCCCTAGCATTTAAAAGCTTTTTATCAAGGTACGTCGATTGTAGATGACCTTTAAGTATAAAACAGTTACATTTTCTTCGCCTGCCCTTCCATCCTATTTTACCAACAGATCGAAATAAGGAAGACCTTGGAGGCAAATATTAACTATATTAATATTTCAATTAAAGGGATTACAGGACCTAAACGCAAAAAACGCAAGTTTTAGACGCAATAAAAGTATATGATCGACTACATTAAACAGAATCAGAAAAATATATGATATTCTTCAGGATATTATGCTAGGTAGATAGTGTGTAAAAAACATAATACAACTAATTTGATACGATAGATAAAAATCACGAAGATACCTCTAAAAACTTTATTTTTACAATAAAAACCATACTAATATATACATACAATCATTCTAATTTTTTGTCAGATTATTCTACAAGCAACATACTAAAGCACTAGTGTTATAATTTTTTAGTCCAAACAATAGATTTTTTGTAAATAGATAATTGCTTCATATTTTGCAATAAATTACCAGGGTTGTGTCATCGCGCTTCTCATTCTTTTGTATGCAGTCCGATAGTGACCTCGCTTTCGGTCATGTAGTTCCCTTAAATGCATATATGACGTGTGATAGAACCATAGATATATGAAATTTTACATTTCTATGGATATAACTATTGGTGGAAGAAATATAGGGATGAGGTGCCCGTATAGCATCATTCGATACATTCGTTCTATCGATCCATAAAGGCCTATGGTCAGAAATAGAACTGCCGGGTGATAAATTCTTAATACCTATGCTGTAAGATGCAGCCGACCGCAAATCGAACGTGACACTTTTGATCTTAAACTGCGGGGTAATGTGTAACACACTAACAGTAGCAATGGCTTTCAATTGGACAGTTCAACAACATTCATTGCCTTATTCACGTTGTTGAGCAGACAATTATTTCGAACATTTAAAGCAATGGATTAGCATTATCCTTCAACATGATTCATATTTAGAGTGCTGGCCAAGCGTACTATGGATTTTCAATACTGATTTTGTTTGGCAACATTAGAAATACATAAACTCACGCTTTTCACATGGGGTTAGGCAGAAACGATAGAACGCCCACTCCCTCTCACAGAGAGGAGGCCTGTGTCCCAGTAGTGGGAACATTATAGGCTGATGATGATGATAGAACGCCATCTGCTACGATCCTTACATACCTAGCTGTTCCTTCGTTTACATTCTGAATACGAATCTGAAGGCCAATTCTCGTAATTTAAAAGGTTCAAAATCTAGTCGCAGTCTCATCTCGGCGACCAACAAATGTCAAAAACTTGTCAAAATGTAGGGAAATTAGAGGAATTTTTAACAGATTGAGACTGAGATCAGACTGTGAACGTTCTTAAAATTACGAGAATTGCCCTTCTGGTCATACACGCATGCCGCGCCGGAAATATGAAAAATAACGTTCACAATCGCTCCTGACGACCTTTAGAGAGCAGTTGCACTACCCCACAGCTCTGTTGTACTCCAAAGCCCAAGTACTGACGGTGAGAAAACTCTATGTCCTCCGCACTATCTTGCGTCGATATTCCACGATGCCGCTAGATAGACAACTATCCAATCGGAGGATTGGCTTTCCTATATGTGAATCTTCTCAGTGTCGTCCTCCGTTTGCCCGAGGACACTATCGTGCCCAAAGCTCGTAAATGTACAGACGCCAGCACATCAACCTACCCGAAACTGTCAGATTTTCCCAATCAATTTTGAACCTTATGCTTTAGTAATAAAGTTGAAAATCTATTAAAGAAATTTGACAGATTGTAGTAGGTTGATGTGCTGGCGTCTGTACAACAAAAACCTATCAATTTATAAGCTTACCCTGCATAAGGTCAAGCAGAGTCTTAAGCCATGGCTACTGTCTCTCAATTACGACGAAACAAGGCAAATTATTATAACTCTTTCGTAAAACCAATTGTACCCTATGAGAGGCACTCAACCTCATCCCGTACTCGTGATCCCAATCAACCTTTCCTGAACATTCAATTCAATTTACACTCACACACCCGCACACACACCTTCACGCACACTACACGCAAACACACAATCACCATTACAGGCTTCTCTAACAATTTTTTATTTAGGACTGATTTTTCAACCGACCGATAATTTTTGTTCGTGGAATAAAATTGACGTCTGACAATTTATATATGGAAGAACTGTCAAAAATTCAAAATTGTTCTTCAGATAAAGTTGTCTGGCGTTGGAAAAATCAGCTTTTAGCCTTTAGCGTGTGTGTAGTTTGGTTGGTTTAGTTTTTTTGGCCTTAGTCTTTTTAATTATTTTTGAAGTGAAAAAAAGTTTCTGAAACAGTTAGCTTATTGCCAACATTACAACAACCAGTGTCACAGTAACCATACTTAATATCATCCAAACGAGTGTTATAATGTTGTACTAAATTGCATTATGCAACTCGTTTTCAAAAAAAGAACATTGTCATGCACGCGCGTTTCACTACCACAGCGCCGTAATTTAAAAAAAGAACTTATAGGTTATTCGAATTCACGTCGTACCCCGCCGGCAGCCATTTTTGTTCGATTTTAGTCTATACTAATATTATAAAGAGGTAAAGTTTGTAAGTTTGTATGTAGGGGGTAATCTCTGGAACTACCAGTCGGATTTGAAAAATTCTTCTTGCATTTGATAGCGCAATTCTTGAGGAAGGCTGTAGGCTATTTAACATCACGCTATGACCCTTAGGAGCCGAGCAAAAAGAAAAAAAAAGTCAAAAAGAACGTTAAGTGATAGCGCGGGCGGGTGATGCGATACGACGGGGTGGCTCGGGGGAAACAAGAAGTTTCACGCGAACGAAGTCGCGGGCTGAAGCTAGTATTGCATAAAACTGTTTCAGAACCTTTCATAATATATATAGGATTCATATCATATGATAAAGTGTTGTATGCAACCGTACATAATTAGGTATCAAAACAGTTGCATATATAACTATTTGGATGTACAGAATGCGTAGATGACGGCTTAGTGATGGGTCTTTTTAACCGACTCCATTACAAAATACCTATTATTATTTTAATAACTACGGTACCTAACGAAGCTTAATAAATAAGGAAAATCTCCTAGCAAAATATTTATTGAACTCGGCTGAGAATGATCAAATAATTAAGAAGTGTCAAAACAAAAAGCTTGTAAAGGCAGGCTTTCATCTTCTAATTTAGAATTTAATTAACAAGTGTCCCACCTCAATGCCCTCGTCACCATATTTGGTTAAGTAAGTTTTTCGTCTCGTGAATTTAATTTTAATGACGTCAAATATTTCGGGGAAATGCGAAATGGAGAGCACTTTGTCTACTGTAGAGTGATTTTAAGAAGAAGAAGAGAAAAGAAGATGTTTTTTAGAATAAGAATTATTTTAGGATAATATGATACCCTAATTTTTTTTTAGAGAGCAGTGGTGGCCAAGTGGTAACGGCTGCGACTTCGGTACGAGTTGTAGGTCGTAGGTTCGAACCCAAACAGGCGCTTTACTTTGTGTAAATTATTTCATCATCACTGCTCTCAAAACGGTGAAGGAAAACATCATGAGGAAACCGGCATGTCCTAGAACCAAAAGTTCGAAGACATGTGACATCTGCCAACCCGCATTGGGCCCGCGTGGTGGATTACGGCCCACTCCCTCCCACCGAGAGGAGGCCTGTGTCCCAGCAGTGGGAACATTATAGGCTGATTATGATGATGATGATACCCTAATTTTATTATAAACAATTTTGTTGCTGAAAGTACCAGCATTCAGATTTTTTTAAACATTTGGGATCCAACGGAAATAGTTTTTGGGATTCAACGACAATAAAACGTAATAAATTCTCTTGCATTTTTAAAATTTGGGATCCAACGGAAATACATAATGATGTTTTGCGGGATCCAACGACAAAAATATTAAACTGGGATTCAAAAGTGGGATCCAACGAAAATAAATCCACGGTTCGGAATGATTCGGCAAAGCCGGACAGCCAGATTTAATATTTATTTATTGTGTTTGGGTGGCTTCCAGCTAACAATACATATAGAAGTAAAAAAAACTTTCAAAGAAAATCACTACAAAGTGAAAAATAACTTTAATTTCGGAAGTCGGTGTCGTTGGTTCCGTATTTTCGTTTTTTGACACCGTCTTCCGAAATGAAAGTTATTTTTCACGTTGTAGGATTTGTTTTGAAGTCGTGGCAAAATAATATATAGGTCTGAGGGTGCCGCCCGGCTGTGCCGAACTAAGAGTCTCGCACCCCTAAAATATCATAAAGTTGTTCCTATCCTATTACTTAGCGAAATACTAATACTACTAGGTAATAAAAAAAACAAAAAAAAAATACTAATAGGTTGACTGGTAGAAAATGCCTATGGCATTAAGTCCGCCTCTGCACATTTATGTGTTTGAAGTATTAAATTAAATAAATAATTAAATACAAGGTTTATATTAAGTAAGTAATAAAAGTTACAGAATCATCAATAACGGCAAATTACGAAATTCGCCGAATGATTCCGAAGTTGACCGAATGCAAGGAAGGCCCAATAGTTTTGGAATGAAATAATTCGCGGTAGTAATGGCCTTGACCGACCCGTTGTCGTTAACATAGCATAACAAGTAATTACCTAAAGTGATCCAAGTAGGTAATAAATAGTAATCCATGTCACATTATCAACATGAGGTCAATCGCTTTATAGATAGACTATAGACTATAAAGCCTGATTTACACGGAGCAATTTAATAGCCTTTTTTTTTTAATGGGAAATCATCAAATGACCCCTCCCGCTCTGGGTGGAGCGGAAGGGAGTGTCAGACTCTTACTGACTAAAACCCATCCGTGTTCCTTCCTTAGCCCTTTGTGTTCCGGGGTTGCGGTAACCCTTTCGGGTGGTATAGTTCATCATCATCGTCATCTATAGCTTAAAAGGTGGTTTGGTCATGATGCGGAAGGCGGAGAATCAGGGTAGGTACTGTAAGCTATCTTAACAGCAGTGGACTACGATACGCTAAATTGAAAACGTTGGTTGAACAGTTTTTTTTTTTTGGGTGTGCATTTGTCAAATGGCGTGTCAGGCTTTTACTGACTTAAACCCACCCGTGTTCCTTCAGTTGCCTGTGCCAGGGGCCACGGTATCTCTTTCGACCGACCCGTATTTTATTGCTCACTAAGTACATGGTCTAACTTCATTAATATAATCCATCTCACAGTGCAGCCGACGACAAAATACGCTCCTGCCTGACACGTGTCCTGTCAGTTTCATAAAAACGAATACGTGTTTTGCGAGTTTGATGTTTATTAGCTACTAGATCTGTCACACTGACAGGTGTCAGGATCGCATGCTCTCCACAGCCGGAACACGAAGATCAGAATATTTACATGCATTCATTCATTTCAGACATTCTCTTTTTTTAGATATCGTATTATAATTTATTTATGATGTGTAATGTTATGAAACATAGACCATTATCCTCATAATCTGCATACTTATGTAAGTTTATTTATAAACATTTATTTCATCAATGACAAGTAGGAATACCAATAACTTCCGAAGTCCTCAAGATTGCAATGGTCTGCAAAAGCAAATACACACATCAAAAGTGTCTAGGGATCAAGCATTTTTATGCGGATTTCTTGAGATTGAGATGTGGCTTTGTAATAAATTTATGATTTTATAAATTTATATGGATCCTTTTTGGTGCATTTCATAATTTGAATCAGGAACTGTGAATCAAATTCGAGTAAAAGATGAAAATCAGCTGTCAATATTTTCCCTATAAAAACATACAACGCATTGAAGACATTATTAGTGCTACTGTTTCCCTACTACTGATTAAAACCAACGTTATTATGGAGCGGCGACGTCATTTAAGCAGGGAAGAAATGCTCAGAGCCGTGGGAATGATAGAAGCTGGTTCCCGGCAACGTACTGTGGCTTTAGCTCTGAATACAAGTCAGAGTGTTATCAGTCGACTTTGGACACGTTACCGAAGCACTGGTACCGTGGCTGAGCGCCATGGAGGACGGTATCGCTGCACCACACGGAGACAAGACCGATACATTCAAATCTTAACTCGAAGAGCTCCAACAATAACCGCCATGATGTTAGCCGTGAGGCTTCATCACTCTTCAGGGAACTTAATTAGCGACCAAACAGTCAGAAACCGCTTGCATGAAGTGAACCTTCATTCCCGAAGACCGCTACGGGTACCACCTGCACAATCGTAGGATTCGATATCAATGGGCTCTTGAACACAGAAATTGGGCAGAAGAACAATGGCGTTTCGTGTGCTTTTCTGATGAGTCTCGTTTTGGTATGAGACCGGATACAAGACGTATACGACACTGGAGAACCCCTGGACGCCAACAGCGATTAAAATCCTGCCAGGAAGTCCATCCTTATAGTGGTGGAACCATCATGGTATGGGCGGGTATTTGGATCGGCGGAAGAACTGAGTTGATTTGGATCAGAGGCAACCTCAACGCTCAAATTTATGCTGAGACGATTGTATCAGACGTCATCGTTCCTCTACAAGTGCAAATCGGTCCCTTATTTCAGTTAATGCATGATAATGCACACCGCAAGAGTTGTAAGACAGACTCTCGCCGCAGCTAACATCAATGTCCTGCCCTGGCCTGCTCAGTCGCCAGACTTGAACCCGATTGAGCATGCATGGGATATGCTACAGAGAAGAGCTCTGCCGAATATGGAGGGTATCCAGTCGCAAGAAGACCTTTTTTTGTTGTTGCAACGAACATGGGCGGCCATTCCACAGCGTGATTTGGATGAACTCATTTTGAGTATGCCAAACCGATGTTCTTGTGTTGTTAGTGTTCGCGGTAGAAACACGGATTATTAATTGTTTAAGTTACCCAATAAAATTTTAAAGAAAACTGTTATTTCAGTCTTTTTTTCGAACTTTTGTGTTAGTGGTTCAAATGTCAAAAATCCCTTTATTAGGAAAATGGCAAATTTCTTTATTAATGCAAAGGTGACTTGGTTTATCGTTACTGTGACAAACGAAAACATTTTATTTGATGAATCCTTAAAGAAAATTTTAATTAATATCAATCAGGAGAAAAGTTATTGCAAAAATATATGTTGATCCCTAGACACTTTTGATGTGTGTACTTTCAGAAAGATCCCTCTCACAGAGAGGAGGCTGTGAGAGGAGGCCTGTGTCCCAACAGTGGGAACATTATAGGCCGATTATGCATATAGGAAGAGTTTTGCCCAGATGTAATACTGGGTACACTATTGGCTTACCTTTAGGTACTTGAATGACCTGAATTTAAGGTCTTTATTGAAAAGCAAAAGTTGTTTTTATTGAAAAAAAATCGAAAACTGGCTTTACTTTGTTGGTAACTATTATAACTGTAGTTAAGTACAAAGGTTTTTTGCAATTGTAAATAATTTTGTTCACAAAAGTTTTATTATCATTATTGAAAAACTTAAGGCATAGTTTCTGTTAAAGTTGGAGTAATGTAACAACGCCACTAAAAACGGCTTTGCGGTGTAAATATCGCAAGTTCGATTCCCAAAGGCCTTTCAAATCTAACAAAGAACATGAATAAAAAAAAACAATGGCACTCCGGGAGTGCCGATGCCGGCAGAAGTGAAAACTTGAACAATTACGTGTGTATTTTTTTAATCGTCATATACTTAAACAAAACACTAACAGAATACTTTGCCATCACTCACTGACATAGCGGAAATACATTAAAACCGATTACATCCCGAGGACAGCCGAACACATCTGAATATAGCGCGGTATCGGTAATAGTGTCGCGAGTTCAATGTTTTTTTCCCATCTTAAAAAATGCCCAACGCACCTAAAGAAGTTTTCACTTCAAAAATCCGTCAACTCGGCGAATCGCAGGCCACTGCTGGACACAGGCCTCTCTCAGGCTACACAATACCCCGTCCTCTGCCTTCCGCATCCAGTCTGTCTCAACCACCATTATAAGGTCGTCGGTCCACCTAGCTGCGAGGTGCCTACGCTTGCCGATACGCGGTCTCCACTCCAGAGCCCTGATTCACAAACATACGACAGGCTATCGTATCGAAAACCTGACATTTCCATAACCTGATTTGACTTCCCCTCAACAGCAAATAGCTGTTGGAAGAATAGCGGGCGTCTATTTGATTTAAACTGACAAAATTTTCGGGTTTTGGACTTGTGAACAGCATTGAGAAGACTCCTACGATAACAATGATTAATGTTCGATACGATACGGAAGCATATCGAGTGTTTGTGAATAAGGGGGCTGGACTCGTCTGCTCCACCGGCCATCGGTCCTTCTACAAACATGGCCAGCCACTTCAGCGGGGTAATCGCGTAACACACTATCATCTGTAGCAACGGCTTTCATTTTGACAGTTCAACAACATTCATTGCATTATTTACGTTGTCGAGCAGACATTTTTCGAACATCCATGTAGCAATGGATTAACAATATCCTTCAAAATTATTCAAATTAATAGTGTGTTACGCAATTTGCAGGTTGCTTACCTACTCTGCAAGTAATATCGATAACTCCGGAGAATAACATGAATATATTTTGTGTAATTTACATTAATCCCTTAAAATCCCATAACCCAAGAAAGTTGAATTTTCTAGCACCTCTGACTTAAAATCAGCAAGTCACGTAAAATACCAAAACCGTATTGTTCGTAACCCAAGGTTTTGAATATCTAATCAAATGCTAATAACGCGACGAAACAGCAAAACGACGTAGGAGTATAAGTACAGTTAGCCTGAAAAACATGTATCTACACATCGACAAGAATTCATTTGACAGTCCATAATCTTTGTTCCTTAATATATTGCATTATTGTGTAGCAGTAACAGTTAGTGGCCCAGTGGTAATTAAATGGCCACGACTTACGAGTTGTTATGGTCGTGGGTTCGAACTCCAGACAGGAACTTTACTTTCTGTAAATAAGTGACATCTGCCAACCCGCACTGGATCCGCGTGGTAGATTATTAGCTCACTTCCTCTCGAAGAAAGGAGGCCTGTTTCACAGTAGTGGGAGCATTATAGGCTGACTATGTTATTTTGTAGCCATAAAACATAGTACACATTGGATTTTTTTAAATAGCTACACATAGATAAATTATTATGGAACAAAAATCGTAGACAATCAAATGAATTCTAATTTATAATCGATGTATATAACTCATTGAGGCTGACTGTACTTGTGTTCCAATCGAATAGGATTGTAATCAGTAAGTACAATAACGTAAGATTATATTTTTATCAGCCACTAGCGGCACCCTGGCTCTGTTTAGCACAGTTTTTACGACTTGTTAAAAACGATATTTCTTTATTTTATGCGAGTTTAGTATGAATGTGTTAAACACGTAAACCTTCTGGAATAAATTTTCTAAATGATAGTCAAAAGTGCATCAAAATCCGTTGCGTAATTTAGAAGAATACCGCGGTCACACAGACAGACTGAAAGCGACTCAGTTTATAATATGTCTCAGCCTATAAATCGTCCCACTACAGAAAAGAATACCTATACTTATTATTCTTTGGGATGCATGAAGAAGCCTTCTCGTGTAGCGCAGTTTGTTCCGCCAGTTACTCAACTGAACCGAGCGCTCGGCGCATCCTGGACAGTCACACCTAACACCTTCCCTTGCGGTGGAAGGGCTAACTAACGTCCGCCTGGTTTGCAAACACCCTCCCACCGGAGTCCGGCGTCAAGCAGCCTGCTGTTTCGTCGATGCGTGGGAGTTCCAGTGCCTTAGGCATCTTATGGGTACGCTCGTTCCATCATATGATAGACCTCATCCATCGCTTTCCATCAGGCGTGATCGAGGTTAAGAGCGGGCCCATTCAGCAATAAAAAAATAAATCTTCTAATAAAAAGAAGAAATGATGACTGATCACCATAATTCATGCTCACTGGGTGTTGACAATTCGGTTTCATTTGGGTTTAAAAAAGAAAGTAAGTACCAATAGGTACCTACCTACCATATTTTTGAAATCGACAAAAGTCTGAGTAGCTATTGCCAGGTTTTCAACCCAATACCTAGTCCTAGCCTAGACCTAGGGTCCCTATATAGCGGCCATTTCCTATCAAGCTTCCGTGCAACATTATCGATCGATCGGAACTGCATTCGCATTGAACTTCTCACGCAAAGGTCAACGACCGACCTCCGTAAATTAGGAAGTATGATAGCATTCTGCCCTTGTTTATACACATCTATTTACATACCAAGCTAAAACAGTAGGTTTACGAGTAATTACTTACAACTAAAAAAGGCAATGAAAACACTTACATGCCCATTTTCCTTGCTCCTTGAAATTCACTTTGTTGATCACTGGGCCCACAGCGTAAGTATACAATGTATCGAAAATTAATTTTGCAAAGGCAAGCAAAACATAGATTACGAACGCTAATCCGGCAACATGAAACGTGGTATACGCCATTTTTAACAAATATTTTATATTTTTTCGGTAAATAAAAGTGAGAGGTTAGGAGAGAGCGTCACCGCTTGACACAGTTCGCGCATGCGTACTAGCGGTCGAAGAAAGTTGCCATGCGCAGTGAATGAACGACGTGCCGGAAAGCGAGTGAGTACGGAGTGAATCGAAGTAATCGAGTAGCTGGCCGAAAATAGTCGAGCGGCGATCGAATTATGTGAAAGAGATGTGAGTAAAATATAGTGCTGTCTCGCTTTGCCAGCTGATAAGTGCGTTTGTAGGTCATCCTGATTAATTTAATAGCTGGAAATAGTGTGGACTTTGTGAAACTATAAAAAATTACAAAATAAGTAATGTTTAAAATAATTTTTTACCGTTTGCTCGACCAAATCCCCATAATCCTTCGGGAATCGAAAATTTCCCGCCAAAAAATGGGCGCCATTTACAAAGAAAAATCGCCTAGAAGACGAAAATCTCAACCTTACACAATTGGTACCGTAATCTAATCCGGGATACCGATACCAAAATTATGGTACCAGAACAATCATTAAGACGGTGTAATTCCTCTAATTAGTTTCCGATGTCCGATGAAGCCATTTGTGTAATCAGTAGGTACCTACTATAGGTTAGACGGTAATTGATTAATGCTTAATGTATGAATCATGGCTTGGCACAGCTTGAGGGTATGTTAAGTCAAGCGTACTAAGCTTTGATTTGGATGGGTGGGCATTATAACATTAGATATTATATTGCTTTGGTTTTCGGCAGAGAATATTCGAATTTCTACGAGGAGTATGAAAATGAAATTAACCCTATAGCCTTGGAGAGGTAGGTAAATGTATAGTGTGAAGATTAGTACGCCCATATTTCGCCAGTTAAGCCTGGAATACACATGCTACAAGAAAAGAACGCTTGTTTGCATGCTCTCCTAGTGTGCACATTTGCTCATGAAAGCACAGAACTCAGAAGCATACTTATTACGAGCATACTTCTTTCTAGCACGAGCATACTTTTTTCATCAACTCAAGCATGTGTATTGCAGGCTTTATGACTTAATTCGAATGTTCTAAGGAGCGAACCAATTGCAATCGCACGCACATATCTGGCATCTATACTGCTACTGATAATTCTCCAGTGGAAAACCCCAGTAAAACTGCCTGACCAGAAGATTGAAAAAAGGACCCATGCTCAGCAATTTCACGAAATCTTGGTCAAAGAGTTGGGTTTGTACCACGATACCAAAATGTTTAACACTAGCTTTGCCCGCGACTTCTCCCGTGGTGGCATGCTACCGTAGCTTTGTATGTTAGTACAGCGGCATGCGACCGCGGGAAGTTACTTTCTTGTTTCATCCTTTTCAGTAGTCGGGTTTTAGTTTTTATTAAACTTATTTTTTATTAAATTATTTTGGGGCTTATTTCAGTAATATTATTTATATTTTTGAAATGTAAACATCTATCAAACACCATTTTATAAACATTTGAGTCTGAGTAATGATGCCTGATATGATTTGAGTCAGAGTAATGATGCCTAATATTTCCAGATCCATTAAGATAAGATTATAGATTTGAATAGCTGTATTCCTAATAGCATTCCAAAAACGTTTTAATTTTCATTAACTAGCTACCAAACGTTAACTTATAACAAAGATCAATGTGCCTTCAAAAATGTTGGTTGTTTTCTTGTTGCTCTCATTGTTATATCTCCAGTGTAAAAGTGAAAATGCCTTATCTTTTGAAGCACTGCAAAACCAAAATTTGTTGGTGTGTATAAACGATATAGTGGGAACATACTTTTCTGACAAAAAAACGCTAACATACGTTGATATGAACTCTGCAGAAGACTACGAAATCCCGAAAG
Source organism: Amphipoea lucens (assembly GCA_947508005.1). NCBI lineage: Eukaryota > Metazoa > Arthropoda > Insecta > Lepidoptera > Noctuidae > Amphipoea > Amphipoea lucens. Next base: position 4,031,207 of record OX382376.1, on the reverse strand, counting down.
CAATTCATTTATCAACCGTCACAACGATTGTATTTAGACAGACGACTACACAGTCATATTTTAGACACCAAGGATATTTCATAAACGCACAGAATGTAACCACATTCATAGAATATTTTAAATATCTTCTCGAAGATCCAACATGGAACCCGTCCTCACGGTTCATAATCCTGATCAGATCACTGGAAGACAACGAACTGAAGAAGATTTTTGACGAGCTATTGCAACGACATGTGGTCAACGTGCTGGTGGTAAACGGTACTAACGACGCTCACCTCTACACCTACAATCCCTTCGACAACTATGCCTGTGGAAAATATTACAACAACGTCATAAGTTTCGGCTTGTGCTTGAACACGACAAATAATCTATTCCCAAACAAATTCGTGACTGGTCTGCGGAACTGCACCTTGCTTGCTACTGTCCCTCACCGACCACCTTTCTCTATACACCCTGAACGCGCGGAAGACCACCGAATGACATTAGGAGTTGAACAATATTTTATTACAGTGCTAGGAGAACTTGAACATTTCAAAGTGAATTTTAGCTTTGATTTTTCTGCTGAAGTATATAATACAATATCCCCTAATATGAAAGTTGAGGGACCTATGGCAAAATTACAAAATAATGAATCTGATGCAATATTCGGTGATATTTTGTTATTATCGAGCCGAGCACATGCATTCACATATTTGCACGGGTACCTGGATTATTATGATGACTTACGGTTTTTTGTGAGGAAGGCGTCATCTGTAGCTAACTGGAAAAACGCTTATTTGGAATTCTATCCACTAGTGTGGTGCCTTTTGTTGTTAGTTTATGTAATATACTCAATATTAATTAACATACTCCTCCGTGCTGAAGACAGAACTAATACAATGCTGAAATTGTTACAATATTTGCTATCCACTGGATGTAATATGCCCCAACAAATGACTAGTAATGTAAGATGCATCTTTATAATATGGGTGTGGTTCGCGTCTCTAATTAATATTTATTACCAGTCGAGCTTAGTTAGTTTGACAGGGACACCAATAAAAGAGCACCAAATTTCTAATGAAGCAGAGATAGTTGAGCACAACCTCAAGTCTTGTACTGTTCCTGCAATGCTAAAATATATGCAATCTGAAACGAATATATCTATTGCAATAAATCGTGATTGTCTAGAACCGTTGCAAAGTCTGAAGAAAGTTGCCCAATCAAAAGATTTGTTTACGGTTTCGGCACGATCAATATATTTATCCAACAAAAAAATCTACTACGATGAATTTGGTCGACCCTCTGTCTATTACTTTAAAAAACCATACGTCAAGTTTATTTTCGGTATATTTTTCTACAAAGGGTTTCCACTATCAGACAAAATGCGACAAAACGCGCTTCATTTAAGGGAAAATGGTTTGATCGAAAAGAAGTTCAAAGATTATTACTATGCTAGGAAGATTAAGTTTCATTTTCGTCAAAAGGAGTTCGAATCTAGGTTGGTAATTCCATGGTTTATTTATGTAGCAGGCTGCTTTTTGGCTATTATTGTTTTTATTTTTGAATTAGTGTCTATGTCGTGGCGATATCGTAGATTTGCTCGCTTCATGAAATGATCAATTCTATGATCTGGCCACGATATCTACACGATACACAATGCTGTATGAATCACATGGGCCACGAATGTCATTGCCAGGCGGTCGCTGGTGGTAAACATTACTGTATTAAAAAAATTAAATTTAAAAAATCAAAAAACCCGACTGCGGTAAAAAAACTTAAGTTAAAATAAACTGAAAAGCTAAAAACAAGCCCATTTTAATATAAATAAAAGTTGGAAGCAGGCGGGACCCATTTGAGTTTGAAAATATAAAAATGGTATGGGTCCCGCCTTACCATTTTTATATTTTCAAACTCAAATGGTTTTTTTTTAACTTAAGTTTTTTACCGCAGTCGGGTTTTTTGATTTTTTAAATTAATTTTTTTTATTTAATTCTTTTTAGTTATGAGTTGCAAATCCCACTTAAGTGTGATAGTTTTCCTTTAAACTTCGTTAATATATAGGTACTACTGCCGTAACATTTAAATTTCTAACTACAACCGTTTAGTTGGTAGAGGGGACGGGTAAGTAATATATGATATAATTACAAAACCTCTAATATTTACAAGATACAACAACTGAACCTATAATTTTATTTGATACTAGCTTCTGCCCGCGACTTCGTTCGCGTGAAATTTCTTATTCCCTCGACCCATCTCGTCGTATTGCATCACTTGCCCGCGTCTCCTGCTCTATCACTTCGTTTCTCCATAGCGCTTTTGTTCGGCTTCTAAGGGTCATAGTGTGACGTTAAATAGCCTATAGCCTTCCTCAAGAATTGGGCTATCAAATGCAAGAAGAATTTTTCAAATCCGACTGGTAGTTCCAGAGATAACCCCCTACATACAAACTTACAAACAAATTTTACGTCTTTATAATATTAGTATAGATAATGATCAGTTAATATAATACACGATTGATGTAACTAATTTCTATAAGAATAACAGACAATTAATATAAAATCGTTTGATATACCACTCAATAGACATAAAACCTATTTAGTCTAATATGATAAAAACTTTTTTTTTTTCATCCCTTGTCGACGGAGCCCCGCTTCGCGGGGATTTATTTCCGTTGGATCCCGCTTTTGAATCCCGTTTTAATATTTTTGGCAATGGATCCCGCAAAACATTATTATGTATTTCCGTTGGATCCCGAATTTAAAAAATGCAAGATAATTACGTTTTATTGTCGTTGAATCCCGAAAAGTATTTCCGTTGGATCCCGAATGCTTAAAAAAATCTGAATGCGGGGTACTTTCAACAACAAAATTGTTTATAATAAAATGACGGGTTCACTAATGTTTCACCAAAACTCCATTGACAAATTTTTAGTTTACAACCAACGTTTCGTATACTATTTATTTCCCAAACAACTCATTTTCTATATAATCTAGTCGTTTCTGGCGTAGGGGTCACGGTTTTAACCTAACTTAATCTAACAATTTTTTTTTAATAATTAACTTAATCTAGTGTTAGATAAAGGTAAATCACTTTTCTTCTGAAATGTACATATGTTGTTATAACATGGGATTCAACGGAAATAGCAAACGGGATCCATCGTTAATACCTAAAAAATGAGATTCAAAAGTGGGATCCAACGAAAATAAACGTTCGCGGGGCCCCTATTTCTGTGTAAAAGGTTTAAAGTAACCTAACCAAACCGAACCTCGGGGTGCCCTTCGCTCGCTCTTGCATCCTACGTCGTCTATTGCGTTCGTTGAGTTCGGGTGCGGTAACGGTAACAGAAATAATTCGGAAGCCACGAAGGCTTTCTAACCTAAGCTGTCCGAGTCGGATTGCTCTGAATTGGGGTGTTAACCATAATGACGGTATCAATATATATTTTAAGCGATATACCTAATGATTTTCGATTAAATAAACGTTATATCCAATAACGTTATACGAAGTAAGTTTTAGAGTATATAAATGTTATATGTAAATAAATTATATCTGCAGTTGGTATATCTCACGTTTATTATATCTTGTGAACGTTATTGAAATGAAAATATACCTGTTACCGGCCAAACCCGATTTCAGGACACGCTATACGCGATAGGATGGGTCCGTGGCTTAGGCCCCCAGTGGTCGAGGCACCTGTGGCCGACGCCCCCGATTCGATTAATTTAATATCTTCTTTTTTTTTGTGCTTTTTCACTTAGTACAGTAAATGAGAAAAGTGTTTCACCATAATAATACAGTATTTTTCCTTGCTAAACAACAGTTATCTATCAAATAGCAGAGAGAATAGATCGCCACTTAACTTTATCCTTACACACCTTTTTTCCCATTAAAAGCATATTTATTATGTAAAAACATCAAAAAAAAAGACTTCTATAAAATGTTGTTAATATACATTTATAATAAATTACCATATGGAAATTTATCTTTCAATTTCAACCAACTTGTCAACTAGGTAACTGAGCCAAACCTAACAATAAAAAGTCCTTCTTTTTGTCCACAAAAATGTCTATCTCTTTCATACCTGATTCAAGTTATTGAATATTGCAATATGCAACAGATAAGAAAGTTTAATGTGTCATCTCACAATGACGAGCGAAGGTCCTTCGCAAGGGCTCGTGCCAAATATTAGGTCCTTACATATGAAATTGGCGTTTTTCGTACTGGCCACTTTAATCACGAATTTCTCCTCTTTGGTAAGGAATTCCAAATTCAAATTTGTACAGCTATTTACTCATGTATTTGTGCTTCGATGACCGTCATTCATTTGTTTTTTTTCTTCTGTTTTTTCTGTTTGCGTCACTCATTTTACAAAATGGAAAATTTAAAATATCGCATTATTTACGAGTACGAGTTCCGCCGTGGCACTAGTGCTGCGGAAACGACTCGAAGGGTGAATGATGTGTATGGCGGTCATGTTGCAAAAGAAAACACAGTTCGTTTTTGGTTCCAACGTTTTCGTTCTGGAAATTTCGACCTGCAGAACAAGCCCCGTGGACGGCCTGAGACCCAAGTTGATAATGGAGAATTGAAGGCTATTGTGGAAGCGGACCCATCGCAAACCACGTCCGAGTTAGCTGCAGGCTTCGATGTTAGTGATAAAACTGTTTTAATTCACTTGAAGCAAATTGGGAAGATTAAAAAGCTTGAAAGGTGGGTACCTCACGAATTGACTGAAGCAAACCGGCAAACGCGCGTCGACTGCTGCGTTACATTACTGAACCGGCACAACAATGAAGGTATTTTAAACCGAATCATTACCTGTGATGAAAAATGGATTCTTTACGATAATCGGAAGCGCTCAGCGCAATGGTTGGATCCTGGCCAGCCAGCCAAATCCTGCCCCAAGCGAAAATTAACCCCAAAAAAGTTACTTGTAAGCGTTTGGTGGACTAGTGCCGGTATTGTTCATTACAGTTTTCTCAAATCTGGCCAGACTATTACAGCTGATGTCTATTGTCAGCAATTACAAACCATGATGGAAAAGCTAGCGGCTAAACAACCAAGGCTGGTCAATCGCTCCACGCCACTGCTGCTTCACGACAACGCCAGACCACACACTGCGCAACAGACGGCTACCAAATTAGAAGAGCTTGAATTGGAATGTCTTAGACATCCTCCGTACTCCCCGGACCTTGCTCCAACAGATTACCATTTTTTTCGCAATTTGGATAACTTTTTGCAAGGGAAAAAATTCAACTCCGATGGGGCAGTCCAAATCGCCTTCAAAGATTTTATTGATTCCCGTCCGACTGGTTTTTTTAGTAAAGGGATCAATGAACTACCTATAAGATGGCAAAAGTGCATTGAAAACAATGGTTCATACTTTGATTAATTAAATATATTATATTAAAAAATATTCGACTTTTTGTTCCTTCCATACAAAACGCCAATTTCATATGTAAGGACCTAATAATTACAATATAGTTAAAAGTAGACTTGGTGAAAAAATGTTTGTGCCTGACAGTACATTTGATCAAAAATTGCTTTGATGTAAATTAATCGCATCGGGGGCGTCGGCCACAGGTGCCTCGACCACTGGGGGCCTAAGCCACGGACCCGATAGGATTACCTTCGCTCGCCCTTGGATCTTATGTCGACGGAGCCCCGCTTCGCGGGGCCCCTATTTCTGTGTAAAGGGTAACCTAACCAAACCGAGCCTCGGGGTGCCCTTCGCTCGCCCTTGCATCCTATGTCGACGGAACTAGTTTAGCCTAGGCTAAACTAGTTTGTCCTGAAATCGGGTTTGGCCGGTAACATACCAAATAACTTTATACGATATGAGACGCACCCGGGGGACACACTTGATTCTAACGAAAATTGGTACTTTAAAGCTTGATAAATCACGAACGGTTTACTTAATCAAAAAACGGTCTTCCCAAGCCACTAATATTTTTGAAAGACCTATCCATCGATATCCCACTTGACATAGTTTGTTTACTTTCATTTTTTTCATTTTCACAATATGGCGTCCAGTAGTCGCCGTATTGAATTTTCATTAACGTCATATCTTTAGTGACACTCGCCGGACTAAGAGGAATCGATTGACGTGTGAATCATAAAAATCGACGAGCATTGAAAATGACAATTGTATTTTATTCGCACAAATGCAGCTCGCAAATGGCCAAATTGGCATCGGCCACTTCCTAGAAAAATTACGATAAGTACCTACTCACTTAGGAATATTTGGGTTTTAATTTTTTTTTTAATTAAGTGATAATTTCTCTATAAAATAAACCTATTTTGGCTTGTGATTAAATGTTTTCGATTTTTCCTTACTGCCCTTCCCCCATCTCCTCATTCACTGCCTCATCTTCCCTTTTCTCAAAGAATCTTTTTCACCAGGACAGGTGTCAGGATACTAATTTGTTAATATTAGTGATATTCACTTCTTTTAGTTATATTTTATTGTTTTTGTAGCATTACTTTTTTCACATCAAAAATTCTCATTAGATCCATTTTACTTATTTTTTTATATAAATAGATCTAATGAGAAAACAATCGTCACTAGATCCATCATGGATCTGGCCAATGGATCTTCTGAGAATGAACGATTTAAATGGTCTGTATAGTGCTTCAAAGGAACATACAAACATACATACATACATCTATAGGCTGATAAATACATTATCACTCCTTTGCGTCGCGCAGTCGGGTAAAAAGGACCCCATGCTCAGCAATTTCACGAAATCTTGGTCCAAGAGTTGGGTGTGTAGGACGATACCAAAATGTTTAATACTAGCTTTGTCCACGACTTCTCCCGCGTGGTAGTCAACTATATTATATAACACTAGCTTCTGCCCGCGACTTCGTCCGCGTGAAATTTTACCTTCCCCGCATTCACCCTCTTAGGGGTGGAATTTCGATAAACCCTTTCTTAGTGGATACCTACTCTTCATAAAGAACACACCTTCCAAATTTCATGCCTCTAGGACCAGCGGTTTAGGCTGTGTGTTGATATATCAGTCAGTCAGGACTTTGAATTCTACTCAAATATAGATACCTTAGTAGTGTAACTTTCTGCCAGTGAAAGAATTTTCGAAATCGGATCAGTAGTGCTATTCTGCAACTTATCTCACCGTGAAAACATAAGTGAAGTGAGCTTAGAGTGAGCTGTCAATAGCGTCAATCCCTAATAGCATGAGGTGGAATGATAGCTCACTTTAAGGTCACTTCACCTAAGTTATCACGGTGAGATTTTTACAGAATAGCACCGCTGTACCTACTTCCAGAGATCACCATCCTTAATATTGGTGTAGATCAGCACCTTATTGCGTAACACCCTATCAATCACAATCTGAATAATTTTGAAGGATATTGCTAATCCATTGCTTCTTATATTCGAAAATTTTGTCTGCTCAACGACGTAAACAACGCAATGAATGTTGTTGAACTGTCAAAACGAAAGCCAATCCTACTGTTAGTGTGTTACGCAAAATATTACCCCGCGGGTTTTAGTACGCCTCGACAATAAACCAAAATATTTTTGACTAGCTGCGCCCCCGCAGTTTCACCCGCATAAGTGTCGGTCCTGTGGGAATATCGGGATAAAAAGCACCCTACATGTTAATCCAGGGTGTCAGCTACCTCCATACAAAATTTTATCAATATTGGTCCAGCGGTTTGAGCGTGAAGAAGTAACAAACATATAAACACACACACATTCACAAACTTTCACCTTTATAATAATACTAGCTGCGCCCCGCGGTTGCACCCGCGTAAATGTCGATACCGTGGGAATATCGGGATAAAAACTATCCTATGTCCTTTTCCGGGACTCAAACTATCTCTATACCAAATTTCATCTAAATCGGTTCAGTGGTTTAGGCGTGAAGAAGTAACAAACATATAAACACACACACACACACACACACACACACACACTCACAAGCTTTCGCCTTTATAATATTAGTGTGATTACATTAGTGATAGTGTGATACACTATGTTGATTTTTGTAACAACTCAAGAATCATCAGGAAAAATAAAACTTAAAAATCCTAATGACCCATAGAACCCCAATGATACTTTTCAAAACAAATCAGTTCCAACAACCTATATACATATATAGATAAGGAAGCCATCCCAGAGAGCAACAAAACAAGTCACAAGTATAGAATAAGAACACTAAATAGAAATGTCAATACAATTCACTCGAACACTGCGAGAGCTTCTTCGTCAGTATTTCAGACTTCGCCACAAACTACTTGTTTAGATAAGGTCTAGGTTCTAAAGAAAGCGATTTTCAAAATACAGGGTGTTACGGAAAGGGTATATCAATACAAACGGGTTGAAGAGTGTATCTGGTCTAGAATCTCTGTACAAAGTTTCAGCTCAAAAGCAGTAACTTTGAAAATGCTTAATATTTTTTTATTTCGATAGTTTATTAAATTGAAATCATAACAAACGTGTCACCGCACTACGAGGGTCATTATCCATTATCTGTAATGTGTCTGTGCGCCTGTACACGCACATCACGCCGCCGCGCGCCAGTGCAGCGCCGTGATGTCGAAATAAAAAAAATATTAAGCATTTTCAAAGTTAATGCTTTTGAGCTGAAATTTTGTACAGAGATTCTAGACCAGATACACTCTTCAACCCGTTTGTATTGATATACCCTTTCCGTAACACCCTGTAGATACTATTTTTCTCTCACAATCTATCGCGTCGAGTCCGAAATTCTAAAAAACCCCGCGCAACCAGCCAAACGAACCGTTCCCACGTTTTTATTACTTCTTTTTTTTTTTCTGGCGGGAAGGAGCGAGTTCTCTGGTTGGTTCCCGCCACCATGAACCGAACGACCATGAATAGAGTAAAAGGGTAAAGAAACCCTAACAATCGACCGTCCTGACAACGTGTGCGTCCACACGACACCTGGTGGAACCCTAACAATCGGAACGCCGCCGCGCCGGCAGGTTGCTTAGTTTTTACATTTTGTATTGCTTGAGTATCAAATTACAATAGTAGGTAACCACCTGCTTTCACCAGACTGATCAAAGTATGACTCGTTGATCAGTTCCCTAGAAACTGCGGCTAAGTGCGTAATACGACTTTACAAATCAATAATAATTCTCATACGAATTTACTAAGCTAAATAACAAATAGTACAAGTTCAATACAGTATGTTTATAGCCAACGGTTCATTAGGTTGAGGTAAGTAATTAATGAGCATGGACATGTTAATCAGTAAGTGAGGATCTGATGTAAGTATTAAACTCAATTACACGTATAGATTCATTCAACTGTCAAGGAACGTACAAATCAACTCAATAGATTTGTGTAACAATTTCTACGTCTAGTTATTGATTTATATCCATCGGATCAGCAATATCTCGTATAATTTCTATTAAGTATTGGATTTCTCTTGAATTTGATCAGAAAACAACGATCGATTTATGTTCTCTGTCACTTACAATTGAACTTTGCTTTGGGGTTCGAACGATCGATTAATCGGTTTACCCATCATCGAACTTCTAACCCGAACGATCGATTTTTCAGGGGCCTAACTGGTGCCTACAAGACGATCGATTTACTTGTGGCAGCCAGTAGGCAGGATATTTGTTGAATCAGGTCACGATCCGATCGATTCTCGTGCCTGATCTGAAACAAAAACTTAGTGGGATACCCCATAGAACTTGAAAAAATTACAATAAAATGGTCAAATTATGGTTCAGTATGATCCTCGTCGTAAGTGCCACTGGTATCCGAATTATTCATCTCTAGGGCTGCAATGTGTATCCATGGCGTCATGCGGTCTGCTGCCACGGTTATGGGCCGTTTGTTTTGGCATGCTAGCCAAACCCGGAACCAGTGCTACCTCATATCTGTCTCTACCTAGGACTCTGGTAACACGATAGGGCCCTATAAAAGAGGGAGCTTTTTACTTTGTCCGTCATTATTGAAACAAGTCTTGGTTATTTTGACGAGTTCATCTTCGACGTAAATCTAATCACACTAATATTATAAAGGCGAAAGTTTGTGAGTGTGTGTGTGTGTTTATATGTTTGTTACTTCTTCACGCTCAAACGGCTGCACCAATTTTAATAAAATTTTGTATAGAGGTAGCTGAGACCCTGGATTAAGATATAGGCTACTTTTTATCCCAATATTCCCACGGGATCGACATTTAAGCGGGTGAAACCGCGGGGCGCAGCTAGTCCTATCATAAACTTGCTTTTGCTTAACCTGCTCGTTATCAATCCTTTTCTTGACTTCCTCTCGTATAGCGGAAATTTCGCAGTCTTCGCGAGAGTCCTTGGTAACTTCGTTAAGAATAGGATTTATTTCGCTAGTCATCATCATCATCATCATCATCATCATCAGCCTATAATGTTCCCACTGCTGGGACACAGGCCTCCTCTCTGTGAGAGGGAGTGGGCCGTAATCTACCACGCGGGCCTTGTGCGGGTTGGTAGATGTCACATGTCTTTGAATTTTTGGTTCGCTAGTCATACTAGTTCTAAATAGTACCTCTGACGGGCGGCGTCCTACCAGTGATTTTTTTTTTTGAAAAGTATTGTTTAGACCCCACTGAATTTTCCCTAAATTACTATCCTAATCCTTTTCACCGTACTTAACTGTCAATCGCTTTCACAGAGTCGAGAATTGCATTAAGAATATGCTTAATTCCCTTGTCTAGGCAGAATCGATTAAAAGCATGAGATGTAAAGCAGGTACCACGATCGCTTACAAGACGGTCAGGGACCCTAAATGTAAAAAATATATCTTCAAGCATTCTAATTGCATTAAAACTATTAGTATTTCTAACGGGTTTGATAAAACAGAATTTGGTGAAGGCTACAATATAGCCTCTCTTTGACTTGACAAATGGCCCGAGGTGATCAACATGCACCGTATGAAATGGTACTTCTATTTTGGCGATGGGATGGAGCAGACCCTCGTTTGTTTTAGTCTTGTTCTTTGCATATGCACATTCAATGCAAGAACTTACATATTTTTTTTTACAAACTTGGACATTTTACTGAACCAATAGTGTTTCTTTATTCTTTCGAGAGTCTATTCCACCCCAAAACGGCCAATATCGTCATGGTTCATCGGACACACTTGCCACCTCACACCTTTTGGCACCACCCAACGAACGCTATTTTTAATTATCATTACGTATATAACGAAACAATTTGTTATCCTTGACCACAAAATTATCTTTTATGTATCGGAGTTCCTTCTCATTAAGACTATCATTTAAAATGTTTTTAATTCTAGAGAGTTCGGCGTACCAACATAACTGAAAATTGATCGATGGGATTCTCGTTCTCGATTGGATTGCGGGACAGCGCATCTACATAGCCCATCCTTTTTTTTTTCTTTCTTTATTTTTAACAAATAAACTCCTATACTTGATAGCTCCCAAAAAGGCACACCTAAATATAGGGCAATGGTGGCAAAGCGAAATTATATAACCTGCTAGTCTAGGAAATAGATTATATTATCTGTGAAATAGGCAATAGACAGCAGAAGTAGCAAAGTCAGGGAATCCATTTTCGAAAAGTGGAATATATCAGCATTGCAATGAAGCAATGAAGGGACAAAGGGAGACACAAGAACTGACAAACTTGTAGCGGTATCTACAACGCCACATGCGAACAACGCGTCATACTGACGTCACGCAAAATCCTGCATCTCGCAAGCAGAGTTTACCGCGCAACTAGCATAGATACAACAGCCCGTCATTTATCATCGAGCAGTTGCCCGCCAGACACAACACCCGTCTGATCGGAGGATCCTCCCTTTTCTATAGAGTATGAGTGAACTTTACACCCTGTTCCTCATACCTCTATACTAGTGACCCCGACGAGATCTGAACACGCAACCTTCTGAACCCCAGTAACATGGAACCAAGACAGCCAGAAGAAGACAATATGACAATATATAGAGCTGATGATCCGCTACTTGAACTGAATGAAACCGCACCCTTACCTTGACTAGAAACTTAAATGCTATCGAAGTTATTAAGTTCTCAAGTTGCCGCCGACGATACCGAGCTGCTTATACGGAAATTTTAATTAGCTTTTAAAGTTGTCTGTAGTTTGAAACAAGTCAATCAGTCGATGTGTTTATTGAGACTTCGCTTTGCCTGGGAACATGTGTGCGAATAACTGGCTGCAGTTTATAAATTGTAGGTTCTTTTTGTATAGTTTTTTGATCTATCTCTTTGCGGGGACTAATGCATGTTGATTATACTCGTGAAGACTAGCCCTTCACCCTAATTGCGTAACACACTATCAATCGGAATCAGAATCATTTTGAAGCAAATTGCTAATCCATTGCTTTATAAGTTCTAAAAATTTATCCGCCCAACACGTAAATAACGCAATGAATGTTGTTGAACTGTCAAAATAAAACCGATTCCGATTGATAATGTTACGCAATTGCCCCGCTAGACTGGATTTGATTGTAGACGATAGATGTTAGATTTTTTTAAGTTTTGAGAGAAGACTTAGTGAAAATACTTATTTGATTAACAAAGGGGTTTGAATATTTTTGTATGGAGGGTGGCCCTAAGGTCGGCCGCCATTTTGATTTTTTTTCAGAATCGCGGTGCACAACAAAGGTTATATATTTAGATAGAGGACACTTATACAAACAAAAAATGTTACGTAACATAATATCCTAAAGCGTCAGGTTTCGGAGTTATTCACCGAAATATAAGTTGAAAACAACAAGGATTTTTTTGTTTTTTTCCCTTACAGGTAACCATATTGAACTATTGAGGTAATAGAAATGTTATAAAACCTTTATGGAGAAGAAACAAATGAAGAATAGATATTTTTTTAATAAATAATTAAACACGGCAATTTATTGATCCTTTTTTAATCCCAGAGAGTAATCTGACATTTAAGTCTTTTGTGTTTTCGTTTTTTTTAGTATAGAAGTTTGACATAACACTTGTCAGATCAGTCTCTGGGATTGAAAAAACGAACTATAAATTGCCGTGTTTAATTATTTATTTAAAAAATGTCTATTCTTCATTTGTTTCTTCTCCATAAAGGTTTCATAACGTTTCTATTACCTCAATAGTTCAATATGCTTACCTGAAAGGAAAAAAAACAAAAAAATCTTAGTAGTTTTCGACTTATATTTCGGTGAATAACTCCGAAACCTGACGCTTTAGGATATTATGTTAATTACATTTTTTGTTTGTATAAGTGTCCTCTATCTAAATATATAACTTTTGTTGTGCACCGCGATTCTGAAAAAAAATCAAAATGGCGGCTGATTTTAGGGCCAAAACCTTCAAACCCCTTTATGACTATTGACAAAAAACCGGCCAAGTGCGAGTCGGACTCGCCCATGAAGGGTTCCGTAGCAGCAAGTAACATAATATAAAAGTTCTTGTAGTTCGTTGTAACTTTGTGAAAGGTAAATTGCGGTTTTCGATTTATGACGTATTAAAAAAAAACTACTTACTAGATCTCGTTCAAACCAATTTTCGGTGGAAGTTTACATGGTAATGTACATTATATATATATTTTTAATTTTATCATTCTCTTATTTTAGAAGTTAGAGGGGGGGGACACACATTTTACCACTTTGGAAGTGTCTCTCGCGCAAACTATTCAGTTAAAAAAAAAATGATATTAGAAACCTCAATATCATTTTTGAAGACCTATCCATAGATACCCCACACGTACAGGTTTGATGAAAAAAAATTTTTACAGTTTCAGTTGTAAGTATGGGGAACCCCAAAATTTATTGTTTTTTTTTCTATTTTTGTGTGAAAATCTTACTGCGGTTCACAGAATACATCTACTTACCAAGTTTCAACAGTATAGTTCTTATAGTTTCGGAAAAAAGTGGCTGTGACATACGGACGGACGGACAGACAGACAGACAGATATGACGAATCCATAAGGGTTCCGTTTTTTGCCATTTGGCTACGGAACCCTAAAAACGGTTGGCCTATTATCGACTTCATACTTATCATTTTCTTCTTGATGTTTCGGACGGATAAAGATTTCGCGTTAAGAATAAGAGAATTTAACTCTCAATCCTCGTCCAATTATCAAATCGCCGCCTAAGAAATGCCACTTCAAAAAGTCAAGGATTAGTTCAAAAGTAAGTATGCAGGATCGTCGGATATAGTTGAAGTTTAGTAAGAAACCGAAGGATGTTGTCGACTGAAATTTAATTTGACAAATGAGCTGTTAGTTTTCTATTAATTCAATGAAATTTTATTCCAGAACATCCTTCGGTTTCTTACTAAACTTCAACTATATCCGACGATCCTGCATACTTATCTCTTTTATTGACTGTACGTACGTACTTACTACGTACTTGCTACATAATAAAATTAATACCTAATATAATACACTGATGACTCCGTATCAACGTTCTTTTTTTTACAGTAGGTATTATTTTCATAAAGATCATCATTAAAATTTATGTATGACGAACTTATTAGCATTAATTATTTAAGTTATTAACAAAATAATTTGCAAGTCTATGAAGTTACAGATTTCCTGTTCCTTTTGTAATAATATACGAGTACATTACCATTTCATAAGCAGACTATGTTAACGTAAACAGTTTTACAAAGTCAGTACCTACACGGATTAAAAACCTGGCAAGAACCGGAGTCACTTTCGCAGCAGTGCAGTGCATTCATTTCGCCAGTTAATATGTTTAAGTCCCATGGAATAGGGACGAGCCTATAGTCACCAACCGGGCACAAATCCAGACTCCGGGCTGCTTCTGAGAAATTCCGGATGGAAATACCCAATACTACATTGCCCAACCTGGAAATGGAAACCAGGACCTCGTGCTCAGCAGTAGGAAACGCTGCAATTGTCAATCTCTAATGGAAAAGAAATTGCGAGAATGTTTTACACAACTTGACTGTTACCTTAAAGTACTTATTATGTCATTTCCATAATTCAATTACAGGGAATGACGTTTTAATTTTCAGTAAAGCGTTAGCCAACAAATCAGATGGCCAATTCTCGTAATTTTAAGAACGTTCACAGTCTGATCTCAGTCTCAAACTGTCAAAAGTACCTCTAATTTCCCTACTTTTTGACATAATAGTCGCTGAGATGGGATTGCGACTAGATTTTAAACGTTTCCAGTCAAGCACCGCGCGCCGCCTATTAGCGACGAAACAATAGAAAATCAATTGTGTCTCATTAGCGGAGCTTGACAGATTACAAAGAAAAATCGGTTGTCTCTAAAATCGGTTTACGGACGATAATTTTACGTGATAACGTCATAAGAAAACAATGCGTCACAAGCCGAACGCTTAGGCCGATCGTGCCTCTATATCGCTTGTTCCGCGCTCTCGCTTGCACGCTCGGCTCAGGCGGAACGTGACAATGAGTCATGCTTTTTCGTGCGTGCAACCGGCGTTCATCGATTTATAAGTCGTTATCACGTCAAAAGCAAAATAATGGAGATGATGCCCGCATCCCACAATGTCCAAAGACATCTCACCATTTACTAATGACTCCCGAAAACATTCAGTTGTGCGCTGTTAATTCTTATTACCTACTGTCAAGTCTCGGTTGGCTGTCCAACCGTAACCTTATAGACAGACAACATTGTGTCCTTGTGGATCAAGGTCGGGGCTTTATTTTTATGAATAAACTTGTTTTTTTGTTTTGTGACCTGATTCAGCACCGTTTCGAGGGAATTTCCGGGGCAGGTTTGTGAGGTAAAAGTTATTCAAGGATGTAGAAAAAATCTATACATATAAAATTCAAAGTCCTGACTGATATATCAACGCACAGCCTAAACCGCTGATCCCAGAGACATGAAATTTGGATGGTGTATTCTTTGTGAAGAGTAGGTATCTACTAAGAAAGGATTTTTTGAAATTCCACCCCAAAGAAGGTGAATGGGGAGAGGGTGAAGTTTCACGTGGACGAAGTCATTCTAGTCTAGTCATTTATATAAGACTAGTGACCCGCCCCTGCTTCGTACGGTTTTACGACTTGACAAAATATCGAGATTTCTTTACTATATAGATATAAATTTAGTTTTTATACACATAAATCAGACCAGGGAGGGGCTTGTGGCTAAGTAATAACAGCCGCACGGGTCGATCAATCAGGTTAAGCTACGCTTGCCGCGGTTGGTCCGTGGGTTACCGTCTTTAAATACCAAGACCCCTCCGTGCCCCGGAAAGCACGTTAAGCCGTTAATCCCGGCTGTCATTCGTGGATCTTTGATAGTCTTAACGGGTCGTCAGAAGCCCGAAAGTCTGACAACCAGCCTTACCGAGAGGTTTCGTATTACCCAGTAACTGGGTTGTGGAAGTCAGATAGGCAATTGCTGCATATAAAATACTGGTACTCAGCTGCATCCGGTAAAACTGGAAGCCGACCCCAACATAGTTGGGAAAAGGCTAGGCTAATGATGACATATAATAAACCACCCGGAATAAATTCTCTAAATGGTGGTGAATACCGCATCGAAGTTCGTTCTTAAGTTTTGAAGAACAACGCGGTCACACATTCACGAAAAGTGACTTTAATTTATAATCATCAACTATCTTCTTTGTCTATACAGGGTTATTGGAAAAACACCAACAACCTCTTAAGAGGTCATTGTTCAAAAAAATTAATAAATAAATTGTAAGTACTCATCATTATGAACAACTTTTACTATGGGACCAAACCTGACATCGCGAAAAAATATCACCTGTTCCCTACATTTTGACGAGTTATACCTACGAATAAAATGTAGGGAACAGCAGATTTTTTTTTCGCGATTTCTGGTAGGGCTAACGCCCGCCTGGTTAGCGACCACCCTCTCACCGGAGTCCGGCGTCAAGCAGCCTGCTGTGTTTCGTCGATGCGTGGGCGTTCCAGTGCCTTAGGCATCTTCTGGGTACGCTCGTTCCATCATAGACCTCATCCATCGCTTTCCATCAGGCGTGATCGAGGACCAGAGCGCCCATTCAGCAAAAAAAAAAAAAGAGTGTGGACCTGTCCAGTAATTAAAAGATTCTATCTCATATTCTTGTTTTTACATATTATACAGACCTGCGATAGGTAAAAAGGAAACGTAGACACATTTCCTTTTTACCCATCGCAGGTCTGTTGGAAGAAAAATCTTAAGAAATAAGCAGTCTTTGTCCTCAAATTATATTTACGTCGTATCCCTATGTATTTTACTGTGTGCATATAAATAATACAATAAATAAACACTTTGCACGTTTTTTAATTGTTTCTGCTGTAATTACGGAATTAAACAAGCAGCTAATAACTAAACCAAAGATGTAACCATACACAATGACCCAGTTATCATTCTAGTAATTAAATGGGGTTCAACATAGAGCTAGAAGGGGAGTTATAACCTAGAACTGCTGTGCGTAAAGGAGGCAGCGATGCGATCTGTTTGATACCGATTTCATGAACCATAAACTTCAAACCGGTGCTCTGGGGCGCTGGGGTGAGTTGTTGCTGTTTATAATTAGACTTGCTTCTGCCTGCGATTTCGTCCGCGTAAAATTTTGGCCTCCGAGCCACCCCTCCGCATCACATCGCCTACCCGCGCCAACCTCATAGGTTGAACTGCGAGATGCCATTTAGCAATCGTCGGGCAAGTTGCCCATTAGATACTCCACACGTCTGGTCGGAGGAACCTTCCTTTTCTATGGAGAAATAGTGAACTTTACACCCTGTTCCTCAAACCTCTGTAAGATTAATCGACACACGTGCACTAAAGAAGATTATTCACCGCTACCGTAAGTCTCAGCAATGCATGTAAAATTATGATAAAATAACACTGCAGGAACAACTTTGTTCAAAACTAATAATAGGTGCTTCCATTAGACATAAACCCGCTGTGTCGACTTCAGAGTATGAATAAGGCAAAGTATCAGAAAGCCACCGCCTCCGGACACTGTTTCTTTCCGGACGTACAACTGCAACCTAGATATTATTATTGTATAGCCAGGAACATTAACAGCTGCAGCCAATTCCTTTTTTAGTTGTAGTACTTACGTTAAGCTTTTTGTGATAGTGTTAATCCAGGGAAGTATTACCTACTACTTTTCCAATTTCTGCTACCAAGCCGCATTGTTATTACAAGTGTGAAGCGTATTGGTGCTCAGGCTCAATATGATCAGTCAACTCAGCCTATCGCAGTCTACTGCTGGACATGAAAGAAAGAAAATACGTTTATTTGCGGTGAAAATGACGCAAAAAAGAATATAAACACATAAAATAAAAAGGTAGGGGGAAACATGCGTCACATCTACGCAAAACGGCTATCGCTCAGCATTATGCTGCGACCCTATGCAAGACAGAGCCCCAGCGCTGGTTTTTCAGCGACAGCCGGCCCACATAAGTCTCTCCCAGGCTGCGCCACAACACCCTGTCCTCCGTGTTTCTATTATGTTTGTCAAAGAACCGATGACCAGTGGAGCAGACGAGTCCTGGAGTGGAGACCGTGTATCGTCTAGCGCAGTGTAGGACGCCCCCAGTTAGATGGACCGACGACCTAAAGAAGGTGGCTGGGCCTGACTGGATGCACAAAATGATATAAGTACAGTAGTCAGTGTAGTATTGCCGATACAGTGTTGTAATAATAGGGTGCATTCCGAGTAAGGACTGTAATCGATATTATTGATTTGAGCGTGCTTATACCGGTACCGAATTAGGTTTAAGCACGCTCAAATCGATGGTATCGATTACATTTCTAACTCGGAACGCGGCAATAG
This sequence comes from Amphipoea lucens, assembly GCA_947508005.1. Taxonomy (NCBI): domain Eukaryota; kingdom Metazoa; phylum Arthropoda; class Insecta; order Lepidoptera; family Noctuidae; genus Amphipoea; species Amphipoea lucens. Next base: position 4,012,491 of record OX382376.1, on the reverse strand, counting down.
TGTGCTGCACCAGACGACGTCATTACGTCAGCGCCGGCTGACGCTGAAAACCAGCGTTGGGGCTCTGTCTTGCATAGGGTCGCAGCATTATGCTGAGCGATAGCCGCTTTTGCGTGGATGTGACGCATGTTTCCCTTACCTTCTTTTTTTTTGTGTTTATGTTCTTTTTTGCGTCATGTTCACCGCAAATAAACGTATTTTCTTTCTATCTTTTATTTAAAAAAAGCACAGATACATAATGCCTCTTCAGAGGTAATGCTTCGTAGCTTGTTTAATTCATACCCTTAAAAGTTTCTAGAACAGCTTCAGTTTGATTCACACTGGAATCCAACGATTTAGCTCATTACTATGTAGTATTAGTATAAGTTAGTTATTTCCTATAGTAAAAGGGTTTGTTTGGTTGTTTGTTGGATTGTTTTCATGATTAATAAATTGTTAAGAATAAAGAAAAGAAAGAAATCACATCACACTTTAATATTAAAAAGGCAAAAGTTTATGAAATGATGATTTCCGAGAGCAAATGTTTACTTAACTTAGTACTTAGTTACTTCAAAAAATATATCTCTATAGGTTTGCCTATAAAATTTGAAGGTCTCCCTCGATTATCATGGGATCCTCTCATGAGATTCCAACTTGGTGACAATGGGACCACCTCTAGAGTATACCCTCTCAAACGAAAAAAAAAAATGAAAATAGGTCCAAAATTAACGGAGAAATCGGTGAACATAGATAAAAAAAAAACATACCTACATAAAGTCGAACATAATAATAACCTCCTCCTTTTTGGAAATCGGTTGATGATACCTGCATACACAAACATACGACCCCTGTAGAATCAGAGGGGCAATTTTCGTAATTTTAAGAACGTTCACAGTCTGATCTCAGTCTCAATCTGTCAGAAAATACCTCTAATTTCCCTACATTTTGACAAGTTTTTGACGTTTCTTTGTCGCCAAGACGAGACTGCGACTAGATTTTGAACGTTTTAAATTACGAGAATTGGCCTTCAGATGTTTCATAGAAAAGTGCATTAGACTCTACCTATGCGGTCAAAATGTCTGGAACAGCAAATTTTATTTTACTGACGAATAATTCTAACTCAGGAGGTTTTAGAATCATGGTACTGAATCCAAGGTAACAGGTCCCTACCACCCTGTATTTAATTCATGGCTAAAACAAATTAATTTCCAAAGCACCTCCTTTATTCCACCTCTCAAACCCGAGCGAACCAGTGAGTCCACACTATATTCTTACTATGATATATATCTTCCAGCAGATAGCGACATCCAGTTCGAATCTTCTCAGTCGGACTACGGGTAATAGATTGACTTTAAAAACAATTTTCATTAGCTCCATAGCTTGCATGACAGTTATAGAATGGAATCTGAGGATTTTACAGACATTTACTTACTGTCACAAAGCGTTTTAGTTAGGGGTTCAGTAGCGTTATAGGTGACTAGCTGTGCCCCGCGGTTTCACCCGCATAAGAATAGAATAGAATAGAATACTCTTTATTATGTACACCATATAAATTACAGACATAAATATAGAAAACTTTACAATGGATGACACAATGGGCGGTCTTATCGCTAAGAGCGATCTTTTAAAGACAACCTTTGGATGGATTAAAAACGGGAAGGACAGACAAATACTGTAGGTAGTCTCGATCCCGGGGAAATATCGGGATAAAAAGTATTCTATGTCCTTTCCCGGGACTCAAGCTGTTTAGTCTATACGAAATTTCATCTAAATCGGTTCAGCGGTTTAGGCGTGAAACGGTAATATACAGACAGACAGACAGACAATAAGACAGACAGACAGAGTTACTTTCGAATTTATAATATTAGGATTTGAACGTTATGTAAAATGGTAGTTAAATAAAAACTGATTTTATTTCTGTAAGGGCTGATTTTTCCATCGCCAGATAACTTTTTTATTCGAGAAATAAAATTGACGTTTGACAGTTTTTGTATGAAAAAACTGTCAAAATTTCGACATTATTCCTAGAATAAAGATATCAGATGACTGAAACAGTGGTTTGAAGGTTTCGGCCCTAACATCAGCCGCCATTTTGATTTTTTTTTCAAAATCGCGGTGCACAATAAATGGTACATATTTGGATAGGGGACACTTATATATAAAACGTGATATAACATAACATCATAAAGAGGGGTAAGAGCATTCTATTCTAGTCTATCGCATTGCCCAGTAACTAGATTGTGGAGGTCAGATAGGCAGTCGCTCCATGTAAAATACTGGTACTCCGCTGCATCCGGTTAGACTGGAAGCCGTCCTCAACATAGCAGGGAAAAGGCTAGGCAGATGAGGGTTCGTGATCCATATCAATAAAGTCAGCCTATCGCAGTCCACTGCTGGACATAGGCCTCTCCCAGACTGCGCCACAGCACCCTGTCCTCCGCCTTCCGCATCCAGTCTACCCCAGTCACCTTCTTTAGGTCGTCCGTCCGTCTAGCTGGGGAGCGTCCCACACTACGCTTGCCGGTACGCGGTCTCCACTCTAAGATTCATATCCTCTTTTCCTTACTTTGGATTTGGAGTGCTTATAAGCAAAACAACTGCACACGTTTATCAGTTTAATACCTATTAGACTTCTAATATTTTATGACAATTATGTTTTTCGTCTTTTGGGTTACAAACGATGAAAACCATTTGTATTTTCCGAATTTTAGAAAACTACGTTGGTGATTTCTCTCTTATAGCAAAGACATTTTTACCCCTTTTTAAATTCTCCATTTCCTAAAACAATAATTTGGTTTCGTTCCTTTCCTTTTTGTGTTGGTCCTGCAATCTCATTTCAAAAAGTCGTTCTTATTTTACACACGAACGACGCCGCGGGCACGGCTAGTATGTTCTTCTAGGGCGTTCCCTCCCGGCATTTCCACTTACGTCCGCGCTTCAAACCCCTCACATTGTTAGCATATTTCACAGAGAATATTCTACTGTAAAATCAGAGAAATTCTGAAAAATTCCTGTTAAATGAAATTCTAAAAATCCTTAAGTTAAATACTACCTTCGTTCGTGCACACCCCGGACACTCCATACAACACTGGCAAAATAATTACCTACTACTACTACATTAAAAAATGACGTTTGTATACGTATGAATGTGTGCGTGAGGTACTTGTGTTTGCGAGCGCTCTTGTTAAAGAACTGCGATGAATACGCCGAAGTGCGGGGTGAGGTGCGGTAACTGATATTAGTGCGGGGAAGGGAGTGGCCTTTCTGTACGTAGTACTTTTGTGGTTCGTGTTAAGTTGATTGGTATGACACATTAAATTTTTGGATGTCATTTAAATTATGTTGTTGCCTATAATGTTCCTTCTGCTAGGACACAGGCCTCCTCTCGGTGAGAGCGAGTGGGCCGTAACTCACCACGCGGGCCCAGTGCGGGTTGGCAGATGAGACATGTCTTCGAATTTTTGGCTCTAGGACATGCCGGTTTCCTCACGATGTTTTCCTTCACCGTTTTGAGAGCAGTGGTGATGAAATAATGAACGCAAAGAAAAGCGCCTGTCTGGGTTCGAACCTACGACTTGCAACTCGTAAGTCGCGTTCGTTACCACTGGGCCATCACTGTTCTCCCTCTCTGCTCTGTTCTTTTTTACTCTGTTCTTTTTCAATTCCGGGAAAGAACAAAGGATAGTTTTTATCCCGATATTCCCACGTAATCGACACTTATGCGGGTAAAACCGCGGGGCGCAGCTAGTTATGGAATAAACTTTAGTCGCGTAACTAACTTTCGAGTTTCAACTCTTTTTACATTTGCTAAAATTAACATAGTGTCAAGCAAACCAACTTAAAATGAACAAATTTTAAAAACCTACTCACCAATCGTACTAAGATCTAAATAATAGCATAAAATGAGATTTTATCAATTACATTTTTCATAATTGGTCGCTGAAGATCGCTGGGCCAGCGTTTCAGTCTCGACAATTGAAATTCATGAATAACAATGACTTTACCCCTTAAAGCGGGTAGCGTGAATATTCTTGGGAAACTCGTAAACGTTTTGTGACTTTAATTCGTGAATTTTTTAAGAGGTTTTTCTTTTAAATATTTCTGGAGAACTAGAGGAGAGGGTCTTATTGTTTTGTCGTGTAAAGAGGTGTGTTTGAAAAATGACTTTATGATACTATGTTTTATAATCAGCCTATAATGTCCCCACCGCTGGGATACAGGCCTCCTCTCTGTGCGAGGGAGTTATATGTGTTACTCTGTATGATACTATTAGATAATAATAATTAGTGGAGACAAATTATTTACATAATCAGAATCAGGAATGATAACTCTAAAGGGTGTGGTGTAAATAGTGGTCTACCGTTAAGGATTCGATATACCAAACAATTTACTATAATATATTATATTACAATTTTAACCATCATTCATCGTCATCATTTTTGCAATTTAAACCAATACTAGCAGCGACCCACGGTTTCACCCGCATAAGTTCCCCGATCCCGTGGGAATAACAGGTTAAAAAATATCCTTTGTGTTAATCCTGGTTATAAAACTATTTGTATGCCAAAGGAGAATGGCAGAAGTTCATAGAACGCTGGCATTAAACTTTTTTAGTTTCCACAGAAATAAAAGTGGCATGGCTTGATAGGGAATATTATGAGCTTTTGTTAAAAAAATAAATAAAAAATAATTACAATGGGGTTAAAGAGAAATCTTAATTTTTGTAAAAGTGAGGTTAAGTGCATTAATGTTTGTACTTTAACAGGTTATTTTACCTCTATTACTATTTTAACGCATAAATGTTTATTGTATGCATAACATATTGCTAATTATACTTTGTAATGACTTCAAAAATGATAAATAACTACTTGTTGAAGTTTGTTTAGTTCAATGATTTACCCACTGATCATAGAACTAATGACAGTTTCAAGTGTAGATACTCGGTCAGTTTTAATTAAACTCAGTAGTCACAGAAAACTCAGGAGACTCTAGAGACTCACTTATCGGAATCTAAGCATATAGGTAATAGGAATAATAATAAACAATAAGAATAATAATAAAATCATAATCTAAGCATATAGGAAACGTCGAGGTTCAAGTCTAGCAACAGTCGTTCAGAAAGGTAGGAGTCTTCGAAATCCAAAAGCAAGCCAGGTCATTGTAAAAATCCACGTAAAACTTTGGGCGCACAAAACATTCACACCAGCACAAAATAGTAGCGAGCGAGCGAATGTGACTTGTGAAGTTTTGTGTGTCATCTTAGTCTATCAAAATCTCTGTGGTCATCTTCTAAAGAGTCATGTTTGTTTGTTTGCCATGACAACACTGTCATATAGTATAACAAGTCCAAAAAGCCTTGTTTCCGGCTGCTCAACTTACTCATATTTAACGAGATTTAATCCCAATTCTCAATAATAAAGTTAATCTGGCTATCAATACATAAAAATAAGCGCTTTTTTTTTAAATAGCTTTGAATTCTGTACCTTTCCAAAATTAGCAATGCCAAAAACTGCCATCTCCTTTCATCCAAATCCGTTTAGTAGTTTTTGCGCGAAGAAGTGACAAACACATTCTCAAACATTCGCCTTTATAATATTAGGTGAAGTGTGATATCCCAATATACCTTCAAAAATTCGATCAGCAAATCGTCTTCAAAGTAAAAGAATTTTCCTCCAACACGTACGATCAACGTGTAACTTGTCGGCACGTGTCAAGTGACTACTTTGACAACGTTGCGCACGTGTCGAGCAGTTACCTTGACAACGTTGCACGCTTGCCGACGAAGAAGAGATCGTAGCTTTTGAGTGGTTCTTGGTTATTTTATTTCGTGATTCGGATTCGAAGGATAGGTTAGATTACATTTTTGTGTGACAGCGGAAGAGCTATCATGTATTGTACATTTTCTGTTACAATATAAACACAACTAGGTGTTGTATAATTGAGCAATGAGAAAGCAATTTAAGATCATTCATTCCACATGGTTAATATGTGTAAATATTAATATGTAGTTTCTCCTACGAAAAGAGCAAAGGGTGTGAATTTACGTACGTATTCAAAATTTAAAAATGTTTATCTGAAATCGAGATGCAACACAGCATGCAACAGACCTGTGTAGCGTTCTAAAACATCAGGGTGTTGCATATCGAATCGTGTTGTGTCGAAAGACACTTTGACAACGATGCACGCTTGCTGAAGGTGAAATGATAGCCTTTGTAAGGCTTGGGCCCGATGAGGTTACTTTTTATTAATATCTTCGAAGGATTGATTTGGATTTATCTACGTATTTGATTTATTCACACAATAAGATAATAAGGCTGAGCATTCTCTACTTGTCGCCTATCCCGCAGTGTTTGAAGACTAAGGTCTTCAACCATTGCGTCCTGTCCGTCATGATATATGGTGCCGAAACCCAGTTACTGGGTAATACGATACCCCTTGTTAAGATAGGTGGTCAGATTTTCGGGCTTCTGACGACCCATAACAACTGTCAAAGATCCACAAATGACAGCCGGGACCAACGGCTTAACGTGCTTTCTGAGACACGGAGGGGTCTCGGTATGTAAAGATAGTCCACAAACCAACCGCGGCAATCGTAGCTTAACCTGAGCCCTGATTCCCCACCATACGACAAGCTGTCGTATCGAAAACCTGACATTTCGATAACCTGATTTGTTCCCTCAACAGCAAATAGCTGTTGGAAGAATAGCGGGCGTCTATTTGATTTAATTAAACTGACAACATTTTCGGGTTTTGGACTTGTGAACAACATTGAGAAGACTCCTACGATAACAATGATTAATGTTCGATACGATACGGAAGCATATCGAGTGTTTGTGAATAAGGGGGCAGATCGATCGACCTGAAATGTGTGTGTGTGTGTCATCTTCTGAAATGTCTAACATGTAGTAATAACACAACTTATAGCCTAGCACATACTCCACAAATACTCCTATGACTTGTAACGTTGTTCACTCCACAAACGCGACACGTGTCACTTTGTCAAATCAGGCGCTTCCTGCGGAATCCTGCGGCAATATCTCAGTGAGTTCTCCACTCAAGGAGCTGACTGTACGTGATGTCAAAGACGTCCCTATTATAGAATAGTGGTAGACGGCTTTTGTGTCTTTCAACTATCTATATCAAAGAGAATTCATTGATCTATACTATAATAATAAAGTTAAAGACTTTCTCAGAAACTACAAGTCGGATTTGAAAAAATCTTTTTGCGCTTGATAGCCCAATTTTCGAGAAAGGCTATAGGCTATTTAACATCACGCTAGGACTCTTAAGAGCCTATACTACCTCAAATGGCTTAGTATGATCCTCCGTTATGTCGAAAATACTGCACCATTAATTTTGAAATAAATATTTGGTAAAGTTGAGGATTAATGCTAAGTCCTATGTTAAACGAAAACACGATTCCATAAAATTTTCTCGATAGAAAAAAAATCCAAAGTTACCTCTAACCCGAACAATAAACCGCTGGTATTCAAAAAATACTTCAAATTAGATCATAAAACATAGCATACTAACTGAACTTACTTTAAAGCAGGTCGTATGTTATTTATTTTTTTATAATTACCATTATTTTCACTGTGAAAAGCAAATTCCTAAACTATTTGGCGCTGCCTGCCGCCCAGCACCGCACTCTGTCTCGCTCTCACTCAGTCCGCGAGCAGTATCGTATGAGCGAGATAAAGAGTGAATTTTAGCTGAGGTAGTATGGGCTCTTAAGAGCCGAGAAAAAAAAAACAGTCAGAACGAAAGCGAAAACGAAGTAATAGGGCGATGCGATGCCACGGGATCAACAAGAAAGGGTTTAGCCGTCCTTCCATAAGCAAACTGCCCCCGATAGGAACCTATATCGTAACCTATGTTATATTGTAGAGGGTACTAATAGTAGTTCATCGCGTAGATATTAGCTCTATATCTTAGGTAATTGAGGAGCTATTTGAAAAAAAGTGTCCGGAGACGACTTTTTTTCAAAGTGATATATCTCTGTTGATTTCAAAGCTAGAAAAATAAAACCAATTCCAGTGTTTATAGTACACTTTACAGTTTATTTTACATAAATTTTCATGAGCCAAGCTTAAATAAAAATATTAAAAAAAATGCAAATTTTTTTTTTTTTATTGATTTCTATCAGATCGAATTGAATTACCACTTTGAAAAAAATATATAATAATTGTCTATACCTTGCCTAACAGCATGCTAAGTTTCATTAAAATCCATAAGGTGCAACATGATGAAAAAAAATAATAAAAGTAAGTGGACCACCTAATGACCACTTTGTTGACGCTTGCCAAGCCTTGGCAAGCGGGAAAAGGTACCTCTAATAATCTTTAACAAAGTAGCGTTTTGACAGTTTATAAAAAGTACATTAACGATTGGTGGTGTCATTAGCCTATCACAATATTTTGTCGATCTACTTTTATAGTGACTAGATTATCAAAGTACTCACGCGTGCATGTTCCTACATGATCACAGTGCATAGTCGTGGTACGCTTTCGCTGTTATTATTTGCGCAGTTTTACAAATTCCTAATTCAGGGACGTATTGTTTGTTCATGTTTAAAAAAATATATATAATAACAAGTGAATGCAGTGAATAAACCAGTGACCTAAAAATATATTGGCTATGTCTGGAAAATGTAATACTTAATTGTGGCTTTAAGTAAGAGCTCTTACACACGAGCGGCATGTTCCCGATGGCAGAGGTAACTGCAGCCGTCGACGCGCGTCGGCGGCAACCGTCGACATTTCAACTTCGAAGATCAAGTGTCGCTATAGGTCGACGGTTGCCGCCACGCGCGTCGACGGCTGCAGTTACCTCTGCCGTTGGGACATGCCGCTCGTGTGTAAGAGCTCTTAAAAGTGCAAGTACAATCGCGACACATTAATAGCAAAGTTACATTGACTACAACCCCAATGGAAAAAGCCGCGAAGATATTCGGCGTTATGCTGTAACTGTGCAAATAGAAATCGAACAGTTGGGTGTTGCTCTCACGTGGCAGCAATTATGCAAGATATAAATCGCATATAGTTCGCCCAGCAGAAATATTATCCAGTGTTTTTTCTATAAATAAAGATCACGTTGTAATTAATGAAAATAATGACGATGACTAATAAAAGCTATTTTTTATTAATATGGATTTAACTGTTACTGAGAAAAAATCCTTCTATTTTCTTTTAAACCTTTCATGCCCAATACGCTTAAATGCGCAATACGATTTAATTAAATACTAGATTATTGAAAAATTCAAAGTTAAAAGCGTCAACAAAGTTGTCATAAGGTGGTCCACTTACTTTTTTTTTTTTTTTTTCATCATGTTGCACCTTATGGATTTTAATGAAACTTGGCATGCTGTTAGGCAAGGTATAGACAATTATTATATATTTTTTTCAAAGTGGTAATTTAATTCGATCTTATAGAAATCAATAAAAAAAAAATTATTTGCATTTTTTTTTACATTTTTATTTAAGCTTGGCTCATGAAAATTTATATAAAATAAACTGTAAAGTGTACCATAAACACTGGAATTGGTTTTATTTTTCTAGCTTTGAAATCAACAGAGATATATCACTTTGAAAAAAAGTCGTCTCCGGACACTTTTTTTCAAATAGCTCCTCAATTACCTAAGATATAGAGCTGATATCTACGCGATGAACTACTATTAGTACCCTCTACAATATAACATAGGTTACGATATAGGTTCCTATCGGGGGCAGTTTGCTTATGGAAAGACGGCTAAACCCTTTCACGCGGACGGCACGAAGTCCCGTGCAGAAGCTAGTGTGTTATAAATCGTCATAATGTTACGTGGATTATTTGTGTTTCGCAATAAAATCAATCCAATTTGGTCTCTAGTTTTGTACTCGACTGCGGCGGACCCCAAAAGGAAGTTTTTTTTTCAAATTTAATGACTGTTGGAAATGGAAGGCTTTGGTTTTTAATGAAAATTAAAAACTTTCTCATTTTGTTTAAAATAATAACAACCAGATTGGAACATAGGATTTATAAAAGGTATTTATCTATTATTATAACACAATTATCTTATTAAAATACACAGGTAGGTATCACAACCTAACTTAAAAAGTAGATAGGTATCCAGTATTGAAACATACAAGTGCCTTCTAAGCGTAAAATAAGTATTAGTGTAAGTATTTATATGGTGTAAGTACATAATAAAGAGTATTCTATTCTATTACTCTTTGAAACATATCATAAGCAAAAAATATGGAAAAATGAACGGTTTCACGTCTACATAGCTCACAACATAAATTGGCAATTTTGTACCTCTAATAAAAATAATCACCATAATTTTGTACCTTTGAAATGTAGATCTTTTTTTTATCTTTTACATATCAAAGACTAGTTTTAAATCGAAATTGTTTCACTCTTTGTTTGTAACATAAGGCTAATAGCTAGTTAGCTGTTATGTACAGACGCCAGCACATCAAGTTACCCGATACTGTCAAATTTTCCCAATCAACTTTCAACCTTATGCTTTAGCGATAAAGTTGAAAATCTATTAAAGAAATTTGACAGATTGTAATAGCTTGATGTGCTGTCGTCTGTACTAACAAAATCAGGTAATGTCGCAAAAAATTCAGTCTCTCCACAGTCGGGCAATAAACGATGCCCGTGGTCCTACTAGTAGAACTACGCGGTCGGACCACGGGCAATAAACGTTCTGAAAACCTAGCTAAGGCGTGACACAGAAACGAGTTGTTCTCATCTAACATTAACAAGTATGACGGTAGTTCAAAATTCCATCTAAACGTTAATAAAGTGAGTCCTAGCTTTACTATATTAATTCCCTATAAACTAGGTACACGCGAACGGAATGACTTTGAACCTTTTTTTGATAGGGTAAAAGATTCCCTTGTACCCATGTAGGTAAGTACAAAAGGAATATCTTCCTTTACCCATTTACTAAAAACATATTACCCTGTCTGAAACATGTTATGCCGAATAAAAGACCTACAAAACGAAATCAATCATTTTTAATACAAAATAAACAGTAAAGCAAATGAACAGAATAGATATTTATTTTGCATTTATGGATAACTAGCAGCGCCCCGCGGTTTTACCCACGTAAATGTCGATCCCGTGGGAATATCGGGATAAAAACAATCCTATGTCCTTTCCCGGGACTCAAACTAGGTATCTCTATACCAAATTTCATCTAAATCGGTTGAGCGGTTTACGCTTGAAGAGGTAACAGACAGACAGACACACTTTCGCATTTATAATACTAGCAGTGCCCCGCGGATTCACCCGCATAAGGTACGATCCCGTGGGAATATCAGGATAAAAACTATCTTATGTCCTTTCCCGAGACTCAAACTATCTCTTTACCAAATTTCATCTAAATCAGTTCAGCGGTTTAAGCATGAAGAGGTAACAGACAGACAGACACACTTTCGCATTTATAATACTAGCAGTGCCCCGCGGATTCACCCGCATAAGGTACGATCCCGTGGGAATATCAGGATAAAAACTATCTTATGTCCTTTCTCGGGACTCAAACTATCTCTTTACCAAATTTCATCTAAATCAGTTCAGCGGTTTAAGCGTGAAGAGGTAACAGACAGACGGACACACTTTCGCATTTAAAATACTAGCAGTGCCCCGCGGATTCACCCGCATAAGATACGATCCCGTGGGAATATCAGGATAAAAACTATCCTATGTCCTTTCCCGGGACTCAAACTATGTCTATACCAAATTTCATTTAAATCGGTTCAGTGGTTTAAGCGTGAAGAGGTAACAGACAGGCACACAGAAACACTTTCGCATTTCTTCCATGAACCCCCAATCGTGGAGGTTGACCTCGCTGCAGCATACTTGGACACGAAAACGAAAGGTCAAAGGGTTACCACTACCCTGGAACATAAAAGGATTAAGAGTCTGACACTTCCTTCCGCTCCACTCAGAGCGGGCGGAGTAATTTGATGATTTCCCATACAAAAAAAAAAAAAAATAAGTAGGCCAAGGTAACTTGTCCCCGGATGGAAGACTCTGATGGTTCAATAAAAAAATCAGGAGGTTTAAGCACCTCTTTTCATCCTCTTACCATCTTCCCGTGGAGGGGTTGCCATCGGCTTTGGTCATGATGCCTACTTGTTTAGTACCAAATACACCATAAATAACAAAGTTATATGGCTCTAAAATACCTCAACTTTTCTTCAACACCTCTAATAACTTTCCAAAACTCATAACATTTAAGAAAACACCTTGCTCCTTAATTAAAATTGAACGCGAACATTTTCCAGAAGTTTGGAAGTGTATAGCTGTCTGTATGGAGGTAGAAACGACTTGGAAAATGAATGATGATGAGGATATTAGCCAGTTATGGAACCCATGAATTCGTAAACTTGTAAGGTGAAAAGGAATTTGAGGATTTGACAGAGATATCAAGCTTGTGGACTTACAATGATAAAATGGCAAATGGCAGTCAGAAGGCTTTCGACGATAACTCAGGGGTATAGTGTTACCCAGTAGGTGGGTTGTGGAGGTCAGATAGGCAGTGACTCCGTGTTAAATATCAGTATTCAAGTAGGCATGGTATTCAGCATCTGGAACCCGACCCTTTTTTTTTGTGGGTGGGAAATCATCAAATGACCCCTCCCGCTCTGGGTGGAGCGGAAGGGAGTGTCAGACTCTTACTGACTAAAACCCACTCGTGTTCCTTCCTTAGCCCTTTATGTTCCGGAGTAGCGGTAACCCTTTCGGACAATCCCGCACCCCTGGCAGGATTAGGCCCTAACAGGCCCCTTCCTTTATGCTGACATCTCTTTGAGGCGCGCGTGGAACACGTACGCGCCGTCCGGCACGGGCCTGGTCCTGATCGGACGGATCCGACTCTAAAGTCAAAAAGGCCAAGCGGATGATTAATATGAAGAGATGTATATGTAACTTAATAACTAAGGCATATTAATCAACCGGTCTATTCTGTAAAGATCTCGCTATGAGAACTGGTGAAGTAAGCTTAATGTGAACTGTCAATAGTGTCAATCCCAAGCATCAGAAGGCAATTCCCGTAATTAAGAACGTTCTAATTCTAGTCGCAATCTCATCTCAATGACAATCAATGTGAAAAAATTGTCAAAAATGTAGGGAAATAAGAGGTATTTTTGACAGATTGAGACTGAGATCAGACTGTGAACGTTCTTAAAATTACGAGAATTGCCCCTAAGGTGGAATGATATGTCACTTCACCCAAGAAGCTTATAGATAAAAGTGGAGGCAGCACTCTGAATACCCAAGTGAAGACGACTGTGGTCGGACACTCTCTTTCTAAATACACACATAAGAACGAGACAGTGATATCTGTTTTCTTTGTCATAATATGTATGTTTTTAGAAAGAGAGCGTCCGACCACAGTCGTTTTCTCTTAGGTATTGTCTTCATTTTTACCTATAAGCTTATTGACTTTACACGCTGAGATTTTTACTACAACAGCGCCTGAATAAATAGTAACGGCAAACTGCATGATGAAATCTTGCGTTTTTAATTTTAACAGAAATCCAAAAATTTATAATTTTTGTATTTTCAGCCGCATAGCTACCAACCGCTTACTTAACTTATTATAGTTTCTAAACTAAATATTAGACAACTTAATTAATTTAAACTGAAAATATATTCAGTTTTCAGTCACTAAGTCAAACATTATTTATCTATTGTGTCTACAAAATACTAGATATATCTTATGTTCAGTTTGCTAACTTAACGAATTTCAAATAGAGTGCTTCGCCAGTTATAAATGCCGTTTGTGCTGAAGACACAAAGTTTCTAGACTAATCTACAAGTTGATTACATAGCTAATTAGTAGTATGTTCATGAGAAGGGTTAAGACACTGACCTCTAATCTAATAAAATTCAAAGTCCTGGCCGACTGATACATCATCGCACAGCCTAAACTAATGGTCGTAGAGACATGAAATTTGGAGGGTGTGTTCTTTGTGAAGAGTAGGTAGGTATCCACTAAGAAAGGGTTTTTCGATTTTCGAAATTGAAGAATATATATATCACACTATCACACTAATATTATAAAGGCGAAAGTTTGTGAGTGTGTGTGTGTGTGTTTATATGTTTGTTACTTCTTCACGCCTAAACCACTGAACCGATTTAGATGAAATTTGGTATAGAGATAGTTTGAGTCCCGGAAAAGGACATAGGATAGTTTTTATCCCGATATTCCCACGGGATCGACACTTATGCGGGTGAAACCGCGGGGCGTAGCTATCAATAAGGTCACTATAATTTACCCTTAGGGTGTCCCATCCCGGCGTTTCCACTAGTGAAGTTTAGTAAGAAACCGGTGGATGTTTTTGAATAAAATTTAATTTAGTTAATAGGAAACAAACAGTTCATTTATCACGTTAAATTTTATTCAAAAACATCCATCGGTTTCTTACTAAACTTCAACTATATCCGACGACTCTGGTTACATATCTCTTTTGGTGACTGTACTTTACTTTAATATGCTAAAATCGATCATTATAATGAGAAGGTTCAATAGCATGGTAGTTGAAAGAAAAACCACAAACAGTTTTGAAAAAATCATAGAATTATCACTCTTTTGTAAACTCCAACTTAAGTACACTCCGCATCAAAAATAAACGACCCTTGCATGCAAAATGGTCCTTGTGTACACTCAACCTCAAAAATAAGTGATTTTTTATTTTCCCATGCAAGAAGAAGCTTCTCAAAAATATTCTAACTTAAAACAAATACGTTCAAGATTGTTCTGAACCGCCCTGCACTCTTTGAGTTAACTTAGCCACCTGTTGTATTATGTATTATGTAAAATACTTACTAACGACTCAACTTTAGGGCTGCCTTGTGCATCAGAAGGTCTTAAGTTACGAACTTTACTTTGTAAGGGGATTGTGGAAATGCACTTATCTTTAAGTAAGTTATAAGTTCAAGAAATATAGGTACCTACTAACTTATACTGCTACTATATTTTCATCGTCTTATTATAGTCAGTAAAGTCTATTCAAACTTATGTATGTTTCAAATTAATATTATTTCAAGTTAAACAAAAATCAACTTTATTTTAATGAAAATTAAGCTGATTTCAGAGTGACTAGCACTATTGAAAAAGTGATAAAAATGTTTGAATTTGTAGCGTAAACTGAACGTTATTGTGTAGGATTTAAAGTCATTTTTCCATAAAATCATATTTGTTTATATTTTTGGCAAATAAAGCGCGAATGCAGATTAATAATTTCATAATTATTAATAATTACATTACAGTACACTTAATAATTTATTCATTCCAATAAACTTCTCTGCGTATGCAAGGCGATAATGAAGGCAGAACTACGTAACAGTTTTGATACAAGTTTTAGCAGGGACCAGCCTATACTACGAGTATTCCCACTGCTGGGACACAGGTCTCTTATCTTCAAGAGGGAGTGGACTGTAATCTACCATGCGGGTCCAGTGCGGTTTGGTAGATGTCACATATCTTCGAGTTTTTGGTTCTAGGACATGCCGGCTTCCTTACGATATTTTCCTTCACCATTTTGAGACCAGTGGTGATTAAATCATCGACACAAAAGCGCCTGCCTGAGTTCAAATCCACCAACTAACAACTCGTAGATACTCGTTACCATTGGGCCACCACTGCTCCAAAGAGCGATTAGCCGAATTGTGAAAACCATAAAAAGTAAATCTGTTCTTTTTATTGGAAACCAGCTGTACTCGCGGCTTCGATCTCCTCAACAGCTGTTCTCATTGATTCCTGGTACCCAAGTTAGAGGTTTGTTTAACTGCTTATTTGGTATATGAAATGGCAAATAAATACCTACCGTAGGAGGTAGAACAAAGAAATTATGATGATTTTCATAGATGCCGATTCTCGAAAGTAACATTCTAGTACAGTCAGCCTTGGTTGGTCAGTGTTGCTCTTGGTCGTCTTGGTCCAGCGGTGCTACTCTGTAAAAAATCACCGTGATAAGTTAGGTGATGTGAGCTTAAAGTAGGTAATATAATAAGTCCATAGCTAAAAGTAGAGTGAGCTGTCATTCCACCTGATGACCATGCTAGTGATTGACACTACTGACAGCTAAGTTTTCACGGTGAGATTTTTAAAGAATAGCATTACTAAGGTGCCAAAGATGTAAACAACATTTGTCAACATTCGTCTAGTTAGCTTGGAGATTTAGATGAAACAAACATTACTTAAAATAAATGTTCCGGTATATTGATTTTATTCTATTTCGAGCAGCCTTTGTTGTTTACATCTTTGGCAAATTTAGCGCGGCCGGACCTTAAGTGTCTTGATACTTACGGTGTATAAATAAATTATTATTTCTGGCGTCATTTATTTCAGAAATAGTAAAATGCTAAGGTATATTAATTGGAGATCTCTGAGTAAAATGAATGTTGCTCTCCAGTCAAACAGTGTAAGGCAACATAATATTATGGAATGACTTTATAAGAAAAGAACTATAAGGCCCTTTGTACACACATGTTTTTTTTGCCATGAAAAACAACGGCTTATTCGCCGTGTGTAGACACGGTCGTCAGTGTTGTATGGATCACTACGGAAGCTTGTTGACCGACACGTTTCTACGGCGCGATTTATACGCCGTACCGTAAAGAAACCGAGCCGTGCACAAAGGACCTAACATTTTTCCTGATTTATTTTCTAATTTTTTTTTCACACTGCCTTTATGCTATTCACAATGCCCACTACCCCAACAAAGCGAAAGCCGGTAGAAACTCCGAAACAGCATTAAGCATCATTTACTTCTGTGAAAGTAAAGTGAGAAGGTATAACAGAGCAGAGCTCGAGAAAAACGTCGACACAAGAGCCCTACAGTCCTGCTGCGAATGAGACAGCCTTTAGTGTTGTGTATAATCCCGGGATTTAAATAGAAACACTTTTGTGATATCCCGGGATCATAAATACAGCTTACGGTGAACAGCTGCCGTATTATAACAGTTTATTGTCATCATGATTCCAGTGTGAGAGAAAGACGGAGCTATACATGATTGATAGCACCATCTCTTTTTTGCACTGGAATCATGATTGCTATGGATGGATACTTCGTAATGCGGACCCTTTTTTTGTGTATGGGAAATCATCAAATTACCCCTCCCGCTCTGGGTGGAGCGGATGGGTGTGTCAGACTCTTACTGACTAAACTCCACCCGTGTTCCTTCCTTAGCCTTTTGCGTTCAAGGGTAGCGGTAATCCTTTCGGACAATCCCGCAACCCCGGCAGGCTTCGGCCCTAACAGGCCCCTTCCTTTATGCTGACATCTCTTTGAGGCGCGCGTGGATCACATACGCGCCGTCCGGCACGGGCCTGGTCCTGATCGGACGGTGAGCTAGTAATGCGGCCCCTGGTGTGGTCAAATTTAAAGTTGTAGAACAGACTATCAAACTGAAGAACTTTCACCATAATTTTTTTGTTTTGTATTTGTATGGGACCGTTGATATTTTTTTCTCGCGATTACGATGTTGGTTCTATGAAGAAAGTTTTTCAGTTTGATGGCCTGTACCACAATCTAAAATTTGACCACACCTTTTTGGTAAGTACATCTATTTATATACTGACTGATATATCAACGCACGGCCTAAACCGCTGGTACTAGAGACATGAAATTTGAAGGGTGTGTTCTTTGTGAAGAGTAGGTATCCATTAAGAAAGGGTTATTATGGGGGGAGAGTGAAATTTCACGCGGACGAAGTCGCGGGCAGAAGCTAGTCCTGGATAAAATTCGCAACTATTTACCGGGATTTGACGATGTCAATAGACAATCTTGCCAGCCTGCAGCACTCTCATATCTTTGTCAGTATTGGAAAGTAATCAGATTTTAGGTAGGTATATGTCAATTGAATCTGCGTAGTTACCGGATTGAATGAGCAGAACTTATGTCTTTCTGTCACCACTACCTACATCATTTGCCTAGCCTTATCCCAACAATTTTTTGGCGTCGACTTCCAGTCTAATCGGATTCAGCTAAATACCAGTATTTTACATGAAGCAGTAACTTGGTTGTGGAGGTCAGATAGGCATGTAAAACACTGGTATATACCAAGTTACTGGGTAATACATATAATACTACCAGTCAGCACTACCTACGTTCTATGATAAATATCAAAATATCTCCAAATAAAGAAGTAACTCTAAATAAAATGAAATAAACTAAAACCGTACCTACAAACGGGTCGAATAGGGATGCAGGGGTGAATCGGGACGAAACTTTAAAATGGATTTTAACGTTGAAATAATGTAGTTTGTTGTCAATGAAGGCACATAATCGTTAATTAAATTACAGTAAACACATTAAGGTCCTTTTTGGCCACAAACTAAATTATTTTAATGTTAGAATCCCTTTTAAACTTTTGTCCCGATTCAACCCTGCATCCTTATTCACCCGTTTGACGGTATGTGTCTAATTTAAACTAAGATATAACCACAAAGCTTCATAGTTCCATAATAATTTTGTAGTAGGTATATAGGATGTGGATAACGTCGTGAGTGCTGCACATATGTAATATCTTTTTTTTTCACTACCTGTTTATTACGATGTTTGTGTAACTGTTTGTTTTCCCGAATTAAATACATCCTACTATAGGTACTACTTTCCTACTAATTCCTACTAATATTATAAACGCGAAAGTTTATTGGGATGGATGGATGGATGTTTGTTACTCTTTCACGCAAAAACTATTGAACGGATTTTGATGAAACTTTACAGTAATATAGCGTATCCATACTAATATTATAAATTCGAAAGAAACTCTGTCTGTCTGTCTGTATGTTACATTTACACGCCAAAACCGCTGAACCGATTTAGATGAAATTTGGTATAGAGATAGTTTGAGTCCCGGGAAACGACATAGGATACTTTTTATCCTGATATTCTTATGGGAACGAAACTTATGCGGGTGAAACCGCGGGGTGCAGCTAGTACATCATAATAACGCACAAGATACTTTTTATCCCGATATTCCCACGGGATCGAAACATATGCGGATAAAACCGAAGGCCGCTGCTAGTAAATAAATAAAATAAAGCTTCACTTACAATCCCGGTGTATCTCCCCTTCGCGGGATTTAGTAACGTTCTCCCAACCCTAAGTTCACGGTACAAGGGCGCTGCGACACAAAGCGGTGCACTCTGCCCGCTTTGTGGTACACGTAGAAAAAGTAGTACATTTTTCCCTCCCTTCCCGTTTACTTTATCTTTCCATAGTAAATGCTATTAGATGAAGCTACTTCCTTTTCAAAGGAAGTCGGCAGATTTAGTTAGGAGAGCATTTTATCTGTTGATAATACCATTTCGTCTAGGTAGACTTAATAAGGCAACCTAAAGGCCAATTCTCGTAATTTAAAACGTTCAAAATCTAGTCGGAGTCTCATCTCAGCCACAAACAAATGTCAAAAACTTGTCAAAATGTAGGGAAATTAGAGGTATTTTTGACAGATTGAGACTGAGATCAGACTGTGAATCACACTAATATTATAAAGGCGAAAGTTTGTGAGTGTGTGTGTGTGTTTATATGTTTGTTACCTCTTCACGCCTAAACCACTGAACCGATTTAGATGAAATTTGGTATAGAGATAGTTTGAGTCCCGGAAAAGGACATAGGCTACTTTTTATCCCGATATTCCCACGGGATCGAAATTTATGCGGGTGAAACCGCGGGGCGCAGCTAGTGTTTTTAATATTACGAGAATTGCCCCTCTGACCTTTTAAGTTTGAAGAGCATATTGATGTAGTAGGTTAAGTTGTGCCTGCTGCAGCCAGTGCGTGGATGGGTGACCGTTATTAACACATCGAGGTCGTTTAGTT
This sequence comes from Amphipoea lucens, assembly GCA_947508005.1. Taxonomy (NCBI): domain Eukaryota; kingdom Metazoa; phylum Arthropoda; class Insecta; order Lepidoptera; family Noctuidae; genus Amphipoea; species Amphipoea lucens. Next base: position 3,992,687 of record OX382376.1, on the reverse strand, counting down.
ATTTTACTAAATAGTGGAAAATACTGGTTGTTTTTCAGGGAACTGACTGTTAGAGAGCATAATAATATATCTCCTTTAACCATACATATATATTAGGTCCTTACATATGAAATTGGCGTTTTGTATGGAAGGAACAAAAAGTCGAATATTTTTTAATATAATATATTTAATTAATCAAAGTATGAACCATTGTTTTCAATGCACTTTTGCCATCTTATAGGTAGTTCATTGATCCCTTTACTAAAAAAAACCAGTCGGACGGGAATCAATAAAATCTTTGAAGGCGATTTGGACTGCCCCATCGGAGTTGAATTTTTTCCCTTGCAAAAAGTTATCCAAATTGCGAAAAAAATGGTAATCTGTTGGAGCAAGGTCCGGGGAGTACGGAGGATGTCTAAGACATTCCAATTCAAGCTCTTCTAATTTGGTAGCCGTCTGTTGCGCAGTGTGTGGTCTGGCGTTGTCGTGAAGCAGCAGTGGCGTGGAGCGATTGACCAGCCTTGGTTGTTTAGCCGCTAGCTTTTCCATCATGGTTTGTAATTGCTGACAATAGACATCAGCTGTAATAGTCTGGCCAGATTTGAGAAAACTGTAATGAACAATACCGGCACTAGTCCACCAAACGCTTACAAGTAACTTTTTTGGGGTTAATTTTCGCTTGGGGCAGGATTTGGCTGGCTGGCCAGGATCCAACCATTGCGCTGAGCGCTTCCGATTATCGTAAAGAATCCATTTTTCATCACAGGTAATGATTCGGTTTAAAATACCTTCATTGTTGTGCCGGTTCAGTAATGTAACGCAGCAGTCGACGCGCGTTTGCCGGTTTGCTTCAGTCAATTCGTGAGGTACCCACCTTTCAAGCTTTTTAATCTTCCCAATTTGCTTCAAGTGAATTAAAACAGTTTTATCACTAACATCGAAGCCTGCAGCTAACTCGGACGTGGTTTGCGATGGGTCCGCTTCCACAATAGCCTTCAATTCTCCATTATCAACTTGGGTCTCAGGCCGTCCACGGGGCTTGTTCTGCAGGTCGAAATTTCCAGAACGAAAACGTTGGAACCAAAAACGAACTGTGTTTTCTTTTGCAACATGACCGCCATACACATCATTCACCCTTCGAGTCGTTTCCGCAGCACTAGTGCCACGGCGGAACTCGTACTCGTAAATAATGCGATATTTTAAATTTTCCATTTTGTAAAATGAGTGACGCAAACAGAAAAAACAGAAGAAAAAAAACAAATGAATGACGGTCATCGAAGCACAAATACATGAGTAAATAGCTGTACAAATTTGAATTTGGAATTCCTTACCAAAGAGGAGAAATTCGTATTTAAAGTGGCCAGTACGAAAAACGCCAATTTCATATGTAAGGACCTAATATTATATATAGGTATATCTAAATCTTATATTTTGAATTGTTTCTTCATTTGCGATTTTTTTACATTGTTCTCACATATAGAAGCAAAAAGAATAATGTACCTAGGATTTTGTAATATCTTGATTTAAAAGAGTGTCCATGGAGTTACTTGCCCGTTCTTCTCCATAGATATCTACGTTTTGGAACGGGCAACTAGCTTCAACTTTTAGACTGACTGACTGACTATTTAATTTTGATAATTCAAAAGTGCCTGTACATGGTTTAGTTGAAATAAATGCTTTGAGTTGGAGTTTAATTATCCAAATTAGCGCATGATCTTTCTTAAGCAAAAAGATCTTCACAAAAGGAAGGCGGCTGATTGTATGTCATGCTCACACAAATGTCTCACTGACGGTGGCGTGTGTGTTGGATCATTTAGCTCCCTTCAAATGGTTGAGCTAAATGGTGCTGCTCCATGCGTCATGTACGTGAACGGGCGCCGTCAGTTGGGGCTGGTCATCACTTAGCTGTTTCGGCTTATTTAATATTTTTTTTGGATTGTTTGTTTGTTGCTATTTGCTGTACTCTGGACGCTTTTAACGTGTACGTATTTTTGTACATCATTCCCACCATTCATCATCATCATTCATTTTTATAAAAATATGATTTAAAACAGTGTCCATGGAGTTTCTTGCCCGTTCTTCTCCATAGGTACCTACTGAGTTTTGGAATGGGCAACCAGCTTCATATTTTCCGACTGACCGACTTGACAATTCAAAAGTGCCTGTAAATGGTTTAATTGAAATAAATGCTTTGACTTTGAGTTTGGGAAGAGGTGTTCGGGCATAACTTCATTGTTTAAGAACCGATTTTAATAATTCTTTTGTCTTTGGTGTAGAATAAGCTTTGTGCGGTGGTGCCATATATATATGAAAGAAATTTTTATTAACTTTGCTAGAAAGATTTTCAGTTAGCTATAATAATCGTTTATTGCCCGTGGTTCGACCGAGTAGTTCTACTAGTAGGACCAAGGGTATTTTTCTTTTCGGTGGTTCTATCAATCGGACCATCGTTATAAAATTATCACATTGTATTGGCACTAGATCTACTGGTCGAGTAGAACTAAGATGTTTGCCCATGGTACTACTTCAGTACTACCATAGTGTATTGCTATATAGTGGGTTAACTCGCGCGGCGGGGCGGGGTAACGCGAGGGTGCGGTATGAAGGTGCGTAGTGTCTCCCTTCCTGCCTGCGACGCCCCACAAGTAAATAGTGACAAATAAAAAAAAATAACAAAAAAAACACCACACAACCACAAAAAACACTAAACAGTGAAAAATAACTTTAATTTCGTAAGTCGCTTGCATAAAACTAAAATACAAAATCAAAGACACCGACTTGCGAAGTTTTTTTTTTTTTGTAAAAAAGTTTTCTTCACCGTAAATCAAAATAAATAGCAGTACCTACTATCATTCTGTGAATTCCTTTCTTTCACCTGACAAAGCCCTTCAGCTACCTCTCCTAACACCCACAAACATACAAAGACTTGAGCTCAACTAACGCCCATCCCGATAATCCATCCTCAAAGAAGTACTCTAGAAAATTAAATACTCTACAGGCAGCGCTGAACATAAATAGAATAACAATAGCTGCAGCGTTGAGCTCTCTTGACCTACCGAGCTGATGTTACTGAGAAGTGGAGGGACAGAAGTTCTGGTAGCTGGAGGTTTGCCCCGCATGGGCGGAGCACCGCCGTGCCCTCATAGAGGCGATCGGCAGCGGCGGCGACCTCTCGCGTCCGGCCCTGGTTCAAGCCATGGTCCGGTGCGAGTGGAAGTGGGAGGCAGTCACCTCCTTCTGCGAAGCAGTCATGCTAGCGAAGGAGGTGGCGGGATGGCTGAGGGAGAGAGCCTCACGTTCCAGCCGCTGCGGGAGACGCTCCGGGCGTCGGGAGCCGCGTGACGGACGACTCCCGGCCACCGAAGGCGCGGGCCTACGGATGGAGAGTAATGGGCAGCGCGCGCCTCAAAGAGATGTCAGCAAAAAGGAAGGGTCCTGCCAGGGCCGAAGCCTGCCGGGGGTGCGGGACTGTCTGAAAGGGTTACCGCTACCCCGGAACATAAAGGGCTAAGGAAGGAACACGGATGGGTTTTAGCCAGTAAGAGTGTGACACTCCCTTCCGGTTTACCCAGAGCGGGAAGGGTCACTTGATGATTTCCCATCCACAAAAAAAAGAAAAGTGTGTGAGTAATGAATCTTTACAAGTAACCATACTAAAGACGCAATGGCTTCTACATTTCACATTCACGAATTGGTAACCCAAACTTTACCCCACGCTTTTTAAACTTCTGAAGTTCGCCTGTCATGCAACAGGTAAGACGAAGGGAAATTTCCTTTTTAAAATTCATGAGTCGAAATTGTCGATGTAGCTGTCGATGATATTACTTGGTGATCACCTACTCTGCTTATTTACTGGAAGATATTTGAGCGAAATAAATAAATAAATACATTACATAACATCACACCTATAATCACCAGTGATCGTAATAGGCTGGGTATATTTACCTAAATTTCGAAGAACAGAGACAGAAAGTGGAGACTTCCTTACGACGACATTTTTTTTATAAGTTGGAAATAAGCTTTATTTAAGATGAGTTAAGGCTATTTCACGTAAAATCCCGAAATAAATATTCTAACTTTAATTCATGTTCCAATTATATGTAATGTATGATACAACGGTTAGTTTAAGGATCGTAACAGGTAAGTTAAACAGGCCACTAGTAACAAACTCGTGACCTCGCCCTTAAAACCACATTTTGCAGCCACTAAACCAAAGGAGAAGTGTTAGTTTTAAGCAAAGCTTTGCATGAAAACTTTAGTTTATAGTTACTTAACGAAGATATTTCGTTCAAGTTTCACTCTGAAGTGGGGACCCGGAATATTACTGAATTTGCGATGCAAAACACTTCTGCACGAAAATACGAATGTGGGGATCAAATAAGAGCTCTTTTTTAGTAACAGTGCACACTGTAGGACATATTTTAAAATACCCAGCTGCTGTTAAAATTCCGCTGGTACCAATCTATCTGTATAAATAAAACAAAGTCGGGTTAGTTACACTTTTTGTAACTCAACAACGGCTGGACCGATTTTTATGGTCTTTTATTCGTTGTATTTGTTTCCGCCCCGTATAGCAGAATAACTATTAAAACTTGGGAAAAATTCACTACCGAGTGTGCTTATGACCACACGACTGAAGTGAAACTTCAAACGTATTTGGCTATGAGAGGAATAGAGAAAGAAAATGTGCGCGCGCACTGCTTTATCTTGCTTATATCCCCCACTCAACTCCCGTTCGCCTCGCCCGAACACACTTTTCGTAACGCGTTCGCCAGCTTACTCCCCAAGTCAAGCGTGCGTAAAGAAGTTTCACTTCAAAAATTATAATGCAGATAATTAATTTCAAAATTTATTGATTTTGAGGCGGTACGAAGTTTGTTGGGTCAGTTAGTACTTTTCGTAATTTTAAATTCTTAAACCAGACGGTCTTCGTAACAGGCAAAAGACACAAAGAGAAGAAGAATTTTGCAGCCTGGTATTGTATTTAAATTGATTTTTCTTCGCTAAGGCAGAATTGTGTCTTTATTAACGCAGGTCATCTGAGTGCTAAATTTCATCGAATCCCGTGCAGCCGTTAAAGCGTAACAAGGTAATAGACAGGCTGACAGAGTTACCATCGCATTATAATATTATTAACAACTCACCAAAGTCGTTATATGAACTCTGGTAGAAACATTTCGCCCAGCACTAGGAAACCACACCACCAGCACCAGCACCAGCACTGGGGCAACTTCTGGGCATGCTCGTTCCATCATAGACCTCATCCATCGCTTTCCATCAGGCGTCATCGAGGTTAAGAGCGGGCCCATTCAGCAATAAATTAAGACTACCAAAAAGTGAGCAAGAACTCGCAACGAACAGAATAAAATTCCTAATACTTCACTCAAAAGCTGCAATAAATAATGCCCACGACACATTTACAGACTAAATACTACTATCAACTATAGGGTTTAGTGCAAAGTGGAGTCAAGAGGCATTTAGAATCATTTGCCTTGCAAAACAGGGGTGTGGAGAAAAGTTGTGCATATTTATACTGACAGCGTTAGGTGCAAGTTGAGCGATTTAGGTCTTTGGAGAGTTGGAAATGCTAAATATTATATACGGGTGCATTTTGTGAAAAGAGGTACGTCATAGAGTAGAATACTCTTTATTATGTACACCATATAAATTACAGACATTAAATATAGAAACTTTACAATGGGCGACACAATGGGCGGTCTTATCGCTAAGAGCGATCTTTTAAAGACAACCTTTGGATGGATTAAAAAGGGGAAGGACATACAAATACTGTAGGTAGTCTGTGGTGTACCATTTACACAAAACAATAAATACATACATAAAGTATATTATACTAATCATAATTATGAAGGGTTTTCTGATTAAAAATATGTGATTCAAAGGAAATGAGACTAGGTAAATTCCCTTAGTGAAAAACGTTCAAAATCTAGTCAAATGTCGAGAAATTGGAAGTATTTTTGACAGATTGAGACTAAAGTCAGACTGTGAACGTTCTTAAAATTACGAGAATTGCCCCAGACCGTTGTAGTGTGTATCAGCTAGAAAAAATCTTGATGTTTTAATTTGAGAAACCTCAAGCTCAACCTTATCAGTAATAATAATTATATTTTCGAGCCATTTGTGGTTAAAACCCTCGGAACGTGGGGATTAAGTGCTCCAGTGCAACGAAATCTTCAAATGGCTGGTTGACACTGCCCGTAACCCAGATCAGTCTCACCAGATGCAGCTGAATACTAATATTTTACAATGAGCAACTGCCTATCTGACCTCCACAACCCAGTTACTGGGTAACACGACACGCCTTGGTAAGACTGGTTATTAGACTTTCGGGCTTCTGACGACCCGTAAGGACTGTCAAAGATCCAAGAATCAAAGCCAGACCAACGGCTTAACATGCTTTCCGAGGCACGGAGGGGTCTCGGTATGTAAAGATGGTCACCCATCCACGGACCGACCGTGGCAAGCGTAGCTTAACCTGATCGATCGACTTATGCGGCTGTTATTACTTAACCACGAGCCCCTCCCAGCCCTGTCTCCAGGGGCGTAATCATACCGTTTGGGGCCCGTGGCAAATTCAAGGGATGGGGCCCTCCCTCGATGTAAAGAAGCTCAAACAACGAAATAGTTTTTTTTTTATTAGCACTTCTCCCGCGACTTCTTCCGCGTACATTTCATATTTTCCCCTACAAAATTTAACACCTGTCTGCTTCTGTCGTTATGTTAGGATCCTCCTGTGCTCATGGCCCTCTCGGGTCGGGGCCCCCTCTGGCTGGGGGCCCGTGGCATTTTGCCCCAATGCCACACTAAAGTTACGCCACTGCCTGTCTCTATTATAACGTCTTCTACATTCCCATATTCTAAGCTGTAATACCCTCACGTGTCCATTATTAACACACATCCTCCATCATTCGAGCCATCCCTTTGAGTGCTCAGATTTAACGAGAAAATGCCTAGCTACTGCAATTACAGGGTCCGCTTATCCTTAATACCGAAGGAATTGTTGGTATCGTGATATGCAACAATTAGTTAATTGCAAGAAGGTGCAATCACCCCCTATCACACTAATATTATAAAGGCGAAAGTTTGTGAGTGTGTGTGTTTATATGATTGTTACTTCTTCACGCTCAAACGGCTGGACCAATTTTGATAAAATTTTGTTTTGAGGTAGCTGACATCCTGGATTAACATAAGCATATGCTACTTTTTATGGAGAAGACGAAGCCGTTTAGTATCAAGATGGGACACTATTCCCATCTTGACTCGGTTTCCGCTTACCCCCCCTTGGCAAAAGGGCGTGAGTTTATGACTCAAAATAGCAAGAGGATTTCGATGGTCTGCATAATTATGCATAAGTAGGTAGTTATAATATATTTTTCCTAGAATAGAATACTCTTTATTATGAACCACTCTACCCCCCCCTCTCTCCCTCACACTCTCTCTCTCTCTTTTACTCTTTTTTTTTTTTCTCTTTTTAGAATATATTGTTCGAAGGTTAAAGTGTCTCGCAAATATATAATTATCGTCCTATGTGATGTATAGGGCTTTACTTTACCCTTAAACACATACAAAAACAAATTACCCCTCAACGTCTCATCTCCCAGCTTTTAATTGAAGTTTCCAAATAAAATATTTATTTTTATACCCCAAACAACTCGAAAGATGTCCCTAAGTAAATTAGCTGAAGAAAATGAGACAAACTCGCATCGTTTCTGTTTTTATTGGTACTTTAGTTTATGGGATTTATTTATGGTATTACAACCCATAAAGTATTGATGTCAACAGTTTTAGTGATTAGCTTTGATATCACCTATTAAAGTTGCTGTGATATGAGACTCCGTCCGTCTGTAAAGTTATAAATGTCCCTTGTCTTTTTCCCAAGTTTATTTATTGACTATTTATGTACCATCGCGGACTTTTCCTCCTGATCACTTAAAAATTTTTTTGCCTAAATCCTGTGGCAGCGCCAAGACACGCCCCCTTAAAGTTTTCGCCTATTAAGAAAGCGATAACGCAATTAGTTGCAACCTGCACTGCGCAGCTTAGTGACGCATCACGTGTACTCCTTTTGTGAATTTTACGGATGAACTATTTGACCTTGGCGCTCTTACTAGAGAGCGCTTCTATTTTTTGAGTGCAAGCAAAAATTAACTTAGTCAGTGCTGGAGTGTCCGCGATAGTACACACAACAGTCAAATCAAACAAGAATAAAAAAACCGAGTGTGCTTATAACCACACGACTGAAGTGAAACTTCAAACGTATTTGGCTATAAGAGGAAGAGAGAAAGAAAATATGCGCGCGCACTGCTTTAGACTTTTGCTTATATCGCCCACTCAACTCCCGTTCGCCTCGCCCGATCACACTTTTCGTAGCGCTTACGTCGCGCGTTCGCCAGCTTACTCCCCAAGTCAAGCGTGCGTAAAGAAGTTTCACTTCAAAAATATTGTTCATTTTCATAAGTAGGTACCTACAGCAGACCAGCGTCAGGATTTTGGAAAATGATTCCAAAATTTATGAATGCAGTACAAATTATGGACATGCAACTAAAAACGTTTTCCTGTAGCTACAGCGGTTATTTTCCTTCTACTCCATCTCAAAAATCCACCCTGTATGCCCCCGAAGCTTCTCAAAGAAACCCACTGTCTGGATAAGTCGGAACCTATATTGATCTTCTAACGACCGAAACTCCATAATCAGCCTATAATGTTCCCACTGCGGGGACACAGGCCTCTTCTCGGAGAGAGGGAGTGGGCCGTTGATACTTGATAGATGTCACATGTCTTTGAATTTTTCGTCCTAGGACATGCCGGTTTACTCACGGTTTTTTCACACGTTCCTTCACCGTTTTGAGGGCACAAAACTTACTATCTTTTAACTCATTAAAAGCAATGACACACGGCACTTTTCAGTACCATCCACTCATTTTTCCATCTCTCAACATCCAATAAAAAAGTCCATTAATAAAAATATAGCTCGCATACTTCGCTCGATTGTCGATAGTCCGACAGCCACTCTTGACGTACAAAATTGAATATTATTCGCAAATTGAATCCGTCGGTACCTGTCAACTGGATTCATATTTAGTTTACTAGTACTGCTGGCACTCGATTCAAACTCACTTTAATACTCATGATGTTACGCTGTTCAAGCTTGAATTGATCTGCAAAGAATACTTATTTTAGGCCAACCTAAATGTTGGGTTCAAAAAATGTAAACAATCATTGAATGAAAAGAAATCCATAACACATTGAAACATTATTTTTATTTTGTGTTTCACGAACTGTGTTCAAATAAACTTTTTTCTTTCTTTTTCTTTCTTTAACACGTTGTGTTCTCTTTAAATTATAATTCTTTAACGTATAAAAACAGCCACAATCCATTTTCAATCATTAAAAATAATCACATAGCGAAATTATTCACGTGAGGCACGAACCCATAATTAATTAGAGTTAGTTAACCAATATTAAATGTTTTTGTATTAAATGTTGTTTACTTCAACTAGTGACGTATTGTAAGTCTTTTAATGGTACTTTATTTATTCCCAAAATTAAATATTATAAATTAAATATTTTTAATATAATATAAATTAAATATTATAATATTATAAAATAAGCTAACATATAAACTATAATAATATGTACAATTATATTAAAAAAATAAACAATCATTATAGGACATCAAAGAATTCGTCCGCATCGCTGTCAACAGGAACAGTGCCCAAAAGGCTGGCAGCTGGCCACGTTGTATGTCAATGCTAATTCTTTGGGCAAGAAATAGGCCAGCCCTCTGTTCACGTGAAGAGTCGACTAACCGCTTGGCGATATCCCGAAAGACCAAGTAGGCACTCGGACCCCATTGCCCATTTTACTTCATCATCATTATGCTTAAAAGGAGGCTCCAATCATAAACTAATGTAAACAAGTTGGTAAAGAAAAAATCATTTTTTTTATTTTTTTTTATTATTCAGCCGAAAGAAGTCCAGGGCTGAACTTATTCCTCCGGCAAGCACCGCCACACCGACTCCTCATTTGCCTCCCGCGTACGACCTTCAGCATTTTATCAGTCCACCTTGTATGAGCGCCTCCGTGCGCAACGGCTTCCGAAACGCGATCGCCACTATTACATATTTCGGTTCCTTCGCCCTTACTGCAAATAATGAGCCTTGTTCATATTCAGTAAGCCGCACGTCAAAACCAGACTAAGATGGCCTCTTGTTCTATTGAATCTCCTTACTACGCTAAGCCAGATCAAGGTCAAAGTGTTACCACTGACGTTGACTATACTTTAATATAACATTATTCCCTTTAACAACACCACTTTTACTTTACGGCATAAACATGAAAAGTACAACTTTCTAACCTAGAAATCTCGTTAAACAAGATCATAGTAAGGTCTACGCCCACTTTACACGGCCAGGGGGCAGTAAAACGTCCTCTACATCAGCAGGATTTTATGCCTACTGGCTTCACCAAGTTTTTGCATTGCATGAGGGTTTATTTATGGCTCGGCATTCTTCTCTGACCGCATGATGGGTGAGTTGTGACCTTGTGTACAAAATTCGATGGACATTGTGATTTGTTAGATTGCAGTGGTGAAGTTAGTTTTTGTCGAAGTTTCTTTTACGTGATCCAATGAATACGAAATCAGAATGGCTTATAGACAGTTGTTTGCAGTGTGATTATTTAAATAAGGGGTTAGTGCTGAATGGTGTGCTGACTACAGCAAGTCAGAGCAAGTATCTAGTTTTTATTTTTTTATTTTGATGTTTTATATGTAAACATGTTATTACTATATCTCTATCGTTAGGTATATATTAGGTATATATAGTACGCGAGAATTTATTAAATTATGCTTGACTATACAGTACTTATTAAGTTATATTTGCTTAATTTTTTTTAATTGTGATGACAATCCAAAGTCCTCTTTGTTTTATCAATGCTGTCTATGGAGCATATTGGAGTTATTCCGTTTGCGGTGGTGCGCAAAGTAACACACGAAAAGCATGCAACGGTACAGGGGTCATAGTTGTGTTATAAAATTAAAACCTTGTTTTCGTAAAAAAAAGTCAATAAAAGTTGGAATTTTGACCTTTAATATCTCCATTACCTAAAGGTTATATCTCCATAACCAGTTAAAAAAATAATGATTAGGTACAATGACGGGGAGTATTAGTGAGTCTCGACTTCGTTAAAGTGTCATTTTACACCCGTTATAGTCGCCTAGTAGACAGTTACTAGACAGCAAAAACTCATACCAATATTCTATCTAGATTCACAATTCACAATATTTCTAAACATGACCTCCCCTAACCTCCACAGCACAATACATAGCCATATCAACCAATTTCAGATAAGACCAACATTAGACCGGCGAACGATTCCTCCGGGAGCTCGGGTACAAAATGCATACTTACTCCCTCTGCGATTGTAAAGTTAAGAGGTGTTATTTTAAACATGATAATGTGTCTAGTTAAGTTCTAAAGAGGTCTGTGTTGTTCTATTTTATTTAGAAGTTTTAAAGGACAAAGACTTAAAGTACTAAGTGGTTACTGGCAGGGAATGGGCCATTGTCTGAGCTGAATATTAAGCTGGGCAGCTGCAGTACCCTCATGTTAATTGTCTACGGTTGCAGTATTTGTAAATATGTGAGAACCATATCGCTCATTTGGAGAAACATCGACGTAACTGCTAGGCACTTTTTTTTTTACCTCTGCTTTCCAAACGTAAATACGCTTTCTAAGTGCTCACTTTTAGGCCAGTGACAACTCGGCCCGTAGCAGCGCAACCTGAATAATAATACCAGATACTACGTCGTCAAACTCCCTTGTTCCGTCGCCGTCGGCATGAAAAGTATCGACCACTGATCTTTTTAATTTATTGGTGGTTGGGAAAAAATACATTTACTTACATCGATGTTTCTCCAAATGAGTGATATGTGTACCTATCTTATCTGTCATTGTAATTTTTTTTTTTAATACTTATTCTTACCTATTATTGTAGTATAGCAATTTTATTCCAGGTACATTGTCTTCACATATTTATACTTATTGAATTACTGTAAGTATACACAATACTGTAAATATTTTTAAAAGATGGTATTAACTAAGTATAGAGTTTCTTGCCCTTTCTTCTCCGTACGAGACTACCTTTTGGAAGGGATAATGTACCCTAATTGCGTAACACACTGGGATACCTATTGCTAATCCATTGCTTCATAATGTTCTAAAAATGTGTCTGCTTGACAACGTTTTAAAAGAACGTATTAACTATAACCCGGACTGCGATCTTTTCGATAATAAATTCGCCAATTTAATGGTTATGTGCCTCAATTATTGTGAAAATAATAGAATTTAATTGTTGTGATTAGTTTGTTTTACGTTAGTACTTATTAATACTTTGATTTATGTAATTGGTTTCATAAGCCGTGTAAATCAAATAAATAAATAAATAAATAAATATAGAGTTTCTTGCCCATTCTTCTCCTTATGAGACTACCTTTTTGAAGGGATAATGTACCCTAATTGCGTAACACACTAGAATATTGCTAATCCATTGCTTCATAATGTTCTAAAAATGTGTCTGCTTGACAACGTTTTAAAAGAACGTATTAACTATAGAGTTTCTTGCCCATTCTTCTCCGTATGAGACTACCTTTTTGAAGGGATAATGTACCCTAATTGCGTAACACACTAGAATATTGCTAATCCATTGCTTCATAATGTTCTAAAAATGTGTCTGCTTAACAACGTAAATAACGATTGCGTTATGGCTTTCATTTTGACAGTTCAATAACATTCGTTGTTTACGTTTCTGAATTATTTACGTCGTTGAGCAGATTTTTTTTCGAATATACGAATGATTGGATATTGTATAGTACGCAAAAAGCACAAAACTTGAGAATTTCACGCTTTCGCCTTGAGATGGAGTTGGTGGTATAAAGGAGCCATCGGGACTTGACACTGGACCTAAGTAACAATAGAAAATTAAACTGTAATTTAAAGTTTATAATTTTCATCTTACAAATGTCTCCTAAGACGTGGCAACTTGAGGTCCTAAGAGAGATTCAATCATAATACCTTAATCAGCTTATGTGGAGCAGTGAACTCAGTAGAGATAAACCATTTTAAAAATGAACACCTCTCCACTGCTTGTTGTATACACATTTTAAATGTTTGTATAGTTTAGTGGAGGGGCGTGCAGTTATATAATGGTTTATCTCTACCTAATAATCCATACTAATATTATAAATGCGAAAGTGTGTCTGTCTGTCTGTAACCTCTTCACGCTTAAACCGCTAAACCGATTTAGATGAAATTTGGTATAGAGATCGTTTGAGTCCCGGGAAAGGAGATAAGATAGTTTTTATCCTGATATTTCCACGGGATCGAAACATATGCGGGTGAAACAGCTTAAAAACTGAAAATGTATTATACAACGTGTTATTTTTTTGATATCCAATAACTCTAGGCGGTCGTTGTACTCATCATTATGAACAGCTTTTACTATGCGACCGAACCTGAAATCGCGAAAAATGTAAGTAGGTCAAAATGTAGGGAACGGCAGATTTTTTTTCGCGATTTTAGGTTTAGTCCCATAGTAAAAGTTGTTCATAATGATGAGTTCAATGACCCCCTAGAGTTATGGGATATAAAAAAAACACGTTACATACGTGTGTTGGCGAAGGTTTGATGACTTTTAATAATGAGGGAGAATGATTTCTAGTTATTTACAGTTTAATAAAACATAGGTTAGAGTACCTGCGTAACACAGTTTTCCTTGAACAAGTTATGAATTCAATTTTGAAAAGCGTCCCCCTGTTTTTATATTCATATGAAAATCGCTTGGGGCTCCACTGTAGTTTGTAATATTCCTTGGAGGATGAAAAAACAATATAAGTTTTGTATTTTTTTGCACCGGTGTGTTTTTGCGTTAGTTTTTCTGATAGGCGTCGCTGGAAATGAAAGTGGCTTTGATTTTTTAATATTATGATAGTTTTTAGGGTAAAGAATTAATATTGTAAGTAAAACATTTTAAAAGAGTAACGGTGGAGTTTCTTGCCCATTTTTTCCATATGAAAACTAGCCTTTGGAGGGGGCGACTAGAATCAATTTTTATTATAAATTTTTACGTTCAAAAGTGCTTTTTATGTGCCTATTTGTATTTGAAATAAATGCTTTGACTTTGAAACAAGATAAGGTGATGCAGGATTATTTCACCATCAGTGCTCTCAAAACGGTGAAAGAAAAAATGGTGAGGGAACCGGCATGTCCTAGAACCAAAAATTCGAAGACATGTGACATCTATCATCAGCACGCACCGGGCCCGCGTGTTGGATTGTAGTCCACTCCCTCTTAAAAAGAGACAAGACCTGTATCCCTGCAGTGGGAACATTATAGGCTGATTATGGTATCAACACATTCACTTTCAAGTAAAAGTGTGCAGTCTTGCACACCCCTACCCTATTTCAAATTAAACAAATATCTACATTATTTCAATGATAATTAAGTTGTTTTCAGAGTCACTAGCACTACTAACAAAGTTATAAAAATATTTGAAGTTGTAGCGTAAACTGAACTTTATTGTGTAGGAATTAAAGTTATTTTTCCGTTAATTCATAATTGTTTACATTTTTGAAATTTTTTTTTTCAAATTACTTAAAATCTCGAAGAAAAAATAACCCTACCTGGTTACAAGACTAAAATATAAGACTGGTAGCTCAAGGCCTGACTCTAATATCACTCAACACCGAAGCCCCTCGACAATTGCCTCTCATGAATTTTAAGAAGGCATTTTCTTTGACGAGAGCTGCGTTTAATCTTTCGACAGGAATTGAGGTAAACATGAGTATTATCTGTCGAGGAGGAGGTTTATTTATTTTTCTATAATAACCTTTTGGAGTCTTTTGATGAGTATGATGCCGGATTCTGCTGGAAATAGATTATTATGATATTTATTTCTGTAAATTGTTTAACAATGGGAAATTACTGCTGAAGGCTGCGGGTGTCGACCTCAGGACGAGCTGCTTCTCACACAGACAGCTGTACAGACGCCGGCACATCGAGCTACTACAAGCTGTCAAATTTCTTTAATAGATTTTCAACTTTATCCCTAGAGTATAAGGTTCAAAGTTGACTGGGAAAGTTTGACAGTTTCGGGTAGCTTGATGTGCTGGCGTCTCTACGTCGGTTGCTCCTGCGTCAACAGTCTGGAAACTCATCATATTTTGGTTGCTGACACCAAAACTACAAACATAGTATACAAGATTTTTTAAATAAAAACGTGGGTGTTATTTTAGTATACAAATAAATAAATGTTTTTTTTTTTTTTTTGTTAAGGTACAGTCAGCAAAGGGTATGCAGGATCGTCGGATATAGGTAGCTGAAGTTTAGGAAGGAACCGATGGATGTTATCGACTGAAATTTAATTTGATAAATGAGCTGTTGTAAGGGGGTTGCGTTTGACTTCAAGTCGATGACGTCACTCGTTTCGGCGGAAAGGAAACTCCAGGGGTGTTTTCACAGGAATGCAGTTTTATTTAGTGTAATTTCCAAGTGATGGATGATTACACACGATACGAAGATACAGTTTTACAATAAAATATATTAAAATAGGTTTCCACCAACAACACCTCGCCCTCTTGGACAAGGATAGCGGCAGAATACCTCTAAGCCAAAAATATGTATACGTATAGACGTGACAATCTTCTTCTAACTAATAACCAGAGTGTCTTACGTCACTATTCCAGTAGGATGTAGTTTGTAGGTGCACCTGATTAGAAGTCACTTAAATCAGGGTATCATTTAACCTATCACTAATTTAATTAGTTTTGTGTTTCTTAAATAATAGGGTTTGTCCTCCAAATAGTAGATCTGTCACCAAAATGTAGTCACCAAACAATGCAAGTGACCTAACCAAACCAAACCTCGGGGTGCCCTTCGCTCGCTCTTGCATCCTATGTCGACGGAGCCCCGCTTCGCGGGGCCCCTATTTCTGTGTAAAGGGTTTAAAGTAACCTAACCAAACCGAACCTCGGGGTGCCCTTCGCTCGTTCTTGCATCCTATGTCGACGGAGCCCCGCTATCTGAGAACGAAAATATTTCGTGGCGATAGATCTATTTATTAGGTGATACAAATATTTCGTGGCGATAGATCTATTTATTAGGTGATACAACTTGATGACAAATATAAATTTTGGTGATAGAAAATATAGTTCCCCTTAAATCAACGGTGGTAGCGAGGGTCATTGACTATCGGAGAATCTTGACACCGCGATTCACAAAAGTGACGTAAACGAACAGCGACATCTATTATCAACTTAGTGAACTATTTACAAGGCAATCAATGGAAGTGACAGTGGGTTTGCTTCGCTTACTTGTTAGTTGTGTTCACATTATGGAATCGTAATTATAACAGTTCACAGCTTTATACATAGATGGCGCCAGTGGCGAAATACATTAAACAATAATAATAATGTTAACAGTAATTAGATGTGTTACACTGTTTGTTTTTCTATTAATAAAATTAAATTTTATTAGATAACATCCATCGGTTTCTTACTAAACTTCAACTATATCCGACGAGCCTGCATACTTATCTCTTTTGTTGACGATACATAAAGGTTTTGCAGTACATGAGTGACCTACAAAGTATGCATTATTAATTACATGGTCTAGGTACAATCAATTGTTGGGTGAATCGCTGCTCTCCTAGTTAGATTACTGCGTAATCTGTATTTGTATAATAAATAATCAGTAATTTGTATAATTATATTGTTAGCTCGTTGGTTAATAAAAATCTTTTACACACTTTTAAAATTATGTTTTTAAAAGTAGACTGGTTGTATGTCTAAGAGCGGTTTCACACTACAGCCGATCCGAATCCGAGAAATGCCGGTCCAAAGTGACCATAGTCTTATTTGTAGGAGGGGTTGCGCACTAGATCCGAACTCTAGCCGTCCAAAGGGGTTTGAAGATTTTTGTATGGAGGGTGGCCCTAAGGTCGGCCGCCATTTTGATTTTTTTTCAGAATCGCATTGCACAACAAAAAAGTTATATATTTAGATAGAGGACACTTATACAAACAAAAAATGTTATATAACATAATATCCTAAAGCGTCAGGTTTCGGAGTTATTCACCGAAATATAAGTCGATATTTTCCATCACCGTTTTGAGACATCGACATTTAAGTACCTACTGAGTACTATCCTTGGTGTTCGGTATTTTACGAACATCCCGCTACTGGGACACAGGTTTCCTCTTGGTGAGAAGGAGTGGGCCGTAATCCACTACGCGGGCCCAGTGCGGATTGGCAGATGTCACATACTTATGTCTTCGAATTTTTGGTTCTGAGACATGGCGGTTTCCTCACAATGTTTTCCTTCACCGTTTTGAGAGCGGTGGTGATGAAATTATTTACACAAAGAAAAGCACCTGTCTGGGTTCGAACCTACGACCTACATCTCGTAAGTCGCGGAGCCACCACTGCTCTTCCAATCGTATTTTACGACAAATTGAAGTTCTAAAGTAAATACCACTATGATGAATGGCTGTGTTTGCACAGACTGCGTGCCAAAATGTGTAGCAAATGGTTCTATCGTTGACATGTCTTTGATTTATTAAGTAAGTATCTTACGTAACTTCTCGCTAAATAATGATTTTGAAGCTAAACAGGGTTTATTCATAAACGTCGAAACGTTTAAACATGAAACTATGTATGGCTATGTGAGTTCAGCAGACGTTAAACGTTATCTATTTAACGCAAATTCGCGGTGAATGCGCAGCTGAGCCCGCCAAATTCAAATTTTCTACAGTCGCGAATCGCATTTTGATCAACATACGGCGTAAAACAGAGCTAAAATTTGCAAAAAGAAACTATAGAAAATTTGAATTTGGCGGACCTCAGCTGCGCATTGCGAATTCACCTTAACCTTTTGAACGCCAGACTTTATAACAGATGTAGTAAGTCAGAAAAAAAAACGAGATGTAAATACCGATTAAACAAGCTGTGATGATGTAATAATAATACAGATTAAACGAGCTGTGGTATTTGGTCCATATATACGACCCGGGCGGAATGGACACGAAAATATTTGTCGGATTTATCCGGCGTAAGCGGTTAAAAGGTTAATAAGGTTTATAATAAAAAAAACGCTATTTATATATAAAAAAACACGGGTTTTTTTCGATTAGATGAAACAACATTCGTCTAATTAGCAAAATTACTTTGGCTCAGTGGGATTTTTGTTTTCCTAGTCGAGACAAATTACACAAAATCTAAATTGTCACCTACATCTTTGCTTACCCCACAATCACACCACTGAATACCCTACAGGGCAAACAAGCTGTACACACAATACGACTTGATACTGGTTTATGTAAAAAGGAATGACCCAGTGCATTAGTGAAACGGATGCCTTCCCTGTCTGTGTAGCAGATGAGACCTAGCTAGTGTTGAGAAATGAGATGTGTTTATCGATACAATTTAAATTGGCGAAAATTTTCATGCCTTTTGATTTTTACCCCTCCTTTTTACTAACTTGTACATATTATTTTGTTCTGTGTCTGGGTGTAATTTATCTATAATATGTATGTATTTAGAAATATACCTATAAGTATGTTTATCAGCTGTCTAGTACCCATAACACAAGCTCTGCTTAGCTTGGGACTAGATGGCGTTGTGTGATAGTTGTGGAATATTATTATTATTATATATTATTATTTTAAGACTGTTAGCTTTTTAAATTTTACAAGTATAATAAATAAATTGGGGAAGCTGAATTTTGATTGAAATAGGATGTTTTACGAAGTATAGACAGAAACAGTATTAAAACAGTTCTAATTAACACACTGTTTTAATTTCATTGAAAGGTCACAATGTTTAAAAAAAAATTAACTGAAACCGAATCCGAAAAAAAATGACAAATTTAACTGCTGTCTAGGATACCTATCTGAATTATAAAATTGTGTAATCATACTATATATATCACACTAATTACACTAATATTATAAAGGCGAAAGTTTGTGAGTGTGTTTGTGTGTGTTTATATGTTTGTTACTTCTTCACGCTCAAACGGCTGGATAAATTTATAAAATTTTGCATGGAGGCAGCTGACACCTTGTCTTGATATTCCCACGGGATCGAAACTTATGCGGGTGAAACCGCGGGGCGCAGTTAGTGAGATATAAAATCTGGGGTCTATACCTCATAATTTGAAATAATCAAATAGTCATTAGCAAAGATAACGACGGCCATAGACATGCTATCATGGCATTAACTCAGAAAATACATACACGACGTCATTGATGCACGTCGTCATTAAACATATCCTGAAAGTTATGACGTAGGTGATTGTCCATTACATAACATCATTAGCACAATCAGCCTATAATGTTCCCATTGCTGGGACTCAGGCCTCCTTTCTTCGAGAGGAAATGGACTAGTGTGTAGTAAACTATACTGTCAAATAAGATCTTAATAAGATACCACATAATATTGGTAGCTATATTTATCTTTTAGATACTTGGAACTACACGCTGTCTACATCTCTCTATTTCTTGTCCTATCGCAGGTATGCTGGAAGAGATTTCTTATGAAATAAGCATCAGCTTTGTACCTATTTTTCTGTTCTGTTTTTTTCTTGTCTGTTTATATATGTGTGTACATAAATGGTAAAATAAAATAAAAATAAATAAATAAACTTTTGAAAGCAATAAATTAACAAAACATCGACCAGCCGTTTATCGATATCTTACCTCCACACTATCAAATGTCGTGCCAGAAGATTATTATCCCAGAGATTACCATTCCACAAGACACAGCCAAAATACTAAAAAGAGTTGCAAATCTGCATCGCTGACTTCGGAATTAGGTGAATGCTTTATCTTCAACCTTTTTCTGTTTTATTGGACAAGTAGAGACGGAAATGGTGTACTATTTGTAATACAATTGTTGCAACTTAACGATTTAACTTTGCACTGACGCCAGCACATCAAGCTACCCGAAACTGTCAAATTTTCCCAATCAATTTTGAACCTTATGTTTGAGCGATAAAGTTGAAAATTTATTAAATATATTTGACAGATTATAGTAGCGTGATGTACAGCTTAGCGGGCACTTGTATTTTAATTCTAGCGCCAATTAATCTGCCTAGCCTTTCCCCAACCATTTTGGGGTCAGATTCCAGTCTAACCGAATGCAGCTAAATACCAGTATTTTACATGGAGCGACTGCCTATCTGACCTCCACAACCCAGTTACGGGGTACACGATAAGCTTTGGTAAGACGATACCCCTTGGTAAGACTGGTTGTCAGAGATTTGGGCTTCTGACTACCCGTAATGACTGTCAAAGATCCACGAATGACAGCCGAACCAACGGATTAACATGCTTTCCGAGTCACGGAGGGGTCTTGGTATGTAAAGATGGTCACTCATCCACAGATCAACCGCGGCAAGCGTAGCTTAACCTGATCGATCGACCTGTGCGGCTGTTATTATTTAGCCACGAACATACTTATATACTACATAATTATTATAAACTAGCTGCGCCCCGCGGTTTCACCCGCGTAAATGTCGATCCCGTGGGAATATCGGGATAAAAACTATCCTATGTCCTTTCCCGGGACTCAAACTATCTCTATACCAAATTTCATCGAAATCGGTCCAGCCGTTTTCATGTTATGTCGTGACAACGGAAAACGGGTTTCATTTTTATATATATAGATAGATAGATATAGATTAAAATCGCTTTTCGTGTGTCTTTGTGACCGCGTTGTTCTTTTAAACTGCGCAATGGATTTTGATGTAGTTTTCACTTTCATTTAGAGAATTTTATCCGAAAGGTTTATGTCTATAATACATTAATATTAAACTAACTGGTCTATGAAGATGCTAATGAAGGGTGATCTACCGATCTCCCTGAAGCGCAAAGTCATCGACACGTGTATCCTGGCCGTCCTAACCTACGGTGCTCAGACCTGGTCGCTCATCGAGTCGCAAAAGTTCCGCCTTGGAGTTTGCCAAAGAGCGATGGAACGCAGCATTCTGGGTGTTAAAAGACAGGACAGAATTCGGAACACCACGCTGCGTTCCAAAACGGGCATACTAAATGTACGAAAGAAGGCTGCCAGGCTCAAATGGGATTGGGCGGGTCACATCAGCCGTATGCACGATGACCGCTGGGCAAAAATCTCTACAGAATGGGTGCCTGAAGATGGACGGCGCCGCCGAGGCTGACCCAGAAAGAGATGGCGAGATGTCCTGGACGCGTACCACGAGGGCTGGTTGGAGGTGGCGCGGGAAAAGAGTTTCTGGAAGGATTTGGGGGAGGCCTTTGCCCAGCAGTGGGACAGAATAGGCTAAAAAAAAACTTTAATAAAACAATCTCGATGTTTCTTCAAGTCATGAAAACCGTGCGAAGCTGGGCGGGTCGCTAGTTAATAAATAAGTAAATAATTACAATGTGCCGTTTAAAATAACTTGGTTTTAATGATAACGACACGATGACTGTATCATTAATATGTAATGATGCACTTGTGCAGTTTATGACGAACCCCCTTACTAATAAACGTTGCATAACGTCTGTACAACGTTTGTCTTCTTCTTTCGAAAGTCAAATTACTGACGACTGAAAGAGAGAAATTAGTGTGTAACTTACTGTAAATTATATATGAAACCGGTCAAGCACCGCGCGTCGCCCATTGGCGACGAAAATCAATTGTGTCTCATTAGCGGAGCTTGACAGATTAAAGTGTCGGATATACTTACAAAACTACCTGTCACAACACCAATTTATCTCTTCTGCTCAACGTCCGTATGTCATTGCAGGGATCCAGCAGAATATCAGCGTCAGGTACATTTGCCTGGCACATGCTGAGCTGGACTCCCATTTGGTGCAACCTTGAGACGCATACCGCACAGTGTATGTTTCGTTTTTAATTTTATTTTAGGTATTCGTCATAGACTCATAGTGTCACTTTTATTTAGATATGTACCTATTTTTTTCCTTTCTTTTTTTGTTTGTTTTTGTGTCGGCACCTTGTTTTTATACTTATTGGTTATCATCTAAAGTTGTACTTTTGTGTGTTGTGCTGTCTTTATAGACTGTTTAGTAGAGTGGGTTGAGTTGTCGGGGCCTAGTTGTCGGGGACGAGCTGTGATGATCGAGTTGGAATTGGTCGCTGTAGATAACCCCGACGAAATACGCTTCATCCAAGTTGGTCGTAAACACTGTATTTCTCCAAAATTAACACTGCGGTAATAAGAGATAACCAACACAAACATAATTAAAATGAATGAAATGCAAATAAAAGCTTAAACATTCACTCAATCAGTCAACGACGTATGAAAGAGCGGTCATTATAAATTCATTCAATTTTAATGTGAAATCATCCAGCCAGGCTACCGCATTGTATACTGTAGGGGGTATTAATGTGACTGATACAATATTTTGAGTTTACTTTTCGATTTTGATTCCGGTATTTTTGTCATTCGTGGATCTTTGACAGTCGTTACGGGTCGTCAGAAGCCCGAAAATCTGACAACCAGTCTTACCAAGGGGTATCGAACTGAGTTTAGGAGGCTGACTTCCTTAACCCAGTCTATCTGAATAGACAGTCGCTCCATGTAAGATACTGGTATTCAGCTGCATCCGGTTAGACTGGAACCCGACCTTAACATAGTTGGGAAAAGGCTAGGCAGATGATCAGGGAGGAAGGCTGCAAAGCAGTGGTGGCCCATAAGGTTACAGTATTTGCGCCGCTTGAGGATCTCAGCAGCCACAGCAGCGGCGCCAGCACAGCCCGCCATGCTAGGAACATGAGGTGGCGCAAGGGTATCGACACACGTTGCGTCCCACACCAGAGGCCTACCCACCTTCCAAGGCAACAACGTCATGACGTCTGGTCTCTTCCCATCGTCACGTACCAAGCCGTCTGGTTCTAACACCGCTGGTACGCCGGCTGGCCGGGTGACAAGGGCTCGATGATATTTATACTTTATTTATATTACTAGCTGCTGCCCGCGACGTCGTCTGCCTGAAGGCTCTACAGCACCAAAAATACCTAAGATGCCAGTGTCGCTATAGCATTATAAGTAAACAACTTTTAAAATAGCATTAAAATATAAGTTTTTTTTGCAAGCGAAGCAAGTGAAGAGAGTTATATGGGAGTCCTGCTGAGTTTAGTGTGGTGTGGGGGATGTGACTGAAGGAAATAGAGAAAACAATGCAGGAATACATTCCAGGACACAAAAGAGTAAAAATACGTACAAAGGCATCATACCTTAAAACACTTCCCTATAAACAACGTTGGTAGTTATGCTGCCAGGAGCCAAAATGTAGAGAGAGTCAGGACTGGTGACGCGGGAGCAAGCGACGTACAGTTGTCCGTGTGAGAAGCAAACTCGTCCTGAGGTTGACACCCGCTGCCCTCAGTGTCTGCCTCTATTTATGGTTATCGCGAAGCAAACACTCACGGGGAACTGTACGCGCTTGAACTGGAATGGGAAGATATGAGGTATGAGGGGAATGCGTGGTACAAATACTGCCTCGCCAACGCCACAACCCGTAAGAATTTCCGCCTCAATGGTGTGTCTGTAGAGCGAAATGACTTTAGGGTGGGTCCCGTTACACAACTTCAGAGGAGATAGGTTCCGAAGAAGCATAATCGGGACACCGACCTTCAGCTTGATGGTATGCGCTGGAAGTCCACTTGCTGACAGGGAGTTCAGAAATTCCACGGGATAATGTGTGGCGTCATCTTGCTCGACAACAGTGTTTATCGAGGTGTAGACCACTTCATTCCCCTCAATTTCCGAGAGAATGCATTCGTTAATTGCTGCAGCCTGATCATTTTTGGACGTCAAAATGGCCCGCTCACACACCCAAGAATTCTGCAGGTGCAGTATACGACTGATGTCCCCGTACACACAGCAAATGAGTTCTTCTAAGCTGGATACCACTCTACCGAGAGACTGGAAGCACGACCTGTCCATCTCTCTCTTCTGGTAGAGTGCCTTCGCCAAGATTTAGAAGGACATTGGAGAATTCTTGAGCACGTGCATTGCCGCCGAGCCGAGCTCTCATATTAATGGTCGCGCAGCGTACGAACTCGTGACCACAACGAAGATAGTTTCAACGAAGCATTCACCTCGTCAGCCCTCGATCCCCGTGTCACCACGGGAAGCGTTTGCCGGAAATCGCCACTGAACAGAACAGCTGTGATACGACGCATCAAATGTTCGTTCCTGCGGATGTCCTACAGGGTTCCGTCCACGGCCTCAACTGCCTTCCTATTGGCCATCGTACACTCATCCCATACGATCAAAGAGCAATCCTTGAGCACGTGTCCCTTATCGCTGTTACGTGACACACCACAAACAGGCGTTTCAGCGCTCTCTAAATCGATAGGAATTTTAAACATGGCATGTGCTGTCTTGCCACTCGGAAGCAGTGTGGCAGCGATTCCCGACGACGCTACAGCAATAGCAATTTTGCCTTGCCTGCTGACCTCTGCAAGTATGCAAGTGGTAACAAATGTTTTTCCTGTTCCACCAGACGCATTCAAAGAAAAACATTTGACCCTGGTTTTTTCCCAACGCTTTCAAGGACGGTGTCATAAATTTGTTTTTGCTCTGAAGAGAACAAAGCGACATGGTCATTTCGCCCGGATCGTAATTTGTCTCAGCGTTATACTCCCGATTTACACGGTCTTGATGCGGTGATGATTGGGGAGCTGGTAACCCATATTGTGTATGTGCAAAAGTTGTTTACAATATACAATTGGATCTTAATGTACACGTCTGTAGATAGTTACACGGGAAGATCTAACGCCTAAGGTACAGGCTCGGCCTAGTTTAGGTGTTAGTGGTCAATCGAATTGTGTCAATTGCAGAATTGTACCTACTGGTTGCTAAAATCATTTTGTAAAATATTTTTGTGTCAATAAAGCTTTTTTATTTTTATTTATTATTTTATATTCGATCAGTGGATTGCCGCCGATAGAAATGACCACATCTTGAAGTGAACTAAGACAGGTGTTCAGCACGCGTTCATCAGTTACTCCGACTTCGTCTCCAGTAGAAACATAACTTTTTTGTAATACTTAACACCGCATTTTTTTTTAATTGTCGTCCTCAACTCTGTTCAAGATTTTAAGGGTTTTGTTGGAACTTGAATTTGTCAAAACGAACTATACGATACATTTTTTATGAAGAAAATGCACATTGCCATCTATGAATTTTAAGAATAACTAACTACTAACCTCGCCAACATGATCAAATTTAAATTATTAATTTCCAAAAAGTGTCAACATGTAACTTGATTTGATTTTTATGAAATCTCATAGATGGCGCTGCTGCAAAATTTTCTTTATACTACTAAAATTCATTAAACTATGTTTTTTCTGCCCAAGTTACTTAAATGGCGTAGTTTTTATAGTGTAAAGCTAGATAATAGCATGGCTTACTGAAAAACAACATTTAAATATGCGTCGTTAGATTACACGCTGTCACAGAATGCGTAAGAAAAATAAAGATTCACAGCTCCTCCCCTATAGGTGATAGCGTGATAATATGTAGCCTATATGTTGACCCGACCTCTTAGTAATATTCATGCAAAATTTGAAGTAAATCCATGCAGTACTTTTTGAGTTTATCCCGGACATACAGACAAACAGACAAAAATTCTAAAAACTATATTTTTGGCTTCGATATCGATTGTAGATCACGCCCCAAGTATTCTTTTAAAAAAATATTCAATGTACCGTTTTGACTTTCCTACGATTTTATTATATGTATATAGATTTCAGTGTAAAAATCCCTTTTAAAGTTTCGTCCAGATTCACCCCTGCATCTCTCTATTCACCCCGCTTGACAGTACTATCCATCCTTCCTTTGACAAAGATCAGTACGTCAGTGTGTTCTGACTAGAACTGTACTGTGTCTAGACTTGTACAAGAACATCTCCGGACCACCGGCGGAACTGCCTTTGGTAACGATATTGAACCTTTAATTTTGGTGGGTGCTTTGTAAATATATGTACAGAATGCCGTTGAAGACGTTCGTCTAGCTAGAGAATAACGACAGGGGCGCTCACAGGTACTGTTATAACGTAAAAATTAATCTTGTGACACAAGATTATTTATTACTTTTAGTGAATTATATAGTCATAATGCAAGGAAAACCAGTGAGTACCACCAGTGGTAGGTAACAAACAGTGCACATGGTCTCATTCATGTACATATTAATCTCAAGTGGTCCATCCATCCTAAGGGTGCGTCTACATCTGGCGAATGTGTCGCGAATGTGCAGCTCGCGAGCCGTTTGCAAGCTGCGCCCGCGCATTTTTGTTCGTGCGCCGCTCCTGCGCCGCCCGCGCGCATTTCGCGCGCGACCTAAAGCCCGGTTTCCACCGCGAAAGAGTAATGAGCCGGAAATGGCTAAGCGGAGCGGACTTCGTTTTTATGAAATAGGTTTGCGTTTCCACCAAGAAAGAGTTTAGTCGTCTGATTCTCTCTAGAAATGAGCGAGCTCATTTTTACTCTTTTTGCCCGCTGGATCATTTCCGCTAGACTCTTTGTTGGTGGAAACACATGTAAGCAGTTTTCTCTTGAGAGGTAAAAGAAGTCATTAATGGGTCCGCTCCGCTCGCGGTGGAAACCGGGCTTAAGCGCCGTACGCGATCAGCGCGCGGGCGGCGCGCTAGCGGCTCGCGTCTTCCTTCCGCCCGCGCCTCAAGCCGTGCGAGAATTGAGTGCGCGCAGATCGCGCGCCGCGCGCATGCCTTTATACGAGGCTTGCATGAGTTGCGCTAAAGAGGCGTACCAAACCATTGCCGTGACTGCACGCGGGCAGCTCGCAAACGGCTCGCGAGCTGCTCATTCGCGGCACATTCGCCAGATGTGGACGTACCCTTAGGTCACTATACTTTTCAACCGAAAAACACACAAAAAACAAGTTAAAAATTCTGAACGCCGTATTTTTACATTAAAATATTCCGCAGCAGTAAACAAAATGGGGGCGAAGTTAACTCATATCCAAACTGAAATTACTTTTTTGATTAACTACGCAACGGCTATTTGACAACTTGTTAAGGGACCTCTTCATTTGAACTTGTATTAAGGTGTCTCACAAATTGTGACTGTTTTGAGTAATTCTGAGAAAATTATGTTTTATTTTACTTGTTAGGGTACTCGTTTGGAAGTTAAGAATAGTCTAAGTTTGTTAAGCATTTTTGGAGTAGAAAATGAGAATATACAGCTGTTTTTATTATGATGATAAATGGACGTTGAATTATAGAACATAATAACAATAATTATTATTATTATTCCTAACGCTCTCGGCACCGTCCGAAACAATGACGAAGTGAAAGTGTGAGTGTGTGTGTGCGTCTGTGTGTTATGTGCTGACGAAAATGAACACACTGTCAACTGAAATGCTCGTTTCTGGAAACGAAACACCTCTTTGATACATACATACATAATCTAATCAGCCTATAATGTTCCCACTGCTGAGACACAGGCCTCCTCTCTGTGAGAGGGAGTGGGCCATAATCCACCACGCGGGCCCAGTGCGGGTTGGTAGATGTAGTCCCACATGTCTTCGAATTTTTGGTTCTAGGACATGCCGGTTTCCTCACGATGTTTTCCTTCACCGTTTTTGAGAGCAGTGGTGATGAAATAATTTACACAAAGTAAAGCACCTGTCTGGGTTCGAACCTACGACCTACAACTCGTAAGTCGCGGCCTCTGCCTCTTTGGTAATGGTAGGTAAACTAGATACCTCCAATTTTATTAAAGTCAGGAAAATCCCGCGTTTATGCTGATTACAAGAATAATCCATACTTCCATACATGTATACAGGTTGAAATAATCACTGTTTTCCTCTTAACGGGCCATTGTATACTATACCAAACAAAAATGTTACCTACCTTTATTGCTTATTTGTTACTTAGATGAATTGTGCAAGGTTGTTGTGATTATTTGGGTAAATTTTTTTACTGTTTTCATTATTATGAACAACTTTTACTATGGGACCAAACCCGAAATCGTGAAAAACAAATCGGCTGTTCCCTACATTTATGGTCGCATAATTCATCAAAATGTAGGGAATAGCTGATCAGTAAACGTTGTTCGTAATGATGAGTACAATGACCCCTTAAGAGGAAAACGGTGATTAAAATTTCACCCTGTATACTAGACTATCCAAACTAATATTATTATAAATGCGAAAGTGTATCTGTCTGTCTGTTAACTCTTCACGCTTAAACCTCTGAACCGATTTAGATGAATAGAGATAGTTTCAGTCCCGGAAAAAGACATAAGATAGTTTTTATCCCGATATTCCCACGGGACGCTAATGTGTGTGAAACCGTGGGGCGTTGCTAGTTATAATTATTCTAATTTCACTGTTGACCTACGTCAAAAGGCATTGACATTGGCAACAGCTTTTAATGATATAGTAATTATATATAATAAGTAAGAACCTTTGCTCTCCATAATGAATAGGTAAGAAGAATAGTAGTCCGACCTTCCTCTTTCTTAGATTTTAATCTGTTGTTTTTTTAAAAGGATTCATTAGGGCTACTCGTATATCTATACAAATAGATGAAATTGAAGTGTCTGTTTGTGATATCAAAATAACAGCTTTTTAATAACTGCACGTAAAAGTATATACGGTATCTACATACTTACTTATAACAAAAAAAAAACTATTTTAATTTTTTTTGTCTGTGTCTGTGTATCTCTCCGTCTGTTTCGGATAATCTCAGAAACGACTAGACTGAATTTGACGGGATTGTCGCTCGCAGATAGCTGAAGACCAATTATTCTTGTAATTAAAAACGTTCGAAATCTAGTCGCAAAATCATTTCAGCGATAATCAATGTCAAAAACTTGCCAAAAATGTAGGGAAATGATAGGTATTTTTGACAGGCCAACCTGTCAAAACTGTGTGTGTCTGTAAACGTTTGTAAAATTGCGAGAATTTCCCCTCTAATGTTATAATAAATAATTTTTTTTTTTTTTTTTTTCAAATAAGTTACAGACTAGAAAAACCATTATGTAGTTGTTTGGATTACAACTGGTTGGCATAAGAAATATACTAGGTACATAATTATGCTGTACCCACAAGGTTTGTACATGAATTGGGTGAGCCCTGCCTCTTAAACTAGGGTGACATGTATCTTAAGAGACAGTGATCAGCTATAAGGTATCATAAAAATAAACAAAACTTGTGAAGTATGTCAGTTTGCCATGTTTGTGTTTATACTTCTGTAAGTAAGTTATAAGGAGCAACATAGGCTTCCTGTCTTGGTTGCCCGTTCCCGTGGGATAATCTCCAACACCCATGCTGGCGAGGCCGCGCGCAGAAGCTAGTTCTAATAATTCTATGTAAGGACTGATGACCTTTACCTGCGTAAATACCATCCGTCCCCTAGGACGGAATCACTCTTGACGTGTCAAGGACCCCTAGGTCCTTGACACGTCAAGAGTGATTCAAAGTCCTTTTTAGGGTTCCGTATCTCAAAAGGAAAAACGGAACCCTTATGATCACTTTGTCGTCCGTCTGTCCGTCTATCAAGACCCTTTTTCTTAGGAACGCGTGGAGTTATCAAGTTGAAATTAATATCAAACACTTAGGGCTGCAATTTCTTGAAGCAGTGACAAAATTAAACGTCGTAAGTCAACGCAATCAAAAGATACGGGCGTTTATGTTCCGTTTGTACCGCATATTTTGACACTCGCAAGGGAATCAAAATCTATAGGGTACTTCCCGTTGACCTAGAATCATGAAATTTGCCAAGAAGCAATGTCATGTAGCACAAATAAAGGTAAAATCCGAAAACCGTTTTGTAGTTACATATTTACAAATTTCTACGGAACCCTCGGTGCGCGAGTCCAACTCGCATTTGGCCAGTTTTTTATTGCTGAATGAGGTCTAAAGTGGGTCGCTTTGGACCTCAATCAAGCCTGATAGATGGGGTCTATGATGGAACGAGAGTGCCCAGAAGATGACTGTTCACTCTTGCCTTGAAGGCAGACGGGTTAAATGTGGAAGGGAACATTACACAGACGCTTGTAGAGAGTTTCATACTTTTGCTGTGCTCATAATAAATGTGGAGGAAAAGCGCTGAGTACGACTGGTCGGGATATGAACTAAGTGCGGATGGTACAGACGCCAGCACATCAATCTACTACAATCTGTCAAATTTCTTTAATAGATTTTCAACTTTATCGCTACCGCATAAGGTTCAAGGTTGATTGGGAAAATTTGACAGTTTCGGGTAGCTTGATGTGCTGGCGCCTGTTCCATGTGATACGTCTGGTAGACCGGTAGTAAAAGGGCGATGGTGAGTTCAGGTCGGGAGCTCCTGCGCTCACTCTCTGAAGTAAGTAGTTAGTACTCTCTGAAGTAGGTAGTTGCTTGTCTGTCGGTCTTCTACAGACTGCTGTAGAAGACCGACAGACAAGCAAAGAACATTACAACGATGATCCTGCCTTTGATCAAATAGTGGTGCATAGCCATGAATGGCCAGTGGCCATTACATGCTGCCGTCCTCCTCAGAGTCCAAAGCTTTTTGAAAGCAGGATTAATATGTTGAGCTCCGCTAATGAGACACAATTGATTTTCTATTGTTTCGTCGCCAATAAGCGACGCGCGGTGCTTGACCGGTTAAGGCTCTAATCAGAAAATCTGCTAAATATCATATTTTATGTTAGCTGTTGTGATGTGAAGGATTTTGCTAATCCATTGCTTCATATGTTCGAAAAATCTGTCTACTCAAAAACGTAAATAACGCAATGAATGTTGTTGAACTGTTCAAAATGAAATCCATTGCTACTGATAGTGTGTTACGCAAATATCATTATGGTCAAATTACGTAACACACTATCAATCTCAAACTGAATAATTTTGAAGGATATTGCTAATCCATTGCTTCATATGTTCGAAAAATTTCCTCTGCTCAACACATAAATCACGCAATGGATGTTGTTGAACTGTCAAAAGGAAAGACAGTGCTACTGGTAGTATAGTATGCAATTACCCCTCAGAGTCGCTACCATTCTAAAAGGATTTTTTTTTTTAAACATTGTGTGGACTCGGATTTGACAATCGTCCTACTCACCTGATGGTATAAGATGATACAGAAAAATATAATACACTAGCTGCGCCCCGCGGTTTCACCCGCATAAGTTTCGATCCCGTGGGAATATCGGGATATAAACTATCCTATGTTCTTTCCCGGGACTCAAACTATCTCTATACCAAACTTCATCTAAATCGGTTCAGTGGTTTAGGCGTGAAAAGGTAACATAGAGACAGACAGACAGAGTTACTTTCGAATTTGTAATATTATATTATACTATATAATATTAGTATATTAGTATGGATGGAACTTTAAGACTCCTATCCCAAGAAATAATCTTAGGAAAACAAAGACTGTTTTTTTCATTCAAAGTTTTAATAATACAGTAGGTAATCAACTTATCTTCAACAATTGTTTTTTTATTTCCATTAAAGTAGATATCTAAGTTAATCTGTAGGTACACAAGAGTATCAACTTCATAGCGAATGTCGTAGTCGTTGTAGGCGGAAAAACAGAACAAATATTTGCCACTCGCACTGTAGTTGTAAGATCTGTTCACAGCTACATGCTAGACCATAGACTATGTCGGAGTTACGAGTACTATTACTTGTAGACAGTACAGTGTTTCCTCTTTGTATAAAAAACTTATTCGGTTAAGGGCGAATTTCCAAAACCAAACGTTTATACCTAGAATCTTATCCTAAAAATAAATTTTGAATTTTTGACAGTTTCTCCATACTAGAACTGTCAGATGTCACCTTAGATAATGTGTTTTATCCACGGATAAAACACATTATCTAACTTGTGAAATCAGCCCTTTTTTTGTGGATGGGAAATCATCAAATGACTCTTCCCGCTCTGGGTGGAGCGGAAGGTAGTGTCAGACTCTTACTGACTAAAACCCACCCGTGTTTCTACCTTAGCCTTTTATGTTCCGGGGTAGCGGTAACCCTTTCGGACAATCCGGCAACCCCGGCAGGCTTCGGCCCTGGCAGGCCCCTTCATTTATGCTGACATCTCTGTGAAATCAGCCCTAAGGGCCTGTTTCACAATGTTAATACTCAAATTCAAAAATAGAATAGAATTTGTATGAAATCAACTAGTATTTTGAAACCTGCTATTGAAAAACAAATAATGTATTAATTTTGCGGATATTTTTCAACGAAATGTCATTTGATCATTCGTTGCTGTTTGGCCATGACATCTAAGCTTAGACTGTAATTTATATTATTTATGATACCAGTTAAATAAATACCGTTTTTTCGTCGATAAGCCATAGTAAATTCGTATTCATCATCATATGCCTAGCCTTTTTCCAACTATGTTGGGGTCGGCTTCCAGTCTAACCGGATGCAGCTGAATACCAGTATTTTACATGGAGCGACTGCCTATCTAACCTCCACAATCCAGTAACTGGGTACGATACCTCTTGCTAAAACTGGATGTCAGACTTTCGGGCTTCTGACGACCCCTAACGACTGTCAAATATCCTTGAATGACAGCCAGGACCAACGGCTTAACGTGCTTTCCAAGGCACGGAAGGGTCTTGGTATGTAAAAATGGTCACCCATCCCCGGCCCCACCGCAAACGTAGTTTGACCTGATCGGTCAACCTGTTAGGACCATTTGCTATTAGGTCACGTTGCTAATAGGACGAGATGCTCACAGGTCTTTTTGGTTTTAGGACATTCTGTTCTAGGATGTTTTACTTAAAATGTCCTTCCGATACGAAAGGTTATTACTTACCCACCCACAGGCCCCTCCGAAGTACATTCTGAATATTATTTATATTTCAAAATATTAGAAAACAAAATAATTCATCGTTGAATTCAATATTAGAAAAAAAAAACTTTTAGAAAAACGTGACTTGCCAAATATAGTATGCATTTATTATTGGTTTATTATTTAAATTTACATGTTTAACCTTCTAAAGGATGATTTCCACCAAACGGCTCGCATCGCATCGGATCGAAAAGGATGCGGCGACAGCCGGTCGCGTCCGGCAACATGTCGATGCATACGGCTCCGTACTGTCGTACGGTTCTGCGCCTAATCAAATAGTTTCATTCCTACTGTGTTGACGTGTTCTAATTTTATAAAATGGTTGTAGTTGAGGTAGTATTGTAGGGTTTTAATGCAATATAAAAGAAGAAAGTAATCATAAAACACAAAAGAGGAAAAGAAAAATTTGGACGACAGCCGATAGGATTTGATCGGATACGATGACAGGCGAACAGAGCCGTACGCGCGTCGCAACATACTTTCGGCTACGATCGCGTGTCGCGGGAGACTCCCGCGGTCAACCTGCTGTTTGCGACTTGGTAATATTAGACTTTAAATACTGTGTACACGATACAATATCGTTTAGAGATTGTAAAAATCCATTCCGATCTTGCGAGCCGTTTGGTGGAAAACATCCTTTACTCAATAAATAATGCGCATTTTATAAATCGTAACTGGTTACCACAGATACACTTTAAAATGTTGGTTTTTTTCTGAATAAATAACAAAAACCAATGAAAAAAAGGCTATCCAAATAAATAATATTAATGTATTAGTGTGATTACGACTATTACAGAAACGTCATTGAAATTATATTATTATCTTAATAAATGGAGCCTTTCCTAAAAATACATGTTTTTTATTCAGTGGCTTGACAGTTCCAAGCAAAATAATGTTACCATATTAAGGGCTGATTTTTCAACAGTCAGATAACTTATATCTGAAGAATAAATATGACAGTTTGACATAATTTCCATACAAAAGCTGTCAAATCGCAATATTTATTCCTCAGATAAAAATTATCTGACTACCTGACAATAATTTAATTCATCATTCCAAACCTTGTAAAATAATTATGTTGAAGAAATAAATGATTTTTGATTTTTTTTTGATTTGGCAATAAAAAAGACTGTGACCTCTGAGTTTCTTTGGGCTTTTCTTCTCAGAGTTGTCAGATAGAAAACGCCGACCACATTTAGTTTTAAAAATATGATACTCAATTCTCAATATCTTTATTACTTTACCATAATATGTACTTAGGTGGTAACTATATAATTTTGATCATTATGGACCCTGTAGGGCACAGCAAAAAGGGTAGGAGAGAGGAAGCCCTGTTTTTGGAGATAATTAAGTTACACAACGACGACGATTGACGCGTAAAAGTGTTTGTGCAAACCTAATAACAGAAATAACCAACCAACCCGAATCTCATTAAAGTGAGAGTGAACAGGCTTCTTCTGGGTAAGCTCGCTCCATCGTCGACTTTGTCTCTGTCACCTTTGACCTAGGCTCGAGTCAAGAGCAAGCCAATTTCAAATTAAAAAAAAAAAAAACTTTATCAGTAGACAACATTCAATAGGCGGTCACAAACAGGGCACTGCCTCTCAGAGGCAGTAGGCACATAAGTGATTTGTCGTGTCTGTCACTCTAATCTTTAAATCTTTCAACCTAGTGTCAAGTTGTTTAGTCAACAACATTATATTAGTGATCTTAGTAGACTTCACTCGTATAGGAATAAATACGTAAATCAGGTAAGTGATATAATTTTTTTTTCTTCATTTTGCTTGTGGAACATTTTCTGCACTTGGAATCATACTGGTTGGTTTTTTGTTGTCTTTTAAAAGTGAGTCTTTAATTTTTTGTTTTTTTTTATTGAGTGACATAATATTATAGTGCGTAAGGGGTAATCTGTTCATTTATTACGTAAGATGCTTTGAGGGGGAGGGGGTCCAAACAAGTCTTATTTTTTCTCACGTGGGGGTGGGAGGGGTCTAGAACTCTAGACTGTTCTTAGTAAGATCACAAAAGTAAATAAAAATTAGAAGTTTCTTTTTTTTGCAATTTTGGTAGATACTGATATTACGTAAGATTAAAAAGGGGAGAGGGGGTTCATCCAATTTTTTTTTAGGTTAATAGGGGGAGAGGGGGGGTCAGGAAGTGGTCAAAATTGTCTCACGTAATAAATGAACAGCCCCTAAGTGTGTAAATATTTATGAACTGGACTTTAATAGCGACTGACCCCGAGTTTCTTTCGCCATTTCCCCTCAGGGGTGTGAGATAGGTCATGTCGACTCCATCTTGCTTATTATTCTTTTTTTATGAGGTGTAAGAATGATTCCGATATCCAGTTTACAGAATATACAATTTCGTCTCATTTTTTATTATTATTAACAACGCATATTATTTTAAACACGTTACCTACGTATGTGAATATCATCTGCCTAGCCTGTTCCCAACTATGTTGGGGTCGGCTTCCTGTCTAACTGAATGCAGCTGAATACTAGTATTTTACATCTGATCTCCGCAAACCAGTTACTGGGTAATTAATATGACACCCCTTGGTAAGACTGGTTGTCAGTTTCGGGCTTCTGACTACCCGTTACGACTGTCAAAGATCCACGAATGATAGCCGGGACCAAGAGATGTCTTGGAGGTGGTCTTGGTATGTAAAGATGGTCACCCATCCACGGACCAACCGCGGCAAGCGTAGCTTAACCTGATCGATCGACCCGTGCGGCTGTTATTACTTATCCACGAGCCCCTATTTGGCATTGTATGCTAGTATGTGAATAAATTGTGATCGGAAGGCTGACCTATTTTTTAACCGACATCAAAAAAGGAGAAGGTTCTCAATTCGACTGTTTTTTTCTTGTTTGGAACGCGTGGAGGAATTAAGTTGCAATTATCAGATAAATCTACTCCACGAGCTCCTGAGAAAAAGGGTTTTGACAGACGGACAGACGGACGACAAAGTGATCTTATAAGGGATCCGTTTTTCCTTTTGAGTTTATATTATAATGGTATAAAAAAAAAATGAAGCAACGAATGACTTGCACCATCTAAATACTGTTTCGACGGTGCAACTTTTATTGTTGTTTCAACTTATGGTATGGGAGCAGTGGTGACCAAGGTAACGGCCGTGACTTACGAGTTGTAGGTCGTAGGTTCGAACCCAGACAGGCGCTTTACTTTGTATATCTAAATTATTTCCTCACCACTGCTCTCAAAACGGTGAAGGAAAACATCGTGAGAAAACCGGCATGTCCTAGAACCAAAAAAAATCAAAGGCATGTGACATCTATCAATCCGCACTGGGGCCGCGAGGTGGATTACGGCCCACTCCCTCTCACGGATAGGAGGCCTGTGTCCCAGAAGTGGGAACGTTATAGGCAAATTATGTTTGGTATGCAACAGGCAATGAAATTGTAACGTATAAAGTACTAGCTGTGCCCCGCGGTTTCACCCGCGATAAAAGTATTATAAAAGTCAAAGTCAAAGCATTTATTTCAAATAGGCACATAAAAGGCACTTTTGAACGTCAAAATTTATCTTAAAATAGAATTGATTCTAGTCGCTTATAGTCCTTAGATTATAGTCCCTTTTTATCGATTCCCTTTACAAATCTCCACCCCCCTTTTTACACCCTTAAGAGATAATTTCGGGGATAAAACCTATTCTATATCCTTCCCCACAACTCAAACTATCTTCATACCAAATTTCATCTAAATCCACCCCCAAGGACAATTTCTGGGATGAAAACCATCCTATGTCCTTCTCCGGTATGCAATCTATCTCTCTGCCTCCGTTCAGTGGTTTAGGCGTGAAAAGGTAACATACAGACAGACAGACAGACGGAGTTGCTTTCGAATTTATAATATTTGTCTGGATGTATGGATTTTGATCTGCCTATTTACATTTTGGGTTACTTTACGTGACGCGAGACAAAGCGGACGTGTGTTTTGTATTGATTATAATGAAATAAATAATTACGACAAATCGACAAATAAATATAATTATTTGCGCCGTCAGTATAAAAGTAAAGTGTGTCGCGCGTGACTTGTACGTTTTTACCAACTTTTCATATACAAGATGATCTAAATAACTTTTATAAACAATAAGTAAAGTGTTTCTGGTAGTATGTCTAACCCAGTGTCAAGCCCATTTGGTCGTAGCCAATTACTACCGAGAAGTCCCCCACCGACGCCCACCGAACCATTACCCCCGAGCGACCCAAATCCACCAGCACCCGCGGAGAATGAATTGCCGAGTGAAGTCATCAGTACGCCGGAGATCCAGAAGTGGTTAGGATCTATTGATGCCCTATTAAACGAAGTTTGCAGTATTGTTGGTGAAGGAAAAATGAACTCGGACCAGAAACTTCGTGTCTCCACTCTTTGCAGGAGAGTCTCAAGTGGGACTTCTCAGATGGCCATCTTATACCAATCGCTGAAGCAGAAAACTATTTTAGCCCATACTACAATCCAGCACCTTCAGGTTCACCAGAACGTTGTGGACTCTCTTCAGCAATTCAAAGAGGTCGTAGAAACTAAGTTGAGTCCCTCAGAAAATTCTTCCTATGCTAGCATGGTGAAGAAAGGATCCGATAACTTCGTCCGTCCTGCAAACTTGAGATCAGTCGCCATCTATCCCAGCGATAAGACCCTAACAAGTGATGACACCAAGTCACTTGTCCAAAAGATAATCTCTCCCGAACAACTTAAGCTTCATGTCCGTGGCCTGAGAAAAGTGAAAAATGGAGGCGTTCTGATTAGCACCGAAAATAAAGGCGATATTGACAAACTTAAGAAATCGGAAAAATTAGCATCATCTGGCCTTACAATAGAAGAACCTACTAAACGCCGGCCGAGGGTCGCTGTCATTGGTGTCCCCGTAGCCCTTACCGAGAAGGAGGTATTGGACTGTATTTACGAGCAAAACCTCTCAGACAAGTTGCCGAATATAACTCGTGAGTCCTTCCTTGAGAGTATCAAATTGAGCCATAAATCTGGCAAAAAAGACCTTCCTACGTGTAACTACATTTTGGAACTACCCGCTAGCATACGTAAAATTATAATAAACCAAAGCCGTATTTTTATTAATTGGACATCATGCCCTGTGAGAGATTTCACGATCGTCACCAGGTGCTTCAATTGCCAGCAGTTCGGACATGCAGCCAAGTTTTGCCGAGAAACTAGTCCTACTTGCAACCATTGTGGAGAGACTGGACACTCCTTCAAGGAATGCAGCAGCAAATCTTCTCCGCCTCAATGTGCGACGTGCAAACGCTTCAAGAGGAAATGTGACCATCCAACTGGAGATGTTAGTTGCCCGGCGCGCAAATATGCAGAGATGAACTATATTAACTCAATAGATTATGAAGGCGCCTAAGAGCGCCACAATTATTTTTATTTAGTAAGCACAAAAACAGGTAGTTTTAAATCTTCTATTTGTATTTCCATTTAGTTTGTAACAATCATGACAAATCAGCTAATTTATGATCTGGATAGTTTTTCTGTATCTGAATCTAAAATCTGTAATGTTGAGGACTGTAAACATCTCCTCCCTTCTGGTGACAAAACGTTCACCTTGCTCACACAGAATATTCGCAGCATAAATCGAAACATGACCGGGTTTGAAGTCCTATTACAGAATCTTGACTTATGCTGTGATATTATTGTCCTAACTGAATGTTGGTTATCAAAACAGACAGTCAACTTACCATCTCTTGAGGGTTATTATTCATACAAAACTGAGAGAAATATAAACCAAAACGATGGATTAGTGGTTTATATAAAAATTAATCTACGTACAATTAAAGAAGAACCGGTATCCCAAGATAGTAATTGCTTAATAATTAAACATTTTCCCGATACAGTAGTCATGGCTATTTACAGGCCTCCTTCTCAAAATATGGACAGATTTTTAGAATCACTTGACACAAACTTAAAAAACTTATCATCTTTTAAAAACATAATACTTGTGGGCGATATTAACATTAACATTGCTTCCGGGAAAACCGATACCCATGTACATAATTATCTGAATATTTGCTCATTTCATGGACTATTACCAGCTCACTATCACCCCACGCATCAGAGCGGCTCATGCTTAGACCATATCATTTTAAAATCTAAAAATCCATCCAAAACATTAGTTACTAATTCTTCGCTTACCGATCATCAAGCTGTTTTACTAACATTACAAATAAGTTCACCTAGAATTAATTGCATGCGTAGCTACACTAAAGTGAATATGACAAACCTCGAAAATGACATACGCGATATTAATTTTGACCCAGTTTACAATTCAAACGATGCAAATAATTCTCTAAAGTATTTCATAATCTCGCTACAATTTGTAATAAGGAAAAACACATTTACTAAAACATTGCCCAGAAAGTATAGTTGTATCAAACCCTGGATCACACCCGGCCTCGTTCGTTGTATAAGACATAGAGACAGACTTCACCTAAAATTGAAACGCGCACCTGATAACGACATACTTTCTGTGACATATAAAAGGTATCGTAACTTCTGTAATAATCTTTTGAAAAAACTCAAAAATCAGTATGATAAAAATGAATTACAGAAGGCGGGGAAAAATAGTAAACTTGTTTGGAAATTTATAAAAACTAATACATTTAGATCAAAAAATCCCGAACCTCCGCTTGATTTACTATGTATAGATATAAATCCATCAGAAGCAGTGAATAAAGTAAACAATATTTTTGCTAATGTTGGTAAAAACTTGGCTGAAAAATCTTTAAATTCTACCAATTTTTCCCCTCAAAACCCGACTACGGCATCCTGTACAGTAAATTCCTTTGTTTTATTAGATACCGACGTTAACGAAGTAGTAAGATTAATAGGCGGGTTAAAGGATGCATGTGCTACTGGGTGGGATGACATACCTAATAATATACTTAAAAGATTTAAACACCTACTTGCCCCTCCACTAACCCATATTTTTCAGCTATGTTTATCTCAAGGAATATTCCCCAAATTGCTAAAAAAAGCTGTGGTCACACCTGTATTCAAGTCTGGAGACAAAAACTCTGTGAATAACTACAGACCCATCTCAGTACTAACAGGCCTCTCAAAAATTTTGGAAAAAATTATTAACAGTAGATTGATAAAATATTTGGAAGATAACAGACTACTTTCAGATAATCAATTTGGCTTTAGGCGCAATAGGTCAACTAGTCAAGCAGTACACAAATTAACTAATTATATTACTACCGATCTAGATTATGGTATGCACACAATTGGGATCTTTCTAGACCTTGCCAAGGCCTTCGACACTATTTCATGTACTTTACTTTTGCACAAGCTTGAAACACTTGGGATAAGAGGAGCACAACATCTGCTATTTGCGGATTATCTCAGCGATCGACATCAGTGTATAAAAATAGGGCAGTGTACAAGTTCTGACCTTAAAAATAGTTGTTTTGGAATTCCGCAAGGCAGCATTTTGGGCCCCACGTTATTTTTAATCTACATAAATGAACTATGCAGCTTGCCACTCCAAAATGGAGTCATTATGTCTTATGCGGATGACACTGCTCTATTGTTCTCAGCTAAATCAAGAGCTGAAGTCTATGAATATGCTCAAAATGGTTTTAACATTGTCTCTAATTGGCTCCATAATAATCTCCTAACATTAAATGCAGATAAAACAAAATACATTTTATTTACAATGAGAAATACTAACATACCGCTTACTAATCTGAATATTTATGCACACAATTGTAGCACGTACGCTGCCGCTGACTCTGCATGTTCTTGCCCCACTTTAGCTAAGGCCGATCATGTGAAATACTTAGGTGTCACTATTGACTGCAATCTAAATTTCCGTAAACATATCGATTTACTTTGTACCAGAGTGCGCAAATTAATATATGTTTTTAAGAACTTACGGAACATAGCTGACTATAAGTTAATTAAACAGGTTTATTTAGCTTTGTGTCAATCCATACTTACCTATTGCATAACTTCCTGGGGGGGTGCTGCAAAAACTATTTTACTTCCTCTAGAACGCGCTCAAAGAGCAATTTTAAAGGTTGCTACTTTTCGCCCTTTTAGATTTCCTACGCACCAACTCTACATAGCATGTAAGGTACTAACAGTAAGGCAATTATTTATTCTAAGCATAGTACAACATCAGCACACTGCACTTCCTTTTGACCCAGTACCTCCCGACAAGAGAAGGAAAGACTTGGTTTGCATAAAGCCTCAAACAAAACATGCGTTTGCTAATCGTTTTTATGTGTTCTTAGGGCCATTTCTGTATAATAGACTCAACAAGGTACTAAGCTTCTATAGTGTAAGCTATAAAAGATGTAGTACAATGTTATCAGAATACTTAGCGATACTCAATTACACAGACACAGAAAAACTTCTAGAAATTTTGTCATGATCATAATTTTATTCCCTTGTAAGTATTTACTTTTGTATGTTTACATAGACTTAGTATTAGATTTAATATTAATGTACCAGTGTGCTTTTTCTCAGAATTGTTAATGAATTATTTTTATATCAGTTTCGTTTAAAAATTAACGCTCCAATTTAATTAAAATGTAAAGTGATGGCCTGAAACACAGGTTTGAATAAACCTAGTTCGGGCGGGTCGCTACCTAACACAATAATTCCGAACCATCACTACTTGCAACTATAATAAAACATATTTTAGTTTTAGTTTATTTTTAGACACTATAATTGTATGGACAATTTGCTACTTTTGGCTAAATTTACACCTTTTTGTAAACATTTTTATTAAATAAATTATTATTATTATTATTATTATTTTCTTAGAAAGATACAGCACACAGCTGCATCCATCTCAATGTGAACGGACTAGAAGGACCGGTCCGGTTACATAGTCATAACTAGACGGGCCGCTCGGAAACCGGATAACTTTACCTGGGCTAGCCCTCGTTGATGACGTCAAAAAATTGCGTTTTTAGGACATTATGAGGCTTTCGTTATGTCTCTGTGTCATAATTATTATTTTTGGTGGAATTGACGTTGGATAGAAGATTACCTGGAAGAAATTGGATGATTTTTTAGACGCAATATTTTAGTTAGTAAATAGTTTTAGTTAGTTTAGGATATTATATTTTAATTTTAATAGTTTAAATTGTCAGTTAATTAATTAAGGGCCGATTTTTCCAACGCCAGATAATTTATCCGAGGAATAATTTTGAATTTTTGACAGTAGACGTCAATTTTCATTTTTTTCCACGAATAAGAATTATCTGTCGATTGAAAAATTAGCCCTTAGTATAAGAAGTTTACTCAGTGTATATTGTATTTTTATCCTCTTTAATAAAAATATAATCTATTTTTTCGGCTGAAATAAGTTTTGTGTGAATTTCAACAAGTTAAAAACCATTATAACTGTGGGGCTGACTATGATTTTTTTTTTAATAACATGCATAGATATATGAAAGAACATTTCTATGATAACATGTAATAATAGCCCTGCAAGTCTTCGTGTTACAAAACCGCCATATGCAATATGTTCGCCCCTTATTTACCTACATGGGAATTAGAAGGATTTATAACGTTAAAATAAACTACTATACTATATTACTTCCTTATTATAAAAGTATATACGGTATTTACAAAAAAAAAAAACCATTTGTAATTTTTTTATCAGCTGTCTGGTTCGGCTAATTTCCGAAACGGCTGGACCGATTTTGATGTAATTTCGTAAGGTTATTCTTTGAACTCTGATGAAGGACATAGGCTTGTTATCGACATACTACGCGAAGCCGCAGGGGAGCTGGTTATTCATAAAAACTATCGAGTTAAATTTATTATTTTGTCGTGTTTAGATATCGATATTAATATGTTGTCCCTGTATGACGCAGCCTCAAAGTAACCTTTTATCACAATAATTATAGATTTTCGATAAAATGCTAATCACCAAATAAAGTTTATATAGACTTCATGATACTTTTCGCACAACAGAAGGTGTTAATTTGATCAGTAATGGAACGTCCGCCTATGAGGCAATCCTATGATACCAAAAAGCATCACTAATGGAATCCATATTATTATTGTGTAAGGTCCGGCCGCGCTAGACTTGCCAAAGATGTAAACAACAATGGCCGCTCGAAATTGAATAAAATCGATATACAAAAACATTTATTTTAAGTTTAGTTTTTTAGTTAGCTCGGAGATTTAGTAATAGTAGTGAGTGTAGTAATAGTAGTTAAATAATGTTTGTTTTTGTCTAGTTAGCTCGGAGATTTAGGCAAAAACAAACATTACATAAAATAAATGTTCTTGTATATCGATTTTATTCAATTTAGAGCGGCCATTGTTGATTACATCTTTGGCAAATTTAGCGCGGCCGGACTCTAGGTGTACGAGTTGATAAAATCAGCTGATTACGTGATTGTGGATAAAAGAGCAAAAATTCTTTTTTTTTTCATAATTGCGGGTAGAATTACCCTCAGGCACCCTGGTAACATAACAAAATAAACACAGAGTAGGTATGGCATATTTTTGGGTTCCATTAAAAAAGCCTTCACAATTTAAATCGACGTATCGTGCGTGCCTCGGAGAGCATGCAAAGCCGTTGGTCCCGGCTGTCATTCGTAGACCTTTGGCAGTCGTTGTGGATAGTTATAAGCCCAAAAGTCTGACAACCAGTCTTGCCAAGGAATGTCGTGTTACCCAGTAACTCTGCCCCCGATAATTAAAAAGACGTATCTAACAAATAGTAAAAACGGAGAAATAAATGTTTTAATGAATGAAACGGGAAATTAATTGCTGTTAATTGGGAAATTAATTACTGGAGAAAGTTCGAAAAATATTAAAAAAAAAACAAGCAGTTGCGCCTTTTTTTTCTGATTCCGGCAATGTATGTAACTCAAATCTGGAAAAAAATGTTAGATGTGTCTTTTTTCCTATCGGGGGCAGTTACTGGGTTGTCAAGGTCAGATAGCCAGTCGCTCCATATAAAATACTGGCAGATATTCAGCTGGTTAGACTGGAAGCCGACCCCAACATAGTTGGGAAAAGGCTAGGCAGATTATGTTTGAGGCATAGTCCTTCACGAGAGAAAAGGTAATACTAACAAAATGATGACGTCACGATGAACTTTGCCCGTCTATTCTAGTGTCGTAACACTATTTCAAAGTCTCATAACACATTGACAACAACCGCTTCTATTGTTGACAGTCCCATTAGACACACACGCCACGGTCAAGCATAAACGCTTTGTTTGCTTTCCAACTAACGTGAGCACGCAAATGTTTGCGATACATGACAAACATTTGACGTACTATAAAGCTGGTTTCATGTGAGCGATATTATTTTGAAGTGCAATATTAGATAGATAAATCTGAAATCTTAAGGTAAAAACAAACTCACACAAACAAACTGGCAAACTGACTCTTCAGCTTTATGATATAAAGTAGTGACAGTGAATATAATGTGTAAAAATAAAATTAATATATAATGTCGGCCTATACGCATCAAAAAGCCAAATCCAAATAAATACAAAGATCGTATACGGTTGGAAAGTGCTTCTCAAGAGACTTAGAGCCGTCTCGGTGGGAGCAGCAAGCCGCCCAAAGGATGGAG
Source organism: Amphipoea lucens (assembly GCA_947508005.1). NCBI lineage: Eukaryota > Metazoa > Arthropoda > Insecta > Lepidoptera > Noctuidae > Amphipoea > Amphipoea lucens. Next base: position 3,948,234 of record OX382376.1, on the reverse strand, counting down.
TGGAGGTCTTTGATAAAAAACAAAGTCCGAAATTTTGAATTCCAGCGGCACGTTGAGCTTGATGCAAAGCGTGACCAACTGAAAGCCCGACCACCTGCGGCGATCAGTTATAATTATATCGATGGTGTGCTCACATGCCCGCATTGTGCGCGGATCTTTGCAAAAAAGATTGGATTACATAAGCCACATGCGAGCACACGAACGGCAACTACAACGGAGCTGAAGCAATCGCCCTGGCCGAAATCGGTCGGATCGCATCATCATCAGAATGGTACCAATAAAACATTTTATATGACTGAGTCAAGCAGTGCTGGGGACGTAAGAGAATGTTGCGACCGAGTGGATAAACCCCGTTACGTAAACGTATTCACGTACAACACATGGTCGTGTCCATGACACAGCGACACCCCATTTCTTTTCATTCAGCTCGTTTTCGAAATGATTCCTAGACAGTTGTCCGACTAATCGCACTATCTCCTTACCGTACCTTCAAGTAAACGCATTACAACATTACGTACAATATTACGTCAATGCCATCAACATATTGGATCATCGTCACTGACTGTTCGTCTCTTTAAAGTACACAGTGCGCCATGATGGCTGGACTTTGATGTTCATTGATTGATTTCTAGCAATGTTTGTAGAACATACAAGGTGGCGGGGACGCGCAACCTGTGACCGTGAATTGAGTACGTAATTCTGAACCCGATTGCGTTGATTTTTTGTATGCTTTTTTTATTATTATCTGTACCAAGTGGTGGCCAAGTGGTAACGGCCGCGACTTACAGTTGTAGGTCGTAGGTTCGAACCCAGACAGGCGCTTTACTTTGTGTAAATTATTTCATCACCACTGCTCTCAAAACGGTGAAGGAAAACATCGTGAGGAAACCGGCATGTCCTAGAACCAAAAATTCGAAGACATGTGACATCTGCCAACCCTCATTGGGCTCGCGTGGTGGATTACGGCCCACTCCCTCTCACAGAAAGGATGCCTGTGTCCTAGCAGTGGGAACATTATAGGCTGATTATGATTGTCTGTACCATAAATTTTGACTGCGAAGGTGCACTTTTCTATGAAACAGCAGAGTTTTATTTTGATAACCCATAAAAAAATCTACGCTAGGGGATCTAGAATCATGTGCTGAATATATTTGGTTACAATTCGCGCGTCGACGTCCCTGCCAACCTGCATAAATATTATCTAAGTGTTACCATTACCAAAAAAAAAAAAAATTTTTTTTCGCTGAGAAATGCATTACGCATCCCCGCTCGTGGGGGACGAGACGGGGTATGTAGGACTCCTGTCGAAATGACACCGACAGTATACCCACTAAAACTCAGCGGTGTCCCCGCATCACCGTGATGGGAGGGCCATGGGAAACCGGATCAGCCTTTACTTCCACAACCCTCCCGGCGCATGCCCGCCCAGCTGGCGGGCCCCGCATGCTCCCCAGGCTGGGGGGCTACGGGAATGGCCGGGAACAACTGGCCATTCCCAAGAATAAGCATAGGTACCAATACCAAGAATAAGCATTGCCATCCAACGTGGTAATGCTGCCAGCCTTTTGGGCACTCATCCCATTGACAGCGATGCGGACGAATTTTTTGATGCCCAATGAGCTCCAGTCTTTTTTTTTTGTTTTTTTTTTCCTTTTTTATACACTTGTATATAATTATATTTTAGATTGTAAAATAGGTTAAGTGTGTTAGAAATAATTAAGTGTTACCTGAAGTGGGAAGTTATCCCACGGGACCGTATTACTGGGATAAAAATATCCTATGTCCTAATCCAGAGTGGCAATTCTCGTAATTTTAAGAACGTTCACAGTCTGATCTCAGGTTCAATCTGTCAAAAATTCCTCTAATTTTCCTACATTTTGACATTTGTTTGTCGCTGAGATGAGACTGCGACTAGATTTTCAATGTTTTAAATTACGAGAATTGGCCTTCAGGTCATGGTCTACTTATGTGTGAAAATCTGATCCGCAGTTTTGACGTGAAGCCTGACTTTCGCATTTATAAAATTAAAGTATGGAAGTATAAACTATAAATCTATGAAAACTTCCAAGATTTTTTGAGTTTTACCGTTGGAAATCGTCGGTAGAAGCTGAATTTAGAAGTGTCTAAATTAGGCTTGCCTCTTATCCTATCACATTATGACTACTAACATAACTGGTGAATTGTCAGCGGGTGTTCTATAATTTATACCCAAGTCTTCCTCTACAGCGGATACAGTGCTAGTAAGTCAAATCAAAAACACCGATTAAAAAAAAAAATTTGGTTGCTAGGTTTTGAAATTGCACAGCCAAGATATTATAATGATGTCACAAAGGTCACAGACAAAAATACTGCTTTTAGTTACGTAGGTGTGACCGTTGTCCTTCAGAATATAAACAAAACATTAAGTAGTATTAAGTTCAGCATTGCTATTCACAACCATTCGACATGCTATCGTGTCGAAAATGACAGATTTTGGTAACCCGATTTGCCTTTCCCCGACAGCAGACAGCTGTCGGAAGAATAGCGGTCGTCTATTTGATTTAGGGCTGATTTTACCAACGTCAGATAATTTTATTCGAGGAATAATTTTGAATTTTTGACAGTTATTCCATACAAAATCTGTTGGACGTCAATTTTATTCCACGAATAAAAATTATCGGTCGATTAAAAAATTAGCCCTTAAACTGATAAAATTTTCGGGTTTTAAATTTGTGAACAACATCTAGAGAACTCCTACGATAACATTGATATTCGATTCGGTGCGGAAGCGTATCGAATGGTTGTGAATAGCTATGCAGTTATGCAGTAAAAATTTACATCAAAATGTTGGTATTTAGTTGTATTTTTACAATTTCCTAGTGTCTACCTGATATATCTAATATGTCGCAAGTCACAAGGTGAACTTGTAGCCATTTTAAATCAAACCACTGCAGCAGTTGTAAGACATAATTACTCGTATTACACCTATTTATTTATTAAAACTTTATGCACAATTAAAAAAATTACGAACAAAGGCGGACTTAATACCTGAGGCATTTTTTCCCAATCAACCTTAGGGTGATGCAGAGAGGAAACATGGCAGGTGTAACATAAAGGATAGATAACAAGAAATTAACAGCTGTAAAATACAAGAATAAATACATAGATTACATACATACATGTAAACAGAATAAACTTCATCAGGAGAAATAACAATCAGTAGAGGAGAATAAAACGAATCCAGCACAACAGCGCTGGGATGTTTCTGCCAAACCTACGTATATGTTCACGTGCTTTTACTTTAAAAGACAACTGACTGGTTGCCTGCCTGGTGTTCAGAAGGAGCTCATTCCAAAACCACATATACAGAAGAGTAAATGAAACCAGAGCACTGAGAAGGACATCGTAGAAGACGATTTTTGGTGTATTGATCATTATACGACGTCGACGTCGACGTCATTACGTCTGCGCCGGCTGTCGCTGAAAACCAGCGCAGGGGCTCTGTCTTGCATAGGGTCGCAGTATTATGCTGAGCGATAGCCGTTTTGTTTTTTTTTTGTGTTTATGTTCTTTTTTGCGCCATGTTCACCGCGATTAAACGTATTCTCTTTCTTTCTTTCTTTCTATGATAGAGCAGATATCATCGCAGCCCACGGCTTTGCATTTAATAGAAAGTATAATCTTTCTGATCTCTCTCAAGTCGACTGGCGTGAAGACAAAGGAGTTAATATTGGGGCGCGTCAGACCAGCAAGATCATAGTCGAGGGATTGACATTTGTTTAGACTATCCAGAGTTAGAACAGTAGAAAAATGATGATTTAGATCATCAACGCCAATTATGTTAGAAAGGTTTGAATATCGCGATTTGCCGAAGTCTACAGTTTCAAGAAACTTCCAAAAGCATACTAGCTGCGCCCGCGGTTTCACCCGCATGAGTCTCAATCCCGTGGGAATATCGGGATAAAAAGTATCCTATGTCCTTTCCCGGGACTCATACTATTTCTATACCAAATTTTATCTAAATCGGTTCAGCGGTTTAGGCGTGAAAAGGTAACATACAGACAGACAGACAGACAGAGTTACTTTCGATTTTATAATATTATTAGTATGGATGGCAGAAGAAGAAGTGATACTATTTAAGATGTGGCGCATCATCGGCGACTAGAATCAATTCTATTTCAATGTAAATTTTGACGTTCAAAAGTGCCTTTTATGTGCCTATCACACTATCACACTAATATTATAAAGGCGAAAGTTTGTGAGTGTGTGTGTGTGTTTATATGTTTGTTACTTCTTCACGCTCAAACGGCTGGACCAATTTTGATGAAATTTGGTATAGAGATAGCTTGAGTCCCGGGAAAGGACATAGGGTACTTTTTATCCCGATATTCCCACGGGATCGACATTTACGCGGGTGAAACCGCGAGGCGCAGCTAGTTTGAAATAAATGCTTTGACTTTGACATCTGATAACACCGATTCTTACCAGCTTTAAGGAAGGCACAATAGACTCCGAAGTAACTGAAAGTAGAGCTAAAGTAAATCTTCTAGACTAGAGATATTCATCATCATCAGCCTACAGCAGTCTACTGCTGCACATAGGTCTCTCTAATTGCACGCCATTTGGCTTGGTTCTCGGCAACTCTCATCCAGCTACTACAAACCATTCTTCGAATATCGTTGTTCCACCTAGCCTGAGGGCGTCCTACCTTATATTGGGGTCGGACCCTTGCTTCACCTAGTTTCTCCAACTGGGTGAAGCATGGAGACTACGGTCCCGTGACCGGGTCCCGTGCTTCGACTTTGCCGATTCACGGTCTCCACTCAAGAACTCGTCTACCCCAATGTTCATTGTTTTTACGGCTAATATGGCCGGCCCATTGCCACTTCAGTTTGCTTGTCCTGTGAGCTACGTCGACAACTTTGGTTCTCTGTCGGATCACCTCATTCCGGATTCTATTCTACTTGATTGGACTAGAGCTATTATTAAATTAAAAAAAAAAAAAAGATGGGTTGCACTCCGGGAGTGCCGGCAGAAGTGAAAACTTGAATATTAACGTTGTGCATTTTTGATATTTTTCATTAATAGATGCACTTTGTTCAATTTCCATATTTTAAACACTTTATATACACGAAATTTACGAATACACAGCAGTGTGGCCACTACACAGACGGTCGAGCCATCAGCTGTCACCATCCATGGATGCGCGTGCCACGCTGTAACATAAACACACACGAATATTCGCGCAAGCGCCCTGCGCCGCCTAAACGAAACAGCAGGCATACATTTTTGCCGCGCCGTAGAAAGAGAGGGGGATACATCCTCTCCTACGCCGCGCCGGCTGTCTACTCTCCATCCGTCTTACGAATTTTCGATCAGGTCACGTGTCCTGACGCGTGTTTAAATTTTTTTTACCCATTACAAAAAAAGTGTACAACGCCGCTAAAGAAGTTTTCACTTCAAAAACTTAACTTTTTCCTTAATAGTCTAAACCAAGGATATCACGCTGCGACGAATTTATAATAAGTATTTTATTACCTCCTACTGAGGAGGTAAAATTTTAATGTCGTGACACATAGGTTTTTAGCAAAAAACGTTTACTGGCAGAGGTGACACACCGAATGAGGTGATATACCAAAAATATTTTGCAACAAAATGTTTGCATTTTACATACTGTAATATTTATTACAACAATTATAAGTAGTAAAATATTTTATGTTGCAAGGTAAACTAGTTCATAATTACTTATAATATGTAGTCTTGACTTATATTGCAACAAGAGGTACTTACACGTGTGATTTATTCTGCATGATTGAGCTTAGAGATGTAATGCCGTGGCCTTGCCTTCGTATTTATTAACTTTAACTTAACGTTTAAATGTAAAGTAAATGTATACACATAATCCTTTCGGAATAACCTCCTTAATGATGGTGAAAATCCGTTGCGCAGTATAGACAAATTACATTAATTATCTTTGACAGTCGTTACGGGTAGTCAGAAGCCCGAAAGTCTGAGGGGTATCGTATTTACCCAGTAACTGGGTTGTGGAGGTCAGATAGGCAGTCGCTCACGGCTGTCATCCATCACGCGGGCCCATTGCTGGTTGGTAGATGTCACATGTCTTCGAATTTTTGGTGCTAGGACTTGCCAGTTTCCTCACGATGTTTTCCTTCACCATTTTGAAGAGCAGTGGTGATATAACAAAAGTAAAGTGCCTACTTGGGTTCGAACCCCCGCCCTACATCTCGTAAGCCGCGGCCGTTACCACTGGGCCACTACTCCTGCTTGTCCTCATTATGTAATTTAAATCACCAAATCCACCTTATTCTCCCTTATCTAAAATTAAGCAAAAACTTTACATTAGAAGACAAATTGAGCAAATCTTTGATAAGAGATCGTTGCGGTTGAGATGTTCCATTGATAAGGGTTCAGGGATGTTTCGCTACTCCGATCAAGCGAGAAGGAAGGATTTATAGCATAAACGATGGAGGAAGTAAGACTGTACCTTATATGGTTATAATTATAAAGGCTATTGTTGATGTCCTTAGAGGCCCATATGGCGTTTGAATGAACAGACAAATAAGTGTACAGGAAGCAAATATTGTAGGTTTTATGTGGTAATCAATGATGACAATATTGTAATTTTATAACAAGTCCTCAAAAAATAATAAATAAATGTGAAAAAAAAATAAAACATAAAACAAAAAAACAATACAATTTAGTTACAGGATTTAGTTGTGCAGCAGAGACAATTTATGAATTTTGACTTCTTCTAAACTAGGCAAAAAGCCTGTGTCTTAGAAGCTATTTGTTCTTCGAAGTGCGGTGATATACATCTATACATACAAAAACATCGTTCAAGTACCTACTTTTAATTTTCTTTGTACAAATAGGTAACTGAATATTATGCAAATAATTTCTGAACTATTTTCTAATATTAATTAAGAACTTATTCTAATCAGACACTTACTAAGCTGTAATTACCAAGTCTACCATGCGTGTCATAAAATCTAAAACCAATAATAATTTATTCAAACTAGACTGAGAATCAGCACGCGTCAAAATTACATAGTACATGTCCCCCAAAACGCCCGACCTTCACCACTTCCTAGTGCTTTCGCTGGGAAGAAGAAGTGGCGCAACAAACTCCCCAGCAGCACAGCTGTAGAAGTTAAAAATTCGAAGACATGACGACCGTGATGTCTACCAACCCGCCCTGAGCACGTGTGATGGATTACGGCCCACTCTCTCTCTCTCTCTCTCACATAGAGGAGGCCTGTGTCCCAGGAGTGGGGGACATTATAGGTTGGTTATGTTCACGTGCGGTAAGAAAAAACCAGCGGTGCTATTCTGTAAAAAGATCACCGTGATAACATAGGTGAAGTGAGTTTAAAGTGAGCTGTTATTCCACCTGATGCCAGGGATTGACACTATTGACAGCTCACTTTAAACTCCCTTCACGGTGTTTCCACGGTGAGATTTTTACAGAATAGCATTACTGGATTAAGGCAGGGCAAAGGCATCCCTTTCTTCTTTCCAATCCTCTCTGTCTTGAGCTAGTGTGGGCCAACCCAGTCTTTAAGCGTCAACATCGTCCCCCCATCTTCTGGGTCTCCTGAAAAAGATTATCATCTAGGCAGATGATGATCTTAAAAGATCTGAAATGGCTAGGCAGCCTTCTCTCAACTATATTGGGGTCAGCATCCAGTCTAACCGGATGCAGCTGAGTACCAGTGTTTTACATGGAGTGACTGCTTATCTGACCTCCACCAGTTCTGACCCAGTTACTGGGTAATACGAAACCCCTTATTAAGACTGTTTGTCAGACTTTCGGGCTTCTGACGACCCGTAACGACTGTCAAAGATCCACGAATGACAGCCGGGACCAACGGCTTAACGTGCTTTCTGAGGCACGGAGGAGTCTTGGTATGTAAAGATGGTCACCCATCCACGGACCTACCGCGGCAAGCGTAGCTTAACCTGACCGAATGACCTGTGCTGCTATTATGACTTAGCCACAAGCCCCCCTCCTCCTGGTCTTCTGAAAAAGATGTCATCTAAAAAAGCTAAAGTCAAAGTCTCCTCTGCATTTTAAACCGGTCACCTCCTTCAAAGAGGTTAAACCCTCATGTTTGCTAAACAACGTATTGTTGAAGCTACAACTCCTAAACTAGTTCCAAACGTAATTAAAATTTGAATGCAATTTAACTAGGTTTCAGGCAGACCAACTGCGAACAGATTACGATGCAATTATAAGTTTAAAATGTACAGGCATTGTTAAAATTATAGCAGTTATTTTGACGGTTTAATGACATCATGATTCCAGTGTAAGAGAGAGACGGATCTATACATGACCAATGGCACCATCCCTTTTTCGGATATATTACATGTCATTCCCAGCATAATCTGCGTTCGCGATTTATTAGCCAGAAATGTAAACAAATATGAATTAATGGAAAAATAACTTAAATTCCTACACAATAAAGCTCAGTTTACCATACAACTTCAAACATTTTTATAACTTTTTCAATAGTGCTAGTCACTCTGAAATCAACTTAACTGTCATTGAAATGAAGTTGATATTTGTTTAACTTGAAATATGATGTGGGTGTGCAGCATTGCGCCAGGGACATCGACACGCAAACTGATGAATTCAGCACATGATTCTAGACCTCCTGGCGTAGAATTTTTCGTCAGTTATCAAAATAAAGATCAGCTGTTTCATAGAAAAGTACAATTTCATCACCACTGCTCTTAAAACGGTGAAGAAAAATATCGTGAGGATACCGAGATGTCCCAGAACCAAAAATGCGAAGACGTGGCATCTACCAACCCGCACTGGGCCCGTGTGGTGGATTACAGCCTACTCCCTCTTGAAGAAAGGAGGCCTGTGGCCCAGCAGTGGGAACATGGCTGATCATAATAAGCCGTCACTATCATACGACTGGTTAATGACCTGAAATACCTCATCCATACTAATATTATAAATTCGAAAGTAACTTTGTCTGTCTGTCTGTCTGTATCTTACCGTTTCACGCCTAAACCGCTGAACCGATTTAGATGAAATTTTGTATAGAGATAGCTTGACTGCCGGGAAAGGACATAGGATACTTTTTACCCCGATATTCCCACTGGATCGAGACTTATGCGGGTGAAACCACGGGGTGCACCTAGTTTTTTATAATCTATTTGTTTTTCTTTTCAGATCAAGATGGAAACGATCCCCCATCATCCGCTAATCACGGTGACTCAAGGAGATATGAAGACAGTCCGGGGGCAATATAATATAGGCGATGTGAGAAGAATAAACGAAGCTTTGGATATTGTGGAGGAGTGGATTAAGAAGCAAGAGCATTTGGTGGAAGCCAGCCAGTATTTGAGTGAGTTTATTATGATTTATAAATCAACTCAGCCTATCGCAGTCCACTGCTGGGCATAGGCGTCTCCCAGGCTGCGTCACAACTTTCTGTCCTCCGCCTTCCGCATCCAATCTGTCCCAACCACCTTTTTAAATTCATCGGTCCATCCAGCTAAAAATACCTACATCTTGGTTACATATAAGTAGACTGCGAATGGTTGTTTTCTCCCTGCATCGTTAGTAACTAATAAACTGGGCAAAAACCATGGATCTCTTCTGCTACCAAAAAGACCAATCTAATTCTAGATTTGCGTTAAACATATTAATAATACCAGCATATACAAAATAGTTGATAACAAAAAAAAAAAAAGCATTCTGGAAATACAAAAAAGTAGACATAACAAAACCTTTTGGGATGCATGAAGAAGCCTCCTCGTGTAGCCCAGTTTGTTCCGCCAGTTACTCAACTGAACCGAGCGCTCGGCGCATCCTGGACAGTCACACCCAACACCTTATTTGACTGGCCAATTCTTCCCTTGCTAGGCATCTTCTGGGCAAGCTCGTCCCATCATAGACCTCATCCATAGCTTTCCATCAGACGTGATCGAGGTAAAGAGCGGGCCCATTCAGCAATAAAAAAAAAAACTTAATTTCTAGAAGAAAAATCGGTGTTAATGACGTTTTCTTTTTTTAATTTGTTTTTCAGACCGAGGTCTCCTAGAACGAGTATTCTTAATAGCAAAGGGATCAGTGGAAGACACAAAGAGGAGAGTGGAAAGGCTACTGACGTCACGAGGAATGATGCCGGAGCTATGTGCGAACAGGACCGTCCAGGAATTTGAAACACAATGGGAGGTTGTGTAAGTCACCTCAAAATGATCTTATTACTATAGTCTGTAAGCCACAAAAGCACCACTAAAATATTCAAGTAACTTGCAAGCCATTGTGCCTTAGACCTTGGCCACGAGCTGAATGCTCAAGCGACACACGTTTTGCGACAGCGACTGCGAAGAAAACCACCGAAAAGGCCATGCCACAAGTCACCGAGATGCGATTTACGAAACGACGGACGGAAACTCAGGTGTGTCGCGTGCGCGTGGTGCTTGACGAGGCGACAAGTCGCAACGGCCGTAAACTTGACCTTAGCAACTTTTTATTGATGAATGTCACAGCGACATGCAAGTAACTTGCATACTTTTATACCTTAGGCTGAAGCTACATTAGGCCGCGACGCGACCTGCGACGCATGAGCGATTAAAACAAATAAATGAATGCTCCCGTATAAGGCTACACCGTACATCAAATATTTCAAGCAATCTTTTATTTCTTTATGCGATAGGAACAACATTACTATAATCACGGCATCGGCTACATCAACATATCAGCGAAGTTGAAGAGAATTTATTAGAAAATTTCTCACTTGCATGACTAGTTCAATAGTGCTACTAAATATGCGTGTGGCTACATTATGCGTATACTAAACCGCGATGGATGATTTGATAGCATATTATGTACTGTAGCCACGTCATTGCCGAACATACGCCGGATTTTCGCTTATAATGTAGCCATACCATGTTTATCTCGTTTCGCTCTTCCAGTCGCATCGCAAATCGCTGCCTACTGTAGCCTCAGCCTTAGAGACTACAAGCTGTGTTTCACCATAATCTTCTCACTTACCTAACTACACCATAACTACCACGGTTTTTAAATTCACCAACCCACACTTAAAAAAGCAAGCAAAAGCAATCACAAATCCATTTGCTAAATAGGATGATTTAGAACATTTTCTATTTGACCATATTATACTTATTGAAATAGTGATGATAAGCTATATTACACCTAAACTTCGAGTGAGTTTTTCTGTTACATAAAAATACGCAAAGGCCCGGGGAAGGTAACTTATAGCTATTGATCACAAATTATACAAAAAAAAACATTTACATCTATGGCTCGTTAGAGGTTTATGACCGAAGCTCCACACGTGTTTTGATTAGGAGTTAAAAATAATAACATATTGAGAGAACTGGTTTTAATCTCGTTTATAACTATTACATTCTTAACTATGATATCGATTTTAGAAAACACTCAAAGAACTGGATAAAAACATAATCGGCAAAAAACAATGTAAGTTTATTTAGATCCGTATTACAGAAGGAAACTCAAGCATTGATTTCTGTTTAGAACTAGTTTTGAGTCAAGTTTTAATTTCAGAATGATCCTCAAGCATAGATTCATTGATCATAGTTAACTGAGTTTGATTTTATTCTAGACTAGCTGCGCCCCGCGGTTTTGCCCGCATAAGTGTCGATCCCGTGGGAATATCGAGATAAAAACTAGCTTAGCCTATATATGCCCAGAACTTTTTTTATCACCGATTTTTTTAATTTTTACATAAGTTAAGTATATGTGGTCAATATGCATTAACAGTGACGGCGTAATTTTGGTCGTTATCGACCCTATGGGCATATATGGGTTAGGTATGTCCTTTCCCGGGATGCAATCTATCTCTCTGCCAAATATCATTTAAATCTGTTCAGTGGTTTAGGCGTAAAAAGGTAAAATACAGGCAGACGGACAGACAGACAGAGTTACTTTCGAATTTATAACATTAGTATGGAAGTATGGATTGTTACTCAGTTCGTGTATCGAATCTGTAATCACCCAAACAAAACGAAAAGTTGTGTTTTATGAAATGTTTTATAAATATTTTCTGCATCTGGAATTCAATGAAAAGAGACTTCAAACTATTTTGGAATACTTTTTTGAATAGGTTAAGAATATTTAGGTGATAAAATCAATCATTATCTACTGCCAATACTCGCGTTACCTACCTTTTCAATGAGCCTTCCAAGGCTTTTCTTATGTTGAGGTTAGTTTCAAGTCTAACTGTATGCAGTTGCATACAAGTATTTTACACAAAGTGATTCCCTTTCTGACTTCGACAATTCAGTTGCTGGGTACCCTGACACCCTTTGATGAGACTGGTGGTCAGAATTTCGGGCTTCTGACTACCAGTATCGACTGTCGAAGATCTACGTATGAAGTTTATAATATCCGATTGCTTCGTTCCAGGAACTATGTGCCTCTCCCAAAGCTGCATCCAACTGACCAGTCCAGGGTAATGGTTACACAATTCCTTACGGAGAAATTGGAGCAGTTCAGCATGCTATCTTACATGAGATATAGCTTTTTGGTAAGTTATCTAAGATTATCATCATCATCATCATTTCAGCCGAAAGACGTCCACTGCTGGACATAGGCCTCCCCCAAGCACCTCCACTTCGACCGGTTTTGTGCTTCTCGCATCGAACGGGTTCCTGCGGCCTTCACAAGGTCGTCGGTCCACCTTGTGAGAGGTCTTCCAACGCTACGTCTTCCTGTACGTGGTCGCTCCTCCAGAACCTTTCGGCTCCATGGGCCATCTGTTCTGCGAGCAATGTGCCCTGCCCACGGCAACTTAAGTTTGGCAATTCTTCGGGCTATTTTGGTGTGTTACCTAAGATACATATTTGTAAATATCAAATAATACATGGTGAAATAAAATTCACGGGCATCCTTTTAAGAGACAATTGTACTCATCATTATGAACAACTTTTACTATGGGACTAAACCTAAAATCGCGAAAAAAATCAGCTGTTCCTTTCATTTATGTTCACATAAATCGTCAAAATGTACGGAAGAGCTGATTTTTTTTCGCGATTTCAGTTTTGGTCCCATAGTAAAAGTTGATCATAATGATGATTAGAATGACCCCTTAAAAGGATGCCCATGAATTCAATTTCACCTTGTATAATATCATACAACGTGTTTTTTTATATCCCATAACTCTAGGGGTCATTGTATTCATCAATATGAACAACTTTTACTATGGGACCAAACACAAAACCGCGAAAAAAAATTAGCCGGCTGGCTGAGCTGAGCTGAGTGGGACATTGGAGAAGACGATTGTGTGATGAACGTAGATTTCTATTGAATGAACGTGTATTACGCAAAACCGTTGTTCGTGTTGTGTAAAAACCGTTTACTCACTATATTAGAATGAGGATTTTTTTGTAAAATGAAATGATTTTTGTTTTTTTGAGGTGTTTTGATTTTTATTTTAAGATAATGATAATTATTTTTCAGATCGGTGAGTACAGGATAAACTTCGATTACACGCCTTCGGAAAGATTCGTAATAGACCTCACCAACGTACACCTGGGCTTGCTCAGTAAACTCAATCCTATTGTCATCAAGAAAGCAGAAGTCCTATGCACTGTAAGTATGAAAACCATATAACTAAAAGTGAAGTATAGATAGTGGAATTCACGAGCAGGCATCATGACTCTTATGTAATTGACATAAAGTTTAAAGAACAATGTCAGATTTCGGCTTACACAACTTTTAAAACTAAATTCACACGGACACGAAGTTTTTACCTACAACAATTTAAATATAAAATTCCAACTTCTAAAAAAATATTTATTTCTTTTCGAGAACTGTTCGAAAAGAAAATCATTTTAATAAGTAATCATTTTACTAATCATGTTCTTGAATTCCAGGTTTTACTTTTTTTTAAATAAAAAAGTGTCAGGTAGTTACCTGTTCTGCCACTGTAATCGATTATTCTAAATAATTAAAGCGATTTACTCTTTAGTTTTAATTTACCACCTCACAATTGTCTTTTATTATTATTATTTTTTATCTAAATAATACGTTCGTCGTGTTTATTAAAATACATTTATTATTTTTTAAAGAATATAAGAACGAAATTCAAGAAATCGATTTTCCTGATCAGTATTCGATAACTTAATCGCCTTGTAATAGCAACCAGCAGTTCGCCATTAAAATAATAAAAAAAAAAGATTTTGCAGTTCTGTCAAAATCGCGCGCGCCAGTTAAAACATGTTGTTGTTGTCGGTGTTTTTCTAAGTGTACGTTTGTTTCCTTCTCGAATTCATCTGCGTTTGCGTTATAGACTTATTGTGTTATATTCATACCATACATTTTGTGACATTGTACCATCAACTACGTTGTATTAATTGTGGTATAAATGTGTTCCGTATGGAACGGCATTTAGTTGAATCTGACGATGTCCATTCATTGTTACGGCAATGGACTTCACTTTCTGAGGTAAAGTACGATTTTTATTAAGTAGAATGTCAACTGTTTTAACTAAGCTAAATGTTAATTTGCAACACAACCGTATTTTGTTGGTTTTAGATTCCAAATTACAGTGTTGTTTGTCATTACTGTTGGTTATTACTTAAACAAACAAGTAATCCAACAAGTAGCAATGCGCCAACTGAATCAATTGTGCATCGAAATCTTTGTATTGGTTGCGGTCATTCATTGCATCGTGTAAAGTCTGACGCCTTAAATAACAGTTCAGAAAGAGAAGATGCTATCAGACGCGTGATAGAGCAACAATAACCTCCAATTTAAAATGTCTGAATAACTTCTTTTGTAGAAGTTCAGTGTAAAAGTGGATATTACAGAAAAGCTTTTCACATTAAACTACATAAAAAAACGTAAGAATTTTCACTGTCCGTGACAAATTAATATTGAGCCAAAGTTACTATGGACATCTGACATTGTTCTTTGAATGATTTAAATCTTGAAATGAATTAAAAATGGAGACTAACGCCTGATCAATTTATGAATGCAATACATCAATACGCCAATTAAGTAGTTAGTTATAAACACAAATCACCAAAGAGTAACCAGACTTCAGCACTAAGTAGTATGTATTTTAATTTTGTTTTTGTGTAATGGCATCCCGTAAGTCAACCTAGGAGGTTGTCGGCTCCCGCGGAGGCTCACTGGCGCGGGCGGGCGGGGGTTGCGGAAGGATCGTACGTTCCCGCGACCCCCGGCGTAGGTGTGAAATGGAACACCGGGGTGGTGACATGAGGATTTTCCACACCGGAAACAAAAAAAAAGTGTCACTCCGGGAGTGCCGACAGAAAAGAAAACTTGAACAATTACGTGTGAATTTTTTGAATCGTCATAATAAACAAAACACAAACAGAAAACTTTGCCATCACTCACTGACATATCATAAAACCGAGTACATCCCGAGCACAGTCGAACACTTACGAATGTAGCGCGGTGTCGGTAACAGTGTCGCGAGTTCAATGGTTTTTCCCATATCAAAAAATGCCCAACGCGACTACAGGAGTTTTCACTTAAAAAAAAAAAGGAGATTGTCGGCTGCTTAAACCGGAGTTTCCTGTGGATGCCTTAATAAATTAAGGCCTGCAGCCAGGGCATACAACTCATAAGCTAGGTGACAACACGCTAAGGGCACCCGCTGTTGGATACGGACCTGGGCTTAGGGCGTTGCTGTGGGAGGGCAGCACGGGACAGGCTAGATGGGAAGAAAAGTATTTCAATGGTAATAATAATAATAACATTTATTTCAGACAATGTCCATATTACACAACGCACACATTTTAAAAAAACACAAGTAATTCACATTAAAAATAAACAAAACAAAAACAAAGCACACAAAAAGAAAAGCAGTTAAAAACAGTTAAGGACACATTACACACATTAGGACCGGGAGGAACTGTCCACTGCTCACAGTGCCGTATGCAAATGTATTCAGTGGCGCAGCAGTGGAGAGTCCCACCTGTCCGCGAACACACTTATTATACTGTTGTTACTGGACCTGACACGACTCAGCAGCGACGCACACTGCTTCCTTATAAGAGCATGAAACCCATCAGTGTGCGCTTCTGCGAACATAGTCGAAGCACTGCAGAATAGTGGCAGCCCCAGCAGCACCCTAAACGCGTTGTTGTATTGCACACGCAGGGCATTGTATGACCCAAGTGTGTAGTTAACCCACAGGCTGCATGTGTAAAGTGTTTGGCAGTAAGACTTAAAAAGAGTCACTTAATGTAGGGGCTTTTATATTGACGCCTGTTCATTTAGTGACCGCAAATAAGCGTTTATAAGATTTTGTTATTTATTTATACAGGGTGGGAGGGACGCGCAACCCTGGTACCATGGAGTAAGTACAAGATTCAAAACCCCCTAGAGTAGAAATTTTTCGTCGGTTATTACCGATATATGTCGAGTTTTTTGGATTTTATTAGATTTATTTATTACTAGCTGCGCCCCGAGGTATCACCCGCATAAGTGACGATCCCTTGGGAATATCGAGATAAAAAGTATCCTATGTGTTATTCTGATGTATAAAATAAATTACTGTAAAGTTTCACCAACATTGGTTCAGCCGTTTGTGCGTGAAGAAGTAACAAATATACAAACACACTAAAAAAATTCGCCTTTATAATATTAGTGTGATGTTTTCTTTTAATTTATGTGTGGCAATGGGTGTTATTTACCTGAAATTTTAATAAATGAATTTATATTATACTAGTTGCGCCCCGCGGTTTCACCCGCTTAATTTTCGATCCCGTGGGAATATCGGGATAAAAAGTAGCCTATATATTAATCCAGGGTGTCAGCTACCTCAATACAAAATTTTATCGAAATTCGTTCAGCCGTTTGAGCGTGAAGAAGTAACAAACAAAACACAAACTTTTGCCTTTATAATATTAGTGTGATTATAATTTAAAAAAAAAAATTGCTTTTCCATACATTTTCTATGAAACAGACGATTATTGTTTTGATATCCGCCTCAAAATTTCGACGCTAGGGGGTCTAGAATCATGAACTGTGAACATTGTAATACGTTGCGCGTCCCTGCCACGCAGTGTAATTATTTTTTCATGTGTCTTTTCCTAACCTACTAAGGTTTGTAAACTTTTAAATTCCAGGAAGGCATCGGTACAAAAATCAAGGGTATCCACATACTGAACGCACCACCTTTCATTGACAAGCTGATATTCCTGCTAAAGCAAGCTCTTCGAGAAAAGGTGGCTAACAGAGTTCATGTTCACAATACTTATGAAGATCTCCACAAGCATATACCTAAGGAAATTCTGCCCAAAGACTATGGTGGTGATGAGGTGTCGATGAATAAATTGAGTGGTGAGTGAACAGCTTCGAAATTGAATTATTTATTCTGTAAATGGGATATCGGGATCACTTTTTCACGTCATATTATAAAGAAGTTTGGGATGCATGAAGAAGCCTCGTGTAGCGCAGTTTGTTCCGCCAGTTACTCAACTGAACCGAGCGCTCGGCGCATCCTGAACAGTCACAGCCAACACCTCATTTGACTTGCCAATTCTTCCCTTGCGGTGGTAGGGCTAACGCCCGCCTGGTTTGCGACCACCCTCCCACCGGAGTCCGGCGTCAAGCAGCCTGCTGTGTTTCGTTGATGCGTGGGAGTTCCAGTGCCTTAGGCATCTTCTGGGCATGCTCGTTCCATCATAGACCTCATCCATCGCTTTCCATCAGGCATGATCGAGGTCAAGAGCGGGCCCATTCAGCGTAAAAAAAGTATAAATAAGCTAGATGAGGTCGGCGTTTCCCTTGTGACTCCTTTCAAAAGAATGGCCAAAATAAACTCAGAGGTCAGTCTCTTTTAAAGACCAGATATAATCTTGGTGAACCACAAAACAGACCATGTAGATTGATGTCTGAAATGGTCTTTTGAGGAAAGTACCACACAGATTTGAGTAGACCAGTCAAGTCAGTGCAAACATTTTATTTCAGATTCACTAGACCGAATCCATAAACGATTATCACATATGCAAAAGACTTCCTTACAAAGAATAAAATTACCTGAGAAATAGCCAACATTTTGAACGGATTTTTAATATTAGTAGCCTTCCAGCCTTTAGAAACGAGTTTTCTACCCAAACGAGTTTTTTTTTAATGCGTAACGTCGTGGTTGGCCATCTCAAGTGACTTGCGTATTAAGACAGCGTCTGTGGAGAAAAAAAAATAAAGAGTTTGTTTAGAGCATACCACATCACCGCGAGACGATTTGCGGAGCGTCTAGCGGAAACAGTAATTGCGTAACGCCAACAATAGGAATTGTTTTCATTTTAACAGACAGACTAAAATGACAGCTGTGATCGACCTTTTTCTGTCAATATGACATTTTTTTGTATATATTTAAGGGCCAAAGCACACACGCTACTTTTAGCATCTCTGCGTTCGGACGCAGTATCGGAATCGCGCGTTTTAGCGACTGCTCCGATGCTGACACAGATGCCAAATCGCTGCGACCGGCATCCAAATGTGTGCGGAGTGTAGCGTTCAGCCGCTGTGTCGTGCTTCCGAAAAGCGACTAAATCGCCGCGTTTGGCGTTTTAAGTTTGCGGTGTGGAATGCTTAGTCGCTGCATTTAGCTTCTAAAAAGCAGCTAAATCGCCGATCGCTGATGCTAAAAGTAGCGTGTGTGGTTTGGCCCTGTCATTTTGGTCTAGCAAATAAAAAATCAGAGTTTAGTTAATTTATCCATACTGTAAAATTAATCGTATTTCTTTTTCTGCAGAGCAATGGAAGGAAACTCTAAGAACAGAAGAAGCAAGAGAATTGGTCAATAATGCTGAAAAGTTAGTCAGTGACGAATCGAAGAGACATACCTCCAAGTTCAATGAAGAGTACATGGGAATGCCTGGATCCTTTAGAAAGTTAACCGTAGATTAAACTATGTCATAAGAGAACAACCGACCTATTCTGTAATTAATATCCCACCGTGAAAATTTAGGTGAAGTGAGCGTGGAATGAGCTGTCCATAGTGTCAATCCCTCCTTTGCAGGGGCTGCCTTGACGCAGAGGAATCAGCCGCCCACATCACGAGGCTGTGGCTTCTCAACGTAAATAAATCCTCGGAACAGTGAGGTCGCTCCGTGAAGCCTGCGAAGCTCCCAGGAAGCTTCTGTCCTTCTGGATGGAGCTAGGCTGGCTTTGTTAGTTAGAATCCCCACGCACAATGGACCAAATGGGAGTCTAAGTGCGGAAAAGGGAGCCCCATCATCATCATCATCATCAGTGTCAATCCCTCGCATTAGTAGAGCTATTCTGTAATAACCTCACCGTGAAAACGTAGGTAAAGTGAGCTATCCTTCTATGTACCTAGGGATTTTGACACTATTGACAACTTACTTCAAGCTAAACTCCGGCCCCAGGTCGGCCGAAGCAAGGAAAACCTGTTCAGGTGAGGATTCATAGACGACTCCGCCTTGGAGTGTAAATGTTGTGCTGTTCCACAAACGATGGCACACTTAATATCGTGTCCTGCGTGTCCTGTTAGCTGCACGTTACAGGAACTGACGGACGCTAGTGATGTCGCCAAACAAGTAGCCGAATTCTGGGCCGAGTACATTTAGATTGCTATCGACACGCTAAGAAGAAGAAGAACTCCACCTATGTTTTTACGGCGAAATATTTACAGAATCGACCGGTTGGTGGATTGACCACTCACTTCACCCTAAGTTTTCACGGTGAGTTTTATAATTAATAGGCCCGCTGATAATATTCCTTGTGACGGTCTTCAAAGATTCGCCGCGTCAAAAGATGGTCGCGTTTCGGTTTATTTTTGCAAACAACATGTGGCAACTTTTGTAAAAGGGTAGTTTTAAGTTAAAATGCAACTATTTTAAGTTGTTTAAAGTGGATTAGTAAATTATTTTTAAGAGCTTTTAGAATTAACGAGAAGGTGTTAAAAAATTATACATAGACTCATAGGTACAAACAAAAACATTATTACTAAATAGGAAAAACAGAAGAATTAAACTCATTACAAATTCAATTGTAGTTGTTATTTATAGGTCACTGGGTTCCCCTAGTTTAGGAGGCTTTTTCACTATTTGTGCAGCCTTTTCTCAAAATCCAATGTACCTATGTGAAATGTCCAGGTCCAGGAACAGGTCCAGTTGAAAACCAGCGTCAGGCACTAGTTGTCTGGCATTTTTGCTGAACTGGCCCTTTTTAGCGCAGCCGTGAGGCACACTTTCCTGCTTATTTATTTATTTATTTATTTTTTATATCGGATTTTATACTTTTTTTTTTTTTTAAAGTTTACTTTTTGTTTTTATTTGATGTATGTGTCTGGTGTATTGTGTGTCTTTGAGTCTGTGCTAAATAAATGTATTTTCTTTCTTTCTTTCTTTCTTTCAAATGTATAGGTATTGTATACAAAGGTATTTTGTGTCAATAAACTTATTTTATTTATTTATTTATAATACCTAATTAGTTAAATAAAGCCTTAGTTTTACAAAGGTAACCATTTTCCTACTCCTGTGAGGATGGATGGATGGATGTTTGTTACTCTTTCACGCAAAAACTACTGAACGGATTTTGATGAAACTCTATAGTAATATTATATAAGCCTATACATCAGAATAACATGATACTTTTTATCCCGATATTCCCACGGGATCGAAACTTATGCGGGTGAAAACGCGGGGCGCAGCTAGTTAAATATGCAGCCCAGTCATATTGAACTGTGTCTTGATAGTTTGATTCTTATGGTTCCGTACCTACTCAAACTTTTTTTTATTTTTATATTTTTAATTCGTATTCATTAGTTTATGATTTGTATGATGTCTATTCCTGGTAAGTAGGTAGGGAGCTAAACAGAACTCCAAGAATAATAAATTAGTAATTAATAAAAAATAAAAAGAACGAGGACCCCCGGTTGGAACGAAGTTCAAAATGAAAATCCATGATGGTGGCTGTGAAAATTTGAAAATATTTGCAGCCGCCGTTTTTAACCGACTTCAAATAAGGGGGTTCTGTTTAACCGACTTCAAAAAAGGAGGTTCTGTATTCGACCCGTATGTATGTATGTAAATAATTTTCTCAAAAACTCATCAACCAATTTTGATAATTATTTCACTAATGTGATCTGCGTACTTTCAGGAAGGTTTTAGTATATAATACATTAGGTAAATGTTCCTACGTACGAAGTTATATGCATAAATGTACTGTATCTCCGCCATTTCTATGCGAATTTTGATGATTCTTCCAGTCGGTGTATTCAATACATCAATGCACTAGTGTTAATTGAATTTGTGTGGGGTAGGTACAACTAAAAAGTGAAAAATAAAAACTTTTTTGCAAAAAAAAAAAACAACCGACTTCAAAAAAAAAACACTACAAAGTGATAAATAACTTTAATTTCGGAAGTCGGTCACCCGCAATTTGCGTTTTGACGTATTTACGCGTTCAAATCGGTACTCGGCCGAAGTTCCGCGGCTGATTTTAATGTACGCTATAACGCAACGTAATTTTGGCATAATGTGTCGTCATTACTTAATAGGCTAGTTTCCTAAAAAAATCTAATTAGTCCGTCAGTTAGATTATCGAAAAATAATGGACCCGTATTTTTTCTTTTGTCAATCAAACAAAAAATGACAAAGATAAAGCGCGTCAAAATTTGGGAGTGGGGGGTCGTGACGTCACGCCGTGCGACACTTTTTAGCACGGCGTGACGTCACGACCCCCCACTTATTATTATTTTTTTACCCAGGAAACTACCCTATTCTAATAGCATTGCAGGCGTAATCATGCCGTGTTTAGACACTTGACTTCGGAATGTTCTACCAACCCGCATTGGCCCTCGCGGTGGGTTACGATTACGACCACTCACTCATATGATGTACCTAATGATTTTCTACATGGTGTGTATAGTGTACCTATGATAAACAAGTAAGCGTACATCTGATTACATTTTTACATTGAATTACGCGACGTAATTGTCAGGTATTTCGTAGATAACATCAAGTTTTTAATTGTTTAGTAATTTACGTCTTCACATCGTTATTAAAGTATAATAAAACATAATCAGCCTGTTATCATCTGCGAAGCCTTTTTCCAACTATGTTGGGGTCGGTTTTCAGCACAGATATAGATATACCTAGATAACGCAAGAGCACCTACTTCGCGTGCCAAAAATCACACCAGTTTACGATCGAAAATCATAAGCCGCCACTTTCGCGCTCAGTCCTGCGTACTGCTGTCTGGGTGAGCGTGAGCGAGAGAGCGCGAGCTTGTGACGTCATAGTACTCATAGTAGGTAGTCAAGTGGCACGCTTAGTTTTCATACAGTTCGTGATACTTGCGTTATCTAGGTATATCTATATCTGTGGTTTCCAGTCTAACCGGCACCCTAATTGCGTAACACACTATCAATCGGAATTTGAATCATTTTGAACAAGGCTCGGAAACCGGTTGAAATTCTTAACCGGTTATGGTCATTGACCCCAAACCGAAATCGATTTAGGTTAAAGGTTGCACTTTACCGGTTTTTACCGGCTTATGCGACAAACCGGTTTTTCATGAATTTTGGTTTTGATAGTGAAAATTTACCGGTTAAAACCAAGTTTGAACCCCCCCCCCCGGCCCCCGCCACTCTCGCGGGCACAGTCTGGACGTTGCGATGTCAACTTATTGTCACTAGAACTTGTTGGAAGCGTTAAAAAGTAGACGAAAAAAAATTACGAATTACGGAATTAACCGGTTAATTTGGGTGTCAAAACCGTTTGAGCTTTGTAACCGGTAACCTTTATCTATTGGGTTACATAAGAACAGTGCACTTGTTTAACCGGTTAATGAAGGAACGATATATTTACCGGTATTTAATCGAAATTAACCGCTCTTTTTAAACCGGTTCAGAGCCCTGATTTTGAAGCCAATTGCTAATCCATTGCTTCATAAGTTCCAAAAATTTGTCTGCTCAACACGTAAATAACGCAATGAATGTTGTTGAACTGTCAAAATGAAACCGATTCCGATTGATAAAGTGTTACGCGATTGCCCCGCGGGGGTACATAGAACGTCTGCCTATCGGGCTCCCATGACCCAGTAACTGGGTAACACAATACCGCTTGTTATGACTGGTTGTCAGACTTTTGGGCTTCTGACGATCCGTAAGGACTGTCAAAGATCTACAAATGTCGACCGGGACCAACGACTTAACGTGCTTTCCGAAGCATGGAGGGGTCTCAGTATATCGACGGCGACGGTGAAGTGTCAATATCTAATATTTTAGCGATTTTCACTTTATTGCATATTCGTAGGTAAAAATATGAAATAGCTCATATTTGCAAAGACTTGAATCGATGACGACGTTTCCTACTATTTGTTAACTTTTTTATTATTAAAATATTAAAAACTATAGAAATGAAACGTTTTTTTCGCCTCCTCTAAAATAATGATTTTGTAGTTATTAAATATTTATACTACACCGTCGATATAATGGATGGCGACCCATCCACGGACTGACCTCGGCAATCGTTGCAGCATGTAACGTTCCCAATGCTGGGATCTCCTCTCTGCGAGAGGGAGTGGGCTATACACCTCGCTGTCCCATGATTTCTTAGTTTTCTTTTATTAGTCAAGTCAAATCGTTTATTTTAAATTGACAGATGAAAGATAAAGATCGTTGATTAATAAAATACACTCTTGAATGTCAAAAGGACATCATAATAATTTTTAACCGACGAAAATACGGAGGAGGTTATCAATTTGACGCGTATATATATATTTTTTTTATGTATGATCACGCATAACTTTTTACAGAGCAGTCCGATTTTGATAATTCTTTTTTGATTAGAAAGGATATACCCCGAAGTTGGTCCCATATAAATTTGGAAAAAAAAAACCAACCCTAAGGGTAGGAAAACAGAGGATGATTGATTGTTCACTCACTGATTGTAATGTATGACCACGCATAACTTTTTACTGAGTAGTCCGATTTTGGTAATTCTTTTTTATTGGATAGGACTAGGGAATGCAAATCCGTTCTGTTTTAAAATCCGGATTTTAATAACGGATTTTTGTCCCAATCCGGATTATCCGGATTTTACGGATTTTTCATGAAAAGAAACAAATCTACCCATATTAGTTTTTTAATACGATGTTTCTTATATTTGTATAAATGGATTAAAATAAAAGCACATAAAAATCAAAGCAAATGATATTTTAATATTTTTTTTACTTGGAATTATTCAAACTATCATCATTAAATACCATAATTATGGTGTTATTGCTATAATATGTACTTATTCTTATTAAAATAATCAGTCCGCAACTCGTGTGCCGAGTAACATTAGTAAAATTATTAGTAGATAAACTCTGAAGAACAAAAATAAAGTCAAATAGACTCCTTGTCAAATTATTAAACATAACATAAACAAAAGTAACAAAACAATTTAACTTCACTTAAATCAACATAAATTTAATAACGTAAAAAAGCTATGTAAATAATAAGGCATCTAAAGTGCAGTCCTTCTGCAGCGAGATGTGACACAGGGAGACGTTATCCCTCCGACACTGTTCACCGCTGCACTGGAGAATGTCTTCCAAGGTTCTGGACTGGAAAGGGGCTAGCATAAATATTAATGGCGAGTACATAACTCACCTTCGGTTTGTAGTCATGGTTGAGACTTTGGAGGACCTCAGTAGAGCCCCCGAAAGAGTGGGTCTTAAAATGAACACGGAAAAAACGAAGGTCATGTCAAATGCCCATGTAACACCCACTCTCATGAAGATCGGAGACGCTACACTCGAAGTCGTGGACGAGTATGTTTACCTAGGACAAACTGTCTGTCCAGTTAGGTAGGTCCACCTTCGAGAAAGTGGTCAATCGTCGAATCCGACTCGGCTGGGCAGCGTTCGGGAAGCTACGCAATATCTCCTCGTCCCGCATACCGCAGTGTCTCAAGCCGAGAGTTTTTGACCAGTGCGTGTTGCCAGTGATGACATATGGCACTGAAACGTGGTCGCTCACAATGCACCTTATTAGAAGGCTAAAAGTCACCCAAAGGGCAATGGAGAGGGCTATGCTTGGAGTTTCACTGCGTGATCGAATTAGAAATGAGGAGATTTGCAGGAGAACCAAGGTAACCGACATAGCCTGAAGAATTGCCCAACTTAGGTGGCAGTGGGTAGGGCGGGCACATTGCTCGCAGAACAGGTGGCCGATGGGGCCGAAACATTCTGGAGTGGCGACCGTGTACCGGAAGATGTAGCGTTGGAAGGCCTCCCACAAGGTGGACCGACGACCTTGTGAAAGCCACAGGAACCCGTTGAATGAAAGAAACACAGAACCTTTCGAAGTGGAGGTACTTGGGGGAGGCCTATGTCCAGCAGTGGACGTCTTTCGGCTAAAATGATGATGATCTAAAGTGCTGTCGTTTAACCTGCTGAGAATTTAGTAGCACATAATTCCTGCTACATGCTCTGATTCGACGCTTGTAGGCGGAATTCACTGAAGATGCTTGTAAGCGGAATGAACGGATTAACGGAACGATCAAGGACGCCTCACACACTTGCTCGACCCACGTCCCGCGTCCCGCTCGCTCTCCCCAGAGCCGATAAACTTGACACTCGCGAGACGCGACGCGCGAACAGCGAACTCGCTCGTTTAGATTTTTTTGTTACAATTTCTTATTATTCAAAAAATCCGGATTCGATTTTCAAATCCGGATTTAGAAGTCAAGTAAAAATATGCGGATATCCGGATTTTTCGGATTACGGATAGTCCGGATTGCATTCCCTAGATAGGACATACCTCGAAGTTGGTCCCATGTAAATTTGAAAAAAAAAAAGTCCTACCCTAAGGGTGGGAAAAAAGGGGTGATTTATTGTTCATTCACAGATTTTAATGCTGAGCTGTGTATTACAATTAAAATAAAAGGCCTATCTATGTTGGTATATAAAGCCTGTTTTTTTAAGTATTTTACTATACAAAAAATAATAGTTAAAGTAGGATTATATAACAGTTAATATCTAAAGTAAGGTAGGTAGCTATTTTAAAAGTAATTAAAAATTAAGCATGTAGTAATTAGTAAATTATAGCCTCAAAAAATTATAAAATAAAAACTTTTTAACAAAAAAATTAAACCTCCGAAAAAACTGAAAAGCAAAAAATAAAAACCTTTTTATTTTACCTTAATAAATAAGTTCTTTTTAAACTAATGCAAGTATACCTAAGAAATGTTGAGTCGGCGCCAAACAATCAATGAACAAAGATCACTAAATTACCTTAAATTTAAAGAAATAACCAAATCAAATTAATAATGCAACGTGAAATCTCCAGCGATAAATATTAACATTCAAAACAAAAATTGCGCTCTCCGCACGACCACTCGCAACGATATTAAGTTGCTTAATACCTTTAACATTTTTTTGATTGGCATAGGCTCGTTAATTTTTTGGTAGGTACTACAAACGTTCGAAACCAGAATAATGTCCTTTACAAGGAAAAATGAGAATTTAATCTTATTTCACGTTATGTAACTAACTAAAATATTATGTACAGTCACGTCTAAAAGTATGTATACACTTGGCTTTACTCAAAGGCGATTTTCTCCTTTATTTTTGAATGAAATTTTATGTTATTACGAAAATAGTATTTTCGAACCCATAGGTTTATGTTAAGTGTCGTATTTCAACGTTGCATTCGTTATTTCACGAAAAAATCGCAATTGAAAATTGCCAAGTGTATACATACTTTTGGACGTGACTGTACTAGCTGTGCTCCGTGGTTTTACCCGACTTAGTTTGAGGAAAAAACCTACTAAAATATATTCCACACCCCTTATGACCGGCCGCCATCCAGAGTTATTTTAAAACTATGATACTTATCTCCTAAAATATTCTTAATCAAATGGTGTCAAGGGCGATTTTGTACAAAATTAAATAGATACTTGTGATGAATAACTTATTTATTTATACCTTAGAAAATAATGCATTATTTTAGAAGAAATTTGATTACCATAAAAAAGAATTATAGTGAGTCAACCTTAAAAGATAGACTTATGCTGTTGCAAACTTTTTTTTTTGAACTTTTAAAGGAGAACAATTTCGTCGTACATGATTTTTGCGTAACTTTAACCGTTTACGCAACGTACGCAACGGAAGCTCTCAAAAGGAATAATTTTTCCCGTTTTTGCAACATTTTTCATTGATGCTCCGCTATTGGTCGTAGCGTGATATTATACAGGGTGTCTTTGAACACTAAGCGACGTGATTGAAAAAAAAAATTAAAATCGGTCATAACTTTTAAACCGTAAAAAAATTCACTGACATTCTCAGGGTTAAAAAGTTTGGAAATGAGCTTGCCCACGCCCCTATTCGATTGGATCCATACTTCCAGGGACACCCTGTATAGCCTTCCTCGGTAAATGGTTTATCCAAAACAAAAATAATTTTTCAATTCGAATTAGCAGTTCCTGAGATTAGCGCGTTCAACCTAACAAACAAAGAAACAAATTCTTCACTTTATAATATTAGTAAAGATAATAAATTATGGTGACGCATTTTGTGTCTACCTGCCTACATTATTTTGGGTTCCGCATCCGCAGTGAACCTATTTTGTTAAGAAGATTAAAAAGCTGTTGAAGCAGGTTTTGCAGGATTTATCTTATGTAATCCCTATAGGTACGTAAAAATAATATTCTTGCAATAAAATAAGCTTATTAAAAAAAAAGAAAAAATCACGAAAAAAAAAAAAGAAAATACAAAAAAATATATAGAAATCTATTCTATTCTTATTTTTCCTGCAAAAAAATGTAACTTATTTACTAATGTCAAAAAAAAAACAACGAATTATTATCCTCGTCAAATATGTAGGTATATGTAGTTTGTGCCACATAAGTACGAATACGTAACATACTTGTAACCTTGCTAACCGAAAGCAAGAAATAAAAGGTACTTACAAAAAACGAAAATGCGGAACCAACGACACCGACTTCCGAAATTAAAGTTATTTATCACTTTGTAGTGTTTTTTTTTTTTTGAAGTCGGTTGTTTTTTTTGTAAAAAAATTTAATTTTTCACTTCTTAGTTGTACCTACCCCACACAAATTCAATGAACACTAGTGCATTGAAGAATTGAAGACACCGACTAGAAGAATCATCAAAATTCGCATAAAATGCCGGATATGCAGTACATTTATGCATGTAACTTCGTACATAAGAATAATTACCTAATGTATTATATACTAAAACCTTCCTGACAGTATTTAAATTACATTAGTGAAAGAATCATCAAAATCGGTTCATTCCAAAAAGGAATGAACCGATTTTGATGATTCTTTCACTAATCCGCGATTTTCTCAAAAAGAGAAAATCGCGGATTACAAACATACATACATACGGGTCGAATACAGAACCTCCTTTTTTGAAGTCGGTTAATAAACATAACAGGATTTTTTAAAATAAGTAGTTAACTATACAACTCTCCCGTTGTATAATATGCGCCACGAAAGATGATACTTGACAAGCTCAGAAGTAGGGATTTTGCGCAGATAAGTCGTGTAGCAAATAGTTATCTATTCAAGGATTTATCGATGACATTTAGATAAAAATTCTTAACAATATTATAATATTTATAACGAAATAATAAAATTTAAGATAAAAGTCAAGTCTCATCTTTCGTGGCGCGTACTATACAGTGGCTTAATACATTAAATAAATAAACTCAAGACAAAACAGTTCGCTCTCAAACGGAACTCTAAAAACAAAAACAAGTTAATACAATCCAATACCTAACCAGTTTGTTGGTTATAAAGTAGAATGACTTTTAATAACTGCAACAATCTGTGTTAAGACTCAGTCTTATTACACGCAGTGCACGTGGACAATTTATTATGGAAGTTTTAAAAAATACCCAGTGTTTGGAGTTCAACTCTAACACCCTGGAGGAAGTCAGGGAAGAATTCAATTTGAATCAAGATGGGATTGTTAAAATGTTGGATAATTTTGAAAAATGGATAGCCAAGCAGCAACATTTTACGAAGAAGGTTTTTAGTAAGTTTTATTTTGGTTTTAAAATTGATTCAAATACCTTTTTTTTTCAATATTTCAAAATATACAAAGAAATAGAAGATTTTTAAATTAGATGAGGTCAAAATCAGCCTATAATTTTCCCATTGCTGGGACACAGACCTCTCTGTGAGAGGGAGTGGCCCGTATCCACCATGTGGGCCCCGTGCGGGTTGATAGATGTCACCATGTCTTCGAATTTTTGTCATCTCACGATATTTGCCTTCACCGTTTTGAGAGCAGTGATGATGAAATAATTTACACAAAGTAAAGCGACTGTATAATTTCATCACCACTGCTCTCAAAACGGTGAAGGAAAACATCTAGAGGAAACCGGCATGTCCTAGAACCAAAAATTCGAAGACGCGACATCTACCAACCCGCACTGGGCCCGCGTGGTGGATTGAGGCCTGCGTCCCAGCAGTGGGAACATTATAGGCTGATTATGTTATGTTAAAGCGCCTGTCAGGGTTCGAACCATGGTTCGAAGCCACCCACAACACGTAAGTCATGGTTGTTACCACTAGGCCACCATTGATCTCATAGATGAGGTCGGCGACCCGTAATCACCGCCCCACTCAGATTTTGTATTACTGTCAATATTGATCTTTATTTTCATTGCTATAAGGTTCCTATTGGGTTGCTACAAGTATCGAATCTGTCCGAATCATAGTGATTTTTATTGTTCTTGTAATAAGGTTGCTATTTGGTTGTTGCTGACAGAGTTTAACTTATTGTGATAGGGCTGTATAATAATAATAAACATTTAGAGGGCAGTGGTTTTAGTGCCATTGCACTTTAATTGATAAGTCAAGGTGACATTTGCGTCCCACACGGTTAAAAATAACACTTACTACACTTTATCTGAACTAATATTATAAGCATAAGGCCGGCTCCACACGTTGACCCCAACGTCGGTCCCAACCCTTCTCGTCCAACGTGTGGATCTAGATTCTAGAAAATAGCAGTCGCACCAACGTTGGGGCGAGCGTTTGGAGTTGGCCGAGGCGTGTCGGTTTTATCCATAGATGTCAACAGACGTTTTATGGGAACCAGAAGGTGGTTTTAAGTCCAAGAATCGTTCAACATATGGCAAACTTATCCGGCCCAGTCAAACAGGTCTTATTTGTTTAATTTTCAGGTCGCACGTACTTAGAAACAGGTTTGATACATGCAAAAGGATCAATAGAAAGAGCTAAGAGTAATTTGGACAAATTATGCACTTTGAAGACTTTGTTGCCAATTTTCTTTGAGAAACATGACATCAAAAACGAATTCAAGGACATATCTGGTTTTATGTGAGTACTAGTTGACCCGGCAAATGTCGTACAGACATTTAAAACTGTATAATATTTTTTGTAGACTCAAATCAAATCAAGAAATATTTTTGACGAAAGGAGTTGGCTGGTTTGCCAATTAAGGTATTTATAAATAGATTTTTTATTCCAACCCGCACTGGGCCCGCTTGGTGGATTGTGACATTTTTGTGACCCACTCCCTCTCACCCCTGGGGGGCGGGGGGGGGGGGGATTGTCCGAAAGCAGTGGCGTGCATTGCATATAGGCATATAAGCAGTGCCTACCTCGATATCATCAACATAAGCCTGTCAATTATATTTTAGTGTGTGTGTGTTCCACAATTAAGAAACTCACTAAATTATCATACCTAACAAAAAACAAAATCTTCATACAAACACGCGCGGCAGTAGGCAGTCGCCGGACGGCCTACTCGGCTCCCGTACTATTCGCACATTGTCATTGGTCTTTACTCGTTCAAGTTAATACGACAAAATTAAAAATACGTACGTCTCACGCGTAATACCATGACGATGACGTTCGACATTTGCAATTTATCACCCTGCCTACTCAAATAACCACGCTTTTGACCTCACTTTTTTTGAAGTGAAAACTTCTTTAGCGGCGTTGAACACTTTTTGTAATGGGTAAAAAATGTTAAACTCGCGTCAGGACACGTGACCGTCAGGAGAGATTTCCCCCCCCCCCCCCCCCCCATCTCTTTCTACGGCGGCGCCAACCGAATTGAACCAAGTGAGACACGACAAAGATGGCCGAAGAAAATGACATTTGACGTACAAATGTTTGAAAAGTCAGTTTCACAGAGTACTTTTTGGTTTCCATGACGACCATGACGTTGTCGCGTCAAAACTGTTGAAACTGTAGACAATAAATTAGTTTTTCATACGTAATAATGTCTATGGACACAAATATTCGGTTCATAGACAGATATTCTCGTATGCCGATTTAATGTGTTGGCCAATTTGTTGGATGACTTCATTATAATGGCAACATTTAGAAGTTGTAGGACATTCTAGTTATAGAACGTTTATGAAGCGTTTATGAATACAAAATTTTATCGAATGTTTTAAAGGCCTATTGAGCATTTTAACTAATGAATGGTTTAAACCTTCAATAGGCTTTTTTTATGAATAAGACCGAAAGTGTTTAAAATATGGAAATTGAACAAAGTGCATCTATTAATGAAAAAAGTGACGCAGAAATATTGAAAAAAAATGAGTAATATTAATTAAATTAATAATTGATTTATTTCAACGTTAATATTCAAGTTTTCACTTCTGCCGGCACTCCAGGAGTGCAACCCGTCTTTTTTATTAGTCACCGCGTTTGCATAGACTAGACCCGGCCTAGTGCCTACCTATTCTAAAAACTCATGCACGCCACTGTCCGAAAGGGTTACCTCTACCCCGGAACATAAAGGGCTAAGGAAGGAACACGGGTGGGTTTTAGTTAGTAAGAGTCTGACACTCCCTTCCGCTCCACCCAGAGCAGGAGGGGTCATTTGATGATTTCCCATCCATAAAAAACAAAAAAACTCCCTCTTACAGAGAGGCGGACTGTGTCCCAGCAGTGGGAACGTTATAGGATGATGATGATGACTTTTATTTTTCAGCCTACATGGAACGGTGCCTAAACTTTTGAAGAGCAACTATAGGATCTATGTTGTCAAACTAGTGTCCTCTGACTTTGATCCGGACATGTTAATGGAGTATAATAGAATTGCTATACTGGTAGGTTTTTCTTCAAGATAATTTATTACTTTTTCGTTATCATAATTCTGCTCTTTTTCCCAATCTATATCCATACTAATATATTATTTATTTATTTAAACTTTTCGCACAAAAAGGTACAAAGGCGAAGGCAAAGGCAGTAATATTATAAATGTGAAAGTGTGTCTTGAAAGATGATTTTGTATGAAATGCATGCATTCAGGGTCTCCGAATCTGAATTCCTGATTTGAAAACTGAATCAGGAAACCGGACGTATGCGGCCAGCCTTAAAGTGTTCATTTGTTTTTTTTTGTTTCAATTAACAGCTTTTTATTTGCAAGCCAGTTCGAAATTTAAATAAAACCTTTTATAAAGGTTTTATTTAAATTTCGAACTGGCTTGGCTACCTTAGCCTGGCTTAGCTACCTCCTTGGTTGCACTGTTTCGGAGTAAAAGATCGTTCTATTTTTAAATAACACGGCATATATGTTTACTATTTAATTTATTTAGCCGCAAAACACGACAGATATAGATTTTCATACAACTTTTGCCGGCTGCTGCTCGAATGTATTCGGCCAGTACAGCAATTTCGATTTATCTCGAAGAAGGTTGTCAAAATAATGCTCAAATTTCCAAGCATGTTTGAGAAAAAACAAAATTGTATGTTTTGCATCTTTAAGATGAGTGAATACACAAGGATACATGACTATTTTGCTGGTTACGTCTGTGTCGTGGACTGCAGGGACGTCAACTTGATGAGATTCGTTAGCAATGTAAACATTATTGATCTCCGCAATTCTATATCCGTGATGATGGTAAGCGTTGAAAAGATGAGTTTTTCCGGTCTGATCCTCTGAACCCCCCTCCACTCTCTCCCCCTCCCCTCCCCCTCCCCCCTCCCCCTCCACTCCCCCCTCCACTCCCCCTCCACTCTCCCCCCCTCCCCCATTCCCTAGATCCCCTGCTAGTTATTCTTCTGTTTTAATCTCTTACATCAATCTCACAAGCGAGAGGCCCGTGGCTAAATAATAACATTCGCACAGGTCGATCAATCAGGTTAAGCTACGCTGGCCGTGGTTGGTCTTTGGATGGGTGACCATCTTTAACTCAATACTCAATTCTTTATTGCATTCCACAATGTAGGCGGTAAGTATTTGTCAAAAGAAACAATCATGGACCCTGTCGGGCACAGCAAAAGAAAAATATGTGGAGAAGAGGAATTATCATTTACGTAGGTATCTTATAATCTAACTTACATCCCGAGACCCCTCCGTGCCTCAAAAAGCACATTAAGCCGTTGGTCCCGGCTGTTTTTCGTGGATCTTTGACAGTCATTACGTTAGACAGAAGCCCACACACTGGCGAACTACCACAAGAAAGACTAAGGCTGTGGCGAGACAATGCTTCCTTACCCAAACCGTTCGTTCCACCCGCTGAGTACCTCCCACCTGGACATGAGTTACCTTGGGTAAACTGGAAGTCTTTAAACAGACTCCGGACCCAGGTTGGCCGAAGCAAGGAAAACCTGTTCAGGTGGAAATTTATAGACGACTCCGCCTTGGAGTGTAAATGTGGTGCTGCTCCACAAGCGATAGGACACTTAATATCGTGCCCTGCGTGTCCTGCCAGCTGCACGTTATAGGAACTGATGGACGCTAGTGATGGCGCCAAACAAGTGGCCGATTTTTTTATTTCGATAGTTTATTAAATTGAAATCATAAACGTGTCACTGCACTACGAGGGTCATTATCCATTATCTGTAGTGTGTCTGTGCGCCTAGTACACGCACATCACGCCACCGCGCGCCAGTGCAGCGCCGTGATGTTGAAATAAAAAAATATTAAGCATTTTCAAAGTTAATGCTTTTGAGCTGAAATTTCGTACAGAGATTCTAGACCAGATACACTCTTCAACCCGTTTGTATTGATATACCCTTTCCGTAACACCCTGTATGTGTACAAAACCATGTTTTTTTCCAGGAAGGCTACGGTTTAAGAGTCAACGCCATTTACGTGATATCACCATCGAAAACAATAGATGTCTTTGTAACGTTATTGAAACAGGTGCTCAGTGATAAAATAGCTGGAAGAATCAATGTGGTTAAAACTCTTGAGGCTTTACATGAACATGTGCCCAAAGAATTGCTGCCTAAAGATTATGGCGGTGAAGAGAAGTCGTTGAAGGAAATTAATGGTATGTATCTTTACTTGATATTACTTTCATGCATTTAGTTAAAAGCTGTTATAATTATAAACACACACTTTATGTACAGACGCCAGCACATCAAGCTTTTACAATCTGTCAAATTTCTTTAATAAATTTTCAACTTTATCGCTAAAGTATAAGGTTCAAAGTTGATTGGGAAAACACACAGACAGTTTGACAGTTTCGGGTAGCTTGCTGTGCTGGCGTCTGTACAGTCGCCAAAAGAGATAAGTAACCAGGGTCGTCGGATGTATTTAAAGTTTAGTAAGAAATGGATGGATGTTTTCGAATGAAATTTAACTTGATAAATGAACCGTTTGTTTTCTATTAATTAAATTAAATTTTACTCGAAAACATCCATCGGTTTCTTACTAAGCTTCAACTATGTATATTCGGCCTCCCTGGTTACTTAACTCCTTTGATGACCGTACGTCTGTAGATGGATAGGATGTATTTTAAATTCATTTAAAAATCTCTTCTTTCAGAAAACTGGACAAACGTTCTTAGCACGAAAGAAAACGTGGAGTACTTCAAGGAGATGTCTAGAGCCCGTACTGATGAGAAGTACCGACTGCCTGATAAATACAACGACCAGGTCTTGGGGATGCCAGGGTCTTTTAGAACCCTGTCAGTCGACTAGTTTGTACAGGATGGTTATTTAATCACCTGCATTCATCGAGGAGGTGATTCTACTCGACATACTGAAGAATATTGCCTATGCAAACCTACCAGATTCGTGAAGAAAATAAAATTTTCATACACTGCAAGCATCTTTTAGCACTCAAAAGATGACATGGCAACGAATGGTGTTGTTGATGAACATTTGCGCAGTAGTTTCATGAAATAATAATAATAATATTTTTTTAATTTGGAACAAAGAATCCATGGAGTGTTAGTAACATAATATTAAAACAACTTATTATCTAGTGTTAGTATCAACAAAGAGGAGCTTATGGCTAAGTAACAACACCCGCATGGGTCGATCAATCAGGTTAAGCTACGCTTGCCGCAGTTGGTCCGTGGATGGGTGACCATTTTGACATGCCTACACCCCTCCGTGCGTCGGAAAGCAAGGAAGGAAGGAAGGGTCGTCAGAAAGTCTGACAACCAGTCTTACCAAGAGGTGTGGTATTACGCAGTTACTCAAAAAAAAAAAAACACATAAACCTACATGGGCACTTATGAAACGTCAGCAGCTAGGTGCAAGGTTCCAATTGGTCGTTTTCTATGGAGAAGAGCCGGCAAGAAACTCCAAGGTTATGGAATGGGTTGTGGAGGTCAGATAGGCAGTCGCTCCAAATCAAATACCTACTGGTACTAAGCTGCATCGGGTTAGACTGGAATCTGACCCGACATAGTTGGGAAAAGGCTAGGTAGATAAATACCAATCACCCTCCGCACAAACTGCTTTACAATAATTGTAGAGCTGAATCTGTCCGCTACAGATCTTAGGATAATGTTGCGACTGTCCCTTACTATTCTCAGTAGTGAAGCTGTTTTTTGCGCACAATCGCAACATACACAAGTCACTTGGAAATTTTACAAAAAAACAAGATGGCGCTATTAGTTCCGATTTTGGCCACGCGCCAAACTATCCTTGTAGCGCTATAGATAAATCCGTCGAAACCTTAGATTAGCTTAGCGATTGTCTAGTAGACGTGTTGGGCATTTTTTGAGATGGGATAAAACCATTAAATTCGCGACACTGTAAGTTACCGACACCGTGCTACATTTGGATGTGTTCGGCTGTCCTCGGGATATACTCGGTTTTAATGACATGTATATCCGATATGTCAGTGAGTGATGGCAAAGTATTTTGTGTTTTACATTATATGACGCATAGATTTATAATAATATGACGATTAAAAAAATACACGCGTAATTGGTTTTGTTTATATGACGATTCAAAAAATATACACGTGTTCAAGTTTTCACTTCTGTCGACACTCCCGGAGTGACACTTTTTTTCACATGAAAAAGTGGTTATTTATATGTAAGGTCCTATCAATTATGTATTTATTTCTAAGAATAGTGCAAAGTAATTGAAGGCTAGATTAAAGTAATTAACTCGAATCATGATTCGAGTTAATTACTTTAATTTAGTCATTCTGAGTCAAGCTTGTCCATCCACATTAATTATTTTGTAATCATTGTTATGCAATCTATCCAGCTATATATTTACTAAGCTGAGTTTGTGTTAGATTTTTTACAGCCCACTCCCTCTCGAAGAGTGGAGGCCTGTGTCCCAGCAGTGGGAACATTATAGGCTGATTATGTGTGTTATGAAAGTAATGAGGGGCCCGTGGCTGAATGATAACAGCCGCACAGGTCGATCGATCAGGTTAAGCTACACTTGGCGGTTGGTCTATGGATGGGTGACCATCTTTACATACCGAGACCCCTCCGTGCCTCGGAAAGCACGTTAAGCCGTTGGTCCCGGCTGTCATTCGTGGATCTTTGACAGTCGTTACGGGTAGTCAGAAACCCGAAAGTCTGACAACCAGTCTTAACAAGGGGGGTATCGTATTCTGGGTTGTGGAGGTCAGATAGGCAGTCGCTCCATATAAAATACTGGTATTCAGCTGCATCCGATTAAACTGGAAGCCGACCCCAACATAGTTGGGAAGAGGCTAGGCAGATGGCGCCATCCCATCTTCCTAGCACGGTGGGCTGTGCTGGGGCGGCTGCTGCAGGTGCAGAAAACCTCAATCAGCGAAAATATTGCAACCTGATTGGGAGTTATATGTTCGAGCCGTTTGGGGTTGAAACACTAGGGCCATGGGGTCCGAGTGTCCACTTGGTTTTTCGAGATATCGCCAAGCGGTTAGTGACCAGAGGGCTGGCCTATTTCTTGGCGAAAGAATTAGCATTGCCATACAACGTGGCAATGCTGCCAGCCTTTTGGGCACTGTTCCTGTTGACAGCGATGCGGACGAATTCTTTGATGCCCTATGATTATTTTGTTTATTTTTTCATATAATTGTACATATTAATATAGTTTATAAATGTTAGCTTATGTTATGTAAATATCTATACAAATAAATAAAGGGCAGATGATGATGTGTGTTATGTAAGTGTACTTTCTCTTTTTTGAGAATAAAATATCTTTAAACCTTCATTTTCCTGATTTTTCTCTTGGATCGAAAAAATATTATCTATCTGCTAAATAAATGATTAGTTTTATTGTTTACTAGCTTCAGCCCGCGACTTCGTTCGCGTGAAACTTCTTGTTTCCCCCGAGCCACCCCGTCGCGTCGTGTCGCATCACCCGCCCGCGCTATCACTTAACGTTCTTTTTGACTTTTTTTCTTTTTGCTCGGCTCCTAAGGGTCATAGCGTGATGTTAAATAGCCTATAGCCTTCCTCAAGAATTGGGCTATCAAATGCAAGAAGATTTTTTCAAATCCGACTTACTAGTTCCAGAGATTACCCCCTACATACAAACTTACAAACAAATTTTACCTCTTTATAATATTAGTACTCGTATAGATATTTAATTTTAACTTGCACGGAGTTACATAATACGTGCCTATAAGTGGCAGTAGCCCACGCAGTAGCCATTTTCCATCACGTGGGTCCTTATCATTTTTGCTGATTTATAAAATAAAAAAAAAACTACAAAAAGTCAGTCACATTTACTTTTAAACGCCTGAGTGTAAAACAAATAAGTTACTTTATTGAATGTTCAATCGATTCGATGATATGGACACTGAATATGGCGCGGTCATTGCGTAGCACACAAACACTAGCAATGGCTTTCATTTTGACAGTTCAACAACATTCATTGCGTTATTTACGTTGTTGAGCCGACAATTTTTTCGAACAAATGAACCAATGGATTAGTAATATCCTTTAAAATTATTCAGATTGTGGTTGATAGTGTGTTACGGCCCAGAATTCGGCTAGCGTTGAACACTGCAGCGTTAAATGGCAATTTCCTGTGTTTGGAGCTCTAAAGCTCTTTATTATATAGTGTTTGGCATGTCGGGTCATCCTCCAGTTTCCAAGGATTTGTTTTGTCCTTTTATTGGGTCCATTTCATCTTGCACATTCACTCACAAACACATAAAACACACACACAACTATAACACACAACTACACACACAACACACATAACTATTGCATAATACTAATACATCACATTACATCATTTTGGCCATTTTGTAATTTCTTACATCATAATTACTTTGGTGCACGTTGGGTACATTTACGTCATATTCATAAGGACGCTTCGAAATGTTGCCATTTCATAAAGTGTAAAACGTTTATTGAGGATGATATTCTCATAGCATGTACTGTACCTATGTCTATTTCCTGTTTAGTATAATATTCTAACACTTTTAAATTCAATTATTTTTCTTTAAGTACACTGTATTTTAATAATTGTTTGCTGCACCGGACGACGTCATTACGTCAGCGCCGGCTGTCGCTGAAAACCAGCGCTGGGGCTCTGTCCTGCATAGGGTCGCAGCACTCGCAGCATAATACTGAGCGATAGCCGTTTTGCGTGGATGTGACGCATGTTTCCCCTTTTTTTTTTTTTTTTTCTCGCGGTGGAAATCCTCATGGACTTCCTCTATCGTGGGGGTGACAGAGGGGCATGCCGGACTCTTACCGGCTAAAACCACCGCGGTGTTCCACCTCTACCCATAGCCGGGGGTGCGGGATTCGCAACAGCATTCACCGCTCCATGCACGCATGTTTCCCCCTACCTTTTTATTTTATTTTTTGTGTTTATGTTCTTTTTGCGTCATTTTCACCGCAAATAAACGTATTTTCTTTCTTTCTTTCTTAAAAAAAAAAACAGAAACAAAATAATCTTGTGCACGTGCATCATGGCTATGGAAAGGAGTATTCTGGGTATCAAACTAACAGACCGGGTTAGGAATACGACCATCTGTTCCATCCATAGATATATGAAAGAAGGTTCCATCACAAAGATAACTGATGTCACTTGGAACGCTGCCACGCTAAAATGGAATTGGGCTGGACACATCTGTCGCATGTCAGACGACTAATGGGCCAAACTTGCGACACCGCGGCAGGCCCAGACGGAGATGGCGGGATGAGCTGGACTCCTTCAACAAAAACCGGTCCTCACATGCTTTAAACACAAAAAAGTGGAAAGACAGTAGGGAGGTCTTTGCCCTGCAGACATCACAGGCTTTTATTAAATAAATAATAAGTAGTAAAACATGCATCAATTTCATGGTAACAGTTTCCGTCAACCGTGTTTAGCGCCTTAATAGAAAATGCGGTCGGAGAGACTTTTGAAAAATCCGAAGTGAAAAAGAATTCGAGGTTTTGCTCTCGCCTATTTCCTCCTCTAATATTGGACCAATTTAACATATATTTTATAAACTGAATAAGAAGGATGTATACTGTGTTCCTATGTTTTTCTTTTTTCATTAATAGTTGTCCCATTTTGTAAAAAAGAAAATCGATTACAGAAAACCGGCTAAGTGCATGTCAGACTACGCACAGTGAAGGGTTCCGTAGTCCTGATGAATATTTATGCAAGCACAATATCGATATTATCAATCTCTAAAACGTTGAAAAAACCACGTTTCTTGAATGTAAAAAATAATAAAATAAAACAAAAAATGAAACCCCAACGGTTTCATTTTTTGTTTTATTTTATTATTTTGTATTGTTATAGCGGCCATAGTAGTTACCCATTTTAACATCTCAAGTGTCTACCTATTACGGTTCAAAAGATACAGGGTGTATATTCTCTAAGTCCGTCAACGAAGATGTGGACTCGTTCGAAAGTAGATCCGTTAAAACAAGTGACAAATTCAATATTTTGGACGGGCCAAAACACGGCGGGAACAGGGACAGCTGTCAAATTGTGTTCTCTTTCATTATTAGTTCGGGCCTCAAACTAATCTTATGTCCATTAGTGATACGGAGTAGAAATCGGCCGAACCTACGGATTTCGTCCTTAGTGTGCGCAGTCCTGTGACATACGGACAGACGGACGGACAGCGGAGTCTTAGTAATAAGGTCCCGTTGGTACGGAACCCTAAAAATAAAATCGATAGCCAAAAATTAAAACTTCAGCTGACGTCAAAACAACGTATTTTATACGTGTTTATGCATATCAAGATGTGTTTTTTTATGTTCAAAACCTATTTCACGGTTATTTGCAAATGCTTGACTAATACGAGTGGTTGATTCTTGAGGTAAATGACGTCAAACAGCGTAAAATATGGCGTCAAAAAATAAATGACACAAAATTCGATCCACAATCAATTTTTAGATTAAAATTTATTCGTTCTTATCTAAAAGTTCCGGGTTTTAAGATCAGATAGCCCGGAATCTAGATTTATACTGTGTTGATGGCCAATTGACTCGTCCCAGGGCAAAAGATGCCTCACTGCTATCTAAACTCTGCTAAACTGGGATCACTTGAATGTAAATAAAATTATTAAAAATTCATACACAACTAAGATAGGGTGGAAAGATAGTGTATTTTCACTCCTCTTTCAAAAACTACACTAGTTTCATTATGTTAATGCCTGTAGTATTTAAGAGTAAGTGTCTGTATGGTATGGGTTTAATAATTGCCTGAAATAAATAACATTTAATTTATTTTAATTTAATTTAATAGACAGGCACGTACACACGGCTACACATCAAGCTATACATAACCAGTATAAGCTGACTTCTAATTGTACGAAAAACCTATACCTACAATGCGAAGTCAGCGAAAACTGGAAATGTATAGCTTGATGGGTCGCCGTGTGTAGGTACAGTCGAGTTCATTAATATATTGGCAGTGACAATGTTTCAAAATATTGTAAGCATTAAAATGATCATATAGTTCTATACAAACTTAGACATCAATAAAATGTTTTCATATAAACTGTTCATAAGTATGTTACGGTAGTGCAGTCAAAAATATCTGACTACTCTTCGGAACATAAATATCTAAATACTCTAGTTTTCAATATATTTGTTGCAACCTAGGATTCATAAATATCTATACAACTTTGAATATTCAACTAAATGGCCTTTACCATAAAATTTATTTTTGCTTGCCGGAGCAGAAGTTCGAGTAATAATGCAATATTGCCGTTGAAGGATGTCATAACTGACAACTTCAAGTTGATTTTGTTTCAAGATCTTTTTCATAGAAAAATAATTGCATAGATATTTGTGAACCTAACTTTGCGCTAAATAATATGAACAAGGGATTGCGCACAATTTTTAGAGTCTTTATCTGTAGTAATATTATTGATTTAATGTAGTCACATATTTATGATGTCACAGATTGTTTACAATTTATTGTACGGCGAAGCTGTTTAGAGTTTTATGAAACTTACCATTGCCTATATATTTTTGATTCATGAACATGCTCAGATATTAAAGAACTCGACTGTACATGCCAAAGGATATCTTACTGCAATACATCGCGGGTTTTTTTTTATGGATGGGAAATCATTAAATTACCCCTCCCGCTCTGGGTAGAGCGGAAGGGAGTGTCAGACTCTTACTGACTAAAACCCACCCGTGTTCCTTCCTTAGCCCTTTATGTTCCGGGGTAGCGGTAACCCTTTCGGACAATCCCGCACCCCCGGCAGGCTTCGGCCCTGGCAGGACCCTTCCTTTTTGCTGACATCTCTTTTAGGCGTGCGTGGAACACGTACGCGCAGTCCGGCACGGGCCTGGTCCTGATCGGACGGTGAGCTATACATCGCGGGCTGCTTTGGGCTTGGATGTGCTGGCGTCTGTGCCTACTATTACTTTTTAGACGCTACTTCGTCACAGCCATCGTGATGAGCATGTTCTCATCACTAACTAGAAGGGCAATTCTCTTAATTTTAGGAACGTTCACAGTCTGATCTCCGTCTCAATCTGTCAAATATACTTCTGTTTTCTCCATTTTTGACAAGTTTTTGACATTGATTATCGCTGGGATGACAATTGTGACTAGATTTTGAACGTTTTTAATTTCGAAAATTTGGCCTTCAGGTTCAGGTCTCCTGTCCATCATACCGTTTCTAACGTCAATGACATTTGTGCATCTTCGAATCTCCACGTTTTTGATTTGAACCGATATTCTACTTATGTTGTAAGCCTGAACTGTCTAAACAGTCAATAAAATCATCCAGACCTTTTGGCCATGACGACAAATCTCTCGGTGCGGGAGATATTATAGTGCACAAGTATGTGCGCAGACACACGTGCACTCTCTCTTCCCTCACTGTCATAGTCCGATATGACGGCAATCCGACACATGCACATGCATGATCAGGCGCAGGGCCAATGGCTTCACGTGCTTTCAAAGGCACGGGGGTATCACACCGCCAACTTCCAAACTCCGGGCTGTTACTAATAAACTCCTAACAGAAAAACCCAATAAAACTTTGCCCGACCTGGGAATCAAACCCAGGACCCCACGCTCAGCAGTCGTACTTGCGACCACGAGACCAACGGGTTAGTTTAACAGTAAGTATGCATTATAGCAATATTTTTCATAGTCAGGCTATTTTACATAGAACTGTCTTTGCCATAATAAAATTATAACAGTTTTAATAACTACACGGCTGACCTGCCTCTTAAAGAACCATAATTGGTTTATTTGACATTGCAATGCTGCACTTGATAATGTTCAAGTGTAGCATTGAAATTCTTGGACTGATTACGGCATTTAAGCAAGTTTCAAATCGCTTTTCGATGTCACAATCCACCTGGCAAGCTTGAGATGTTTCGTGTCTGTTCCCCGATGAACACGAGATTGCTTCTTAGACTTAGAGGGAATTGTAAATAGTAGTATATACTTCGTAATACACAGTTTTATGTGGAGGAAATCGGGTCTTAAAAAAATCTTAACCGAATTTACAAATGGCACTAATGTTATTAGTCGCCGCCGATACTCCTAAAATCATCATCATCTGCCTAGCCTTTTCCCAACTATGTTGGGGTCGGCTTCCAGTCTAACCGGATACAGCTGAATACCAGTATTTTACATGGAGCGACTGGCTATCTGACCTCCACAACCCAGTTACTGGGTAATACGAAACCCCTTGTTAAGACTGGCTGTCAGAATTTCGGGCTTCTCTGGCGACCCGATGCTCCTAAAATAAATAAATAAAAATCTTTATTGCAGACCACAATGTGGTCTTTTTAGTTAATGTGTTTTTCAACTTAACTGTTAACAACTTAACAGTTAGCTATCAGTGGGAATATTATAGGCTGATTATGCTACGTCCTCAGACAAGCTCCTACACAAAGATCTCTTCTGGTGCTCGGGTGCGGATTGCCGCACCCGAGCACCAGAAGATGATCAGAGATGATCAGAGCACATCGGGCAAAGACCTTCCAAGTTGCCAGAAGATCGATCTTGATTGATAAGCAACCAGCATTTTAACCTTGAACTCCCTAAAGCTAAATGAGGAGCAATCATTCAATTAGGCCTCTCGCCCACGGCGACTTTTTGTAGCGATGCAGTAGCGATGCTGTCGCGCGTCCGCATCGATACAATCGCGAAGCGGTCGCTAGCTGTGTGCTCTCGCCCACGGGCCCAGATTCAGTCGCGATGCAAACGCGATGCTGTCGCGCTTCTGTCGCAATTAAAACGCGATTCAGTAACGGCACAAAAATACCTGCGATCGCTACAGTTGCAAGATGGACTCCGTTGGACGTAGGACGGTTCTGAATTGCCATAATAAATGTTTTAGTGTCGAATAGAAATGAACTAAATGTTTAATTTTGCGCATGTGACGAACAACAGCACTCTCGACCTGTCTGTGTTGCACTGATGCTCGGTTCTCCACCCGACATAGTCGCGCGTTTGCATCGATACAGTCGCGATGCTGTAGCGCGTTGCAAATGCGACTAACACGCGTTAGTAGCGATATTGTTGCGCGTTTACGAAGCGCGCGACAGCATCGCTACAAAAAGTCGCCGTGGGCGAGGGGCCTTAGTGTTTTGTCCACAAATTTAAAAAACACATTACAAATACACATTACATGCAACTTTAAAATCAACAAAACTATTTGCTCACAATATTTCAACCGTATTTACTTAGCTCTCAAGATCTTGAGATCCATTTTAAAGAGTCGATTTTT
This sequence comes from Amphipoea lucens, assembly GCA_947508005.1. Taxonomy (NCBI): domain Eukaryota; kingdom Metazoa; phylum Arthropoda; class Insecta; order Lepidoptera; family Noctuidae; genus Amphipoea; species Amphipoea lucens. Next base: position 3,903,908 of record OX382376.1, on the reverse strand, counting down.
TAATACTTATGTAACAGAAGGTATCACGGTCAAATTTTGGAAACTATGGATTAAACAGTGATCGTTTGTGTCCGTTTTATTTTGCTAGCGTCAAGCAAATTATGTGGATAATTTCTATTTAAGTAATAAAGTAAAAGAGAGTAGGGCTCAGGATGCTCCCTTGAGGAACGCCATAAAAGACTGTATTTTTGTCACTGATGTGTTCATCTATTTTAACTCTTTGCTTTTTGTTATTAAGGTAATCCCTAAATATATTATGAGCGATACCTCGTATTTCGATTTTCGACCGTTTCTAATGTTGCTTTTTTTGATTTTGCTAAATTACGTAATGGTAATGCCTATACCAATTTCGTAAGCTACAACTCGTTCTAGTCTATTCACCATTCGTTTCTCAGTAGGCAACTCGTAAGCTTCAAAATCTACAATATTGACATTGTTTTGTGGTTTTTTAAGACAAGTTCCGCGTCCGTCAATTTTGTTAGGCATGTCCTTATGGTTGGTGATAATGTTTTGCGGTTTTCAACATGATTATATTTAAGATTTTTTTTTTTGAGATTTAATTCCGGTAGGTTTTTTGTGTTTCAATCAATTTGCCTAGCTTCTTTCTAACTTTGTTGGGGTCGACTTTCAATCTAACCTGATGCAGCTGAATACCAATTCAGCAGCATCAGGAAAATTAATCACATAAACCTGTCAAATACTGGTGTATTTTACATGTTAATGTGATTAATTTTGGCTAAGTAATAACAGCCGCACGGGTCGATCGATCAGGTTAAGCTACGCTTGCCGCGGTTGATCCGTAGATGGGTGACCATCTTTACATACCAAGACCCCTCCGTGCCTCGGAAAGCACGTTAAGCCGTTGGTCCCGGCTGTCATTCATGAATCTTTGACAGTCGTTACGGGTCGTCAGAAGCCCGAAAGTCTGATAATCAGTCTTACCAAGGGGTTTCGTAGTATCAATTTCCTGGGTTGTGGAGGTCAGATAGGCAGTCGCTCCATGTAAAATACTGGTACTGAGCTGCATCCGGTTAGACTGGAAGCCGACCCCAACTTAGTGTGGAAAAGGCTAGGCAGATGATGTGATTAATTTATTACACTTAAATCAAAGAAATCTCCATGTTTCAACAAGTTGTAAAAACCGTGCGAGGCAGGGGCCGGTAGCTAGTTTATTTATAATTGTTTATGATTAAATCAACCTTCAAAGAGACGATGTCACGTTCAAAAGCTCAATAGTTTAAGTAAATTATAATTGATTCGTACCTACCAAAATGTTATGCCAGATTAAAACAAAACATCGAAAACAAAATAATAACCTGTTAATAATGTGTATATTTTTATGTGCATGTTACAATATTACGAGTAGTAAAAGTCTTTGACAGTATTCAAAACAAACTGCGCCGCGCGTTTTCACCCGCATATTTTTCGATCCCCTGAAAATATCGGGATAAAAAAACTTTTTAACAAAAAAAAAACCGACTTCCAAAAAAACACTACAAAGTGAAAAATAACTTTAATTTCGGAAGTCGGTGTCTTTGGATCTGTATTTTAGTTTTTTGCCACCGACTTCCGAAATTAAAGTTATTTTTCACTTTGTAGTGTTTTTTTGGAAGTCGTTTTTTTTTTTTTGTTAAAAAGTTTTTATTTCACGCTTTTTAGTGGGTCTGCTTATAATTTATCTCAGTTACAATAGCCTAGTGTCAACTTTCTCATCGCCTTTTACAAAATATTGCTTTTACCGATGCAGGGAAGTTAATTGTTGAAGAGTTCTCCTGGTCCACCATCAGCTCCATATCACCATTCACATTGTGACGAGCATAAATTGCTTAGCAACCATGTTAAAGTATCGAATCGCAACCCGTGAAATAGTACGGAGATATTATTGAGTAGTTCCGGTGGCCATCTGTGGTCTTCATCATCAGTTCCACTTCACCAAATGGTGCTTTCCGAGAGCAAATGCACGAGTGTTACTATAAATAATTTTGAAAGAATTTTCTTTTAACTCCAAGCCGTTGAGGAGTTGTACCTTCCATCATCAGCTCATCCACTTGAGATGATGATTATCAGATGCAAATACTTAAACAGCTTTAGAAAATATATGAAAATGGTACTATGTGCCTATAAAATTTGAAGGTTGCCCTCGATTTCCCTGGGATCCCATCATCAGATCCTGACCTGATGATCATGCAACCACTTGGGAAGTATACCCTTTCAAACAATAGAAAATTTTTCCAAATCGGTCCAGGCGTCTTCGAGAAATCGGGGAACATACATAAAAAAAAAAAAGAAAAGATTCCGACGAATTGAGAACCTCCTCCTTTTTTTGAAGTCGGTTAAAAAGTATCCTGTGAGTTAATCCTGGTTATAAACTATCTGTGTGCCAAATTTCATCCAAATCCGTCCAGTAGTTTATGCGTGAAGAAGTAACAAACACACTCACAAACTTTCGCCTTTATAATATTAGTGTGATGTAAACAAAATATCAAAAAATAATAAACTGTTATTCTGTTTATTAACCCATTGAATGTCGTAATTACAGACACAATTAAAAAGCCATTGTGTCTCGCGTAGATCTACGTTCCGACAGACGAGAGGTTAATTTCGTTGTTTATTAGCGTCGATAAGGATTGACGCTGGTCTTTCCTTTTCGATGACACATGAATTAGCCCTTCGTATCGCCGGAACGTGGATCCACGCGAGACACAGTGGTGTTTTAATTGTTTCTGTAATTACGGCATTCCACCGGTTGAAGCGTGCAGCTTGCATCTTATAGGGGGATGCGCTGGGTAGCCTTTTTTGCAATTTGCAGTTCAGTGTCAGGTTTTATGTTGAACCACAGAATACTTAAAGTACTACGTACAGAAAGGACACTCCCTTCCCCGCACTAACATCAGTTACCGCACCTCACCCCGCACTTCGGCGTGTTCGTCGCAGTTCTTTAACAAGAGCGCTCGCAAACACAAGTACCTCAGGCACACATTCATACGTATACAAACGTCATTTTTTAATGTAGTAGTAGTAGGTAATTATTTTGCGAGCGTTGTATGGAGTGTCCGGGGTGTGGTTGAACAAAATATGATTCGCGACCGCAACAAACATTAATTTACAGAATTATTTATTTTAGGATCTCCAACAAAAGATATATACACTAAACATTACGTGGTTAATGGACGACAAAGTATTTGGTAGGTGTACTCTTTCAATTACAGGAGACCACAGCATGCACAATAAAATGAACAACTTAGGTTGAGGCCAAACGAGCGTAATGTTTTGAGTTGTTAGTCGCGTATTTTGAGGATCGCAATTTACGTTCAACTGAAATTCGGTTAGGCTGCCAGACGGACGGACGTAACTTCGGTCGCATTCTGTAACATAACTGGCGCTTGCCTCGCTAACGTCCTTCACCTCGAGCGCAATTCGGCTGAAATTACGCGCGTGAGTCAGTAGGTACAAGCAGGACTTTAGTATGAAACCGATTGCAGCGTAAATTCCGCGACTCATTTTACGCGACTCACAGCTCAAAAAATTACGATCGTTTAACCTCAGCCTAAGCTGACAAATTAAATACCGTACCTAATACATAATAAAAGAAAAAAAAATTGACAGTAGAACATAAAAAACACACAATAAATTCTGTAAAATATTAAAACATAGAATAATAAAATACCTAACATAACAAAAAAAAAAGAAAGAAAAAAAAAGCATTCACAATCAATTTTTTAGACATTTCTTATATTTAACGAGAGATTGGCTGATATCTACCTAACTCTGTATCTAATTATGAAAATCCTACAACCCTCTAAGTTCATATAATCTTATTCAATGACTATTCCATGAAATATCAATCAATACAATTATTTAGGGCTGATTTTTCAATCAAGAGATAATTTTTATTCGTGGAATAAAATTGACGTCCGACAGATTTGTATTCAAGAACTGTCAACAATTCAAAATATTATTTGTCCGTTTTTTTTTTTTATCTGGCGATAGCGTGGGAAAAATCAGCTCTTAATTAATTAAACAGTTGAAAATTTAAAACACGATCAACAAAACTTGGTTAAAAAAAGTAAAGGTCAAACATCATTCTATTTCTGTCAATCGTTCGAAGCTGATAGATACACAATTTTGTTTTAAATACATAAGTGCTATACATTGATTTTAGGGCCAAGCCAGACGCGGCACATTGATGTTCGGCGACGACTTCACAGCGTTTTGGCGAGTCGCTGCGTTAGGTTTGGCGATCGCTTTTAGTCAGTCGCTAGTATCTGTATCGAGCTCCATACCTGCTGCATGTTGCATGCTCGCTTGCATGATGCATGCTTGCTTGCATGATGTTACATGCTCGCTTGCATGATGCATACTTGCTTGCATGATGTTGCATGCTTGCTTGCATGATGCATGCATCAGGAATTTCTGTCACGGCTTCAGCACTGCGGGGCTCCAGCGATCCCACGCGAGCTTATCATCGTCGATGGTTTTAACGCTCACCACCGCAGCTTCAGCTTGGCTTCGGCTTCGCCGGCCAGCGTCAGCCACGACGGCGGCGGCGGCGTCAAAGCCACCTCCTCCTCAACTCGCGGGCCGCCTCACTCCTTCGCTCCTACGCGGGCTTATACTAGGGGTAGGGTAGACAAGACCACGTGGCGTCGGTTTTACAGGGATTTGTTTCTGTTACTAACTTTTGTAGCTATAAATCAATATCAATAATATAATTTCCAATCTACCTAAATTTCTTACTATAGGTATCGAAATTTGTTCGATATTTTAACTAGTAGGTATACAGGGTGGTCCAAAAGTGGTGGATCAAACAAAATAGAGAGATGAAGGAGGTCATTTCCAACAAAAAATCTTTCTACAGCATGGTCATAATTCAATTGCCCTAAAAGTTATGAATATTTGTGTATACCGAGTTCTTTTACAATTAGACGAATTTAAAAAAAAAAAGGTGAGATAATACAATAAAACAAACGGTGTTGTATTACTACTAGATAATTTATCAGCACTACAAAGTTCTATTAGGGCTCTGAGTATCAAATTTCAAGAGCTTTTTATTTTTTTCCAAAAATTTTGTAACATTACCAAAAATTATTTCTCACTTTAAAAGCGTTGGAAATGACCTCCTTTATCCCCCTACTTCGTTTGATCCACGACTTTTGGACCATCCTGTATATCGTCGACCGTAGGTTCAATTGAGGTAAGGGACAAAATATCCAAAATGAGTTGAGTATTTATATTTAACGTAAATATAATGAACTAAAGTGTATTAAATGTTGACATTTTGAACTTAGGCATAATGACTACTTATCGATATTTCTAATCATTAGATAGATATTTTTATCACTCGGCATTTCAATGTTAGACATTTTAAGCTTAGGTATAACAATTTTCGATATTACGGGATACAATCGATATTTAAATTGTGGATGTTTTGAACGTGTAAATTTTACAAGTAAGTATTTTAATGTTCGACATTCAAATATGTACCCTAAATAACACTTTTACACGATACATTTCCGAAAATCGCAAGTCGCCGAAGCCGATATGGCATGGTCTTTAGAGACTTGTGATGTTAAACGGTCCTTAAAATAATGATTCTCTGAATAAAACTAAACAAAAATTTACATTGCGGTCAGTTTTAGATAAACAGTTAAACGGTGCGGTCGTCCCAAAAATGCAGTGTTTAAAAGACGAGAAGATGTTGAAGTTCCGACCGGATACTTTGGAAGCTGTGAGGAAAGAACTTAATTTGGAGAAACCTGGGAGAATTGCTGAAGCTGTTGATATTTTGGAGAACTGGGTGCAAATGCAGCCGCATTTTGTAAAAAAGGATTTTTGTGAGTATTATTTTTTAAACACCAGCTATGTAACACCTATGTTATATCGGGATAGTGCCAATGACGTGCCAATTATTTTTAAAAGAGCCTTTCGATTCTTCTCCATAGGGAGCAATCAATTGGAACTGTGCACCTAGCTTGTGACGTTCATAAGCGCCCATAGGTATATGTATAATAGTAAATTATTAATTACTATTTAGGGACACTAGGTACTGAATTAATAACTACATAACATAATCAGCCTATAACATTCCCACTGTTGGGAAACAGGCATCCTCTCAGTGAGAGGGAATGGGCCGTAAACCACCACGCGGGCCCAGTGTGGGTTGGTAGATGTCACATGTCTTCGAATTTTGGTTCTAGGACATGCCGGTTTCCTCACGATGTTTTCCTTCACCGTTTTGAGAGCAGTGGTGCTGGAATAATTTACACAAAGTAAAGCGCCTGTCTGAGTTCGAACCTACGACCTACAACTCGAAAGTCGCCGTCGTTACCACTTGGCCACCACTGCTCACTGAATATTCAGATTTTCTTAATATTGGATTTGATTTTAAAATTAATCAGTGTGAATTCACTAAAATTAAGAATTAAAAATCTATAGATACTCTTACTATAATATAATAATAATATATAAAGAGGTAAAATTGTTTGTTTATTTGTATGTAGGGGGTAATCTTTGGAACTTTTTTTTTCGTGGATGGGAAAGCATCAAATGACCCCTCCCGCTCTGGGTGGAGCGGAAGGGAGTGTTAGACTCTTGGTGACTAAAACCCATCCGTGTTCCTTGCTTAGCCCTTTATGTTCCGGAACATTGCGGGATTGTCAGAATGGGTTACCGCTACCCGGGGTAGCGGTAACCCATTCTGACAATCCCGCACCCCCGGCAGGCTTCGGCCCTGGCAGGCCCCTTCCTTTATGCTGACATCTCTTTGTGGCGCGCGTGGAACACGTACGCACCGTCCGGTACGGGCCTAGTCCTGATCGGACGGTGAGCTACCCATTACTCTCCGTCCGCAGGCCCGCGTAATCTTTGGAACTACTAGTCAGATTTAAAAAAATATTTTTGCATTTGATAGCCAATTTCTTGAGAATGGCTATTATATAGGCTATATAACATCACGCTAAGACACTTGGTAGCCGAGCAAAAACGAAATAAGTCAGAAAGAACACAAGATATAATTTAGTCTTAAACAGGTTTGTTTAAATGCCTGTTATAATATCTTCAAGGTGAACTGGATTACACTTACATAATTATTTACGAAGTAACCCACTTCTAAAGCGAGTGCCAAAAGGCAGCTAATCCCGCGCCGGATACAGGGCGAAATTCGCCCGCGCTGATTGCGACACCTAAGTGTCTAAAAACACTACACCGAAGGTACGCGACCGAAGTTCGGCATAGTTACGCCTGCAATGCTATTTAAATAATACTGACGACACATTATGCCTAAATTACGTTGCGTTATAGCGTACCGTAAAATCAGCTGGGACACAGGCCTCCTCTCTCTGAAAGGGAGTGGGCCGTAATCCACCACGCGCGCTCAGTGCGGGTTGGTAGATGTCACATGTCTTCGAATTGTTGGTTCTAGGACATGCCGGTTTCCTCACGATGTTTTCCTTCACCGTTTTGAGAGCAGTGGTGATGAAATAATTTACACAAAGTGAAGCACCTGTCTGGGTTCGAACCTACGATCAATAACTCGTAAGTCGCGGCCGATACCACTGGGCTACCACTGCTCTCCTATTTATGTCCTCATAATCCTATTGAGTGGCTAGAAAAAAAAGGTTAAAAATTTCAACTAACTTTTTTTTGTTTTTAATCGACTTCAAAAAAGGAGGTTCTGTATTCGACCCGTATGTATGTATGTTTGTATGTCCGCGATTTTCTCAAAAACTAATGAACCGATTTTGATAATTCTTTCACTAATGTGATCTGCATACTTTCAGGAAGGTTTTAGTATATAACACATTACGTAATTATTCTTATGTACGAAGTTATATGCATAAATGTACTGCATGACCGGCATTTCTATGCGAATTTTGATGATTCTTCAATGCACAAGTGTTTATTGAATTTGTGTGGGGTAGGTACAACTAAAAAGTGAAAAATAAAAACTTTTTTACAAAAAAAACCACCGACTTAAAAAAAAAAAAACAACAAAGTGAAAAATAACTTTAATTTCGGAAGTCGGTGTAAAACGAAAATGCGGAACCAACGACACCGACTTCCGAAATTAAAGTTATTTTTCACTTTGTTGTGTTTTTTTTTGAAGTCGGTTGTTTTTTTTGTAAAAAAGTTTTTTTGTTTTGAATTGCTAATCCATTGCCTCATAAGTAGATACGAAAAATGTGTCTGCTCAAAACGTAAATAACGCAATGAATCTTGTTGACCTGTCAAAATGAAACCGATTCCGATTGACAATGTGTTACGCAATTAGCCCGCAGGAGGCCAATTCGCGCAATTAAAAACATTCAAAATCTAGTCACAATCTCATCTCAGCGACAATCAATGTCAAAAACTTGTCAAGAATGTACGGAAATTACAGGTAATTTTGACAGAATAAGACTGATATTAGACTGTGAAAATTCTTAAAATTACGAGAATTTTTCTGCTAAGCATCGAACACAATATTTTTTACAAAATATAACATCTCGTTTCACAGGGATATTGTTGATCGCAATTTTAAATGTTGCTATCTTTTGACCACCACGTCAAAAAAGCAAAAACGTGCCCTCGGCGCCAAGCTACGAATCACTTTTGTAGGTAATTCGTAACTTACGTATTCACACTAATATTATAAAGGCGAAAGTTTGTGAGTGTGTGTGTGCGTGTGTGTTTTTATGTTTGTTACTTCTTCACGCTCAAACGGCTGGACCAATTTTGATAAAATTTTGTATGGAGGGAGTGGACACCCTGGACTAACATATAGGCTACTTTTTATTCCGATATTCCCACTGGATCGACATTTACGCGGGTGAAACCGTGAGGCGCAGCTAGTGATAATATATGCACAAGTACATATATCTACTATGCGACACTCATCGCTATTTACATACTCACTGCCAATATTTCGAGCTTGTTTGAAAGCTTGTTATAAGTTCTTATGTATTTACCACTACTCCAACTTTACTACTATGTATTTACTTTTGAACTGTCAAGATGAAGCCAAAGGTACAGATGGCGAAGAACGGGCAAAAAACTCCACGGACACACTTTTAAATCATAATTTTTTTACAAAAAATATTGGTTTCATGTTGAAATTATACATTTGGGAACGAAACGTGCACGTTAAAAGCGTCCGTAATAAAAAAGATTAAAACAAATCATAAATTTAAAATAAGCCGTGGCCGATAATTAAAATAAATTAATTTTACGATATTTCCGTAAAGGACAAGGTTCTTTTTATTATCACGACCCATCGTAAAAGATGATTAGTCGATGATGAAATATTTATAAATTATTTAGGTAATATAAAAATAAATAATGATAAATTCAATAAATATTTTTTTTTACTTATTAAATATTTGAAATGAAATGAAAGTAAAATATTTAATAAATAAAAAAATATTTTCAATAATTTAAATAAATATTAAAAAAAAATAAAAAATAAAAGTAACTCAACCGGGACTTGAACAACCATCCGGTCGCTCAGTAAGCAAGAGCGTTACCACTACGCCACGGAACCATTGCTGCAACCGGTAAAAAGGTTCCTTCTACTTAAGTTACATTATAGAACTTTGAGTTGAAATTTCTCAATAATAAAAACGAATGGCGTCTTGCCGCTTTATATATTTATTGAGGGGACCCTGCCCTACAATATATATAAAAGTGATGGGAATCTATGATTCCCAAGTTTGACACTCCCCTTTTTTTTTTTTTTATGGATGGGAAATCATCAAATGACCCCTCCCGCTCTGGGTGGAGCGAAGGGAGTGTCAGACTCTTACTGACTAAAACCCATCCGTGTTCCTTCCTTAGCCCTTTATGTTCCGGGGTAGCGGTAACCCTTTCGGACAATCCCGCACCCCCGGCAGGCTTCGGCCCTGGCAGGCCCCTTCCTTTATGCTGACATCTCTTTGAGGCGCGCGTGGAACACGTACGCGCCGTCCGGCATGGGCCTGGTCCTGATCGGACGGTGAGCTACCCATTACTCTCCGTCCGCAGGCCCGCGCCTACGGAGGCCGGGAGTCGTCACGCGGCTCCCGACGCCCGGAGCGTCTCCCGCGGCGGCTGGGGCGTGAGGCTGTAAGAACAAATCTCGTATGGAAAAGTGTTTATGGTAGAAATCTAACTTAAAGAGATATATTAATGATTCTAATGACTATGATTCTGTAAATACATGTCTATTATAGTCGCGAATCATATTTGGATCAAGATACAACCTGACACTGATCTGCAAATTGCAAAAAACTTAAAAAAATTTAAATTTCGCGGTCTACCATGTCACATTCACCTTAACCGAAAATAATAAAAAACATGTAAAGAACATACGGCCATTTTAATGAGACAATTAACCTGCAACTTAGTTATTATTTCAGTAACATAACCTTTATCTCAACCTTTATCCTAACTTCCTAATCCTAACTTAATATTATAAATGCGAAAGTAAGTTTGTTTGTTACCTTTTCACGCTTTCAAAACACACCTCCAAAATGCTGTTCCCGAGGAAAACAACAATAACGTTTTTACGATAATAGATGGCGCCACGTGTATTGTTGTTTTCCTCGGGAACAGCACATTTGTTCGGGATGAAAGGTACCCTATGTTCGTTTCTGTACACCTGACAACGCATATGCAAAATTTCAGAACGATCGGTTCTGTGGTTTAGGCGTGAAAAGGTAACAAACAAACAAACTTACTTTCGCATTTATGATATACTAGCTGCGCCCCGCGGTTTCACCCGCATAAGTCTCGATCTCGTAGGAATATCGGGATAAAAAGTATCCTATAGCCTTTCCCGGGACTCAAACTATCTCTATATCGAATTTCATCTAAATCGGTTCAGTGGTTTAGGTGTGAAAAGGTAACATACAGACAGACGGACAGAGTTACTTACGAATTTATAATATAGTATGGATATAGTTAGGATAGGATTTCACGCGGACGAAGTCGCGGGCAGCAGCTAGTAGTATCTAACTAAACCAATAATTAATATTGTTTACAGCTCGAGATTACCTGGAAAGGACCCTGATCACAGCCAAAGGTCTGGCGGAAAGGGCGAAAGAGAAGCTAGATAAACTATGCACATTCAAGACGTTGATGCCAGAATTTTTTAGTGGCACAGATGTCAAGAAAGATTTGGAACCACTGCAGGAATTTATGTGAGTGTACTTTTCTACAGAACTCGTGGCAAAATAATGACAGCCGCATAGTGGGGTAATTGCGTAACGCACTATCAGTTGCAATGGGTTTCATTCGACAGTTCAACAACATTCATTGCGTTATTTACGTTGTTGAGCAGACACATTTTTCGAGCATATGGAGCAATGGATTAGCAATATCCTTCAAAATGATTCAGATAGAGATTGATCGTGTGTTACCAAATTAAGGTGCAGGTCGATCGAAAGTTTCTATGCTTGCCGCGGTCGGTTCGTGGATGGATGACCAATTAACCATCTATTACATTTTTATCGAGACTCCTCCGTGCCTCAAAAAAAGCACGTTAATCCATTGGTTCCGGCTGTCATTCGTAGGTCTTTGACTGTCGTTACAGGTAGTGAGAAGCCCAAAAGTCCGACAACCAGTCTCACCTAGTAACTGGATTAAGGAGGTCAGATAGGCACTCGCTCCATGTAAAATACTGGTCTTCAGCTGCATCCGGTTACACCTGGAAGCCGACTTCAACATAGTTGGGAAAAGGCTGGGCAGATTGATTTTCAGAAGTTACTTTATTTTCTCCAAGACGTTGCCTGAGGTAGCTGCGCGGTGCGGGAGGGGTGATAGTTGTCACATGTTGACGAAGCACTGAGCTCTCGCACCACGTCACCACTCCCCTCCCGCACCGCACTGCTACCTCAGGCAACGTCTCACCGCCGTGCCCTCGTAGAGGCGATCGGCAGTGGCGGCGACCTCTCGCGTCCGGCCCTGGTTCAAGCCATGGTCTGGGGCGAGAGGGAGTGGGAGGCAGTCACCTCCTTCTACGAAGCAGTCATGCTAGCGAAGGAGGTGGCGGGATGGCTGAGGGAGAGAGCCTCACGTCCCAGCCGCCGCGGGAGACTCTCCAGGCGTCGGGAGCCGCGTGACTACTCCCGGCCACCGTAGGCGCGGGCATGCGGACGGAGAGTAATGGGTAGCTCACCGTCCGATCAGGACCAGGCCCGTGCCGGACGGCGCGTACGTATTCCACGCACGCCTCAAAGAGATGTCAGCAAAAAGGAAGGGGCCTGCCAGGGCCGAAGCCTGTCGGGGTCCGGGATTGTCCGAAAATGTTACCGCTACCCCGGAACATAAAGGGCTAAGGAAGGAACACGGATAGGTTTTAGTCAGTAAGAGTCTGGCACTCCCTTCCGCTCCACCCAAAGTGGGAGGGGTCATTTGATGATTTCTCATCCATAAAAAAAAGGCAACGTCTCAGTTAAGCGGTCGGCCTATAGCCATCTTTTTTTTGGTTTTCCTGTAATGATTTTTTTATTTTTAATTACAGATATGCCGCACATATGCCTCAGATGACACCGCAACATCACAGGGTGTTAATTGTAAAATTGGTATCAGAAAATTTTGATTCAGGAGCTGTGTTCAATTTCTACAAGTATCTTATTATGGTAGGTTTAAATTATTTCTGTTTTTTGGGAACTGTTGATCCTGACGTGATCCAGTATAGAGGTATAAGGAACAGGGTGTATAGTTAACTCATCCTCCATGGAAGAGAGAGGACCTTCCGATCAGACGGGTGTTGTGTCTGGTGTACTGCCCGACAATTGATGTTTAATCGTTGTATATAGTATATTGTCCGAAAGGGTTACCGCTACCCCGGAACATAAAGGGCTAAAGAAAGAACACGGGTGGGTTTTAGTCAGTAAGAGTCTGACACACTCTCCACAAAAAAAAAAATATGTGAAGACCATGTATATCGATGCCTGAAATGGTCTTTTCAGGAAAGTACCACACAGATTTGAGTAGACCAGTCCAGTCAGTGCAAGCATTTGCCAGTAATCGTGTAGCTCAATATATATCATCTTTATTTTGTACTAGCTTCTGCCCGCGACTTCGTTCGCGTGAAATTTCTTATTCCCTCGACCCATCTCGTCGTATTGCATCACTTGCCCGCGTCTCCTGCTCTATCACTTCGTTTCCCCATAGCGCTTTTGCTCGGCTCCATAGGGTCATACCGTGACGTTAAATAGCCTATAGCCTTCCTCAATAATTGGGCTATCAAATGCAAGAAGAATTTTTCAAATCCGACTGGTAGTTCCAGAGATTACCCCCTACATACAAACTTATAAACAAATTTTACCTCTTTATAATATTACGAGTAGTATAGATTACATATCATTATGTATAAGAAGCAATTAAGCATTTACCTGAAATCATCTTTTTCAATCACATAATGAAATGTCAAGAAAAATGGGGAGTTTGTTCCGCCACTTCTACTCCCCAGCGAAAGCACTAGGAAATGGTGAAGGGCGGGCGTTTTAGGGGACCGTCTTCTGTAATTTTGACGTTCGAAAAGTGCTGATTGTCAGCCTTATTTGAATAAATTACTTTTGATTTTGAATGGATGTGTAAATGTCAAATAATATAATATACAAAAAAATATATATTTAATCTATATAAATAAAAACAAAAGGCCTGACTGACTGACTGACTGACTGACTGACTGACTGACTGACTGACTCATCAACGCCCAGCCCAAACCCTTGGACCTAGAAAGCTGAAATTTTACACAATGGTTCCCTTTATAATGTAGACAAGGAATAAGGAAGGATTTTTCGAAATTCAACCCCTAAGGGAGTTAAATAGGGGATGAAAGTTTGTATGAAAGTCCGTCAGTTTTAAAGTCAGGATCTTCAAATTTTGTATTTAGGCCGACGATTGAAAATTAATTAATACGTATCTCAGCGTTTTTGATAATTCCACCCCCAAAGGGTTAAAAAGGGGGATAAATTTGTGTATGAAAGTCCCTCAGTTTAAAAGTTAGGATCTTCAAATTTCGTGTTTAGGCTAACGATTGAAAATTAATTTATACGTGTCTCAGCGTTTTTGATAATTTCACCCCTAAAGGGGGATGAACGACCTGACTACGCACAGCCTAAACCGCTGGTCCTAGGGCCATGAATTTTGGAGGGTATGTTCTTTGTGAAGAGTAGGTATCCAGTAAGAAGGGGTTTATGAAAATTCAACCTTTAAGGGGGTGAAAAGGGGGGATTTTGTTTGTATGAAAAATCTTATTCCTTTAGTCAATAACCTTGAAACTTGGCACAAATACTTATCTAAGTAAATTATGAAGTTTGGCATTTTTCGTTTTTCTAAACTATCCCCTAAAGAGGTATTGGGGGGTGTCAAAATTTGTATGGAAGAATTTTAACGCGCTGTCCGATTAACTCAAAACTCAGTATTTATACTAAGAACTAAAAAGAAAGAATAACGTGCATCAGGGTTATTCGAAAATCTACCCCTAACGCTGTGAAAAGGGGTAGTTAATTTTACAGGGGAGGATTTTACTGCGCGGCTTGATAAGCTCGAAAATTGGCATAAATAATCTTTGAGTCAAGTTATGAACACATCTTAAACGATTTTTCATAATTCCACCCATATAGGGGTGAAAAGCGGGAATACAGTTTATATGAAAAATCTTATTCATTTGGTTAATAAACTTGAAACTTGGCACGAATATTTATGTAAGTAAATTATGAAGATTGGCATTTATTGTTTTTATAAACTACCCCCTAAAGGAGGATTGGGGTGGGGGTGTCAAAATTTGTATGGAAGAATTTTAACGCGTGGTCCGATTACCTCGAAACTCGGTATTTATACTTAAGACCAAAAATAAAGAATAACGTGTATCAGGGTTTTCCAAAAATCTACCCCTAACGGGGTGAAAAAGGATAGTCAATTATACAGGTGAGAATTTTAACAAGTGGCTTGATTAACTCAACAATTCGCATAAATAATCTTTGAGTCAATTAATGAAAACATCCCAAATTTTTTTTTGAAATTCCACCTCTATGGGGGTGAAAAGCGGGAGCGCAGTGTATATGAAAAATCTTATTCATTAGGTTAATAAACATGAAACTTGGCACGAATACTTTTATAAGTAAACTAGCTTCTGCCCGCGACTTCGTCCGCGTGAAATTCGTATTGTCCTCTAAAAAATTCGAAAATATATGTAGGTATGATCTTTATCATTTATTTAGATAAATAAGTATTCGGGCCAATTTTTAAGTTTATAGATCAAAGGAATCAGATTTTTCAAATAAACTGCATTCCCGCTTGTCACCCCCACAGGTATGGAATTTTGAAAAATCGTTCGTGATGTGTTCATAACGTGACTCAAAGATTATTTATAACAATTTTCGAGTTAATCAAACCACGCAGTAAAATCCTCCCCTGTAAAATTAATTACCCCTTTTCACCCGGTTAAGGGTAGATTTTCGAAAAACCCTGATACACGTTATTCTTTATTTTTGCTCTTAAGTATAAATTCAGAATTTCGAGTTAATCAGACCGCGCGTTAAAATTCTTCCATAGAAATTCTGACGCCCCCAATCCCCCGTTAGGGGGTAGTTTTTTTTTTTTTTTTGTCTAGCCTGCCCTGTCCAACTCCTGGGCAAAGGCCTCCCTCCACTCCTTCCATTTTTCGCGTGCCCGCGCGTCCTCCCTCCAATTTTAACGGAACCTATCCAGCTCGTCCCGCCATCTCATACGTGGCTTGCCGCGACCCCGCCTCACTGTCTCAGGGCACCAATTCTGCACTATTTGGGCCCACAGTTAGTCCGGTATGCGGCAGACATGTCCTGTCCAGTCCCATTTAAGTTGAGCAGCCTTTTCAGCCACGTCAACTATCTTCGTTTTGGAGCGCAGTATTGTGTTTTGAACACGATCCGTTAATTTAACGCCTAGTATACTGCGCTCCATTGCTCGTTGGCAGACCTTGAGTTTGGACTTCTGGATGTTAGTCAAAGACCAAGTTTGTGCACCATAGGTTAAGACGGGAAGAATCACGGATATCGATCTATGGGAAGAATACACATGTCCATGAGCCTGCGTTTCAGTGCCATAGGCAACTCACCCTTAAATAGTTCCTTCAAGGACCAGTAGCTCTTCCAGGCGTTTTCCGTTCGTCTTGAGATTTCTTTATCTTGCCTCGCCTGGAAAGAGACTACTTGACCCAAGTAAAGGTATTCCTGGACATGTTGTATTATCTCCCCGTCTACTTTTATGCTTCTAGGTGTTTCATTGCACATGACTTTGGTCTTAGACATATTCATCTTCAGTACAAACTCAAGGCTTGCATTGCTAAGTTCTTGGAGCATCTGTTCAAGTTCAGTAGATGAGGGGTAGTTTAGAAAAACAAAAAATGTGAAATTTCATAATTTACTTATATAAGTATTCGTGCCATAACATTTTTAATATACACTGTATTCCCGCTTTTCATCCCCATAGGGGTAGAATTTCAAAAAATTGTTTGGGGTGTGTTCATTACTTGACTTAAAGATTATTTATACGAATTGTTGAGTTAATCAAGCCACGCATAAAATCTTCCCCTGTATAATTAACTACCACTTTTCACCCCATTAGGGGTAGATTTTCGGAAAACCCTGATACACGTTATTCTACATTTTTGGTCTTAAGTATAAATACCGGTTTCGAGGTAATCGGACCACGCGTTAAAATTCTTCTATACAAATTTTGACACCCCCCACCCCAATCCTCCTTTAGGGGTTATTTTATAGAAACAAAAAATGCCAAAGTTCATAATTTATTTAGATAAATATTCGTGCCAAGTTTCAAGTTTATTAACCAAATTAATAAGATTTTTCATAGAAACTGTATTCCCGCTTTTCACTCCTACATGGGTGGAATTATGAAAAATCGTTTAAGATGTGTTCATAACTTGACTCAAAGATTATTCTTGCCATTTTTCCAGCTAATCAAGCCACGCAGTAAAATATGACCTTGCAAAATTAACTACCCCTTTTCACACAGTTAGGGGTAGATTTTCGAAAAACCCTGATACACGTTATTCTTTATTTTTAGTCCTTAGTATAAATACTGAGTTTCAAGTTAATCGGACAGCGCGATAAAATTCTTCCATACAAATGTTGACACCCCCCAATACCTCTTTAGGGGGTAGTTTAGAAAAACGAAAAATGCCAAACTTCATAATTTACTTAGATAAGTATTCGTGCCAAGTTTCAAGGTTATTAACTCAATAAATAAGATTTTTCATACAAACAAAATCCCCCCTTTTCACCCCCTTTAAGGTTGAATTTCCAAAAACCCTTTCTTATTGGATATCTACTCTTTACAAAGAACACACCCTCCAAAATTTAAGTCCCTAGGACCAGCGGTTTAGGCTGTGCGTTGATATCTCAGTCAGGTCGTTCATCCCCCGTTAGGGGTGAAATTATCAAAAACGCTGAAACACGTATAAATTAATTTTCAATCGTCAGCCTAAACACAAAATTTGATGATCCTAACTTTTAAACTGACGGACTTTCATACACAACTTCATCCCCCTTTTTAACTCTTTGGGGGTGGAATTATCAAAAACGCTGAGACACGTATAAATTAATTTTCAATCGTCAGCCTAAACACAAAACTTGAAGATCCTAACTTTAAAACTGACGGACTTTCATACAAACTTTCATCCACTATTTAACTCCCTTAGGGGATGAATTTCAAAAAATCCTTTCTTATTCCTGGTCTACATCATAAAAGGAACCATCGTGTAGAATTTCAGCTTTCTAGGTCCAAGGGTTTGGGCTGGGCGTTGATGAGTCAGTCAGTCAGTCAGTCAGTCAGTCAGTCAGTCAGTCAGTCAGGCCTTTTGTTTTTATTTATATAGATAAATTAGCTTGTTTCTAACAAATATCTTATTTTCTTTCCAGCTCACC
Source organism: Amphipoea lucens (assembly GCA_947508005.1). Classification (NCBI taxonomy): domain Eukaryota; kingdom Metazoa; phylum Arthropoda; class Insecta; order Lepidoptera; family Noctuidae; genus Amphipoea; species Amphipoea lucens. Next base: position 3,886,020 of record OX382376.1, on the reverse strand, counting down.
GAATACTTCATGCGAGTTGAATACTGCGCGGGTTTTCAAATTGTCCTGGATTATACCGATATTAATGTCTTAGCCTTCGTCACTAAGATCAACCCTATGGAGCTTAGACAAATTATTACTTTGATGACTGTGAGTATTTAGTTTCATCATCATCATCATCAGCCTAAGCAGTCCACTGTTGGACATAAGCCTCTCCTATAGTTTACTATAAAATAATTAATAGTAGGTAGTATTAATTTTTTTCTGAAAACTAGTTACTTTGCAGCTTTGTTAAGTCTATTTTAGTTACTTTTGTACCAGTATCTACAACGCCACATGCGAACAACGCGTCATACTGACGTCACGCAAATCCTGCATCTCGCAAGCAGAGTTTACCGCGCAACTAGCGTAGATAAAAAAGCCCGACATGAATCATCGGGCAGTTGCTCGCCAGACACAACACCCATCTGGTCGGAAGATCCTCCCTTTTCTATAGAATATGAGTGAACTTTACACCCTGTTCCTCATACCTCTATACTTTCATGTATCATGTCTTACGGTATTTTACTTTGGGGACGGGCTACTATGATTTGAAATGAGCAAGTGGCTTTATATTTCTGACTGACCGACTCCTTGGCAATTCAATACCTATAAATGGATAATTAAAATAGATAATTTGAGTTTGAAAACCAGTCTTACCAAGGGGTACCGTATCACCTATAGTCCGCGCGGAACTAGTTGGCCGCGCCTTGGGTATGTGAGCAGTGGGACGGAGGGGCGGGGCGCATTACTTAGTATGTGCGTTGCGAACCGCCGCCTCACCCCAGTCCTCACCTCAGCGGCCAACTAGGTCCGAGCGGTCAAACAGTAACTGGATTGTGGAGCTCAGATAGGCAGTCGTTCTGTAAAGTACTGGTATTCAGCTGCATACAGTTAGCCTAGAAGCTAACTTCTCCGTAGTTGGTAAAGGCTAGGCTGATGATTAATCGTCCAACTATAGGGCTTAGGCCTCCTCTCATGCACCTCCACGAAATAAATGAGAATTGGTGACTGAGTTTGCTGCACGCAATAACTGCTGACAATGATTTTGCCAAGAAATTTTGAATAGGCGTTTCATTCTTTTGTCAGTTTTTAAGTAGACATTTCTAAGTATAGGTAGCTCCTGAATAATTTATGCTCTTGTAGTCCACAACACTATTTTCTCAGTGGTATAGTGTAATAATTTAAAAGAATTTGTGTGGGGTAGGTACCACAACTAAAATGTGAAAAATTAAAACTTTTTATAAGAAACAAACAACCGCCTTCAAAAAAAAAAATTGTACAAAGTGAAAATAACTTTAATTTCGGAAGTCAGTGGCAAAAATGAAAATTCAAAACCCGACTTCCGAAATTAAAGTTTTTTTTTTATGGGTGTTGGTTCATTTTTTGAGTGTATGGATAGTCCAGTCAACAGCAAAAGTAGATGGTGAAAATCAGAAATTCAATACTAATGAACGGAGTTCGCGTCATATATCGCAGCTGTACTAGTAGTAAATGTTTGGTATAATTAACAATCACATACTTTTGAATCACTTCGACGCCACACAGTTCTGACGCGAACTCCGTTAATTTTTTCATCATCTACTTTTGCTGTTGACTGTACAAAGGTTCCAGAATAAGTTACAAATACAAAAACGTATATTTAGACTCGTTATGTTTTGTTGATCATACTATAATTATCTAAAGATAATCATCGTATATCACGAGTGCTTTTTCATAACCATCTAATAAAACATCTCCTTCATGTCTTCAGGAAGGCTACGGCTGCAGAATAAAAGGCATCCACGTGATCTCATCGTCCAAGATGGTGGACACGCTGATAACTCTCCTGAAGCAAGTGTTCAGTGCGAAGCTAGCTGACAGGATACATCTACATAAAACTCCTGAAACGATGTCAGAATACCTTCCTAGGGAGATGTTGCCGTCTGAATACGGAGGTCAAGAAAAACCTTTGCTGGAAATGAATAGTAAGTTCGATTTATTTATTTTTTAACTAACCGATATTGTTTGGAACATTAATACTTAAACAGTCAGGAAGCCCACCTGATATAAAGACGAGTTATGAGGAATTTCTAATTTCTATAGAAAACTTATTTTTCTCACATAACTCGTCTTTAAATCAGTGTCCATTCAAAATATACAGGGTTATAGTAAAATTGTACTCATCAGTATGAACAACTTTTACTATGGGACCAAACCTGTAATCGCGAAAAAAAATCAGCTGTTCCTTACATTTATGTTCGTATAACTCGTCAAAATGTAGGGAACAGCTGATTTTTTTTTCGCGATTTCAGGTTTGGTCCCATTGTAAAAGTTGTTCATAATGATGAGTATAATGGCCTCTTAAGAGGTTGTTAATGTTTTTACCATAACCCTATATATTTGGGAACCTAAATATTCTGTAATTCAATCGGAATAAATACACACTAAATTAAGAATATGTTTGATTTACATATTATTGTGGTATTACGTTTGTATGAGCTACGCATGCTCCGCCGGCCCGTTAAGTAGTTACAGCATAACTTGCAATCAATGCACGAATTGTTGAAGCAGCAATTTGTTTTTTCTTATTACAGAAGCCTGGTTAGAAGTAATAAATTCCGAAGAGTTTCTGGAGTACATGAACGAGATGAACAAAGCAAACACCAATGAATCGTGCAGACAATCAAACAAATTCAACGAGAATTATATTGGCATGCCCGGTTCCTTCAGAGCTTTGAGCGTAGATTAGTTTTATTGTAAGGAGGAAAGTGATTGCTTGTCTATTAGTGTTAGGGGTTCATGCTAGGCTGTGCCAGTTTCTAGCCAAGACTTGACGAACCATAGACTATTTGGAGCTTAAACGACCAACCACATTCAAACATAAGTTCAGTAGGATGCGTGTCTATAAGCATGCATTTATTTTACACGGAGGTGACATTGAGGTAGCGAGCGAAACCGCGACCGCGAGGTACCGCAGTGAGGTACTTATCTTTGGCATGTATTGCCTTTAAGTTGCCAAACAGCGTCGTGTTCTTACTTTGTTCTTACTATAACTGGGGGTTGTTTTACCTACTTGATTTAAAAAGTCTTCAGTATAAAGTTTCCTACTTATTATAATTAATTGATGAAGGATATGGGTACAGGTTTAATAAAAAGGCAGATTAGGAATATCAGAGGGGCAATTCTCGAAATTTTAAAAACGTTCACAGTCTGATCTCAGTCTCAATCTGTCAAAAATACTTCTAAATTCCCTACAATTTTGAAATTTTTTTGACATTGATTGTCGATGAAATGAGATTGCGACTAGATTTTTAACGTTTTTAGTTACGGGAATTGGCCTCCAGAGTGCCTAATTTAGTAACATTCTATTAGCGATTAACAATGATGGTAAAGTCAAAGTCAAACTGTATGGGGCTGATATATGTATACACGGTGAAATTAAATTCGTGGGCATCGTTTTAAGGGGTCATTGTACTCATCATTATAAACAACTTTTACTACTTTTTTTTTTTTACTATGGGACCAAACATGAAAAAAAAAGGAAAGAGCTGTTTTTTTACGATTTCAGGTTTGGTCCCATAGTAAAAGTTGTTCATATGATCCCTTAAAAGGATGCCCATGAATTCAATTTCACCCTGTATAAAAATTAGCGATTATCAATTCCGTTGAAAATCATTGTAATACGAAACACTTTGAAAGCGATTGCCACTTTTCTAGGCACTCGGCTTTTTGGTAGAAAAAATCATACTATGCGCATCTTGTAACAGGTTTGTCACAAGTAGTAGTTTTAATAAACATTTTACAGAAAAGAATATGTAAATTAATATATTGTAAATGGTAGAGGACACCACTCATAACATTTTAGTTAAGTGAAGCCAAATAAAAATAATTTTGTACAGTAAAGTAAACCGTGTTTCGTTGTCATTTGTTTAGTATTTATTTTTTTATCGTACTATTAAAGGTAAATTCTCGTAATTTTAAGAACGTTCACAGTCTGATCTCAGTCTCAATCTGTCAAAAAAAAAACCTCGAATTTCCCTACATTTTGATAAGTTTTTGACATTTGTTTGTCGCCGAGATGAGACTGCGACTAGATTTTGAACGTTTTAAATTACGAGAATTGACCTTCTGAAAGCCCGCGAAGTTCAATTTTTCTTACGTTTTTTGTAATTTCGCAGATCAGTGTCAGCTTCTATGCTGAACAAAATATGATTCGCGATCGAAACAAGTATGTATTTACAGAATTATAATAATTAAATTATAATACGACCCTCTAATTTCATATAACCCTATTGATCGATAGGTATTTCATGAAATAGTCATGCAATATAAACTAGCAGTGTATTTATATTATGAGAACTAGGTATATCGGTAGATATATTTTTTTTTCCGTTAGCCTGTACTGTCCCACTGCTGGGCAAAGGCCTCCCCCATTTTCTTCCACTTTTCCTTGTGCTGTGCTTTCTCCGTCCAGTCGGTTAGGAATGAGTCTAAGTCGTCACGCCAGCGTTTCTTAGGCCTGCCTCGGTGACGACCCCCGTCTTCAGGCACCCACTGTGTGACGACTTTGGCCCATCTGTCTGGATGCATCCTATAAGTGTGACCCGCCCAGTCCCACTTCAGCCTCGCAGACTTGCCACCAACATCAGCGATACCTGTCTTGGAGCGTATTGTGGTGTTGCCAATTTGGTCGGTGAGTTTAATCTTTAAGATACTACGCTCCATCGCTCTTTGGCAAACCTTGAGTTTGGACTTCTGAGCCTCTGTCAAAGACCAAGTCTGAGCGCCATAGGTTAGGATAGGCAGGATACACATGTCGACGAGCTTACGCTTTAGTGAAATAGGAAGGTCGCCCTTCATTAGCGCCTTCATGGACCAGTAGCTCCTCCACGCATTTTCGACTCGACGGTATATATTATGAGAACTATAATATATCTACCGGTTACTCAAAAACTGTATAGGTAGTTGACAGTAAAGTAAATTAAGGTAAAGGTAGGTTAAGTTAGTAGTAATTAAATAAACGAAGTTACTCAAAAACTGTCAACTATACAGTTTTTAAGTAACTTCCTTTATTTAATAAAATTATATTTTTAAATATTAGATTATAAAAAAATCCCATCGGTATCGGGAAGAGGGTCCAAGCAACCGGCGGTCAGGGCTCCAGAGAGAGGAACCTACTAACAATGCGGGCCGTATCCAGAAGTACCGGTTTCTGGATCAAGCACTTGATCCAGCTGCCCAACGAGAGCCTCCTCAGGTGTTGGTCGAGGCTCTTGACTATTAACACATTAGCTGTCACGGCTATCGGTACAATGATCGCTGAGTCCACATCCCACATGTCGACAACCTCGTGAGCCAAGTCAAGATACTTGATTTGTTTATCTTTCTCGGCTTTCACGAGGTTTTTAGTAACTTATTATTAATGTTTCATTTATGGTTTATTTTAGTAAAAATATTGATATTTCAGCAAAATATTAACAAAACAAAATGTTAAATTTTAAAACGGGAAATTCTGCCTATTGGTAAGTAAATGAATAGTTTCGAAAATGAAAATTAATACTCGATTAATAACACAATAAATAATTAATAACAGATTTATTAAGTTTGCTTCTATTTAATGAAAAGTCCTTGAACCATAGTTCAACAGGCAATTAAAACAATTCAATTCCCAGTACTTTTATTGCTCACTTATTATAATCATACCGATATAATCTAAAGTGTTCTTTATATTATAAAAAATAACTTCATAAAATTAAATAAAACAATACAAAAGGAGCAATCTTATATTAATGAAGTTACTGTGATATAAAACTTACATTATTATATTCAAATAGCTATGAATGAAGCTAGTTGATAAATAAACATTTTATATAACTATCAAATTAATATGAATATGATACATAAGCATATAATTTCTCCACTGCTGGTACAGAGGCCTCCCTCTGTGGAATAAAACATAGAATAGAATGTAAAATAGAATATTAATAACACTAATATTATAAAGGCGAAAGTTTGTGAGTGTGTGTTTATATGTTTGCTACTTCTTCACGCTTAAACGACTGGACCAATTTTGATAAAATTTTGTATGAAAGTAACTGACATCCTAAATCAACATCAAGGCTACTTTTTATCTCGATATTCCCACGGGATAGACACTTATGCGGGTGAAACCGCGGGGCGCAGCTAGTTTATTCATAAAGGACACAACAATTACAATTTACAAGCTGACATTAAAATATATATAGGTATATTATATATAAGTAAAATTAAAGAAAAAGGCAAATAATAATATTTTTTGATGCCCAAAGCTGATAGGCTAGAGAGAAAACGGAGTAGTAATCCACCTCGCGAGCCCAGTGCGTCTTGTGAATGTCACATGTCTTCGAATTTTTTGGTTCTAGGATAGGTCCGGCTTCTCCACGTTATTTTCCCTCACCATTTTGACTTGACGTATGCAGGTGACTTAAATCAACCACGAAACTAAACAAACATATTTTTTTTATTAATGTATTATGCAACCACAACAATAAAATTGTCATTTATAATCCTTTCATCCGTCATTTAACATAAGTAATTAATGTTCGTAAAGACTTCGATCCTTTTGACCTCTGACCGACCTTCCACGTCTAAATTAACTTTAATAATAGTGTCTACATAGAATACTAGGAAATCAAACTATTTAGAATACAATGACATGATTAATATCAGTCGTCATGAAAAAATACAGGACAATAAGACTAAAAAGTCCACTAGGTTTGCAGTCTCTTTCTTTGTAGTCTTCATCAACATTATAATCATTTAAGCCCGGAGTTCGGAAGTTAGCGGTGTGATACCCCCGTGCCTCTGAATGGGTTGTTCCACTGCGCTCCAGGAATGCATTCCACTGCGCTCCAAAATAAAATATGTAGAGTCAGCATAAAAGGCAAACCATAAGTTGTTTGTTATACACAAATATAAATATCGGTAATATTTTTTTACCGTGGATTCATCTCGTGTGTCAAAAATGCTCAAGGCCATTTCGCATTTTATGGCCCTAGTGTGACTGGATGAACATATTTGATATGCAATTTTTAATGATATTTAATATAATGTTTCATGCTTAATTTATTTTTTTGCTAACTCTACTCAACATTTCTTGGAGCGCAGTGGAATCAATGTATGAACATTCAAATTACGAGAACAATGGGTTTTGGAGCGCAGTGTTATAACCCCTCTGAAAGCACGTTAAGCCGTTTGGTCCTGCGCCTGATCTCTCTCCGGTCTTGTCGGATTGCCGTCCCATCGGATAATGAGATTGAGGGAAGTAACAGTGCACCTGTGTTTGCGCACAAACTTGTGCACTGTAATATTGCGCCGAAGGTTGGTCTCCGCTGAGATTTGTCGCCATGGCCAAAATTCAGTCTGGAGAAATTTATTCATTTAATTATTAGCTGCGCCCCGCGGTTTCACCCGCATAAGCTTCGATCCCGTGGGAATATCGGAAGAAAAACTATCCTATGTCCTTTCCTGGGACTCAAACTATATGTATACCAAATTTTATTTAAAGGTGAAAAAAAGGTGTCATAAGGTAACATACAGACGGACAGACAGGCAGAGTTACTTTTGAGTTTATAATATTAAATATGTATTTGAACCAAAATATGTCCACTAATGGGCGGACACAGGCCTCCCCTAAGCAAAGCCACATCAAACAGTCTTGTGCCTCTTGTATTCATTGGATTTCTGCTTGGTATATCAAATTAGCCTCGATGAAAGGCGATTTCAATTACTAACGTGCGTTGGCCGATGACCTTGTAAAGCACAGAACCGGTCGATGTGGCGACGCTTTGGAGAAGAATATATCCAGTATTAATAAGTATTTTATCTGAGATGATGTGCGACCATCCTGGATGCCCCAGATCGGATGGTGATGTTGAACAATCGACTTAAGGTGATATATTGAAAAATATATGGTTTTTTATTTCGTGTAACTTGTTAAGCATTTGGAATAAGGATTTAACATTTTGGTATATATTTTTTTACTCTTTGGTCTAGTATCGGTATCAGATACAAAAAAAAAATTGCAAAGTTATATCAAATTTTAAACTTTTTATGACATCACGGCGTAACGCGTAAGAGTTATTCAATGTTTATTTTAAAACATAGAGAATTATTATATATTAAAGTTTACTCAAAGTAGTTGTAAATTGAATTAATTTATTTTGTTAAGAAAGGAGCAAAATTCGTTTTGGCACACACGTAGTTTTATTCCTAGCACACGCATATTATAGCCATCACTCTTCTTTTGCGTTTCAAAAGTAATTGCATCACTTTTGCTCGCTTAGTAGGTTTTCAAAGATTTGTCCCACATTCCAAAAAAACTCTTAATTCGTCGCATATCACTATTGAAGTTATGCTTCGTCCCAAATAACAAGTACGTTAAAGGTACAGTCAACAAAAAAAATAAAGTACTTATTTTATTTATTTATTTTTTAGGAAATCTTACAGCTAAACAGATAGAGTAAGTAGGTAATAGATTATGCAAAAAAAAAAGGCCAATTACAAGTTTCCACGTGTAGTAATAGTACCTAATAGATAATAATTATACGTACAGATAATTACAGACATCATAAATCAAGATTAATAAAGAGAATATAAACACGCACAAGCATCATCATTATCGTCATCATTTCAGCCGAAAGACATCCACTGCTGGACATAGGCTTCCCCCAAGCACCTCCACTGCGATCGGTTCTGCGGTTCTCGCATCCAACGGGTTCCGAAAGCCTTCACAAGGTCGTTGGTCCACCTTGTGGGAGGGCGAGGCCTTCCAACGCTACGCACAAGTATCACGTGACGTTGTTGATATAATATGCTAAGCTCCTTACACACAAGACGGATGGATTGTGTGACAGAACTCAAGAAAGAAATAGGAGTGAATGGTAGGGTAAACACTGACAGGGAAGAATGGAAGAAAAAACATCCACCACAAGTAACATGGGAGAGGGATAGGAAGAAGGTAAAGAAGTTCCTTATAACTTGCTTATTTGTTCGATGTTGTCGAATCGATATACAAGTATCCATAAATACATATTATAAATTCGAAAGTAACTCTGTCTGTATGTTACCTTTTCACGCCTAAACCGCTAAACCGATTTAGATGAAATTTGGTATAGAGATAGCTTGAGTCCCGGAAAAGGACATAGAATACTTTTTATCCCGATATTCCTACGGGATCGAGACTTATGCGGGTGAAACCGCGGGGCGCAGCTAGTTATTTCATAATTATTAAAAAAAAATGTATAATATTATTTTGATTAAGTATCAAAATTACAAATGTTTTTTTAAAGACGACAACGACTTTTTTTGTTTTTATGAAAGTGAATAAAATCCTGACTTTTTTAAATGTTACTTTGCTGTTTACTTGTTTTTTCAAAAGGGGGCACTTAAGTCGGTAAGTAACTGGTTTTCAACTGGACCTGATGTGTGAGGTGACGGATGCAAATTAGAAAACAATTGATCAAATCCGAACGGCGAAACTAACAAGTCTACAGGCATCTTTATTCAAGAGTTAACTTCTGAATAAAACCCATTAATAATATTTAACGCCTTCAGTTCATTGCTGTGTCTCATACAAGTGTGTACCTAAGTAAAATGGTATCAGTGTTGAAAGATAAGATTCTGGAGTTCCACCCAGACACCCTGGAATATGTTAGGAAAGACGTTAATTTGGAGAAGGAAAGTCGAATGAAAGAAGCAGTGGATATTTTGGACGATTGGGTGAAAAAGCAGCGGCATTTTATCAAGAAAGATTTTTGTAAGTTTATTTTGTATGTTTTTTTTTATTCCGTTGCTTGGTGTTGCTCAAAAAGTAAAGACCCTTTTTTAGGTCAAAGGCAGTGGCGTGCATTGCATATAGGCATATAAGCAGTGCCTACCTCGATATATCAACATAAGCTTCTCAATTACACGTTAGTGTTTGTGTCCCACAATACCTACTCGTTCAAGTTAAAACGATATAATTAAAAATACGTACGTCTCATGCGTAATACCATGATGTTCGACCTTCGCATTTTATCACCCTTAAGTGCCTCATGCCTACTCAAATAACCACACTTTATTTTCTGATTAGTGACCGCGTTTGCCTAGTCTAGACCCGGGTCTTGGTTTTCAGAATAGGTAGGCACTAGGCCGGCCTAGTACCTATTCTGAAAACCAATGCACGCCACTGGTCAAAGGGTATGAGATTCTGAAACTGGCTATTGTGATTCTTGCGATGTTGCCGAGAATCAAGTTGAATGGAGTAAAATTGTTGAGGCCGATGTCCAGCAATAAACTGCTTTAGGCTGATGATTTTTCAGGCCACTGTTACTCGTTCAGTGAAAAACACACAAGAAAGCCTTAATTTAAGAATAAATCCGTTTAAAATCACCAACACGAAATGAGCTAGGAGGTCAATTCCAACGCTATTAAAGTGAGAAATATTTTTTGGTAACGCTTTAAAATTTTTGGAAAAAAATTAATTGCTCTTGAAGTTTGGTACCCAGAACCGCAATAGAACTTTTTTAGTGCTGATACGTTATCTAGTAATAATACAACACCGTTTGTTTTATTGTTTTAATCACCTTTTTTTAAATAAGTCTATTTGTAAAAGAACTCGGTAGGTATAAAAACATAATTAGTCATAACTTTTAGGGCAATTGAATTATGGCCATGCTGTAGAAATATTTTTTTGTTGGAAATGATCTCCTTTATCTCCCTATTTCGTTTGATCCTCGACTTTTTGACCACCCTAGGCGGTGTGTGTATAGATAGATAAAAGATTACAGTCTATAAAACTAACTATTTAGGTAGGTATGTGATATTTATATTTTTCAAAAATACCTTCTTCATTCAATGGGGACAACGGGAATAGACCATAATTTCAGCCTAGAATCACCCACGGCTCGGTAAAGGTCTCCCTTTTCTTTAGCCATACTTCCCGGTTCCGTGCATCCCTTCACCAGATGTTTCCCGCGACTTTGACGATATCGTAGATATAAACCATTTTAAAAATGAACGGCCCCTCCACTGCTTGTTGCATACACATTTCAATTGTTTGTATAGAAATGGTGGAAGGACGTCCAGTTTTATAATGGTTTATATCTACCTTATTTGACTGGCCTATTCATCCCTTGTGGTGGTAGGGCTAACGCCCGCTTGGTTTGCTACCACCCTCCCACCGAAGTCAAGCAGCCTGCTGTGTTTCGTCGATACGTGGGAGTTTCAGTGCCTTAAGCATCTTCTGGGTACGCTCGTTCCATCATAGACCTCACCCATCGCTTTCCATCAGGCGTTCGATCACGCCTGATGGAAAACGATGAGCGGTCATTTAGCAATAAAATAAAAATATTGTCAACCCAACGCGCTTTTTTAAATACCTCTAATAATTACCTATGTTTTGAGAATATTGATATGCATTTGCGTCATGAGTACGATCAACCGGACGTACGAGTGTTTGATTTACGAAAACTACCCTTACTGCAACGAAATAAACGTAACTGTTATCTACAATAGACGTGCGACTGCACCTAATAATAAAATGTTGTAACGACTTTTGTTCCCAGAAAAGAAATATTTAAGTAGGTATATGAGTAGTATTGAAACAAGTGTAGTGAACGTTAATCTATGTTATGAAAAGCAGACAAAACAAGACACAGGTTATCACAATAATATTATGATAAGAAAAAAAAGAATACAAAACGAACGAGTGCAGTGATCCCTATTTTTTTTATCTCTTTCTATGCTTTTATTATTAGAAGTTTTTTGAGACTAGCTGGTGCCCCGCGATTTCACCCGCATAAGTCTCGATCCCGTAGGAATATCGGGATAAAAAGATGTGCATCTGGATTGAGGGCTCAATATTTCAATGTCTTTGTAAATAATAATAAAAAACTAAAACAAAGGTTTAAAAGACCAAAGAAACGATGAATGGACTGTGTGAATGACGATATCGTTAGAAAGATGATGACTACCGAGATGACGACTAATAGTGAAGAATGGAAGAAACAGGCATGTTGCATCGACTGCAAATAAATAATTGGTTCACGTCAATAGCGCACCTGCAGGAAGTCTATCAAAAAGTACTCTGTGCTGCAGGAGATCAAACTCCAGTCTATCAAAAAGTACTCTGTGTCAAACTCCCGAACCTTTTACTTGTCATAGCAATGCCACAGACACACCAGAGTGCCTCACACTCAAGGCATAGACAAGTAATGAGGTTACGTCTGCCGCGGATTAAAAATCAATATTTTATTTTATTTGCTAATATTTTACATGATATTAAGTCTATTTTAATATTTATTTATTTCTGCAACTGCCTGTGACATCACAGCGGCGGACGCTATCAGAATACCAGCGCTGCGACATTTATTCTTTAAATTTCGCAGCATCATGCTGAGATAGGAGCCTTTTGGCCTCGTATGGAAGTTTCTGTTTAATTTTTCTTTTTGTTACTTTTTTATATAACTTGGTTTTTTGTTTTTTACTGTGTTTAGTTTAGTTTGTGATTTTCCTGCACGAGTCGCAATAAATACTATTTCTTTCTTTCATTCTTTCTAGAAGTCTGTGCTCCAACCTATTGTCATTCCAATAAGGAAAATAGAAACACATTGTTATTCATACGGCATAACCTTTTATGATCATGATCTTTAACCCGACACGTTCTTGTGTATATGAGACAATCGTTAATTAGTAGTGTGTGGCGACAGTGTATTATGATTATGGAGCTGGACTTCGGAAGTCTAGAGAGAGATGAAGAGGTCACAGGACCGAGTCAGACCTGTCTCAAAGCTATTGAAAGAATAAAACAATCGAATATCTACTTGTACAAATCACTTGTACACACATCAAGCTAAACATTGGCGTCGATTCCCTTCTTCACAAACTAAACTAAATTTAAGTTCAGTGCATCTTATTCTTTCTATTTCATTAAGAAAAGGACAGAACATAAATATTAGTTTAGTCCTGTCAAATTAGTCAGCGCCTGACATAAATTGACGTATTTTTAGTAGCCAATTTTTTAATAGCGTTGAACTTGTGTATGGAGTACCTTGATTTGACAGGACTAAACTAATATTTATGTTCTGTCCTTTTCTTAATGAAATATAAAGCAAAAGATGCACTGAACTTAAATTTATTAATAAATAATTAAATTAAAAATTAATTAATTTAAATATTATTAATTAATTAATTTAATAATTAATTTATTTTTATTTTTTTAGTTTAGTTTGTGAACAAGGGAATCGGCGCCATTATCAGGTTTAGTTGACCTTGAATGAATCATTATTTTCATCACCACTGCTCTGAAAATGGTGAAGGAAAACATCGTGAGGAAACCGACATGTCCTAGAACCAAAAATTCGAAGACATGTGACTTCTTTCAACCCGCACTGGGCCCGCGTGGTAGACTATTATCCCACTCCCTCACAAAGAGAAGAGTCCTGTGTCCAAGCAATGGGAACATTATAAAGTCAAAGCATTTATTTCAAATAGGCACATAAAAGGCACTTTTGAACGTCAAAAATTATCTTAAAATAGAATTGATTCTAGTCGCCCATTCCAAAAGGTAGTTTTCGTATGGAGAAGAACGGGCAAGAAACTCCACCGTTACTCTTTTAAAATGTTTAGGTACAATATTTTGCATGGGTACATTAATTATATAATAACATGTGAGGACGATGCACCTACAATAAAATTACTATACCACAATAGGTAAAAGAATTAAAAACGAAACCATGACATATAAATTAATTATCTGATAGATACATGGTGCTCACATATTTACAAACATGGTACAAGCAAAACGATTTTAATTATAAAACAAAATACAAGTAATAAGTCAGGGTGTGAGTAATAAATGTAAAAAAAAAGAATAAAAAAATTTACAATTAAATTAGCAACCAGTTTGATTTTGTCTAGACTCTAGATTGTCCTATGGAGCAGGACCAGCATGTTTCCAAGCGTTCTTATCTTGGATATAATCTTCTAATTTATAGTATGCTTGTTTATAAAGTGTACGTTTAATGTGAGTTTTAAATTTTCTTTCATTTAATTGCAATATATCACAAGGTATTTTATTGTAACATTTAACACAGTACCCCATAAAAGATGTATGTACTTTGGCTAATCTGAAAAATGGTTGATGTATTTTATCTTTATTTCTTGTATTAAAGTTATGTCTATCGCTTATTTTATTAAAAAGATGTAGATTTTTTCTTACATACATAATATTTTCATAAATGAATTGGCAAGGTACCGTCATAATATTAATCCTTTTAAATAGTTCCCTGAGAGATTCGCGGCGACGTAGATTATAAATGGCTCTGACAGCTCTCTTTTGCAAAATAAAGATGGATTCAATGTCAGCAGCTCGACCCCATAGTAAAATGCCGTACGACATAATGCTGTGAAAGTAGCTAAAATAGACTAAACGCGCGGTTTCTACATCTGTTAACTGTCTTATCTTCCTAACAGCATAAGCGGCCGAGCTAAGCCGCCCCGCAAGAGATGTTATGTGAGGTCCCCATTGTAATTTCTCGTCTAGCGTGATTCCCAGGAAAACCTATAGGCTGATTATGTTATGTTTATGTACGTTTAAGAGACCATCTTATCTGGTTATGGTACCTCTGACATGCAGCCTACTGTACTCTGTACTCTTAAGGTCATAGCACACATATCAACTCGGAAAGGGATCGTCACCGTATCGCCTTTCGCCTCGGCGTCAAACAGGCGTCAACCTAACACAAGCACGTAACCAAAGCGGATCAGAAGTTTCGATACGTCGACTCGGCTACAGCTAGGCGATGCCGCGCTTACGGCTCGCCGACCGCTGGTTGATGGTGCTGTAGGCAGGCCACGGGAGGGGTGAGAGGGGCAAGGGTGGACGAAGAGACGTAAGCGCGGGGATGACAAGCCGTATGCGCGGGAACTTCAAGTTGACCGCGCACCGCACGGCGGTTCGTGAGCTTGTCCCAAGGCGATTACGTTACGATTCCGATTAGTGTGCGTTGCAGTAGGGAGTTTCATACAAAGCATACTGAATGGCTCGAGTTGATACGGTGCCGATCCCTTTCCGAGTTGATACGTGTGCTATGATCTTTAAACTCCTTGAAATGCATTATATTATGTTCATAGATTTATTTTACTTTTTTCAGCTCGGGACTACCTTGAACGAACATTAATCAACGCTAAAGGGATGGTCGAACGAGCCAAACAAAGGTTAGATAAACTGTGCACCTTCAAGACTTTGATGCCCAACTTATATCCCAGTCCAGTGTCTAAGAAACAGTTGGAAACCTTAGATAATTATATGTAAGTAGCCTTATGTAAGTAAATTACTTCATTAGCCTACAGCAGTCCATTGGCCTCTCCTATTGTAGGGTATTCAACTCGATTTTCGGCAACTCTCACCCAGCTGTGCCTTTCAATGAACGTTGACGACGCCAAGCACGCCAGGCACCAGGCTAGGTGGAGACCTAGCCTGGCGTCCTACCTCACGTTCACCGATATAATAATTATACTGGATGGCAGATCGACGCGCAAACTCTAACCTATAGGGGCCGTCTCCACGAGCGAGAGAATCGCGCTAGTCTCGCCGTGCCATCAAATTTTTGCCGCGATGATATCGCCGTGTGGAGACACGTTCTAAGAGAGTGTATAGAAATACGTGGCATGACGATAATATCGCCGCGATTCTCTCGCTCGTGGAGACGGCCCCTTAATTTCTGTAAATGATTTAGGAACCCTCCTAGCGAAAAAATTGTTCGTCGCTAATCAAAAAAAAAAACTGCTGTTTCTTACCTACGCGGTCATTTATGGAGCAGCAAATTTTTTTTTTAAACCAACTAAAAATTTTTGCATAGGGAGGTCCAGAATCATGAACTGATCCCCGCCGATCCTAACTATGTTGGGGTCGGCTTCCAGTCTAACCGGATGCAGCTGGGTACCAGTTTTTTTCATGGAGCGACTGTCTATCTGACCTCTACAATCCAGCTACTGTGTAATACGATACCCCTTGGTAAGACTGGTTGTCAGATTTTCGGGTTTTTGAGTTCCACGAATGACAACCGGAACCAACGGCTTTACATGCTTTCCGAAGCACGGAGGGGTCTTGGTATGTAAAGATAGTCACCCATTCACGAGCCAACAGCAGCAAGCGTAGCTTAACCTGATCGATCGTCCTGTGCGGCTGTTATTACTTAGCCACAAGCCCCTCTAGTAGTAGTCCTGCCTAATTATACCTATTTATTTCCGTTGGATCCCGCTTTTGAATCCCATTTTAATATTTTTGGCGTTGGATCCCGCAAAACATTATTATGTATTTCCGTTGGATCCCGAATTTAAAAAATGCAAGATAATTACGTTTTATTGTCGTTGAATCCCGAAAAGTATTTCCGTTGGATCCCGAATGCTTAAAAACATTTGAATGCGGGTACTTTCAACAACAAAATTGTTTATAATAAAATGAGGGGTTCACTAATGTTTCACCAAAACTCCATTGAAATTTTTACTTTACAACCAACGTTTCGTATACTATTTATTTCACAAACAACTCATTTTCTATATAATCTAGTCGTTTCTGGCACTCGCCGGCCGCTGCCGCGGCACCGCTCGCTTCGCTCGCTCGGCTCGTGCGTAGGGTTCACAGTTTTAACCTAACCTAACCTAAAATTGTTTTTTTTTTTAATAATTAACCTAATCTAACTAGTTCAGTTCCGGGTAACCCACTAAAAATAATCTCTTTTTAGTGTTTGATAAAGGTAAATCACTTTCTTCTGAAATGTACACATGTTGTTATAATATGGGATTCAACGGAAATAGCAAACGGGATCCATCGTTAATACCTAAAAAATGGGATTCAAAAGTGGGATCCAACGAAAATAAACGCATAATTATTAGTAATTATTTATCTTAATTTTCAGACGGTACGGTCTTCTACCCAAAATGACGAAGGAACACTACAGGGTGTTCTTGTTGAACGTGAAATCAGACGATTATCAGTCTTCGGACATTCATAATGTATACAGCTATAATACTTTGGTAAGTTAAGTTACAATTTAACCGGTCAAGCCTCGCGCGTACAGTCAACAGCAAAAGTAAATGATGAAAATCAGAAATTCAATACTAATGAACGGAGTTCGCGTCATATATGGCAGCTGTACTAGTAGTAAATGTTTGGTATAATTTACAATCACATACTTTTTAATCACTTCGACGCCACACAGTTCTGACGCGAACTCCGTTCATTAGTATTGAATTTCTGATTTTCAGCACCTACTTTTGCTGTTGACTGTACTACATGTGGCACGATACAATAAAAAATCAATTGTATCTCATTAGCGGGGATCAAGCGATTAATACATAACGGATGTAAAAACCCGCAAAATGACTTGTTCTTTCCGTCATTGTGGTTTTGTTTTAGTATCGGCTGTACCTGGGAACCTTAGTGCTTGGCCAGACCGCCAGCGGGGGCGCGGAGCGGGCGCGGTGCGGCGTACTCAAACATAAGAACTAATTTGAGTGTCTGTAGTGGGCACGCGGGCGCTGTGAGCGGTAACGGCTGCTCCACGCGGGGAGCGCGCGGACAACTCACGCCTTAGCTCATTCATACAAGTGGCCGCAGAGGGCGCGCGGGCGGCCCGCGCGGGGACCGGAGTTCTCAAACTAGTTAGAGCTTTTTTCTCGTAAAAATAATTCTTCTTCATCCATATTATATTTTGACAAACACTGGACACGACAACACGCAGAACGCAGCCGCTCTCGACTGCGGACAGGCAGATCGCGCACGTTTCCGCACCCGCGCCGCTCCCCGCCCCGCGCTGCCAGTCTGGCCAAGCACTTATGGTTACGAAAATATTGAAGATCTTTATAAACGTTATTTTTACAAAAACAAATGTTTAACTTAACTTTAGATACCTCCACAATCCCTGTAGCGTTACGTACAAACGCCACCAAAGCGGGGCGGGAGCGTAACGGGTCGTCAGAAGCCCAAAACTCTGACAACCAGTCTTACCAAGGGGTATCGTATTACCCAGTAACTGGGTTGTGGAGGTCAGTTAGGCAGTCGCTCCTTATAAAATACTGGTATTCAACTGCATCCCATTGGAATGGAAGCCGACCCCAAGATAGTTGGGAAAAGGCTAGGCAGTGTTAAATATGTATCAAAAGAACCTACATTATGTCTAACTGGCAATCTACTAGTGTACCTGTATGACATTTCAGGAGAAATAAAAGACAGTCTGTTGAAAGCCACTCTGAAGTTTTAATAGGTTATGGGCCCAGAAGGTCTTATACCGGCTTTTGTATTGTTATGTCAGGTTGTGTTATCTCTTATGAGTCCAGGAAGCAAAGAACTGTAGCTTTGTCATCAACAGATGCTGAATACATGGCTTTGTCTGAAGCTTGCAAGGAGGCTATTTATTTAAACAATTTACTATGTGATATGTTAGAAATAAATGAAAGGACACCTGTAAGCCTGTATAGTGATAGCCAAAGCTCACTAAGTTTAGCTGCTAATCCGTTATTTAACAAACGGACAAAACACATAGATGTCCGACATCATTTTGTTCGTGAATGTGTATTTCATAACAGAGTTAAGCTTGAATATGTAACTACCTCGGAAATACCAGCTGATTTACTTACAAAAAGTCTTTGTAGCAATAAACATTATAAGTTTGATGGGTGTTGAGAAAGTATAAGTTTTGTCTCAACATAGTTTTATATTTTATTTATGTTAATGTTTGTGTAGTTTATTTTGTTACGGGAGGATGGTAAATATGCAAAAGAACCTACATACTTATGTCTAAGTAGCCATCTACTAGTGTAACTTTATGACATTTCAGGAGAAATAAAAGACAGTCTGTTGAAAGCCACTCTGAAGTTTTAATAGGCAGATAATGCAGATGATGTAGATGCTATAAATATAGGTATATCTATTTTTTTCAGCTAAGCGAATATATCAGAATAAATGATTACAACAGTGGCCTTGTTATAGTTCTGGACTTCAGGAATGCAAACATTATGGGCTTTCTCAGTAAATGTACCCCTACAGAGCTCAGACAAGTGATCACATTGATGACAGTGAGTATCACAACTATTTAATTTCCTTTATTCAACTAAATGGCAGTGGGCTGGCCAAGTCTGTCGAAGGACTGATGGCCGGTGGAGCAGACGAGTCCTGGAGTGGAGACCGCGTACCGGCAAGCGTAGTGTGTGACGTCTCTCAGCTAGATGGACGGACGACCTAAAGAAGGTGGCTGGGGTAGACTGGATGCGAAAGGCGGAGGACAGGGTGCTGTGGCGCAGTCTGGAAGTGGCCTTTGTTCAGCAGTGGACTGCGATAGGCTGAGTTGATTGATTGATTCAACTAAATACATATAAATTATATTTATAAATAGTTGGTATCGGGAACACGGTCCAAGCTACCGGCGCTCAGAGCTCCAGAGAGAAGAACCTCCTAACAATGCGGGCTGTGTCCATATTAATGAAGTACCGGAGAACTAACAGCTATAAAGAGCATAGAAATGAAAATTAAAAATAACTGGGAAAAGTGGAATAATCAAAAATGAAAAGGGGGATTTCTGGATTTTTTTAACATTAGAGTCCAGTTTTCCCCCCTGAGACAGATTCTCTCAGGGGGGAAAAGTGGAACAACTCAAAATGAAAATTGTACTTTCTGGATATTTTTTACATTAGAGTCCAGATTTCCCCCTGAGGAGGATTCTCTCAGGGGGGAAAAGTGGAATACACCAACAGAAGGAAGTGTTCTCATGGGTTTTTAATAAATTACCTAAAGAAATAAGGGCAATTTATTTTTATTTATTTATTTATTTATTTATTAATAACCAACTTATATTGACAGTTTGCACCACACATACAAGTTATTGGTCAATGTTAGTAATTAGACATGTCATACAATCATAAAATTAGGTTAAATCACATAATAAAAAGATGAAATGAAATAAAGTGAAACAAAATTGGACAAAACTAGATAAAAATTAGATAAAATTAGACAAAATTAGATAGAAATTAGCATACATTGGAATAGAATTATTAATAACATATAACTATTTAATATAAATTTAATTAATATAAATCAATTAATATAAAATTTATTTATTTATTTACTCCAAGGAGATTGTACTGGGAGTGGCAATGGACTCCAGGTATCGAGTGGCAGTGTTCAGGAAACTCAGTTCAGTACTCGCGAATACATCTGAGGACTCGTCATATAACAGAATGTTGTTGATATGGGTGAGAGCTAGGTATAATGGACTGGTCTTAAGGGTTATGGTATCGGTTTGAGGTATTTTGAATAGAGGGCGTCGGCGAGGGCGAAGTGTGTGTCTAATGGCTAGTGGGATGTTAAAGGAGATGTACTGCAGTAAGGAGGAATTGAAATGGGTACCACGAATTAGGCGGATGAAATATTTTACCAGACTAAGATTTCTCCTTAATTCTAAACTTTGGTACCCGACCATACCTAGCACAAATGGTGTTGGGTACATGTACGGGTAATAACCATAAAGTTTTAAGTATAAGTATCGGGCAAAAGACTTCTGAATCTTTTCAATTACCAGGGTATACACTTTTTCATGAGGGTTCCAGATTGTGCTGTTAGTCTCTAGCAAACTGCGAATGAAGGAGTTGTACAGTATGGTTATGGCCTGACGATTATTGAAAGTTTTGGCCTGACGCAAGACAAAACCCAAGTTTTTGCGGGATTTTTTACAGGTCTGTATTATGTGCTGGTTAAATGTAAGATGTGGGTCGAAGTGAGCACCCAGATCACGTACGGTTAAGACGCGTTTCAGGGGCGTATTATTCATGGTGTAGATGTTGTGTATAGGTTGTGTGGCTTTTGAGTAGGTCATGACCACGCATTTACTAATGTTTAGGTTGAGGTTGTTGATAGTGCTCCATGTGTGAATGTTGTCTATGTCGAGTTGAAGTGCAGCCGTATCACTAGCGTTAGCTACTGGTAGAGCAACTTTGACATCATCAGCATACATTAAGACTGTGGAGTGTTTTACATATGTGGGAAGATCATTTACTACTATTAGAAAAAGAAGGGGACCGAGGTTAGTGCCCTGCCCTATGCCAGAAGTAACCGAGTATTGCTTTGAATTGGCATTTTTGTATGTTACAAATTGCTTGCGGTCGTGCAGATAGTTCGCGAAGAATTTTAGCAATGACACAGAGAAACCTGCTAATGCTAGTTTATTTAGAAGTATGTCGTTGTCAACCCGGTCAAAAGCCTTCTGGAAATCAAAATAGGCTACATCTATCTGCATTTTGTCATTAATATTTTTGGCTAAGAGCGTAGTTATGTTAAGCAGATTAGACGTTGTTGAGCGATTTGGAAGGAATCCGTGCTGCTCATCAACGAACCACCTTTGCAACTTATTAAATATTTTTTTATAGAGTATCGATTCAAATACTTTGCCGAATATAGATAGAACAGCTATTGGTCTGTAATTTTTAAAGTCACTTTTTAGGCCGCTTTTATGCACCGGGAGTACTTTAGAAGTTTTCCACTCCGTAGGATATATGTTCGTCGTAATAGATAGGTTGAAGATAAACTGTAAGGGCAATTTGAAAATTTCGCAACCGTCCTTAACCAAGTACTGTGGTATTCCATCTGGACCTTGAGTAGATTTTGGAGGAAGCCGAGCCATAGCGCCACGAACCTCAGATTCATGAACGTAATCAATATCAACAAGATGGGACATATTACTAGGAGACGCATTCGCAGTAGCGATAGCATGCTCGACATCTAATGATGGTAAGGTTGATAGGAAAACGCTACTAAAGTATTTTGAAAACTCGTCTGCCACTTGCGCTGGCGACCTGTCACCAAAGGTAGCCTGCTCATTATTTTCCCTGTTACTTTTTACATAGGCCCAGAAGGCTTTGGGGTCACGTTTGATATTTGACTGAATACGATTAGTGTAGGTAGCAAAATCTGCATCTGTACTTCTCTTTAATAATCGCCTATAGTAGGTAAAGAATGCATAACACAGTTCGCTATTATTATTATTATCCTGCTTGTATAGCTTGTGATAATAGTTTTTAATGTTATTAAGTTCAATAGAAGCAAACGTAAACCATTTAGGATAATCCAGTCGCAATGTTTTCATCTTTTTTAAAGGAACAGTTTCACAAACAATGTTGTTAATTAACCCATAAAAGGTCCGAACAGCCACGTTAACATCATCGCATGAATAGACTGGCTCCCAGTCTATACTAGCTAGTTCTGAGTAAAGCATTAAAAAGTCTGCCTTACGGAAGTTACGCTCTGAAGTTATACTTGTGGTCGAATCATTAGGGTGGTAGTTATTGTTTATGAACAAGCTTGCGTACGGCGTGTTAATATTGATAGAGATATCTAACGGCTTATGATGTATTTCAGGTGAGACAATACCAGAGCATACTGAAACTGAGATTCCTGCCACACATGAGTTAACCAAAATCAGATCCAACATTCTGCCAAGATCATTTAAAATTATGTTTTCCTGTATTAAATTACATTCAGAAAGGAACAAATCAAAGTCCTCACGTATGGCTACACTAGCGGAATATAGGTTAAAATCCCCCAGTACAACGAGAGGTAGTTTGTTAATGTCATGCAAGATCCTTCTTATACAATTAAAAACAGAATAATATCTAGAATCAGGTACATTAGGTGCTAAGTAGACAACACAGCACGCAAAGCGTAATCGGCCTTTAGTAACTATTGCACATATTATTTCGTCGCACTGTTCAGGTTTGCAGTTCAAACGTGTGAGCGAGTAAGGCGCGCGAGCGGCCAAGAATACTGCAATCAATACTGCCTTAGCAATGAATACTGCCTTATTTAAGAAAACTCTAAAGAGCCTTTTAGGTAATAAATGTTACTATAACTTGAACGAATTCTTAAGAATTCGTCAAAACGAACGATAATTTGTCAAAACTTAAGACCTCACAGTGACATCAAGTAATAACAATTTGTGATTATGCATGTATCTTTAAATATTGTAATAATACCAGGAATGACATTAAAAAAAACTTTAAATATTACTATTATTAAATTAATAATCTGTATGACATTGCATTAATTTCGTAACTTAAAATATTTTTTATGATTGTTTTTTATTTATTTGTTGACTGAATTTTATAATTTTAATTTTATTTTTTAGTTTTATGATTGTATACATTTTGCATGCCTTACGGTAGAATCACTTGAAACATTTAAATTTTTATAACACCATTGAAACAGTGTTTTCTGCAAAAATAAATGATTTGATTTGTAAAAAAATTATTAGAAGCAATAGACTCGCCCCCCTGTTATGTTTGACTTATACCTTAACTAGCAAGATTTCCACTTTCTACATGCCCAATTTGGGTATTTAGGGCGTGATTCTTTGTATACAGGATGAAATTGAATTCATGGGCATCCTTTTAAGGGGTCATTGTAATCATCACTATGAAAAACTTTTAGTATGGGATCAAACCTGAAATCGCGAAAAAAAAATCAGCTCTTCCCTACATTTTGACGAGTTATGTGAACATAAATGCAAGGAACAGCGGACTTTTTCCCGCGATTTTAGGTTTAGTCCCATAGTAAAAATTGTTCATAATGATGAGTACAATGACCCCTTAAAAGGATGCCCATGAATTTAATTTCACCCCGTATACATACATAACGCTCATTTGGAGAAACATCGACGTAACTGCTATTTTTTTAAGTCTTTGCTTTTCTGATGTAAATACGCTTTCTAAGTGCTTTGGCATATTTAACTAATTTTTGGGAAAAAATAAATTTACGTCGATGTTTCTCCTAATGAGCAAATTATGTCTAATTTTATCCTACCCATTTGTATTCCAGGAAGGCTACGGATTGAGAATAAAACAGATACATTTATTATCAGAATCCAAAATGGTGGACGCTCTTCTCGGCTTCCTCAAACAAGTCCTGAGTTCCAAACTAGGAGGGAGAATACATTTGCACAAAAATGTTGATACCTTGTACGATTTTGTGCCGAAGGAACTGCTGCCAGAAGAGTATGGAGGCATGGAGAGGTCTATGCAGACACTTAGTGGTGAATATTCTCTTTGGTTATCTATATATAAGGTCTCATTAAAATAGATGGACAAACTTTTAGAAATCATTCAGACCACCAAAATAAGGAGGATGGTAAAAAAATATATAAAGAAAACGCATTAGATACAAGAAAAATAATCAGCTAACGAAAATACACGAATGTGCTGGTAATTTATTATTTTAGATAATAAAATCACTTTAATCAGTGTTTTTTTGCTTGGATATCATTTTAATATTAGCACCAGAAAGAAGCACGGTAGGACCTAATACTGGTGGCAAATTAATTTAGAACCTTACCCAAGTTAGAATAAATATTTTACAACCGAGTTTTGCACATGGATTTAAAAACCTGACCAAAAGATAAGCCTTATTTTGTAATAAGAGCGAAAATAGATATTTGTCTGCATAACACACACGTTTATGCTCTGCAGGGATGCTGATCGCGTACCTACAATATTTTTATCTCACGAAGGCAAGCGCGCTTTATTTGTGGTTCCCAAATGTAAAACACACTGTGAATGTGTGCGTAAGAGTAGGTCTCGGTAACGTCCGAGACAATGGGGCAGTCGGAAGTATGTGTGTGTGTGCTGATGGTATAAGTTTTCACGCAAACATTCATAGCGTGTTTGTATGCTTGGTAACCACAAGTAAAGAGCGTGTCACCTCGTGAAATAAAAATACTATACGTTAAGCTTTAAAGACTGGCAGCTTGACTGCTTTGGATATTAATTATTAATGCTTATTCTTAGGCCAAAGTAATTGCCAGCATATAAAAAATGTAAAAAAAAAGTAAAATCGTTTATTTCATTATTCAAAATTGGAATTATTCATTATTTGAAATATGGAGGTATCGTTGGTCCCAAACTAGGCACAGCCTGTGTCTTGGGCACCATTACATAGGTACAACATTTTGATAATATTGATTTATTTTTATTTGGGTCGTAGGAAGTGTCAAACAATGTTTTAAAATATTTTAACTATTTAAATAATTTGGAAATTGAAACCTAGCTACGTATACATATTTTAAAACCTACATTTTATTGTTTCCAGATGAATGGCGAGAGAGACTGACTTCAAAAGACTTCGTGGAATATTTCGAAGAAATGTATCAGGCGAAAACTGATGAGTCATGCAGACAAGCGAACAATTTTAATGAGCAATACGTTGGGATGCCTGGTTCCTTTAGGGCTTTAAGTGTAGATTAAGCTATTTCATACTAGTTACTGGGGCCTTATTCACTATGGCAACTCCCACCCTCTCGCTCCTCCTCCTCTCTCTCTCTCTCTCTTCCTTACTTCAAAACCATGTCAATTCCTTAGCTAATCATAAAATCTGCTAAATAATGTATTCTCTACGACACATGAACGAAACCGCGCGAAATAAACGCAAAGATGGCGTGATTGACAACCGTACCTAAGGTCCGGCCGCGCTAAATTTGCCAAAGATGTAAACAACAATGGCCGCTCGAAATTAAATAAAATCGATATACAAGAACATTTATTTTAAGTAATGTTTGTTTCCGTCTAAATCTCCGAGCTAACTAGAGCATGGAACAGATGAACATACATACATACCGGTCAAAATCATAACCCTCCTTTTTGCTTCGCTGTAGTCGGGTAAAAACTTACATCTTTTCAGACATCGTGAAACAGGCCCTAAGAAGTAAAGGATATCCTGGATCTGGTCTTGACTATCCAAGCATAAGCAACTCAAACAGAATATTCAGGACCCTGTATCTTCTTTCTTGGGTTTCTGCACTATGTTCCAGAGGATCCTATCAGTATTCATTAGGGCTTCCAATACCAGTATCCCCGTATTGGAAGCCCTAGTATTCATCAGGAAATCGTGTTTGACTGTGTATGATGGAAATTATGTAAGCTGAAGTGAAAAATAAATAGGTACAGACGCCAGCACATAAACCTACCCGAAACTGTCAAATTTTCCCAATCAACTTTGAACCTTATTCTTTAGTGATAACATTGAAAATCTATTAAATAAATTTGACAGATTGTAGTAGGTTGATGTGCTGGCGTCTGTACGTAAAATATTATAGATTTGTATGGAAAAATAATAGTAGCAGTTGTAGTAGAACCAAAAAAATCGAAACTGAAATCACTGAAAGAATTTTGTTTTATTTCTTCTACGCAATAATATTAAAGATTGGACGCCTTCGACATAACGCTTAGCAAACAAATGTTTTATAGCAGATGCCTAAACCAAGCCTTTCAGATTATTCTAGAGTACACTTTTCTAGATGGAGCAATGGTGGCCCAGTGGTATCAACCGCGACTTACGAGTTGTAGGTCGTAGGTTCGAACCCAGACAGGCGCTTTACTTTGTGTAAATTATTTCATCACCACTGCTCTCAAAACGGTGAAGGAAAACATCGTGAGGAAACCGGCATGTCCTAGAACCAAAAATTCGAAGACGTGTGACATCTACCAACCCGCACTGGGCCCGCGTGGTGGATTACGGCCCACTCCCTCTCACAGAGAGGAGGCCTGTGTCCCAGCAGTGGGAACATTATAGGCTGATTATGTATGTATACACTTTTCTAGATTCATAAAAATAGGTTCTATTTTGTTGAAGTGTTTCCTTATACCTCCAACAGACATCTATTATCCTGGTATTCTTGCACAAAACGGTCATATAATTACTCCTCAATGATTCCTTGTGATTTCCTTAGATAGATACAATGCTAATGAGCACTATACGATAGAGAATAGAAGTCATGTAGGTAATTGTTTACCAACAGAAATATACAATTTTCATTTAAGGTTAATGCGTAGTTGTAATTAAATTTTTCTTACGTTTTTTGCAATTTTCAGGTCAGTGTCAGGTTGTATCTTGATCAAAATATGATTCGCGAATACAACCGGTACGTATTTACAGAATTATAATAATTAGAATCATTAATACATCTTTCTAAGTTAGATTTCTACCGTTAAGAACAAATCTCGTATGGAAAAGTGTTTATGGTAGAAATCTAATTTAAAGAGATATATTAATGATTCTAATGACTATGATTCTGTAAATACATGTCTATTATAGTCGCGAATCATATTTGGATCAAGATACAACCTGACAATGATCTGTAAATTGCAAAAAACGTAAGAAAATTTAAATTTCGCGGTCTACCATGTCACATTCACCTTAAAGTTCAGTTCCTAGATACCTACCTATATTACTAAGGGGCCATCTCCACGAGAGAGACAATCACGGCGATATTATCGTCGTGCCACGTATTTCTATACACTCTCGTAGAACGTGTCTCCATACGGCGATAACATCGCGGCGAAAATTTTATAGTACGGCGAGACTATCGCTGCGATTCTCTCGCTCGTGGGTGGAGACGGCCCCTTCGGCAGTTGTCCCACCGCCGCCGCCGGCAAGGAAGCGACTAACTATCGGCTCGTTTCTCGCTCAAAAGATATTAATTTTAAAACAGAAGACGAACTAGCAGGGGATCGAGGAGGGGGGGGGGGAGGGGGGCTCAGAGGTCTCGGACCGGAATAAATCTTCATTCATTCATTTCGTGTAAACAAAAGAGATACATAATATTAATATTATAGTTGATCGCTGACTATTCATACTGCCGGCGAGGACTCGTTCCACTGGTTTGTCGCTGAGCGACAAGAGCTATCAAAGATAATACTCGCTCAGCGATGCTCGCTTGGTGGTCAGAGCTCACGCCGAAAGACAACCAGCGGTAATTTCTACCTAGAGTGCGGATCGCGAGTAATCGCCCGTCGCACTTGGATACTCTCTGATAGCCCAGCGACAAAACTATTGGAACTACATACTCGCTGCTCGCCAACTCGTTGTCAAATAATGTATATTCGAAAAAGGCATAGACAGTGATTTAATCGAAAAAATCTGTACAATCAATGGAAATATGGAGAAGCTACACGCTTCAAAAGTTTTCCCGTCCTTGTCGCGCGGTACGGACAATGACTGTATGGCGCTAGTATAAAGTTAAATAGTTGTGACGTCACTTCTGTGATTAACGATAGCGCCGTCTTTGTCTAGCAGTTATTTTAAAACTTTTATAACTTGGCTTTTGGACTTTTTATGGTATTGTTTGCACTATAAAAAAAAATAGTTTCATTTAAGTAACAACACTCATATAAAAACAGATACACAAAAGGATACAGACAGGATGACAAGCACAGATAAAAACTAACTAACAGTCACAATATAACAATATGTCTGCTGCAGCATTGCCGGATGTAAGGGCAATCCAGTCTGTTGGCGATCATCGCCAGGACGATGTGACGATGACCCCGCACTCTGCGCACCAAAGACGCGCACCGCTTGCGCATCGTCGCGTAAAAGCAGTCGGTGCGCGCCTCCGCGAACATGCCCGAGGCGCTGCAGTAGCGGGGCAGCCCCATTACCGCCCTGAACGCGTTATTGAACTGGACTATAAGCAAACAAATATTTTTTTGCATATTTATCATCCTATTCTGTAGTAATCGAGAGCAGTGGTAGCCCAGTGGTAACGACCGCGACTTACGAGATAGGTCGTAGGTTCAAACCCTGACAGGCGCTTTAC
This sequence comes from Amphipoea lucens, assembly GCA_947508005.1. NCBI lineage: Eukaryota > Metazoa > Arthropoda > Insecta > Lepidoptera > Noctuidae > Amphipoea > Amphipoea lucens. The sequence continues at coordinate 3,857,365 of OX382376.1, read as the reverse complement.
TTTGTGTAAATTATTTCATCACCACTGCTCTCAAAACGGTAAAGGAAAAAAAATTTCGAAGATATGTGACATCTACCAACCCGCATTGGGATGCGGGTTGGTAGATGTCACATGTCTTCGAATTTTTTGCCCACCCGCGTGGTGGATTACGGCCCACTCCTTCTCACAGAGAGGAGGCCTGTGTCCCAGCAGTGGGAACATTATAGGCTGATTATGTATTCTGTAGTAGGTACAAAGTAATAAAGGGAGATTCTCGCAGAACAGATGGCCGATGGGGCCGAAAGGTTCTGGAGTGGCGACCGCGTACCGGAAGACGTAGTGTTGGAAGGCCTTCTACAAGGTGGACCGAAGACCTTGTGAAGGCCGCAGGAACTCGTTGGATGCGAGAAGCACAAAACCGGTCGAAGTGGAGGTGCTTGGGGGAAGCCTATGTCCAGCAGTGGACGTTGTGCAGCGAGTGGACTGTATGGGGGTGCCTTTGTTAATTAAAACACTTTGATGTATTTGTGATGGGACTCGGACTCATAATACCCAGGTTTTGCGGAGCCTAAACCGGCATAGTGACATCTACAACTTGATCTTAACGACTGGTTCTAACGACTGGTTTTTGACGACTGGTTTTAACTACTGGTTCTGACGACTGTTTTTAGACTACTGGTTCTGACGACTGTTTTTAGACTACTGGTTGGTCCACTGGCCGACGTACCCTCTTTTATAGCACGCCAAACTAGTCTGGCCAGCGGACCATTTCGATTTCCACAAGATTTTGGCGGCAAACTCGCGTCGAAGCTTATCTTGTCTGTGATTGGCTATTATGAGTCTCCGCCCCTTTTTTATTCATTTATGTACATATCAATCAGTTACATTTATTTGGTTATTCACATAATCAAGACATCTATATTGCACGACCCCCGGTACATCTAATGCTTGCGTGCGACGGTCAGGGCTCCTGTCACGGCGTGTTTTTTGTTAACGGTGAATCTATAAATATAACCCACGCGCACGAACCGGGAGCTACCATTTCTAACCTGACCGTCGCAGCAACAACATCCCAGAGGTCAATAGCAACTATTGTGTATTTAGGTGCTGTCGTGCACAGACGTCTTTCGGCTGAAATGATGATGATGAATAAGGGGAGATTGTAGGTATTGCCATTTATGACATACATATATTTAAGCAATAATTACATTGTAATCTCGTCCAATTATTGTCATATTAGCTAGAAATTATAGCAAGAAGTAATTAGGTAATTAAATTGAATACAATGGAAATGATACGTAACCATGCAATGCCGGAAGGTTTAATTTTAATTAGTATTTTGTGTGAAAGGAGATTAAATAATTTAATTGTCTAGTGGGGATTTATAACCTAAGAAAGAACCTTTAATGAGACTTTTATCAAGATAATTGAACAGGGAGACTAGGTAGGGACCTTTGCCCAGCATTGAAATAAAATAAGACCGGTATGTATAGTCAACCTCGTAATTGTTTTATCACCCTACTAGCGACTCACCATGGCATCCTAACTGCGTAACAAACTTTCACTTACAATCTGAATGATTTTGAAGGATATTATTGCTAATCCATTAATACATGTGTTCGAAAAAAAATTCTGTCACAGCACACCGTAACGCAATGAATGTTGTTGAACCATCAAAATGAATGCTTACTTTAAGTGTGTAATGCAATTACCCCACTGCTTTGCACAAGTTATATGGATTGAGAAAAAAAAATCTTGAATATAATTATGTGTTGCTTAATTAATATTAATATTTAGACACAAAAACCTTCCGAAATAATATCTCCAAATAATGGTGAAAACTGCATCAAAATCCGGTGTTCTATTCAGAAGAACAAAGTTACACAGACAGCGAATATCAACTTTTATTATAATATGTATAGATACAAGATTGAATGTCTCTAGCTGCAGGGCAATGGCGTGACACATTATCAATCGGAACCGGTTTCATTTTGACAGTTCAACAACATTCATTGCGTTATTTACGTGTTGAGTCAAAATGATTCCGATTCCGATTGATAGTGTGTTACGCAATTAGGGTGCTGGTCATAAAACATGCTGCTCATAAAACGACAAAGGCTTTTTGTCTATGTGATACTCAGACATTTTGGACCTTGGTGAAGTTACAATTTTCTGGAAATTGTTGTCAAAAATGGTAAAGCAATTACGAGGTCGACTATATCTAGCTAGTATCAAAAAATGAACAATATAATCAGAACAGGTTCTTCACAAAAAAAAAACAGAACAAGTTCTTCACAAAAATAACAAACTTGTTAAGCAACAGATGTAAAATAAGACGTTAGATTCGTCATTTTATCGAACGTAACCTTTAAATATTATGTAGGTAAATGGCAAAAAAAATTGTTAGCAATATAGTAATAATATTAAACAAACAGTGCGTTTCTAATTAAATAAGTAATAATAAAGTAAACAAACAGTGCGTTGCAAATTTCGGGGCGGTACTTACTACAAAATATAGATCTAAAAACTGTTATTATAACAAAAACTTGACATTATATCGTCGTTGTCAAACCAAACAAAAACTCGACATTATAATTATCGTCGTTATCAAAAAACGGCACATAGCAGATTTTGGTTTGACAACGACATATATTATTTGGTAAGTAGGTAATTAAGTTTGGGGTTAAATATAATGACCACCAAAAAATTATACTAAACACCAAAAAATTTAGTCTAAAATTAGTTCTAGCTGGGTACCCCGAGGTTAAGTTCTGTTAGGTTACTTTAAACCCTTTACACAGAAATAGGAGCCCCGCCAAGCAGGGCTCCGTCGACATAGGATGCAAGAGCGAGCAAATTGGAATAAAAATACGTTTACCTAGGTATTTTACAATAAAATGGAGTTTTAATTTTGGTGATCATTTACTATTTTCGGCAGCAAAAAGTGTTTTTTTTTATGTTATATTTTATTTTATCTGGTGATAAGTTAAACATAAGCCATTAAGTTTTTTAAAAAGTTGTTGTTTATGATGTTACTAATATAGTCCTGCGAAGTTGTTAGTGTTTTAAAAATAACCCTGTATACATACTTTATTGTACACCACAAAAATATGTACATAACATAAAAAATACACCAAACAATAAGCGGTCTTATCGCTTTCTACGATCTCTTCCAGGCAACCTTGGAATGGACAGTACATACACAGACATACATGGAAATAAATAAAATAGAAGTGTCTGTTTGTTAAAATAACAGCTTTTTACTAAATGCATACGGCAATAAGCGTATACTCTCTGAAACGGCTGCATCGATTTTGATGAGTTTTGCTATGGTGCCACTTTGAACCATGGGGAAGGCCATATGCTAATTTTATCGGCCATTCGATATCCGTGGCCATACTACTCTGGATCAGTGAACTGCGGGCAAAAGCTAGTTATAACCATAAAACTAAAATCAAAACCAGCGTTTTTATTTATTTAAATAAAGCGATTATCTTAAATCCATCACGAGGAAATCATTAAAACATAGAAACAAAAATATCGTACCTATTCAGTATTTAACCGCTCAAGGACCGCGGGACACCGATCGGTGACTAAACAATAGAAAATCAATTGTGTCTCATTAGCGGAGCTTGACAGATTAAATTAGTAAAATATTAACATAAAATTACATAATAATTTACAAAAGGTCATCATCTGCATAGCCTTTTCTCAACTATGTTTGGGTCGGCTTCCAGTCTAACCGGATGCAGCTGAATACCAGTATTAATATAGTTTAATAATAAGCCTGTCTGTATCACAGGCGGCACGCTCATACTTTATGGTTGTCAACTTTTTATATGCTTGAGTACGAGGCTTTTGTCTACGTTGTATGTGTATATTTTATGTCTTTTTAATTAACCGACTGCAAAAAAGGAGGTTCTGTATTCGACCCGTATATATGTATGTTTGTATGTCCGTGATTTTCTCAAAAACTAATAAACCAATTTTGATAATTCTTTCACTAATGTGATCTACATATTTTCAGGAAGGTTTTGGTGTATAACACATTAGGTAATCATTCATATGTACGAAGTTATATGCATAAATGTACTGCATCTCCGGCATTTTTATGTGAATTTCGATGATTCTTTTAGTCGGTGTCTTCATTTTTTCAATGCACTAGTTTTAATTGAATTTGTGTGGGGTAGGTACAACTAAAAAGTGAAAAATATTTTTTTTTTACAAAAATAAAACAACCGACTTCAAAAAAAACACTACAACGTGAAAAATAACTTTAATTTCGCAAGTCGGTGTCAAAAAACAAAAATGCGGAAACAACGACACCGACTTCCGAAATTGAAGTTATTTTTCACTTTGTAGTTTTTTTTTTTAAATCGGTTGTTTTTTTGGAAAAAGTTTTTTATTTGTAATGTGCGTTTTGTTTATGCAGAATAAAAAAATACAAAATTTTGTAATGACTGGCTTCATATGACAGGATCCCATTAAACTAGATGGAAACCAAATACATATAACCAAGCAAATAAATCTATTTTAATGGGACCTTATATACGAGTAAGAGTACACTTCAAGTTGCATAATTGATTCTGGGAAATCCATTTTGCATTGCAGGAAAATAAGTGTAATTTAATTGTTCTATAATCATTGTGTAGCCGATTATAACAGATAAATAGGGCCTATTTTCCTGTACCTACCTCAATAATAAGTCAAGGGTTACGCCGTAGGTACTTACTCTAGTATTTTTTTACTGTAGATGAAGTACAGTTTGTACCAACCAATTCCCAAATTAAGTAAAGCTTGTGTTTTGGGAGTCAAAAATTGCTACATTATATGGCAATACTGATTAAGTATCTTGTATTTTAAATTCCTTTATTCAACTAAATACAAATAAATTATATTTTTCAATAATAGAATATAAATAAAAATATAAAAACATTTAAAAATTTTAAAAATAGTAGCCTACCGGTATCGGGAACAGGGTCCAAGCTACCGGCGGTCAGGGCTCCAGAGAGAGGAACCTCCTGACAATGCGAGCCCTGTCCAGAAGTACTGCTTTCTGAATCAAGCCCTTGATACAGCTGCCCAACGAGAGCCTCCTCAGGTGTTGGTCGAGGCTCTTGGCTATCAATCCATTGGCTGTAACGACTATCGACAACTGGTTGCTGAGTCAACATCCCACATGTCGACAACCTCGCGAGACAAGTCAAGATACTTGATTTGTTTATCTTTCTCGGCTTTCACGAGGTTCTCATCATGCGGGTCGGTTATGTCAACAATCATTGCGCGCCGTTCTAATCGATCCATCACCACTATATCAGGCTTATTGGCAACATTAGTATTTTAATAATTATAATGACAATAGTATGCTGGTTTTGGTTTAACATCTGCATATTTTCTTTAACATACCAGAAATAGTCAGTCGAGATGTCGAGAACATACAGACTTTATATTATTAATTAAACCTGAAACAAAATTTATAATTATGCGTGTGAATTTTAACCTATAAATTACAAAGGATTATGTATAAAAACCTATAAAAAAACCCATCATTTTTTTGTACCTATAAAAATTGCGTAACAATGCATGACAAATAACATTGTTATGTACGTAACTAAAAATATAAATAGAAAAGAATACTCCGCAATTTTTTTTGGGCTACTTTTTGACTCGTTTAAATGATAGATATACTTTTTTTCCTATATCTACCTCCGACGTATAAAAAAATAAATGGTTGTGTTTAAAAATATTCCTCTTGGTAGCTTTATCCTTTTTTATTGTTAGGATCGATTTTCGAAAACTTTGTTCTGCACCGATTTGCTTCACATTTAGAAAAAAAAAAACACGTAAAACATACAAAAATATCTAGATTCGTATAAACAAATCTGCATGATAAAATAGTTTCAAATCATAATGCATGTGAAACTATTTTATCAGATACCAAAAGACACAAAAAAATAAAAAATAAAAGTAAGTAAGTAGTATGTAGTACCTAGTAGTAGTAATAAAAGTAAGTTTTATAATTAATATTAAACAATTTTTATGCCGACTGTACCTAGGCTGTGTGTAATGATTTAAATATATAATCACAAAGGTTATAAATATACGAGATCACAATAATTTTAATCAGTTAGATACAGAACATCAGCTTATGCGTTTAAAATAAAATATAAAGTTTATACTTAATTGGAGTTACAAAAAACTCGATGAGTGTGAAAATTTACAACAATTTTTAAAAGATATAAATAGGTGTAGTGTCATAACAATTTTATACAATACAGATAAAAAAATAACAAGTATATTTTTATTTATTTTTTTAACAACTTTAAAAGTGTTTTGAAAAATATATAATTTATAATTATGGAGTCGATACCGGAAAATCATCTTTTAAGACTAGCTTCGGGTGCTATCGAGAATATAAGGAAAATTTATGATTTGGATAAACCAGGAAGACTTGAGGAAGCTATTCAAATTTTGGATGACTGGATTCAGAAACAGGATCATATTATCAAAAAGGATTTTAGTAAGTATATCTACGATTATAACATTGTATAAAAAGATGATTGTTCTTATTCTCCATTTTTCTTTTAATTATAATGTTTTAAAAAAAAAATGTAATAGAAAAAATTAAAAAAAGAGAAAAAAATAAAAGAGTAATAAAAAAGAGAGAGACAAAAATAAATAGAGAGAGAGTAATAAAATAAATAAATTGCCTCGTTGGTCTAGTGGTTGCAAGCTGAGCATAAGGTACTGGGTTCGATTCCCGGGTCAGGCTAAGTGTTATTATTTTCCATCTGGAATTTATCAGTAGCCGGTTGATGGCAATACCCTCGCCCCTTATTACAAGGAACTTAACCATAACTGGCGAAATCTGGGTGTATTGGCACATCTCTGCTTAACCTTTCAGAAATGACAAGCATGATGTTATGTTTAAGTTATGTATAAAGTTTTTGGCTCATTGGTCTAGCTAGAGTGGTCACAAGTCTAGTTCCTATAATTATATTTTTTTTAATTGCTGAATGGGCCCGCTCTTGATCTCGATCACGCCTGATGGAAAGCGATGGATGAGGTCTATGATGGAACGAGCGTGCCCAGAAGATGCCTAAGGCTGCTTCATGCATCCCAACTAAACTAATAATGTCTAACCAAACCTATTGTGTAATCAAATTAGGATGTTATTTATAAACCTTGCTTAAAGTTATGTAATGATTCACGTCTACTTAGCCATAATTCAATTTTGGGATGCATGAAGAAGCCTCCTCGTGGAGCGCAGTTTGTTCCGCCAGTTACTCAACTGAACCGAGCGCTCGGTGCATCCTGGACAGTCACACCCAACACCTTATTTGACTGGCCAATTCTTCCCTTGCGGTGGTAGGGCTAACGTCCGCCTGGTTTGCGACCACCCTTCCACCGGAGTCCGGCGTCAAGCAGATTGCCGTTTTTCGTCGATGCGTGGGAGTTCCAGTGCCTTAGGCATCTTCTGGGCACGCTCGTTCCATCATATACCTCATCCATCGCTTTCCATCAGGCGTGATCGAGGTCAAGAGCGCCAATTCAGCAATAAAAAAATCCTTTAAACGTTTATTATCTCTCGTTTACTTTAAGCAACAAATACATACATCTCATAACATCACGCCTCTTATCCTTGAATGGTTGGGCAGAGGAGTACACTTAGTTAACCGGTCAAGCGGCGCGGTTCGCCGATCGGCGACGAAACAATAGAAAATCAATTTTATTGTGTCTCATTAGCGGAGCTTGGCAAATTAAGCATGTCTGGCGACATTTAGTTTTTGCGTTGTGTTTTATTGTTAATTATTCAAATAGAAAAACCCGTCAAGGTCAAAATTTGCGATTCACTAATTTAAATTCGTAATCAGAGCACAGCGTTTGTGATTATATTTTAATGGTTATTGGAAGGCATATAGGTAGATAGATAGATAGATAATACTTTTATTTAGTGCAACAAAAGACACACGACACATTAAAAAAACATCAAAAAAGACATAAATGTACATAAAATGTTTTTGGATGGTGACGATTAACAAATCAATCATCATCAGTCCTGGGCGGAGCACCGCCGTGCCCTCGTAGAGGCGATCGACAGCGGCGGCGACCTCTCGCGTCCGGTCCTGGTTCAAGCCATGGTCCGGGGCGAGAGGGAGTGGGAGGCGGTCACCTCCTTCTGCCAAGCAGTCATGCTAGCGAAGGAGGTGGCGGAACGGCTGAGCGAGAGAGCCTCACGTCCCAGCCGCCGCGGGAGAGGCTCCGGGCGTCGGGAGCCGCGTGACGACTACCGGCCACCGTAGGCGCGGGCCTGCGGACGGAGAGTAATGGGTAGCTCACGGTCCGATCAGGACCAGGCCCGTGCCGGACGGCGCGTACGTGTTCCACGCGCGCCTCAAAGAGATGTCAGCATAAAGGAAGGGGCCTGCCAGGGCCGAAGCCTGCCGGGGGTGCGGGATTGTCCGAAAGGGTTACCGCTACCCCGGAACATAAAGGGCGAAGGAAGGAACATGGATGGGTTCTAGTCAGTAAGAGTCTGACACTCCCTTCCGCTCCACCCAGAGCGGCAGGGGTCATTTGATGATTTCCCATCCATAAAAAAAAAGTGCTGCAGTAGGCCTCTCCTATTGCTCGCCATATAACTCGATTATTGGCAACTCTCATCCAGCTGCTACCAACAATTCAATATAGATAATACGGTTATAAGAAATACACGGGCTGGTGTCCGCAACTCCACGTCAATGCGCGTAACTTGCGTACGGAGTATATTATAAAATCAATATAATATTATATTCTTTAAATTGTTTTATATGAATTCACCCGCATAAGTCTCGATCCTGTGGGAATATCGGGATAAAAAGTAGCTTATATGTTAATCCAGGGTGTCAGCTACCTCTGTACAAAATTTCATTAAAATTGGTCCAGCCGTTTGAGCGTGAAGAAGTAACAAACATATAAACACACACACACCCACAAACTTTCGCCTTTATAATATTTGTATTAGTTAGTGTGATTTCCAACACTTTCAGGTAAAATCTACTTGGAGAGAACGTTGATAGCGTGCAAAGGTTCCGTAGAAAAGTCAAAGAAGCAAATAGACCGATTATGTACGATGAAGACGCTGATACCGAAGTACTTTTCGAAAACCAATGTCAAGATGGAACTGCAAAGCATTTTGGACATAGCGTAAGTAAATCATACGGTTCTGTACTAGTACCTACAGTCTATTCAAATCCTTGTTTCCAATTGATGTTACTTCCTCTAAACGAAAACCAACTTTATGCCAGTGCAAATTAAGTAAAATTCAGAATAACTGCAACTATTGAAAAGTTATAAAATGTTTGACATTGTAGTGCAAGCTTAACTTTATGTGTAGGTATTAATGTTGTTTTTTTATAAACATATATTTGTTTACATGTTTGGAATTCGAATCACGAACGCAGTATAGGTAAAGACAGTCTATCTACAGTTAATTGACCACTGATTACAGCAATTCAACAGCAACCTTATTACAACGAATATAAAGATCATTGTGATATTGACAGTGATGCAATACCACAGGTAAAAATTAATAACTGTGAAATACGCACAAAATATCAAGCTATACATTTCCAGTACCGTCAAACGGGGTGAATAGGGATGCAGGGGTGAATCGGGACAAAACTTTAAAAGGGATTTTAACATTAAAATAATATACTTTGTGGCCAAAAAGGACCCTAATGTGTTTACTGTAATTTAATTAACGATTACGTGCCCTTATTGACAACAAACTATATTATTTCAACGTTAAAATCCATTTTAAAGTTTCGTCCCGATTCACCCCTGCATCCCTATTCACCCCGTTTGTAGGTATAAGCTGACTTCTTATTGTACGAAAAGCCAAAGTGAGGTCAGTCTAACCTGGAAATGTATAGCTTGACTAGCTTCTGCCCGCGACTTCGTCCGCGTGAATTTTCACCCTCCTTCCATTCACCCTCTTAGGAGTGGAATTTCGAAAAACTCTTTTTTAGTGGATACCTACTCTTCACAAAGAACACACCCTCCAAAATTTATGTCTCCAGGATTAGCGGTTTAGGCTGTGTGTTGATATATTAGTCAGTTAGGACTTTCAATTTTATATTACATACTAGCTGCGCCCCGCAGTTTCACCCGCTTAAGTGTCGATCCCGTGGTAATATCGGGATAAAAAGTAGCCTATATGTTAACCCAGGGTGTCAGCTGCCTCCATACAAAATTTTATTAAAATTGGTCCAGCTATTTGAGCGTGAAGAAGTAACGAACATATAAAGACACACACACTCACAAACTTTCGCCTTTATAATATCACAGAATACTTAAAGTACTACGTACAGAAAGGCCACTCCCTTCCCCGCACTAACATCAGTTATCGCACCTCACCCCGCACTTCGGCGTATTCGTTGCAGTTCTTTAACAAGAGCGCTCGCAAACACAAGTACCTCACGCACACATTCATACGTATACAAACGTCATTTTTTAATGTAGTAGTAGTAGGTAATTATTTTGCGAGCGTTGTATGGAGTGTCCGGGGTGTGATAATATTAGTGTGATACGAGTAGAGATATATCGTCGTGTGGACTAGCTGACCTAAATTTTAAATATCAGCAAGAATTGACATAATATTTTCAGTTAGGGCCAAAGCACACACGCTACTTTTTGCATCGGCGATTCAGCTGCTTTTTAGAAGCTAAATGCAGCGACCAAGCATTCCACACCGCACACTTAAAAACGCCAAACGCGGCGATTCAGTCGCTTTTCGGAAGCTCGATACAGCGGCTGAACGCTACACTCCGCACACATTCGGATGCCGGTCGCAGCGATGCAGCATCGGAGCAGTCGCTAAAACGCGCGAATCCGATACCGCGTCCGAACGCAGAGAGTCGCCAAAACGCGATGCAGCATCGATACAGCCGCAAAATCGCCGATCGCCGATGCAAAGAGTAGCGTGTGTGCTTTGGCTCTTAGGAAATCGTAGCCTATCCAAAAATTCGAACACGTGTGTCATCCATCAAACCACATTGGGCCCGCGTGGTGGATTATGGCCCGCTCTCTCCCACAGAGAGGAGGCCTGTGTCCTAGCAGTGGGAACGTTAATTGCTGACTATGATTATGCTAATTGGAACGTATGCTAATTTTTAAGAATATCTACATATAAATAGTGATGAGATTGTGTTTCCTTGAAAGATTCGATGAACTAAATAAAAATAATTAAGAATTTATGCCTTTTTTTCGTCGATTCATTAAGTTTTTTTTCATTTTCAATCGTGTCTTTTTTATTTCACCGTGCTCATAAACTATATTTTTTTTCTTTCATGTCAAAGTTAAATCATTTATTTCAAATAGGCACATTAAAGGCAGTTAGTTCTGAAGGTCAACATTAAAAAAAGTAATTAAAAAAATTAAAAAACCCGACTGCAACCTTATACTAAAAAAAACTAACTGAAAAGCTAAAAACAAGCCCATTTTAAATTAAATAAAAGTTGGAAGCAGGCGGGGCCCATACCATTATTATAGTTTCAAACTCAAATGGGTCCCGCCTGCTTCCAACTTTTATTTAATTTAAAATGGGCTTGTTTTTAGCTTTTCAGTTAGTTTTTTTTGGTATAAGATTGCAGTCGGGTTTTTTAATTTTATCAATTACTTTTTTTTATTTCCAGCTTTTTAGTTTACAAATGTGAAAGATTTCGAAGACGATTTAGTTCTTGATACGTGTTTTTTTACGACTTGTCACTTTGAATTACTTTTAACCATAAAGTTGTATATATTTTTGTAATTACCTTTTAAAACCCTTTATTTTGATACCCCACTCGATAGGTTATGAGAAAAAAAATTTTTTTTGAAGGCATAATGTGGCGCCAAAAATCCGCCGTTTTGGTTTTTTTTTATTTTCATATACCCAGTGTCACTTTCACAGTCAATACGAATCTAACGACATCTCTCAAGCTAAAATCCATAGAGCCGTTCAGGCCACAGAGCGTGCCAAACAATTGTACAAACATACATACATACATACCCTCGAAAAACATAACCCTCCTTCTGGCGCAGTCGAGGTAAAAAAAAAATAGAATTGATTATAGTCTCCTTTTACAAAAGTTAGTTTCGTCTGGAGAAGAATGGGCAAGAAAGTTCACCAGTCCTCTAGGAGTCTTTATAGTTAATATTTCTTACAGATGGCTGATCCCTTTACCGAAAGTTACCGAAGACTATTACAGAGTACTAATCATCAAAATTAAAAACAAGAACTTTACGACTGAGAGTTTCTTGCAGTTTTACCAGTACAGTATAATCGTAAGTGACAACCCTGTTTTTTCCTTAAGGTTTTGCGCAAGAAGAAGCAAATTTTTAGTTAAATGACAATAGCGCATCGCGGCAACAAAATAAGGTTCAAAATAGCGTGGCGATATTTTTTACATTCATTTGAATATACACAATTTTTTTTTTCTGGTTTGTAATATGTACGCCTAACTGTGCGACAGAAAACTGAGCGTTTTGTGGTGTTGGTATAAGGGTCAGAATAGAATAGTTCTGTATTTTCACAGAAATTAGGTAAAATTACAGATAGCGAAGGAAGGAAGGAAGGAAGATGAAAAAAACCGGCCAAGTGCGAGTCGGACTCGCACACGAAGGGTCCCGTACCACCGTACAATATTTAACACTACATATATAAAAAAAATCACATTTTTTGTATGGAAAAATAAATATTAATTTTATTGTTTATTAAAAAAGTAAAAATACAACTGAGTATTTTTTGCATATTTCAAGTGCCTACCTGTTGCCATTATTGATATCGAGCAAAAAAGGGCAATACAATTGCGTTTGTTGTACGGGAGCACCTTAAATATTTATTTTATTTTTAGTATTTGTTGTTATAGCGGCAACAGAAATACATAATTTGTGAAAATTTCAACTATCTAGCTATCGCGGTTCTTGAGATACACCCTGGTGACAAACAGACGGACAGACAGCGAAGTCTTAGTAATAGGGTCCTGTTTTTACCCTTTGGGTACGGAACCCTAAAAAAATGATGATGATGATGATGGTGTTGAAAGGATGATGGTGACAAAGGCTTTGGGAAACATTGTTTCTACATAAATAGTATTATATCCATCCCTTTCATATTTTTTAACTACCTACATAGCAATGAAGTGTAGTTGAAGAGCCAGGTGGCCAAGTGGTAACGGCCGCGACTTACGAGTTGTAGGTCGTAGGTTCGAATCCAGACAGGCGCTTTACTTTGTGTAAATTATTCCATCATCACTGCTCTCAAAACGGTGAAGGAAAACATTGTGGGGAAACCGGCATGTCCTAGAACCAAAAATTCGAAGACTTGTGATATCTGCCAACCCGCACTGGGCCCGCGTGGTGGATTACGGCCCACTCCTTCTCACCAACAGGAGGCCTGTGTCCCAGTAGCGGGATGTTCGTAAAATACCGAACACCAAGGATAGTACTCAGTACTTAAATGTCGACCTTATGTGTATACTAGTAGGATTGAAGGTCTGAATAAAACAACTAAACTGTATACTGTTCTACAGGGTGAAATTAAATTCATGGGCATCCTTTTAAGGGGTCATTGTACTCATCGTTATGAACAACTTTTACTATGGCACTAAGCCTAAAATCGTGAAAAAAAATCAGCTGTTCCTTGCATTTATGTTCACATAACTCGTCAAAATGTATGGAAGAGCTGATTTTTTTTCGCGGTTCAAAGTTGAAAGTTTGCAGTTTCAAAACTTTGTTTACGTTTTCCCAAAAGAATGATTGTTTGAGATACGTCACTATTGTTCTGAAGGTGCGATTTGCTAAAATTCACAAGACCCCTACCAAATAGTTGTAACACAACGCTTGAGAGATCTAGTTCGACGCCAACGCCATCTAGTTACGTCTTGCACAAACTTTTGTCAAATACAATGTATTTTGTTGAACTTATTAGCATGTGTTATTGAAGTTTAGTTGATGAAAAGAAAAAAATAGAAAGAGCTCAGTGTTTTATTTTATGCTCGCAAAATTTTATATTTTTTCATTTGTTTTTTTCAGGTCACTGAATACATCAAAACACATGATTATGCCAATGGTTATATAATAATAGACGACTACAGTGAACTCAATTTATTTGAATTAATGTCAAAAATGAACACAGTGGAGTTACAGCAGGTTGTGTCTATTTTAATCGTAAGTATTTTTAGAAGAAATTTTTTAACACATAAATAGAATTTAAAATAAAATCACAGTAATCACTATAATGTGGGACGCCCCCCAGCTAGATGGACGGACGACCTAAAGAAGGTGGCTGGGGTAGACTGGATGCGGAAGGCGGAGGACAGGGTGCTGTGGCGCAGTCTGGGAGAGGCCTATGTCCAGCAGTGGACTGCGATAGGCTCAGTTGATTGAATCACTATAATTATACACAGTAACATAATAATAACACTGTCGCAGTCCACTGCTGGCATAAGCCTCTCCCAGACTGCGCCACAACACCCTGTCCTCTGCCTTCCGCATCTAGTTAGTCCTAGCCACATTTTTTAGGTCATCGGTCTATCTAGCTAGGGGGCGTCCTACATTATGGTAATTTGAATTTAAAATAAGTCAGTCAAATGTTATGCTGACGATGTACAGTCGAGCTAGTAAGTGCTTTACCACCTTTAGGCACAGAATACTTAATAGTACTACGTACAGAAAGGACACTCCCTTCCCCGCACTCATATCAGATACTGCACCTCACCCCCGCACTTCGAGATATTCGTCGCCGACTCTTTAGCAAGGGCGCTCGCGAACCGCAGCGCTGTACTGCTGGCACGAACACACAATTTTGCAATTTAAAAATTTTATTTGAGTTTTAATCACGATGGTTGGATATTGTGATGCTTTTCCGAATTCATATTTACATAAACTGTTTGTAAGATTTCGCATTACTAAATTTAATTTCAGTGCATTTTTTTCTTTCTATTTCATTAAGAAAAGGACAGGAGATAAATATTAGTTTAGTGCTGTCAAATTAAGATACTCCATAGAAAATTTAGCCGTGATTAAAAAATTGGCTATTAAAAATACGTCAATTTACGTCAGGCATTTTTTTACGCTACGCACGACAGCCAACCCTATTAGATTTCACGCACATATTTGCACGAACAAAAATGTCATTTGTTTATGTAGTAGTAATAGGTAATTATTTTGCGAGCGTTGTATGGAGTGTCCGAGGTGTGCTTTAGGTTGAATGTCACTTGCACGTCATTAAACGTTAAGTTCACTTGACCTTGACATTTCTATATTGGTCTAGACCAATTTGACAGTTAGATCGACAATTTACTAGGAGTTTTTGTCAAAAGTAGTCAAGTTGCACGGTCAACTATAGTCCGCGGTAAGGTGGCTTAGCCACATGAGTAGACAAACGGAACAGAGGCAAAGCTTCTTAAGAACCTGCAAAATTGTTACCTATTTTGGTAGGGTTGTCACAATAGGTTAAGACAAATTAAACAAAACATTTGTTAAATAGTTTTATTATTCAGTATGATTTACAAATTACTTACTCTAATAATTTTCTTTATATAATTTTTGTTTTTTAATCATTTATTATTTCTTTTAATGGTGTGGTAAATGCTTTGAGCTGAAACAAAAATAAAATGGAAATGCGAACCGAACACTATTATACAAAAGACATAGGTAGACCTATATTTTAAAGATTATATGTATACCTATTTTTTAAATATTTATTTAATTTCAAGACCTACTAGTAGCGAGAAATAACTACGATGTAGGTATTAATTATAAGTTTCGATTAAAAATGCTTTTTAAACTCGTATTCAAACTTTCATGATCATGCTATTATGGCCGTTGAGGAGTTCCATCGTGAGAAGACCTGTCTGCAGCAGCAGTCTATGGTGAAGATCATGTTTAGCAAGCAAAATTAAATTTAACTAAAAAGTTTCACTTTCAAGTCCATGCTACTAACCGTTAAAGAGTTCCCTCGTAAGGAGACAATGCTGGCTGCAGCAGCAGTTCATGATAAATATCGTGTCGAATTATCAAAATTCATCTATCATAAAAATTTCGTGATCGTGCTACTAACCGTTGAAGGAGTTCCCTAGTGAGGAGATAATCCTGGGTGCAGCGTCAGGTTATATCTTATTATTGCATTATCACCGAAGTTACGCAGGTATACAAAATTTCAGCTCAATCAGACATCGGGAAGTGGTTCAAACCTTACTTGCAATATTTAAACTTAACACACATACCTACTACATACCAACCCATCCACGTACCTACAAATATACAACATTATTTTTAGTATATGCGAAACCTGAATATAGTTTGTTCAGAATAAGTAACTGAATCGATTCCAATAATTTTTACCCCATGTTATATTTTGGCCCAAAAATATTTAAAAAAGGTTAATAGTTGGACACCCCGAGTATATTATACTGTGCCCCGCGAGGAGCGACTAAGTAGGTAGTTATCTACCATACGCGCACAATGGCGCGGCGCGGACGCACAGCGAGCGGGGCGACCGGGGCGGGGGTGCAGCAACCTCAGTCACCCGGGTACCACTGGTTGGCGCGCACGTGTCGCGTGGGTCCAACTGCATAATCGCGAGCGCGCGGCCGCCGTGTTGTGTTTCGGTTGATCGTGTACTTACCTATCGTATGTAAAGTGTGTCGTGTAACCATGACTTTCTCATACACAAACGTCCAGTACACAAAAACAACGATAACAGTGATAACGTATTCTTGGCAGTGCGGCGGTACGAGGAGCAATCAGAGTATCGTGGAACACAATGCTTTGCCGTGATGATTAACATTTTTAAACACGCCAAGATGGTTAATTGTAGAAAGTTATTATTTGTACCTACAGCCTGCTGTGGTTAAGTAATGCGATGTTTAACACTTTTCATCCACTTTGAACAAATCGCATTGACTACATTGTAACACTTACGGCTTACGAATAAGTAATTACTTATTCGTAGCTTACGGCTGCATTTATTTACGAATAAAGTACATTATAATAACTACCTACACTTGACCATTACGACAGTCCAAAGCCTGCAAGTGTGATGGAAAATGTTATCACCAGTTAATTACAATACAATCGCCGCGCGGTACGTTTAGGCACGCGGTGGGGGAGACCATTTTTTTGGACGGACAAACAGGTAACATAACAAGCTTATAACTTGGTGATTATTCATGATACAGTTTTGAAATTTTGTACATAGATTCTTTACATAAAAATACTAGACACGTGTTTCGGGTTTCGCATATACTAAAAATAATGTTGTATAGTAAAAACTTGTAATAATAATAAAAAGGTAAAAACACACCGTGTACAACCGTCTTTTTATCAAAAAGGTCCTTACTTGAAAAAGAAGTAATCAAATATTTACCTACCTATTGTACTCCTTGGGATAGTTGCAGTATGATATATCTTTATTTTTTCTAGTATTATTCATACACACAGTACAATAAACCACCATTATTAATAATAATATACCACGTTTTTACATTAAAATATTCAAACTTGGAACTAACAAAACAAACAACGTGCGTCGCGCTGACCCTGAGATTGTCAACTAGCTGTGCCAGCGTAAACCGGTTTTTTCCAGTCTCGCCGCGTACGTGACAAGCGGCCAGTGGTCACGCACACATGCCCCGCGTGCTTGTAGTAGTGCAACCGATTTGCGCGGTTGTTTGAAGCTTTGTATCTGTTCCGTTTGTCTAATCATGTGGCTTAGCGGCCAACTAGTTCCGCGAGGACAGGGGTGAGACGGCGGTTCGCAACGCAAGTACTGAGTAATGCGCCCCCGCCCCTCCTTCCCGCCGCTCACATACCTAAGGCGCGGCAACTAGTTCCGCGCAGACTGTATGTATATAAAATGTGCAATAATATGTTAAAAAAAAAGTGGAGGGTCGAAAAACTTACTAATTTTAGATTAGTTTCATACGACTGTATATTATGGCTGTATGTATGAATAATATGTTTATTTATTAAAAAGGAAGAAAGGGTAGGTGTTTTGTTTAACAGATAGGTTTTTATTGAAAAATATAAACATAATAGTAATTATCCATTACTTGGGAAAACATTTTCTGAAAATGTCTTCTGCAAAATCTTTTCTGTGAACAATATCTTTGTATAACCTTGTTGAGCATTTTCTTTGTTTTTCGAAAGTTACATCAATTCCAACTGCTATAACTGGATTTTTTTTTACTGGACTGTAAAAAAAAACAATATTGTGTGCTAAAAATATATACAAGGTGAAATTAAATTCATGAGCATCCTTTTGAGGAGTGACAATGACCCCTCAAAAGGATGCTCATGAATTCAATTTCACCCTATATATCCTCTTTCTTACAGGAAGGCTACGGCGCAAGAATGAAGAGCATACAGGTACTAACAGACTCAAAAGCCATAGATCTGTTAATTAAAACTATTAAGCAATTTGTTAATGAGAAGATAGGTAATAGAATACAAGTACAGCCAACCATAGAAGATTTACATAAAGTAGTGCCTAAAGAAATTTTGCCGGTTGAATACGGCGGAACTGAGAGATCCATTGAAAAATTGCACGGTAAGGACAAAATTTTATTTATTTGTATAGATATTTACATAATATAAGCTAACATATAAACTATAATAGTATCTACAATTATATGAAAAAATTAAAAAAATAATCATAGGGCATCAAAGAATTTGTCCACATTGCTGTCAACAGGAACAGTGCCCAAAAGGCTGGCAGCATTGCCACGTTGTATGGCAATGCTAATTCTTTGGCCAAAAAATAGGCCAGCCCTCTGGTCACGTGAAGAGTCGACTAATCGTTTGGCGATATCTCGAAAAACGAGGTGGGCACTCGGACCCCATGGCCCTAGTGTTTTAACCCCAAACGGCTCGAACATAGGTATCAGGTTGCAATATTATATAACAAATGACATTTTTGCGCTGTTTGAGGACAAAATAGATAATAATATTGCTAGTTATAAGGATGTTGTTATGTACATACCTAATCTAATCTAATGTAATATCTTCAAAGTGAGAGTGAACAGGCTTCTTCTGGGTAAGCTCGCTCCATCGTCGACTTTGTCTCTGTCACCTCTGACCTAGACTAAAGTCAAGAGCAAACCCGTTTCAAATAAAAAAAAAATAAAAAAAAAATCCTGAAGAAAGGCAATAAAAAACTGCCCTGTGTTTAATTAATCATGCAACCCAAGACCAGTGGGTCGTCTTAGTTGTGAGGATGGATCGATGGATGTTTTGTTACTCTTTTTACGCAAAAACTACTCAATGAATTTGACACGCAGATAGTTTATAACCAGCGGGGCAATTGCGTAACACTTTATCAATCGGAATCGGATTCATTTTGACAGTTCAACAACATTCATTGCGTTACTTACGGGTTGAGCAGACAAATTTTTCGAACTTATGAAGCAGTGGATTAGCAATTTGCTTCAAAATGATTCTGATTCCGATTGATAGTGTGTTACGTAATTAGGGTGCAGGACTAACACATAGTATACTTTTTATTCAAATATTCCCACGGGATCGAAACTTACGGTCGGTTCACATCTGACGGAAAATGCGTCGGGCGTAACTTCGATTGCGTCTAATAATTCGCTCGACGAATTAACACATCATCGGTTGAGTGTGAAAGGTTGAATGATTTATCATATAACTGTCTGTTCTGGCGTAACGCGACCGATAATACGCGACGCATCTTCCGTCAGATGTGAACCGACCCTTATACGGATGAAGCGGGGCGCTGCTAGTAGCTAATAATTGTATTATATCCAGTGAAACTTTAGCTATATTATAGGCTACCAGCCTGACTTAGATTTTCTGTCAGAACACCTTTATCATGTAAATAATTAATCATCATCTTGCCTTTAACTCAATTCATTTGGGTTTGGCGCAATATAGGTTTTTTTTCTGTATACCATCTTTGTCAACGGTCATCTCAGTAGCCATTCTCTTTTTATTCATAAATTAGCTGGGCCCCGCGGTTTCAAGTCCTTGTAGTCCTTTTTTATTTATTCCCTTTATAAATCTCCACCCCCTTTTTACACCCTAAGGGATAATTTCGGGGAAAAAAATTATTCTATATCCTCTCCCACAACTCAAACTATCTCCATACCAAATTTCATGTAAATCGGTTCTGCGGTTATTGATTCCACATACAAACTTCCACCCCCGTTTTCACCCCCTTAAAGGATGATTTCTGGGATAAAAACTGTCCTATGTCCTTCGTCGGGATGCAATCTATCTTTCTGCTAAATTTCATCTAAATCCGTTCAGTGGTGTAGGCGTGAAAAGGTAACATACAGACAGACAGATAGACAGAGTTACTTTCTCATTTATAATGTTACATAATCTTTCACACAAAATTTATACATTGTTTCTTTGGTTGTATCATTAAAGAGATTCAATATGTTTTTACAAACAGCAAAGGTCTACCAATCGAAGTTTTGGATGAAAATAAGTTACTAAAACAAATGAAATACGTCTAATTTAATAATAAATTATTATTTCTCATTACAGAGGAATGGATCGAAGAATTAAGTTCAGAAAAACATGTGGAGTATATGAAAATGATGAATAAAGCTTGCTCGGATGAAACAAAACGTCATGCCGGGAAGTTTAATGAAGAATACATGGGCATGCCTGGAACTTTTAGATGTTTGAGTGTAGACTAATTAGAAATAGAATATTGTTAATTAAAAGCTATATTTTAACGATTGTAAAGAAGGAAATGAGCATATCATTGTAAAACCTATGACCCAATGATCGCATTGTGGATGCAATAATTAAACAGGGTGGCAGGAACATCGAAGCGCAGATTGTTACTATGGATTCAATAAGTACTTGATTCTAAACGCACCTGCGTTGAAATTCTTCGCCAATTCTTCTTCTTTCTTATTAGCCTGTGACATCCCACTGCAGGGCAAAGGCCTCCCTACTCTCTCTTATTTGCTTACTTACTCGCTCTTATACTTCGCCAATTATTTAAAAAAAATTGCTGGTTCATATACAGGGTGAAATTGAATTCATGGGCATCGTTTTAAGTGGTCATTGTAATTATCATTATGAACAACTTTTACTATGAGACCAAACCTGAAATCGCAAAAAAAAAATCAGCTCTTCCTTACATGTGAACATAAATGCAAGGAACAGCTGATTTTATTTTCACGATTTTAGGTTTAGTCCCATAGTAAAAGTTGTTCATAATGATGAGTACAATGACCCCTTAAAAGGATGCCCATGAATTTAATTTCACCCTGTATTTTGACTGCGTAGGTATCGCATTATTCTATGAAACAGCTGATTTATTTATTGTAACGTATCGTCAGTGGTAACCAAACCAGCATAAGCCTGCTTCTTACCTCCTTACTAATAAACGTTGTATAGCGTCTGTATAGTTACACAACGCTTTGTCTTCTTCTTTCGAAAGTCAAATTACTGACGACTGAAAGAGAGAAATCGGTGTGTAACTATTCATCTGATTTATTACGTTTATTAGTAAGGGGGTGTGTCTTTTTAACTTAGGACTACCCTAGGCCAGGTCTTGGTCAAAGAGTAACCACTGACGTACGGATTACTCGTTTATTGCCCGTGGTTCGACCGCGTAGTTCTACTAGTAGGACCACGGGCATTTTTCTTTTCGGTGGTTCTATCAATCGGACCATCGTTGTAAAATTATCATATTTTATTGGCACTGGTTCTACTGGTCGAGTAGAACTAAGATAAATATTTTTGCCCATGGTACTACTTACGTAGTACTTATACCTGTTAACTATTATTTTTATTTTTTAGCCTTTTGGTAACAAAAGACTAAAAAATAATAGTGATTAAAAAATGTTTTTGTAGCTACCTATTGCACTAAAAAGAAAATAGTACATTACTGCAGCAGCCAGCAAAAGAGGCATTGATGGACGGACGTGTAAATGTGAGATTAAAAATGTGAGAGTAAACGAGGGATTATTCCACTTTGCCCCACCGGCCGCCCCACTGGTGGGGCAAAGTGGAATGTCAAAAATTTTGCAGTGGAATCTGCCCCACTAAATCGAAAAAGTGGGGCAGATTCCACTGCTTTAAAATCCTGTTGGATTTTGCCCCACTAGGGTTGGCGCCTTAGAATAAACGTACAAACATTTTATTTTCGCAAATTTTTATTGTTAAAATATAACTATGTGCACTAAACTTTTAAAATCACAGATATTATACGATTTTAAATTAAATTATTTTTTAAATTAAATTAAATATTTTTTTATTAATGGCAACTAGATTTGTTTTTATTTACTACTTCATTTAAGCTTAAAATCACAAACTGAGTACGATTCGTCCCCGTAAATAGAAAACGAAATGCTATTTATTTAACTATTCAAAATCACACATTAATCATCATTTTTTTTTTTTAGGAAATCTTTCTACCATACAATCGTATTTTATTGTGTCAAAGATTTTTACAACTATATTATTTTCGTTGCTATGGAAAACAGATTAGACTAATTAAGAGTAAATTAAATAAAAGAAGTTTGCATTATGTAGGTACAATCTAGGCGTGTGCGCCTCGCCGCCACGCCGTCACGCCGCCACGTGCCGCCGCCGGTGGTTCTGAAGCACGCCGCCGCCGCCGGTTTCGGGGCCGGCGTGAAACCGGCGTTTCTTTTTAAGTTTATTTCACTGGCTAGTAAACGCCTAATAACATTTATCACATGATTGTATCAGCTGCTTCGCTTGATCCTAGGTTTCAGGGGCTACCTAAATGAAATTGATATTTACCTAGAAACCATTGGCCAAACCAGAGTGTCATATTTGTCGTGATTCCCATTATTCCCAAGAATGAAAGTCGATCAGAACCTCAGTTATTGCTTCAATTGTGCAAAAAACATTGTTCCACGTCTTAGTATAGATGCTGTTACGAATACAATTGAAACGGAATGTTGGAAATACTTCGCGGCAGTGGATGCTGCATCGAGGTTTCTGTACGAAAACGCCACTATGTCAGTCCGACTCCTGGATCAGACCTCGAAACCTATCCTTCTGCAGAGAGGTGTGAGACAGGGAGACGTTATCTCTCCCAAACTGTTCACTGCTGCACTGGAGGATGTCTTCAAGGTTCTGAACTTAAAAGGGGCTGGCATTAGCATCAATGGCGAGTACCTGTATAACTCACCTTCGGTTTGCGACGATATTGTAGTCATGGCTGAAACTATGGAGCACCTCAGTACAATGCTCGATGACCTCAGTAGAGCCTCCGAAAGAGTGGGTCTCAAAATGAACTATACTGATAAGAAATGCAAATGGCCAAATGCACGTCTATTGTGTAGGTAAATTACGGTTTGGTCATTCTTACTCCAACGCTGCATGTAACAAATGCTTGTAACAAATCGTGTAATTTATCTGCGATTTACATCCCTTATCCTTCCAGAAACAACTAGGAAATACAAAACTTGCGAAAATAAAATGTTTGTACGTTTACCTATTCTAAGGCGCCAACCCTAGTGGGGCAGAATCCAACAGGACTTTAAAGCAGTGGAATCTGCCCCACTATTTCGATTTAGTGGGGCAAATTCCACTGCAAAATTTTTGACATTCCACTTTGCCCCACCAGTGGGGCGGCCGGTGGGGCAAAGTGGAATAATCCTAAACGAGTTAGCTGGTTTAACTAAAAAAAAAGATTTTAGACAAAGAGTAAGTAAAGTGGACGAATATATATCATCGCAGCTTATCCAATGCATGTCCAACATTTATTTTGGTATTTAGTAACTCCAAGTTTTACATGCAAAGAAGTTTACTCACTTAATAGAACCACGGGTAAACAAAGTTGCCCTTAGTACTACTGATAGAACTTGATTTGCCCATGGTCCGATTGATAGAACCACCGAAAAGAAAAATGCCCGTGGTCCTACTAGTAGAACTACGCAGTCGGACCACGGGCAATAAACGGGATTACTGTACTACGTAAAAATGCAAATTGATACAAAAAAAAAAACTATAATATTTTACGAAAAAAAAATAGTTAACTAAGATAGTTTACCAGCCAAAAAAAAAATTGTAATTTAACAATGTTTTACAAACGTTTTATCTAGATAGATAAAACGTAATAGATATCTAACAACCTTGTGAACAATGTTAACAGGAAAGAAAATTTACGAGTATAACACAATTATAATAATTATAGTTTAGTTTTAAATCTGCAAGTAAGTATAAGGCCGGCTAAGCACCACAAATCAGTAAATACGTTTAGCGCTATTCATATTCAAAAAATCGTTTTGTTTCTGTCTGCCGTTTGAAGATGACAGAGATAGGATGTTTTAAATACCTGTAGCGTTACACGCACTTAGTGACTTGTGGTGCAAGCGGACCTAACTCTCTGAAACCACTAGAGGTGGCACATTGTCATGCCAAAAAAAACTGTCACCAAGAAAGTAGATTTGTACAGACGCCAGCACATCAAGCTACTACAATCTATAAAATTTATTTAATAGATTTTCAGGTTCAAAGTTGATTGGGAAAATTTGACAGTTTCGGGTACCTTGATATGCTGACGTCTGTACTTCAGCTTTTAGTACAATCAGCCTATAATATTCCCATTGCTGGAACACAGGCCTCCTCTCTGTGAGAGGGAGTGCGCAATAATAGAAAGAAAATAAAATTTGACCTAGGCGACACACAAAAAAAAACAATATGGTGTTATTGATTTTAGGTTATAGAAAAAATACTATCGTTATGTTTATTATGTTAATTTCTCACTATTGTATTAATAGCTGTGATGGTAGATAGTAATTAAGTATAAAGACAGTGTTATTAATAAATGTTAGTGTTTTGTTTTATGATTTATTATGTATTTTAAAAATAAAACATGTAATTACAAAAAAGGCGTTTATTTTTTAGGTATGTACATGAACCATAGATATATGAAGTTTTTTACATTTCTATGACATGAACCCTTTCGTAAGTTTAAGAAGATATAGCATCTTTTAACATAAATAGCAATCATCAATGAAAAAAACAGGGGGGACAATGACAAGGGTTTTCTTTTTTTAACTCTGCGATGAATGAATTGCTTATCTATTATGCTTATACAGGGTGAATTTTCCAAGTGGACGTGGATGGCCAAATTTTAAACTATGAGGAATAGCGAAAAGTACTGAAAGGAGTCGCGGGCTCGATTTTGATGAAAACTAAAACTGCATCATTGGATTTTTGAAAAATCAATATTTCTAGCCAGGAATCGAACCTGTTGATTTTGAAAAAAAAAACACATACTGTATTATTACACCATTCGATAGTGTCCCTAATAAGGATCAAATTCTGGGAAGTAATGACATACGGCAAACTTAAGGAAAATGTTGAATTTTAATAAACTGCTTCTTATTTTAGAGTATTCATACCTACATTACGTACCTTGTTCGAAATGATGCTCAATAACACACCCGCAGCGCAGTCACCTTCACAACATTAGGTTCTAAATTCAAATTTGTATTACGATCTTTGGAAAATATTCTAATGGAATCAATAATATTGTAATGCTGAATGCAGTACAATCCTTGAGACGTCGAATCCAGCTATGTATTGAAAACAATGATCATCATTTTGAACAATTAATCAGTTAAGGTTTAGTAGGTAGGTAACATAACCCGGGCCCGGCTAAATAATAACAGCCGCACAGGTCAATCCATCAGGTTAAGCTACGCTTGCCGCGGTTGGTCTGTGGATGGGTGACCATCTTTACATACCGATGTATTCAGCTGCATCCGGTTAGAATGGAACATAGTTGGGAAAAGGCTAGGCAGTGAAGGACTAAGTGCGGAAACCAAACCCATAACATAGAAGGCTGGGCAGATGATGATGAGGTAGGTAACATAAGAAAAAAGAAGTATTTTGTTAAAAATGAGCTCTTTCCTTTAGTTTGCCGTATGTCATTACTTCCCAGAATTCGATCCTTATTAGCGACACTATCGAATGGTGTAATAATACAGTGTTTTTTTTTTCAAAATCAACAGGTTTGATTCCTGGCTAGAAATATTGATTTTTCAAAAATCCAATGATGCAGTTTTAGTTTTCATCAAAATTGAGCCCGCGACTCCTTTGAGTACTTTTCGATAGTCATCATAGTTTCGGATTTGGCCATCCACGCCCACTTGAAAAATTCACCCTGTATATATGGTTAGGTTTGGATAACTTAGATTTTATTTACTGAAACGACGATAGTAAATTCGTGTCTACTTGAAGGCGATAACTTAGCTTGTACTAAGACGATAGTCACACGGTTTTTTCAAGAATGTATATAAGGGAAATGACAATTTATAATGATTATGTTAGTTACTGCACCTTCTATTTCGATTTGGCGCAAGTTTTCGATTTCATACTGTATAAATAATTTATTAAGGCGCTAAATCAGACGATGGACAATATTTTCGTGAAAAAAGATCGTACGGAAATCCTAGCAGTCTCTTTGTCCTTTGTGTGCGTTATTGCATAGATTTCCATACGGTCTATCGTTAAGCGCCTACATAAGAAACGTTCTCAAAGGAGAACATCCAACTTTGCTAGATATTTTTTGGCAGGCTCGGCACTTGCATTTAACAACCGTGATAAAGTCCTCCAGACAGTATTTCGGCCACGGCGGCCAACCTCAACGGAGACAAGCCTTCGGCGCGGGAGATATTAAGTATAGTGCACAAGTGTGCGCGCAGACACAGGTGAACTCTCTATTCCCGTACAATCATTGTAGGATGGGACGGGAATCCGACATGACCGGAGAGAGATCAGGCGCAGGACCAACGGCTCAACGTGCTTTCCGAGGCACCGGGGGGCGGGGGGACACCGTCAACTTTTAAACTCCGGGCTGTTACTAAGAAATTCCTAATGGAAAAACTCAATAACACTGCCCGACCCGGGAATCGAACCCAGGACCCCACGCTTAGCAGTCGCGCTTGCGACCACGAGATCAACGGAGGCCAACCAACGGGGCAGTTAACAGCCGTATTACCACGTCTACCACGCCTAGGGTAAAATCAGTGAATTTCTCGTATGAGACGACGAAAGCGGGCGGCATCAGAATTTAGGCGTTTCATATGAAGCTTCGACTTAGTCGAATTTTGGATGCAATTGAGGACCTTGCAGCAAAAGGGAGGCAAGTTCAAGTTTAAGAAATGTGCCTCCTCCATGCATCAAACGATAGTCCTAAGTTTTGTTGAAATTGTAGGTGAAAAAAACAGTAACGGCAAAAATTTGGATCTGCCTCCCTTTTGCTGTAAGGTCCTCAATTTAGTATGGAGCTGACAAATTTTGTTGTTTAGTTTTGTATGGAAAATAAATAAAGGGCTTTGAAGGTTCGTGGCATACCTACCTGTACGCCATTTTGTTTTTGAAGTGAAAACTTCTTTAGCATTGGGCATTTTTGAGATGGGAAAAACCATTGAATTCTAGACTCTTTTACCGTAACCGACACCTCTGTATATAAGTATGACGATTATTAAAAAAATACACAAATAATTGTTCAAGTTTTTACTTCTGTCGGCACTCCCGGAGTGCCAAAAATTTTTTTTTTATATAAATGGCGGTCACACGTTTCCTATTATATTAATCGACTAGCTGCACCCCGCGGTTTCACCCGCATAAGTCTCGATCCCGTGGGAATATCGGGATAAAAACTATCCTATGTCCTTTCCCGGGACTCAATCTATCTCTATACCCATCTTAATCGGTTCAGTGGTTTAGGCGTGAAAAGGTAACATACAGACAGACAGATAGACAGATAGACAGACAGAGTTAGTTTTTTTTTTTTTTTTTTTTTTTTTTTTATTGCTGCATGGGCCCGCTCTTGACCTCGATCACGCCTGATGGAAAGCGTTGGATGAGGTCTATGATCGAACGAGCGTGCCCAGAAGATGCCTAAGGCACTGGAACTCCCACGCATCGACGAAACACAGCAGGCTGCTTGACGCCGAACTCCGGTGGGAGGGTGGTCGCAAACCAGGCGGGCGTTAGCCCTACCACCGCAAGGTTCGAATTTATAATATTAAGTATGAATTAGTATGGATAGCTGACATCAATACAAACAGATATAAACAAGACCAAACCCCGTAGTGTCACGTTTCCGAGATAATATCAACGTTCAAAGTTGATCAAATGAAATCCATATTTTTTGAACTTGCTTACATCATATAAAACAGGTTTTTGTTCTGACTCGTTTCGAAGAACTTCTTTATTTGCGTAGGTCTATCATGCGGCCATCTCACTTATTTATTTATCAGTATTTTTTTGTTTATTTTTTGCAATGCCACACCTTCACCTGACACACCAGCACTAGTGGTCTGGCATTTTTGCTGAACTGGCTCTTTTTTAGCGCAGCCGCGAGGCACACTTTTTTGCTTATTTTTTTTACATAGGACTTAATACTTTTTTATTTAAATCTTTACTTTTTTTATTTGATGTATGTATCTGGTGTATTGTGTGTCTTTTAGTCTGTGCTAAATTAATGTATTTTCTTTCTTTCTTTCGTTACATCTTGTTGCATAGATGTTTGAAATAATCACTCTGAGTGTCTAAAATAATCAAACATCATAGGCAACAAGATATAAGTACCTAGATACCTACCTAGGTACGTAAGTACAAAAAAAAATGTATATCACGTGATCAACTTTGAACATTAATATCTTCATCCGGCATCATTATGCATTTGGTCAGACTAGAAGCCGACCCCTACTTGGGAAAAGACAAGGTCATTATTTTTTCACTATTGTACATACTAGCTTCTGTGACGGTAGGCTATAATAAAAATAAGTGTTAAGTATTAAATTATTAACACTAACATAACTTAAGCTACCATAGCTTGCAGAGTAAGCAAACTGAAGTGGCAGTGGGCTGGCCATGTCTGTCGAAGGACCGATGGCCGGTGGAGCAGACGAGTCCTGGAGTGGAGACCGCGTACCGGCAAGCGTAGTGTGGGACACCCCCCAGCTAGATGGACGGACGACCTAAAGAAGGTGGCTGGGGTAGACTGGGTGCGGAAGGCGGAGGACAGGGTGCTGTGGTGCAGCTTGGGAGAGGCCTATGTCCAGCAGTGGACTGCGATAGGCTGAGTTGATTGATTGATTATTATTAACTAGCTTGTGCCCGCGATTTCGTCCGCGTGAAATTTCTTGTCCCCCGACCCACCCCGTTGCATCGCATCGCCTGCCCGCGCTAATGGTTCGTTTTCTTGTTCTTTCTTACTTATTTTTATTTTTGCTCGACTCCTAAGAGTCCTGGCGTGATGTTAAATAGCATATAGTCTTTCTCGAGAATTGGGCTATCAAAGGCAAATGGAATGTTTCAAATCCGACCAGTAGTTCTAGAGATTAGCAAACATACAAACAAACAAACTTTACAGCTTTATTATTAGTATAGAAATAATTATCATAAGAGCTCAACTGTCACTAATGAGACACAATTACTTATTCTATTGTTACCTAACTTATTAAGCTTACCTGACAGACGAGGAACAGAGAGCATAGCATATAAATAGAGCTTTTTGGGGTTCCGTACCTCGAAAGGAAAAAACGGAACCCTTACAGGATCACTTTGTTGTCCGTCCGTCCGTCTGTCTGTCTGTCAAGACCCTTTTTCTCAGGAACGCGTGGAGGTATCAAGCTGGAATTTATATCAAATACTCAGGTCTACTGTCTCTTGGAGCTGTGAAAAAATATAACTTCTAAGCCAACGCAATCAAAAGATACAGCCGTTTATGCCGCAAATTTTCGACACTCATAAGGGAATCAAAACCTACAGGGTACTTCCCGTGAACTCTGAATCTTGAAATTTGGTACAAAGCAACGTCTTATAGCACAGATAAAGGAAAAATTGTGAAAACTGTACATTTTTAGTTACATCATATTATTATAATAAAAATATTTTAAACAGGTTTGTACGGAACCCTCGGTGCGTGAGTCCGACGGGCACTTGGCCGGTTTTTTTGTATTCAATTGCAGCATTTCGTTTACCTATGTAAACAAAACCCGTCTGAACTAGTTTTTAAAATGCCTTAAAAAACATAAAATAGCTTGAATCTACACACTAATCCACAGAGTACAATCAAGCACAAAAAATGTGAATGTCACGATAACTGCAATCTTTATATAATTATAATTCTTCTGAACATGTGTATCTCACTAAACTTCTCCTAAACGGCTTGACCGATTTCGATGAAATTTTTTGTGTATGTTTGAGTGGGTATCCGGATGATTTATATTCGCCATTAGACTCGGTAGGTGGCGCTGCGATCGAGTTCTAGGAAACAGGACAACGTCTGTCCGGTCAACTAGTTTTTTTAATAAATATTTATTTAAAAAACTTTTTGCACACAAAAAGGTACAAAGGTGCACTTAATGTTTTGGGCATTCTCTACCAGTCAACCAAGGGTGGTTAAGAGATCAGATGGCAGGTGCTTTGGTTGAGAGGAACAATTAAAAAGTGATAAATAAAACCTTGAATATGTCTAACTCTTTTTTTATTTTTTGTCGGAACACTCGGTTTTGGAAATGAGAATTTGAAATTGAGAAGTTGTCAAACATCAATAAATTTGTTAAATAATTATCAACTTTAGCATTAAATTGGAGATTTTAAATTAGAGCTAGAACTGGAAATGTGTAGTTTGATGTGGCGTCGTGTGTACCTACTTATGAACCGGTCAAGCGGCGCGGTTCGCCGATCGGCGACGAAACAATAGAAAATCAATTGTGTCTCATTAGCGGAGCTCGACAGATTAAATTATTCGCATTTCAAGTGTTAATGAAAAATTTTATACTCATATACTCAAATAATGAATTGCTTAAGGCGGATGTATAATATTCATTATTTAGAATAAATAATCCATTGCAACTTAAATTACTTTTGACGGCGACTGTTAATCTTTTAACATTAACAATTTACAAAGGTTATAAATACAGGTTTGATATGAAAATCTAAGACAGTTGGAGACCGGGCTTCAATGAATACGGAAAACAAATTAATAAAAAAACAAGTAACAGAAATATTAAAAAAGCGAGTTTTGGAGTGCGAAAAGGTGTTTTGAAAATTAAAAAAAAAAATGGACGCCATAGCAAATATTGGATTTTTAAAACAGCCTCCCGGTGCCATCGAAAGCATAAGAAGAACCTATAATTTGGATAAACCAGGAAGAATTGAGGAAGCTATCAAAATTTTGCAGGAGTGGATTCAGAAACAGGATCATATCATCAAAAAAGATTTCAGTAAGTACCAACCAAGCTTTTTTCTTGTTTCCGGATGAAAATAACTGAGTCAACAAGGCTTTAAAATAATCCATACTAATAATATTAGTATGGATTCGAAAGTAACTCTGTCTGTCTGTCTGTATGTTACCTTTTCACGCCTAAACCGCTGATCCGATTTAGATGAAATTTGGTATAGACATAGTTTGAGTCCCAGGAAAGGACATAGGATACTTTTTATCCTGATATTCCCACGGGATCGAGACTTATGCGGGTGAAACCGCGGGGCGCAGCTAGTTATAAAATAATGAAGAAGATGAATGGAACGATGGATGGACTGAATGAATGATGATATGGTTAGAAACTACCGACTCGAGATGACGACTAATAGAAAAGTATGGAAGAAAAAGACACATGGTGCGTCGACCCGAAATAAATTGGGGTTAGAGCATCGTCAATGATGAATACGAAGAGAGAGGGACGAACCTGACTCCTAGTGGAAGGACTGGCCCACAATGGCAGAGGATAGACGAGTGTGGAAAAGGGAGAGGGAGTATTCGCTTAGCAGTGGGACACTACGGGCCAAATAGACCCAATAACAGATACAATCACTAAAACAAAACGAGAATTTCCAAGAAACAATATTTGTGGTAAATAGAATTAGTTGTTTTGGAGGTAGATATTATCTACTAAATACTCTTGTAGCAGTACGAACCGTTGGCGTTAAGTCGGTAGGCGTCTGATATAACCCTCCGTTCTCCCGAAAACAAAGATATTGACCTCTGGTAGAGCCATTTTTCAAACAAGTTTTTTTCGTAAAACTACCTACTTTTAATTTATGCGAGACGCGAATCGTCAAGGTCGATTAGCTAATTTTAAAACTACGTGGATACTTTTAATGTTGATATCAGAGGTCGTTAGAATAACACGATCTACATACAAACATGCTTAAACGTGAGTTTAACCATGAGATTAAGGCGTGAGCCTTAACCTTATGGGGATAGGTAAAAACTACAGAACGTCACCTGCAACAATCCATACACATCATTTTGCCTCGTTTAAGTTTTTAAATAAATTTATTTATAAACTAGCTTCTGCCCGCGACTTCGTTCGCGTGAAACTTCTTATTCCCTCGACCCATCTCGTCGTATTGCAACACCTGCCCGCGTCTCCTGCTCTATCACTTCGTTTCCCCAGAGCGCTTTTGCTGGGCTCCTAAGGGTCATAGCGTGACTTTAAATAGCCTATAGCCTTCCTCAAGAATTGGGCTATCAAATGCAAGAAGAATTTTTCAAATCCGACTTGTAGTTCCAGAGATTACCCCCTACATACAAACTAACAAACAAATTTTACCTCTTTATAATATTAGTATAGATAGAAAGAAAAAAAAAAAAAAACAGAAAATACGTTTATTTAAAAAAGAAAAGAAAATAAAACGTATTTTGTTTAAAGAGTAGTGGTGGCCAAGTGGTAACGGCCGCACCTCACGAGTAGGTCGTAGGTTCGAACCCAGACAGGCGCTTTACTTTGTGTAAATTATTTTATCACCACTGCTCTCAAAACGGTGAAGGAAAATATTGTGAGGAAACCGGCATGTCCTAGAACCAAAAATTCGAAGAATGTGACATCTGCCAACCCGCACTGGGCCCGCATGGTGGATTACGGCCTACTCCCTCTCTCCGAGAGGAGGCCTGTGTCCCAGCAGTGGGAACATTATAGGCTGATTATGTTTCTTTCTTTCTATAAGAAACGTTTATAAGGAGGTTGAAGTCTATGTGCAAGGTTCTAGGTTTTGTTTTGGTATCTTTGGCGACTACTCTAAGCTCACACATTTAGACAAAGATATGACACATTTAGTTCGTCACGACAAGACATAATACAAAAACGTAATAACAAAATTCGTAGCGTCAAATTGCGTTATGTTCAACGTCAGTCATGAATTCACTAGTGTCGTAGTTCAAGTAAGCGGTGACACGTTTGATTTATATGGATAATGTTGACAATGAGGTCTCAACACTCCGTTCATAGTTATTTTACCTCTGATTTCGCATCATGACTGTCCAAATCACAGTGGTCTTTATTCTTATACACATAAGGTTGCTTTTGGGTTGCTGCCACTGACAAGTGTGTCAAAATCACGTGATATTGAACGAGGGTAGTGCGACACGTCATATTTTCGAGACGACAGTTTTAAATTGTACAGACACCAAAAGAGATGTAACAAGGGTTGTCGGATATAGTTCATGTTTAGTAATAAACCGATGAATGTTTTCGAATGAAATTAAGCTGATGGCTCTGCATTAAAAACGCGTATTAAATTAAAACTTTCTTTCTTTGTCTAATTCGTCTATTATACAGGAAGATTTTTTTATCACCATAAAAATTTTTACAGGGTGTTCTACCCATGAATATGAACAACTTTCACTATGGGACCAACTCTGAAATCACGAAAAGTAATCAGCTGTTTCATTCAAAAGTTCAATACCTACTTGACCAAAATGTATGAAACAGCTGACTTTTTTTCGATATTTCAGAGTTGGTCCCATAGTGAAAGTTGTTCATATTCATGGTAGAACACCCTGTAAAAATTTGGATGGTGATAAAAAAATCTTCCTGTATACAAGTGTGTATAAGCGAGTATCGACTAAGAGAGTAATATCGAGTGCGTACTTCTAGCCAAGTACTCTCTCTCTGTTGAGACTCGCCGCCATAGCTGAAAGTCGGTCAGGAGAACATTAGGTACTAATGTTTGAAATTCTTCAACTTTTCCAGGCAAGGGCTATTTAGAGAGAACGCTGATATCGTGCAAAGGTTCCGTGGAGAAGGCAAAGAAGCAGATAGACCGATTATGTACGATGAAGACGCTGATGCCGAAGTTCTTTTCGAAAACCAATGTGAAGATGGAACTGAAAAACATTTTGGAGATGGGGTAGGTATTTAGTCAATAAGGCTCAGATCACACCGACAAGGCAGCGAAGCGGCGAGTAGTTTCAGTGTCATATAATTTTAAACTTTATCTTCATTACTATATTACATAGTATCGCTTGAGAAACTTGAAAAGGTTGCTCGGCCGCCCGCGGCATGCGGCACCGCGAGCACTCCGACGACTCAAGTTTCTTAAGGCGGTACCCCGATTAAATAACTTTGACGACACGACTTCCTCGTACGAAAGGGATGCAGCGCACTTTGCGCATGCCCCTTTATCATAAAACTCGCACAATTTTTGGAATTATTTTAATAAAAAAAGAATAGTGATCTTTTTAAAAAAAAATCAAAAATGGATTATTTAGATTTTTAAATTATCATTGGAGAAAGAGGAGAAATATCCATTGGAGAAATTCTCAAATTAATAGAACGTCAAATTTAGCCAAAAGATGCATGCAATCAATAATTTTAGTCACTTATTTAAAAGGAGATTTTAAATGTATTAGTAACATATAAAAACAAATAATAACGTACAATGTAATGATAGGATATCGAACATTAATAATGTGCTTTCAGATGTAATTTATATCTAATAATTATTGAGTTAATAGCCTCTGAATAACGAAGAAAAACGCGGTTTTGGTCGGGGGTACCGCCTTAAGCGTTACTTTGTATTATAATAATGAAGATAAACTTTAAAATTATATGACACTGAAACAGCTCGCTGCTTCGCTGCCATCTCGGTGTGATCTGAGCCTAAATCTGCCTAGAGCTCAAACATCCTGAGGAAACCGGAATGTCCTATAACCAAAAATTCGAGGACAATTATGACATCTACCAACCCGCATTGCGCCCGCGTAGTGAATTACGGCCCCCTCCCTCTCACACAGAGAAGGCCTGCTTCCCAGCAGAACATTATAGCCCGCAGCCTATCTGCCTTTCTTCCAGTCCAACCAGATACTGATGAATACCAGTATTTTACATGGAGCAACTGACTATCGGACCACTCTATATTCCAGTTACTGAGTAACTAGATACCTCCTGGCAAGACTGATTAACAGACCTGAGGGTGAAAGGGATGATTTCCCATCCAAAAAAAAAGAAAAAGGAAAAAAAAGGGAGGAAGGCGAGGGTGACATCATCTGTAATTAGCTTTGCCTGACCCTCCCCATTTTAAATCGACTCGCGACGATGAAAATCATGAAACTATTTTTTTGAATAGCTAGATATGGTATTTTTATTGGTTTACTTTCAACTTTTACAATATTTAGCACAAGAAAGGAAAAAAAAATAACCAGGTTAAAAAAAAATCAGTACCTACCTATTAGATTCTAGAAATTTTTATAGGTAATAAAAAAAATCTAGTTTTTCATAGAAAAGTGCGCGGGGAGTGCGGGGGAGTGCGGGGGAGTGCGGTGGTGCCGGTGACCTACGCGGTCAAAATGTATGAAACAACTAAGTAATTATTTTTTTTTATAAACGGGCGAAAAATTTCGACGCGGGCTCTAGAATCATATGCTGAATAATAATTCATTGTTACATTTTGCGCATTGACAACACAAAGGTGCTCGTGGCTAAGTTATAACAGCCGCACGGGTCGATCGATCAGGTTAAGCTACGCTTGTCACGGTCGGTCCGTGGATGGGTGACTATCTTTACATACTGAGACCCGTCAGTGCCTCGGCAAGCACGTTAAGCCATTGGTCCCAGCTGTCATTCTTGGATCTTTGACAGTCGTTACGAGTCGTCAGGAGCCCAAAAGTCTGATAACCAGTCTTACCAAGGGGTATCGTGTTACCTAGTAACTGGGTTGTGGAGGTCAGATAGGCAGTCGCTCCATGTAAAATACTGGTATTCAGCTGCATCCGGTTAGACTGGAAGCCGACCCCAACATAGTTGGGAAAAGGCGAGGCAGATTGAGTTTGCGCACTGGTTATTTTTTTTTTCTGTACTGTCAAACGGGGCGAATAGGGATGCAGGGGTGAATCGGGACGAAACTTTAAAAGGGATTTTAACATAATTTAAAAAGCTAACAACCTTAAAATAATAATATGTACAAGTATAAAAAAAGGGAGGGAAAATAATCAAAGGGCATCAAAAAATTCGTCCGCATCACTGTCAACGGGAAACGTGCCCAAAAGGCTGGCAGCATTCCCACGTTGTATGGCAATGCTGATTCTTTGGCCAAAAAATAGGCCAGCCCTCTGGTCACGTGATTTTAACATTGAAATAATATCGTTTGTTACCAAAAAGTACTCTAATGTGTTTACTGAATTATAATTAACGATTAAGTGCCCTTGTCGGCACGGCAACAAACTATATTATTTCAACGCTGTAATGCATTTTAAAGTTTCGTCCCGATTCACCCCTGCAACCCTATTCACCCCGTTGGTAGGTAATGGACACTAGGTACTAAATTAAATGACTGACTAACAATACAAAAAAAATGATACAAAAGCAATGAGGTTCTTCTGTTCCTATTATTGTATATTCTTTTGCAGATATGTAGTTCCTCTGCCTACATTAATGGAGGATAATTACAGAGTACTGGTGACAAAATTCAGAGACCTCAAGAATATTACAAGTGACATGTTTCTGCAGTATTTCCAGCTCAACATAGTTGTAAGTAAATCTCTTTTAAACCATGTTCAAAGTAATGCCATAATTATTTCTATCCATATTTAAAAATGTTTGTGATTCAATGAGGTACTTATTCCTCGAAACGCACCAACTTTGAAACGCACCAAATGAAACGTCTATGGATATCATTTATTACAAATCCTTCATGCTCTTCTCTGTTTCAAAGTTGGTGCCTTTCGAGGAATACTCCGATTCAATCAAACCAAAAGAGCAGCGGTGGCCCAGTGGTAACGGCCGCGACTTACGAGTCGTAGGTCGTAGGTTCGAACCCAGACAGGCGCTTTACTTTGTGTAAATTATTTCATCACCACTGCTCTCAAAACGGTGAAGGAAAACATCGTGAGTAAACCGGGCATATCCTAGAACCAACAATGCAAGGACATGTGACATCTACTAATCCGCACTGGGCCCACGTGGTAGATTATAGCCCACTCCCTCTCAAAGAGAGGAGGCCTGTGTCCCAGCAGTGGGAAAAATATAGGCTGGTTATGAATCAATCCAAAATGGCTGAATGGATTTCCTTTAGATCCGCCAAATCCCATAAAGAAAACCCCAGGCCTGGCGCAAAAGATAATTATGTATTTCATATTTCAGAGAAATAATAGGAGAAATATTGTAAAGTATCGCCATTGCAAAATTAGGTGGCTAACATAGTTTTTTTGCCCGGAAAAGTTTCATAGGCACTCAATGTAAAAATGACACTTAATTAACAACATGTATTATATTTGGTGTCCCTTTATTCTATATTAGCTGCGCCCGCGGCTTCACCCGCATAAGAGTCGATCCCGTGGGAATATTGGAATTAAAAGTAGCCTATATGTTAATCGAGGGTCTCAGCTACCTCCATACAAAATTTTATTGAAATTGGTTCAGCTGTTTGAGCGTGAAGAAGTAACAAACATATACACACACTCACAAACGTTCGCCTTTATAATATTAGTGTGATAGTGTGATAAAAATGCATACTTAAGTTGTCAATATTAGTGAAGCACATAACACAGAAGGATGCAGTTTTTCCTTTAAAAGTGTCTATTTTACATTTTTTTTTCTCCGGAAAAAAAAAACTATGTGAGCCACTGAATTTGTAAGTAGCAATACTTTACAATATTTCTACTATTATGACTCTAAAATCTGAGATAAACTTCTTTTGTGTCGGGGCTTGGGGCAATTTTGGCGGATTTCCTTTGTTAATCTGTCGATTTATTTCCGTTGGATCCCGCTTTTGAATCCCAGTTTAATATTTTTGGCGTTGGATCCCGCAAAACATTATTATGTATTTCCGTTGGATCCCGAATTTAAGAAATGCAAGATAATTACGTTTTATTGTCGTTGAATCCCGAAAAGTATTTCCTGCATGCTTAAAAAAATCTGAATGCGGGTATTTTCAACAACAAAATTGTTTATAATAAAATTCCGCTTATGAGACACAATTGATTTTCTATTGTTTCGTCGCCATTAGGCGACGCGCGGTGCTTGACCGGTTAAAAATAATCGTTTTGTTTCAGGTCGCCGAATACATGAAAGCAAATGATTATGTTAATGGTTACATAGTAATAGACGACTTTAGAGAGACCAATTTACTCGATGTGGTTACTAAAATGAACACAGTGGAGTTACAACAGTATTTGACTATATTAACTGTAAGTATTCACCCCTCAAGCGTCAAGTGTACACCATGTGTACATAAGAAAAAGTGCTCGAAACCTCAACGGTACACCAAGTGTACACAACAGTGTAATCGTTAAAACAATGACTTTACTGCACCCACAATGACTTGACAGCAGTGGTGGCCCAGTGGTAATGGCCGCGACTTACGAGTTGTAGGTCGTAGGTTCGAACCCAGACAGGCGCTTTACTTTGTGTAAATTATTTCATCACCACTGCTCTCAAAACGGTGAAGGAAAACATCGTGAGGAAACCCGCGTGTCCTAGAACCAAACATTCGAAAACAAGTGACATCTATATCTATTATATTATCTTTGTATCCGCACTGGGCCCGCGTAGAAGATCACAGCCCACTCCCTCTTGGAAAGACCAGACCTGTGTCCCAGCTGTGGGAACATTATTGGCTGATATAAAAATAATCTTTACTTCGGATAAGCAGCATCCATATGGGTTAGTAAAAACAAAAAGATAACGTATACCTAGGCTAGTAAACTTATCTATTTGGAAACAAGGAACATCACCTAATAACGGAGACTCGCAAATCCCCGCTATGGTCTTCAGGATTGAGTTGGAGCTCCCCCGCACTCT
This sequence comes from Amphipoea lucens, assembly GCA_947508005.1. Classification (NCBI taxonomy): domain Eukaryota; kingdom Metazoa; phylum Arthropoda; class Insecta; order Lepidoptera; family Noctuidae; genus Amphipoea; species Amphipoea lucens. The sequence goes on along the minus strand of OX382376.1, from coordinate 3,818,351 downwards.
CCAGAGCAAAGCGGCAGATTTCCGCCTGACAATGGCGTGGAAGCCATCGACGTGTGCTTGTGCAAACCTACCTGATGCACTGCAGAAACGGGGCAGCCCCATCAACATCCTAAACCCGTTATTATATTGGACCCGTAGGGCGTGATATGCAGACATATTGAGCTCCTCAAGTTCTGAGTTGAGCTGCACGATTTTTGAAAAATGCGTGCACTGACTGGACAGGTCCGCCCAATCTGTGTGGTTCTTTCCTCAAAAGACCATTTCAGACACCAATCTACACGGTCTTCACATGATCTGACCAAGATTTTGTCTGGACTTTGAAGAGACTGTGACCTCTGAGTTTGTTTCGGCCTTTCTTCTCAGAGTAGTCAGATAGGAATCGCCGACCTCATCTAGCTTTAAAAAATATGATTGACGTGTAAAAATGTTTGTACAAACCTACTTACAGAAAATAAATAATTTATTTATCATTTATCATAAATATTTGTGAGAAAATTACCTTTACCTTCCTAGTAAGAGCGTGGATTTTAAAAGTCTAGATTCCATAACTTTAAAAATTGTCTGAATGTGTTTTTTTTTTCAGGAAGGGTACGGCGCCCGATTGAAGTCTATAATCTTTCTAACAGATTCAAAGACCATAGAGCTGTTAGTGAAAATTATGAAGCAATTCCTTTCTGAAAAGATGGGCAGTAGACTGCATGTTCGACGAACTTTAGAAGAGCTACATGAAGTAGTGCCCACAAAGATTTTACCAGTGGAGTACGGTGGAACTGAAAGATCTATTACCAAATTGCATGGTAAGGAACTCAATAATCAATAATCAAGGTCACTGAAATCGAACGATCGCTACTACTACCACTAGGTACAGTTCGACACAACTTAGATGTAGCATCGGCAAAATTCGTAAAACCGATCACATCCGAACTAAGTGCGCCTTAAAAATCACCAATCTTTATTACTACTTTAGGAAAAATTTATCAATTTTTCCTAAAGTAGTAATAAAGATTTACGAATACGAATTACGAACGTTTTACGAATTTTGCCGATGCTACATCTAAGTTGTGTCGAACTGTACTAGATAGAAAGAAAGAAAAAGTATTTATTGCGACTCGTACAGGAAGATCACAAACTAAACTAAACACAGTAAAAAATAAAAAACCAAGTTATATAAAAAAAAAAGTAACAAAAAGAAAAATGATACAGAAACTCCTATACGAGGCCAAAAGGCTCCTATCTCAGCATGATGCTGCGACATTTAAAAAATAAATGTCGTTGCGCTGTCACGGATATAATACTACTTGAGTGTATCTTATTGCATAGTTGCTTGATTATTTCAAACATCTTTGCAACAAGATTTAACTAAGCATGTTCAAAAATATGAATGTCACATGATCAACTTTGAACGTTAATTTAATATCTCGGAAACGAGCCGCTTTATAGGGTTTGGTCCTATTACGTTTCATTGAGTGGCCGCCATTTTGTTTTTTTTTTTTTTTTCAACATTACGGACAGTTAGGTTTGCCATGGACCTTCAAAGCCCTTTGGATAACTAAACATCCATACTAATATTATAAATTCGAAAGTAACTGTTTGTCTGTCTGTCTGTCTGTCTGTCTGTATGTTACCTTTTCACGCCTAAACCGCTGAACCGATTTAGATGAAATTTGGTATAGAGATAGCTTGAGTCCCGGGAAAGGACATAGGACACTTTTTATCCCGATATTTCCACGGGGATCGAGACTTATGCGGGTGAAACCGCGGGGCGCAGCTAGTTATTTATACAATATTAGTTAAGATAAATATAGTTGCAAACCAGTCGTTGTACAGTTTTAGCAAGAGGTACCGCGTTACTCAGTAACTGGGTTGTGAACGTCAAGCCTTGTACGGACTAAGCGTCCCAGTGTACGCGTGGTCGGTTATGCGACCAAAACGAGAACGATAAGTCCGTATCTGCATGTACGGACTATCTTCCTGTGTTCTGCTGACCCAAACATAGTCGGGATAAGGGTAGATAGATGACGATGAAAAAGTAATCACCTAATATTAGGTCCTTACATATGAAATTGGCGTTTTGTATGGAAGGAACAAAAAGTCGAATATTTTTTAATATAATATATTTAATTAATCAAAGTATGAACCATTGTTTTCAATGCACTTTTGCCATCTTATAGGTAGTTCATTGATCCCTTTACTAAAAAAACCAGTCGGACGGGAATCAATAAAATCTTTGAAGGCGATTTGGACTGCCCCATCGGAGTTGAATTTTTTCCCTTGCAAAAAGTTATCCAAATTGCGAAAAAAATGGTAATCTGTTGGAGCAAGGTCCGGGGAGTACGGAGGATGTCTAAGACATTCCAATTCAAGTAATGTAACGCAGCAGTCGACGCGCGTTTGCCGGTTTGCTTCAGTCAATTCGTGAGGTACCCACCTTTCAAGCTTTTTAATCTTCCCAATTTGCTTCAAGTGAATTAAAACAGTTTTATCACTAACATCGAAGCCTGCAGCTAACTCGGACGTGGTTTGCGATGGGTCCGCTTCCACAATAGCCTTCAATTCTCCATTATCAACTTGGGTCTCAGGCCGTCCACGGGGCTTGTTCTGCAGGTCGAAATTTCCAGAACGAAAACGTTGGAACCAAAAACGAACTGTGTTTTCTTTTGCAACATGACCGCCATACACATCATTCACCCTTCGAGTCGTTTCCGCAGCACTAGTGCCACGGCGGAACTCGTACTCGTAAATAATGCGATATTTTAAATTTTCCATTTTGTAAAATGAGTGACGCAAACAGAAAAAACAGAAGAAAAAAAACAAATGAATGACGGTCATCGAAGCACAAATACATGAGTAAATAGCTGTACAAATTTGAATTTGGAATTCCTTACCAAAGAGGAGAAATTCGTGATTAAAGTGGCTAGTACGAAAAACGCCAATTTCATATGTAAGGACCTAATATTTTAATCAGGACTCAATTCAGTGGCGTGCATTGCATATAGGCATATAAGCAGTGCCTACCTCGTTATACCAACATAAGCCTGTCAATTACATTTTAGTGTGTGTGCCCCACAATTAAGAAACTCACTAAATTATCGTACCTAACAAAACACAAAATCTTCATACAAACACGCGCGGCAGTAGGCAGTCGCCGGACGGCCTACTCGGCTCCCGTACTATTCGCACATTGTCATTGTCATTTTGTCGTAATAACTCGTTCAAATTAATACGAAAAAATTAAAAATACGTCCAGTCAACAGCAAAAGTAGATGATGAAAATCAGAAACGAACGGAGTTCGCGTCATATATGGCAGCTCTACTAGTAGTAAATGTTTAGTACCTATAATTACATCACATACTTTTGAATCACTTCGACGCCACACAGTTCTGACGTGAACTCCTTTCATTAGTTTCTGATTTTCATCATCTACGTTTGCTGTTGACTGTACGTCTCACGCGTAATACCATATTATGACGTTCGACCTTCGCAATTTATCACCCTTAAGTAGGCATGCCTACTCAAAGAACCACACTTTTGATCTCGCTTTTTTTCTGATTAGATTAGTGACCCGGCCTAGTGCCTACCTATTCTGAAAACCAATGCACGCCACTGGGACTCATATATGTATTATAATATCCAAATTGTTTCTATTACAGACGAATTATTACAAGAATTAAGTTCAGAAAAACATGTGGAGTATATGAAAATGATGACTAAAGCCTGCTCGGATGAAACAAAACGACATGCCGGGAAGTTCAATGAAGAGTACACGGGCATGCCTGGATCCTTCAGATGTTTGAGCGTAGACTAATTAGTATGTTCCAGATTATACAGGGTGGCAGGAAAACGTGTGAATTGTAACCATGGATTCAGTACATGATTTTGGACCCCCAGAGTTCAAATTTTTCATAGGTTATCTAAAAAAAAAATGTTGTTTGTGGTGGTCTTGTAGCGATATCTACAACGCCACATGCGAACAACACGTCATACTGACGTCACGCAAAATCCTGCATCTCACAAGCAGAGTTTACCGCGCAACTAGAATCAACGGCCCAACATGAATCATCGGGCAGTTGCCCGCCAGATACAACACCCGTCTGGTCGGAAAATCCTCCCTTTTCTATGGAGTATGAGTACACTTTACACCCTGTTCCTCATACATCAATAGTCTGATAGGCAGTCGCTCCACAGCTGCACCCCATTCTACTGGAAGCCAACCCCAAACATAGTTGGGAAAAGGCTAGGCGGATGATGACATTATAATTTATTTACAATTTTCTAAAATAGCATCTTGGAGCAATCTGTACTTAAAGAATTGTTGCGCAGGGATCATTTTGCAGGGGTCACGAATCATAACATCGCATCAATGAAATTAAAACGAATAACGTGCAAGGAGTAGGCGAAATGAAAGTAAGAGAGAGTTCTATGTCGACAAGCGGCGCAGCGCGCAGGCGCGGTAATTTTTAAATTACGTATTATTTTATGTTGTTTTAATTTTTATGATCAGGTACTGGCCATAAGCCTTACCCGTAGATCAAATCAATGTCGCCATTGTTGCGACACGTTGTCTATCTAGCAGAATTCTACTGTTCATATCAGGGCTCTGAACCGGTTTAAAAAGAGCGGTTAATTTCGATTAAATACCGATAAATATATCGTTTCTTCATTAACCGGTTAATTCCGTAGTTTGGAATTTTTTTTAGTCTACTTTTTTAACACTTCCAATAAATTATAGTGACATTAGTACCACAGATAACATTAGGAAAAAAAATGTTTTATCTGAGGACGTCAAAAATAACCGGCAACGTCATGGGGACACCGTTAATGGGGACAACGGGAATAGACCTCCAGACCGTGCTCGTGAGAGTGGCGGGGGCCGGGGGGGTTCAAACTTGGTTTTAACCCGTTAATTTTCATTATCAAAACCAAAATTCATGAAAAACCGGTTTCCCGCATAAACCGGTAAAGTGCAACCTTTTACCTTTTCTATTATGCTTTATGGCTTTAACCTGAAATAAACGTTTTATTATTATTATTTAACTTAAATCGATTTCGGTTTGGGGTCAATGACCGTAACCGGTTCAGAATTTCAACCGGTTTCCGAGCCCTGGTTCATATAGGTGGCTGGTGATGTAGTTTGGGCCATAAGTATTTACATGTCACTACTGGTAGTGCGGCTGACAGAGTCATCGCCAAAACATGGTATAAAAATAATAAATGATCCATTATTATCTCGTTTTCCTGTTCTATAATTATATTTATTGTATGACCCTAATTTTCCACAATTGTTTTAAACTTTAGCCTCTGTGATGGTATTATAGTGGTGGTTGGTAATTAAGTTTAAATAATAAGAAAATGTTGTAAAAAAAATTGTGTTTCATTGGTAAAATATTAAGATACTTTTTATCCTGTTACCTACCTAATTATTGGAAGAAATAAAAGAAGAGAAAGTTACAGAGTTAAGTTAAAAAACAATACTTGTTGCTTACCATGGCCTGGTTGTATCAGTTTTGAGATTTGGCATAATATTTTGGGGCAATTGTAGTGAAAGGGAAAGCATTTTTAAAGCTCAAAAACGTTACCTCAGGGCCAAGTTTGGTTAAAGTAACAGATAGTTGCATCCCCTTTTTAAGTTCGTTTTTTTTTTGTTTTTATTTCCTCCGTATCGTATTACCCAGTAACTGGGTTGTGGAGGTCAGATAGGCAGACGCTCCATGTAAAATACTGGAATTCAGCTGCTTCGGGTTAGACTGGAAGCCGACCCCAACATAGTTGGGAAAAGGCTAGGCAGATGATGATGAGTTCAGTCCGTTTCATCTGTTGCAAAATTCATGTTAAATAGGGTGTCCCTGGAAGTATGGATCTAATCAAATAGGGGCGTGGGCAAGGTCATTTACAAACGTTTTAGCAAAAAAAAAGAAGAGAAATCGAATCTTTTTAAAGAAATCTTTAAAAAAAAACTATCAGGGCTATCAATTTTTTTTTTTAGATACCTAGCCCTAATAGTATTTTTTTATGATTATTTTCTTTGAGCACTATGCGAAGTGATTGAAAAACATAATAAAAATCAATCATAACTTTTGAACTATAAAAAAATTCACTGACATTCTCAGGGTTAAAAAATTTGGAAATGTCCTTGCCCACGCCCCTATTCGATTTGATCCATACTTCCAGGGACAGCCTGTATAGGTAGATAGTAAGGGTATAAAACTGTCATTTGTAATGTTATAAGCAGTGATCGGAATAGGCTGAGTATATTTACCTAAACTTCGGAGAACAGAGACAGAAAGTGGAGACTTCCTTACGACGATATTTTTTTTTCCCGGAATTCGGGAAAAATCTTAAATAAGTTTGAAAATAAGCTTTATTTAAGATGGGTAAAGACTATTTTGAACTAAATTTGCAATTACCAAATTTTCGGGGTTTTCACGTAAAATCCCGAAATAAATAGTCTAACTTTAATGCATGTAGGTATTCGAATTATATGTAATGTATGATACAACGGTTAGTTTAAGGGTCGTAAATATAATTAAATCATAAATTAATCGTAAATATATTTAAATAAGAAGTCTAGACAAGGAAGCCTGTTCACGAACATGACGTATGACGCTATAAATGCTATGGTTGTAGTACGGGCATCCATAGTTCCATACTACAACCATAGCATTTTTAAACAAGTCAGATTTTGCACAGTGCAAAACACACACACACACATGCACACATGCACAGGGCAAAACCTGACTTGTTTCACAAATTAAAATAACTGTTTTATTAGATCCAGACAGATACACCTGCCAATTGCAAGCGTATTATCATAAACATACCTAATTATAATTATAAGATGTCGTAAACATACAATTCTAAGATCGACGAGGTTAATTGCAAAAGAATTACCTGAAGTGACAATTATTGCATACTTAAAGTAATAACAATTTCTTATAGTTTGACCCCTCATGCGTGTTGTATGTAGAAACATCGTTAGAATTGTAGGTATGTCTTGTTTCGAACAGCCGGAGGATCACGAAACCATACTTTGTTTCAACACATAAATATTGTCATGAGTATAGGTAGTGGCTATAAAATGATACAACGCAACGTTATAATTGTTAGGAATATGCCAAGCGAACGTTTTACATCAACGCGATTATTATTATCACTGTTTTTCGAAACAAAAACCAACTACGTATTTACTAGAGGTATTGTTTCCTTTATCATTTAAGTTTTTTAATGATAAAATACGAAATAGATTACTTTTTTTGACTACAAGCGTTTTTTAAATCCTATGTATTTATTAATTGACTGTCGAGTTGCGTATCTGTCGAGACGCGCATCTGACAAGTTGCGTGTTTGTCGAGCTGCGTCTTTGACGTAGGTAGTGCAAATCTGACGAGATGAGTTTCTGTCGACATGCGTTTTCTGGCGGAATGCGTATTTGACCATTTGCGTTTCTGACGACATGCAAGTAATCCTTTGAAAGCTCATTCTAAATCCGCTTGAATGTTCGAAGTTCGAATGCAACCAGCGAGGAAATTGCGTAACACAGTATCAGTAGCAATGGGTTTCATTTTGACAGTTCAACAATATACATTGCGTTATTTACGTTGTTGAGTAGACAAATGCGTGAGAAGTAACAAACATATACATATAAACACACACACACACTCACAAACTTTCGCCTTTATAATATTAGTGTGATTAATAGATAGGTAATCATGCAAAACATCAATGCTCGAATGTTTGAACCTGCGTCCTATTTTTTTAAAGTGATCGTCGTGCGGATTCACGGTATTGTTACTTTTTACTCGGAAAACCGGAATAACCGGACATAATTATGTACACGACGATCGCTTTTAAATGGAACGCGGTCTGATATATCGCACTAATATTATAAAGGCGAAAGTTTGTGAGTGTGTGTGTTTATATGTTTGTTACTTCTTCACGCTCAAACGGCTCGATCAATTTTGATAAATTTTTGTATGGAGGTAGCTGACACCCTGGATTACCATATAGGTTACGTTTTATCCCAATATTATTTATTTATTTATTAAAACCTTATGCAAAAGTAAAAAATACTGTACGAAGGCGGACTTAATGCCTGAGGCATTTTCTACTGCCTTAGTCTCGTACGCACCTGTATTATACAGTGTTATTGGAAAAACACCAACAACCTCTTAAGAGGTCATTGTACTCTTCATTATGGACGAAACATGAAATCGCGAAAAAAAATCAGCTGTTCATTTGTGTGCATTTTAAACGAGTTACTTATAGAGTACGAACATAAATGTAGGGAACCGTTGATTTTTTTTCGCGATTTCAGGTTTGATCCTAGAGTAAAAGTTGTTCATAATGATGAGTACAATGATCTCTTAAGAGGTTGTTTGTGATTTTCCAATAACCCTGTATATTGCAGTATAAGCTGACTTTTTATGGTACGAACACCCTATACAATTCGAGGTCAAATAAAACTAGGAATGAAGGTGGATATTTATCTAATTATTCATTCCAAACATACAAATATCTCAAACTCAAACTCAAAGCATTTATTTCAATTAAACCATTACAGGCACTTTTGTATTGTCAAAATTAAGTAGTCGGTCAGTTAGTCAGAAAGTTGAAGCTAGTTGCCCATTCCAAAGCGTAGATCTCTATGGAGAAGAACGGGCAAGAAACTCCATGGACACTCTTTTTAAATCAAGATATTACAAAATCCTGGGTACATTATTCTTGTTGCTTCTATATGTGAGAACAATGTAAAAAAACACACAAATGAAGAAAAAATACAAGAAATAAGATTAAAAATAAGCCTTCGCAGTTAAGAGATGACCAGTCTCAACCGACAGCGTCCGTTCACGAACATGACGCATGGATCAGCACCATTCAGCTCAACCATTTTGTAGGGAACCGAATGATCCAACACACGCGCCACCATCAGTGAGACATTTAAGTGAGCATGACACATTCTCAACTGCCATGCTCTTTCAAGTCAACATCAAAAAATCATAATAAACGGATCCATGGTTCTTACATTTACAAAATTTAAAAATGCTTCTAAATGATACAAAACTATAGATTGCAATTTACTTAAGATTATCCTTACAGGCTAGACCCAATGCGATATTGTAGTACACATAAAAATTAAATAGTTCCAATGCTGCAATATGTCGTTGTGTCTACCTGTATTTGAAAAACTTTAAATATGTTCTAAAACTAAGACAACTGGCAAAATGTGAATGTACAGACGCCAGCACATCAACCTACCCGAAACTGTCAAATTTTCCCAATCGACTTTGAACCTTATGCTTTAGTGATAAAGATGAAAATCTATTAAAGAAATTTGAAAAGCTGTACCTCTGGCTGATCCTTCGGTGATTACAGGTTTGATGCTATGTTATATTATGATTATGATTTAATTACTTTCTCAAATAAATATCTAAAAAAGCCCTTGCGCTTCTATTTGCACTTGCAAACAAAGACCTGAGGGTGCATATTTGAATTTCGAAAATTTAGATATCTACGGTTAAAATGTCAATGTTCAAAACATCGAAAATTTAAATATCGAACGACCATAAAACCGAAAATTAAAATAACGTAAGTTTATATTGTCAAATGGTTAGATAACCTACGTCCAATATCTCTAAAATCTAATTATCGACAAACATGACATCGAAAGGCTTAAATATCGAAGTTCAGATTATCTAATGATGTAAATATCGAAGTACAGAGTATTGAATGTCCTAAATATCGATATTTATTTATATGTTGTGCTACAAAAATTAGTGACAGAAACAAATCGCTGCAAAACCGACTCCACGTGGTCTTGTCTGCCCTACCCGGTACCCCTAGAGAGTAATTTAAGCCCGCGTAGGCGCAGAGGGGCGAGGCGGCCCGCGAGCTGAGGTGGAGGTGAGCGTTAAAACCATCGACGACGATAAGCTCGTGTGGGACCGCTGGAGCCCCGCAGCGCCGGAGCCGTGACAAAAACCATGCCTGCTGCATGATGCATGCTTGCTTGCACGCTGCATGCTTAAGTAATATTATTTTCACATAATAAATAACTTAAAATAAAACACATTTGTAGGCCGCGCCCGCTCTTGCATCTTATGTCGACGGAGCCCCGCTACGCGGGGCCCCTATTTCTGTGTAAAGGGTTTAAAGTAACCTAACCTTTTTTTTTTTAACATGGAGAAATGCTCATGCATTCTGCACTACCACGGGGAGATAGTACAGTTATGTAGGACTCGAACCCACTAAAACTCCACGGTGTCCTCCTCTGCCGCTTATGGCGGGAACACGGGCACGCGTTAGCACTCATCCGTGAACCCGCCACGGCTGTCCGTCACCGGTAACACCTCTGGGGAGTATTCCCCATCACCGGCGCACCAGAACACATAGCACGCCGTGACCACCCCAGGGACCAAACCAGCACATGAGCGCCAGACGACCCCGTGTCTGGCACTCTTGGTCCCCCTGCAACGGGTCAGGTCATTGGCCCCGCCGCCTGCCAATTTTCGGCCGCAGAGGATAGGGAGAGCGGCTAACGTCACACCAACACTCCTCTTCCTCTGCGGCCCCACCGCGTCCGCCATCAGACGGTGGCGACCCCGTCAGGCCGCGGAAGGTAGGGAGAGCGGCGCACCGCAATACCGGCACTCCTCTCCCGCCGCGGCCTCCAACCCTCAGTTGCGATGCCCCCGATAAGACATCGCGGCCCGCCTCAGCTGCGATGTCGCTCAAGCGGCACCGCAACCTACTCATTGGCCGCTACGTCGTCGGCTTACCGGCAAAAGCCCTGACGAGCGGCCCCTCCTCGGGTTCCTCTTCGCTTCACCGTGGGTGTCCAAGCCACGGCTACTGAGCCCCCCCGCCTCGACAATGCGGGAACCCACCGGGGGGGAAAGTAACCTAACCTAACACCGGGGTGCCCTTCGCTCTCTCTTGCATCCTGCAACCATGCCTGCCTGCAAGTTCGATATTTTAACTAGTAGGTATTTTTAACGTAAATATAATGAACTAAAGTGTATTGAATGTTGACATTTTGAACTTAGGTATAATGATTATCGATGTTTTTAATCATTAGATATTTTTATAACACGGCATTTCAATGTTAGACATTTTATGCTTAGGTATAACAATTTTCGATATTATGATATAACCGATATTTAAATTTTCGATGTTTTGAACGTTGACATTTTACACGTAGGTATTTTAATGTTCGACATTCAAATATGTACCCAGACCTGAACTTGTTAGTTCTGACATATTAAATAGATTGCATTCACATGGGTACATATTTGAATTTCGAAAATTAAAATACCTACGTGTAAAATGTCAACGTTCAAAACATCGAAAATTAAAATATCGAACGACCATAAAACCGAAAATTAAAATAACGTAAGTTTATATTGTCGAATGGTTAGATAACCTACGTCCAATATATCTAAAATCTAATTATCGACAAACATGACATCGAAAGGCTAAAATATCGAAGTACAGATTATCTAATGATTCGAATATCGAAGTACAGAGTATCGAATGTCCTAAATATCGATATTTATTTGTTGTGCTACAAAAATTAGTGACAGAAACAAATCGCTGCAAAACCGACTCCACGTGGTCTTGTCTGCCCTACCCCTAGAGTGTAATTTAAGCCCGCGTAGGCGCAGAGGGGCGAGGCGGCCCGCGAGTTGAGGCGGAGGTGGCTTTAACGCCCGCCGCCGCGGCTGAGGCTGGCCGGCGAAGCCGGCCAGCAAGCCGAAGCTGCGGTGGTGAACGTTAAAACCATCGACGACGATAAGCTCGCGTGGGACCGCCGGAGCCCCGCAGCGCCGGAGCCGTGACAGAAACCATGCCTGCTGCATGATGCATGCTCGCTTGCACTCTGCATGCTTAAGTAATATTATTTTCACATAATAAATAACTTAGAAAAACACATTTGTAGGCCGCGCCTGCTCTTGCATCTTATGTCGACGGAGCCCCGCTACGCGGGGCCCCTATTTCTGTGTAAAGGGTTTAAAGTAACCTAACCTAACCTAACACCGGGGTGCCCTTGGCTCCCTCTTGCATCCTGCAACCATGCCTACTGCATGATGCATGCTCGCTTGCATGATGCATGCTTGCTTGCACGCTGCAAGCTTAAGTAATATTATTTTCAAATAATAAATAACTTAAAATAAAACACGTACAAACACGTAAAAATGTTGGTTATTAATCGTGATTTACACTTGAATGAACTGTTTACTTTATATTCACAATCCCAATATATTTTATCATGACTCAGCCGATTTTTAGTATAAGCAAAACCATTTATTTGCACCTTAAATCCCCCTTTTTGAGTCTTAAAAACTTCTAATCCGTGATCCGACATGATAATAATTATTCGCTAAACAATACGTTACACGTTTGCAGTGGACAGACAAATGAGTTGACTTATGCGTTGGCAGTGTGTGACAATTTCAAATCTACCGACATTTTTTCCTATATCAAATTCGATATTTTAACTAGTAGGTATTTTTAACGAAAATATAATGAACTAAAGTGTATTGACTGTTGACATTTTGAATTTAGGTATAATGATTATCGATGTTTTTAATCATTAGATATTTTTATAACTCGGCATTTCAATTTTAGACATTTTATGCTTAGGTATAACAATTTTCGATATAACGATATAACCGATATTTTAATTTTCGATGTTTTGAACGTTGACATTTTACACGTAGGTATTTTAATGTTCGATATTCAAATATGTACCCCATTCACATAATTATATCTTAGTTTTTATGTACCAGTAGGTCAGGACATTCATTATTGTCAAGTTTTGCCAGCAAATCTTTTGAGCCACAGTGTAACTACTTTGAGTAGTTCAACGGGAGTTTTTTCGCAGAGTGATCGTACGACGGGTCGAGGGGGTAAGGGGGAGGAGCTTATGTCATAAGTGAGCCTTGTGATATTAGTAAGCAAAAATTGTGAAGCAGAAGCAGTGATTCAGCAGTGTGGCAGTGACCCAGTGGTTGTGGTGGCCACAACTAAGGGTCTCCCCACATTTATCGAGGCGAAATCGGCTTAAGCCGAGTGCGTATCACCACATTACTAGACTTATCGCCGAGCTAATCGACAAACGGCTCGTTTCGCCGTCGGTCGGCGTCGCGACGCGTCGTCCGAGCCGCGCCGATGCGAATGGTATTAGTAACACCCTTATTACGTAGACATAAAGGCTTTTTTGACCGGTGTTAGCCGATTCCGCGTCGATAAATGTAGGGAGACCCTAGCGAGTTGTAGGTAGTGGGCTCAAACTCAGGCATGTGCTTTACTTTGTGTAATTAAATTCATCACCAATGCTCTAAAAACGATGAAGGAAAACATCGCGAGGAAACCGTCATGACCTAGAACCAAATATTTGAAGACATGTGACATCTACCAACCCGCACTGGACCCGCATGGTGGATTACGGCCGATTCCTTCTTATAGAGAGAAGACCTGCATCGCAACAGTGGGAAAGTTATAGGCTGATTATGAAGCAGAATTTACTGAGATATTGAGAAATTTGTCTAGTTGATTTATTAGTCGCAAGCGCTACTGTCGCGCAAGAAGTCCTCGATACGATTCCCATGTGTATTAGTGAGTTTTTTTTTATCAAGAAGATGATGATCTTGATAAATAACACTGTTTATACAGGAAGAATTTTTATCGACATCCAAATTTTTACAGGGTGTTCTACCCATGAATATGAACAACTTTCACTACGGGACCAACTCTGAAATCACGAAAAAAAATCAGCTGTTTCATACAAAAATTCAATACCTACTTGACCAAAATGTATGAAACAGCTGATTTTTTTTTTCGTGATTTCAGAGTTGGTCCCATAGTGAAAGTTGTTCATATTCATGGGTAGAACACCCTGTAAAAATTTGAATGGTGACAAAAAAATCTTCCTGTATAAGCTGTAAGTTTCCAGAATAGAATAAAATACAAAAAAAAAAAAAAAGTAGCAGCCCGGAGTTTGAATTTGTGTCCGTGTGATGACATTAGGCTCGCCCCCTATTTTATGGGACTAAAATATAACAAGCGAAATTCGGGCGTATAGGTACGGTCGAACAAACTATTTGGTATACAGGCAGCTAACTTGCAACTACTTTTAAACAATGGTGTGCTGAGTTAGTCAATTCTTTTGTACCACTCTATTTAATTAAGGATGCCATCAGCTGAAAAAGTTATAACGCACAAAATAAAACTAAATATTGGCAGTGTAGTGGAAATTTGAATATTTTTGCCTGTATATCAAATAGCTTGTTCGACTGTACTATGTACAATTGTACTCCACTGCCTAACCTTTCGGAGAAAAAAAAAACGTGATATTGTTATGTTGTACTGAACGTAAAAGTTTTGTTTCGAGATGAACCACTGTTACTACACTGTGGTTGAAATATCTACATTGTTGCGTAAATTTGCCAACGACTGTACACAAACAGTGATATAACAGAATCTTACGACAGGTTATAAGTATAGCTCGCTTATTTTCTAATCCAGTTGGACACCGAGCCTCCATGACTTTTAACACTTTTTTTACAACTAACAAAAAAAATAATAATAATTTGACAATTAGTGTTAAAAAAAATTATTTGTGATTAAAAAAATAAAAGAATATTTTAATTGAATTTTGAAATTGAAAGGCGTTGTGAAAATTATTATGGAGTCTATACCGGAGAATATTTTTTTGAGACTGCCCCCGGGAGCTCTTTACGGTATCAGGAAGATCCATAATTTGGATAAACCAGAAAGGATTGAACAAGCTGTTGATATTTTGGAGGCGTGGATACAGAAGCAGAATCATATAATCAAGAAGGATTTCAGTAAGTCCTTACCAATGTTTTTTTTTTTTTTAATCTAAAATTCTCTTCTTTGGGTACTTATGTGTATCCATCCATCTACGGAAAACTGATAATAACCAACTCGTTTTATTATTTATTCAAATTAGATCACGAGAAATAACTCCATTTTTGAAATAGGGAATTATTTCATTAAAATTAGTAGTTAAATTAATTTTAATTAAATAAAACTTAAATAGTTAAAATATTTATTTTATTATATTTGTAAAAAAAAAAATAAGAAAGAAATGAGAAATTATTTTAATTACTTGTTGAATGTTTAGAAATTATTTTAATTAACTGTTGCATAATTATCCGAAAATCTGACAACCAGTCTTACCAAGGGGTATCGTATTATCCAGTAACTGGGTTGTGGAGGTCTGATAGGCAGTCGCTCCATGTAAAATACTGGTATTCAGCTGCATCCGGTTAGACTGGAAGCCGACTCCAACATAGTTGGGAAAAGGCTAGGCAGATGATGAACTGTTGTATAATTATATTTATTGATAGTTTAAAGACAGTTTTTTATATCTTCCAAATCTCATAAGTTAAAGAAAACCGCCAGGGTATTTAGGTGAACATGTAAATCAAGAAGTAAATCGATGTTTTGCAACTTTTTGCAACGCATAACCAACCTTATACAATGACGCAACGTCAGAGGAGATAGTATGTAGGTAGTCAAACGAGCATATATATGTTACATAAATCTTAAGAAATATCAGAAACGCAAGACCATTACGATTTGTTAATTGTTTAGGGTTCCGCACCCAAACGGTGCCAACGGGACTCCATTACTGTCCATCTGTCCGTCTGTAACAGGGCTGTATCTTTGAACCGTAATAGATAGATACTTGAAATTTTTATAGTGTTTACTACTATGGCCGCTAAACGTATAATAACTATAAAATAATAGCAATCATTAAAGGGGGTTCCCATAAAAGAAACGCGTTATTTAGCTACGTATTTGAAAAAAAAAAATTTTTATTTAGCCTGTAGGTACTGTCCCACTGCTGGGCAAAGGCCTCCCCCAAGTCCTTCCAGGAACTCCTCTCCCGCGCCACCTCAAACCAGCTCTCGCGGTACGCGTCCAGGTCATCTCGCCACCGCTGTCTGGGCCTTGAAAAAAATTAAGTGTTAAATATTGTTCGGAGATACGGAACCCATTGTATACGAGTCCGACTCGCACTCGACTGCTTTTTTTCTGTTTGTCCCGTTATTTTGTTTTGGGGGTTATCGTTTTGGTAACAAATAATGTTAGCCACAATATTGCGATTGATTCACTGCATCTACCTATCCTTTTCCCTACTATGTTGCAGTCAGCTTCTAATACAACCGCATGCAGCTAAATACCAGTAGTTTACATGAAGTGACTGCCTATATGTCCTCCCAGTTACTAAGTAAATGTACAGACGCCAGCACATCAAGTTACCCGAAACTGTTAAATTTTTCCAATCAACTTTTAACTTTATGCTTTAGCGATAAAGTTGAAAATCTATTAAAGAAATTTGACAGATTGTAGTAGCTTGATGTGCTGGCGTCTATACCCCACTGACCACCTTCATTATCTCACAATGATATTGTGTCTTAGTCTGAAGTCATTTCTTTAGCCTCGATCAGTTTATTTTGACATTTCTTCTACAAGGGAGATAGAAAAGTTGGTTTCGTTTGTAAGTAAATACATTATACAAGCTAACACTAAAATGCAGGGTGGCAAGGACATTGACGCGCAAACTAAAACGACGATGATGATTCTAGTCCTAGGGCGTAAATATTTCGTCAAAAACAAATCAGCTGTTTCATAGAAAAGTGCAATATCGACACCACAGAACAGATAATTTAACAAGTAAGTATATTTAGGTATATAATTTTAGGTGGTTACATTACGTAGATACTAAAGGAATAACCCTTAATATTAAAGGCAGAGGGTACAAATTCGTTCGTTAATAGGGTGGGTCAGGTAATTGCTGATACCGACTGTACCTCCACACAAGATTGTGAGCTTGCTAGCTCTTCTAGGCACTGTTAGAAGAGTTTCAGATTTTGCCAACAGTCTAGCGATATTTTGATGCAACACGTGAAGATGTTTACTCACGTTAAAAGTTTGAAGGATGATTGTTACAAGAAGTATTATCATTAGAGACCGGATAATATGCATTTGCATACTTATTTGCATATGCATTTGCATATTTAAGCCATTTTCAGCGCTAATAGCATATTTTTCCTAAGATCTAGTGATGATGCATATTATCGCTATAATTTACAATGCCTCCCGAAAAAAAAAGTGTCTTCGTGGATAAGTGACTTTCCTGAAACATTTACTTACGACGGAACTGTTTTGTATTGTCGAGTTTGCGAGAAAAATATTTCGTGCACTAAAAAGTTTCAAATAGACCAACATGTCAAGACAAGTGTTCACATCGCAGGATTGCAGAAAAAAGGTCCACGACAACAGCTTATAACCGCATCTACTTCTAGCTCTAAATGTAAACAAAATAACCAGTTTAGCATGGATTTATGTGAAGCATTGCTTTCAAGTAATATTCCTCTCCATGAACTAAAAAATATACATATCAATGGATAGTTTACTAAATGTATGCTGATTTTGTAATAAAAAATCTAAAACTTAATAGTTTTTTATTTTATTAAAAAACAATAAATTATAAAGATACATACTTAATAAAGTAAAACTGAAAACAAGTAGGTATTTACTAACAATAAACTTAAATCTAAAGAAATAATATTTACAAAACAAAAAAAAATTGTCATTTAATGTTGCATATTCTGTCAGTTTTCGTGCATATTTCAAGCATTTTTCATGCATATTTGCATGCATATTTCAAGCTTTTTATGTTGCATATAATCCGGTCTTTAATTATCATTATCGCCATCAGAGGCTTCGTCATAAATCGCACAATTGTTGTCATCAGATTCGCTGAGATAGGTAATGGTAGTATTATAGAAAGAATGAAACAAAAAAAGTTTACTTGGACACACAGAATACAAAATTAATAAAATAAAAAATAATGCATTCATTCCAAGTCAGGACAAGGCAAAACACTTATTGGGAATTCATTACAATCGGTTGGAGAGTGTCCAGTCTGGAGGCGAGCTCTACAGAGTCGTACGGGGTGGAGTGCGGCTCTTCCCCCTTAGGGGGGAACCGACCTAAGCACTATTATCACATCACACTAATATTATAAAGGCGAAAGTTTGTGAGTGTGTGTGTTTATATGTTTGTTACCTCTTCACGCCTAAACCACTGAACCGATTTAGATGAAATTTGGTATAGAGATAGTTTGAGTCCCGGAAAAGGACATAGGATAGTTTTTATCCCGATATTCCCACGGGATCGAGACTTATGCGGGTAAAACCGCGGGGCGCAGCTAGTTTAACATAATTAGGAAAAACGAAAATTTTATCAGCCTAGGAATTTTAGAATATTCACAATACCTAATGAGTTATCTTAAAAAGGTTCCGGTGAATTGAGAACCTCCTCCTTTTTTTGAAGTCGGTTAGAAAATTTAATATTTGAATTTGTTATCAAAACATTTCCAATTTGTTTTTCCATTAAAAGGTGTAATGGACCGCAGCACAGTAAACCGATAATTTCACTTAATGTTTAAACGGATTATTCGTAGATATTACATTATTTCTGCAGAAAAAAATAGTTTTGGAACATATTGGAATCTTGTTAACAAGATTCCAATATGTTCCAATACTTTTTTATTCTTCAATCAATTATCTAACGATAATAAAAAAGTATTGGAACATATTGGAACCTGCAGGCACCTTAAGGTAAGTCTAAGTACTGGAAATTGTAAAAGATGTCATTTCCATAGTTTTTTTTTTTTATACAGTGTGAAATTAAATTCATGGGCATTCTTTTAATGGGTCATTGTACAGACGCCAGCACATCGACCTACCCGAAACTGTCACATTTTCTCAATCAACTTTGAACCTTATTCTTTAGTAATAAAGTTGAAAATCTATTAAAGAAATTTGACAGATTGTAGTAGGTTGATGTGCTGGCGTCTGTACATGAGTATGAACAACTTTTACTATGGGACAAAACCTGAAATCGCGAAAAAAAATCAGCTCTTCCCTACATTTTGACGAGTTATGTGAACATAAATGCAAGGAACACCAGATTTTTTTCGCAATTTAATATTTAGTCCCATAGTAAAAGTTGCTCATAATGATAAGTACAATGACCCCTTGAAAGGATGCCCATGAATTTAATTTCACCCTGTATAATTATACTCATGCTCATGCAATATTATTAATAGGTTAGTTATACAAGCTTTTTTTTTTAAATACAATGCAATACACAGACGTTACAATTTTTTATTTATTACGGTTTACTTATGCTTAAATTTTATATACATTTCATTTTAGTTAAAGACATATTACTGATTGATAAATATTAAAATTTGACATTCAAAAGTGCCCTTTATATGCCTATTTGAAACTATGACATTATTTTTAAAAGCAAGGTGTTGTTAATTAACAAAAATAACAAAATTAAGGATATATTATTATGTTAATCCTAACTAATATTCATCAATCAACTCAGCCTATCGCAGTCTACTGCTGGACATAGGCCTCTCCCAGGCTGCGCCACAGCACCCTGTCCTCCGCCTTCCGCATCCAGTCTACCCCAGCCACCTTCTTTAGGTTGTCCATCCATCTAGCTGGGGGGCGTCCCACACTACGCTTGCCGGTACGCGGTCTCCACTCCAAGACTCGTCTGCTAACTAATATTATAAATGCGAAAGTAAACAAATAAAATAAGATGTTGTTACAATAACTCAAAACCTGAAAAGATCATTGTACCCATCATTTTGAAATACTTTTACATGTGACTAGCTGCCCGGCGCGACTTCGTTTGCGTGGTGTCCTACTCCTACCTTACTCGTACGCTACACCTTCCCGACTCCTACCCTATTCCTACCGTACCGCTACCCTACTCTTACCCTACCCCTACTCCTACCCTACTACTACCGTACCCCTACCCTACTCCTACCCTACCCTGACCTTACTCCTACCCTACTCTTACCCTACACGAACATAGTATTAGTTAAAATAAAATAAAAAATTGTTTACGTCCTATTCTTGGACCTACTGAATATACACATAAATTTCATAAGAATCGGTCAAGCCATTTCAGAGGAGTTTTGTTACAAACACTGTGGACACGAGAATTTTATCGCTGCGCTACGTCGTATTCTGTGGCTGCGTGGAGCAACACGTACCAAGGGGTATTGTGAAGGTCAGATAGGCAGACATCCAGCTTGATCAACTAGGTTGGCGGAATTCATACTAAACATTGTATTTCCGCATAGTAACGTCTGATTCCACCATTTACCATTTTGTAAATTTCTTTCGATAATATAATACTATAAAGATAAGGTTAACTAAGAATTTTAATAAGAATAAGTCTAACCTTTCATAAAAAACAGCTTTTGGTATGTATGTACCTATGTATTGTATTCTGTTTCATTTTTTTGTTGATGTCGTAGGATTTAGCACTACTTCTGGGACAAAATAAAAGAACATTTACAACAAACTAGTTTTTAAGTAGAAGTGTAAACAAATAAACAATTAGATAAAGCTGCTTAAATAAATATGCATTCAATTATTATTCATTATTAAAAACTTGTTCTATCCAAGCAGGATATATTTTTTTGCGTTTTGCTTTTTATTTGATTTATAGGTTACACTTGATTTGTTGTGAAAAGGTACTCGAGGCTAATTGATATCAGCGGCATGACTACGCTACCAATTACGCTTGCCGCTGTCATGTCGGTTCTAGGATAGGTTCATTCATTACATATCGGGACCTCTCCGTGTCTCGGGAAGCACGTAAAGTCATAAGCCCGGGTGTCATTCGTAGATCTTTGACAGTAGTTACGGGTAGTCAGAAGCCTAAAAGACTGACAACCAGTTTTAGAAAGTGGTATCGTGTTACTCAGTAACTGGGTTGTGGAGGTCAGGTAGGCAGTCGCTCCATTTAAAATAATGATATTCAACTGCATCCGGTTAGACTGGAAGCCGATCCCAACATAGTTGCGAAAAGGCTAGGCAGATGATCATTGCGAATTACGAATACATGCGAATACATGTATCATTTTTAACATGAATGATGTAACGAAGACTTTGTAAGCATATTATTTTGATTTAAAAGAATGTCCATGGAGTTTCTTGCCCGTTCTTTTCCATAGGTAAGTACCTACGCTTTGGAATGGGCAACTAGCTTCATCTTTCTGACTGACCGACCCTTTGACAATTCAAAAGTGCCTGTAATTGGTTTAATTGAAATAAATGCTTTGAGTTTGAGTTTGACACCTACGTTATAAGAGCTTGAATTAATAATGATTATATTTAATTAAAGGAGAATATATTTAATTTTTTCAGGCAGGGAGTACCTGGAAAAAACGCTGGTTACTAGCAAGGGTTCCGTCGAAAAATCAAAGAAGCAAATCGACCGATTGTGCACGATGAAGACGCTGATACCCAAGTTCTTTTCGAAGACCAATGTCAAGATGGAACTGCAAGACATATTGAAGTTAGCGTAAGTTTCTGATTACGTCCGGGACATGTCCCGTTGAATAGCTTCGCCTTTGTTTTGATTGTGATAAGGTAGAGGATTCCACTCATACTTTAGCGGTATGTGTCCGGAACGAGGTTGAGAGGAGTAACTAAATAAATTAAACTGTTATTCAAGGTAAAAATATGATTTACATTAATTAAAATCGAGGAAAGTTAAAATCTAACTGTTTTGTAGACCTGTCTGATCTAGGTTTATGAAAAACCTGTCTTTCAGGCCATCATTTTACATCTAACATTTAAAAAGAAAACAACAATAAATGTATTAGAATCTAAATCGAAAAAAAGGTATAATATTTTCAATGACTTAAACAGTTACCATTTGGATATATTATTTTAAAACTAGATTATGCAAGATATATAATATTTTAATAAATTAACGAATAATATTAAAGTAGATAAAGTGGAGACTATTATTAACTAGGTAAAGGAAGAGAATTATTTCATGGAAAACGGTTTTAATTTTATTAATGTTGGCATATATAGTATCTTGGCTGCTCCTTTGTTCAGGACAGCCAAAAATTTATATAAAATTGTACACCTAGGTATTAGGCGTAGATAGACATAGAATGCCCTTATGAAGGTGACATGGTCAAATTGATCAAACCCTCTATAAATAAACAAATATTAAAAAAAAAAACCTACAAATACTAATCCTTATGTCGTAATGGCCAAATGGTTCCTCGCCTCTCATACACGAGTCTGTGGGTTCAAATCCGAGCAGGTGCCAATGTGACTTTTCAATTCATATTATGTAGTTTCTGAGTTTATGTTGGAGATAACTGACATCAGTAAATGAAAATCATCATGAGCAAAACTTCTGAAATCGCCAACCCGTCTTGAGGATGCGTGGTGATCAAAGCTTGTGCCTTGTCTGTATGAGATGAGACCTTTGACCTGCAGTGGGACAATAATAGACTATTATTAGAGCCGCACGGGTCGATGGATCAGGTTAAGCTACGCTTGCCGCGCTTGGTCCGTGGATGGGTGAAAATCTTTACATACCAAAAACCCTCCGTACATCGGAAAGCACGTTAAGCCGTTGGCCCCGGCTGTCATTCGTATAAATATGAAGATTATATCTAAGATAAAAACGCTTGGAAGCATGCTGGTCCAGCTCCATAGGGTAATCTAGAGTCTAGACAAAATCAAACTGGTTGCTAATTTAATTGTAATTTTATTTTTTTTTCACATTGATTTACATTCTGTAATTACTTTAACTCACACCCTGACTTATTACTTGTTGATTTTTTTTTTAATAAAAATCGTTTACTTTTACCATGTTTGTAAATATGTGAGCACCATGTCATTGCATCTATCTATAATTATTAATCATTTGGTTTCGTTTTCAATTCTTTTACCTATTGTGGTACTTATAGTAATTTATTTTAGGTGCATCGTCTTCACATATTATTATATACAACATAGTTGGGAAAAGGCTATCCATATGAGGCTGATACAATATTTTAAAAAATTATACGATATTTTGCAGGAAGCTGGTCCCACTGCCCGTTGTCACGGATGACTACTACAGAATAGTACTGATTCGAATTAGCGACAAGGACATCACTAATGAGAGCTTAATGCAGTATTACCAGTTCTCTATTGTCGTAAGTTCATTATAATAATGCTTTGTTCTAAACAGTTTGTTTTGTTCTACCACACCCCGGACACTCCATACAACGCTCGCAAAATAATTACCTATTACTACGTTTGTATACGTGCAAATGTGTGCGTGAAATGTAGTAGGGTTGGCTGTCGTGCGTAGCGTAAAAAAAATGGCGCGGAAAGCGATTAGTGTCGGGGAACCGAACGACGACGGCGCTGCCCGAACATGTGCATTATTATGAAGTGACCTTGTAGTTCAATTGTTTATTTATATAGTCGGGTTCGTAATAAAATAAAAACACTAAAATAGTTTAGTTTAAATGACTTACCTGTAAATAATCGGTTATTGAATCGCATGGTATTAAAAATGCGAAATCTTACAAACAGTTTATGTAAATACGAATTCGGAAAAGCATCACAATATCCAACCATCGTGATTAAAACTCAAATAAAACTTTTAAATCGCAAAATTGTGTGTTCGTGTCAGCAGTACAGCGCTGCGGTTCGCGAGCGCCCTTGCTAAAGAGTCGGCGACGAATACCTCGAAGTGCGGGGTGAGGTGCGGTATTGATATGAGCGCGGGGAAGGGAGTGTCCTTTCTGTACGTAGTACTATTAAGTATTCTGTGGTTCTACTACGTATCTATTCATACGCGGGGCGTTCAATGTATTCTCGGTATCAGGGTGATTTACTCATGATGTGGGTAAACTGACTAATTAATTAATTAACGACATTATCTAAGGGTATAAAGGTAAAATTTCATATAGTTGTGATCATTAGTTTGCTAGTTATCCTTAATCAACTACAACTGGAATGGCTAACGTGACAATGTTGAAGAAAATCGAGCACCGCGCTGTTATTAAATTTCTTACCAAACAAGGAAAAGTCAAAAAAAACTATTCACGAAGAGATGGTGGCTGTTTACCAAGATTCTGAACCTTTGTTATCAACGGTTCAAGTGAATTTAAAAGGGGCAGAGAGAGAATTGAAGACGACACTCGCTCGGGCGGCCCGGTTACTGCCTCTACGGAAGAAACCGTTAAAAAAAAAGGCGGGTTGCACTCCGGGAGTGCCGGCAGAAGTGAAAACTTGAATATTATCGTTGAAATAAATCAACTATTAATTGAATTAATATAACTCATTTTTTTCGCTATTTCTTTGTCACATTTTTCATTAATAGATGCACTTTGTTCAATTTCCATATTTTAAACACTAACCCCCTTATTCATAATCCTATTTTATCTCTATTTTAGCTAAAATAGGTTTATAGAACGTTTGTCTTTATCTGTCACGTTGTCATTTCTGTGTGTAAGAAAGAGACAAACCCCATTTTAACTAAAATAGGTTTGATAAGTTTTATGAATAAGGGGGTTTATATATACACGAATTTTACGAATACACAGCAGTGTGGCCACTACACAGACGGTCGAGCCATCAGCTGTCTGTCTGTCTGTCTGTGTCTGTCTGTCTGTCTGTGTCTGTCTGTCTGTCTGTCCGTCCATCTGTCCGTCCGTCCGTCCGTCCGTCCGTCCGTCCGTCTGTCTGTCCGTCCGACCGTCCGTCCGTCCATTTGGCGCCGCCGTAGAAAGAGAGGGGATTCTTAGTAGTTAGGAGTAGTAGTTCTCCCCTGTGTAGTCTCTCCTGACGGTCACGTGTCCTGACGCGATGTCCTGACGCGAGTTAACATTTTTTACCCATTACAAAAAAGTGTGCAACGCCGCTAAAAAGTTTTCACTTCAAAAATTGAGAAGCTTACACTGGAGGATGCCCGAAAATTATAGCAGAGATGTCCCACCTCTCTGTTGGTTCAGGGTAAACTGACCACCACCGGTGTGTTGCTTCTTCACGACAACGCCCTTGGCAATTCTAAAAATACCTGTAATGGGTTTATTTGCAATAAATGCTTTGAGTTTGAGTTAAAGCACGCGGCATAAAAATCAAGCTACGAAATGCTTAATTGTACTTATTTAAAAAAATCGTTTTTTTCCAGCTGGCTGAATACGTCAAAGCAAATGACTATATTAATGGTTACAAAATAGTATACGACTGCAGGCAAATGAATTTGTTCGATGTCATCTCAAAAATTAACACAGTGGAACTGCAGCAATTTATTACAATTTTAGTTGTAAGTATTTTATACAAGTTTTATGAATAGAATAGAATATTATCAGAAACATGGTGTTTACAAAGGTGTTTATAACATTGCATAGTGCTACATGTCTCACCGTCTTAACGGTATGCAAAATAAATTTACAATTAAATGCAGTTTACATAAATTTTCAATTTAAGTACATTATTTACATTAATTTTAAAATTTAAATGTTATTTTAATTATTATATTATATATCTATATACTACACAACATACCATTACCACCATACATATACTAATATTTTTACCATATTATTATTTATAAATAAAACAATACGAATTAAGTATGAATTAAGTTTTAGTTGAGCTGTTTGGTAAGGAGCTCGTCTGGAAAGCACTATTATTTATTTCAGAGGGACAATTCTCGTAATTTTAAGGACTTTCAGTCTGGTCCTGAGATCAGACTGTGAATATTACGAATGTTACTTAGCAGATTATAAATTGGCGATTAAGAAAATTTGTTCTAATATAAACGAACATTCATTTGAGCAATGCGTCTAGCATTTAGGCTAAACGTTAGGTGGGCGGTCGGCTTATTTATGAAGTACCTACTAGCTGCGCCCCGCATTTTTACCTGCATAAGTGTCGATCCCATGGGAATATCGGGATAAAAACTATCCTATGTCCTTCCCCAGGATGTAATCTATCTCTCTGCCAGATTTTATCGAAATCCGTTCTGTGGTTTAGGCGTGAAAAGGTAACATACAGACAGACAGACACAGTTACTTTCGAATTTATAATATTAGTATCACACTATATCACACTAATATTATAAAGGCGAAAGTTTGTGAGTGTGTGTGTTTGCTACTTCTTCACGCTCAAACGGCTGGACCAATTTAGATAAAAGTATAGAGGTAGCTGACATCCTGGATTAACATATAGGCTATTTTTTATCCCGATATTCCCACGGGATCGACATTTATGCGGGTGAAACCGCGGGGCGCAGCTAGTGGATATATAAAAAAATTAAGCACCTAAAATCTCTTTTCACAGGAAGGCTACGGCGCCAGATTGCACAGCATCCACATGCTAACAGAATCAAAAGCGATAGAGTTAATGATCAATATTGTAAAACAATTTGTCAGCGAGAAGATTGGCAATAGAATGCATGTCCAACGTTCGCTAGAAGATTTACATAAAGAAGTGCCTCGGGAACTCTTGCCGGTAGAATACGGTGGGGAACAGAAATCTGTTGACATATTGCATGGTAAGTATTATTTTAATTATGTCACTTTTTACCGACTTCAAAAAAAAAAGTAAAAGTATGTAATATTATTAGAACTGAAATATATTCACATTATGACAATCTATTAGGGCTTCCAAACAAATATACAAAATTTCATAGATGTATGTATGTATGTTTGTCCACGCATTTCTCCGCATATGTATGTATGTATGTGTGTTTGTCCATGCATCGTGAACATTTTTTTCATTGGCTTACATTTAGGTACTTCAACTTGGGTCACAGTGCAAGTTTCACCAAAATCGATTTAGTAATTTTCAAGATATGGACTAATACGTGTAAGTGTGACGACGAGCTACAGGTGTAGTTTCAAACGGAAAAAAAAATATCTCAAAACCTTGGTCAAATTCTAGTGCAATTTTTTCAACAAAACTATTACCTACTTATTACAAAAAAATATTCCAGTTTTTACGTAAAACTAAAAATTACGAAATAATTAAAAAAATTTAATCAACCTCAAAAAGGAATTAACTCAAAATTATTAATAACTTTAATTTTGGAAGTCGGTGGCAAAAAACTAAAACTAAAATACAGATCCTAAGACACCGACTTCCGAAATTAAAGTTATTTCATATTTTTGAGATTTTTTTCAGACAATTTTTTCGAACATATAAAGCAACGGATTAGTATAATGCGTGCCACGAAAGATGAGACTTGACACACCAAGTAGTTTGACTTGCGCAGTGCACGATTTTAGGTCTCTTTAGCGGTATGAGGTCTGAGCGCGGGACGGGACCGGACGTAGTAGGGACGGGGAGCGGAAAGAGCGCGGGAGGTGGGGTCAAGTCTCATGTTTCGTGGCGCGCACTGTAATATCAGCTTTCAAAATGATTCAGATTGCGATTGGTAGTGTGTGAAGCAATTAGGGTACCGTACGGCTGTTAGTATTTAGCCACGAGCCACTCAAGGGTAGTTATTAATATGACTAACAAATAAATTTCTTATTACAGCGGAACTAGTGCAAGAATTGAGCTCAGTTAAACATGTGGAGTACGTGAAGATGATGTTCCAAGCTTGCTCGGATGAAACAAAAAGACATGCAGGAAAATTCAATGAAGAATATATGGGCATGCCTGGAGCCTTCAGGAATTTGAGTGTAGACTAATCTGTGATTTTTGTACTTTCTTGGTTATATAGTATTATACAGGGTGTTACGGAAAGGGTATATCAATACAAACAGGTTGAAGAGTGTATCTGGTTTAGAATCTCTGTACAAAATTTCAGCTCAAAAGCATTAACTTTGAAAATGCTTAATATTTTTTTATTTCGACATCACGGCGCTGCACTGGCGCGCGGCGGCGTGATGTGCGTGTACTAGGCGCACAGACACACTACAGATAATGGATAATGACCCTCGTAGTGCGGTGACACGTTTGTTATGATTTAAATTTAATAAACTACCGAAATAAAAAAAATATTAAGCATTTTCAAAGTTACTGCTTTTGAGCTGAAATTTTGTACAGAGATTCTAGACCAGATACACTCTTCAACCCGTTTGTATTGATATACCCTTTCCGTAACACCCTGTATGTATATAACAATGTGGAGACGACAATAAATGAAAACACTGGCAATACTAAAGAAAAAAAATTGTCACAACTTGAAATTAAAAACGTGATTTTTTCATAAAAACTATATATTACAGTAGTGATGGACCGACAATGGGTTTTGACAATCTTTGACGAAACTTTTGAATATATTTGGTTTAATTTTTGAATATCACTGGGAATGCCATTAGATGTCGTCTCCACCTGGAAAAAAATAGTAGAATTATAGTCTTCCTTAACATTTTCCATTTCATCATCATCATCAGTCTGCAGCAGTCCACTGATGGAAGTAAGCCTCTCTCATTGCACGCCATTCAACTTGATTTTCGGAAACTCTCATCCAGCTGCTACCAACCACCCTGTGAAGATCGTCGCTCCACCTAGCCTTGAGGCGTCACGATTCGCGGTCTCCACTCAAGAACACGTCTACCCCAACGGTCATCGGTGCTAAAATGGCCGTCATTTATTTGTGCACCAATTTGAATTTTGCAGACGTGATTTAATTCGGTAGAAATTGTTATACTTATTGTAATCGTAAAGGAGGTAATAATTCTTCCACAAAATGGACGTAAATATACATATATTTCTGGTGATAATTTAGGTTAATCTCTCATTTTTGGTTTAGTTCCTGTGGAATTGGATACATACATACAAAAATAAATTGTTAAAGAAATATAATGATTGTGTTTTTTATTTATAGTAAATAAGTAAATGAGCTACACCCTAGGTCTAGGTTGTCAATGAAACTTGAGGTTTAAATATCGACCTAGTTGAAAAAGAAGCTAACAAAGGCAAAATGAGAATAGAATAGAATACTTTTTGTTATGTACACCATATAACACAAACTTAAGACACTTGTCCTAATGCCGATGTGGAAGCGACTAGCTATAAAGAATTTTTTTCTCGCTCAAGAAACGTACAAAAGATTATAGGTCCTGTGGCGAGAGAGAGTACTCTCTCAGCGACCCTCGCTTGACGGGTAGATCACTTGCTGCAAGACTCACACTTGGTATATACTAGCAAGTAGTCGCTCATCGCCGTCACCTACTCGCAGCTCGTTGCTAGTTCTACTCGCTACTCGTTAAACGCCGACGATGGGATACGTGCCTAAACATGAAAATTGCAAAACTCCGTTTAGAGTAAGATGTTTTGTTATACCACATAGCTGAAGACCTCATTCACTTCTTCACTGTAAAGTTGATCTGAGAGGTTCGTTCGCGTCGGCAACGTGGCAAGAGAAGTACTAAAGTGACAATAGAACCTCAGAGACCTCACTTCGAGCACATCGGGCGATACCGACCCATTTACTGGAACGAAATTGCGGCCAGTACTGGACCGGGACAAAAGTCTACTTAAAATCATGGGAAAATAGAAGATGCGAAAATATAATGACCAATTTTTTAAAGTAGATATTAGATACAAATTGATAGTTAGTATACAAATTGATTGTACTTGTAGAAAGAAGATACACTAATAATATCTACCCACAAGAAAAGATCTTGAGAAAAACAAAAATAATACAAAAACAATGCAGAAAGATCAAATATATCATGGGCCTTATCACTGCTATATTGAAACAAGAAAAATCTGATAAAACCAAGGCAAAAATCATAGAAACGGTTAAAGATTCTGAATATAAAACCCCGAGGATTCAGTCCGTAGTCCGTTCCATATGGAGATGAACCATATCCAGCGGACTGATGTTTGCGGAGCGTGCATGCCAAAGGCACTGGCGATATTGCAACCAACTTGTGTTATACCACATACGATTGATATCTGTGCCGACTATGGAATGTTTTAAAATGGTTACACTAGGTCTCTGAACCGAAAATTAATGACATTTAAAAATTAGACGCAAGTCAAGAGATACTATTGGCTGTTGAAAGTAGCTTAACCAATCACAGCAATTTTCAAGCGCTTGAGCTCGAAAATTTGCTAGCAAATTTTTGTGTATATTTTCGTTTCCGAAACCGTTAGTGAGTGTTCTGTCTATCTTCTTAGGGCACAACATCTTTTATGAAAGGTCCTTATTTTTTTTTCTAAATCTAGGAACCTAAACTTGGCATAGTCGAGTATCTAAGAGTGTTCTGGTAGGCGCTCTATGACTTCATCATAAACATATAACATGACTGTGTTTGTTATTTAATCTTATTTTTTCCTTCATTTAGTTTTGGAGCCTTGTGCCCCAGCAGTGCGAACATTGTAGGCTGATTATACTTCTGTTTATTCAGATTTCAGCCAAATTTAATATCATTTTTTTTTGTAAATAAAAAATTATTTACATTGGAGTTGGTTGCTTATAAAAAGGCAAAAAAAGCTTAAGGCGTCAGAGACTAATGATGCAAGATTGATGTTCTCGTAATTTTCTAATTGATTTTGTACGATACTGTAGATTCATGTGTAAAATCCTTGGAGACTTTTAAACTGAAGAAGATATTGTGAATATTAATAATTGACTAATAGTTTACTGTTGTAATTAATGTTAAATATTTAACAATGCACAAATATTTTACACAAAAAAATCCACGAGAATTACCTTCATAAACTAAAAGAAAATATTGTAGTATTTTATCCTTATACACCTCGATAGTGTTGACCATACAGACAAGATATTGCTTTTACAAACACGTAAGGCGTTTTGCAGTATGTTATTAAATCATTTTAATGCTCATTTTAATTATGGCTAAGGCCTTCAAATCCGTCATTTATTACACGCATATACCATTGCGAAAAAGTACTACCAGAACGGAGCCAAAAATGTGACTATAACTTAGCAGACCGTAGAATATTAACGGCTGGTATCATTTTCCAGAAAGATTTTTAATAGTTTCTTGGTTACATTATTGGTGTCCCACAAGGTGTAATAGTAGGTCCACGGTTGACGAATCGCCGTCCACTTAAACGTGGACGGCGATCATCACATCATCATCGGTGGTTATCTATAGATAACAGACTACATTATTGTTGGCTGATAAGGGCACTTTAAAGCGCTGAAAAGATGTAAACAATATTTCCAAATACTTTGTAACAATATTTTGCTTATTAAAAGATTGTCCGTGTTGTTTCCCCATAGATACGTATTATGCATTAGAATGCTTCAAAACAAGCTTCATCTTTCTGATTGACCGACTGACTCTTAATTGAAATAAATTCCTGGAGTTGATTTAAGTTGACTGACTTATAACTTTGTATCTATTTTAAATTTTGTTACCGTTTTCCTAAACAATAATTGATATTTATTCTATGATGTCAATGAGTAATTAGACTACAGTGACATAATTTATGATTGATGGCGCCAAGAATAATAATGAGTTTATACAGACTTATTTCTAAGTGACTAGCTAAACTCCTCAGACGCAGATCTAAGCATGATAAAACAAAAAACCAATTAATTTGAAGATTTTTGACGTGATAACGTCTTATAAATCGATGAACGCCAGCTGCACGTAAGAAAAAGCATGATTCATTGTCAGGTTCCGCCTGAGCCGAGTGTGCAAGCAAGAGCGCGGAACAAGCGATAGAGAGGCACGATCGGATGTTTTCTTATGACGTTATCACGTAAAATTATCGCAACCAATGTTTTTTTTTTTCAAGGGGACATCGACCGCAGTTGTTGTAGTTATTTGAAATATTAGCTTAAAAATCTGTTTTTTTTTTTGGTAAACTTCACAGACGTGATCAGAATCGATATCTCAACACAAAAAAATAGTTTTCCTCAATTCATATTTGAAATAGCAACACTAACAGACAAAAAAACCATCAATTATTTTTATTTTATCGTGTTAAGATATCGATATCTATCGCGTCTGCGGAGTTTAGCTAACCAATTTAAAATAACCCTGCATAACCTACGTAATAATGGGTTAGTTATCGATATAATAGCATGGTTGTAAAGTAGGTAGGTAATTGTCGACCTCGCTATTCAAACAATTCCTATAATTAAGCTACAATGAGAATAGCTCAGTTCAGTTCAGTTATTTTAATCTTATTCCATAATAATTAGTTTTTATAAGAAAATCATACCAGATGAGCTAGCATTAGTTACCATACTTAATTTGTATTGAAGAAAAAAAAAAAATCTTTCGATACATTTCTCACAATCAGATTAGGGTAGTTCTTCAGGGACAAAATTTTCGATGTCTGTGGGTATATTTCTGTAACCAGCTAACAAAACGGCATGTAATATTTTTTTTTGTATAGTTTAGCTTTATCCCTTACTAGGACAAATTATATTTTTTAAATATTTGCTGTCTAGGTACAAAATAAAAATATTTGAAGTTCGTTCTTCTGATTCATATAACACGTCCGTTTGCCATTTTCCGGAACAAAATGGTCAATGTCGCATTTTCCCTTTGATTCATCAAAATAAATTATAATTATATCGAAAGGAAATGAGTTGTCCTCTTACAAAAAAAATGTGTATTAGTTATAACTACGTTAGTGTGTTTATAAATAAGTAAATAAGAAGTGTCCGGCGTATAATACTGATTAATGTGGCGTAAGCTGCACTTGACCGTACTTGTTCGGGTAATAATAATGAGAGCCTGGCTTCCCGCGTGGGGGGGAGCCAGTGGTGCAACGGACAAGCTAGAAAGAGGACGTGCGGCTGGTTGGCTTAGATCCCGGAATTACGAAGGAAAACATCTGATTCATCTGTGTTTGGTTCAGGTGGCACTCTGATTACAATTCATACCTTATAAAATTTATTTAATTGTTTTAAAACTTCAATCTATGTTTCGTGTGATGCTTTTGGGTTATAGATTCGTGTAGTAAAATGACAATAATGAAGTCTGTATGTATGATGAGTTATGCATGATTGTAGGCAAAATTCTGATACAACTGTGCCTGATTCGTATGGTCAATACCCCATATAAATAATAAAATAAATTAGATTTCCCCTTTCCAGCACGAAAAGAGTGCTTTTATTGCATTATAATGTCCAATTTTTGACCGTCTACAAGTCAGTAGTTCTAGTCTTATTTATTATTATTTACCCTTTTGAATAATTAAAAAATGACAGGAGTATAAATTTGTTCTAAATATGGCACTTTTGATATGTCTTAGTCTTAGTTAAGAATTAATAATTATTGTTTAGAATTAACAATCATAACTAACGGTGTATTTATTACTTTTTGTTTCTGTTTCTGATTCATCTGGGCATAAAATATTCGAACGTCGCTATCTTGAAAACTACTTTATATTAGGTCCTTACATATGAAATTGGCGTTTTGTATGGAAGGAACAAAAAGTCGAATATTTTTTAATATAATATATTTAATTAATCAAAGTATGAACCATTGTTTTCAATGCACTTTTGCCATCTTATAGGTAGTTCATTGATCCCTTTACTAAAAAAACCAGTCGGACGGGAATCAATAAAATCTTTGAAGGCGATTTGGACTGCCCCATCGGAGTTGAATTTTTTCCCTTGCAAAAAGTTATCCAAATTGCGAAAAAAATGGTAATCTGTTGGAGCAAGGTCCGGGGAGTACGGAGGATGTCTAAGACATTCCAATTCAAGCTCTTCTAATTTGGTAGCCGTCTGTTGCGCAGTGTGTGGTCTGGCGTTGTCGTGAAGCAGCAGTGGCGTGGAGCGATTGACCAGCCTTGGTTGTTTAGCCGCTAGCTTTTCCATCATGGTTTGTAATTGCTGACAATAGACATCAGCTGTAATAGTCTGGCCAGATTTGAGAAAACTGTAATGAACAATACCGGCACTAGTCCACCAAACGCTTACAAGTAACTTTTTTGGGGTTAATTTTCGCTTGGGGCAGGATTTGGCTGGCTGGCCAGGATCCAACCATAGCGCTGAGCGCTTCCGATTATCGTAAAGAATCCATTTTTCATCACAGGTAATGATTCGGTTTAAAATACCTTCATTGTTGTGCCGGTTCAGTAATGTAACGCAGCAGTCGACGCGCGTTTGCGCGTTTGCTTCAGTCAATTCGTGAGGTACCCACCTTTCAAGCTTTTTAATCTTCCCAATTTGCTTCAAGTGAATTAAAACAGTTTTATCACTAACATCGAAGCCTGCAGCTAACTCGGACGTGGTTTGCGATGGGTCCGCTTCCACAATAGCCTTCAATTCTCCATTATCAACTTGGGTCTCAGGCCGTCCACGGGGCTTGTTCTGCAGGTCGAAATTTCCAGAACGAAAACGTTGGAACCAAAAACGAACTGTGTTTTCTTTTGCAACATGACCGCCATACACATCATTCACCCTTCGAGTCGTTTCCGCAGCACTAGTGCCACGGCGGAACTCGTACTCGTAAATAATGCAATATTTTAAATTTTCCATTTTGTAAAATGAGTGACGCAAACAGAAAAAACAGAAGAAAAAAAACAAATGAATGACGGTCATCGAAGCACAAATACATGAGTAAATAGCTGTACAAATTTGAATTTGGAATTCCTTACCAAAGAGGAGAAATTCGTGATTAAAGTGGCCAGTACGAAAAACGCCAATTTCATATGTAAGGACCTAATAAAAACGAGTCCCTCATACAAACATATGTTATTTGGTATACCTATTTTCATATGAACATGTGTTACAGAGCTGAAAGTGAAATTAAATTTTGGCCATATGGATCAGTCGAAGAATCAAATTTCGAAGAACTACCCATTACTTTTATCTAGGATTATTTTTCCCTTTGAGAGTAGTGGTGGCTCAGTGCTAACGGCCGGGACATACGAGTTGTAGGTTGTAGGTTCGAACACAGACAGTAAAGCGCCTGCTTTACTTTGTGTAAATTACTTTATCACTGCTGCCCCAAAACGGTAAAGGAAAACATCGTGAGGAAACCGGCATGTTCTAGGACCAAAAATACGAA
Organism: Amphipoea lucens; assembly: GCA_947508005.1. NCBI lineage: Eukaryota > Metazoa > Arthropoda > Insecta > Lepidoptera > Noctuidae > Amphipoea > Amphipoea lucens. The sequence continues at coordinate 3,783,507 of OX382376.1, read as the reverse complement.
GACGTGACGTCTACCAACCCTCACTGAGCCCGCGTCGTACCGGCCCACTCCCTCTCACCGAGGGGAGGTTTGTGGCCCAGCAGTGGGAACATTATAGGCTGATTATGCTTATGCTATGGGCTGCTTCCTCTTAGCATTCTCAGCTGCATGCAATTGCCATTCATTCATCCCTTTTGTGGCCCAACAATTTGATCCATACAAGACAGAGGTCTAATCATGGTTTTACACATTGCTTAATAATATGTTTAAAAATTTGTCTGCTCGACAACATAAATAACTCGATTACTTAATGTTTTTAAATGATTAAAATGAAAGATATTGCAATGTGTTCTACGCCATTACTCCGCTGGTCATAGAAAAAAGGCAAAACTATGCTCTTTAACAAGCCTTTAATCATAGATGGCAAAATGTACAGACGGCAGCACATCAAGCTACTACAATCCAAAGATTTATTTCCGTTGGATCCCGCTTTTGAATCCCAGTTTAACATTTTTGGCGTTGGATCGCGCAAAACATTATTATGTATTTCCGTTGGATCCCGAATTTAAAAAATTCAAGATAATTACGTTTTATTGTCGTTGAATCCCGAAAAGTATTTCCGTTGGATCCCGAATGCTTAAAAAAATCTGAATGCGGGTACTTTCAACACCAAAATTGTTTATAATAAAATGAGGGGTTCACTAATGTTTCACCAAAACTCCATTGACAATTTTTTAGTTTACAACCAACGTTTCGTATACTATTTATTTCACAAACAACTTATTTTCTATATAATCTAGTCATTTCTGGCACTCGCCGGCCGCTGCCGCGGCACCGCTCGCTTCGCTGGCTCGGCTCGTGCGTAGGGGTCACAGTTTTAACCTTACCTAACCTAGCAATTTTTTTTTTAATAATTAACCTAATCTAGTGTTTGATAAAGGTAAATCACTTTTCTTCTGAAATGTACACGTGTTGTTATAACATGGGATTCAACGGAAACAGCAAACGGGATCCATCGTTAATACCTAAAAAATGGGATTCCAAAGTGGGATCCAACGAAAATAAACGGTTCCAAATCGATTGGAAAAATTTTACAGTTTCGGGTAGCTTGATGTGCTGGCGTCTGTACTTTGCACTTCTACCTACCTCAACGGGGAGTATTTACGTGATATTATATCATTAAAACATTTAGTTGGACGGCTACAAAACCTCGACTCTGTCCTATGGTGTTTGACCCTAGTGTTAAGGTCACAATATTATAAACACGTGACAAAGCAAAGTGGACACATGTGCCTCTAGATACATCATTACTACAAGAAATAAAGGAAATATTCTACGAGTATTTCCTTATTCGTTTTTATATTTCGATTGCATGTTTGCGGTAGTGAATATTTTTAACCGACGAAAAAACGGAGGAGGTTATCAATTCGACGCGTATATATTTTTTTATTTTTTTTTTTTTTTTTTTTTTTTTTATGTATGATCACGCATAACTTTTTACAGAGCAGTCCGATTTTGATAATTCTTTTTCTGTTGGAAAGGATATACCCCGAAGTTGGTCCCATATAAATTTGGAAAAAAAAATCCAACCCTAAGGGTAGGAAAACAGGGGATGATTGATTGTTCACTCACTGATTGTAATGTATGACCACGCATAACTTTTTACAGAGTAGTCCGATTTTAATCATTCTTTTTTTATTGGATAGGACATACCTCGAAGTTGGTCCCATGTAAATTTGGAAAAAAAAATCTTACCCTAAGGGTGGGAAATTAGGGGTGATGTATTGTTCATTCACAGATTTTAATGCTGAGCTGTGTATTACAATTAAAATAAAAGGCCTATCTATGTTGGTATATAAAGCCTGTTTTTTTAAGTATTTTATTATACAAAAAAGAATAATTAAAGTAGGATTATATAACAGTTAATATCTAAAGTAAGGTAGGTAGCTATTTTAAAAGTAGTCAAAAATTAAGCATGTAGTAATTAGTAAATTATAGCCTCAAAAAATTATAAAATAAAAACTTTTTAACAAAAAAATTAAACCTCCGAAAAAACTGAAAAGCAAAAAATAAAAACCTTTTTTTATTTTACCTTAATAAATAAGTTCTTAAACTAATGCAAGTATACCTAAGAAATTTTGAGTCGGCGCCAAACAATCAATGAACAACGATCACTAAATTACCTTAAATTTAAATAAATAACCAAATCAAATTAATAATGCAACGTGAAATCTCCAGCGATAAATATAACATTCCAAACAAAAAATGCGCTCTCCGCACGATGAGTATTTTGGCGCCGACTCAAAATTACTTAGGTATACTTGCATTAGTTTAAGAACTTATTTATTAAGGTAAAATAAAAAAGGTTTTTATTTTTTGCTTTTCAGTTTTTTCGGAGGTTTAATTTTTTTGTTAAAAAGTTTTTATTTCGAAGACAATTTAATATTCCGTCAAGTACTTTTTTAAAGTATCTTAAATGACTTACAAAGTATAGCTTTCAGAGTAAACAAACTGAAGTGGCAGTGAGCTGGTCATGTTTTTCGTAGGACCAATGGCCGGTGGAGCAGACGAATCCTAGAGTGGAGACAAACGTATCGGCAAGGGTAGTGCTGGACGCTCCCAGCTACATGAATCGATTTAAGAGGGTGGCTGGGACAGGTTGGATGCGGAAGGCCAAAAGACCATTTCAGACACCAATCTACATGATCTCACCCAGATTAGGTCCTGGTCTGGGGCTGTTTAATGTTGATCATGTAGCTCTGAACTTTGCTACTCAAGACTAAATAAGGTTGATCGATGGTCCATCACGTAATCGACGAATATCGTAACGATTACTAAGTCTAGGGCGTCTTTCAGTAAGCGAAAATCCTCTTGGAATGTACGCCTCGATGGCAAAAGCGCGGTGCAAAACACACCACCGCTCCATGGCAGCTAAAAAATCCGCAGAGCTTACGTTTTCAACGACGCCCGCCTCGCCACTCTAATGGTTGGTTTACACAGTGAGAGCTGCTGCCTAGCCAGTAGACAGCTATTCGGCTTGTCAACTTGTACGCCAGTAGCTCGGCTTGCCCTTGCTGTCTACACGACACATGGTAGTTGCTGACCAGTCTTGCGAGTTGTCTCAATGACGAGTGAACGTGTTTTAATTTAAAAAAAAACGGTAATAAGGTCTATGGCAACAATATTATGTTAAGAATTGGAAAATGCCTATAAAAAACTTAAAAAAAGAGCGAAAGGGCACACAAAAAACATAGGTTCCGCTCACCACAACTGTTGTGGTCCTACTAGTAGAACTACGCGGTCGAACCACGGGCAATAAACGGTTCGACTGACATTGGCGAGCACTGCCGAACGCGTCCAATCGATGCGAGTGATGACCGAGCTGCTGCCATATGCGAGTTGCTGCCGGGCAAACAGGCAAGTGAAAACAAAAAATGTTGAAGTAACTCGGATGCGAGCTACTGTTCTCGCATCTACGAGTTACTCGTAAGTTACGTTCAAACAGTACGAGTTACTGCAGTGCAGTTACTCGGCAGGCTGACTCGTAGGTACGCTAGCTCGCACTGTGTAAACTAGCCAAAACGTGTTGCGTTCAGAAATAACGTTTATTCAAACTTTGAAATCTGCCACTGGATACCCTGTATGATTGACATGTAAAAGTGTTTGTATTATACAAACTTAATTACAGAAACAACATCATTTATCAATATTAATTTGACTTTACCTAATTTTAACGAATTCTATTATTAATTTTTAATATGGCAAATATTAATAATTATATAATACTGCAACGATTCGCTTGTGTACAGACGCCAGCATATCAAGCTACCCGAAACTGTCAAATTTTCCCAATCAACTTTGAACCTTATGCTTTAGCAATAAAGTTGAAAATCTATTAAAGAAATTTGACAGATTGTAGTATTTCGATGTACTGGCGTCTGTACAAGCATCAAAAAGTTGTCCTAGTTACACTCGCAGCTAATTTGGCTGTCCACCTTGAAATACTAGTTTATAATCCTGCGACCGACAAAAAGTCACTAAGAAATAGGTATGTATTTTAAGTATTTGTTTTGGTTTTGCTTTTGAACAAAAAGACAAGCTACGTTGACATGAGTATTTTTGCAAAACAGCTTTGACCTAGTAGTTCTACGTATCATTGGTAGATCAAGTAAAGTTCATTTTAATCAATTCTTGTAATGTGTTTACTACCAATTTTTTGCCAAATTTCAAGATTCTACGTCAACGGGAAGTGCCCTATAGGTTTTGATTCCCTTGCGAGTGTCAAAATATGCCCCTGTTCCATATGTCCCTACTGATGTATCCCTACTGGTAGGCATACTTGGAGATTTTTTCCAATTATCGCTACCGGTAGGGATACATCGAACCTTGTGCTCCATATATCCCTAATAAACGGAACATAAACGCCCGTATCTATTCATTGCGTCGACTTAGATGTTTGATTTTTTCACTGCTTCAAGGAATTACAGCCTTGAATATTTGATATTAATTTCAACTTGATAACTCCACGCGTTCCTGAGAAAAAGAGTCTTGACAGACGGAGAACGAAGTGATCTCATAAGGGTTCTGTTTTTCCTTTTTAGGTAGGTACGGAATCCTAGCAATGGTTTGACGTTAAAAACCTGGGTCTTAAGATAAATCCTGCTATTTAAGATTGCATTTGTTTATTTTTTAATTAAATGACATCGGTCAGCTCGGGCACTGTCTGAAGTGCAACTAGTAATATAATCATTAATTATCAAGCTGTAAACGTTCACTATTTAACGTGGGCGGCAGTTCCAAGACCAATGACTTTAACAATGAATAGTAAAATATAATGTCATTGAAAGTAAACAGCCATAATTTGCAGATTTTTGAAGTGAAAACTTTTTCAGGCGCGTTGGACATTTTTTGAGATGGGAAAAAACCATTGTATTCGCGCCACTGTTACCGTAACCGACACCGCTTCGGATGTGTTCGGCTGTCCTCAGGATGTTCTCGGTTTTATTAATGTTTTTCCGATATGTCAGGGAGTGATGGCAAAGTATTCTGTTTGTGTTTTATTTTCACTTCTGTCGGCACTCCCAGAGTGCCACTTTTTTAAATTATCAAACAGTAGAATTATGCAAATGCATAATTATATTACAAGGTTAATTAGACAAAAACTGGAAACGAGAAATTAAGCTTTAGACCGTATTTCAGATTTGGCGACCAATGCCAGTGGAGACTATAGACTATAAAACATTAATAAAACCGAGAACATCCTGAGGACAGCCGAACACATCCGAAGCGGTGTCGGTAGCCTTCGGCGCGTGAGAAACTCGTATAATGCACAAGCGTGTGCGCAGACATAGGTGCACTCACTCTCATAGTCCGATTGGACGACAATCCGACACGACCGGAGAGAGACAACACGCAGGACAGCTTGGAATAGGCTCCCGAAAAATGTTGTGACGGCCCCCACGCTGAACTGCTTCAAGAATCGACTGGACAGACTAAATATCTCCAAGCTATACGATACACACGCATCAGCTAATTAGCTGCTAGTGTGTCTAACCAAATAATAATAATAGAAAATTAAAAAAAAAACCCACAAGCTACATTTGTAGGTAATTCTAAGCATAAAAGGTTGAGACTTTTTATTAGAATACGATTCGAGTGATTCGTCAACTCGTCCTAGGTACATGCCTACGTTTATTTTCATTGGATCCCACTTTTGAATCCCATTTTTTGGTATTAACGATGGATCCCGTTTGCTATATCCGTTGAATCCCATATTATAACAACATGTGTACATTTCAGAAGAAAAGTGATTTACCTTTATCAAACACTAAAAAGAGATTATTTTTAGTGGGTTACCCGGAACTGAACTAGTTAGATTAGGTTAATTTAAAAAAAAAAAAAACAATGTTAGGTTAGGTTAAAACTGTGACCCCTACGCACGAGCCGAGCGAGCGAAGCGAGCGGTGCCGCGGCAGCGGCCGGCGAGTGCCAGAAACGACTAGATTATATAGAAAATGAGTTGTTTGTGAAATAAATAGTATACGAAACATTGGTTGTAAACTAAAAATTTCAATGGAGTTTTGGTGAAACATTAGTGAACCCCTCATTTTATTATAATCAATTTTGTTGTTGAAAGTACCCGTATTCAGATTTTTTTAAGCATTCGGGATCCAACGGAAATACTTTTCGGGATTCAACGACAATAAAACGTAATTATCTTGCATTTTTTAATTTCGGGATCCAACGGAAATACATAATAATATTTTGCGGGATCCAAAGCCAAAAATATTAAAATCGGATTCAAAAGCGGGACCCAACGATGCCTACGGCCCAAAATAAAATTTGTTTTGATTTTCTTCAAGTCGTCCCAAATGGGCCGTAGGCATGATCCGAAGGACGAGTTGACGAACCACTCTACGATTCGTATTCTAATAAATCTATTCAAAGGTGGGTCAGCTAATTGCTATGCTATAACTGACTGAACAAAGGGCGAAGGGGTTCTTCTCCAAGAAAAAGTATAAGTACCTCAATTTTTCCCAAGCCAGGATTAAATTGTCAATTCTCAATGTCCGGTATAATAAATCAATGTTTTAATTTATTATAATACGTACATGTTACATTGTTATAGACTCGCCATTTCTGTTGTAGCACGGTGGGAAACACCGTCTTCAGAAAACTATCAGAATAATTGTATTTCTAATTAACCTTTTCATTATTACTTGGCGACAACAGATTATGAAAACTCATTTGTCTTAACCTGTTAATTACCTAGCATTTATGAGATAAACATGCAATTATTTAGTTCACAATTGAACCTTCCTTACAGGAGTTTGGGGTTCCATGCTTCAAAATTGGTATGTGGTGGTCGTTGGTTAGTTGGTAATTGGTGGTAAATTGGTTGGTAATCGGTGGTAAATTGGTTGGAGGCGCCTGCCTGGGTTCGAACCCACTACCTACAACTCGTAAGTCGGGGCCAGGCAATCTTTGCGCCCTCGCGCCCCTAGTCGCCGCAGGAGACGTGCTGGGCGTCGGGAATTGATAGCCGATTCCGGGCCACCGTAGGCGCGGGCTTGCGGACGGCGAGGAATGGGCAGCTCGCCTAGGCCCGGGTCGACGGCGCGTTGTGTTCCACGCGCGCCTCAAAGAGATGTCAGCACTAACTGACAGGGTCCACCAGGACCGATGCCTGCCGGGGTCGCGGGTGGTTCGAAAGAGATACCGGCAACTGAAGGAACACGGGTGGATTTTAGTCAGTAAAAGTCTGACACGCCCTCTTGCTCTGCCCAGAGCGGGAGAAGTTATTTCATAATTTCCCACAAAAAAAAAAACTACGTGTACATTTGTATAAAACTACGGAACCCACTACACAAACCGAACTCACAACTAACTTTCAATTTCCGTACAACGTAATGATACAGTAAGAAGAGTCAGGTAATAGCGACAATCATTTTAATGAATGCTTGTCGAGATAGAATTACGTAAGATAGTTAATTCAAACAAGTAGTTACTCCCATCTTGCTACCGAGTTTCCTCAACGCTTCGTACAAAGTTGTTTAGTTTTCTTTATTGGATAAGCGAATAATCGGTGTTTCGTGGTAGGCTGTTCTGGATTTAAGCTGCAGTGGGGCTGAGAAAACCTCATTACTTCTTTTTAAGGTAATTTCGAAACGGCTGGTTGACACTTCCCGTGACCCAAGGGCTGGCTTTTACCTTGGCCAAAGGCTAAGCATTGCCATACAATGTGGTAATGCCGCCAGTCTCTTGGGTACATTACCAGTCGACAGCGATGCGGATGAATTTTTCGACGCTATATTTTAGTTTCTGTATAGGTTTTGTTAAGTTAGGTTTTAATGTTGTTATTTTTGTTAATTAATTTGGAAGTTAAAAAAGTTTAATTAAGATACTTATTAGTATCTGAATTAAACAAACTAAATGATAAACAAATCAAGTATCTTGACTTGGCTCACGAGGTTATCGACATGTGGGATGTGGCCTCAGCGATCATTGTGCCGATAGTCGTGACAGCTAATGGTTTAACAGCCAAGAAACTCGACCAACACCTGAGGAGGCTCTCGTTGGGCAGCTGGATCAAGGGCTTGATTCAGAAAGCTGTACTTCTGGACACGGCCCGCATTGTTACGAGGTTTCTCTCTCTGGAGCCCTGACCGCCGGTAGCTTGGACCCTGTTCCCGATACCGGTGGGCTACTATTTTTTATATTTTTAAATGTTTTATTTTTTTTGTATTCTAATATTTAAAAATATAATTTTTATGTATTTAGTTGAACAAAGGAAACATAAATGACTTGCAAAGTCATTTGTTCATGGACTAAATCTACTCGTAGGTATATATCTGCCATATCACTGTCATTCTTATCTGATAAGACGGTAGATAAAATCATTTCTAGTGTTAGTGTCATCCTCAGCTGTTCGTTGTTGAATATTCTAATATTTTCAAGTGCATAAAGAAATTGTGTTTTTTTTTAAGTTCAGCCAGTATTTTTGTTCACTGTGGATAAAATGATTTGGTATGTAAATATTTATTTTTTTACAGAGTTCATTTTATTTTATTCTATTCGGGAAACTTACGGCTAATATAAACAGTGTTATTAAACATTAGTAATTGAAGCACATAGGAAAATAGTTGTTTTTAAAAACGTTTGGTAGTTTGAGTAGAACATATTTTTATTAGTCATTCAGTAACAATAGTGATTACATAATTAACAAAAATAACAAAATTAAAACCTAACTTAACTAAAACTATATAAAAACTAAAATATAGCGTCGAAAAATTCATCCGCATCGCTGTCGACTGGTAATGTACCCAAGAGACTGGCGGCATTGCCACGTTGTATGGCAATGCTTAGCCTTTGGCCAAGGTAAAAGCCAGCCCTTGGGTCACGGAAAGTGTCAACCAGCCGTTTGTTACTTGATTTTGTTTTATTATTTAAATCATAAATCTTGTATTTTAATAAGAATAAAATAATCCTGAATAAAAAATAGTCAGTTAATTACTAAAACAGAATGTTACCTTTAAACACATTAAGTAATTAAACTGATACAGAACAGAAAAATAAACAATAATTTATGCCAAGGAAAATAAAAATGCAATTCCAAACCAAGCTAATTTATAAAATTAAAACTGGCTGATGAATAATGTAATAAAATGCAATGACAGCTTAAAAAAGGGTTTTTTTCCTTCTATTTATTTTATTAAATTTCATAGTATATAGTAAAAAAGACTTAGCTAGTAGATTTTTAATTTGTTTTTTAAGAATTTAAGAAAAATAGGTAGTATGATAGATTTTGTAATAATTTGTTTACGTAATCATTCTATAATGTAACTAGGTATGCTGACATAACATAATTATGCTGACTTGAGTTTCATTATACATTGTCTTTAAGAGGGAGTGGGCCAGTCCTTTTCGTGGGTCCAGCGTACGTCTGTTGGAGGACGTCAAACTCAAAGTAAAAGCATTTATTTCAATGAAACCATTTACATGCAATTTTGAATTGCCAAGGAGTCGGTCAGTCAGAAATATGAAGCTAGTTGCCCATTCCAAAGCGTAGTTGGTACCTGTGGAGAAAAACGGGCAAGAAACTCCATGGACACTCTTTTAAATTATATTGTTACAAAAATATTAGTTACATCGTTAATGTTGAATTTATATGTAAGAATTATTATATTGTGACTAATTGTAATTTATGATTATTTATTTATGCATTGACTGTAGAAATGATTCCATATTATTCTTATTTAGCATGTAACCATATTTGTACGCCTCTTGGCATGACATAGCGACCTATGAACTTTAATTTAAGAACTGTATTCACACCCTAGATTACACAAATAAAAAATGATTATGATTATGTTAAAATACTTACACGAAATATAGTAAATAGAAACAAAAAAAAAAATACAATCCAAAAATAAAATAAAGCCGTGGCAGCTAAGAGATGACCAGTCCCAACTGACGGCGCCCGTTCACGAACATGACGCATGGATCAGCACTAATTCAGCTCAACCATTTTCAAGGGAGCTAAATGATCCAACACACACGCCACCGTCGCATTTGAGTGAGCATCATTAATACTATCAGTTGACATGGCGTCTCCTCATATGCTCAATTTTTTGGTTCTAGGACATACTGGTTTCCTCATAACGTTTTCTTGAACCGTTTTATAGCTGTGTTAATTAAATAAATTGCACAAGGTAATGGCCGCTTGTCTGGGTTCAAGCCCACGACCTACTTTACTAGACAGTGACTCATAAGTCAGAGCCGTTGCCAACCAGTAAGCCAGTAGGTACAGTTCATTTTAGGGTGCTGTACCCAAAGGGTTCCAACGGGACCCTATTACTAAGAGCGGTTTCGCTCTACAACAGATCCGAATCCGAATTAAGTAAAGATCCGACTTCAATCCGAATTGGAAATGTTCTAAATTCGAACGGATAGAGTTCGGATCTAGTGCGCTACCCCTCATACAAATAGGACTATGGTCACTTCGGACCCGGCATTTTCAATTCAAGAAACGTGTTTTTTTTTGGGGTCCGACTCGCACTTGGACACTTTTTATTTTATCTGCTAACAAGTATGAGTTTCAATGATTAGTGATATCCAAGCCGTCTTCTAAAATGACTGAATATGGTAATTATCATATCCGCTCCGACGTCGCGAAATCTCCTAAAGATCGGAAACAATAGACACACATTACACATACACAACACACACACACGCGCACCCCCACATTGCACACGTACATTGCTTTCCATCAGGCGTGATCGAGGTCAAGAGCGTGCCCATTTAGCAATAAAAAATAAAATAAAAAAGTAATTGTGTCTCATTAGTGACATTTTTTTTTTATTGTTTATAGATTAATCAAAACAAAAACAGTTTACAAATATTTTTGAACAATTAAACATACCACACAAACCAGTTGAGGTACTACGGTAATCATAGTATGCTGATCATGATAACAATTATTATTATTATGAGCCTGCTATGTCCCACTGCAGGGCAAAGGCCTCCCTTCCGTCTTTCCATATTCTCCTGTCTATTGCTACATCTGGCCAATCCTTTAGATAGGCGTCTAATTCGTCACGCCATCTCTTCCTGGGCCTACCGCGTCGCCGATTCCTGTTATTCGGAACCCAGTCAGTGGCTACTTTTGCCCAATTCTGTTGCGACATGCGGCAGATGTGGCCTGCCCAATTCCATTTTAGTTTGGCGGCTGTGTTGCCCACGTGTGCGATTTGTGTTTTGGAACGAAGTATACTGTTCCGAATGCGGTCCGTGAGTTTGACTTGATCATGATAACAAACCTATAAATTAACTAAACAATAGGGGCTTAACGTCATTAAAATCAACTACTATAATAACTACTCGCTGACAAACAAGGGTACATATTTGAATTTCGAAAATTTAAATATCTACGGTTAAAATGTCAATGTTCAAAACATCGAAAATTTAAATATCGAACGACCATAAAACCGAAAATTAAAATAACGTAAGTTTATATTGTCGAATGGTTAGATAACCTACGTCCAATATATCTAAAATCTAATTATCGACAAACATGACATCGAAAGGCTTAAATATCGAAGTACAGATTATCTAATGATGTAAATATCGAAGTACAGAGTATCGAATGTCCTAAATATCGATATTTATTTATATGTTGTGCTACAAAAATTAGTGACAGAAACAAATCGCTGCAAAACCGACTCCACGTGGTCTTGTCTGCCCTACCCCTAGAGTGTAATTTAAGCCCGCGTAGGCGCAGAGGGGCGAGGCGGCCCGCGAGCTGAGGCTGAGGTGGCTTCAACGCCCGCCGCCGCGGCTGAGGCTGGCCGGCGAAGCCGGCCAGTAAGCCGAAGCTGTGGTGGTGAGCGTTAAAACCATCGACGAAGATAAGCTCGCGTGGGACCGCCGGAGCCCCGCAGCGCCGGAGCCGTGACAGAAACCATGCCTGCTGCATGATGCATGCTCGCTTGCACTCTGTATGCTTAAGTAATATTATTTTCACATAATAAATAACTTAAAAAAACCGATTTGTAGGCCGCGCCCGTTCTTGCATCTTATGTCGACGGAGCCCCGCTACGCGGGGCCCCTATTTCTGTGTAAAGGGTTTAAAGTAACCTAACCTAACCTAACACCGGGGTGCAACCATGCCTGCCTGCAAGTTCGATGTTTTAACTAGTAGGTATTTTTAACGTAAATATAATGAACTAAAGTGTATTGAATGTTGACATTTTGAACTTAGGAATAATGACTATCGATGTTTTTAATCATTCGATATTTTTATAACTCGGCATTTCAATGTTAGACATTTTATGCTTAGGTATAACAATTTTCGATATTATGATATAACCGATATTTAAAGGGGTTTGAAGGTTTTGGCCCTAAAATCAGCCGCCATTTTGATTTTTTTTCAGAATCGCGGTGCACAACAAAAGTTATATATTTAGATAGAGGACACTTATACAAACAAAAAATGTTACATAACATAATATCCTAAAGCGTCAGGTTTCGGAGTTATTCACCGAAATATAAGTCGAAAATAACAAGGATTTTTTTGTTTTTTTTCCCTCCAGATAAGCATATTGAACTATTGAGGTAATAGAAACGTTATGAAACCTTTATGGAGAAGAAACAAACGAAGAATAGACATTTTTTAAATAAATAATTAAACACGGCAATTTATAGTTCGTTTTTTTTAATCCCAGAGACTAATCTGACAAGTGTAATGTCAAACTTCTATACTAAAAAAAAAAAGACGGGTTGCACTCCGGGAGTGCCGGCAGAAGTGAAAACTTGAATATTAACGTTGAAATAAATCAATTATTAATTGAATTAATATAACTCATTTTTTTTTTCACTATTTCTGCGTCACTTTTTTCATTAATAGATGCACTTTGTTCAATTTCCATATTTTAAACACTTTATATACACGAATTTTACGATTACACAGCAGTGTGGCTACTACACAGACGGTCGAGCTATCAGCTGTCCATCCATCCATCCATCCACATCCACGTCCACGTCCACATCCTCGTCCACGTCCACGTCTACGTTCATCCATCCATCCATCCATCCATCCATCCATCCATCCATTCATCCATCCATCCGTGTGTCACTTGGTTCACTTCGGTTGGCGCCGCCGTAGAAAGAGAGGGGGGGGGGGGGAATCTCTCCTGACGGTCACGTGTCCTGACGCGAGTTTAACATTTTTTACCCATTACAAAAAAGTGTGCAACGCCGCTAAAGAAGTTTTCACTTCAAAAACGAAAACACAAAAGACTTAAATGTCAGATTAGTCTCTGGGATTAAAATACGAACTATAAATAGCCGTTTTTAATTATTTATTTAAAAAATGTCTATTCTTCATTTGTTTCTTCTCCATAAAGGTTTCATAACGTTTCTATTACCTCAATAGTTCAATATGCTTACCTGGAGGGAAAAAAAACAAAAAAATCCTTGTTGTTTTCGAATTATATTTCGGTGAATAACTCCGAAACCTGACGCTTTAGGATATTATGTTACATAACATTTTTTGTTTGTATAAGCGTCCTCTATTTAAATATATAACTTTTGTTGTGCACCGCGATTCTGAAAAAAAATCAAAATGGCGACCGACCTTAGGGCCACCCTCCATACAAAAATCTTCTAACCCCTTTCGATGTTTTGAACGTTGACATTTTACACGTAGGTATTTTAATGTTCGACATTCAAATATGTACCCGACAAACAAACCTTTAACCCATACAACATAACTGAGGACCTTGCAGCAATAGGGAGGCAGATCCAAATTTTTGCCGGTACTGTTTTCTTCACCTACAATTTCAACAAAAATTAGGAATATCGTTTGTTGCATGCACGAGGCACATTTCTTAAACTTGGACTTGCCTCCCTTTTGCTGCAAGGTCCTCAATTATTGTTACTGAATTACTGACATATAATCCATACTTATAAATATTATAAATGCGAAAGTGCGTCTGTTTGTCTGTTACCTCTTCACGCTTAAACCGCCGAACCGATTTAAATGAAATTTGATATAGATACAGTTTGAGTCCCGGGAAAGGACATAGGATACTTTTTATCCCGATATTCCCTTATGCGGGTGAAACCGCGGGGTGCTGCTAGTTACTTATAAATAACTAGCTGCGCCCCGCGGTTTTACCTTCATGTTTTAATCCTGGTTACAAACTGTCTATGTGCCAAATTTCACCCATATCAATTCAGTAGTTTTTGCGTAAAAAAGTAACAAACATTCATCCATCCATTCATCCTCACAAATTTTCGCGTATATAATATTAGCAGAATATTGTTACATTGTAAATGCGTAATGTATTTTATTTAAATATGAATTTACTAAATGCTATTTTTCACTATAATATCACACATAACGTGTATGGCCGCTTTAATAAATTCTAATAAAAAAAATATAAAATAAAATTTTATACCCCAAAAAAAAAAACTAAGTATTCTATATTCTCTCTATTGTGTTTCTTTTCTTTATTCTATTCCAAGAAACGTGTTTTTAGCAGCGGTTTTTTTATAACAAATATTTAAAAATATAGTGTTAAATATTGTACAGACCAGCACATGAAGCTACTACAATCTGTCAAATTTCTTTAATAGATTTTCAACTTTATCGCTAAAGAATAAGGTTCAAAGTTGATTAGGTAGGACAATTTGACAGTTTTGGGTAGCTTGATGTGCTGGCGTCTGTACGATGTTACGGAACCCTTCGTGTGTGAGTAGGATTACCATTTGGCCGCTTTAAAAAAAAAATTCACAAGGTGGACTGAATGTAATTAGGCAGCCATCTAACAGCCACCTTAATACGTATTTTGTAGGCACTAGGGCCTGTTTTCATTAGCACTAGGTGATACCGAGCGCTGTTGGATTTTCAGCTTTCGGCGCTGACTCGAGCGTTGAAAATCCAACAAAAAGGCATTCAATTAGGTGTCGCCTAGTGTTAGTGAAAACGGGAAAATGTGACTTATACCTAGTAATAATAATAATCATTTTATTTTCAGGCAGCTAAGACCCATAGATAAAATACACAAAATAATCTTATGCTATAATAAACTATAATACATATTAAAAACCTTAAAGCTATGACCCACACACCTAAGCTACCTAGTGATAACTATAACACAATGGAAATGAATTTTGGTGACAGGATAATATCATATTTTACCCTCAACAAATCTCTTAAAAATAATGTCCCGATTGAAATATTTTATTTAATTAAAATTAAAATTTCAGCGGAAGTGTCGTTCGTCCCTCCAAAGGTTAATCTTGTTCGCTCGAGCAATTAATTAATCAAATAAGTTGATTCACATTGAAAAGGTTGACAAATCTAATCTCCTCGTAATTTCCTTACTAAATCTGTCTTTGAAATTCGGCCTTTTTTTTATAGACCGTTTTGTTTGAATGAAAATAATTAAGAACCACTTATTTTTGTACGTTTTCTTCTTTAATTTGCTTCTTCATTTTTTTTTTGTGAGTGCGTTTACCGACATTAATGAAAGTAAAATTTAATTTTCTGAAGTTTTGAAGTTTAAGATATAATAGAAGAAACTGACTGACTTGACATATCAACGCACAGCCCAAACCGCTGGGTCTAGAGTTTCCTTTGGTACGTAGGTTTCCTTATGAGGTCTAGGGGTGCACTAAGAAAGGATTTTTCAAAATTCACCCCCTGAGGGGGTGAATGGGGGAGGGTGAAATTTCACGCGGACGAAGTCGCAGGAAGAAGCTAGTAAACTATATTTTACTACCTGCTGCATGCGACTTTGTCCGCGTAAAATTTCTTGTTTTAACATAAGCTATATCCTAGGTCGCTCAGAGCACTATGGAGCGGGCTATTGGCAATTTAGCTCTACGTCCACAGTGGTATGGTGAGAATTTTTTTAATTTTTAGGTGGTTCGTTTTCCGGTTTAGATAAGCTTGTCAAGAAATAATTATGTGAATACAGTAGTGTTTCTTTAAAAAAATAAAGGAATGTTTCCTTCGTCTGTTCCCGTTGTCTTATTGACGCTATCCCCTGTTAGGGACCTGTTAGGGACCTGTGAGGGACCTGTGAGGGACCGGGCGGCGGCCGAACACCCCTATCTTAACGATTTAAAGTGGTTTCCCTTCAGGGCCCATTGATTTTTTCCACCCTGTATAATTCGTTTGCCAAGGATAAAGCATTTTCAAGCAAATCCTATCATAGAAACATTAGAAACACATACATACAAGAAATGTTGTGGATTTTCAAAGTCAAAGTTTTTAAGCTATTGCATAGCTTTTATCGTGGGCTTTGAGCGCGGCGACCGAATCAAGAAATTCCGTAACGAAAATAAACCTAACACCCCCACTCCGACCTGCACAGCGGTGCGGCGTTGAAAGCCGTGCATCGTCTAACGTCGTTTCAGTTCGGCAGACTTCGGCACGGTGTTTGTGTGCGTGCGACTAGACGTATGCGTGTAGACTGTACGAAGCTCGCACGGATTAAATAATGTTAAGTATTGTTTTGTTTGATTAATTTGATATTAATTACAAAGTGTAACTTGAATTAATATCAAAGAAAAAACTTGAATTAATATCAAAGAAAAAAAAAAATTGCATAAATATTATAATTGCATAAGTTGATAAAAAATGCTATGCAATAGCTTTACCGCGGCAGTCCCCGAGTGCCACACGTATTTTTATTTGTGAAACATCACAAAGACAAGGAAAATCAAAGCTAAATTATAATTTTGCTGATTTATAATTGGATAAATAAAAAGTTATATATTAAGTAAATGTCTTTGAGATATCTCGGGACTCTTGAGTCCCGCTCCCAGACCTTTTATAGCCGAAGCCAACTCGCAGAGGCCCAGTAGACGGTTTTAATGAAATGTGGCACCAATATTGTTTTTTTTAAATGGAATTGTTCTAAAAATGAATGAGTGATTTAAAATAAATTAAATCGACTTCAAAAAGAAATTAACTCAAAATAAAGTTATTTCATAATTTTGAAATAATTTCCTTTTGAAGTCGATTTAATTTTTTTAAATTACTTTTAATTTGTATTTCGTAATTTTTACTTTTAAGTAAAAACTGGAATACCTATTTGTTTGTAATAAGTGGTTTTTTTTTAAAATATCGCACTTGAATTTGACCAAGGTTTTGACATGTTATCCCTTTGACAGTACACCCGTACCGTAGCTCGTATCAATAAGCCAGGCCGTCACACTTACACGTATTAGTCCATATCTTGAAAATTACAAAATCGATTTTGATCATCTCAAGCCGTTTAGGCTACAGAGTGTGCCAAAAAAAATTAACATATGTACATACACTCGAATAACATAACCCTCCTTCTGGCGCAGTCGGGTAAAAATAGAACCAAATGACATTAAAATTCAATGTCAAGTGGAACATTTTAGATTAAAATCTGCTGGTGCCATATATACTTTTATGACTTTGCCATAGTGAGTGCCACAAGGACACATATGAATATATGATTATTAAAATATAAATAACTGGCTACTGCCCGTGACTTCGTCCACATGAAATTTCTTGAACCCCCGACTTACCCTGTCGCATCACATCGCTTGCCTGCTCATCTTTCTGACTTTTTTTTCTTTTAGCTCGGCTCTCAATGATCCTAGCGTGGTATTAAATAACCTATAGCCCTCCTTGAGAACTGGTATAGACGAATGAGGAACAGGGTGTAAAGTTCACTCATACTCTATAGAAAAGGGAGGACCCTCCGACCAGACGGGTGTCTGGCGGGCAACTGCCCCATGAGTCATGTCGGGCCGTTGCATCTATGCTAGTTGCGCGGTAAACTCTGCTTGCGAGATGCAGGATTTGCGTGACGTCAGTATGACGCGTTGTTCGCATGTGGCGTTGTAGATACCGCTACACTGGGCTATCAAAAGCAACATTTTTTTTTTTCAAATCTGTCTGGGAGTTCCAGAGATTGCCGCGTTCAAACAAACAAACAAACTAAACTCTTCAGCTTTAAGCAACATAAATAACTAGCTGACCCGGCTAACTTCATACCGCCTCATAATTAAATAATGTGACAAAGTTCAATAGACACGTGGCGCCATCTATTATCGTAATAACGTTATTGTGGTTTTCCTCGGGAACAGCACTTTTTTTCGGGATGAAAGGTACCCTATGTCCGTTTCTGTACACCTGACATCGTATATGCAAAATTTTAGGATGATCGGTTCAGTGGTTTAGGCCTGAAAAGGTCACAAACAAACTTATTTTAGCATTTATAATATTAAGTTAGGATAGAATAAGTAGCCAATGCAACAGGTTTTGTGATGCTCGATATGTTTCTAGACACAAAATTAAAGCTTAAAGAAAGAAGTAGCTTTTGGGTAATTAATTTAAAATAATGAGCTGATTACTATCAATTCTTGACCCGTTTGTTAATAACGGTTAATATTTATTTAATTTTTCGAGCAAAAAAAAAGTACAGATGTCTGCACATCAAGCTACCCGAAACTGAACGAACGTCAAATTTTGGTAAACGATATCGCAAAGGCCATAAAATATCGTCATAGTACCCTATTTCAACGTAATCGAAATATTTTCAAACTCCATGTTACGCGCCACTAATCACGACCTCAAGTCACGGACAGCCTACACTCAGATTTAAGCATCTCGAGTTCACACACCTATTGTTTAAGTGTAGAGTTACGTTATAACTCTGCTGATAACGTAAACCCAAGCCGTAACTTGAGTACGTAAATTATTATGTTATTTTATGATTTTACATATCTCGGGACCATGGGGTCCCGGTCCTTTGGAAGGCGTACGAGGGGCCGAAGCCAACTCGCAGAGGCCCCTTAAGAAATTTTAATGAAATATGGCACCAACCGACGACGATTATCCCTGTATGCACTATGCAATTGCACCCGAGGACAACCCCCGGTTGGTGTAGGACTATTTCAGGATATGGAAAAATAAAAAGTTGGGCTATGGGTTTGGGGGGCTAAAGTGGACCGGTTACCAAGAACTATGGAAGAACTATGACCCCTGCCTAATCAATGTTTTATATATACACGGATAAAATAGCAGGGGGTGACTTGCACACATAATAATGGGCCCCCTGAAACGGTCGCTAGCACATAGTGACGTAGCGACAAGGGGGCAACATGTCTTGAAGTGCTTATGAGGAGTGGAGAGGTATTCCACGGCTATCAGGACAATCCTGGAAGTACGGTCAAGATCCCTACCAGCATCTTACTGGAATCTTACTTCCTCCGAGCACGTTTGCTCTTGCGAATCTCCACTCAAGCCAATTATTATGTTTATTAATACGATCATGACCTCAAGAACTCAAAATTGATACCAAGTGCGAGCTCTTGGGCTGAGGAAAGATTATTAAATACGGGCCTAGATCGTCACGCCCAGTGTTTCTCCTCCTCATCCAGCCTGCCTCATCGATGGCTTCCATCTTCAGGCACCCACTGCGTGGCGATCCTGGCCCATCTGTCCTGATACATCTTGTAAGTGTGACCCGCCCAGTCCCATTTCAGCATCATTTCCTTGCGGTAGTAGGGCTAACTCCCGCCTGGTTTGCGATCACCGTGTTCCCACCGGCCGGAGTCCGGCGTCAAGCAGCCTGATGTGTATCGTCGATACGTGGGATTTCCAGTGCCTTTTTTTTATGGATGGGAAATCATCAAATGACCCCTCCCGCTCTGGGTGGAGCTGAAGGGAGTATCAGACTCTTACTGACTAAAACCCATCCGTGTTCCTTTCTTAGCCCTTTATGTTCCGGGGTAGCGGTATACCGCTAGAAGATGTCTATGTCCGAAAGAGTTACCGCGGTAACTTTTTCGGACATAGACATCTTCTGGGTACGCTCGTTTTATCCTTTGATTATATAAGGTTTCGTCATAGACCTCATCCATCGCTTTCCATCAGGCGTGATCGAGGTCAAGAGCGCCCATTCAGCAATAAAAAAAAATTTCATCTGTAACGAAAAGTTAGTAACCAAAAAATGACCGAAGATTATCATTTCAAAATCATATCATCTGCAATCTACCTAAGAATTCTGAACACGATGACACCGGATACAAAGTATTGTATTACGATGTAAACTCGTGCATTTATGTCATTAAAAAGAACACTACGTAAATAATAATTGAAGTGAATTAAGTATTTTGCAAAATAAAAACATCATTATAAAGTTGCTTGGACAACTTTGTTTTTGTTGACTCTGATTGGCCCACGGAGTTGGCAGCTGAACGCAACTTATTGTGGCAACGAATATTTATCTTATCCTTTTTTCAACTAAGTTGGGGTCAGCTTCTGTGTGATTACGAGTATTTTACACCTAGCAACTGCACTGATCTCCACAACCCAGTCACTCGGTAATACGATACCCCTTGGTAAGTCTGGTTTTCTGACTTTGGGCTTCTTTCCGTAACGACTGTCAAAGATCTACTACTTTTATTGATTGATTTCGAGGCTTTTGGCTAGAGGCCTTGTATTCAATCAATAAAAGGTTGACAATGCTGCTGGGAAGAAGTGGTGCAAAAATATAGCAGCACAGCTGTCTATTGAGTTATAGTAGTCTCGTATAAAGTTCGATCGACGGACGACTATAAGGTTTCCATTGCACTTACCCATTGATTTTGATTGCCTAGGGCAGCACTAAACTGCACTTGTTACAATAAACTGGACACTAATCAAATGCTCCATTTTAGTTCCATAACCAGTTTTCCGATATCGACAACCTTCGTATGTCTATGGATCTCGACGTTTATAACTCGGTCTATGAACCTTATGATATACAAAACTATTATTTGTGTTTGTGAGTCGTCTAACCCACAGTTTCCTTTTTTACTATGTACCATTAATCAGTCTTTGTACGACAAAAGTACTACGGTTTCTAACAATACAACCAAGTGTAGTAATGAGGTCATCAAGGATTATACGAGTTCCGTGGTTCCCAAGGCCATTGTGACAAATTGCGAAATATACTAGTTTAATTATATTTTTATTACGGTTGTCGAGTTTACAAGTTTTTGTTGTAAGCAGATACTTGTTCTAATATATAAAAATCTCGTGTCACAGTGTTTGTTATCGAACTCCTCCGAAACGGCTTGACCGATTTTTATGAAAATTTTTAACCGACTTCTAAAAAGGAGGAGGTTCTCAATTCAGATGTTTGTATTTTTTTTTTCAACAACAATCTAAAAAATTATCTACACTGTCTACATTAACGATCTTTTCGTTTACATTTTTGTGGGGTAGGTACAACTAAAAAGTGGAAAATAAAAACATTTTTACAAAAAAAAAAAACAACCGACTTCAAAAAAAAAACACTACAAAGTGATAAATCACTTTAATTTCGGAAGTCGGTGTCAAAAAACGAAAATGAGGAACCAACGACACCGAATTCCGAAATGAAGTTATTTATCACTTTGTAGTGTTTTTTTTTTGAAGTCGGTTGTTTTTTTTTTTGTAAAAATGTTTTTATTTTCCACTTTTTAGTTGTACCTACCTTGTTTTTGTGTATATTTAGTAGGTCTGAGAATAGGTCGTAGGCTATTTTTTTTTGCAAAACAATCTTTACGGGGTCAGCTAGTAAACAATATAATTAGCCATAAAACTATTATGTCCCATCTATTTCATGAAATATTTTTCAATCAACTCAGCCTATCGCAGTTCACCGCTGGACATAGGCCTCTCCCAGACTGCGCCACAGCACCCTGTCCTCCGTCTCCGCATCCAGTCTACCCCAGCCACCTTCTTCAGGTCGTTCCATCTACAGCTGGGGGGCGTCCCACACTACGCTTGCTCGCTAGCCCGCTGAGCGACCTAAAAAAACGACCGAAATATTTTTACTAGAGATTTATTTAAATTTTAGGTAACCTGAGGGCCAAGACAATGACACAATTTATCAGCGATGACGATGATACAAAAGGGGCAGGGACGAGGATGGACGTGCATGAGGGCAAATAAATAAAAAAAAGGAAAAAATGTATTGGATTGACATGAACAACCGAAAAGCTTAAGTCAACCATGTAAAGAGTTGTTATAATTTTTTTGGCTTTACAGAATTACAATCATTAGGATTAGCAATAGTACTCCTTATAGAAATTTTTTGTGTACGAGTCGTGTACTCGTATATGTGGCGAGGCGCCCCGTGGTGCGCTGAAAAAAGTGTTCTGGGTCATTCTAGACGATGTCAGGGGGGTACTATGAGTGGTTAAGTTAGAATTGGTTTCAAATGTCATGATTTAATAAAATAGTCACTCAATAGGGTAATATGAACTTAGAGAGGTATGGATGATTTTTATGATTATAAGGCCGCGAATCCTAATTAGATCAACATACAACTTGATGCTAGCCTACAAACTGCAAAAAAAACTTAAGAAAATTTGAATTTCCCGGGCTACCCTGACGCTTTTGTCTTAATAATAATCGCTTTGACATGAAGTTCCATGTGTCAGTTGAGAAAAACCGCGCGCAACTTGCGGCGACTATTAAAGTTGCATCAGAGTTGGCCAGTTTGTAGGTAGCCTATTTTTATTTAATAACAGTAGTAAAGTAACGTTGAACGGTAGTAAGTCTAGTACTGAACCAGTCAGTCAGTAGGATACTCAGGTTTACACCGGTCCAAGGTTGGTATATTTGCTGACAATATTTATTTATTCAACCTGTGTTCGGTCTTAAATAAAATAGTTTGTGAACATTTTAGACTTTGGATTAAGGTTCATGTTTTTTATTGTATCTACCTAGTTAATACAGTGTTAAAGTTGAAATTATTTTATGTAAGTGTGTGCCAAATAAAAATATGAATCGTATTTAAATAATAAAAGTAGGTACATCGGCAAATGTAAACCAGCAACAAACTTTTTTATACTAAAGTGTTTTAGAATTAATATTAACATTTATATATTACATTTTTTATTTACGTGATGATAATAATTTTTTATTACATCTGTGCATGTAAGTACCGTGCAGGTTAGATTGAATATATAACTTTTATAACTGTCTGGCGGTTTTGAGTATTTTGCATAATTATGGCCTACGCAAATGTCCTGCAGATCTGAGGGGGCAATTCTCGTAATTTTAAGAATGTTCACAGTACGATCTCAGTCTCAATCTGTCAAAAATACCTCTAAATTCGCTATATTTTTTACAAGTTATTGATATTGATGATAATTTATGCTGAGATGAGATTGCAAATAGATTTTAAACGTTTTTAACCGGTCAAGCGGCGCGGTTCGCCGATTGGCGACGAAACAATAGAAAATCAATTGTGTCTCATTAGCGGAGCTTGACAGATTAATTACCGGAATTGATCTTCAGATAGCGTCGTATGACGGGTCGTTGAGCTCTTTAAAATAGGTTTGAGCTAGATGATGACTGTTGCATGCATACCATCTGTTGAGACAGATCAACTCAAAGTTGCAATAGCTCTTTCTTCAAAAGGCCGTTCCAGACATGGCCCTGAATTGTCAGACTCACGTAAACATAAGGCCGCCCCTTGTGTGTTTTATATTAATAGTCGTGTTTTTTGTTATGTTTTTCTGGTGTACAATAAAGTATACATATATAAATGAATAAATAAAATAATGTTTGGACTTAAAAAGAGACGATGACCTGTGAGTTTGTTTCGGAATTTTTTCTCAGGGACAGCTAGGAAATGCCAGGGCCATCTAGTTTTAAAATATTAACGGGTCTTGCAAGATCAAATTACAGAAATAAACATTTAATTTAATTTCAATCTAGATTCTGCAATAAAATAAGCCATTTAATAATTTTTAATTAATAAAATCAGCGGACTTCTATGTTTTCCTTAATAATGTGTTTTATTTGGATTGGTTGAAATTTTATAGCTGTTATTAATATTTTGCATTAGTGTTTTCCTGTCATAAAGTTTGATTTATATTATAACATCTAAAAGGTCATTTGTAATTTGGCAACTACACTTTTATTTTTTAACGCTTTTTATAAAAAGAAGTTAAATAAAAAATAACCTGAAACCAATTTTGTGTGCACAGTTTAACCTTTTTTTCTACTTTTATTATATAATTTGTGTTTATTGTCGTTTTTGTTTAGCGAGATTCGTGGCTAAATAATGACAAGGGCACGGGGCGATTGAAGGTTAAGCTACGCATGCCGCGGTCGATGGGTGACCAGGTGACCATTCAATACAGAGATCCTTCCGTTCCTCGAAACTCGGAGTCCCGGCTGTCATTCTATTCTATATTCGTAGATCTTTGACAGTCTTTACGGATAGTCAGAAGCCCAAAGTCTGACAACTAGTCTTACCAAGGGGTATCATGTAACCCAGTAACTGGGCAAGCGGTCCAGTGACAGGATGCCCACCCCAATATAGTTGGGAAAAGGCTAGGCAGATTGATTGATTGTGTAGCGGTATCTACAACGCCACATGCGAACAACGGGTCACACTGACGTCACGCAAATCCTGCATCTCGCAAGCAGAGTTTACCGCGCAACTAGCATAGATACAACAGCCCGACATGAATCATCGGGCAGTTGCCCGCCAGACACAACACCCGTCATAGAGTATGAGTGAACTTTATTGTTCCTCATATCTCTATAATTGTAATATTTTATTTAATGCACTTTTTAAACATTTGTTTCATATTCATTTCAGAATTGGAGACAGCGTTGTTTTATATTTTTACACAAAAGACTATTTTACTAGTGCAAAAATAGAAGTTTTTAAAATGGATTACATCTCAGAACCAGAGAATAAATTAATAAGATACGGACCAGAAGTCGTCGAAGAAATAAGGAAAGAACATAACCTTGAAAATAAAGAAAATAGAGAACAAGCCATCGCTATTGTAGATAAATGGGTGAAATCTCAGGAGCACTTATTGAAAAGAGATTTTAGTAAGTACCTATTTGAACATCTTAGTATACAGGATGAAATTAAATTCATGGGCATCCTTTTAAGAGGTACTCATCATTATGTATAACTTTTACTATGGTACTAAACCTAAAATCGCGAAAAAAAATCAGCTGTTCCTTGCATTTATGTTCACATAACTCGTTAAAATGTAGGGAAGAGCTGATTTTTTTTTTTCGCGATTTCAGGTTTGGTCCAATAGTAAAAGTTGTTCATAATGATGAGTACAATGACCCTTTAAAAGGATGTCCATGAATTCAAATTCACCCTGTATATAATTTTTTTATACGTCTGTATGTCACTGAAGTCCGCCTAAAAGGCCGGACCTATTTTAATGATATTTTTTGTATGGGTCCCTGGATGGTTTAGATTCAGAATTGGACCCGGTAGGTGGTGGTGCGATCGAGTTTTAGGAAAGAGGACAACGTGTGATTGGTCAGCTAGTTTTTATAAAAATATCTGATAAGCGTGGGTTTCATTTCATTAGCAACTAGATCGATGTAAATATAAGTCGGCAGTGGTGGCCCAGTGGTATCGGCCGCGACTTACGAGTTGTAGGTCGTAGGTTCGAACCCAGACAGGCGCTTTACTTTGTGTAAAATTATTTCATCACCACTGCTCTCAAAACGGTGAAGGAAAACATCGTGAGGAAACCGGCATGTCCTAGAACCAAAAATTCAAAGACATGTGACATCTACCAACCCGCACTGGGCCCGCGTGGTGGATTACGGCCCACTCCCTCTCACAGAGAGGAGGCCTGTGTCCCAGCAGTGGGAACATTATAGGCTGATGATGATGATGATGATAAGTCACCTGTATCAAAATTCTAATTCATAACATTTTATTTCTCATAAACCTACGTCTGCATCACTTACGAAACTTCAAAAGCTAGGTTCACGATCAATGAACAAACTTAGCTTTCCGCAGTCCACTGCTGGACATAGGCCTCTCCCATGCTGTGCTACAAAACCTTATCCTTCGCTTTCCGCATCCAGCCTGTCCCAGCCACCTTTTTAAGATCGTCTGGGATACGCGATCTCCACTCCAAGACTCGTCTGCTCCACGCCATCGGTCATTTGAAAACTATAGCTAGCCCACTGCCACTTCAACTTAGTTACTATGCAAGTTATGTTGGTAACTCCAGTTTTCCATACTAATATTATAAATTCGAAAGTAACTCTGTCTGTCTGTCTGTATGTTACTTTTTCACGCCTAAACCGCAGAACCGATTTAGATAAAATTTGGTATAGAGATAGCTTGAGTCCCGGGAAAGGACATAGAATACTTTTTATCCCAATATTCCCACGGGATCGAGACTTATGCGGGTGAAACCGCGGGGCGCAACTAGTTTTCTGTATACTTTAAATTGGGATCTTATTCTTCAAGGAAACTCCTAGTATAGCCCGCTCCACAGCGCGCTGAGCGACCTGAATTGTATGGATCATCCAGCGGGTTTTTTCCTTCAAAGAAACTTCGAGCATAGGCCGTTCCATAGCGCGCTGAGCGACCTTGTATTAGTTAATATGACAGTCAGCGTCCACGTCATAAGTCAATTAACTAGATGGAATTTAGCCTCTTCATCATTTAACCGTCTATGGCATACCATAATCATAAATTAAAATATTGACAGGCCTGATGGTCTAGTGGTTAGTGACCCTGACTGCTATGCCGGAGGTCGTGGGTTCGATTCCCACCCAGGACAAATGTTTGTGTGATGAGCACGATCATTTGTTCTGTGTCTGGGTGTAATTTATCTATAATATGTATGTATTTAGAAATATATAAGTGTGTTTATCAGTTGTCTAGTACCCACAACACAAGCTCTGCTTAGCTTGGGACTAGATGGCGTTGTGTGATAGTTGTGGAATATTATTATATTATTATTATATAAAGCAGGTGACGTGCAAGGCAGGTCAAGGCTTACAGTTGTTGCGCATATGGCAAAACATCACATAACAGTTCGCATGACACTTCACTTTTCTTGCATACATAATCAGCCTATACGTTCCTACTGCTGGGTCACAGGCCTCCTCTCTGTGAGAGGGAGTGGGCTACGCGGGCCCAGTGCAGGTTGCTAGATGTCACATATCTTCGAATTTTTGGTTGTAGGACATGCCGGTTTCCTCACGATGTTTTCCTTCACCGTTTTGAGAGCAGTGGTGATGGAATAATTTACACAAAGTAAAGCGCCTGTCTGGGTTCGATCCTACAACTCGTAACAGTGTGGGTTGGTACTTCTCTTACTATACAATATTTATACTGTACTTTTCTTGCAATACAGGCTATATGCCATATGGGATTTCCCTTCAGCAGAAATGACGAACTTCCATGCAAATTTTCATCCCCTATTTAGGGGTATTCCTCGAAACGCACCAAATGAAACGTCTATCGATATCATTTATTACGAATCCTTCATGCTCTTCTCTATGTTTCATCGTTGATGCATTTCGGAATAAAATTATAATATTTTTATTAATATTTAATAATTTTTTTTGAGAAATTCTTTTGCTGCGTTTCAAAGTGCATTTTGAGGAATACACTAACTTTGAAACGCACCAAAAGTATTCCTCAATATTTAAACCTCTTAGGGGATGAGTTTCCAAATAATTATGATTAAATAAAGTTTACTTTTTTTTTTTGTTAACCTGTACTGGCTTACTGCTGGGCAAACGCCTCCTCCAAATCCTTCCAGGAACTCTTTTCCCGTGCCACCTCATACCAGCCCGCCATACCGGTCCGCATCCAGGTCATCTCGCCATCTCTTTCTGGGCCGTCCTCGGCGGCGCCGTCATTTACTTAAAAAAAAAATCTAAGTACCCACGTTTCTAACTTATACGACGAATTTCCATACAAACTTTCATTCCCTTTTTTAACGCTATCAGGGTAAGAATTTTCAAAAATCCTTTCTGAGTTCTCACTTTCGTAATAATAAATACAAAGAATTTTTGATTTTAGACCGCAGCGGCTTAGGCTGTACGATGTCTGTCTCGGCCTCAGACCAAATAAAAAACCAAGACAGAGGGCTGTCAACAGTAAAGTGAGGCCGGTTTCGTAAACATGTGTGCACTTAGTGAGGTGTAGTTTGATTGTAAATGTGTGCGTGTGAGCGTATAGTTTTGGCATGCTTTACTGTATTGTTCGCAGCGCTATGTATTGACTTTTTTATTTGGTCTGAGGTCTCGTCTAATAGAATATTTAAATTCTAAGAATTCCTAGCAACGTGCAATTTACTTGTTTTGTGTGCGACCTCACTACAGAACGTTTAAATGGCCTATTAGCGCCAAACTACATTTACAAGTCGTTTATAATAAACTATTTATAATCATAATGATTATTGACTTGGCTCGCGAGGTTGTCGACATGTGGGATGTTGACTCAGCAATCATTGTGCCGATAGTCGTTACAGCCAATGGATTGATAGCCAAGAGCCTCGACCAACACCTGAGGAGGCTCTCGTTGGGCAGCTGGATCAAGGGCTTGATTCAGAAAGCGATACTTCTGGACACCGCCCGCATTGTTACGAGGTTCCATTCTCTGGAGCCCTGACCGCCGGTAGCTTGGACCCTGTTCCCGATACCGGTGGGCTACTATTTTTTATGTATATTTTGAAATGTTTTTATATTTTTTATATTCTAATATTTAATAATATAATTTATATGTAAATAATGAAATAAAGCAAATAATAATTGATATACTAATAACAAAACTGAAGAGTTTGTTTGAATGTGCTAATCTCTGGAACTACCACTCGGATTTCAATTTATTTTTGAAGTGAAAACTTCTTTAGTGGCGTTGGGCATTTTTTGAAATAGGAAAAAAAAACATTGAACTCGCGACACTGTTACCGACACCGCGCTTCGGATGTGTTCGGCTGTCCTGGGGATATACTCGGTTTTAATGTATTCCCGATATGTCAGTGAGTGATGGCAAAGTATACTGTTTGTGTTTTGTTTATAATTACGACGATTCAAAAAATACACACGTAATTGTTCAAGTTTTCACTTCTGTCGGTACTCCCGGAGTGCCACTTTTTTCTTGCATTCTTTAGCCAATTTTTTGAGGCCTATAGCATATTATTATCTTATAGCTTTCTATAGGCTATTTAACATCACGCAAGGTCCCATAAGAGCCGAGCACAAAAAAAAGTCAGAAAGAACTGTTAGAGAAAACGTACTTATAGTGCGGGTAGGCAATGCGATGCAACGGGGTGGGTCGGAGGAACAATTAATTTTACGCGAACGAAATCGCGGGCAGAAACTAGTACGATATAAACGTACAGCAATTTACTTCTTTTAGGATCCGCAAATAGACAAACTAGAAAAACCAGATTTATTTTTATTAATTTCTAAGGATGTAGGTATTGTAACTGCAACAAATTATAGCCAGATTAAATATCATTGACTTTGATCTCAATAAATTCTGATTAGGGTTCCGCACCGAAAAAATATAACACTAGTTAGACATAAATATTTAGATATAACAGATTGACAGTTCAAAAACATTCATTGCATTATTTACGATGTTGAGCAGACAATTTTGCGGACACATACATCAATGTGTTGGATCATTTAGCTCCCTTCAAAATGGTTGAGCTGAATGGTGCTGATGCATGCGTCATGTTCGTGAACGGGCGCCGTCAGTAGGGACTGGTCATCTCTTTGCTGCCATGGCTTATTTTAATTTATTATTTGAATTGTTGTTTTTTCTCATCTTTTCATTATGGACGCTTTTAACGTTCTGCATCGTTCTCACATGTATAATTTTTAACATGAATGATGTAACCAAGACTTTGTAACCACATTATTTTGATTTAAAAGAGTGTCCATGGAGTTTCTTGCCCGTTCTTCTCCATAGGTACCTACGCTTTGGAATGGGCAACTAGCTTCACTTTTTCTGACTGACTGACTTCTTGACAATTCAAAAGTGCCTGTAAATGGTTTAATTGAAATAAATGCTTTGAGTTTGAGTTTGAGTTAATTGATTAGCAATATCCTTCAAAACTATCCTGGTTGCGATTGATTTGACACGTTATGTGTGTTAGACGCGCTTAGATTTTAATTTCGCGGGCATACCTGACGCTTTCACCTACATCTTATATCTGAAGGCAAATTCCCGTAATTAAAAATTCCTAATAAAATACTGAGCCTCCGACAAAATTACTAAGTTACCGACAACAGAGGTTTTGTCAAGGGCACCCCGAGGTTCGGTTTGGTTAGGTTACTTTAAACCCTATACACAGAAATAGGAGCCCCGCGACATAGGATGCAAGAGCGAGCGAATGAGAATACAAATACCTTTACCTAGGTATATATCAAAACGTTATTTAAGCTGGTAGAAAAGTATTATAGCAATAAAGTCATGTTTATTTTTCGAAGATTTCAGTATCTCATTCGGTCGTTTTGTCATTTTTATTCGGAAAGTTAGTATTTTAGGCAGTAGATTCAATATTTTTAGTAAAGACAATTCTTATTTTTTTGTCGGAGCTTTTATTACTATCCATTAAAAACGTTCAAAATTAGTCGCAATCTCATCTCAGCGACAATCAATGTCAAAAACTTGTCAAAAATGTAGGGAAACATAAAATTACGAGAATTGCCCCTCAGGTCTCTTATTATGTCTTGTATTTGGTTGGCGGAAAAACAGCCAATTAGACAAATCACTTGACATGAGATTTGACAATAGATAAACTTAAACAGCCTTTTAAAAGACGGAGGTCATTAAACAAATATTTGTAAAAGTAACTCGGATTTTACCGGTTTCGGTCTACAGGGTGAAATTGAATTCATGGGCATCCTTTTAAGGGGTCATTGTAATCATCATTATGAACAACTTTTACTATGAGACGAACCTGAAATCGCGAAAGAAAAATTAGCTCTCCTCTACATTTTGACGAGTTATGTGAACATAAATGCAAGGAACAGCTGATTTTTTTTCGCGATTTTAGGTTTAGTTCCATAGTAAAAGTTGTTGATACTGATGAGTACAATGACCCCTTAAAAGGATGCCCATGAATTTAATTTCACCCTGTATAATATAATGACTGGAAATACCATTTCCAGGATTTAAAAAATCCAGTTTATAAATACATCTAAACTCAGATTTTTAATTTCCTAGCTCAAAATAAGAATACTAAATAATATCGTGTTAATAAATGTTGATCGCAGCTGTCATTTTAGTTTAGCAAATAAAAAATCAGAGTTTAACTAATGGCAGCTTGTTTGGTTAGTTAAACCAATTAAAAAAGCTCGGTTTTCAAGGTTAATATTTAATATTTTGTAGTTAAGTTACCTATATCTTCTAGTGATTAAAAACAAACTTCTTACCGCCCATTGTGTCACCCATTGTATAGTTTCTATATTTATGTCTGTAATTTCTAAGGTGTAATTTGTATAGTGGTTTGAGCGTGAAGAAGTAACAAACACACACACTCACAAACTTTCGCCTTTATAAGAGATTTAATTTATACAATACAAATATAGTTATTTCAATCTTTAGCAGCTCCAACTATAATTATTTTCGAATGCTAATAAAATTAATTAGTAGGTACACACTATTTTATGTTATCATCATCATCTGCCTAGCCTTTTGCCCAACAATATTGAGGTCAGCTTCCAGTCTAACCTGATTTTATCTAATGATGTTATTAAAAAGAATACAGCGTAGTATAATTATCTTAATCCTTCTAATTATCTTCCTGGCTTTTGACCTCTTTCGATTTCTAAGAAAACAACAATTTGCTTAGATTCCACAGAGATTTAAACTAACATTTTTCCTTATATCAATTTCAGGTAAAGGGTACCTAGAGAGATCCCTAATTACCTCCAAGGGTTCCTTAGAAAGAGCAAAGAAACAAATAGACAAGCTTTGCACCCTAAGAACGCTGATGCCGAAATACTTTCAAATTACGAATGTTCTTGAAAGCGAAATTGCGCCGATGTTAGATAGAGGGTAAGTCCTTTTCTTCTTAAACGTTATTCCTGTCACTGTCGCACTACTGTCAAAATACAAGTGCAAAAAAGAGACGGGAATCTGTCTAAGCCAAAGTAGGTGCTAGCCACAGATATAGATACACCTAGATAACGCAAGAGCAACTACTTAGCGTGCCAAAAATCGCACCAGCTTATGTTCGAAAACCATAAGCCGCCACTTTCGCGCTCAGTCCTGCGTACTGCCGGCTGGGTGAGCGTGAGCGAGAGAGCGCGAGCTTGTGACGTCATAGAAGGTAGTCAAAAAGTGGCACGCTTAGTTTTCATACAGTTCGTGATACTTGCGTTATCTAGGTATATCTATATCTGTGGTACTAGCTAAGTAACGCAGTGCCCTCCAAAAGTTAGTTGACATTCAACTGTGATATCACAATATGATTTTACAATCTGTTTTCAAATGTTTGAAATGTACAGACATATTTGCATATGTGTATGTGTATGTGCATATCAAGCTACTCGAAATTGTCAAATTTTCCCAATCGACTTTGGACCTTATTCTTTAGCGATAAAGTTGAAAATCTATTAAAGAAATTTGACAGATTGTAGTAGATTGATATGCTGGCGTCTGTACACTATAACGTTTTTATTGTCTAACTAGCTGCGCCCCGCGGTTTCATCCGCGTAAATGTCGATTCCGTGGGAATATCGGGATAAAAAGTAGCATATATGTTAATCCAGGGTGTCGGCTACCTCCATACAAAATTTTATCAAAATTGGTCCAGCCGTTCGAGCATGAAGAAGTAACAAACATATAAACACACACACTTACAAACATTCGCCTTTATAATATTAGTGTGATTCATGCACCCATGACTTACCATAAAAATATTTGTCAATAATGAATTCAATTATTTTTTATTTTAAATTATAATGTGGCAGCACAACTGAAGTGGGATAAGGCTGGTACTGAGAAATTCCAGACGTAAAAATCTAATAACACTTTCGACGCAGGAATCGAACCCAGGATACTCCACCTAGCAGTAGCTAAGCATGAGACACGTGATGTGCTCTTGCAACCACCATACCAAAGTGAAAGTCAAAGTCAAAGTCAAAGCATTTATTTCAAATAGACACATAAAAGGCACTTTTGAAAATCAAAAATTACCTTAAAATAGAATTGATTCTAGTCGCCCCTTCCAAAAGGTAGTTTTAGTATGGAGAAGAATGGGCAAGAAACTCCACCGTTACTCTTTAGTGTTTTACAATATTTTGCATGCGTACATTAATCATATAATAACATGTGAGGACGATGCACCTAAAATAAAATTACTATACCACAATAAGTAAAATAATTAAAAACGAAACCATGACATTTAAATTAAATTAACTATTACCAACGAGGTAGTCTGTTTCTTCAAGATGTATAATAAATCATTTTTCTTTTCAAGGCTCTTCGCACTGGTGCCAAAGCTTACCGAGGAATACCACAGGGTCGTCATTATCAAAGTCAAATCCAGTTCAGACGTCACAAATACAGACTACGTTTTACTCTTCAAATACTTTGTAATTGTGAGTATATATTATTAAATATTATCTAGCTGCGCCCCGCGGTTTCACCCGCATAAGTCTCGATCCCGTGGGAATATCGGGATAAAAACTATCCTATGTCCTTCCCCGGGACTCAAAGTATCTCTGTACCAAACATCATTTAAATCGGTTCAGTCGTTTAGGCGTGAAAAGGTAACATACAGATAGACAGACAGACAGACAGAGAGAGTTACTTTCGAATTTGTAATATAAGTATGGATTATCATCACGGCGTCCTCACCTATCGCCTGACGCAGGTCCTCACCGGACACGGATGTTTTCGGAGGTTCCTGCACATCATCAGGCGGGAGGAGGCGCCCGGGTGTCGCCATTGCGAGGATCGCCCAGTCGCCCAGAGGACACGGTGGAGCATACGGTGGAGGTCTGCCCCGCATGGGCGGAGCACCGCCGTGCCCTCGTAGAGGCGATCGGCAGCGGCGGCGACCTCTCGCGTCCGGCCCTGGTTCAAGCCATGGTCCGGGGCGAGAGGGAGTGGGAGGCATTCACTTCCTTCTGCGAAGCAGTCATGCTAGCGAAATAGGTGGCGGAACGGCTGAGGGAGAGAGCCACACGTCCCAGCCGCCGCGGGAGACGCTCCAGGCGTCGGGAGCCGCGTGACGACTCCCGGCCACCGTAGGCGCGGGCCTGCGGACGGAAAGTAATGGGTAGCTCACCGTCCGATCAGGACGAGGCCCGTGCCGGATGGCGCGTACGTGTTTCACGCACGCCTCAAAAAGATGTCAGGAAAAAGAAAGTTGCCTGCCAGGGCCGAAGCCTGCCGGGGGTGCGGGATTGTCCGAAAGGGTTACCGCTACCCCGGAACATAAAGGGCTAAGGAAGGAACACGGATGGGTTTTAGTCAGTAAGAGTCTGACACTCCCTTCCGCTCCACCCAGAGCGGGAGGGGTCATTTGATGATTTCCCATCCATAAAAAAAGAAGTATGGATTATCATCCTGTAAGTGCCCAGGCAGAACAAAAAAATAGCGGAAGAAAAAGTATACTGTTGGCTATAGCCAAACGCGTCGCCAACCAGCGGCGAGGACGACCTGCAGCGCCGCCAACATGAAGAACGGCAATTAGGAAAGAAAGAAAGAAAGAAAGAAAGAAAATACATTTATTTAGCACAGACTCAAAGACACACAATACACCAGACACATACATCAAATAAAAACAAAAAGTAAACTTTAAAAAAGAAAAAAAAGTATAAAGTCTGATATAATATAAAAATATAAAATACGCAGGAAAGTGTGCCTCACGGCTGCGCTAAAAAGGGCCAGTTCAGCAAAAAATGCCAGACAACTAGTGCCTGACGCTGGTTTTCAACTGGACCTGTGTGTGAGGTGACGGATGTAAATCAGTTTCATACAGCAACGTGACGTGTAAATAAAAACAAATAATAAAAATTTCAGATAAAACAATAATGAATATGTATACTTAACTAGTGTGATATTGAAAACATTGCAAAAAAAGAAATAAATAAACAAGTAAAAAAAAAACAAATACCTACTGATAAATAAATAAGTGAGATGGCCGCATGCTAGACCTACGCAAATAAATAAATTCTTCGAAACGAGTCAGAACAAAAAAAAAACCTGTTTTATACGATGCCTGACTTCCACGTTTCAACGCATTGCCATAATAATAATTTATTTATCCGTGCACTGTGATGTCATCGCACAATACGCTGCAAGCAGCCGAGCACGGCGGACTATTTTCGGTCAGATTTCAACTTGTGTGTGTTTTGAACTTGTCATAGCTCTTGTTTTCATTGGGATTATTAACTAAATAACGTCTATACATAAGTTAGCTAAAACAATTTTGGCGAAAGTGGAAAAGGAAATAAAAATAGATGCACAAAATAAACGAAAAATATAAGGATGAAAGGTAAGCGCTAGTTGATTAGGCAGAAAACCGACCAATCATAGCACTTCGAAGAGCGCGATGTTCACTATGGACAATGTTTCTAAAGTTGGCACCACTGATAGCGACGAGGATAATGTCACCTGTCATGGCTGTCATTACAACAAACAGTCTTGCAAATTGTAACGTTATTATGATAATAGATGGCGCCACTTGTATTGTTGTTTTCCTCGGGAACAACACTTTTTTTTGACATGAATGGTACCCTGTGTCCGTTTCTGTACACCTGACAACGTATATGCAAAATTTCAGGATAACCGGTTCAGTGGTTTAGGCGTGAAAAGGTTGCAAGCAAACTTACTTTCGCATTTATAATATTAAGTTAGTATAGGGTTTCACGCGAACGAAGTCGCGGCCAGAAACTAGTGAATTATATTTTTGAATATTAGAATATAAAAAATAGTAGCCCACCGGTATCGGGACCAGGGTCCAGTCTACCGGCGGTCAGGGCTCCAGAGAGAGGAACCTCCTAACAATGCGGGCCATGTCCAGAAGTACTGCTTTCTGAATCAAGCCCTTGATCCAGCTGCCCAACGAGAGCCTCCTCAGGTGTTGGTCGAGACTCTTGGCTATTAACCCATTGGTAATCATGACTATCGGCACAATGATCGCTGAGTCCACATCCCACATGTCGATAACCTCGCGAGCCAAGTCAAGATACTTGATTTGTTTATCTTTCTCAGCTTTCACGAGGTTCTCATCATGCGGGACGGTTATGTCAACAATCATTGCGCGCCACTTTGATCGATCCACCACCACTATATCAGGCTTATTGGCAACAATAGTCCTGTCAGTGATGATGGATCGATCCCACTGGGTCGGGCACATACCTGTAGTATGGCACCTCCGATCCCACAAGGCTATATTTCAAAGCAAGTTGCTGATGGATTATCCTGGCTACAAGGTTGTGCACAAAAATTTTATCTGTTCCAGATCGCAGAATATTTAAAAAATACGGACTACTGCCGAGGTTTCACGCTTATCAGTGACATATACGACACGAGCGCAGCCGATGTCCTGTCTAAACTAAACCTAGTTGAATTGCAGCAGTTTTTACCTGTCATCACGGTAAGTACCTAAGCTGATCGAAAAAAAAAACCGGTCAAGTGCGAGTCGGACTCGAACACTGAGGGTTCCGTATAAATGTGTTTTGTAAATATATTATTACGGGATTTTTTTTTGTAATGTAGGAAGTACTGTAGAATATGGGAGCTATTCTACGGAATCAAACTACAGTTGTAGTTTGATTATCATATTATTTAAGAGTAATTTTATCATATACATAATAATACTCGACCTATTTTCTAGACGTCAAACCTACGACTCTCATATGACATCTGTTTGAATGTTCGAAAGGAACTTGTTACAAATATAAGCAGCGGCCTGACCCGCAAGGAGGTCAGTAACCCTCAAAGAAGTCTATACATCAGCTACGCCCACCTTAGAATAAAAGTATGGGCATTGCCGGAGACTTTTATTCACACCATTCGAATATCCAAACCCTATCTACCTATCCTATTGTATATAGACCTACTTCCGAGGAACAAATTTACATGATGAGGTCCGTCTCTTGCAAGAGTAAGCGTAAGTCAGGACGTACGAATCGCGAATCCAACACCACGTTAAGTGTCAAGCAAATTAACATCTGTATGTGCCAATATGCACCCATACAAACTAACGTCGTCATGCTTAAACCTCGTCGTGTCAAAACCTCGGTAAAAGGCGCGACGCGGCCTCCTATTAATAACACTTGATGTGAGAGTTCACATCGACCTAGAAGAGGCTTAAGAAAATTAACCGATCTTAGCATCAGATTCTTTTAACTCCATCGGACGGGATTGAGCCAGAGGGAGGGAAAAGCTTAAGAGGCCAGGGTTCAATAAAAAAACTAATATATGCTCGTACTCCAGAAAAAAAACTTTAAAGTCCTACTACGTTCTCTAAAATTCTAATATCATTAAATATCAGTCAATACTGATGAAACTGTGGGTCCTCAAACACAAGTTGAACCAAAAGTGTCAACCAAACACACCTTGCAAGGGCTATACCCCTGTGAGCAAAGTCGGTGACAACGTATGCTGAGTGTCTGTCACCCCCCCTTCTATAGGAGTGACCACAGTTATAAGAGTGACTTTCCTCCCATAATTCGCGTCAAAATATACTGGAGTAAGGGCAAGCTATTCGATCCCTAAACATTGGAGCCGACGATTTAATCAAGCCTCCCGTTGGCCCGTTGCAGGTGTGAGGGCGCACCTCACAGCCCTCTGGGAGGTGGGATACCTCACACGCTCCCGGCCGCGTCCGATGTTTTTCTCACAGCATATGTAACACACAAATGGACACATATTAATAAATTGTAACAATCATCCAAATAAAAATAATGCACTAAAATATGATGTTTACATTCAAGTGACATATTTACATTACATGACAAGATACATGACAATTAAAAAAAACAACAACTATTAAACTAATATGAAAGGTTTTAATTAAATAATCTGAATTAAAAAGGTTTCTATCTCTAAACTTCCTTTTTCTGAATTTATATTTTAAAATCGAAAACTTTTTTATAAAATGATGCTTGTTTACAAAAAATGTTTTTATAAAATTATCAATGATTAAAAACTTTTTGGAAATATTCTTTTAGTTTTCGCTGTTTTAATAAATGGGATTCTTTTCTTCTTTCGTGCTTTTCTCTTATTGTTTGCAGCACATTGCGAAAAAAACTTATTTAAATTAGGGACATCTACATGACATATTATACAATTACTACGATTACGAACTATAACTTCATCCGTAGGAAAACTAAATGAGTCTATTGATTGTACGGAGTCGTTCAACACCTCTGCATCTTCATCTCTGACTGCGTCTTAGTTCATATAATCCTCAACTAACTCATCACTAATCACCTTATTATTACTATTCATGTCGATGATGAAGTGATCTTTCTTCTCTATTTTGGAAAAATCGGAATGACCATCGTCCTTTATTTCGGAAAAATCGAAATTACCATTCTCCTTTATTTCGGACGAATCGATCGACACATTATCCACATCAAAATGATCAGCGGCGATGTTAATTTTATTTATTCCCACATCGCGATCATCGTGCTCATTCGGTGGCTCTGAAACATTGCTAATTACGTTAATAAATGGACTAGACAGACCCGATTCGATGTTTTCATCCGTGTGTTCACTCTCGAACACTTCTATCGGCTCCTTCTCCTCCTCTGCGGGGATGCACACCTCGCTGCTGCGCTCGTTCTCATCACCATCACCGTCAACTTCCACGCTGCTTTCTAGGCAGCACTGCTCGTTCTGTAGCGGGTCATCTTGTCTTCCACTAAATAATATAGAAGCATCATTATCTACATTTACAATATCTACAACATTTTCTTGTCTGTTTTCCTCAGACAGATCTTGTGCCATCTCCATTACTTGCACCTTAACAATTCTTTTGTCTCTGTGACATTTGCATGGAAGCTCTTCCCATAACACATCACATATATCATCAAATGACATCATCATCATCATCATCATTTCAGCCGAAAGACGTCCACTGCTGGACATAGGCCTCCCCCAAGCACCTCCACTTCGACCGGTTTTGTGCTTCTCGCATCCAACGAGTTCCTGCGGCCTTCACAAGGTCGTCGGTCCACCTTGTGGGAGGCCTTCCAACGCTACGCCTTCCGGTACGCGGTCGCCACTCCAGAACCTTTCCGCCCCATCGGCCATCTGTTCTGCGAGCAATGTGCCCTGCCCACTGCCACTTAAGTTTGGCAATTCTTCGGGCTATGTCGGTTACCTTGGTTCTCCTGCGGATCTCTTCATTTCTGATTCGATCCCGCAGGGAAACTCCAAGCATAGCCCTCTCCATTGCCCTTTGGGTGACTTTCAGCCTTCTAATAAGGCCCATTGTGAGCGACCACGTTTCAGTGCCATATGTCATCACTGGCAACACGCACTGGTCAAAGACTTTCGTCTTGAGACACTGCGGTATGTGGGACGAGAAGATATTGCGAAGCTTCCCGAACGCTGCCCAGCCGAGTCGGATTCGACGATTGACCTCTTTCTCGAAGTTGGACCTACCTAACTGGACAGTTTGTCCTAGGTAAATATACTCGTCCACGACTTCGAGTGTAGCGTCTCCGATCTTCATGAGAGTGGGTGTTACATGGGCATTTGACATGACCTTCGTTTTGTCCATGTTCATTTTCAGACCCACTCTTTCAGAGGCTATACTGAGGTCATCGAGCATTGTACTGAGGTCCTCCATAGTCTCAGCCATGACTACTATATCGTCGGCAAACCGAAGGTGAGTTATGTACTCGCCATTGATATTAATGCCAGCTCCTTTCCAGTCCAGAACCTTGAAGACATCCTCCAGAGCAGCGGTGAACAGTTTCGGAGAGATAACGTCTCCCTGTCTCACACCTCGCTGCAGAAGGATAGGTTTCGAGGTCTGGTCCTGGAGTCGGACTGACATAGTGGCGTTTTCGTACAGACACTTCAGCACCTCGATGTACCGATAGTCGATCTGGCACCGTTGAAGAGACTGCAGTACAGCCCATGTCTCGATCGAATCAAAGGCTTTCTCGTAGTCCACAAACGCTAAGCAGAGAGGCAGGTTATACTCTTCGGTCTTCTGTATAACCTGTCGCAGCGTATGTATGTGGTCTACGGTGCTAAAGCCTTTACGGAATCCGGCTTGTTCGGGAGGCTGGAAGTCGTCAAACCTGCGCGCGAGACGGTTCGTGATGACTCTCGAAAACAGCTTGTAGACATGGCTCAGAAGTGAGATGGGCCTATAATTCTTAAGAAGGGCATTGTCACCCTTCTTAAAGAAAAGTATCACCACACCTCTGTTCCATGCCTGTGGTGTTTTACCCTCGAGTATGACGGAATCAAACAGCCTCTGAAGGGCCTTAAGAACGGGTTTTCCGCCGGCCTTCAGGAGCTCGGCCGTAATTCCGTCATCACCCGGTGCCTTGTTGTTTTTAAGCTGCTTCAGAGCCATCCTAATCTCGTACAGGCTGACGTCCGGGATGTCTTCGGTATAGTGTCGGGTCAATCTAGCTCTTGGGTCGTTTGCCAGACTCGTAACGGGGTTGCTTGTTGACGTGTATAACTGTCCATAGAACCTCTCGATCTCTCTCAACAGCTCAGGTTTGGCGGATACGATCCTGCCATCATCAGTCTTCAGTTTCATAAGCTGGCTCTGCCCAATAGACAGATCTCTAGCAAAAACCTTGGAGCCTCTATTTTGCTCTATCGCTTCCTCAATACGGTCTGTATTGAAGCGGCGAAGGTCGCTTTTCAAGGACTTAGAGATCTGTCTGTTGAGCCGCCGGTACTTTAGAACATCATCTGAAGATTGCAGGATCATCTCGCGCCTCTCCTTCATGAGCCGCAAAGTAGGATCAGAGAGCTTCTTTTTCGTATTCGTACGACGGGTCTTGAAGATCTTAGACCCGACCGTATGGACAGCTTCCACGAACCCATCGTTATATTCGTCCACGGAGCTCCCCAGGCACTCGAAACGATTCTGAAGTTCGAGCTGAAAGCTCTCGGGGTTTTGAACCTGGATCGGCGCTGGGCGGAGCGTAGACCTCATTAGTCGAGACCTTTCTAGCTTTATATTTAAGTTCAATGTGCCTCTTACCATGCGGTGATCACTTCCGGTTTTCACCGCGTTGATCACAGAGACATCATTGAATATTTGCTTCTTCGTCGACATAATGAAGTCAATCTCATTTTTAGTTACACCATCCGGGCTCTGCCAGGTCCACTTTCTGTGCTCACGTTTTCTGAAGAAGGAATTCATCATAAAGAGGCCTTCTTTCTCCATGAAACTAGCCAGTAGGTGGCCCCGGTGATTCCGTCGTCCAACTCCAAATTGCCCCATTCGCAGCTCATCATCGCTTCGTTTACCCAGTTTCGCGTTAAAGTCCCCCATGACAACGGTGAAGTGAGTTTTAGAGCCATGCATGGCTCTGGAAATATCCTCATACATGGTCTCCACCTCATCGTCGGGATGTGACGAGGTCGGGGCGTAAACCTGTACGACCTTCAGCGAATACCTTGCGGATATTCTGAGTATAAGGTACGCCACCCTGGTCGACACACTCTCGATCTTCACCACGTTGCTCACAAGGGACCTGTGGACGATAAACCCGACACCACCTTGGGACTGCTGGTCGCCCTCCCGGAAATAGAGCAAGTTGCCAGATTTAAGGATTATCGAGTCCTCCCCCTCTCTTCGGACTTCAGATAATCCCACTATGCCCCATCGCAACCTGCTCAATTCTTCCTCGAGTTCGGAGATCTTCTCGTCGGTCCGGAGTGTACGCGTGTTGTATGTTGCCAGGTCCAATTTCCGTTGATTTTGGTAGCCGGATCTCTTCCGGGGATTCTTAGCACCCCTTGCCTCACCGTGGCCTTGGCCGCTACCGTAGCCAAGGGTAGGCGGGCCGCCGGGCACTAGGGGCCAAGTATTTTTCGTGCTTGTCATTTGGGGGGGGATTTGCCATAATCGCCACGCTTGGCATGCGGGTTGGCGATCGCAGTATGATGGTAAATGCATAGAGAACGCTGCTGCCCATTCTCCGGTACGTCCCTTAGTCGCCTTTTACGACACCCATGGGAAGAAGGGGGGTGGTGCTATTCTATAAGTCCGGCACCACACGGACTACTAAACTATCAAATGACATGTCGTCATAGTATTTCCATTTATGGACTGCTAGGGCAGCACCCTCAAGATATGCCATTAATATGAGCGCCCAGTCGCTCTCACGCCATTTATTATAGGCG
Organism: Amphipoea lucens; assembly: GCA_947508005.1. Lineage (NCBI taxonomy): Eukaryota > Metazoa > Arthropoda > Insecta > Lepidoptera > Noctuidae > Amphipoea > Amphipoea lucens. Next base: position 3,741,385 of record OX382376.1, on the reverse strand, counting down.
GCAACAACTTCAAATCGCCTAAGAAAATCTTCCAGGCATACACCGTCCGTGCCCGTAAAAACTTGAGCTATCTTACTCTTTTTATATTAAAAAATACATATAGCCACTTAGCTTTTTCTCTTGGCGACGTTTCTTCGCGTCTCTTTTCTTATACTCACTACCCGGCGCCTCCACCATCTGTAGAATATGGGAGCTATTCTACGGAATCAAACTACAGTTGTAGTTTGATTATCATATTATTTAAGAGTAATTTTATCATATACATAATAATACTCGACTTATTTTCTAGACGTCAAACCTACGACTCTCATATGACATCTGTTTGAATGTTCGAAAGGAACTTGTTACAAATATAAGCAGCGGCCTGACCCGCAAGGAGGTCAGTAACCCTCAAAGAAGTCTCTACAGTACCGTATAGGTGTTGATTCCCTTGCGAGCGTCAAAATATGCGGCATAAACGGTCACGCAGGGAAACTCCAAGCATAGCCCTCTCCATTGCTTTTGGGTGACTTTCAGCCTTCTAATAATACACACAAAGACAGTGATGACCTATGGCACTGAAACGTGGTCGCTCACAATGGGCCTTATTAGAATACAAGCATGATGTTATGAAATTCAGGAAAAGCTGTTAAAGAAAATTTCTCCTATACAACCATTACATGTTAAAACTTATAACAAAAAGTTTTGGACAGCTTTAAGTCAACGGAATCATTCACGATGAAATTATTTTTTGTGTAATACCAGCTTTACACTACCTTAGTAAAAAGGCAAAGACTTTTTTCTTGTTAAGAAAAGAAACGAGCATTCATGACTAAAGTTCACTATCAAAATGAAGAATGCCACTTTCCGCACCTAATTAAGAACGTTGGATTACTTGCATGTCGTCAGAAACGCAAATGGTCAAATACGCATTTCGCTAGAAAACGCATCTCGTCAGATTTGCACTACGTCAAAAACGCAGCTCGACAAACAGGCAACTTGTCAGGTGCGCGTCTCGACAGATCTTGACAGTCAATTAATAAATTTGTCATAGGTGTCATTTTCATGCCCGTGCCGGACGGCGCGTACGTGTTCCACGCGTGCCTCAAAGAGATGTCAGCATAAAGGAAGGGGCCTGCCAGGGCCGAAGCCTGCCGGGGGTGCGGGATTGTCCGAAAGGGTTACCGCTACCCTGGAACATAAAGGGCTAAGGAAGGAACACGGATGGGTTTTAGTCAGTAAGAGTCTGACACTCCCTTCGCTCCACCCAGAGCGGAAAGGGTCATTTGATGATTTCCCATCCATAAAAAAAAAAGAAAAAAAAAAGGGTGTCATTTTCATGGTTTCTGAGGGTGCTGAAGTCAATAGTAAGTTCAAAATGAAAATCCCGCAATCTCATCTCAGCGACAATCAATGTCAAAAACTTGTCAAAAATGTAGGGAAACAGATTAAGACTGACATCAGACGGTGAACGTTCTTAAAATTACGAGAATTGCTTCTCTGATTTTTGAAGTGAAAACTTCCTTAGGCGCGTTGGGCATATTTTAAGATGGGAAAAACCATGGAATTCGCGCCACTGTTACCGTAGTCGACACCGCTTCGGATATGATCGGCTGTCCGCGGGATGTACTCGGTTTTAATGTATATCCGATATGTCAGTGAGTGATGGCAAAGTATTCTGTTTGTGTTTTGTTTTCACTTCTGTCGGCACTCCCGGAGTGCTACTGTTTTTTTTTTTCATAGGAAACCTGGACTTATGCTCAGATTTCCTTTAAGCTATATTTAATACTTTTCTACTTCCATAGAATAGAATACTAATAATTAATAATGTAATATTTTATCTTTACAGGAAGGGTACGGAACCAAAATAAAAGGAATCATCTTCCTAACTGGCTCAAAATTCATTGATGGTTTCATCAAGATTGTGAAACCATTCTTCTCTGAGAAGATAGCCAGCAGAATACATGTGGCTACTTCTGTTGAAGGTTTGAAAGAGTTTCTACCAGTAGATATTTTACCAGAAGAGTATGGTGGGAAAGAACAATCAATTGAGATTTTGCACAGTAAGTTGACACTAGGTTTAACACTTTATTACATCCTTGCCCTGGTTTATTAATAGTCAGTTAGGTAGTAAATTAGGGGTACACTACATTAATACGAAAAACTTTATTCCGAAAGTCACAAATACGAATTTCAAAATACCGATTTTCATAATTCCGAATGGTTCAAAATTCCTAATATAACAACTCCGATTTATCATTAATCTTATTTTAATAATTCCGAAATTTCAATATTCCTAACGTTTATAATTACTATTCTCAAAATACCGAGTTTCAATAGATCGAATAACAAAAAGTCCGACTTAATGATAATTCGAAACATCAAAAATACGAATCCCGATGATTAAAATACCGATTAATTAGAATTTCGAAATAATAACGCTTTTTAAAACTGAATAGCAAGACAAATAAACACATATTTCCAATTGTAAGAATATAGATGACACAAAACCAACAATAGAGCCCTATTTCTGTGTAAAGGGTTCAAAGTGACCTAACCAAACCAAACCTCGGGGTGCCCTTCGCTCGCTCTTGCATCCTATGTCGACGGAGCCCCGCTTGGTGGGGCCCCTATTTCTGTGTAAAGGGTTTAAAGTAACCTAACCAAACCGAACCTCGGGGTGTCCTTCGCTCGTACTTGCATCCTATGTCGACGGAGCCCCGCTTCGCGGCGCCCCTATTTCTGTGTAAAGGGTTTAAAGTAACCTAACCAAACCGAACCTCGGGGTGCCCTACTTCGCTCGCTCTTGCATCCTACGTCGTCTATTGCGTTCGTTGAGTTCGGGTGCGGTAACGGTAACGGAGTAATTCGGAGTATTGAAAATCGGAATGTCGTTTTCGGACCGAGAACCCATCGAGCATTTGATTCTTCGAATATATGAAAATCGGAAAACAAACAAGTCGCATTTATGACTATCGGTAAAATAAATTTCGTGATTTTTAATAATAGACATTATGATTCTTAGGTATTATGAAATTCGGATTTTTGAAAATCGGAACATCGAAATTCGGAATAAAATATTTCGGAGTATTTGGGTGTTCCCGTAAATTAGTTGTTACAGCTCAAAGACTTAGATCGGGACACATTCCATGTCATATGTTTGCATTTATGATGAAGAAAACTGAGTTGTTGAAGACTTACATCACTGATGGAATCTGTTCGTTTGACTAAGGCTCCGTTCACACAGACCGGCTCGGAGAGGAGAGCAGATTTTTATCACGTTTAAAACCAGAGTTTTGTATAATTGTAATAAGGTTTCATTCTGCGCCTAAATGGGTTGAGCTCCCCCGCACTTTTTAACCTATATGTGAACGCTCTGATTGTTGCTCTCAGCAGTCATCATGTCGGCTGTCATATTGATGGAGTTTGCCTAAATAATCTTAGCTATGCGGACGACATGGTGCTGCTGAGCGCTTCGGTTTGTGGCATGAGAACATTGTTACAGATTTGTGAGGCATATGCTCGAGAACATGGTCTTAAATATAATGTGGCGAAAAGTCAGTTCATGGTCTTTGAGGCCGGCTCTAAATGTCCTATAGCAGTACCTCCCATCAAATTATACGGGGTTCCCTTGGTCAGAGTGGACCATTTCAAATACTTGGGGCATGTAGTAACATCCGGTCTCAGAGATGATGCTGATATCGAGAGGGAGCGGAGGGCCTTGGCTGTAAGAGGTAACATGATAGCTCGCAGGTTTGCGCGTTGTTCAGGGTCGGTCAAGCAGACCCTTTTCAGGGCTTATTGTACCTCTCTGTATACGTGCAGCCTGTGGGTGAATCACACTCAAAAAGCATACGAAGCCCTCCGCATCCAATATAACAACGCATTCAGAGCGCTGATGGGGCTGCCGCGACATTGTAGTGCCTCGGGTATGTTCGCCGTCGCTAGCGTCGACTGCTTCTATGCAACGATGCGTAAGCGAAGCGCGTCCCTGGTACGCAGAGTTCGCGGCAGCTCCAACAGCGTGCTGGTGATGATAGCTGGCAGGCTCGACTGTCCATATATCAGACGCTGCAGTGACTTGCACGTCACCTACAGTCGTCGGCTGCCAATATAAAAATGTTATGTGTGGTTATTGTTTTGTGTTGTACCTATTGTAATGTAATGTATAAGTAATGTATTCAGTGTTTTAGATTTGTGTTATATTTAATTTATGTGTATTTAATGAGTCCTTGTTACTTGAAATAAAATGAATTATTATTATTATTATAAATCATTTTTACATGTCACTTCTTTTATTATTGAGAATGCTTGAGAGCAAACCTGACGTGCTTGAATCTCTCCGAGCCGGTCTGTGTGAACGGACCCTGTAGAATCCTGTTGATTCCGTATTTGTGTTGAACAGATCACTTCACTGGCTCACTACCACACCAAGCGCCAGCGTACATAGCCTGCTTCACTTTGTCTGTTTCCCGCCATTCCTCGTAACTGACAGATGACATAAGTGACAGCAGCTATCCCGCTTGTGTGAATGAGACAGTGTTTACATATCTATTTAATAGATTCACTACAGACCCTAAAGAATGAATCCTGAGACGACGGCTAATAAAGATTTATAGCCCCAATTAAGTTAAGGGCAAGATTCACATTCCTTATTCATTTCCAGGTAATCTAGTCAAGTCACTAGCTTCGGAATCACACCAAGAGCTCATGAAGGAGATGAATAGAGCCCGCACGGATGAATCGAAGAGACAAGTGGACAAATTCAACGAACAATACATGGGGATGCCTGGAACTTTTAGAACTTTAAGCTTGGATTAAATGGTACTTAGATAATTTTGATCATGACATTTTATTATTTTCTTACCCCAATATCCCACAAAGTATACCATCGACCTGCACGTGATCTACTTCTATCTATAATTTTACAAAGTGCCAAAGCAAAAGGGCATTTTATCTTCTTCATTTTTGACATTTATGTAATCGAAATAAGGTGATAGCACACATATCAACTCGGAAAGGGATCGTCACCGTATCGCATTTTGCCTCTCCGTCAAACAGGCGTCGACCTAACGTAAGTACTTAACCAAGGCGGATCAGCAGCTCCGATACTTCGACTCAGTTACGGCTGGGCGAAGCCCCGCTTACTGCTCGCCCACCGCTGGTTGATGGTGCTGCAGGCAGGCCGCGGGAGGGGTGAGAGGGGCAAAGGTGGACGAAGAGACGTAAGCTCAGGTACGGAGAGACGTAAGCGCGGGGACGACGAGCCGTAAGCGCGGGTAATGCAAGTTGACTACGCACCGCACCGCAGTTGTCCCGAGACGAGGTAATTACGTTACGATTTCAATAAGTGTGCGTTGCAGTAGGGAGTTTCATACAAAGAATACTGAATGGCTCGAGTTGATAAGGTGACAATTCCTTTTAGAGTTGATTTGTATGCTACGTACGACCTTTAGCATGTATTGTCACACAGCAGGGCAAAGGTCTCCCTCTCCCCTTTCCATATAATTCCGTCAATTCTGTCTTTTGACATCTTGTTTTTCATTTCTTCCGTATCCTGTGGTTACAAAGTGCTGCAAGGATGTTTAGGCGCTCGAGTGATGTTGACAGGGTGCAGTGGAGGCAACACTCTTAATACCTAAATGAATATGACTGTGGTCGGACACTCTCTTTCTAAATACACACATAAGAACGAGACAGTGATATGTGTTTTCTTTGTCATATGTATGTATTCAGAAAGAGAGGTCCGACCACAGTAGTCTTCACTGAGGTATTTAGAAGGTTGCTTCCATTTTTTTCTATAAGCTTCTTGACAGGGTAGTGCTGTTGGTAAACATTTTTTTTTTTTTTTTTCTTTTCTTTTTGAATGCATTGAAAAAACAAGATGGCGGAGTGAACAGCTAAAGTCTATTCAAATGTATGTTTCAAATAGATGTTATTTCAAGTTAAACAAATATCAACTTTATTCTAATGCTTATTAAGTTGATTCCAAGTGACTAGCACTATTGAAAAATTTATAAAAAATTTTGAAGTTATAGCGTAAACTGCACTTTATTGTGTAGGAATTAAAGTTATTTTCCCATAAAACTCATATTTATTTACATTTTTGGTAAATAAGTCGCAAATGCAGATTATACGCTTGCTGATGAAAGTTGTGAGAATCTATTGAATGCGGAAAGCGTAGGTGCAAGCGATTTGGTCGTGCTCGGGAGTGACCATATGGCAAAAGGAGAGATCTATGTCCAGCAATGGTCGTCTTTCGGCTCAAATGATGTATGTGCTTAAAGATACAGTTGATGCAGTAGCGCAGCGATTGGCTTCTGTACCTACTACGTTTTGCGCGTTCGATTCTCGTAACAAAAAATAATGAGTGAAAGTAAATGATGCAAAAAATTGGGAACACTCGTCTCTACCCTGTACAGCCAACGCTCAACACATTTGCGCGCAATCAATTAAATGACCAGACATAAATATTTGCAATATCGCCTATAACTTCAGATTAGCAACGTGTCACTACTTCGTGTAATTATCCTTTTAGGCGCTTGGCTAAATATCAATTCCCGTGACCCTAGCGCGCGGCCACAAATCGATAAAATAATACCTACAATAAACAAGGAGGAGAAATCGTTGTATCGATAAAAAAATAGTCAAAAGTTTTTATCTCTATTTAATAATGGTTTTAGTTGTACCACGCAGTTAATAGGACGAAAATATAACGATAAAATCATGCATGTTCTCTGTCGCAGAAATACGACACGAGCGGTAGGGGCACGGAAATTATGTGTCGCATAAATGCGACACAAGCGGTCAAAGGGTTAATGTGGAGTTAGGCGCTACGTCAATAATATGTATAACTTGCACCTCAGTTATGGTTAAATTAGCACTCAAATCAAATGAACATCACTAGCCATTTGAAAAACCCAAAATATCTGTTTAAACCACTGTTATATTGTTAATCTTATACAGGGTGAAATTGAATTCATGGGCATCCTTTTAAGGAGTTATTGTAATCATCATGTTTAAACAACTTTTACTATGGGACCAAACCTGAAATCGTGAAAAAAAAAATCAGCTCTTCCCTACATTTTGACGAGTTATGTGAACTTAAATGGAAGGAACAGCTGATTTTTTTTCGCGATTTTACGATTACAATGACCCTTTAAAAGGATGCCCATGAATTCAATTTCACCCTGTATATTTTATCGATCACTTTACGAAAGAAACGTTTCTTTGTCAAAGTGACCTTCATGTTATAATTATTTACAGCCGCCGCTATTGTGGTGATAAGTAACCTTAGATAATAATTATCAATAAACTGATATAACAATGTATTTTAATATTGAAGGAAAACCTATCAAGAACATAAAATACCTTGATATTATTCTAGTTATCATAAATACGCATGCAAGGGTTATAAATTATAATTGTTACTGTAAAATTAGTCACGTGGTGATAGTAAATTGTGATTAGGATTAAAATGCGGTCTTCAATAAAGAGACTGGATGTAATGCAAATTGCCAAAATGTTGTTTTTATTGAGACCTAGCTGCTGCCCGCGACTTCGTCCGCGTGAAACGGACATAGGATACCTTTCGTCCCGAAAAAAAGTGCTGTTCCCGAGGAAAACAACAATACACGTGGCGCCATCTATTATCATAAAAACGTTACTATAGGACCAAATAAAACGACCAATAGGTCGTCTTATTTGGTTCTGTAGTATATTTATTTTTATCTTTAATAATTTTAGGAGGGGTTTCTTTTGGGAAATTAGATTTATTTTTCTTCAAGGTTCCTTTAACCTTGCAGCTTTATTGATGAAATACATGTTTTGCGTTTTTTGAGTTAATTTGATCATTCGTTTTTAATGATAGTGTGTTGGTAGCCCAAAAGTCTTACCAAGGGGTATTGTATTACCCAGTAACTGGGTTGCAGAAGTCAGATAGGCTGTCGCTCCGCCTATCTGACCTGTAAAATACTGATATTCAGCTGCATCCAGTTAGACGGAGGCGATGAGTGGGTAGGTATTATAGAGGTATGAGAAACAGGGTGTAAAGTTCACTCATCCTCCATAGAAAAGGGATGATCCTCCGACCAGACGGGTGTTGTGTCTGGCGGGCAACTGCCCGATGATTCATGTCGGGCCGTTGTATATGCTAGTTGCGCGGTAAACTCTGCTTGCGAGATGCAGGATTTTGCGTGACGTCAGTATGACACGTTTTTCGTATGTGGCGTTGTAGATACCGCTACCAGTATCCAGTTGAAAATGTAGCAAGTAATTTGTTTTAGTTTAATGTCAGCCATCCACGGACCAACCGCGGCAAGCGTAGCTTAACTGGATCGAGCGACCCATGCGACTGTTATTATTTAGCGATGAGCTCAAGCCATTTTTCTACAGCCCTTGTTTGACCTTCTGTCCGTATTTCAAAAAATAATCCGCGAAAATAAAAATTTTATGTTGCATTTTATTTATGTCAAAAAAAAAAGGTACGTAACGTGTATTTCCTATGTTTGTGTTTTTTTATTTTGACGATTTCGCATATTTGCATGCATACTTGAGTTATTTTAAGTTACATACAATCCAGTCTCACAAGCTAACTGATATACATAAAAAAACATATTTCCACTACACTGCCAATATTATATTTTACTAGCTTCTGCCCGCGACTTCGTCCGCATGAAATTTCACCCTCCCCCCATTCACCCTCTTAGGGGTAAAATTTCGAAAGACCCTTTCTTAGTGAACCCTTTCGTTCTTACTCTTCACTAAGAACACACCCTCCAAATTTCATGTCTCTAGGACCAGCGGTTTAGGATGTGCGTTGATATAGCAGTCAGTCAGTCAGGACTTTGAATTTTATTATGTACAGATTATTACGAACGTCATATTTTTAAGTAACGGCAATATGCCATAACTTTAATGACTTATGAAAATTATGTAAAATAATTGGCTAACTCAGCATATTCAAATTGCTTAAAAGTAGGTGCAAATTAATTGCCTGTATACTTTGTGTAATTTGTACTTCGACTGTATCTGACCTTCGTTTATTTTTAATACTTTTTGGAAGTTCAGAAAGACGTATTTATCAGACAACCTAGATGCATATCAACTCAAAGACCGTAACAATGACGTGTGTAAAATACAGTCACTAGCAAAAGTAGATACATAACATAGCATAAGGGCCGGCACACATCAGGCGAGGCGCAGCGCCGCGCGGTTGTCACTGCCAAACAAATATCAACTTTGCGTACCTAAAAGTACAGTTGAAAATAAATAACCGCGCGTGTTAGATAATTCATTTTGGGGAACTAGAATAGAATACTCTTTATTTAATTATGTACACCATATATATTACAGAAATACGGTTACTTGCGGTAAACATGACGCAGAAAAAAAACAGAAACACGAAAAATAACACGTTGCGGGAGTAATGCGAACATAAATGTAGGGTAGAGCTGTTTTTTTTTTTCACGATATCAGGTTTGGTCCCATAGTAAAAGTTGTTCATAATGATGAGTACAATGACCCCTTAAGAGGATAACGGTGATTAAAATTTCACTCTGTATGTCTGCAGCAGCATTGCCGGATATAAGGGCAATCCAGTCAAAAAGCTGTTATTTTGATATTCTTCATCATCATCATCATTTCAGCCGAAAGATATAGGCCTCCTCCAAGCACCTCCACTTCGACTGGTTTTGTGCTTCTTGCATCCAACGAGTTCCTGCGGCCTTCACAAGGTCGTCGGTCCACCTTGTGGGAGGCATTCCAACGCATAGTATTACAAACAAACATTTCAATTGTATTTATTTGTATAGATGTATAGATTAATTGTTTTCGTGATCACCTACAATTAAGTCGAGCATTTTTTATTAAAACAATCACAGTGCTGTAATTGTTTTCTGATTAACAATAGGAAGATGTTAAATTTATAAATAGTCTTGACAGTAAGTTTTTCTACAAAAAAAATAATCATGATGAAAAAAAATTACTAAGAATAGTAAGGAAACATTGCCATCTTTGCAACGATTGGTAAACGGACTGATGATTATAATTTTTTTCATTTATTTTTAACTAGCTTCAGCCCGCAGCTTCACCCGCGTGTTCGTCCCATGGGAACATGCTACCGCGACCGGGACAAAAAGTAGCCTACTAATGTCTCCCCTATGACCCCAACATAGTTGGGAAAAGGCTATTCAGATGATGATGATAACACTAGGATATGAATAATCATCAGCGTGCTCATAATAATTATAAATAAATAAATAATAAATAAACATTTATTTCTCTTTCACGAGGGCCTTAATTTTTTTTTTACAAAAAAACAACAACCGACTTAAAATAAAACACTACAAAGTGATAAATAACTTTTATTTCGGAAGTCGGTGTCGTTGATTTCGCATTTTGGTTTTTTGTCACCGATTTTCGAAATTAAAGTTATTTATCACTTTGTAGTATTTTTTTTTAAGTCGGTTGTTTATTTGGAAAAAAAAAACATTTTTCACTTTTTGTTGTACCTAACCCACACAAATTCAATTAACACTAGTGTATTGAAGAATTGAAGACACCGACTAGAAGAATTCATCAAAATTCGCATAGAAATGCCGGAGATGCAGTACATTTATGCATATAACTTCGTACATAAGAATAATTACCTAATGTATTATATACTAAAATCTTTCTGAAAGTATGTAGATTGCAGTCATGAAAAAAATATCAAAATCGGTTTATTAGTTTTTGAGAAAATCGCGGACATACAAACATACATACATAAATACGGGTCGAATACAGAACCTCCTTTTTTGAAGTCGGTTAAAAAAATATGAAGACACTAAATCTGATAAATCATTTGTGGCCCGACCGGTATTTGCAATAGCAAAAACCTGTCATTCAGATTACCAGGCCCCTCCCAAAAACATTGATTGAGTATGAAACATTAATTCATCAACATTAAAATTATGACTTCACCTTCTAGAGGTAATCCCCTTATCTGCAATTTCATGATCATTACTTGATGTTGATGCCTTAATAAGTAAACAGATCTCTTTTATATTTCTTATTGTTTTGAATGCTGAATGTTTATGTTAATTGACTAATTAGATACAATGGTAGGACTTTGACTTTTTAAAAAACAATAAATTAAAAATTTATGTCTTTTATTTTTTTTAAGCTGTATATATTTGTTAAGGGTCGGGACACATTGATCGACGGCGTTCGACGGTTTATCCATACAAAAAGAGAGCAAAGTATGGAACGACGTACGCATCCTTTCGCATCGACGCGACGAACGCGCTTCGTCGAAATGTGCTCCTTTTCAATCGGAAAAGTGCGAAAGGCCGTCGATTTATGTGTCCTGACCCTTATTTATCATCATCTGCGTAGCCTTTCCCCAATTATGTTGGGGTCGGCTTCCAGTCTAACCGGATGCAGCTGAATACCAGTATTTTACATGGAGCGACTGGCTATCTGATGTATGTGATAATTGTTTAATTAAATTAAATGATTTTCATTTTGTATTTTTATAAAAAAAACCCCTTCTGATGTCAGAATAAGTGTAGGTTAGGTATTATTTTTGTTGCTAATCGTGTTGATTGTTGACTCGAATTATGTTTTTGGGTTTTATTTTTTACTGTAGGTGCCTTTGCATTTGTAGGTTAGTGAACCCGTCTTTAGTCTTTGGTTAATTGGAGTAATAAAAAAAATATATATATTTGTACGCCTCATTAGGCATAACAACGTACGGACTTGTTACCTATATTTAAGTTCTTGCATGCTTGATTTGTATGTAAACGCATGTTTGACAAATAAATTATCTTTATCTTATCTTTATAATGTATGAATGCAGAGGGGCAATTCTCTTAATTTTAAGAACGTTCACAGTCTGAGGGGCAATTCTCGTAATTTTAAGAACGTTGACAATCTGATCTCAATCTCAATCTGTACCTACCTAAAATACCTAAAATTTCGATACATTTTGACAAGTTTTTGACATTTGTTTGATGCTGAGATGAGACTGCAACAAGATTTTGAACGTTTTAAATTACGAGAATTGGCCTTCTGATCTTTGTCAAAAATACCTTTAATTTCCCTACATTTTCGATAAGTTTTTGACATTTTGACATTTGTTTGTCGCCGAGATGAGACTGCGACTAGATTTTGAACGTTTTAAATTACGAGAATTGGCATTCTGATTTCTGTCAATAATACCTCTAATTTCCCTTCATTTTCGACAAGTTTTTGACAATTATTTGTCGCCGAGATGAGACTGCGACTAGATTTTGAACGTTTTAAATTACGAGAATCGGCCTTCCGTTTGCTTTCCTCCCGTTATAAAATTGTAATCTCCTTTGAATGCCATAGTATAAAATTGCTGTAGTAGGTAAAGTAATAATTGTCAATTACCTTGACGCGATTAGAATATTTAATTGAGTTTGTTAGATTCGCCACCTCAAAACACAAGCTGCAATTTATTATGAGCTACTTAGCCTTGAATACTTTCATTTTGGCACGTGTATAAAAATGTATACCCAATAAAAATTACACTAATAAAAATTTTGTATACAGCGTGTCCCAGGAAACCTATACCAGCGAAGATTTGTAGTCAGGGGACACTAATACCCATCGATCAAACCCCTATGTATGTTCCGCGATATTTTGTAGTTTTCGAGAAATTATTTTCTTTTGTTTTATTCCTAGATTTTTTAAATTGTAGGCGGTTTTAGTTATAACTTTTTCTGAATGGTCTTTCTTTGAGATATTTTTTGTCAGTATTATGGCTAGAATGTGTATTCACATGTTGTAAAACACCAAAATTCTAACTACTAGTAGCTCAGAATTTGATCACAAGGTTAAAACTTCTGTTGGAGAGAAATTTATAATTTTTCGAAAACTACAAAATATCGCGGAACATACATGAGGTCCAATCGATAGGTATTAGTATCCCCTGACCACATACCTTCACTGGTACAGGTTTCCTGGGACACCCTGTATACAGGGTCGAATTTAATTGACAAACGAAACTCTGCAGACGCGATGGGTTAAGGTTATTATCGATTTGTAAACGTTATAAAACTTAAATTAATAATTTGATGTTGCTTTTTTTTAAAAAAAAATGTGTTGAACAGGATAATAAATAAAAGAAACTGATTTCCTCAAAGCATACTCGTACTTCAAGTAATTACTCTATCAGCCGTCGTAGACCGGGGGGGTCTACGACGGCTGATAGAGTAATTACTTACCCCAAAAAAAAACAGATCATTCGTTTTTTTCTGTTTTACCGTGTTTATACAGGGTGTTATTGAATTAATGCAAAACCTCTTAAGGGGTCATTGTCCCCATCATTATGAACAACTTTTACCCTGGGAACAAACCTGAAATCGCAAAATAAAAATCAGCTGTTCCCTACATTTTGACTAGTTATGCGAACATAAATGTAGGGAACAGCTGATTTTTTTTTTTGCGATTTAGGTTTGTTCCCATATTAAAAGTTGTTCTTAATTCAATAACACGGTGTATAACGATACCCGCCCCGTCTGTGGAGTTTCGCTTGCTAAACTTGGTTTTATATGTCCCGTAAAACTTCATTTGTTACAAAACGCCATGATCAAAATCAAAAAATTATATTTCACATAACCTACATGCACTAATGAAACTTCAGAGGCTAGGTGCACAGTTCCAATTGCTCTTCTGCATAGAAAACACACAAAAAGAGCTCGCAAGACACCCGACAGCAAGCTACCCGAAACTGTAAAATTTTCCCAATCAACTTTGAACTTTATACTCTAGGAATAAAGTTGAAAATCTATTAAGTAAAGAAATTTGACACATTGTAGTAGCTTGATGTGCTGGCGTCTGTACATCGGCTGTCAAATATCTGGAACTCATATGTTAACCAGCACACTACCAATCTCAATCTGAATCATTTTGAAGAATATTGCTAACACATTGCTTCACATGTTAGAAAAAATTGTCTACTCAACAACGTAAATAACGCAATGAATGTTGTTGAACTGTCAAAATGAAACCCTACTGATAGTGTGTTACGCAGAACACCGGTGTCACAATTTTACTTACCTATCATAACAACTTGCGTTGTGACCATTAGTAGAGTTTGCTGAAGAAAAACTTCATACATACCTAAGTAAACAAATATTTATTATTGGAATCTTATTGTCATTTGTTTTTATTTATACGCTCATAAAGGCGGCAAAGTCTGTGTGTCTGTATGTCCTCGTAGTTAGATGGAAAACATACTCTTTACAGTTAAAATGCATAGTAAAAAAAAAAAACCGAGTGTGCTTATGACCACACGACTGAAGTGAAACTTCAAACGTATTTGGCTATGAGAGGAAGAGAGAAAGAAAATGTGCGCGCGCACTGCTCTCTCTTGCTTATATCCCCCACTCAACTCCCGTTCGCCTCGCCCGATCACACTTTTCGTAACGCTTACGTCACGCGTTCGCCAGCATACTCCCCAAGTCAAGCCTGCGTAAAGAAATTTCACTTCAAAAATCATAGTCATCATCATCATCAGCAGTCCACTGCTGGACATAGGCAACTCCTATTGCACGCCATTCAACACGATTTTTGGCAAGTCTCATCCAGTTGCTACCAGCCATCCTGCGAAGACCGTCGCTCCACCTATAACGTTCTACCAAAACTAATAGCATTATAGAGGTATGAGGTACAGGTTGTAAAGTTTACTCATACTCTATAGAAAAGGGAGGATCCTCCGACCAGACGGGTGTTGTGTCTGGCGGGCAACTGCCCAATGAGTCATGTCGGGCTGTTGTATATATTATGCTAGTTGCGCGGTAAACTCTGCTTGCGCGATGCAGGATTTGCGTGACGTCAGTATGACGCGTTGTTCGCATGTGGCGTTGTAGATACCGCTACAGCATAATCAGATCATGTTGGATCACGTTCTCATTGCTGGGACACAGCGGGGCAATTGCGTAACACTTTATCAATCGGAATCGGTTTCATTTTGACAGTTCAACAACATTCATTGCGTTATTTACGTGTTGAGCAGACAAAATTTTTGAACTTATGAAGCAATGGATTAGCAATTGGCTTCGAAATGATTCTGATTCCGATTGATAGTGTGTTACGCAATTAGGGTGCTGGTCTCTTCTCGGTGAGAGAGAGTGGGCCGTAATCCACTAGGCCGGCTCAGTGAGATTGCAGTGGTTGGCAGATATCATCATATTTTCGGTTTTATGACATGCCGGTTTCCTCACGATGTTTTCCTTCACGATTTTGAGAGCAGCGTTGATTTCTAAAAGCCGCTCGTTTTCTGCATAAATAAAGTCCTCCAGACCGTGATTCGGCCACGGCGGCCAATAACTAGCTTTTGGCGTGGGAGATATAGTGTAGAAGTGTGCGCGCAGACACTCTCTCTTCGCTCACTCTCATAGTCCGATGGAACGGCAATCCGTCACGACCGGAGAGAGATCAGGCGCAGGACCAACGGCTTAACGTGCTTTCCGAGACACGGGGGCATCACACCGCCAACATCCAAACTCCGGGCTGTTACTAAGAAATTCCTAATGGGAAAACTCAATAACACCTTGCCCGACCCGGGATTTGAACCCCACGCTCACCAGTCGCGCTTTCGACCACGAGACAACAGGGCTGTTTAAATACAGTGTCCATTGCACAGCCTGCAGTAGTTTACCTGGGAACACCCAAATACTCCGAAATATTTTATTCCGAATTTCGATGTTCCGATTTTCAAAAGTCCGAATTTCATAATACCTAAGAATCATAATGTCTATTATAAAAAAATCACGAAATTTATTTTACCGAAAGTCATAAATGCGACTTGTTTGTTTTCCGATTTTCATATATTCGAAGAATCAAATGCTCGATGGGTTCTCGGTCCGAAAAACGACATTCCGATTTTCAATACTCCGAAATATTTCCGTTACCGTTACCGCACCCGAAACCCGAACTCAACGAACGCAATAGACGACGTAGGATGCAAGAGCGAGCGAAGGGCACCCCGAGGTTCGGTTTGGTTAGGTTACTTTAAACCCTTTACACAGAAAAAGGGGCTCTATTGTTGGTTTTGTGCCATCTATATTCTTACAATTGGAAATATGTGTCTATTTGTCTTGCTATTCAGTTTTACAAAGCGTTATTATTTCGGAATTCTAATTGATCGGTATTTTAATAATCGGAATTCGTATTTTTGATGTTTCGAATTATCATTAAGTCGGACTTTTTGTTATTCGATCTATTGAAACTCGGTATTTTGAGAATAGTAATTATAAACGTTAGGTATATTGAAATTTCGGAATTATTAAAATAGGATGAATGATAAATCGGAGTTGTTATATTAGGAATTTTGTACCATTCGGAATTATGAAAATCGGTATTTTGAAATTCGTATCTGTGACTTTCGGAATAAAGTTTTTCGTATTAATGTAGTGTACCCAGTTTACCTATACCTATCAGTACTGATGACCGTCAAAAATCAGCCATCTATCAGTCGTTATCTGCACTCTGAAATCGTGAGAAATAAATCGCCAAACATCGTCAAGGAAACCCAGTAGTATTATAAGTACTTATACTTAACAATATACATACCTACAATATAAATATACTTGTATAAAACTCGATGTCCATTTTCCTTCATTTCATACAGTGATCAGACTTGTTCGCGGTTATATTGAATTAAATAAAAATGGAAGAAATAAAACCGTGTCCAATGTTTGAATTTAATGATAATCAGCTAATGAATGTCAGAAAATGTTTTGGTTATGACGATGTGAATAAGTTGAAGCAAGATATTGATCAGTTTCAAGACTGGATTAGCAAACAACCTCATTTTCGGTTGAAGGAATTTGGTAAGTTTCTTTTTATTTTTAAACCGACTTCAAAAAAGGAGGTTCTGTATTTGACCCGTATGTATCTATGTATGTATGTATGTCCGCAATTTTCTTAAAAACAAATGAACCAATTTTGATAATTCTTTCACTAATGTGATCTGCATACTATCAGGAAGGTTTTAATATATAATACATTCGGTAATTATTCTTATGTACGAAGTTATATGCATAAATGTACTGCATCTCCGGCATTTCTATGCGAATTTTGATGATTATTCTAGTCGGTGTCGTCAATTCTTCAATGCACTAGTGTTAATTGAACTTGTGTGGGGTAGGTACAACTAAAAAGTGAAAAATAAAAACTTTTTTACAAAAAAACAACCGACTTAAAAAAAAACACTACATAGTGATAAATGACTTTAATTTCGGAAGTCGGTGTCAAAAAACGAAAATGCAGAACTAACGACACCGACTTCCGAAATTAAAGTTATTTTTTCACTTTGTAGTGTTGTTTTGAAGTCGGTTGTTTGTGAACGCCTCGTTGGGTCTGTGGTCGTTAGAGCGACTGGTGAGCGTGGGGTCCTGGATTCGACTCCCAGGTCAAGCAAAAAGTTACTTAGATAATCCAGGAACATTCGTACTCAAGTAGAAGCTATTTGGATATAATTTAATTTCATGTTTTGTGTTTCTTTGTTTTGCTATGTTAATAACTTTGCATCCGATTATGGTATGGAATGATAGCCGACATGTTTGTTGCGCCCACAGAATACTTAAAGTACTACGTACAGAAAGGACACTCCCTTCCCCGCACTAACATCAGTTACCGCACCTCACCCCGCACTTCGGCATGTTCGTCGCCCGTTCTTTATCAAGAGCGCTCGCAAACACAAGTACCTCACGCACACATTCATACGTATACAAACGTCATTTTTTAATGTAGTAGTAGTAGGTAATTATTTTGCGAGCGTTGTATGGAGTGTCCGGGGTGTGGTTGCGCCACTACATCTCCTAGCTAAACTTGACTTGACTTTTGATTCAAAAGGAAAATCAAAACATATTATATAAGTACCTATTTCTTAGTGACTTTTTGTCGGTCGCAGGAATATAAACTAGTATTTCAAGGTGGACAGCTAAATTAGCTGCAAATGTAACTAGGACAACGTTTTGATGCTTGCACAGACGCCAGCACATCAAGCTACTACAATCTGTCAAATTTCTTTAATAGATTTTCAACTTTAATGCTAAACCCTAAGCCATCCACCACCAGCCATCATCATCTGCCTAGCCTTTTCCCAGCTATGTTGGGGTCGGCTTCCAGTCTAACCGGATGCAGCTGAATACCAGTATCTTACATGGAGCGGCTGCCTATCTGACCTCCCCCTTACCTATATATAGATACCCCTTGGTTGTCAGACTTTCGGGTTTCTGACTACCCGTAACGACTGTCAAAGATCCAGGAATGACAGCCGGGACCAACGGCTTAACGTGCTTTCCGAGGCACGAAGGGGTCTTAGTCTGTAAAGATGGTCACCCGGCAAGCGTAACTTAACCTGAACGATCGACCTGTGCAGTTGTTATTACTTAGCCACAAGCCCCTCAGCTATCCTGCGAAAATCGTCGCTCTACCTAGCCCGAGGGCGTCCCAACTTACGTTTACCGATTCGCGGAATACGTCTACCCAACGGTCATCGGTTCTACGGCTTATATGGCCGGCCCATTGCCACTATGATATGTTATGTCACCGAATACCATAAACCGCAGCTATAATTATTTTTAATTGCATTTGGCTTGAGTTCATTTCATTCTAATTAGCCGATCAGACGATGTGTTGTGTGCGACTAGTTTAACCAGTTTTTGTAAATCGAGGCTTACCTATATAGCCTTATAAGCCAAAAGGAAAGAGGTAATTATTACTATAAAAGGTTACTATAACGGAAATCCTATAATATTGTCACGTCCTCTCGAGTCAGCTCGACTTTGCCAACCGTGACTGACTGACCTATTGAAAAATGTTAGGGCCAAAGCACACACGCTACTTTTAGCATCGGCGATCGGCGATTTTGCGGCTGTATGGATGCTGTATCGCGTTTTGGCGACTCTCTGCGTTCGGACGCGGTATCAAAATCGCGCGTTTTAGCGACTGCTCCGATGCTGGTGCAAATGCCAAATCGCTGCGACCGCCATCCGAATGTGTGTGTAGTGTAGCGTTCAGCCGCTGTGTCGAGCTTCCGAAAAGCGACTGAATCGCCGCGTTTGGTGTTTTTAAGTGTGCGGTGTGGAATGCTTGGTCGCTGCATGTTAGCTTCTACAAAGCGGCTAAATCGCCGATCACCGATGCTAAAAGTAGCGTCTCTGCTTTGGGCCTTAAAGGTTTTTCCAGAAAGTTACGAGTACTCAAAAAACAGAATAGGACGTTTGTCCACCACAGCTGTCACCGGGACGTTAACGAGATACTTCTAACCGAACGTGACGTCCCGGTGACCGCGTTCGTTTGTCCATCGCGGCCGAACTCGGCAGTTCAGATTTATTCTGGTCTGATCCCTGAGCCCCCTCCACCCCCCCCCTCCCCCTCAACGATCCCCTACTAGTTCGTCTTCTGTTTTAATCTCTGGCTTATCCACTTTATGCTAGGTTACTCTTTTTGACAGGTTTGCATACTTAGTATTGTATAAAATTAATTATTTTCTAACTGAACAGACAGCTGTGCTGCTGGGGAGTTTGTTCCGCCACTTCTTCTCCCCAGCGAAAGCACTAGGAAGTGGCGAAGGGCGGGCGTTTTGGGGGACTGTCTTTTGTAATTTTGACGTTCGAAAAGTGCTGATTCTCAGCCTAGTTTGAATAAATGACTTTTGATTTTGATTTGATTTTGAGGTAAGTACAGTCAAGAGAAAATAAATGTTTCATGCTTTACAAATCGCACACCTAGATCTAAACTCTAAAATCTAAATATTTGAGGTATGCATACCATCGAATTCCTTAACTCACTACCTAGCGACCAACAAAACAGATGCAAAAACTTATAACATCATTGTTCTATCTGCATTTAAAAAGTATCGATCAATACAGCAAACTCCTGTAGTGCACAGGGAGATGGTAATTAGTTTTTCAACTTTTCGGAAAAAAGTGTTTTTTTTTTAGTTAATCGCTGTTTAGATCTAGACGTGCGAAATGTTATTATAATAAACAAAATAATAGCCGGGCGAACCGCACTCGTGCGAAAAAACCAAACTCGTTTTGCAATTCCGGCTCATCGACCCGTCACAATAACCACGGGCCGAGTTCTAGCGGTGGCCGGGATGATGGCACTCAGGTGGCGGACGTGCGATGTTCCCGCGGCCATAGTAAATGTATGTATGTAGGTAATACGTGTAATGTATGGATCGCTACTTCGGCGCTGTCATATCATTCTCGGTGTCGTCACGGTTACAGCTGCGGTGGACAAACGCACTAACCGGAACCACAGATACAAACGAAGGTAGTTATTAAAAAGCTTGTAACAAGCGCAGAGCTGCAGTTAGAAAGTATTTTTCGTAATATGAGGAAAACAGCTCGTATTACTTTTTCAACACATTGTACACCTGCGGTAGTTGCTTAATACACTAAAAGTAGGAATTGCTTTAATTTTGACAGTTCAACAAAATTCACTGAGTTTTTTCGTTGGTGAACGGACAATTTTTTCGAACATATGAAGCAATGGATTAGCAATATCCTTCAAGATCATTCATATTGTGATTGATAGTTAGGGTTCCAGTTTGCTCAATACGTGTTGATGTTTTCAAAGCATACCTCCAGGGGGTCTAAAAGCCGCCAAAGTCAGCATAAAGGAAGGGGCCTGTCAGGGCCGAAGCCTGCATGGGGTGCGGGATTGTCCGAAATGTTACCGCTACCCCGGAACATAAAGGGCTAAGGAAGGAACACGGATGGGTTTTATTCAGTAAGAGTCTGACACTTCCTTCCGCTCCACCCAGAGCGGGAGGGGACATTTGATGATTTCTCATCCAAAAAAAAGGGGGTCTAAAAAGGCCGGTTTTGCGAATCGCTTTTGACATTACATATCTACAACTGTTCATTATTGGCTGTTTCCACAAAAGCTACTAATGGAGAGTTATTAATTCAGATTTTTACAGTTAAAATGACCATCATCTCGTTTGGAAAAACGTATAATTGATTATGTAATATGGCCTTTATTCTGTTAGGTACGACCCCTATCCCCACTTCGGCGCTAGATGACCCCTGTCCCCCTCCGAGTCCCTCTTTGAATGTCGAATAAGCTCATGGCTACATAATAACAACCGCATCGATCAATCAAAGGTTAAGCTAAGCTTGCCGCGGTCGGTTAGTGGATGGGTGACCATCCATTACATATCGAAACTCCTCCTCTTGTTGGTCCTGGCTGTTATTCGTAGATCTTTGACAGTTATTACGGGTAGTCAGAAGCCCAAAAGTCTGACAACCAGTTTTTACCAACTGGGTTGTGGAGGTCAGATAAGCAGTCGCTCCATGTAAAATACTGGTATTCCGCTGCATCTGGTCACACTAAAAGCCGACCTCAAACATAGTTGAAAAAGCTAGGCAGATTGATTGACATGTAACATATAAGTACTTCCATTTCTTGGTTAACTTACAACACCAACTTTACAATACACGTGCACGGTCCTAATGATGACAAAATATAATCATACCGTAATTTGTACATAGACGCATAATAAAATATTATTATCATTAATAATGTAATAAATGTCTTCTTTAATACTATTGATAAATTTTATTGTATGATTATAATAAGGAAGCACTGAATCGACTTGTTTGTCAAATTCATCACATTAATCACACTATCACACTAATATTATAAAGGCGAAAGTTTGTGAGTGTGTGTGTGTGTGTTTATATGTTTGTTACTTCTTCACGCTCAAACGGATACAGTTTTGTATGGAGGTAGCTAAAACCCTGGATAGACACATAGGCTACTTTTTATCCAGATATTCCCACGGGATGGAAACTTATGCGGGTGAAACCGCGGGGCACAGCTTGTAGTAAATATTCGTAAATTCACGAAAATCAGAATGCACTTACGTATCATGGTTATTAAAAAAGAATATATATATATTTGACAGACACGAGAGTGTTAAAATAGTGGTAACTGCCGTGACGTACGAGATGTGTCATATGATCAAACCCAGGCAGACGCATTATTTTATTTAAATTATATCACTGCTGCTCTCAAAACGGTGAAGAAAAATAAACGTGAAGAAACCGGCATGTCCTAGAACGTAGAGCTGGGTAGGGTTCGCGTTATGGATTATGGCCCACACCCTCTCACAGAGGGAGGCCTTCGTCCCAGCACGTTATACGGGTATATAGGCTGATTATGCTATGCTATATTATTTACTATTTCTGTCATCATCATCATCATCATCTGATCATCATCTCAGCCGAAAGACGTCCACTGCTAGAATAGGCCTCACCCAAGTGTCACCACGTTGGCAGGTCTTGTGCTTCTCGTATCCAGCGGAATCCCTCGGCCTCACAAGGTCATCGGTCCAACTTATGGAACGCTACGCCTTCCAGTCCGTGGTCGCCTCTCCAGAAACTTTTGGTCGCATCGGTCATTCGTTCTGCGAGCAATGTGCCCTGTCAAATGCCACTTTGGGCATGCCATCGTGGTGACAGGATCAGCTAATCAGCGTGGATAGCCCGATGATTGCCCAGGGTGCGCCGGACGTATAGTGGTATAGACGACTCCGCCTTGGAGTGTAAATTTGGTGCTGTTCCACAAACGATGGGACATTTAATATTGTGTCCTGCGTGTCCTGTCAGCTGCACGCAACAGGAACTAATGGACGCTGGTGATGGCGCCAAACAAGTAGCCGAATTCTGGGCCAAGTTAGATTGCTATCGACATGCTAAGAAGAAGAATGCCACTTAAGTTTGGCTATTTCTGTATACTTTGTTAAACCAATTACCTCCCTAAAATTGAAAACTCTAAATCGATTTTCTGAGTATTGAGTGTGGACATGACAACAACCCGACAAAGCTAGCATTTTGGTGGCAGAGTTTTGGCGTTCATCTTTGGGAAACTCCGTTCAATTTTCCAATTGTTTAAATAACACCTGCTATAAATTATGTTTCCTTTTTTTCAGACCGAGATTTTCTTGAACGTTACCTCATCTACAGTAAAGGGTCCATCGAGAGAGCGAAGCAGCGCTTCGACAAACTATGTACCTTCACCAGTTTGATGCCTGAGTTTTTGCAGAACTATGACATAAGGAACGAGTTCAAACCCCTGTTTAATATCTGGTAAGTACTTTGCTTCTCTGTCTGTCTGTCTGTGTCCTGTAATGTTAATTACTTTGCATACTTAGTATTGTATAAAATCAATTATTTTGTAACTGAACAGACAGTTGTGCTGCTGGGGAGTTTGTTCCGCCACTTCTTCTCCCCAGCGAAAGCACTAGGAAGTGGCGAAGGGAGGGCGTTTTGGGGGACTGTCTTTTGTAATTTTGACGTTCGAAAAGTGCTGATTCTCAGCCTAGTTTGAATAAATAACTTTTGATTTTGTCTTTTGAGGTAGGTCCTTTCAAATCGACGTGCTTTCTGCATAGGTTATGGGATTGTTGCCGTACACGACTACTAGTACTATTAAAGTCGCTAAGATACACGAAAAACTTAACGGAATTTATTTGGTACATCTCCAAAGTTTTATGGATAATTTTGTTTCGGGTCTCAAGAAATTCTCAGGGAAAGTGTCGGACCAGAAATTATCAGGGAAATAATCATTTTCCTGGGGCTTCCAGGAAAAGCCTGGCGCTTTTCTGGTTCTTTGCCAATATTTTTGTTTAAAGCAGTTGCAACGGTTGGTAATAGTCCAACAAACTTTCATCGCCTTTATCAGCCTACAGCAGTCCACTGCTAGTTGTAGGCCTCTCCAATTGCATGCCATTCAGCTCGATTCTTGGCAACTCTCATCCAGCTGCTACCAGCCACCCTGTGAAGAGCCTGGGCGTCCTACCTTAAGTTTGCCAATACGCGATCTCCACTCAAGAACACATCTATCTGTGGTCATCAGTTCTACGGATAATATGGCCAGCCCATTGAAGATTCAGCTTGCTTATTCTTTGAGCTATGTCGAAACTTTGGTTATTAGAAACAAACTATTGGGCTAGTCAAAGAAATAAATAAATGACTTTAAAAGAACCTTGACTTAAAAACTTTATTATTTGTCATGCGAAGTTCATGAGTCACTTATTTGGATTTGTTTGCAATTTTCCAGTAACACATGCGTCCTTCCAAAGCCATCTTCTGACAACTACCGCGTGGTGATAACAACGTTGACGGGAGTGGATGATAGCAACTTTGACCTGATCTCATATTATAGATATTTAATTGTGGTGAGTTTATAATAATAATAATAATATTCCACAACTATCACACAACGCCATCTAGTCCCAAGCTAAGCAGAGCTTGTGTTATGGGTACTAGACAACTGATAAACATACTTATATATTTCTAAATACTATACTTGTTTAAGTGATAAATGATTTCACCACTGTGGTGAAATCGTATGTTACAGACCAGGGACCGTGCGAGTCTCAACCCCATAACATTGTTAACTAACTTATCCAAACTCTGGGTACAATCGTAAAAACCAACAACATGTTTTTCCACCCGGTAATCAGTATCACAGGAATCCTAATGTCAGAATACCAGCGTTTTGGGACACTTAATTTTAAATGTTGCAGCAGCATGCTGAGATAGGACCCTTTTCAGCCTCGTAGAGGACTGTCTGTTTCTTATAAATCATTTTGGTTTTTATGATTGTATTTAGTTTAGTTTGCGATTTTCCTGTGCGAGTCACAATAAATACTTTTTCTTCTTTCTTTCACAGGAGTATAACCATTAACTTAAACACCAAAAGGTACTAAAAATTCTTGTCTTTCCTTTCCAGCTGGGTCATTACATGCTAGAGCACGACTACTGCAACGGTTATGAGCTGGTCGGTGACAGTAGGAACATCACAATGGGTACTGTAAAGAAACTTAATCCTGTTACTATCCACAAGGCTCTAACGTTGATCGTTGTAAGTATTTTTGTGATTTTCTAACATTATAACAATGAGAGAGTATAAAATGTGGTGTACGTGTGGTGACATCTACATAGGCACATGCGAACTACGCATTACACTGACGTCACGCGAAATCCTGCATCGCGCAAGCAGAATTTACCGCGCAACTAGCCTACAGCGTCCCGACATCATTCGTCGGACGATAGTCTACTAGACACAACACCCGTCTGGTCGGAGGATCCTCCCTTTTCTATAGAGGATGAATGAACTGTACACCCTGTTCCTAATACCTCTACAAGAGGGAAAATTTAAAATATTAAAATAATTAATATAGTAAATACATTAGGCCATCTTAATCGATCAGCGTTTTGCAAAACATCCTTATGATAATTATGCGCTATAAACGAGGTCAATCAACAAACATAAGAAATGCACCTTATTTCAATCCAAAAGTGGTATCGTATTGCAACGAATTTCAACGATTGTGAACTGGCAATGCAAAACTTTCTACAATATTATTACGGGGCAAACTAATACATAATCACAGTGCATTGCTATGAGCAACAAGCTGTCTAGCCTTTTCCCAATTATATTGGGGTAGGCGACCAGTTTTACCGGATGCAGCTAAATACCTTTCTGACTTCAACAACCCTGTCATTTTTTATCACGATACCCTTGGTAAGACTGGTTGTTAAACTTTTGGACATCCGACGACCCGTAACGACTGTCAGAGATCTACAAATGACAGCCGGGAACAACTGCTTAACGTGCTTTCCGAGGCACGGAATAGTCTCGATGTGTAATAGATTGTCACCCATCCACGAACCGACCGCGGCTAGCGTAGCTTAACCTTTGAACTGACCTCAACAACCCAGTTACTGAGTATCACAGTACCCCGTTTTAAAACTTTATGTCAGATCAACATTCATAAAACTCCATTTTCTTTTCAGGAAGCTTTAGGCCAAAGAATGAAGAAGATCCATCTAATTAGTGGCTCTAAATTCTTTGACACGATCCTGCTGGTCTTCAAACAAGCTCTGAGTGCGAAACTGGCCCAAAGATTAGTGATACATAACAGTGTTGAGTCGTTATATGATCATATACCTAGAGAACATCTCCCGAAAGAACTTGGAGGGAATGAGAAAACTATAAAGGAGATGGCTGGTGAGATGTCTTTTTCAGTTGCTTAGTATATTGATAACCGTGGGCAAGACCCACGATTTCGCCCTCGTGAATGTCGAAAAATATCCCTCGGGAACGTACACACGGCTACACATCAAGCTATACTGACAGTGCCTGATTTAGAGTTCTGACAGCCTCAGGCTAACTATGAATATGCTATGTACAGTGATGTCTAAAAGTATGTATACACTTGGCAATTTTCAATTGCGATTTTTTCGTGTAATAACGAATGCAACGTTGAAATACGACACTTAACATAAACCTATGGGTTCGAAAATACTATTTTCGTAATAACATAAAATTTCATTCAAAAATAAAGGAGAAAATCGCCTTTGAATAAAGCCAAGTGTATACATACTTTTAGACGTGACTGTACTGCCTAGCTTTAGCAATTCAAAATCAAGTATTTAGGCGCGCATGTACAAATTACCAAATTTTATTCTGTAAATTAGTGGTGCTGTCAAGAGCAAGCTGAGCGCCCCCTCGGTCCTTGCGCCCTAGGCTCGAGCCTAGTTAGCCTGTGGGTAAATCAGGCCCCTATACATTTCCAGTTTTAACTGACCTCGCATTGTATAGGTTTTTCTTGCAAACAGAAACCAGCTTATACTGGTT
The DNA here is from genome assembly GCA_947508005.1 of Amphipoea lucens. Lineage (NCBI taxonomy): Eukaryota > Metazoa > Arthropoda > Insecta > Lepidoptera > Noctuidae > Amphipoea > Amphipoea lucens. The sequence goes on along the minus strand of OX382376.1, from coordinate 3,714,724 downwards.
ATGTATAGCTTGATGTGTAGCCGTGTATACCACTGAGATTAAAAGTACTCTATGTATAAATCGAAGTTATCAACAATCTGTGAGCCAAATTTCATCCAAATCCGTTCAGTCGCTTTTACGCCAACACGTAACATATATCCAGACAAACGGAAAAAAATTCTAAAAACTATATTTTCGATACAGACTCGTTCCAATTACTTCGTTCCAATTACAACTCGTAGCAATTACTTTTTTTTTTAAATATTCAATGTACCTACAGGTTTGACTTCGTTTGTATTTTTTTATTATATGTACTCGTATATATAGATGTAGATTTAGATATTGTATCCATTTTAGACCAATGGGTAGTGATAATCTGATTTTGCAGTTGATGAGGAATTTGTGAGGAGATACTCAACCTCTGAGTTTGCTTCGGCCTTTATAGGAAACGCCGACCTTATCTAGTTTTTTAAATATGATTGACGTGTAAAAGTGTTTGTACGAACCTACTTAAAGAAATAAAATAATTTATCATTTGGTCTTCCCTTGTGTCATCAGATCAGTAGAAGTTTGAGCTTCGATTTCACAATGACCAGAGGGGCAATTCTCGTAATTTTAAGAATGTACACAGTCTGATCTCAGTCTCAATCTGTCAAAAATATCTAACTCTAGTTTCCCTACATTTTGACAAGTTTTTGACACTTATTTGTCGCCGGGATGAGACTGCGACTAGATTTGGAACGTTTTAAATTACGAGAATTGGCCTCTTGTTAACGCAGCAGAGGTTTTTTGCTATAACAAAATCACAAGGCGTCAAAGCACGGTGGATTCTCATTCTCGTGATCACTGAATGATGCTGGCATAAGCATATTCGTGTACCGTACCATCTTTTTGGAGCTTCTTATAATGACATTCAGTCATACATTTTTAGCTATGGAATTAGCTGTCCTACTAAACTTGTATAAAATACTAATGTTGGTATTGAAGGATCCAGGATTGTCGTTTGGGAGGGGCTGGACCCGGCTTAGGGTAGGTTTTAGCAAAGTAAACAATAAATAATGCGCGCTGTTCATAATTCGTCACGTAAACAGAACATCATAGACAAATTGAAAACTTAAAAACATAATACTTATTAAGTAAAGGATAATTGACGGCAATATTGTACCGTAGTTTGTGAGAGATTTAGAAAGTTTATTTATAATAATACTTTAACACCTTCTCACCGACAGAAGGCCTGTGTCCCAGCAGTGGGATTATGAATACTTTAAGAAGAGCTCAAATGTTTTTGGCCCCCCAAAAGCATTTGAGTTCTTCTTAAAGTGAACGCCCTAAATAGTTTGTTTAACTGCCCCGTTGGTCTCGTAGTTGCAAGCATGACTGCTGAGGGTCCTGGGTTAGATTCCCGGGTCGGACAAAGTGTTATCGGGTTTTCCATTAGAAAGGAGATTGTTCTACGCCCATACATTGTTCGCCCTGGAGCCAACAGCATAGAAAAAATCATTTTCTATTTGTAAATTGCCCTTAGTAGCCCATAAGAACAAAGTTTCTTGACGGACACTTTAGAGAACCGATTTATTTAAAAAAAAAGGAACAGATTTTGAGGTTATTTTTAATAAAAGAAAACTTGAGTATAATTCTTCTAAAATCGCTAGTTCTGGTTTCTACAAAGCATTAAACTTCAAATACAGTAAAATATTACTGTAATTACAGTTTTATTATGCCTTTTAGGTACAGTTATTATTTATTGGTTGAACAAAATCAAAAACGCCAAATAGGTAGGTAGTCACAACAACACAACACAACCATGACAGCCAGCGCTTGAGACGAACCGACTGACGTAGTGACGTAGAGATGCTCTCTCGATGATCGATCATTGTATATCGATTATCAATAACCACCTATTTAATCTGTGGTTTTAATTTAGTAGACCAAAACGACAGATCAATATGTCAAATGTAAATTAATTTGTTCCGTTTCAAACATAACACGTTGTTGTTATGACTCTACTTCACATTAAATTAAATGCTAAAATAAAATATTTTGTTCCCAACGAACAATGTGAAACGTTTTAGTTTGCGACATTTAAAAATAGAGTTTAAGTACTTAAAAAGTAAAAATATGGCTATTGAAGTCGTGGAATCGGTATGAGAACAATTCACTAGAGTTGCGTCGCGTCGTAAATGACTTTTCAATCGTTCAATGAGAGATTGTCTGACAAGTGAAAAACATATATAGTTCAATAGATGGCGTAGGTAAAAAATACGTCTTTGTTTTACTGGCTACTGATAACAAAAATAAGATCCGTTAATAAGAAAGCTTATTTGATGTCAAAAACCAGAGACAGTGACGTATTTTTTACCAACGCCTCTTTTGAACTAATATTTTCTAACTTGTCAGAAAATCCCTCATTCGACTAGTAAGTACATTTTGTGAGTTTATTTTGTTCATTTTATTTTCATCATAATCGTGCTAGGCCATATTCATCATAAGTTCCATTAAAATGTTCACGGAACTAATTCCATGAAAAAATATGCATGAAAAACTTTTATGTTGTATATTTTCAATGTTTTGGAAGTGATAAATATCGAACATCCATTATTTATCACTAGATATTATGGACATCGTCGTCGATATCGATATTTATGTAATATGAGGGCAGTGGTGGCCCAGTGGTATCAGCCGCGACTTACAAGTTGTAGGTCGTAGGTTCGAACCCCGACAGGCGCTTTACTTTGTGTAAATTACTTCATCACCACTGCTCTCAAAACGGTGAAGGAAAACATCGTGAGGAAACCGGCATGTCCTAGAACCAAAAATTAGAAGACATGTGACATCCACCAACCCGCACTGGGCCCGCGTGGTGGATTACGGCCCACTCCCTCTCACAGAGAGGAGGCCTGTGTCCCAGCAGTGGGAACGTTATAGGCTGATTATGTATGTAATATGAGCGAGAGCGACACTATCAAATCTTTTGTGACATTCACATTGACAATACCATGAAAGATGGCGGGTTTAGTTGGTAATAAAATCAATGAGGTCACTTTTAAAAACCTATTAAGAATTAAACAGTGTCCGCTTGAATTTATTATTTTTAAAAAGCATATTAAAATATAATTAAAATTAACGTATACGTCAAATGTTTGTTGGTTATAGGGCGGTCTAGAACAATCTCCTTTCTTAGTAATAGTCCGGAGTTTGGATGTTGGCGGTTTAATACCCCCGTGCCTCAGAAAGCACGTACGTTAAGCCGTTGGTCCTACGCCTGATCTCTCCCCGGTCGTGTCGGATTGTCGTCCCATAGGACTATGAGAGTGAGGGAACAGAGAGCGCACCTGTGTTTACGCACACACTTGTGCACTATAATATCTCTTGCGTACCTGGCTAATATCCTTTGAGATTGGCTACCATGACCGAAATTGGTCGGGAGGCTATTACCACAGAATACTTAAAGTACTACGTACAGAAAGGCCACTCCCTTCCCCGCACTAACATCAGTTACCGCACCTCACCCCGCACTTCGACGTATTCGTCGCAGTTCTTTAACAAGAGCGCTCGCAAACACAAGTACCTCACGCACACATTCATACGTATACAAACGTCATTTTTTAATGTAGTAGTAGTAGGTAATTATTTTGCGAGCGTTGTATGGAGTGTCCGGGGTGTGGTATTACATTACATTTCAAGTTCAAAGTGCCTGTAGTTTCTCAATGAGCAAGTTGTAAACTAAATGCGTTTATTAATGGAATTATTTTTTACTTTCCGCAGAAATGGTCTTCAAAGAAATAAGCACAGATGAGCACATAGCAAAAGTGAAGAATATGGAAAATGCTTCGACAGATGAATCGTGTAGACAGTCTTGTAAATTCAATGAAGAATATTCAGGAATGCCTGGATCGTTCAAGACTTTGTGCGTGGATTAAATTAGAACTATCATTATTTAAGGGTAGGGGACTCAGAGATGGATGTTATTGACGTTATACAAACCGTAATATTGGTAAATTGACTGATGATTGTGTGATCAAGTCAACAAATAAAGGAGATGGCCCAAATCCTATACAAAAAAAAACCCAGGCCCAGCGCAAGAGTTTTGTACTTAGATTTTCAGGATGAAAGTTTTAAATATTACTGTTAAATATCCTCATAAATCTGAGTTATAAAACTTTTGAGCCGGGCCTGGGTTATTTTTGGGCCATCGCCTTTAGGGCCTTTGGGTAGGTATTGAAGCAAAGGGGTGTATAGCAATATGTATTTATACGTTTGAAACTGTGTACTAAGTAGGACTATCAAGTGTAGCTATAATTGTAAAATATAAAAACTTGCAAAAACATAATTATTTATGTTTTTTTTTTTTAATTTTGAGTGTGATTTCTGTGATTTATTTATTTACATATTGAAAAGGTCATCGGGAGATCCTTTTTCTATAATGAAGAAAGGCAATACCTATGTAAATATATTATTTTAAATTATTTTAATTCGATGTTTTATTTACCCCTACTTGTTGGTATAAGGAGTTAAAAAACATAAAAGAAAAGGAATTAGGTAGGTACAGTCAACAAAAGAGATAAGTATGCAGGATCGTCGGATATACTCGTAGTTGAAGTTTAGTAAGAAACCGATGGATGTTGTCGACTGAAATTTAATTCGATAAATAAGCTGTTTGATTTCTATTCATAGAATTAAATTTTATTCGAGAACATCCATCGGTTTCTTACTAAACTTCAACTATATCCGACGATCCTGCATTCTCATCTCTTTTGTTGACTGTACATAAAAATAAAACTATTAAAAATTCTCACAGAAATTAAAATGATTGACTTCTGGAACATCAAGATTTCATTGTATAAAATTTTCTTGCTATTTTATACGACATGATAATATTTTTTGTCGGACTTATAATATAGGTACCTAACCTACCGACATACCTCCAAAACAACGAACAAATTAAACGTAACGTAGAAAAATTAGCTTGGTAATGTTTATAAAACACTACAAAGTAAAAACAACTTTTAATTTCGGAAGTCGGTGTGGTTTTGTTTTCTATTTTTGCCACCGACTTCGGAAATGAAAGTAAATTTTCATTATGTTGCGTTTTTTTTTTTTTTTTTTTTGGAAATTATCGTTTTTCCTGAATAAAGTTTTTTTTTTGGATAAATGTTTTTTTTTATTTTTCACTTTCTAGATACACAAATTCCTGTACCATTTTTGCCATGTAAAATCATTAGCAGGAAGTTCTATAACATCATCAACGTACACAAAGTGGATTAATAACGCTGGTTTTGAACCTAACTTAAAAATACCCAAGCAAAATTTAAAAAAATATACGTATTTTTTTTGATATCCCATAACTCTAGGGGGTCATTGTACTCATCATTATGAATAACTTTTACTATAGGACCAGATCTGAAATCGCGAAAAAAAAATCGGCTGTTCCCTACATTTTGACGAGTTATGCGAACATAAATGTAGGGAACAGCTGATTTTTTTTTCGCGATTTCAGGTTTGACCCTATAGTAAAAGTTGTTCATAATGATGAGTGCAATGACCCCCTAGGGTTATGGTATATCAAAAAAACACCTTGTATATCGTCTCTTCGCATTAAAAGTGTACAATCTCGAAAAAAATTAAATTGAGTTTAGTATACAGAAATGTTTAGTATCGCAAATATTTTCTCAAGTGGAAAAAGAACGTAGTTTGGCAAATCCCCGCTAGATGGCGCATTGGTTAGTTTTAAATTGGTGGAAGTTTATTAATCGTTAAACCTTTAAAACGTTCTCCTGTAAAATTGGTAAATTTTTGAGATTATACACTTTCAATGCGAGAAGACGATATATGACCACCACGCAAACTCTTCTACGAAATGGAAACAGAATCATATAAATCGGCGCAGTAAAAGCGAAAAAGGAAGTCGCTGAATGCATCGTAGGCATAACCTCCTCCTTTTTTGCAGTCGGTTAAAAAGTTTATCAGGTACCAGCGCAGACGATTGTATAAGTATTTACATATTTTTAATTGTTTTGCAGGTAATTTTTTAACGTCAATTATAATAATTATGGTTTGAAAATTCATTTTAACAGGTTATAAAGAGCATCATTAATCAGGCTCCATTGTTGTTGTTTTTACAACAAGTAAGTATTATAAGTATTTTGAACAAAAGTGCAAAAAACGGTTCTCATTATTATATAATGAATCCATTTAAAGCGTGTAGGTATACCTACCTTTTAAAAAAAAGAACAATAATAAATTCTCTGAAATTGTTTGAATTAGGTTTTTCTATCCGGAATTCCTAAGTCCCGGAGTCTGGATCTTTGCCCGGTTGAAGGCATGACAGGCTCGCCCCCTATTACGTGGGACTTAGGCTGAGGCTACAGTACACAGCGATTTGCGATGCGACTGGAAAAGCGAAACGAGAAAAACATGGTATGGCTACATGGTATGGTTATAAGCGAAAATCCGGCGTATGTTCGGCAATGACGTGGCTACAGTACTATGAGGACTGACTACAGAGGAGAGCTATTTAAATGAAACTCCTATCGGATTTCATACAATATTATTTAAGGAGTTATTTCATCAAATATATAAAATTAGCCCATCTTATTATTACACGTCAAACCTACCACGCTTTGAATGACACACGCTTAGACTTTCGAATGGAACATGCCTTCAAATATTACTGGCCAGTATTTCAAACGATATAGTGAATCCCTACAGTAGACATGCTATCAAATCATCCATCGCGGTTTACTACGAGTATACGCATAATGTAGCCACATGCTTATTTAGTGGCACTATTGAACTAGTCGTGCAAGTGAGAAATTTTCTAGTACCTAAATTCGCTTCAATTTCGCTGATTATGTTGATGTAGCCGATGCCGTGATTACAGTAATGTTGTTTCTATTAAGAATATAAAGATCGCTAGTAATATTTGATGTACGGTGTAGCCATATACGTGAGCATTCATTTGTTTGTTTTAATCGCTCATGTGTCGCAGGTCGCGTGGCGGCCTAATGTAGCCTCAGCCTTAAACATACCTGGCGAAATTTTGGTGTACTATACATAATCAGCCTATAATGTTCCCACTGCTGGGACACAGGCCTCCTCTCGCTGAGAGGGAGTGGGCTGTAATCCACCACGCGGGCCCAGTGCGGGTTGGCAGATGTCACATGTCTTCGAATTTTTGGTTCTAGGACATGCCGGTTTCCTAACGATGTTTTCCTTTACCGTTTTGAGAGCAGTGGTGATGAAATAATTTACACAAAGTTAAGCGCCTGTCTGGATTCGAACCTACGACCTACAACTCGTAAGTCGCGGCCGTTACCACTTGGCCACCACTGCTTTCACTGGTGTACTATAGGTGCGTAACAACTGCGTGGTGTTATGTATTGGTTGTATCCTACTATCCAACTTCATACTATACCTAATGGATGGATGGATGGATGTTTGTTACTCTTTCACGCAAAAACTACTGAACGGATTTAAATGAAATTTGGCACACGGATGACTTTACAACTTTATTACTAAGGGCGTTAGGTTAAAAAGTGATCAATTGAAATTGTCCGCGATTGTACCTAACCTTCTATGTAAGTACCTACATACAATATACAAAAGACGATGCTGACGTTAGTTTAATAAAATGACCAAGAATTGACGCATGACGCATGTGTGATAAAACTCTGACGTCTGTAGATAATATCTATGCTTTATTATGCTTTCATTATAAAAATATAACGTAATTGTTAAACACCTAAACATAGCATTGTTGTCTCAGATTTATTCACTAAAATAACTATTTCAAGTTTAAATATGTAGCTTTTATTAACAAACTACCTATTCACTTTTTTATCATAAACCAGCTGCGCCCTGCGGTTTCACCCACATAAGTCTCGATCCCGTGGGAACATCGGTATAAAAAGTACCCTATGTCCTTTCCCGGGACTCAAACTATCTTTGTAACAAATTTCATCTAAATCGGTTCAGCGGTTTAGGCGTGAAAAGGTAACAAACATATAGACATTTACTTACTGTCACAAAGCGTTTTAGTTAGGGGTTCAGTAGCGTTATAGGTGACTAGCTGCGCCCCGTGGTTTCACCCGCGTAAATGTCGATCCCGTGGGAATATCGGGATAAAAACTATCCTATGTCCTTTTCCCGGACTCAAACTATATCTATACCAAATTTCATCTAAATCGGTTCAGTGGTTTAGGCGTGAAGAAGTAACAAACATATAAACACACACACTCACAAACTTTCGCCTTTATAATATTAGTGTGACTAGCTGCGCCCCGCGGTTTTACCCGCGTAAATGTCGATCCCGTAGGAATATCGGGATAAAAACTATCCTATGTCCTTTTCCGGGACTCAAACTATCTCTATACCAAATTTTATCTAAATCGTTCAGTGGTTTAGGCGTGAAGAAGTAACAAACATATAAACACACACACACACTCACAAACTTTCGCCTTTATAATATTAGTGTGAAGTGTGACTAGCTGCGCCCCGCGGTTTCACCCGCATAAGTTTCGATCCCGTGGGAATATCGGGATAAAAACTATCCTATGTCCTTTTCCGGGACTCAAACTATCTCTATACCAAATTTCATCTAAATCGGTTCAGTGGTTTAGGCGTGAAGAGGTAACAAACATATAAACACACACACACACACACACACACTCACAAACTTTCGCCTTTATAATATTAGTGTGATTAGTGTGATAAAGTCCATATGTCTAATATGCAGAGTAACAGGGATATGGACGCACAACCTGCGGCGTAATTTCTCAACACATTATCAGTAGCAATGGGTTCCATTTTGACAGTTCATTAACATTCATTGCGTTATTTACGTTGCTGGGCAGACACAATTTTCGAAGATATGAAGCAATGGATTAGCAATATTAGAAACGCAGCAGGCTGCTTGACGCCGGACTCCGGTGGGCGGGTAATAATAGGCAATTTTTTCGATAACCAACGAAAAATTTCTACGCTAGGGGGTCTAGAATCATAGACTAAATCATGGTAACAGTTTGCACGCCGATATCCCTGCCACCTTGTATGGTCATGAGTATGATTGAGCATCGTTCTTACATAAGGACCTCTTTTGCTGAGAATCATTGAGATTACCTGTTTTTGCCATAAAAATTAAACAAAGCGAAGTTTTTTCTCATGAACTGACAATAAGCACATACTATTAATTTTTGTCAAACTAGCATCGATGAAAAATTGTCATTAGAGTTTTTTGCTCAACGGTAGGTATAGGCCTAGCACGAACTGGAGTAAAATGTAATGTAAATATGAACGATTTTTGAATTGGAAATACTCGTATTGCACATTTTTTTTATTTTTTTCAAGTTTTCACTTCTGCCGGCACTCCCGGAGTGCAACCCGTCTTTTTTTTATTGCTGACTGGACCCGCTTTTGACCTTGATCGCGCCTGAGGAGAGAGAGATGAGGTCTATGATGGAATGAGCGTGCCCAGAAGGTGCCTAAGGCACTGGAACTCCCACGCATCGACGAAACACTGCAGGCTGCTTGACGCCGTACCCCACCGTAGTCCGGTCGCAAACCGGGCGGGCGTTAGTCCAACCACCGTGCACCGCAAGAGAAGAATTGACCAGTCAAATAAGGTTTTGGGTGTGACTGTCCAGGATGAGCTGAGGGCTCGGTTCAGTTGAGTAACTGGCGGAACAAACTGCGCTACACGAGGAGGCTTCTTCATGCATAAACATTGTCATAATCTCAACTCTTCACCTTTATTATTAGTATCTATAGATTATTATTAGTATTTGTTATTGTCCTTGTCTTCTAAATTTTAACCAGGATGCTATAGGATAGTTTGTATTTTATTTCTATTTAAAATAGATCGAATTTACGTTGCGTTTACTTCAGGCGTTCATGTTAGACCCTCTGCGTTTGACTTTTTTTTTTGACTCGTGTGACTTTTTTTATCTATACGAAAAAACCTTTTATTCTAGTTCCTAATTATACTTAATACAAGACATTTCATTCATGTGGGAGTTAAAAAAACGTGACGCACTTCGTACGATTTCCGTCACTTCGCAATAATTTGTCTTTTTTAAAAGGTAGGATTTTAATTGTTGTTTTAAAGTATTTTCATGATTTTTTGCTTACTAATCCGGTATTTAAATTACAAAGGTTTTTTTTTTACTTACGTAAATGACGTTTGGAATTTTTTGTAGCGTCAAATTTTTTTACAAACGTGAGTACCTAAATATTATCTAAACTATAGTCCGCGTGGAACTAGTTGGCCGCGCCTTAGGTATATAAGCGGTGGGACGGAGGGGCACATAACTCTGTACGTGCGTTGCGAACCGCCGCCTTACCCCTATCCCCACCTCAGCGGCCAACTAGTTTCGCGAGGACTATAAAAGATCATAGCAGGTAGCGTTTTGTATTTTCTGCTTACCCCCATGGGAAAACGGCGTGAATTTATGTTTGTGTATGTGTGTATTTTTATAAAGAGAAAAGATTTGTTTTTTTGTTTGTTTCGCTTTCTTCAGCTAAAACGGCTGATCGGATTTGGGTGTAATCCATTCAGCCGTTTGGTAAAATTTGGTATATGGGTAGACTATGGCCTGGATTAGAACATACAGGATACTTTTTTTCCGATATTCTCACAGGATAGAAACTTATGCGGGCGAAACAGCTGCAGCGGGGCGCAGCCATTAAGTAATAATTAGAAACTGACTCCAAACAAAAGCAATTCGGATGATAATTTCCGAAGCAAATAAAAACATCTAGAATTTAAGAGCTGTTTTATGCAAAAGTTTTAGGAAATAACTTAAGGTAAACTGCAAAATTACCGGAAATTGATTAATAACTAACAATAATCGTTGTGAAATAATATGGCCAAATATTATGTTAGACCATAAGGTCATTGACTCAAGGTTGAAGATGGCTATAAATTAGGATTTATGGACTTAGCCTTACACTAGAACTTGAATTTAAAATTGAGGTCAGTAGCACAATCTTTAACTCGCTAAAATTTTCTGTTTATTTATTTTTAGGGTAACGTACGCAAACTTAAAGGGTGCCAACGGAACCCTATTACTAAGCCTCCGCTGTCTGTCTGTCAGCAGACTGTATGTCATAAACCGTAATAGGTAGATAGTTGAAATTTTCTGTGCATTTCTATTGGCGCTATAACAAAAAAATTATAAAAAATACTAGCAGCGCCCGCGGTTTCATCCACATATGTGTCGATCCCGTGGGAATGTTGAGATAAAAACTATCATATGTCCTTTCCCGGGACTTTAACTATCTCTATACCAAGTTTCATCGAAATCGGTTTAGCGGTTTAAGCGTGAAGAGGTAACAGACAGACATACTTTCGCATTTATAATATTAAAGTATGCATATCAAAGTTAATAAAAAAATTAAGGGGGTCTCCCAAGAAATGTGTTTTTTTTTCTGCCTTGTGGTACGGAACTGTGCGCAAGTCCGACTCGTACTTGGCCGGTTTTTTACTCGACTGCGGCGAAGCCCAAAAGGAGGGTTATTTATTACCGTTGAGGTCAGTAACCTGTAACTGTGTTGGTTGATATTACTTAAGGTACCTACTAGTTATTGATAAGGTATTTTTAGACGAGCACTTTTTCTAGTGAAACATGATTAGGAACCATATTGAATATTATTGAGAGATAAATCACTGTCTGAATTAAGTTGACCTCTAATTGGCGAGGTAAATAAAACCGGTCTTTTGATGCGTCTTAAAAAATTTAAAAACAAAGTATTTAAAAATAAATTTGTCACTTTTGGCCTCCTTAGTATCCTTGGGGCCAACGTTGGCGTAAACTGTTGAGGTTAGATCTTTGGGCCAGTGTTGGATGGCTACGACATCATCATCATCTGCCTAGCCTTTTCCCAACTATGTTGGGGTCAGCTTCCAGTCTAACCGGATGCAGCTGAATACCAGAATTTTACATGGAGCGACTGCCTATCTGACCTCCTCAACCCTGTTACTGGGTAATACGATACCCCATAGTAAGACTGGTCGTCAGACTTTCGGGCTTCTGACTACCCGTACCGACTGTCAAAGATCCACGAATTACAGCCGGCACCCATGCTTTCTGAGGCACGGAGGGGTCTCGGTATATAAAGATGGTCACCCATCCACAGAACAACCGCGGCAAGCGTAGCTTAACCTGATCGATTGGCTTGTGCGGCTGTTATTATTTAGCCATGGACTCCTCCTGGATGGCTACGACACGGTTGAGATAAAGCTGTCTCATTTTGGTCTTAGTATTTAGCAGTAGGACTGAAACTGCCACTGAATAATTTTGAAGGATATTGCTAATCCTTATCATCACACTAATATTATAAAGGCGAAAGTTTGTGAGTGTGTGTGTTTATGTTTGTTACTTCTTCAAGCACAAACGGCTGAATGGATTTGGATGAAATTTGGCACACAGATAGCTTATAACCAGGATTAACACATAGGCTACTTTTTATCCCGATATTCCCATGGGATGAAACCGCGGGGCGCAGCTAGTTGATTCATAAATGTTCGAAACATTTGTCTGCTCAACAACGTAAATAACGCAAAGAATGTTTTTGAACTGTCAAAATGAAATCCATTGCTACTGCTAGTGTTTTGCGCAATAATCCCGCAGAGACCATTAAAAAAATAATATATATCACACTTTAAAACAAAGTACACCACATAAAAAAGTGCTCAAATAACTCTGAATGTATATATGATTTGATATGCATCTAAATACATATTTCCACCAAATAAATTAACTGAATATTAAAAAAAAAACTAAAACCCTTTTCACTTTATATCATTACTTTAGCTTTATAGAAAAACTAGCTGCGCCCCGCGGTTTCACCCGCGTAAATGTCGATCCCTTGGGAATATCGGGATAAAAACTATCCTATGTCCTTTTCCGGGACTCAAACTATCTCTATACCAAATTTCATCTAAATCGGTTCAGTGGTTTAGGCGTGAAGACAAACACACACACACACACTCACAAACTTTCTCCTTTATAATATTAGTGTGATATACGCATAAAAGTGAACTGTACGCACACAAAATTAAATAATATTTACTCAATCAAATCAATCAACTCAGCCAATCGCAGTCCACTGCTGGACATAGGCCTCTCCCAGACTGCACCACAGCACCCTGTCCTCCGCCCTCCGCATCCAGTCTACCCCAGCCACCTTCTTTAGGTCGTCCGTCCATCTAGCTGGGGGGCGTCCCACACTACGCGTACCGGTACGCGGTCTCCACTCTAGAACTCGTCTGCTCCACCGGCCATCGGCCCTTCGACAGAAATGGCCAGCCCACTGTCACTTCAGTTTGCTTACTCTGCAAGCTATGTCGGTAACTCTGGTTCTTTTCCGGATAATATTTACTAACAAGCCTAAATCCTACGTCACATCAAACGCGAAGCGACGGACACATTTCGTAACTATCTATACAGCACAACGCATTCCGTATGACGCCACGTTGGATATACAGACGGATACCAAAAAAAAAGTGGAGCGAAAGAATTTCGCATCCTGCTAGTAATTATGTATTACAAATGAGTTGCGAAGTGTTTAGAAAGAAAAACCACGCGGTACGTTACACAAGTTATCGTTTATTGGAAGCGTGATTTTAATACTACGCGATCGAAATAAATATAGGATTGACCTTTCCCCAAATTATTTTGAGCTGCCAAAACCCACGTCAATACCGGCTGCCTTTTTTCACCGTCTGGACAAAAGTAGGGCACAAAAGGTGAACGGAGTAGAAGCTGGCACAGAAATTTCTTTTTTTTTTTTCACAAAATATTAAATAAAGAATCTCTTTTTTTATTACGTTCAACCTTTTCATTGAAGCCATCGGCCGGCTTCAATCAAATGATTGAATGTCGCTACAAATTCATTGATAATTTCCTCGCGTAGAGACTTAAAGACATCCTTATTTACGTTGAATTTTTATATTATTTGTCGATTTATTAGTTACTTTTTTTTTGTAAAAAAAAAACTTCAGTTTCATTTACGTGCATCATCATCATCTGCCTAGCCTTTTACTAACTACGTTAGGATCGGCTTCCAGTCTAACCAGATACAGCTGAATACCAGTATTTTATAGGGAGCTATCTGACTTTGTAAGACCCTTGGTAAGACTGGTTGTCAGACTTTCGGGATTCGATGACCCGTAACCACTGTCAAAAATCCACGAATGACAGCCAAATGATGGATCAAAGGCCCCTCTGCGTTTCATTTACGTGCATATGATTATTTTTAAGCAATCCATGAGGTGCATTATCGGGCTATAGTTAGTAACTCAGCTTAAGTTCAAAATAATATAATATTATTTATAGTTATATTTTATGGAAATCTATAAATAAACGAATTATACCGTTTACCTTAGGGCAGCGTACCTATGTGATATTTTAAGCATCAGCAAGGTTAAATATAAAATTGTAGATTTCGCACTTGCAAAACCACCAAGGCTCCATTCGAAGACATAAAATATTAAACTGTTATTTATGCAAAATGTTTATAATAGATACTGGTCTACAGATTTCGTCATAGTTCAGTTAAAAATAACATCTTTGTGTGAGGTGACACTGCAGCTGATTGTATGACAAAATATCATAATTATGAGCTTCCATGAGCGACAATATTTGAGGACATAGGACTTCAGTTGGCGGTGTAATACCCCCGTGCCTCGCATCTTGATGCGGGATTGTCCGAAAGGGTTACCACTACCCCGGAACATAAAGGGCTAAGGAAGGAACACGGAGAGGTTTTATTCAGTAAGAGTCTGACACTCCCTTCCGCTCCACCCAGAGCGGACGGCGGAGCGGCGGTACTTTGATGATTTTCCATCCATAAAAAAAGCGGTTGATCATGCGCCGGATCTCTCTCCAGTCGTGTTGGATTCGTGCCAACCCATCGGACTATGAGAGTGAGTAAAGAGAGAGTGCACCTGTGCCTGCGCGCACAATTGTGCACTATTAATATCTCCCGCGCCGAAGGCTAGTCTCCGTTGAGATTGGCCGCCATGGCCGAAATACGGTCTGGAGGACTTACTAGTACTCTTCGTTGGTGAAGAAGAGTCTCTTCTTGTACTTCATTGATTGGCATTATAAAAATAAAACGTAAGAATGGACGTTTTTCTAGCTGACCGACTGCATAAAAGAAGGAAAGAAAAAAAATACGTTTACGATTTCGAATGTAGGTACCATTTTTTTCAAAATCTGTGAATTTAGTTAGCAATTACTCTGAAAGTTAAGGACATTTTCCTATGAACGTTTCCTGTAGCTACTGTGGTTAAGGGAGTAGCCCTTACTCCGTCTCAAAAATCCATCTTGTATAAAGATCGTGCTGCGTGAAGGATTTTTCTTTTGCTTCAAATGCACGGTTCCCAAAATACAAAATGTTTTGTTTGATTTATAAAAAAAAAACAATTTTAAATAATATGAATTGTTCGTAATCTTACGTAGGTATCGATCGTATGTTTAAAAGATTTCAATCAAGGGTCTTAACAGGAAGTTATTATAACATCGTCAACATACACGAAGTGGAATACGAATAATTAATTATTGAAACTTAATCAGAAACCTATAATCAGAACTTTACCATTGAGACCACCCAATTATACCATGCCAAACAAATGAAGAATTCATCAAATCGGTTTACATGACGGAGTTCTCAGGTAACAAACATGAAATAAATAAAATACAAATAAAACAAGAAACTCCTCCTGTTTTGAAATCGGTTAAAAAAGGAAATAAATAACTGACATTTACAGCCAAGTCACATAAATTCAGAAATAAAGCATTACCTTTATGAATAAGTACTTGAAAATCTTAAAATGCAAGTGTATCTTAGTACTTATTTAATATTTTGAAACTTGTTCCTGTTTCTCGAAAATTACTGAAAATTACTAAAAAATAACAAGAACACAAAAGAACTATTATAATTAGCAAAAAACCTTGGAGATAGATTTTCGCATGCCTCATATTTAAAAACTTTAACGAAGGCTTGCCAAAACTCGATCGTTTGTCCTTTGCATTGGACGTGTTGCAAATAATAAATACATTCTTGGTTCCGATTTTTTAATAATAATTATTATTATTTAATAATTTCGGGGAGGCAGTGGTTTTGAAAAATTAAAAAATAAAATATAACAATTAAGTGTAGTGCGGAGTTTTCAGTGAATTCTAAATGTAAGTGTAGATTTTCGCACTTTTTTATTTTTATTATTGATTATAAATCTTATAAAACAATAATAAACATTGCAACCATAACAACGTTTTAGTGACAAAAATACACACACTTTACAATATAAAGTGTGTGTATTTTTGTCACTAAAACGTTTGTCAATCAAACGTTTGTCAATCAAAGGGTTTTTAAATATTTCTAGGATTTACAAAAGAAAATCCTAGGAATTTATTTAAAAAAAAAAAACCTTGGATTAGTGATTTTACAAATTCGAAAGCCGAACGTCAGAAAAAGTTTGTTAAATTAATTTAGGATACCGGTATCCGTACTAACAGGAAAAATAGAAAAGATGAAACTTAGGATTCGCACTTAAGTTGCGGATAACGAAGGAAAGCCTGTCAAGGATCGAAACGACAGTGAATTATAGGATCCCGGTATAGAGGGGTGGCAGGGATATTTTCGTCGGTTATTAAATTAAAAAATATACAGGGTCCCATTAAAATAGATGGACAAATTTTAACACAGTGCTCAGTACTAACCAAAGATATCCGAGCAAAAACAAAAACACTGATTAAAGTGATTTTATTTTGACCTAAAATAATAAATTGCCGGAAAATTTGTATATTTTCGTTATCTGATCATTTTTTTTTTGTAAGTATCTAATCCGTTTTTCTTAAATATTTTTTTACCATCGTCCTTATTTTGGTGGTCTGAATGATTTCCAAAAATTTGTCCATCTATTTTAATGGGACCTTATATTATTATGATAAAAGTTTTGCGCGTCCCTGCCGCCCTGTAGTATACCGAGATCGTACTTATTAAATTGATCGTCTCTTAGATAATTGCAAATAGGTACGGTCAGCATCAAAAGTTGATTAACACTTCAGTTTTTTTAATCTTAGTTATTGAGCAAAATATTTGTTCAAAATTGCAGCAGAAGAATTTTTTTTAGAATATATACTCTTTTCTATTGTGTGAAAAGCTAAAAACCAGTTTCTGAAAAAAGTTGTTGTCAATTTAATAACATGTAAAAATGATAGTGTTAATCGACTTTTGATGCTGACCGTACCAGCGGGATAATTACGTAAAACACTATCAGTAGCAATGGTTTCCATTTTGACAGTTCAACAACATTATTGAAATGGAATGCATTCTCTCGTCGGCCGGAGTTTAGTAAGTCGCATCGTGTACGCCCATACACGATGCGACTTACTAAACCGCATCGTGTACGCCCATACACGATGCGACTTACTAAACTCCTTTGAGGTAGAGATGGGACATTCTGACTCCTCATTGGTGATTTGAGTTGACTACACGTTACTTTTGAGGGCGCGAGCGTCGTGTACGATGGGCTTCATTGGACGTTAGGAATAAATAAATATAAAAATAACGTTCAATACGGATTTTGGTTTACAGCGGGATAATTGCGTGACATAACAATAGCGGCTTTCATTTTGACAGTTCAACAACATTGATTGCGTTGTTTACGTTGTTGAGCAGACAATTTTTCAAACATAATGAAGCAATGGATTAGCAATAACCACAAAATGATTCAGATTGTGACTGATAGTGTGTTACGTTAACTGCAGTAGTTACTTATAAAGGGTTTTTCAACAAGAACTTTGTTTTTCAATTGGGGCAGCACCAACAACATGACAGTTTTGACACTAAAGTTTTTTGACGTATTCGTAATAGATGCTTTGGCAATTGTTACAATGAATTAAATTTCGCTCGAAAATCGAATTAAAAGGATTAAAATCCACTATGAAAATGGTGGTTATGTTAAAGTTACATTTCGTAAAATTCGTGATATTTTCGGACAACATAATCGTCCTTCTGAGACCGCTATTAAGAATTATGTTAAGTCTATACGGAGCCAATCGAATCGATTGCAGCCTTAAAACTCAAAATCCGAGGTGTGATTAACGAAATAGACCCGCCTTTTTGCCAAAAAGTGACTAAAAACTTAGACGAAAGAATTGACAGTCAGCGTAGTCGTGGTGGACATTTGCCAGATATCATTTTTCATTCATATTTGCCAAACTTTTCTCTTCGTAATACAATAAAAATTTGAATCATCTTCATCTAAATTCTTTGTTTTATTTTGTTTTAGAAAACAAAGTTCTTGTTGAAAAACCCTGTAGTAATAAGAAAAACAATTTTTTTTTGGTATGTAATAAACATCATCATTAAATATCGATACCTAGTTATCTAATGATGACGATAGAATAAAAACAAAAAAAAAAAAATTAACTACTGCAGTTGACTACAGGATCAATGGCCGCTGATAGTGTAATAACTTGATATTATAGGTATAGATTTTTTTTTAGTTTTACTGATATGAGATATCAATACCCATTTGTCATCATGTATACAGGGTGGCAAAGACTACGATGATTTCTCAAAAAGTACAAAATATCGCGGAACGTACATAGGGGTTCAATCGATGGGTAGGTATTAGTGTCCCCTGACCACAGACCTTCGCTGGTACAGGTTTCCTGGGACACCCTGTATAACAGCATTTTTTATTTGATAAGCGACTAAAACTTTTTATGCTAGGGGTCTAGAATTATGTGCTGAATTCATAGTCACAATTTGCGCATCGATATTGCTGCCACCCTGTATTTTATACGAGTAGGTACTTGTTTGGTATCGTATCCCTTTTTACAATGGTTTTAGACTGGCAGAGTTAGTTAATATACCTACCTAAGTTTATAATTTCTAACGTAGAATACCAACATTACATAATATTATTATCTATTATAAATTTATTATCCTGGGCCAAACAGGAAATACCTTGTGGCAAACCTTGACAAATTGATACTCTTTGGCAATGGCCGATACCGTTACATTTGCATATATTTACTTAAAGTGACATTGTTCTTTTGATGTAGTCATTTACAATAATCACACTTCACACTATATAATATAATAAATATATAATTATAATAATATAATCACACTAATATTATGAAGTCGAAAGTTTGTGAGTGTGTGTGGGTGTGTGTTTATATGTGTGTTACTTCTTCACGCTCAAACGGCTGGTCCAATTTTGATAAAAAAAATTATGGAGGTAGCTGACACCCTGCATTAACATATAGGCTACTTTTTATTCTGATATTCTTACGGGATCGACATTTACATGGGTGAAACCGCGGGGCCCAGCTAGTGTCATATAAATCCGAATCTGTGTGTTCATGGTTTTGTGATTTAAATTTTAGAGATAAATAATGTAAAGTAGGCAATATAAAAATATATGCAATATATATGCAATTGCAATATTAAGATAACATAAAGTGTTTGGTAAAAGTTCATTGTCATCGTAAAGATAACAGTTAAAATGAAACCAAATAATATTATATTTATTTAGTCCTATAAATTATTCATCAATTACAAGGAATAGTACCTAGATAATATATTTTTATGAAACACGACGACTTTAAAAAAAACCAATTCTGTTTATTTTATCTGAGATTATGATTAATCCTACTAATCACATTATCACACTAATATTATAAAGGCGAAAGTTTGTGAGTGTGTTTGTATGTTTATTACTTCTTCACGCAAATACTGCTCAATGGATTTGGATGAAATTTGGCACACATATGTTTTATAACCAGGATTAACACATAGGATACGTTTATCCCGATAATACCACGGGATCGAAATATTAAAATATTCCGGTTAAACTGAAGCCGACCCCAACATAGCTGGTATATGGCTAGGCAAATGATGATTCCCACGGGATCGAAACGTATGCTGGTGAAACCGCGGGGCGCAGCGAGTATTCAAATAAACCTTCCAGAATAAATTCTCTAAATGATCATAAAAACCGCATCAAAATCCATTGCGTACTATTGAAGAACAACGTGGTTACACAGATAACATAGACAGAGATAGATGGCAATCTTGTAAATGTAACAGATCGATATATATCACCTATTGCAAATCTAAATAACAGTAACCATCACGATTCGTTTCTCGATAATATAGAAACCTAACAAAATCTTCTTAATATTTCAGATGTCGGTAGACGACCAGCATCCGATGTTCCCGTACACCAAGGAGGAGGCACAGGAGATCAGGAAAGAGCTAGGATTGAAGGAGACCACGATAGAGGATGATGTGGACGCCATCGTCGAGTGGTTCCATAAGCAACCGCATTTGGTTGAGGCTGGGATAGGTAAGGATATAACGAATGACCGTGTAACAGCTTTATAGTCTTCATCTGTACCTATATATTTGACATAAAGCAACTTCCTATCTGACCTCCACAATAACAGTTATCCAGACCGAATTCAAGCCATGGCGGCCAATCTCATCGGAGACTAGCCCGATGGCTAGTGTCCGGTGAGATTGGCCCCCATGGCGCGGGAGATATTATAGTGCACAAGTATGTGCACCATAATATCTCTCACTCGCTCTTCCTTCACTCTCATGGCCCGATGGGACGGCAATCCGACACGACCGGAGTGAAATCAGGCGCAGGACCAATGGCTTAACGTACTTTCCGAAGCATATGTGTATCACACCGCCTGCTCCAAACCCCAATGTGGTGTGAGTGTACACCCAGTTACAATACCCCTTGGTAAGACTGGTTGTCTGACTTTCGAGTTTTTAGCTACCCATAACGACGACGGTTAAAGCTTCACAAATGACAGCTGGTACCAACGGTTATTTAGACGTAGGTAATGAAAAGATGAAATGATGTTCATTTCTTTAAGTAGATCTTTTAAGACACTTTTACACGTCCATTTTTTGCACGTAATTTTTGGGCTTATTCCCAGGAGCTCCAAATCTATTGTTCTCCATACAAAATCACTCCATACATTGATTCCCAAGAGCTCCATAATTTTATTAGTTAAAATTATATAATACTAAAATTGTTCCCATTGCTTTTTTAATTTGGAGCCGCCGGGAATAAAATTATGGAGCGCCAATTTTTGGCCAACATTTTAAAACAAGATGGCGCCGGCATTTGCTAGCTGACTGATCTCTGACAAGAAATGCCGAAACATTCATCCTATATTGATGTCTCCAGACCGTCATAGATCAGTAAAATAGCAACATCCAAGATTTACTTGAACATAATCAACTCAGTCTATTGCAGTCCACTGCTGGACACAGGCTTCTTCCAGGCTACGCCACAACACCCTGTCTGCCTTCCGCATCCAGTCTACCCCAGCCACCTTCTTAAGGTCGTTGGTCCATCTAGCTGGAACATAATTATTGATAACATGAATTTGAAAATGACTGATAAAATGATATGTAGTTTCACAGATTATGTTATTAATTATTTCGTGCTCAAGCGCATTAGATTGCATGCAGCAGTAGTAATAATAGTAGAACTTCTGAGGTCGGAGAAATCAACAATTTATCATAGTAATGTACTTCGTGTGCATAAGAATACAGTACAGTAATATTTTGTAGATCGAAATGCCATCTTCTCAAGCCAAGTAGCTCCAAAAACGGATTATTCCCAGGAGCCCCAAATCTATTGTTCTTCAAACAATTTCACTCCATACATTGATTCCCAAGAGCTCCATAATTTTATTAGTTAAAATTATATATAATACTAAAATTGTTCCCATTGCTTTTTAATTTGGACCCGCCGGGAATAAAATTATAGAGCGCCTGGGAATAAGCCCAAAAAACATGATAAAACCTAAAATAAATTAACTTGACGATTTTTTGGTGAGGTCACCGACAGCCCCATTTCAAAACCTAGTGAGGACTTAAAACGAAATTTTACAGGAGAGCGCATAAACGTAAAATAGGTCAGCCTATGAAAAAGTATTTATGTTAGGTAAATAGAATGCACTTTAAGTCGTTGGTCCCGGCTATGATTCGTAGATCTTTGAAAGTCGTTACGAGTAGTCAGAAGCTCAATAGTCTAACTTCCCAAGGGGTATCGTATTATACCGGATGTTTTTATTACCGGTTCCTAATTTTTACAGGGTGTTCTAACAATGAATATGAAAAATTTTTTCTATGGGACCAACTCTGAAATCACAAAAAAAAATCAGATGTTTAATACAAAAGTCCAATACCTATTTGACCAAAACTTATGAAACAGCTGGATTTATTTCGTGATTTCAGAGCTGGTCCCATAGTGAAAGTTGTTCATATTCATGGGTAGAACATCCAGTAAAAATTTGGAATCGAAAAAAAAATCAACCTGTATACTCAGTAACTAGGTTGTGGGGGGGGGACAGATAGGCAATCGCTCTATACAAAATACTGTTATTCAGCTACATACGATTAGACTGAAACCTGACCCCAACATATATGGAAAAACAATAAGCACGTAATGACGACCGATGATCCAGGCTACATAGGCCCGAAGATAATGAAGTTTACTCTTAATTTCAGATAGAGACTACGTGGAAAGAATGCTGATAGTAACAAAAGGGTCACTGGAGAAGGCAAAACGGAGGATAGACAACTACTACAAATACAGGCTGCTGGCGCCAGATATAATACAGAACAGGGAGCAGGTGCTGTCAGACTCCGAAGATTTGTGGAATTCATAGTAAGTATTACAACAATATTTTTTAAGGCAGATGAGAAAGAGATAGAGTAGAGTTTTGCTGAATAAAAAACTATATGATATAATCAGACACTTCAACACGATTAATGAAAGAAAGAAATATATCTAGAAGGTCAATGACTCAATGTTTTCGTGGCCAAACAAATCAGCATGTCTTAGAGCGGTGCTGCACTGCATTCGATCCGAATCCGAATTCAAGATCAGAGTTCAATCCAAATTGGGAATGTTCTAAATTCGGACAGTCAGTGTTCGGATTTAGCGCAAACAAATAATAAAATGTTTCCTTTGGAACGACATTTCCCGGATTCACATCGGATACAGTGCAGAACCGCTCTAAGGCAGTGGAGCCAATAAAACAAGAATAGTAGAAAACAAAGCAGTGGAAGCGACGGAAATACATCATAATTAATCCGAGGTAATGTAAACAAGCTTCATAAGAAATATTCCGTTTTAAGAGCATTACAAAACGCCTAAGAAACGATGGCGTGACGATTCGGACTCCTTCTTAACCGATTGGATGGAGAAGCAACATAGCATACATAAAATTGAAAACAATGGCGAAACTATATGCCCTCGAGTCAAGGAAAGAAAATCGAAATATTAAGCACGCTGCCTCGAAAAGGTTAGGTATGTGAGGGAAGACCTATGCCCAGCAGTGAGACCACATAGGTTCTATCTACGTTATGGGTTTGGTTTCCGCACTTAGTCCTTCAAATGGACCGTTGTGCGTGGGTCATGGCGGCCGTCGGTGGTTATTCCAACCAGCCCACCTCACTCCAGAAGCTGATCAAGTCTCCTAGTCTGTTGAAAGTATCTGTGTACGAACTGGGTCTCCCGAGGGTTTCTGACCTAATCCGGTTGACGTCTGTGCACTCATAGAGCACATGCGCAATGGTTTCATCAGCCTCCATGCAAGCCAACATAGGTTAACTGAAAAAAATAGTAGTGCCCATAATATCAAAAACTATGTCTCTGAGTTTGCATGTTTTATACTAGTTGCAGATGTAAATTAGGATGGGTAAATTAGGTTGGGCTGGTCGGTCTCTTTCCTAACCTATGAATTTACAGATAGATACAAAAACAAACCGTCAATAATAGTCGTTTCTTCGGATGCTATAATTAAACGAGCTGCAATCGAAACTGCGTCACGGTCGGCGAACCGTGATAGTTAGCAATATGCTCTATTAACACGACCTTTAATTATTCTACCATATGCGTAGATACATTTTTATCAGTGCTCGATTTCTTGCTCGTACATAATGTAATTAAATTCATTGGTGTCTAGGGAGTGAAAGTACTCATGAATATAAACAACTTTTACTATCATGCAAACACTAAAAATCTGCCATCTCATAAAAAAATGCTATATCTACCCGATAGAACGTAAGAAATTCTCATTTATGACTTTATTTTAAGCTAGCTGTGCCCTGCGGTTCCACCCACATAAGTGTCAATCCCGTGGGAATATTAGGAAACAAAGTATCGTATATGTTAATCCTGGTTATAAACTATATGTGTGCCAAATTTCATCTAAATCCGTTCAGCCGTTTATGCGTGAAGAAGTTAAAAACACACTCACAAACTTTCGCCTTTATAATGTTAGTGTGATAGTCTACTGTTTTTTTCTAAATCCCATCCTCATCTTCTTCCCCTTGTCCTGTGTTACTGACTGTCGACGCAAAACGTTTTCTTCTTCCTTTCTCCCCTGTTAGGGTAGAAATGAAGGGTAGGATAATGAGGATGATTATACTACTGTAATCAGTTTCCACATCTAGGTCTTTTACTATTAGGATCGCGGGCGCACAGAGTGAGGACTCTGTCCGCCCACCAAGTGACCCTAGTGAAGACGGTAGCACAGTGGTCACGTGCTGCAATGCATAGCGAGGCTCAGGGGAGGCCCCTTTACAGTCTCCCCAGGGATGTGCATTGTGCAATGTTGCACGGCGAGGTTCCGGAATTGGTCTTTTAATAGGAACCGGGACCACCGCTATGTGCTGATGGTGTCACCGGGTGGTTTTAGTGAGGTAAAAATCCCGCACTCCCCGACCTGCCTCCCCGGAGATCGGGTGCTTTTTGATGGTTTCTCCCCGAAAACAAAAAAAAATGGTCTTTTACTTTTATGCTCCACGTTATCATCAGACGTTTTACTGTACTGGTATACTTTATTCCATTATTATTTTGATTTTGTTATGTTGGAGCAAAATTATTATGTATTGCCTTTGCTTTGTGTTTTTGACAATCAGATGTACCTATGTACTCGTATTTCAATAAAACCTGTACGTATATTATGTTGCTAACTGTCCCAAAAATCTGATACCCCTCCGTCCGGAATAAAAGAAAAAGGGGATCAGACGGGAATGAGAAAGTTTATAGTGGATAAGATAGAGATTAAAACAGAAGAATGACTAGCAGGGAATTAGTTCAGGGGGGTTTAACGTGGACAGGTGAATGCTTATGCGAGTCCCGCACCCCCGGCCATAGGTAGAGGTGGAACACCGCGGTGGTTTTAGCCGGTAAGAGTCCGGCATGCCCCTCCGTCACCCCCACGATAGAGGAAGTCCATGAGGATTTCCACCGCGAGAAGAAAAAAAAAGGGGTGTTTGACGCAAAATTTGCACTTCGCAAAATGTGAATAACTCATTTTTTGTCAATTCAGTTATCTAAATTTAGAATCATTTAAATCTTTTCAATCATGAAAACATCTAAAATAACGTCTCACTTACGAATAATTTGTTAAAACCTTTGATTAATTATCGTATTGTTTACATTTCAAACAATAGTGATGACGTTAGTGTATTATTACCAGGAAAATGTAAATTAATTTTTAAAAACATTCTATTACGTACTTGTATATAATTATACCTAATTACTTCAGAATCACTTAATTTCAGAACCCCTTCAATCATTTGCGTCATGTATTCCTTTATTCTTTCTTGGTGGTTTTGAGGGGCCCGTGGCTAAATAATATCACAGCCGCGCAGGTCTATCGATCAGATTAAGCTACGCTTGCTGCGGTTGGTGTGTGGATGGGTGACCATTTTTATATACCGAGACCCTTCCGTGCCTTGGAAAGCACGTTAAGCCGTTGGTCCCGGTTGTTATTCGTGGATCCTCGACAGTCGTTACGGGTAGTAGAAGTTCAAAAGTCTGACAACTAGTCTTACCAAGAGGTATCGTGTTACCCAGTAACTGGGTTGTGGGTTACTGGGTAGCACGATACCTCTTGGTAAGACTAGTTGTCAGACTTTTGAACTTCTACTACTCATAACGAATGTCAAAGATCTACGTATGACAGCCGGGACCAACGGTTTAAAGTGCTTTCCGAGATACGGATGGTCACCCATCCACGACCCAAACGCGGTAAGCTTAGCTTGACAAGCTCATCCTCCGAGTTTGACTATACATGGCATGTTACAATAATGTGCAATATCCCATCATACTTTTTTCTCATTTCCAGCCTCCAGATTTCGATGCCCAAAATGTTCAAAGGCCACAGGGTCACTGTGTTCAAATTTGTGAACCCAGATCCAAGCTCCTTCTCCTGCGAGGCCTTCCTCAGAAACACTTTCATGGTAAGTAATACCTATACCTTTGTTATACCCATATTATTATGTTTGAATAATTATTTACGAGTATTTATTACAAGCAGCACCCCGCGGTTTCACCCGCATAAGTCTTGATCCCGTAGGAATATCGGGATAAAACGTATCCTATGTCTTAATCCTGGTTATAAACAATCTGTACTTATGCCAAAAGTCCAAATCCGTTCAGTAGTTTTTGCGTGATATAGTAACAAACATCCATCCATCCACACAAACTTTCACTTTTATAATATTAGTACGATAGGATATTAGTAGGATAGGATATTAGTAGGATAGGATAGTAGGAAGTAGGATATTAGTAGGATAGTAGGATAGGATAGTAGGAGGTAGGATATTAGTAGGATAGTAGGATAGGATAGTAGGATAGGATAGTAGGAAGTAGGATATTAGTAGGATAGTAGGATAGGAAAGTAGGAAGTAGGATAGGAATAGGATTATTTTACTTTTATGGTAAGTAATTTGTTCCTTTTATTTTCGTGGAAAGGGTCCCGTACCTAAAAGATGCCAATGGAACCCCACTACTATAGGGAACCCTCTTATTATAGTGCCTTTCTGTCCTTCTGTCAGTCTGTCACAGGGCTGTATTTTTTAACTTGCACAAACGCCAGCACATCAAGCTACCCGAAACTGTCAAATTTTCCCAAACAAATTTGAGCCTTATGCTTTAAATATAAAGTTGAAAATCTATTAAAGACATTTGACAGATTGTAGTAGCTTGATGTGCTGGCGTCTGTACTATGGCCTCTAACATAGCAAAAAGAAAATTATCAAGTTTCGTAGATCTTTTAGTATGTGACTCCGGCTCACACTTGACTGGTTTTAAATAATAATTAAATCACATACTATTTTGTGTTTTATAGAGGTATGAGGAACACGGTGTAAAATTCACTCATACTCTATAGAAAAAGGAGGATCCTCCGACCAGACGGGTGTTGTGTCAGGCGCGCAACTGCCCGATGATTCATGTCGGGCTGTTGTATCTATGCTAGTTGCGCGGTAAACTCTGCTTGCGAGATGTAGGATTTGCGTGACATCAGTATGACGCGTTGTTCGCATGTGCGTTGTAGATACCGCTACATTTTCAGTATTATTGTTGAAAATCAATTATTTTTAATCCCCGTAACTTATGTTTCATTCCTGAATACACTGAAATAATAATTAATTTAAATGGTTAAATACATGCTGCGTGTAAAATGGAAATTGTACGCACAGCACATACATAATTACATACATACAATGAAATCCGTAAAATGACTTCGCGGCATTAATGAAATTACTTTCACAAGCATTAATAATAAGAAAATTAAAATAATTACTTTTCATAAATACTACTGAAAATATTATTTTAAACCAACATAAAAATAAATGAGTTTGAATAAACCATAACCGTAAATCAGGGCCTGCCTCATTAGATTTGTGGCTCCTCGTAATTGTATGGTAGGTAGGTAATTATTATAGTGTGGGACGCCCCATTTTTTTTTTCTACTGATGGGAAATCATCAAATGACCCCTCCCGCTCTGGGTGGAGCGGAAAGGAGTGTCAGACTCTTACTGACTAAAACCCATCCGTGTCCCCCGGCAGGCTTCGGCCCTGGCAGGCCCCTTCCTTTTTGCTGACATCTCTTTGAGGCGCGCGTGACGACGGTCGGACGGTGAGCTACCCATTACTCTCCGTCCGCAGGCCCGCGCCTACTGTGGCCGGGAGTCGTCACGCGGCTCCCGACGCCCGGAGCGTCTCCCGCGGCGGCTGGGACGAGAGGCTCTCTCCCTCAGCCATCCCGCCACCTCCTTCGCTAGCATGACAGCCTCGCAGAAGGAGGTGGGACGCCCCCTAAGCTAGATAGACTGCTGGGACAGACTGCGTGCAGAAGGCGAAGGACAGGGTGTTGTGGCGCAGCTTAAGAAAGGCCTGTGTCCAGCATTGGACTACAATAATCTGAGTTGATCATCATGGTTGATAGTCATTATCTCAATTATGTCAATGTTACAGTAAAAAATAATCTGGCTTTTTCCATCTATTTTGGGGTCAGCTTCCATTCTAATCGGATGCAGCTGAATACCAGTATTTTACATGAAGCGACTGCATAGGTAACCTTCACAATCCAGTTACTGGGTAATACGATACCACCGGGGTAGACTGGTTGTCAGACTTATGGGCTTCTAACCACTCGTAACGACTGTCTCGTAACGACAGCCGGGACCAACGGCTTAACGTGTCATAAAATATGTAAAGGATGGTCACCCATCCACGAACCACACTCGGATAGAGTAGCTTAACCTTCGATCGACCCGAGCTGCTGTTATCATTTAGCCACAAGCCCAATCAATGTAACAGCTGTTATATACCGTGTTCTTCACATTATCCATAAACTTTGTCAAACGCTTCTATAGCATTTACAAATTAAATCTAACAAAGGAAATAGTACTTAAAGAGGCTTTGTTACAAAGAGGTTGTATTATAATGTAATGAAATTTAATTGAGCTATGCAGTAAGAAAGGGTCTAAACTTAGTTTTGACAAGTTTCAACCCGCCAAATCTTATGAATGAAATGTTGCCAATTCGGATAAAGAGGCACACATTTCGGGTGATTTACGTCAAGCTCGTATAGTTTGTATGAAAATTGACAATAAATAAAAAATAAGAATTCATTAATGTGTCCATAGTGAAAAATGCTTATTTCCATGATCTGAACATCTGGTCGAAGTTTATGTATATCGTCCGGAACACGGTGTATAATTCACCTAAATTCCTATTTAATTTATTTTTTATTTTTGTTCCAGCTTGCAGACATCAGGATGAAACATGACTACTTCCTAGGTGACATCTGGGTCCTGGACATGAAGCACGCCACCTTCGCGCACCTGCTCAGGCTTAACCCAACTCTAATGCAGAAGTCGGCACATTTGTTTCACGTAAGTTTTAATTTTCTGTTTGTCGACGTGTAAAGGTCATAGCACACATATCAACTCGGAAAGGGATCGTCACCGTATCGCCTTTCGCCGGCGTCAAACAGGCGTCAACCTAACGTAAACACATAACTAAAGCGGATCAGAAGCTCCGATACGTCGACTCGGCTACGGCTCGCCGACCGTTGGTTGATGGTGCAGGCAGGTCGCGGGAGGGGTGAGAGGGGCAAGGGTGGATGAAGAGACGTAAGCTAGGGTAAGGAGAGACGCAAGCGCGGGACGACGAGCCGTAACGCATCGCACCACGGTTCGTGAGCTTGTCCTGAGGCGAGTCGATTACGTTAGGATTCCGATTAGTGTGTGTTGCAGTAGGGAGTTTCATACAAAGAATACTGAATGGCTCGAGTTGATACGGTAACGATCCCTTTCCTGTTTGATATGTGGGCTATGACCTTTAAGGGCAGTGGTAAAAAGGCGTCTGGTGTGTAGCATACTACACACCAGACGCCTTTTTACCAAGATCAATACTCACCATTGTCTTTTACATACATATATGTAAAAGACAATGGTGAGTGTTGATCTTGTCACAACTGTAACCAGAACTCTGGATGTCCTGGAATAAAACGGCAACTTATGCCTGCCCTTAACTATTGGACTTGTGAATCGCAACTAAGCAACATGTCTTACCATGTTAAGAAAAGTAATATGCCCACTGCTGGGCAAAGGCCTCTCCCCATGACTTCCAGTTCTTTTGATCCATGGCTAAAGATCGAAAGATATTTAAACGCAATGAAAAATGAAATAAAAACAAAAAAGATTTGATGGTTTGAGAATTTTGTTACAAGACTTATCTACTTGAAGCATGTGTTGACAAAATCTGATTTCTTTAGTTTTTTCGTGTCGAGATTCCCATCACGTCTGTGAAGTTTACACAATAAAAAGCTGCTTTAGTGATAACAGCGGTCGTTGACCCCACAAAAAATTGTTCGTTCGTGTTTTGATATCGATACCCGTCATGTCCGCGGAGTTGCGTTAGCTTATTTAATTTTATATTAATAAAATAAAAAAAAAATCTTTATTGATAACAAAAGCTTTGAAATTACTAGACTAGGATAAATAATTTGGTTAGCTAAAGGTCATACGGATAAGGTAAACCCTGACTCCTAAATTAGATGATACTAAGGAGTCGGAAACACTATGAAATCATGGGCCACCAAAATCCAAGATTTGTCTATTTGGGGGCCACGGCTTCATCTGGTCTTGGTTTCTGCGTGTAAACATTGTTAATTTCAATAAACCAAACACATGCCTTCTAAAAGGAGCATAGCAATGTTGCTTGACGCGAAAATGCTCACAAAAAACTCTACTAGAACATTTAAACTCTAACATCCATAATCTCCAATTTCAGGAGGGTCTTGGTCTTCGAATCCACTCCATCCACGTCCTGAACGCCACCAGCCTACTCCAGCACGTCATCAGCTTCATGAGGCAGTTCTTCAGTCCAAAGATTATTGACCGTGTGGTGGTACACGAGAACTTAGATGACCTGCATATGAGTGTACCGAAGAGATATCTGCCGAAAGATTATGGAGGAGAGGAGCCAGCTATGGCTGAGTTTAAAGGTAAGAAAATCACCCTTTTAAAAGTCAGAAACCTTAAAAATTAGAACGGTTGAAAAAAAAAGAAAGAAAGAAAAATTGTTTATTCTGCACAAACAAAACGCACAATACAAATAATTTAAAAAATACATAAAATATACACATATAACGTAGTCAAAAGCCTCGTACTCAAAGCGTATAAAATGTTCACAATTTTGTCCTTTGCTTGATGCCAATTTTGTTATTGGTTAGGTTAAGGGGCCTTAAGAATAATTATGTTTGATTTACAAATTATTTTGTTATTACGTTTGTATGAACTACGCATACTCCGCCGGCCCCTTAAGATTCCTCTAGGAGGAGGCTTGATGGATCTGTGAGGCTAAGCTAGGTATGGTTTTTTTTCCTTTAAGTTTAGATCTTGACATCTTGAAACACTTATATTGTCTTTAGGAGAAGTCCTATCGTTATACGAAACCAATGTCAATTGTTAGTAGTTAAAGCAATCGAGTTGTAGCCAAAGAGGTTTTATTCTTTCAACTATATAGGGGTTATGTCCAGCATTGGACGTCTTTCAGTTGAAATGATGGCGATGACAAAACAGCGTGAGTTAAAAAAAAAGTCGTGCTTATTCAATTGTTTTATTCGTTCTTTCAGATAAATATGAAAAAGAAATAAGAAGCACAAACACGAAGCAATTCCTTTTAAATTCAATGAAGATGGTGTCCAATGAGAAGAAACGACCCAACTCTGACATCAATGAGGAGTTCTTAGCCGGATCCTTTAAAAAATTAGATTTTGATTAACTTTGTTGTTTTTGGTGTTTAAATAAGTGTAGTCGTTAAGTTATTTCTTATTAATTATATTTAAAGCATTGGTTTATTTTATTTTTATTATACCTAATCGACTGCTATAGGAATTAAGTTATACAGAAAAGAACTGGATTATAGTCCGCGCGGAACTAGTTGGCCGCGCCTTAGGTATGTGAGCGGTGGGATGGAGGGGCGGGGGAGCATTACTCAGTACGTGCGCTGCGAACGGCCGCCTCACCCCTGTCCCCACCTCAGCGGCCAACTAGTTCCGCGCGGACTATAACGGATATAACCTGCAGAGTAAGCAACTAAAATGAAGTGGCAGTGGGCTGGTCCTGTTTGTCGAAGGATCGATGACTGGTGTAGCAGACGAGTCCTTGAGTGGAGACCGCGTATCGGCAAGCGTAGACACACCCAGCTAGATAGACCGACAACCTAAAGAAGGTGGCTGGGATGGACTGGATGCGGAAGGCGGAGGACAGGGTGTTGTGGCGCAGCCTAGGAGAGGCCTATATTCAGCAGTGGACTGCGAAAGGTTGAGTTGTTTGAGGCCTACCTACATCTTCTCCAGGTGTCGACTTATCGCGGCCACCTTGCATTCTTATCGGCGAGTATAGCTGTAGGAGAAGCACAGTAGTACGAGCTCTATTTTATTTTATGTTATGAATACTTGTCAATGCCTCAAAATACTTGCATGTTCAAAGAAACTAACCTATCGGTAGCAAGTTCCAACTTGACCGAATATTGCACTTGTTTCCCACGCTCACAATTGCAGATGCGAAAGTACTTACATTGTTGTGAAGCTATGAATATCTATAAAAGATAATATAATATAAAAAAAGATCATCATTTCAGCCGAAAGACGTCCACTGCTGAACATATATCTACAGGGTGGAATTGAATTCATAGGCATCCTTTTAAGAGGTCATTGTAATCATTATTATGAACAACTTTTACTATGGGACCAAACCTGACATCGCGAAAAAAAAATCAGCTCTTACCTCATTTTGACGAGTTATCTGAACATAAATGCAAGGAACAGCTGATTTTTTTTCACGATTTTAGGTTTAGTCCCATAGTAAAATTTGTTCATAATAATGAGTACAATGACCCCTTAAAAGGATGCCCATGAATTTAATTTCAACCTGTATAAAATATTCTAAGGCTCAAGTCATGAGATGGCAGCGAAGCGGCGAGCAGTTTCAGTGTCATATAATTTTAAACTTTATCTTCATTACTATAATACATAGTATCGCTTGAGAAATTTTAAAAGGTTGCGCGGCTGCCCACGGCGCCGTGAGCACTCCGACGACTCAAGTTTCTCAAGCGATACTATGTATTATAGTAATGCAGATAAGGTTTAAAATTATAAAACTCCTTCAAATAGTTTTAGATGATTCTTTTATTTGTGTTCTTCTTAATCTTTCAACCCCAGATTGGTATTTCTGCTTTAGTAAAACACAGCACTTAACATGCGAAAAAGTGGATGAAATAAAAACCAAAATTTATTAAGCAAAACTTATTTAATTTGAAATATCACTCGTAATTACACCTACTTCATTAAATTATTAACTAAAACTAGCTT
Source organism: Amphipoea lucens (assembly GCA_947508005.1). NCBI lineage: Eukaryota > Metazoa > Arthropoda > Insecta > Lepidoptera > Noctuidae > Amphipoea > Amphipoea lucens. Next base: position 3,681,512 of record OX382376.1, on the reverse strand, counting down.
ACATCCTAATCATTTTGTTGATTGAAGGGAATTTTATTATAACATAAAAGTCGTTGACATGGAGTAACCAATTTTATGAAAATAAATACTTATTAAGAGGAGGAAAATTGCTGTTCTTTCTATAAAGTACAATAGCTACCACTGCACAGTGAAAATATATTTTTAATATAATGAATTATAATTATATAAAAATATATTTTTTGGCGCCGCGGATCGCTAATTTGACGCTGTCAATGTCATCAACGTCAAGTGTCATCGAGCTGTCGAAAGGCCCGCGTGTGCCGGACCAGCGCTCCCGCGCAATTTCGTTGAAGAAATCATGACATGCATTTCTGTGTCAGTATTTTTCTTTCTTATTCTTTTCTCATTACTCATTGTAAAAGTTGTTAAAATTAAACTTAAAACCATCAAACCACAAGGAGTTCGTTATTTAACTCCCGAACAATATTTTCATAACCGAATATAATTACGCCAAAAAACAAATCAAATTTGAAAAGCTGGATAATTCGGGCGTTAACAAAATATTTGAGCAACTCTTAGTAGGATTAGCAACTTTCCCTTTACTTTAAGTTCTAAGTAAAGGAAAAGTTCTGAATCGACACGAACTGTCATTAATGTAATTATTTCAACCTTTCTAAGCATTGCTCAAATATTTAAGTTTTAGTCAAGTGATTTTGTAGAGAAATTAATTTAATGTCACCGTAGTATCACATTTTAAATCTCTTAAATCAAAAAAAGCTTTGAATAATAACATAACGCCAGTTTTTACTGAAAGATTAGGCAGAGGTGTACCTTAGTTCACCTATATTTTGAATGTTATGTTTAAGATCCATATATTTATTTATACAGTATAGAAGCCATATTATAAATATGCAATAAATTATACCACATACTTGTTATCACCTTTTCTGAAGATACACAAAAAATGAGCGAAATCTGTCGCGAAAAAAAAATCAGTTGTTCCCAACATTTGTGTTCGCATAACTCGTCAAAATGTAGGGAACAGCTGACTTTTTTCGCGACCAATTTCGTTCATTTTTGGGTATCGTCAGAAAAGGCAATAACCAGTATGTTGTCTGGTATAATTTATTGCATATATTATGTGGTTTCCAAACTGTTTAGACTTTATTGTACACCACAAAAATACATAACATAAAAATACATCAAACACTACAAAAATTATACAATGGGCGGCCTTATCGCTTTCTGCGATCTCTTCCAGGCAACCAAGAGCAGGTTCCAGGAGCCTATTTCCATCGACCGGGAAAAGATCCAAAGTCCAGGCTGGTACGGGTAATACTGTACAAAGGCGGACTTAATGCCTGAGGCACTTTTTTTTTCTTCATACATTTTAAATGATTTCCCTTCATTAAAATTATCACTGATCATATTATTATTAACTAAGTTAATGCCTTAAAACCAGTCATTTAATGCTTAGTATATTTTCACAACTTCTACATACATAATCAGCCTATAATGTTCCCTTTGCTGGGTCACAGGCCTCCTCTCGTTGAGAGGGAGTGGGCCGTAACCCACCACGAAGGCCCAGCGGGTTAGTAGATGTCACATGTCTTCGATTTTTTGGTTCTAGAACATGCCGGTTTCCTCACGATGTTTTCCTTCACCGTTTTGAGAGCAGTGGTGATGAAATAATTTACACAAAGTAAAGCGCCTGTCTAGGTTTGACCAACAACCATTACCACAGGGCCACCACTGCTCTTCTAGACCTCTATTAATTTACAAATATCAAAATACTGCTAAAAACTAAAACTATAATAAAGTCTTTTCTAAAGGTACGCACACATAGTATGAGTTTGGAAAAAGAAATACAGCCTAAAACAGTAACTTACTAATTCAATTAATCAATTCAAGAAGTTGGCTGTGTGACACCCCTGTGCCATGGAAAGCACGTTAAGCCTTTGGTCCTGCGCCTGATCTCTCTTCGGTCGTGTCGGATTGCGTGCTGTCCCGTCGGACTATGAGAGTGAGCGAAGAAAGAGTGCATCTCTTTCTGCGCACACACTTATGCGCTATGATATCACCCGCGCCGAAGGCTAGCCTCGATTGAGATTGGGCGCCATGGCCAAAATACGGTCTGGAAGACTACTTACAATAGAGAACCAAACATGTTCTTGAAAAACCCACTTACAACCAAAACCAGTGAGTGCATACCTCAGTCATATTATTACAATTCAAGTTTCTATAACACTAATCTAGCTCTAGCTTTCTGAAGGAACCTTCTACTCCAAACGAGTCGGTAATCTTTGAAGCAGATATCCTCTTTGATTCGTCGACGTGGAAGTATTTTTCTTGGTTCGCGTAGAAGTCTTTCCAGGTCTCTGATAGTAGGGTTTCACACCACATGTCTGTAAAGAAAACGTTAACATTAATTATTGTATTTTTTTTTATTACAACATGGGTCAGCTGTTGACTTCGATGTCGCCTGGTGAAAAGCGATAAATGAGGTCTAAGATGAAACGAGCAAGCCCAGAAGATGCCTATTCATCCTTGCTTGGAACATAGTCGCTGGCCGTGTGCATTATTAAATTGTTGAGAGGAAGCGACTATAGTCCACTCGGAACTAGTTGGCCGCGCCTTAGGTATGTGAGCGGTGGGACGGAAGGGCGCATTACTCAGTACGTGCGTTGCGAACCACCGCCTCACCCCTGTCCCCACTTCAGCGGCCAACTAGTTTCGCGCGGACTTTAGTCGGTATATCGACCAAGTGTGGATGGTACCCTGTAGACCGGTAGTAAAAGGGAGATGGCGGGATTAGGTCGTGGGGCTCCTGCGCACACTCTCTGAAGTACAGTCTGTAGAAGACGGTCTTGGCAAGCAAATTACGCTGAATAGTATAAGGACAGGATGAAGATGACGACTAACTGTCTCTACATCAGCAGAGCCCCCCAAATTCCTTTAATAGGCCCACTTTATGCAAATAAATATACCGCGCTGCATTCCAAAAAGGGCCAATTAAGTTATAAGTCCTATTGAATTAGAGGCAAGGTTATTACCAGCATTTAGGTATAGATTCCGAGCTGCTGCGGAGAATTTTGTAATGAACAATCCCAACAATACTTCGATCGACTGAGGATCGAACCCAGGAACATATAAGTTCATAAGGAGCGTTTGCGAAACCAATGGGACAGTTCCTACAGAAGTTCCATATAAAAAAAAAAACAGTAGCACTCCGGGAGTGCCGACAGAAATGAAAACAAAAAACACGAACAGAATACTTTGCCATTACTCACTGACATATCGGATGTACATTAAAACCGAGTGCATCCCGAGGACAGCCGAACGCATCCGAAGCGGTGTCGATTACGGTAACAGTGGCGCGAGTTCAATAATTTTTTCCCATCTCAAAAAAGCCCAACGCATCTAAAGAAGTTTTCACTTAAAAAAAAAAGCTGATGTTGCAGAGGATATTACAAATATATACAATTTTTTTTTTAAAACAAGAAAAAAAATTTAACTTACCAGACATATCCTGAATAGTCATCTTGGCAGTACCACCAAGGTCTGCAGGAAACATTTCTTTAGGCAACACTTTGAAAATCTTCTCAAAGCTGTCGTATAGATGCAATCTCTCCACATGTTTGGGTTTCATGATTTTCTTGAATAGAGCCAAGATTGAGTGACCGAAGGAAGGCACGTTCACTAGGTGTAGCCCTTTTATCTTGATAGCATAGCACGACTGTGGATGAAAAAAGGTGACATAATGTTAGTTTTTTAGCTGTTTTTCAAGTTGAAGCAAGCTTAAAACAGCTCTGGAAATCCATCCGAAGTTTACGAAATACCATCACGGTTCTTCAACGAAATTGAATAAACTTTTAGAATATGGGGTAAAACAAATGACACTGCAAAAATCTAAATCAAAAGTAATTTATTCAAATTAGGCTGAGAATCAGGACTTTTTGAACGGCAAAATTACATAAGCCAGCTCCCAAAAATCGGTCGCCCTTCACCACATCCTAGTGCTTTCGCTGAAAGATGAATGTAGAAAATTAGAAACTTACCGTAATATGATAATAAATCTTGCTTATGAAGATAGGTGTGAACTGCATGGCATGGCTGAGAGTAGCATTGCTGAAGTCGAAGACCCAGTGGTCTCCATGCGACGTCTCGTTGAACAATCTGTAGTCGCCCATGAGAAAGCCTAGCTTGGCCACATCGAGGACCACCATCTCTGGGTTTAGTATCCTGGAAGAGAAGAAGGTAACATTGAACATGATGAATAGAATAATCTTGGTACGTAGATTTTGTAATGATGCTCTAGGATTTTAACCTAAGGTTTATTCCAATTGATGTTATTTCAAGTTAAACAAATATCAACTTTATTGTAGTGACAATTCAGTTGATTTCAGAGTGACTAATAATATGGAAAAAGTTATTAAAATGTTTTAAGTTGTAGCGTAAACTGAACTTTATTGTGTGGGTAGTAAAGTTTTTTTTACAATAACTCATAAAAATCTAAAAAAAAATCATCATTCTCCTGCCCTTATCCCGATTTATTTGGGGTCGGCGCAACATCTCGTTTTCTTCCATACTTCACTATTAGTCGTCATCTCGGTACTCACCCCCTTTCTAACCATTATCACAAGTCACACAGTCCATCCATCGTTTCTTTGATCTTCCCCTACTCTTATAGCCATCGACATTTAAACTCAAAACTTTCCTCACGACATTTCCTCATTCCTCCGTATTATATATGCCTTTACTATGACAACCGATTCCAACACAACTTTTCAGTTACCGGTGCCACTTTCAGACTAGGTATTTAGACCAATAAGAGTAGAAAAATACTTCAGCTACAATTCCTAGACTCCACAAATTAGTTCTGTAGCGGTATCTACAACGCCACATGTAAACAACGAGTCATACTGACGTCACGCAAAATCCTGCATCTCGCAAGCAAAGTCTACCGCGCAACTAGCATAGATACAAAGGCCTAAAAAGCACAAATATAGAATTCTAGAGATTCCACAAATAATTTGACGTTATTTTCCTCAAAAATTACTATCAACAACACAACAAACATTACTCTCACTCAACTATCCGCAAACGTTAACCTTCAAGGAAGCTTTATTCCCAAACAGTTACCCAACTTTCCACAAACCCAAGATATAGAAAAGACTCGACGTTCCTCGTAAGTCTTTTAAAATCTTCACGATCCGACCTCTGACAGTGCTGGCAGTATTGTTGGCAGCATATAAACGGCTGCCGTCGTCCACTTCTGAATATTTGAACATACTTCCACGATGCAAGGGTTCCGTAACAAATTGAAAGTGCATTGTGATTCCGACCGCATTTTGGATTTAGATTTTGTGGGCAGATGCTTTTTAAAAGGTGTTTTGATACATAATTTTTGATGCATAGTAATTTAAGAAGAATATCTTAATGTGCCTCTGTAAATCGTTGGTCCCGGCTGTCATTCGTAGAACTTTGACAGACGTTACGGGTAATCAGAAGCCTGAAAGTCTGACAACCAGTCTTACCAAGGGGTACCGTATCAAAAAAAAAAATCAGCTGTTCCCTACATTTTGACGAGTTATGCGAACATAATTAATATAGGGAACTGCTGATTTTTTTTCACGATTTCAAGTCTGGTCCCATAGTAAAAATTGTTCATAATGATGATTACAACCGCGACCCCTAAAAAGGATGCCCATGAATTCAATTTCATCCTGTAGTTATTGTTTTTTTATTACGACATATTAATCACACTAATATTATAAAGGCGAAAGTTTGTGAGTGTGTGTGTGTGTGTGTTTATATGTTTGTTACTTCTTCACCCTCAAACGGCAAGATCATATTATTATCGTCATTCAAACAGTCCATCCATCGTTTCTTTGGTCTTCCTCTACTCTTATAGCCATAGGCATTCATACTTACAACTTTCCTCTCGATATTTTTCCCGGATATAATATCCCAATTTTAAACCCGATTATTTTGATTTCCTCACCTCATCATGATAATCCGATGGTTTTCCTTAGTCTTCATCGGAGGAACAACCCAGTATCCTTCTCTCAGATACTTTTCCATGTTAGGAGGTAGGGGCGATCTCCCTGCCAAGAGATCAGGCATCTTGGCTCTTGCTGAGAAGTAATTGTCGATCTTCTCCTTACACTGTTCTACGCTGAAGCCTCTCGTCATTAGATGGCCGAGGATCATGCGGTCATCTGGAAAAGAAAATGATGGTATAGGGTAAGATGGTGAAATTGTAACATTGGAGTGAAGTTGCTGCAATGGATGTCATTCCCTCCAGCTAACACCAATAACAGTTTTCTCGACCTCGGAATCGAATCTAGGACCTCATGATTAGCAGTAGCTCTTACGACCACTGGACTTACCAGTCAGTCAAGGCCGCGATTTTGGTCTATTAGGTATAGTTATTTCCCTTGTATTCATAAACGTTGCTCAAAGTTAAGTAGTGATTAGCGACACCTTACATTACCCTTACACATACATTACATTACCCGTATAACCTTACATTTTTGACGTTTAAACGTCACTTGCCTTTAATCATCCATACTATCCATACTAATATTATAAATTCGAAAGTAACTCTGTCTATCTGTCTGCCTGTCTGTCTGTCTGTATGTTACCATTTCACGCGTAAACCGCTGAACCGATTTAGATGAAATTTGGTACAGAGATAGTTTGAGTCCCGGGAAAGGACATAGGATACTTTTTATCCCGATATTCCCACGGGATCGAAACTTTTGCGGGTGAAACCGCGGTGCTCAGAAAGTGTGTCTGTCTGTCTGTTACCTCTTCATGCTTTAACCGCTGAGCGGATTAAGATGAAATTTGGTATAGAGATAGTTTGAGTCCCCGGAAAGGACATAGGATCGTTTTTATCCCGATGTTCCTACGGGATCGACACTTATGCGGGTGAAGTAGTTGTTTATAAATAAACTCGGAAAAATATCGCGGCGGGAAATTATCGCGTACTGGATTTTCAACTGTCGGTGTTGAGCTGAGGGTTGGGAATCCAACAGAGCGCATCCCAGTACGTCAAAAAAACACAGTGTTTGATTTATTTTACAGTGTGATGAAAATCCAATGTGCGCGAAAACAAATCGCCGTGGAAAAAAACACGCTCGAGCAAACCAGGGCTAAAAACAAGTTACACAGGGAAAAATACTATTCAATTAAATCAAACAATAATATTGTCTTGCTATAATAATATACCTACCACTTTTTCTTCTTGCGTCATAATCTTTATTAGACTCGATAAGTAACGTGTTTAATAAAAACCCCACACTGGGTTTTTCCCCTTATGTAGTTAACTGACCACAATACCTGAACTGAACTAGACCCGGAACAATAATAAAACAATTATAGATCTACTTCGCATTAAAATTTTTACTGACAGAAAAGGTCACTGGACTATAAGCCTTTTTGGTAGCTAACAACGCGCCCTCTTCGCACGGTTTTTAGAACTTGAAAAAACATCCCGATGTCAGTGCTATATCTAAGTTTAATCTGTCAAGCTCAGCTAATGAGACACAATTGATTTTCTATTGTTTCGTCGCCGATCGGCGAACCGCGCCGCTTGACCGGTTAATATTTAAGGCCAAAGCACACACGCTACTTTTTGCATCGGCGATCGGCGATTCAGCTGCTTTTTAGAAGCTAAATGCAGCGACCAAGCATTCCACACCGCACACTTAAAAACGCCAAACGCGGCGATTCAGTCGCTTTTCGGAAGCTCGATACAGCGGCTGAAAGCTACACTCCGCACACATTCGGATGCCGGCTGCAGCGATTTGGCATTTGCGCCAGCATCGGAGCAGTCGCTAAAACGCGCGATTCCGATACCGCGTCCGAACGCAGAGAGTCGCCAAAACGCGATGCAGCATCGGAGCAGTTGCTAAAACGCGCGATTCCGATACCACGTCCGAACGCAGAGAGTCGCCAAAACGCGATGCAGCATCGGAGCAGTCGCTAAAACGCGCGATTCCGATACCGCGTCCGAACGCAGAAAGTCGCCAAAACGCGATACAACATCGATACAGCCGCGAAATCGCCGATCGCCGATGCAAAAAGTGGCGTGTGTGCTTTGGCTCTTATTTATTATACACATAAACCTTTCAGATTAAATTCGCTAATTGATGGCGCAAACTGCATTAAAATCCGTTGCGTAGTGTTAAAGAATAACGTGTTTACACAGACAGATACGAAACGCGACTTTAAGTTTTCAAGATAGCAATACAATTATAGACCTTACCTACTACACAAAAAGGTACTAATTCTGTGTGTCTACTACGTCGAGCTACGCCGCGCGGCCCTCCTCACTGATGTGTACCTTTTTGTGTAGTAGATAAGGTCTATAATTGTATTGCTATCTTGAAAACTGCGCACCGCGTCGCGTCGCGGTGTGAGCTGACCCTAATATAATATGTGTAGGTAGATATAATTAGCAGGTTGTTATTAAGTAAGGTGAGTCATCTAATGTAATACTACCCGTAACCGATATTGAGCATCTCTATTCAACCAGTAATTACCTACGCGTGAGCTCACACACTGATTTTAATTGTATAAGTAGTAAAGAGTGAACAGGCATCTTAATTTGCACGACTCATAAAGGGAAGCATTTAGAGAGTGCAATTATCATCTGCCTAGACTTTTCACAACTATATTGGGGTCGGCTTCCAGTCTAACCGGATGCAGCTGAATATCAGTATTTTTACATGAAGCGACTGCCGATCTGACCTCCACAATCCAGTTACTGGCTAATACGATACCCCTTCATAAGACTGGTTGTCAGAATTTCGGGCTTCTGACTACCCGTAACGACTGTCAAAAATCCACGAATGACAGCCGGGACCAACGGCTTAACGTGCTTTCCGAGGCACGGAGGGGTCTCGGTATGTAAAGATGGTGACCCATCCACAGACCAACCGCGGCAAGCGTAGCTAAACCTGATCGATCGACCTGTGCGTCTGTTATTATTTAGCCACGGGCCCCTCATTTAGAGAGTGTAATATGATCGAAAAACCGCACTCTCCAAAGCCTCCTTTCGCGCCGTAACCCAGCTGCAAGGGGTGAATTTTTTTTCCAAAAAAACCTCACCATAAAATAATGGAAAAAATATTATGATACTTAGTTTGACACATTGTCGTCTAAATCTAAGCCCATATTTGTCGTTCCTTGCTAAACTTAAATTTTCATTTCCAATCAATAACTATAATATCTTTTTTTTTAATGGTGTAGGACAAAAGTCGATAAGAATTGAATTGAATAAAGAACTTGCTTTTGTTTCATGTTATTCTACTTGCATTCGCCATGACGTCAGTCGTCACAAATTAATTCGAAAATGTGTATTTCGATCGACACATGCGTAGCTATTGGTAACCAATCACAAAGCTATGACGAAATCAGACCAATTTCAACATAATTATGGCAATGTCCGCATTGTTGATATTGCGTGCAAAATATAGTGATCATACTGAAGGCCGTTTGTGATTTGTTTTTAAATGGTTATCGAGACAAAGCAATATATTTATATCTGCATTTTATGTATTGGATTCTCCCAGCGTCATTACTTTCTGAAAACGAATGTGTATTATTTTATTTACTCCTATTTGAAATAATTATCATTGACATTAAGTATATAATTCATGTGAAAAATAATATTTTTACAAATATACAATTACGATGATGACGCAAATTATAGTTCTAAGACTAAACAATAATAATTACTTTAGTGACGCATACTTAAAAATATAATATAAAATAATGTATTTTTCAATATTTTTGAGTAAAATAGTCTATAATACTTATATTACAAACTTTTTTTTATGCCATACTTTAAAATGTTAAGTTTACACATTTTAATAAATATAGTTCTAGGCAGATTTATTTAGGTAACAACAAAACAACGGATTTCATTACGTAAAAAGAATTATTAGTTAAACAAATTGGTATTTATTAATTAGTTCTTATTTATTTATAAGACGTCCGAAACATATGCAACAAATATAAATAATGCTATGTTTTCCAATATCAGTAACAGACGAATGACCAAACAAACAGATAGGATGATGAGACTACACAATGGGATTGCCTAAGTTTTCTTCGTAATTAAAAAAAACAAGATCATTTCATATTTCTGCGAGCATTATCCTAGCGTTAAATGCTAATCGTAAATTATTCTAGCCTTGTTCTAACAAGACAATATTTATCTGCTTAATGTTAATAACTAGGAATTAATTATGGTATAATTGCGAATTTCCTGCGTTGTCATGTTTGCAAATAGTCGTTGTTTACGTTATTTTTAAACTGAAGGGATTTGAGTTAAAAGCGTTTACGACGTACGGCATTTCATACAAACTTTCAAGCCCTTGTTTTTCGAAATAAATGAACCGATTTTAATGAAACTTCGTAAGTATAAGCAGGATACTAAGGTCTAAAAAGTTAGTTAAGAACTTTTTCTAATAAAAATAGTGTTACAACCAAAGACCGATTTTAAATTTTCCATAGAAACAGAGATTTCCAGATATCTTTTTTTAGATGAGACATTTCAAAAATGTTCTTCCTGTTCCTGTTCCTTTGATCAACTTGCAAATGAAAAAGTTACTTTATATTATGCTATCAATGGTGTAAGAAAATAAAAAAAGAAAAGTAATTAATTCACATTCGCCTATTTGTTGAAATAATAAAAATCTAATTTTAGACACAATTTACATATTTTATTATGGGATTATGGTAATCGATCGAAGCTTGTAAACACGACGTCATATCGCTCATTTGGAGAAACATCGACGTAACTGCAAATTTTTTTTCACGTCTGTGTTTTGCTGACGTAAATACGCTTTCTAAGTGCTTTATCATATTTAACTCATTTTTGGAAAAAAATATATTTACGTCGTCGATGTTTCTCCAAATGAGCGATATATCAAGCTATACTTTTCCGGTTTTAGCTGACTTCGAATTTTAGAGGATTTCGTTCGATAAGAATTCAGCTTATACTGGAAATGTATAACTTGATATTTTGTATTGCATATAATTTATTGCCCTCACAATTTCGACCATGCTCTTCGCAGATTGCATTGAAAACAACCCAATAAAATTAATTTCTAATCTATTCACATTTGCCATAGAATATTAATTTATAGCAGGTGGCACATGTAGGGGCCCGTGGATAAATAATAACAGCCGCACGGGTTGATCGATCAGGTTAAGCTACGCTTGCCTCGGTTGGTCTGTGGATGGGTGACCATCTTTACATACTGAGACCCCTCCGTGCCTCGGAAAGCACGTTAAGCCATTGGTCCCGGCTGTCATTCGTGGATCTTTGACAGTCGTTAAGGAGCTTTATTCCCAGTCGTCCCCGTTAAGGGTAGTCAGTAGCCCGAAAATCTGACAACCAGTCTTACCAAGGGATATCGTATTACCCAGTAACTGGGTTGTGGAGGTCAGATAGGCAGTCGCTTCATGTAAAATAATGGTATTCAGCTGCATCCGGTTAGACTGGAAGCCGACCCCAACGTAGTTGGGAAAAGGCTAAGCAGATGAGTTGGCGGCACATGTAGAAAAGTCATGGATTTATTTTTTAACCGTATGCCGCTATATAAACTAGAAAATCTAGTTTTTTTTTTAGAAAAAAAAAACAACAGCCTACTAACATCGAAAACAACCGAAAATATATTTATACTTACATAACTGTTGATTAATAAATTAAAAACCAAATACCCGAAAAGCGGCCAGGCAACTAGATCTACCTGTATGAAAACCGGTTTTTTTGTAAAGTACATTGACTTTTAATTTGTTATGCCAACGTCCTCTAAAATTATAGTCTATATATAGAATCAGCCTATAATGTTCCCACGGCTGGAGCACAGGCCTCCTCTCTGTGAGGGGGATCCACCATGCGAATCCAGTGCGGATTCGTAGATGTCACATGTCTTCGAATACTTGCCGGTTTCCTCTCGAAGCTAATGACTGTACATAACAACTTGCTTATCTCCAATCCAATGCCAATATTAGTTATGCTAAGTTAGTAGGTCTTTATTTATTCGCATAATTGGTTTAAACAACACGTGTGAGATTATCGCATACCAATAGACGTCATGGTTAATGTCTGTCAGTGGGCGATATTATATCTATCATAATTAAAAATATATTACTGTATCTGATGAAATGTGGATTTCACCTCTGTCTGTTTATCCCTACATTGAAGACAAGATGATGTTCATAATCATTATTATTATTATTAGCCTGTGATATCCCACTGCAGGGGTTGGTCCGTGGATGGGTGAACATCTTTACATACCAAGACCCCTCCGTGGCTCGGAAAGCACGTTAAGCCGTTGGTCCCGGCTGTCAGTCGTGGAACTTTGACAGTCGTTATGGGTCGTCTGAAGTCCGCGAGTCTGACAACCAGTCTTACCAAGGGGTATCGTATTACCCAATAACTGGGTTGTGGAGGTCAGAAAAGCAGTCGCTCCATGTAAAGTACTGGTATTCAGCTGCGTCCGGTCAGACTGGAAGCCGACCCCAACATAGTTGGGAAAAGGCTAGGCAGATGATGATGTGTCACTGCAGGGCATAGGCCTCCCTACTCTCTTTTTATGTAGTCTTAAGTCTATAATTATTGTTCACTACTATAAGTCTGTAACTACATCCAAGAGAAAAACAAAAAATGAGATAGTTGTCCGACATTACGAACTGGGTCTATTTTTAAAGAATGTACGTGCGTCATTAATGCCCTTTTACAACCAGTTTTTACGTTTCTATTTTTGCAATTCATATAGGCACCCTATTTTTCCGGTATAGAATCCTTTATGTTAAGAGTAGTCAATCAAATCTGGTTCAGTATTAAAGTTTCGAATGATTTGGTTATCCTTGCGGGCCTCTGTGTTTCACACATAATATACAGAGTCCCATTAAAATAGATGGACAAATTTTAACATAGCGCTCAGTACATCTAACCAAAGATATCCAAGCAAAAAAAAAACTGATTACTTAAAGTGATTTTATTTCGACCTAAAATAATAAATTGCCGGCACATTAGTATATTTTCGTTAGCTGAATATTTTTCTTGTAAGTATCTAATGCGTTTTTCTTACATATTTTTTACCATCGTCCTTATTTTGGTGGTCTGAATGATTTCTAAAATTTTTTCGTCTATTTTAATGGGACCTTATATATATTTATTTTGAGGACTTTATGATATCTATGTAGGTAATGGGTGATACAAATTGATACAAAATGCTATAGGATAGTTGTATTTTCGGTTCAAAAATCAATCGAATTTACGTTACGTTTTAGCGCGTTCGTGCTAAATCAACTGATTTGCATGTACATTAAATAGGTACACACGACGACACATCAAGCTATACATTTTCAGTTTCAGCATACCTCGCAATGTATAGGCTTTTCGTGCAATAAGAAGCCAGCTTATAATGGAAATGACTCTTGAGGTATTTGTCGTAGTTTCTTCGGTATTTTTCGTTCTATCACCAGCCTCTACGTAACCAACTTGATTTATTTCAGAGAATAGAATAAAATAGAATAGAATACTCTTTATTATGTACACCATATAAATTACAGACATAAATATAGAAACTTTACAATGGGTCTTATCGCTAAGAGCGATCTTTTAAGGTGAATGTGCCATGGTAGACCGCGAAATTTAAATTTTCTTACGTTTTTTGCAATTTGCAGATCAGTGTCAGGTTGTATCTTGATCCAAATATGATTCGCGACTATAATAGACATGTATTTACAGAATCATAGTCATTAGAATAATTAATATATCTCTTTAAGTTAGATTTCTACCATAAACACTTTTCCATACGAGATTTGTTCTTAACGGTAGAAATCTAACTTAGAAAGATGTATTGTAGTGTAATGATTCTAATTATTATAATTCTGTAAATACGTACCGGTTATAGTCGCGAATCATATTTTGATCAAGATAGAACCTGACACTGACCTGAAAATTGCGAAAACCCAAGGAAAATTGAATTTCGCGGGCTACAACTACCCATTCACCTTAAAGACAACCTTTGGATGGATTAAAAAATCTGAGTTCAGAAAAATCAAAATATATTTAGATGTTATTTACCTATCCGCTAGCTAACGTATATACCTATAGCTGAATAACTTGGTAAAACCCGAAAAACCACAGAAATCAGAAAACAAATTCTTGTTTCAAGTCGCAAGTCATCTCCGCGACAATCAATGTCAAAATCTTGTCAAAATCTTGTCAAAAACGTGTTTTTAAAATTAGAATGCGGACGTTTTTAAAAAAATGGGAACTAGTCTCAGAAGTTTGTCCGAGAACAACATACGATCTCATTGATAATCATCATGAACTTCAAATAGCTCAAGTTCGCAATAGTACAGTCAGCATCAAAAGTCGATTAACACTATCATTTTTACATGTTATTAAATTGACAACAACTTTTTTCAATAAACTGATTTTTAGCTTTTCACATAATAGACAAGAGTATACAGGGTCCCATTAAAATAGGTGGACAAATTTTAACACAGCACTCAGTAGGTACGTCTAACCAAAGATATCGAAGAAAAAAAAACACTGATTAAAGTGATTTTATTTTCACCTAAAATAATAAATTGCCGGCACATTAGTGTATTTACGTTAGCTGATTATTTTTCTTGTAAATTATCTAATGCGTTTTTCTTATATATTTTTTTACCATCGTCTTTATTTTGGTGGTCTGAATGATTTCTAAAAGTTTCTCCACCTATTTTAATGGGACCTTATATATTCTAAAAAAATTTCTTCTGTTGCAATTTTGAACAAATATTTTGCTCAATAACTAAGATTAAAAAAACTGAAGTGTTAATCAAGTTTTGATGCTGACCGTACAACAGAATAAATAGTAGTAGGTACTAACTATCGGTGCGCGTGTAATGCGGTACAAACAAACAAACGATGATAGAATGAACAAACTTTAGCATCGTAAGCTAAACAAAAGACGCTAAGTAAATATGTCATCATCTCCATCATCTGCCTAGCCTTTTCCCTACTATATTGGGGTCAGCTTGCAGTCTAACCGGATGCAGCTGAATATCAGTATTTTACATGGAGCGACTGCCTATCTGACCTCCACAAACCAGCTACTAGGTTATATGATACCCCTTGACTTTCGGGCTTCTGACTACCCGTATCGACTGTCAAAGATCCACGAATGACAGCCGGGACCAACGGCTTAACGTGCTTTCCGAGGCACGGCGGGGTCTTGGTATGTGAAGATGGTCACCCATCCACAGACCAACCGTGGCAAGCGTAGCTTAACTTGAACGATCGACCCGTGCGGCTGTTATTACTTAGTATTATTATTACTTAGTAAATATGTAGTAGTTATAGTAAATATGTATGGACAGCATTTTGTGATGACAGTGTGGGTTAGATGACTAGATAGGTATAAGTTGCATAGCGGTAACAGGTCCAGGTAACAGATAGTTATCGCGATGACAGGCGCGCGGGGGGGGTGTTAATCGTTGGTGCAGCCGATGAACCACAACTTATCGCGATAATTATCGGCGTTTCCCGTTTAGTGTGGCCCATGGCGGACCTGACCAGCAGGACCTGAGGCGGCGGCGCGTAGTGTTCTACGCGTGCCCCTATTGGATATCGCGGGGGGAGTCTTACACCTTATTCCCTCCACGGGCCTGAGGAGGCCCGCGAAGGCAGGCCAGACCCAGCCGGGGATCGTGGAAGACATACAAATTCCCATGATCCCCGGTCCAAGTGTGGGAAGAGAGCACCAGGGTGGTTTTTAATCAATAAGAGTTAGACAGGGTGGAAAATCCTCAAGAAAGAGGGCCTCATGAGGATTTTAACATACACAACAACCCTGGTGTCCTGAAATACAGACCTAGAGCTTTGTTTAGGCACCGGTCTCCCACGATATTAAAAATGTTATCTGACTCTGATACCATGTAATATGTATTTTGTAATATTGTGGCGAGAAATAAAATCTTATCTTATCTTACAATAATAATAAAGAAATTATAAGAATACTCACGTAATTGTCCTTGAGGCAGATGTGGCTGCTTCTCATACCACTCCCGAATACTTTGGATCATCTCCTCCAAAGCCTTATGGTTGATGTTGTACAACTTCAGCAAGACTTCGAGGTCCCCATCTTTGACGCCGAGCACTTTGCTCGCATTCAGAGAGTAATCGAAATTTTGGTACTGTGGAAATGAAAAGGATGGATTTTTAAAAGAGTAGCCGTGGATTTTCTTGCCGGCTCTTCTCCATGGGAAACGAATTGGAACCGTGCACCTAGCTTCTCACGTTTCATAAGTGCCCATGTAGGTTTTTGTGAAATAAAATTATTATTTTGATGTCGTAGAGAATTTTGGCGGAAGATTTTTATTGGCGAACTGTAGTTTTTTTTTTTTTTTTTTTTTAAGTATTTGACTTTTGTTTTGATAAGGAAAATGTACTGTCTGTTTTGAGACAAAAAAAAACCCGTTTGTAAGGATTTTTTTTGTAGGTATTGTAGGTACGGTCAGCATCAAAAGTTGATTAACACTTCAGTTTTTTTAATCTTAGTTATTGAGCAAAATATTTGTTCAAAATTGCAGCAGAAGAATTTTTTTTAGAATATATAGTCTTGTCTATTATGTGAAAAGATAAAAATCAGTTTATTAAAAAAAGTTGTCAATTTAATAACATGTAAAAATGATAGTGTTAATCGACTTTTGATGCTGACTGTACCTGCTGGTGATGCGCTAATGTGGTAATTCAAGGACCTACATTAGGAAACAGTTGAGACTGGTCATCTCTTAATTGCCAAGGCTTATTTTTAATCTTATTTTTTTAATTGTTTCTTCATTTGTGTTTTTTTTTATATTGTTTTCACATATACAGGGTGTTACGGAAAGGGTATATCAATACAAACAGGTTGAAGAGTGTATCTGGTCTAGAATCTCTGTACAAAATTTCAGCTCAAAAGCAGTAACTATGAAAATGCTTGATATTTTTTTATTTCGAAAGTTTATTAAATTGAAATCATAACAAACGGGTCACCGCACTACGAGGGTCATTATCCATTATCTTTAGTGTGTCTGTGCGCCTAGTACACGCACATCACGCCACCGCGCGCCAGTGCAGCGCCGTGATGTCGAGATAAAAAAATATTAAGCATTTTCAAAGTTAATGCTTTTGAGCTGAAATTTTGTACAGAGATTCTAGACCAGATAAACTCTTCAACCCGTTTGTATTGATATACCCTTTCCGTAACACCCTGTAAAAGCAACAAGAATAATGTACCCAGGATTTTGTAATATTCTTGATTAAAAAAAGAGTGTCCATGGAGTTTCTTGCCCGTTCTTCTCCATAGAGATCTACGCTTTGGAATGGGCAACTAGCTTCAACTTTCTAACCGACCGACTATTTCATTTTGACAATTCAAAAGTGCCTGTACATGGCTTAATTGAAATAAATGCTTTGAGTTTCAGTTTGAGTTTGAAACTTCCACTGTAGGTACATAGGCACACATAGACAAAAGTATTAATAGAAAAAACAATAAAGAATTTAGTATTAACCTTTTCAAGTATCTTGTGATTACGGAAAAAAAGATTATTAGTAAAAGTTATTAGTTGTTATGATTATTAGTATGATTGCGACCGCAATCATATTAATGATCATTGGAAAAAATATTGTTATTATGTTTTTGTTGCTATTAAGTGGCATGGCAGTTAATTTATGTTTAAATTGTATTACTGTAAACAATACTGCATTATTGCCTTATTTGATAATCTGTTTGAAAAACTATATCTATATAACTGTGTAAACCGTTTATTATTTTTATATCGAATGAGAAGTTTACTATTTATCAATTTATGTAACAGTTTCTTTGCATAATTTAAAAAGCTAAGTCTTAAAATAATAATAATAATAAATATTTATTATTTTCTTTATTTATATGTATATGATGAAATAAAGGAAATAATAAATATATATGTATAAGTACGAGTATATGTATATGAAGGAGGAGAAACATTCAAAGGGCATCAACAAATTCGTCATTATAATCTTTTTAATTTTAATAAAAATAATTAAAATTAAAAAAAAAAAAATTATACATAAAATAATAAAAGAGAAATTAAAAACTTACAACAACTCCGTCTCCGATAGTCATTTTGCACCGATTATTTATTGTCTCACAAACGCACACTAAACACTTGGTTCTTGTAACACAACCTGACTAAGTCTGTTTCGCTCAGGCTTCGTCCAATTTATTATATTAGCGCCCTGCGTAGAAACCAAAAACTTTTTGTGACGGCTTCTATTTTTAGAATCACTGACTATAGACAATTTTTTTTATTATGTTGACCTTACTTTTATTAAAGCATTTTCATTTTGTGACGAGTTCTATTTTTAGCATCCCTTGTTTTTACAATTCTCGAATGAATACTTAATTATGTTGCTAACCTCACTTTTATTAAACCATTTCAATTTTGTGACGAGCTCTATTGTTTAAATCACTCACTTTTGTTTATTTATTTTATTATTTATGTACACACAGTAAAATACATAAGGATATGTTATAATTATAATTGTGTAATTGTTCTGTCATTCACATTATTATTTTGCAAAATTGATTATTTTTTTAAAATAATTTTTCGTAGCCGTCTTAATCAAATAATGTTGTTTTATTAAATCGATATTATTAGGTCTGAGACGATATTCTGCCCGCGAATCTAGTCTCATTCTGTGATATATATGAATAATAAGCAATTCCTAGATTTCCTAGTAATCAAGTCGATGTTCTTGCGGCGGATTTTATTTCTAGAATAGACACGTCGACATTTAATATTTTAACCTATTAATGTTTTTGACATTTAGGAAAAGATTTATGGTACGCAACATAGTATCCTATAGGTAGTCAATCAATCAATCAACTCAGCCTATCGCAGTCCACTGGTGGACATAGGCCTCTCCCAGACTGCGCCACAGCACCCTGTCCTCCGCCTTCCGCATCCAGCCACCTTCTTTAGGTCGTCCGTCCATCTAGCTGGGGGGCGTCCCACATTACGCTTGCTGGTACGCGGTCTCCACTCCAGGACTCGACCGCTCCACCGGCCATCAGTCCTTCGACAGACATGGCCAGCCCACTGCCACTTCAGTTTGCTTACTCTGCAAGCTATATCGGTAACTCCGGTTCTTTTTCGGTAGGTTTCTTTTATAGGTAGTCATAGTAACTTTATTTTGTATTGCTGTAATAAAGGATATAAAAATATTAAAAGAATGGCTGAAAAGGGTTACACTATCAATATATCACATTACACTAATATTATAAAGGCGAATAGTGTGTGTTAGTGTGTGTGTGTGAGGGGGTGTGTATATGTTTGTTACTTCTTCACGCTCAAACGGCTGGATCAATTTTGATAAAATTTTGTAAGGAGGTAGCTGACACCCTGGTTTAACATATAGGCTACTTTTTATCCCAATATTCCCACGGGATCGACATTTACGCGGGTGAAACCGCGGGGCGCAGCTAGTAATAAATAATTTTGAAATTTAAGATTTATTGTATGCAAAAAATATCTAACGTTAATTTCATTCCTCGGTTAAAAACATAATCAGCTCTTTTCTTTGACATTTTTGAGTGATTGTACGTAGGTATTCATACTTTGATATTTAATAGATATTTAGTTAGTTTCACACAATTATCCCTTCGTATGATCGTGGATCTACGCGAGACAAAATGGCTTTTTAATTGTTTCTGTAATTAGGGCATTCAACCGGATATCAGTCTAACATATAATCAATAAATCATTTATCATTATCATAGCCTAAAAAACTTCGTAATTTTTTTGTGTTCGCATTATAATAATAAAAATATAAAAATAACTATTTCTCATGGACATGTCCAAATTTTATCACTTATTATTATTTTCTCAGATTTAATTTATTCCGTATCTTGATTATTATTCTTTGTAAGCCTTTTATTATTTGATTTAAACGTAAGTGACTGTACACACAGAAAATCAGGGATGTTCTGATATATGGAATAAATTCCGCGACAGTAACCCGCTGGTTAGAGCAGTGAACTGTTATTATGCCAATTTTAAATAAAAAAAATCGGCTCTTGTGCGAGTCGAACTCGCACACGAAGGGTTCCGTACCACCGTACAATATTTAACACTACATAATTACCTATATAAAAAAAAATCACGTTTGTTGTATGGGAGCCCCCTTAATTTATTTTATTTTAATTTAGTTATTTATTTTTAAAGTGAATGTACAACTAAGTACCTATTCCGTAAATATTTCAAGCGTCTACCTGTTGCCGTTATTAATATCGAGCAAATAACGGCAAAAAAATCACGTTTGTTGTATGGGAGCCCCCTTAAATATTTATTTTATTTTGTTTTTAGTCTTTGTTGTTAAAGCGGCAACAGAAATACATCATATGTGAAATTTTTAACTGTCTAGCTGTCACGGTTCATGAGATACAGCCTGGTGACAGACAGACAGACGGACAGTGGAGTCTTAGTAGTAGGATTCCGTTTTTACCCTTTGGGTACGGAACCCTAAAAATAAAAAAAAGATTCGCGCTCAGTACCGAAATGTAAGAAGGCTCTTAAAATGACCCATTGCGACACCCATTTATTGCGACGAATTCTAAATTTGGTAGTTCTAATTTTAGATAAACAAGTTTTTGGCCTTACGAATCAAAACTTATTTTTAGTGTAGAAATAATATTTATAAGGTGCTATAAATATATCTGCCACGGCTGCAATGGGAGACAGTATCCTGTACCTTTCAGCGGCGGCGACCTCTCGCGTCCGGCCCTGGTTCAAGCCATGGTCCGGGGCGAGAGGGAGTGGGGGGCGGTCACCTCCTTCTGCGAAGCAGTCATGCTAGCGAAGGAGGTGGCGGAACGGCTGAGGGAGAGAGCCTCACACCCCAGCCGCCGCGGGAGACGCTCCGGGCGTCGGGAGCCGCGTGAGGACTCCCGGCCACCGTAGGCGCGGGCCTGCGGACGGAGAGTAATGGGTAGCTCACCGTCCGATCAGGACCAGGCCCGTGCCGGACGGCGCGTACGTGTTCCACGCGCGCCTCAAAGAGATGTCAGCATAAAGGAAGGGGCCTGCCAGGGCCGAAGCCTGCCGGGGGTGCGGGATTGTCCGAAAGGGTTACCGCTACCCCGGAACATAAAGGGCTAAGGAAGGAACACGGATGGGTTTTAGTCAGTAAGAGTCTGACACTCCCTTCGCTCCACCCAGAGCGGGAGGGGTCATTTGATGATTCATAAAATCATCCATAAAAAAAAAAAAAAAAAAATCCTGTACCTTTATTGATCTTATGTCATAAATTTTTTCATCCAAAAAAATGTGCGTGTAAAGAATTGATTTAGTTGCATGAAACCGTCCCGTAGTAATTAGCTGTTGCCGCACCGTCATGTCATTTCGCAAAATGTGACGAAGCGACACATCGCGCATAGTTTGTGAACCACGTTAAGCAAAATAGAGTAAATGTTTCTTCAATTACTTTATTTTCTCAAATTGATTTAACTATTCCGGGGTACAAAATTTCTTGACTACTGTAATCTATACAGGTTTATTGAAAAAACAATGACAACTTCTTAAGAGGTCATTGCACTCATCATTATGAATAACTTTTACTATGGGACCAAACCTGAAATCGCGAAAAAAAAATGCAGCTGTTCCATACATTTTGACGAGTTATGCGAACATAAATGTAGGAAACAGCTGATTTTTTTTTTTACGATTTTGGGTTTGGTCCCATTGTAAAAGTTGTTCAGAATGATGAGTACAATGACCTCTTAAAAGGTTGTTGGTGTTTTTCAAATAACCTGTATACAAACAAAATACTGTCTCCCATTGAAGCCGTGGCAGATATTTTTATAGCGCCTTATATTATCTAAAAAAAAAAAAAAAAAAGAGGTGGCCCAGTGGTAACGGTCGCGACTTACGAGTTGTAGGTCGTAGGTTCGAACCCAGACAGGCGCTTTACTTTGTGTAAATTATTTCATCACCACTGCTCTCAAAACGGTGAAGGAAAATATCGTGAGGAAACCGGCATGTCCTAGAACCAAAAATTCGAAGACATGTGACATCTACCAACCCGCACTGAGCCCGCGTGGTAGATTACGGCCCGCTCCCTCTCACAGAGAGGAGGCCTGTGTCCCAGCAGTGGGAACATTATAGGCTGATTATGATTATGTTATATATATATTATCTATATAATCGGTCATATGGAAACAAAGTAATTTATGATTTTGGGACTAAACCTTTTTAACTTACATTTGTTTGAATTCTACTTTATCCTTCTCAATCTAAAAATAACAACAGGCCATCATCATCTGAATCATCAGGTAAACCATTATTTTTTTTTGGGTAAGCTTCCAGTCTAACCGGATGCAGCTAAATACTAGTACTTTATATGGAGTGAATGCCTAGCTGACCTCCACAACAAAGTTTCTGGGTAACACAATTCCCCTTGGTAAGACTGGTTACCAAACTGAAAAATTTGTCTCCTCATCAACGTAAATAACGCAATGAATGTTGTTGAACTGTCAAAATGAACGCCATTCCATTCCTACTGTTTTTTCAAAGGCCTCCCCCAAATTCTTCCTGGAACTGTTTTCCCGCACCACTCGAACCAGCCCTCGCGGTACGCGTCCAGGTCATCTCGCCATCTCTTTTTGGGCCGGCCTCGGCGGCGCAGTCCATCTTCAGGCACCCATTGTGTGGAGATTTTTGCCCAGCGGTCATCGTGCATACGGCTGATGTGACCCGCCCAATCCCACTTGAGCCTGGCAGTCTTCTTTCCTACATCCATGTTACGAATCAAATACCCCGCTGAATTAAGAAGGTTCTAGTTCTATTTAAATTCTATTTAAATCCAAACAATGCTTAGAAAAATAAACATAAAATAACAAAGGCGAATTACCATTTACGTAATGACGTTGTTAATGAACCTGTTGAGATTTTTATATCAGTTACTTTGTAAAAAAACACTAATTAGCCTTATGTATGAACTAGCTGTTAACCGCGACTTCGTCCGCGTGGATTTTTTTTTCGTGGGACCTTATTTTTTTTTCTAAAATAATAGTTGTCTAAGTTACTCCTTATTACATCAGCTATCTGCCAGTGAAAGTCCCGTCAAAATCGGTCCAGCCGTTTCTGAGATTAGCCGGAACAAACATGCAGACAGACAGACAAAAATTGTAAAAAAAAAATATTTTGGTAGTACCGTGTATATATCTATATGCATTTAGTAAAAAGCAGTTATTTTAATATTACAAACAGACACTCCAATTTTATTTATTTTTATAGATGTAAAGATGTGAGAAAAATTACGGGCGATAATAGTGCGGAAAATCAAGAAAAACTTGGAGCAAATACCTGTTTTACTTAAAGCTAAGTAATTTTACATGCATCTTCTGGGCACGCTCTTTTCATCATAGACCTCATCCATCGCATTCCATCAGGCGTGATCGAGGTTAAGAGCGGGCCATTCATTAAGAGCCTATACTACCTCAAATGGCTTAGCGTGATCCTCCGTTATGTCGAAAATACTGCACCATTAATTTTGAAATAAATATATGGTAAAGTTGAGGATTAATGCTAAGTCTTATGTTAGACGAAAACACGATTCCATAAAATTTTCTCGATAGAAAAAAAAACCAAAGTTACCTCTAACCCAAACAATAAACCGCTGATATTTAAAAAATACTTCAAATTAGATCATGAAACTTTGCATACTAACTGAACTTACTTTAAAGCAGGTCTTATGTTATTTACTTTTTTATAATTACCATTATTTTCACTGTAAAAAGCAAATACCTAAACTATTGGCGCTGCCTGCCGCCCAGCACCGCACTCTGTCTCGCTCTCACTCAGTCCGCGAGCAGTATCGTATGAGCGAGATAAAGAGTGAATTTTAGCTGAGGTAGTATAGGCTCTTAAGGGGACTACATGCCTAAAGCGCGGTCACTGTAAGTTGGACTGCATAGAAAAGAAAGAGTTAAGCGCGATGACACAACGCTGTTAATTTAATGGTATTGCAAACTATGATGCAATTAAAATATATTGTTTTGACAAAAAAAAATAAAACACTAGTGCTTTAGAATGTTGCTTATAGAATAATCTGACAAAAATAAGAATGATTGCATGTATATTAGTATGGTTTTTAGAGGTATCTTCATGATTTTTTTCTATCTTATTAAATTAGTTGTATTAGGTGTGTTTTCAACACACAATCTACCTAACATACATCCTGAATATATATATTTTTCTAATTTTGTTTACTGTAGTCGATCATATACTCTTAGTGCTTCTAAAACTTGCATTTTGTAATCCCTTTGTCCTGTTATCCCCTTAATAAAAAATAAAAATTTGTCGCTATCTAATATTTTTTTTCTCGAAACGGCGAAGGAAAACATCGTGAGGTCACCGGCATGCCCTAGAACCAAAAATTAGACTGCATTGATGATTTACAAAGATGTGACAGATACCTGTCAAAATTCATAAGAACCAGTCAGTCAGACAGTTTAGATTTAGATAATACTAGCTGCGCCCCGCATTTTCACCCGCATAAGTGTCGATCCCGTGGGAATATCGGGACAAAAAGTAGCCTATATGTCAATCCAGGAGGGCAGCTACCTCCATACAAAATTTTATCAAAATTGGTCCAGCTGTTTGAGCGTGAAGAAGTAACAAACATAAACACTCACAAACTTTCGCCTTTATAATATTAGTGTGATAGTCCTCCAGACCATATTTTGGCCATCGCGGCTAATCGCAACCGAGTCTAGACTTCGGTGCGGGAAATCTTTAGTGCACAAGTGTGTGCATAGACACAGGTGCACTCTTTCTTCCCTCAATGCAAAGGCACGGCAATCCGACCCAATTGGAGAGAGATCAGGCGCAGGACCAACGGCTTAACGTGCTTTTCGATACACGGGGATATTAAACCGCCAGGAGTTTTGAAGTTGTCTTCAAAACTCCTGGCGGTTACTAAGAAATTCCTAATGGAAAAACAACATTTTGCCCGACATGGGAATCGAATCCAGGACCCTACGCTCAGCTGTCGTGCTTGCGACCCACGAGACCAACGGAGCAGTTACTGGGCGGAGAGTGTAATTTATATAATAGATAAGATAACATAAAACGATAAGATAAGACAAAACGATAAGATAAGACAAGACTATAAGTTTATGATAAGTCTATGATAATTATGATAAGACTGTCTGAAAAACTAGAATCAAATTGCTATTATTTCAGGTAGAGGTGGAACACCGCGTTGGTTTTAGCCGGTAAGAGTCCGGTATGCCCCTCTGTCACCCCCGCGATCGAGGAAGTCCACGAGGAAATACACTGCGAGAAAAAAAAAAGGATGACAGACTTACAACATAAGGACACTACGGCCCACCCTATTAACTCAATCCTTTGGTCTTTCACAACAGCCCTTTTATTCTTTTTTTAAATCGGAATCCACAGACAAGTAATCTTTACAAATAAATAAAATTGGAGTTTCTGTTTGTAATATTAAAATAATCGCTTTTTACTAAATGCATATGGATATACAGGGTATTACAGAAAGGGTATATCAATACAAACGGGTTGAAGAGTGTATCTGGTCTAGAATCTCTGTACAAAATTTCAGCTCAACAACATTAACTTTGAAAATGCTTAATATTTTTTTATTTCGACATCACGGCGCTGCACTGGCGCGCGGCGGCGTGATGTGCGTGTACTAGGTGCACAGACATACTACAGATAATGGATAATGACCCTCGTAGTGCGGTGACACGTTTTTTATGATTTCAATTTAATAAACTATCGAAATAAAAAAATAATAAGCATTTTCAAAGTTACTGCTTTTGAGCTGAAATTTTGTACAGAGATTCTAGACCAGATACACTCTTCAACCTGTTTGTATTGATATACCCTTTCTGTAACACCCTGTATACACGGTACATATACCAAAACAACATTTTTTTTAATTTTTGTCTGTCTGTCTGTTTGTTCCGGCTAATCTCTGAAACGGCTGGGCCGATTTTGACGGGACCTTCACTGACAGATAGCTGATATAATAAGGAGTAATTTAGGCTATTTATTTATTTACTTTTATTTTAGAAAAAGAATTAGGGATCCGCACAAAAAAATTAAAACGTTTCCCGTCATGCGCGCGAACGAAGTCGCGGGCACAGCTAGTTCCATATGTAAGCCGCGGAAAATTCCATGTTTCTCTTTAAAAAAATCCGAGATTAGCGTGAAGTTTCTAGCATTTTCATTCGTGGATTTAAAAAGTACGGAAATGGAAAATGGAAACTGTAGATAGTCAACTGTCAACCTAGTTACAGGGATTAAGGGTGCCATGTTTCGTGCGGCGCCGCTGTCCATGTCGTTATGAAATTGTATCGATGAAACAGTTAACGCGCAAAGAGTTTTGGCGTATCTTTCTTACTTTGTTTGTTTGGTATAGGTACTTTGACGGCATGTATTGGAAAGGTGTGGTTATATTAAAGGGTGTGGTACAAACCATCAACCAATACGACCACCAATCAACCAGCAACTCGATCAACCACCAAACAACACACAATCCGGTTGGATTGTGTTGTTTGGTGGTTGATCGAGTTGAGTATACGAGTCGAGTTGCTGGTTGGTGGATTGAACCAACCAACCAACAACTCGACTCGTATACTCGTCTAGCTCAAAAGTTCTTTGTTACGGTGTTCCGCAGGGTTCTGTGGTGGGACCCTTGCTGTTTATTTTCTATATTAACGACTTTCCATAAGTAATCAAGCACCAAATGTCCTTATTTGCCGACGACAGCACGGTTATATAATAATAATAAATATTTTATTCAGTATTAAAATTGGTTAAATATTTACATAAAGTCTTAAAAATAATTTACAAAGGTATTAATATAATGTTAGATGCCTGTACTAGGGTAAACCTGTACCACAGGCGGCATGAGCATAATTTATGGTAATTGTAGGACGGTATAATTCTGAACAATATATAACATTAGAAGTCTTGAGATAATGACAATAATTTATTCATTAATATTATTTTATACCTAGTTTACTTAAATACTATTTCACCTTAAAGATCAAAATTACAAAAAGTCTTATACAGGATGTTACGGAAAGGGTATATCAACACAAACGGGTTGAAGAGTGTAGCTGGTCTAGAATCTCTGTACAAAATTTCAGCTCGAAAGCATTAATTTTGAAAATGCTTAATACTTTTTTATTTCGATAGTTTATTAAATTGAAATCATAACAAACGTGTCACCGTACTACGAGGGTCATTATCCCTTATCTGTAGTGTGTCTGTGCGCCTAGTACACGCACATCACGCCGCCGCGCGCCAGTGCAGCGCCGTGATGTCGAAATAAAAAAATATTAAGCATTTTCAAAGTTAATGCTTTTGAGCTGCAATTTTGTACAGAGATTCTAGACCAGATACACTCTTCAACCCGTTTGTATTGATATACCCTTTCCGTAACACCCTGTATATCACAGATAATATAGTATGCGTAAAATAGTTTCTTGCACTTTATAAACTAGGTAAACACATAATATGATATGATTTTGCGTCAGCAGAAATCGGTATGTGGGTTAAAGACAATGTTGCACAAAAGTAAATCACGTTCGGGGCAATGTGTTTATTCGATTTGTGCTACGGGCGACTAATGTGCTTAAACATCAACAAAATAATTATATAATACTGTAGTAATAAAGAAATAGAAACTCAAACTCAAAGCATTTATTTTAAACCGCGACTTTTTGTGCGGAACCCTAATTCTTTTTATAAAATAAAAGTAGCCTAAGGTACTGCTTATTACATCAGTTATATGCCAGTGAAAGTCTCGTCAAAATTGGTCCAGCCGTTTCATAGATTAACCGGAATGATCAGACAGACAGACAGATAGACAGACAGATAGACAGACAGATAGACAGACAGATAGACAGACAGATAGACGAACAGATAGACAGACAGATAGACAGACAGACAAAAATGTAAAAAAAATGTTATTTTGGTATATGTACCGTGTATACATCCATATATATGCATTTAGTAAAAAGCGATTATTTTAATATTACAAACAAACACTAAAATTTTATTTATTTGTATAGATGTATTGATAAACCAGTTACAGGTACTTTTGAATTATTTAATTATTTCGTTTTATATTATTCAATAATGCAGATTTTTTGTTTCAACATCTTCATAACAAGTTTTATCTAAAAACCCTAATTATTAATAATAGATTATTTATGTCGTTTCACGTGTATCGAGCAAGTCAGAAATGTAGCCAGGTTAAAACCAAACATCCGTGTCACAGAATTGAAAATCAAAATCAAAAATCGTTTATTCAAGACCGTTCGAAAATTATAGTTTTTTAGATGTTAAAAAAAACCAAAAACGCGTAATTTAAAATGGGCTTGCTTTTAGCTTTTCAGTTTTTTTTTTTTGAAGATGTTAAAAAAACCCGAAACGCAAAATCTTGTTTTCGCAAATGCCAAATAATGAGGAAAGACGTTCAATATCAAAATATGATATTTCCTGCACAAAGTGTACCTAATCGTAAGGTATATTTTATTTCCTTACTGTTCTTTGGAAGTCAAGAGTCATAGGGAAACTATGAAGGAATACAAGTTTTTTTTTTTTCTTTATTGAGGTAAATAATGGTTCTTGTCACCAGACGGCAGACGTTGTAGAAGTAATTCTATGAACTTTATGGGACTTACATAATAATGTTTATTTAAGTACTTATGTTTTTTTTATTATTTCGTTTAAATTACTTGTACCTACGAGAGGTCATTGCAGTAGGTACTTATCTCATCGTCTGCCTAAGCACTTCCCAAGTACGTAAGGTTCGGCTGGAAAAACTTAAACCATACTATCCATACTAGTCCATACGTCCATACTATATAATATTATAAATTCGAAAGTAACTCTGTCTGTCTGTCTGTATGTTACTTTTTCACGCCTAAACCGCTGCACCGATTTAGATGAAATTTGGTAAAGAGATAGTTTTCGTCCCGGGAAAGGACATAGGATACTTTTATCCCGATATTCCCACGGGATCAAGACTTATGCGGTTAAAACCGCAGGGCGCAGCTAGTTTTACATTAAAAAAACGAATGATGTTTTTGTAAACATTTAAAATTATACTGTGTAAGATAAATCTTTCGTTGGTTATGAAAAAAATTGCTGTTTCATACAAAAGTGCTCGTGTAGAAATTTTTTGTCGGTTTAAACGCTGATAGGTAACCCAAACTCAAAGAATTTATTTCCATTTAACCATTTACAGGCATTTTTGAACTGTCAAGAAGTCGGTCAGTCAGAAAATATGAAGCTAGTTGCCCATTCCAAAGCGTAGGTACCTATGGAGAAGAACGGGCAAAAAACTCCATGGACACTCTTTTAAATTATATTTTTACAAAAATAGTAGTTACATCATTAATGTTGAATTTTTAATTATATGTGAGAACGATGTAAAAAAGACACGTACGCGTTAAAAGCGTCCAGAGTACAGCAAACACATGAGATTGCGACTTGAATTTGAAAAAAAAAAGAAAAAAAAAAATAAAGAAAATACGTGTATTTGCAGTAAACATGACGCAAAATAGAACATAAACACAAAAAAAAAGAAAAGGTTAGGTAAACATGCGTCACACCCACGCAAAACGAACGAACGTTTTTTTAAGAATGAGAATTGACCTTGTGATTGTAATTTAATACAAGTAAGCAATGACCAACCCACACCAGGCCGGCGTGGTGGATTATGGTGGATATCGGCCCACTCCCTCTATAGAGAGGAGGCCTGTGTCCCAGCAGTTGGAACATTAATAGGCAAGCTGATTATGCTAAGCAACTATCACCAATACATCGTAAATCCCAGGTTTCCCGCACACATATATTTTACTTTTTGGTTATTTAAATAAGTTTGAAAATTTTTTTTTTTTCGTTTAATTGCAGTAAACGCAAGCTGTTACGTCCCATTTCACGTTTGGTTGAATATTTCCAAACTAATATTCATTGCTTCTGAGAATTTCATATCCGATTTCCCGGAAGGAACCAAAACAAAACACTCTTTTATTTTTGGATGGGAAATCATTAAATAACCCCTCCCGCTCGGGTGGAGCGGAAGGGAGTGTCAGACTATTACTGACTAAAACCCATCCATGTTCCTTCCTTAGCCCTTTGTGTTCCGGGGTAGAGGTAACCCTTTCGGACAATCCCGCTACCCCGGCAGGCTTCGGCCCTAACAGGCCCCTTCCTTTATGCTGACATCTCTTTGAGACGCGCGTGGAACACATAAACACTCTGATTCGGACAATACCCGAATTAATGCAAAAAGCCAACATATTCCATACAAAAAACCCTGTCAAGCGCGAGTTGAAAACAGTCCATTGTAGTGTCTGAAGAAAAAAATTAAAAAAAAACAATCCTATTGAATTGAAATAGGTATACAAATTTGTATGTATTGAAGTGCTTTGGATTAAAAATGAATGTTCTGATGATCGCATATCGAACCCTACGTGATAGAATCAGAAATGAAGAGATTCGTTGTAGAACCAAGGTAGTATAGCCCAAAAAATTGCCAAACTTAAGTGGCAGTGGGCAGGGCACATTGCTCGCAGAACAGATGGCCGAAAAATGGAGTCCGCGCATCACTGGTCAGTTTCCGTCCGCGTACCGGAAGACGTTGCTTTATAGGACCAATGACCTGCTGGCCGCAGGAATCTGCTGGATGCGAGAACCACAAAACCGGTCGAAGTGGCGATGCTCGGGGGAGGACTATGTCCAGCAGTGGACGTCTTGCGGCTGAAATCATGATGCTCTGATGTATTTTTGCCAAGTATTTGTCTGTCACTCAATAACTTTTCTCCTAATATATTTCTGCCAGTTGTAACTTACGAATGCTATATAAATTACTAGCAGCGCCCCGCGGTTTCACCCGCGTAACTTTCGAACCCGTGGGAATATCGGGATAAAAACTATCCTATGTCCTTTCCCGGGACTCAAACTATCTCTATACCAAATTCTCATCGAAATCGCTTCAGTGGTTTAGGCGTGAAAAGGTAACAGACAGACAGACAGTTACTTTCGAATTTATAATATTAGTATGGATGACTGATTTTTCCAAACACATCATTAAGTTTTTTCTAAGATGACTAATTATAAAAAACAGTATTTACGTTTAAGTTGTTTTACTGGTTGCTATACTTGTATTTAACTGCATCCGGTTTCCGGTTAGACTGGAAACCAACCTGCATGTTGTTGGGAAAATTACTTAAGCAAATGATGCTTAAGCCGATTCAACTATAGGTAATCATAGTTTTACAATCTGTGATAAATATGACGTCACGTACACGTTTATTCAAGATTCTTAAGGACCAATTTCTTCAGCACCATTTCATAAGGAACCCTAAAAGAGAAACAAAGTAACGACACGTCATTTTATTTTTAGTGCATGTTATTTTAAACATACGACCCACCATCACTTTTGCGTTTGCAACAATGGAAATTCTTTACCAAAATAAAAAATTCACCATTCAAATTTTTAGTTGACCGTATACGAGTTTTGTATGGATCCCTAAAAAACCAAAATAACAGCACTTTTACTGCGCGTCATTTTAAACATACCACCCACCATCACCTTCGCGTGTGCGTCAATGGAAATTCTTTACCAAAATTAAAATTTCACCATTCTAATTTTAGTCGATCGTATACGCGTCAAATGTGCGACAAAACCGGTAAAAATTATGTACCTATATAGCCTTGAACTTGATGGACATGAATAAATTTTGATATCAAAATAGCCTGCACCTGTGTCCGCGATTTCACACACTGTAGAAGCTTCACATAATACAAGGTCTATCTATTCATGCACAAAATATTTTAAGAGAAACATCTTTGAAAGAAAGAAAGAAGAAAAAGTATTTATTGCTACTCGTACAGAAGGAAAATAAAACTAAAATAAACACAGTAAAAAATAAAAAAACCAAGTTATATAAAAAAAAAGTAACAAAAAGAAAAATAAAACAAAAACTCCTATACGAGGCCAAAAGGCTCCTATCTCAGCATGATGCTGCGACATTAAAAAAATAAATGTCGCAGCGCTGGTATTCCGATAGTGCCCGCCGCTGTGATGTCACGTCTTTAGATGGTAAAGATCCATAGCATCCTCACTAACATGCTGCCCGATAAAGAATAGACTAGAGGCCACGCTTGATTAACACGTAAACCACACATTGATTCGTGGGATGAAAATACTGATCTCACATCGACACAATCCAAAGGCAATTGAATATACTTTAAATATCTTCGACATAAACTATACAGTATGGAAATCACATAAATATATGCAAAAAATATACCACAACTTGTTATCGTCTTTACGATACAAAAAAAATTAGCAAAATTGGTCGCGAAAAAAAATCATCTGTTCCCTACATTTATGTTCACATAAACTCGTCAAATTGTAGGGAACAGCTGATTATCTTTCATTTTTTGTATATCGTCAGAAAAGGCAAGTATGTTGTATAATTTATTACATATATGTGGTTTCCATACTGTTTATGAGAATAGGTCATGCAGTCGTAAAAAAATCTGAGAGCCAATCAGCAGAGTGATACCAGGGCGGACAGCCCGAAAGCACGTTACTAGACGTAAATCAAATAGCGCCACTCTTGGAAGTGTTCACTATCTATGGCTACATATACAGGTTAGTCATGAAGTCGTAGATCATACGAAGTAGGATAAAAGAGGTCATTTCCAACGGGATCCCTTCTTTTCGCATAATGTTCTTTGTCCTAATATACTTCGGCATAACGATTTTGGCACAATTTGTTTTGGCATAATAATACTTCGGCATAATTTTTTTAGGCATACATTTTATGTTGGCATAATCATCTTAAAGACTAATTTCTTTTGGCATAAATTTGATTCGCATAACGTTAGTAGGCCTAATGACTATTAGCATAACGTTAGTAGGCCTAATGACTATTAGCATAATAATATTTAGGCATACAATTAATATAATTTATACATAACATTATGTAACTTAAACGATTTTTCAATCGCGAGATAACTTTTATCTGAAGAATATATTAGATATTTTGACAGTTTTTGTATAAAAAAATATGTCAATCAGTTAACTTCTATTATGAGAAATAAATATGGCGGTTATTCCTCAGATAGAAGTCAACTGATTGAAACGGGAACACCCAAATACTCCGAAATATTTTATTCCGAATTTCGATGTTCCGATTTTCAAAAGTCCGAATTTCATAATACCTAAGAATCATAATGTCTATTATTAAAAATCACGAAATTTATTTTACCGAAAGTCATAAATGCGACTTGTTTGTTTTCCGATTTTCATATATTCGAAGAATCAAATGCTCGATGGGTTCACGGTCCGAAAAACGACATTCCGATTTTCAATACTCCGAATTATTTCCGTTACCGTTACCGCACCCGAACTCAACAAACGCAATAGACGACGTAGGATGCAAGAGCGAGCGAAGGGCACCCCGAGGTTCGGTTTGGTTAGGTTACTTTAAACCCTTTACTCAGAAATAGGGGCCCCGCGAAGCGGGGCTCCGTCAACATAGGATGCAAGAGCGAGCGCTTGAATGCTGCATGCTGCATGCTTGCTTGCATTCTGCATGCTTGCTTGTTTGCTGCATGCTTGCTTGCATGCTTGCTTGCATGCTGTATGCTTGCTTGCTTCATGCTTCCTACAGCAAAAAAATAAAAATATGTTTTAATATCATTATGCGTAAATAAATTTATGCTTTAGGATATTATGCTTAAAAAAGTTATGCTTTAGAACTTTATGCTTAATAAATTTATGCTTTACAATATTATGCTTAATCATTATTATGGTTAGAGAAATTATGCTTAAAAAAATTATGCGTAAGCTGCTATGCATAATTATATTATGCGAAAATATAATTATGCCAAACAAAATTATGCTAAGTTATATTAGGTCTTAAAATTTTATGCAAATGGATAGGGAACCTTTCCAACGCTTTTACTCGTAAAGTGAGAAATAATTTTTGGTAACGCTTCAAAATTTTTGGAAAAAAATTAATTGCAAAAAATTCTGGTACCCAGAGCCGTAATAGAACTTTTGTAGTGCTGATACATTATCTAGTAATAATACAACACCATTTGTTTTGTTGTTTTATACCACATTTTTTTTTAATTAGTCTAATTGTAAAAGAACTCGGTATACAAAAATATTCATAACTTTTAGGGCAATTTAATTATGGCCATGTTCTTTTATCTCCCTATTTCGTTTGATCTCCGACTTTTTGACCACCCCGTATACAATGTGATAGGGGTGAGACTTCTAACCCGTTAAGGCTGAGTACTACATCTAATTTTAAAAAAATAATATGGGGGGTTGAACCCCCTTCCCCTAAAAATTATGGCTATTTTAATATTTTTTTTAATGAACTACGGCGTGTTTGATACTTTCTAATAACCTTGGCTAACTAATTCATTACTTTTTTCATATGTTTGATAATGTTTTGGTGAGAAAAACAAATCATTTCTGAATTATTTTGACCGAAAAAATCGCTATTTTTCAATATTTTCATATTATTTTTTTTGTCGATATTACCTCCCATATTATTTTTTTTGTCGATAAAATTAGATGTAGTACTCAGCCTTAACGGGTTAGAAGTCCCACCACTATCACATTGTATAAATACAATATACGTAAACTCCTCCGCCCTTGTCGCATGGCGAAAAACCAGAACGCAACCTGCTACGATTCTTACATCCTACTTTTGCTTTGTTTAAATTCATACATCTGGCCACCAAGAAGGTCACTATATGTCCTTCTACCTTCTAGAGCGTCCCCTTCCGGCGTGTCCCTTCACATCTACCTTTTTAATACCTTTTCTATATCTATATATTTATTTATAAATTAAAGTCCATTTTCGTGTCTGTCTGTGTTACCGAATCGCGGTTTTTGCCATCGTTTAGACTATTTATTCCGGAAGGCTTATGTAGGTACTTATTAATTTTAAACTTGCATATAATAAAGAAATTTTGGTGTTTTGTCAAGTTGCAAAAAATTTACACGTGAAGCAATGACGTGTCGCTAGTTGATAATAACGAAACAATGAGGTCACCAATCTATCTAGTCAAGCGCGGTAATTATGGCAATTTTTCCTTTGATATACCGGTCCATGGGAGTCCCAGGTTTTTTATAGTGAACGTATATAATTGTTGTAGACAAAAAACATAATCATGTTCAAAGGTGTTTTTAATCAATTAACATAAAAACAGTTCCGTGACCGACGGACAAATAAAAGCCCTGAAGATGGCCTTTTTTAGGAATCACTCGTATGTTAAGTTAAACTAATAAAACTAAACACAGACACACTACTACATTTATATAATTTAGTATAGATAGTGCCATTTACGAAGACGCGCCCACTCTTCTTACTAATAGCTAGTGGTTATCGCTAGTTAATCCCGCTAGTGTTTTAGTTTCTGATACACACTAATTACCCACTAATAAGTAATTACTGTGTATCGAGAATATTAAAACACTAGCGGAATGTTGCACACTTGTACTGTAAGCGATTAGGAAGAAGAGTGGGGCGCGTCTTCGTGCATGGCGCTATCTATCTGATGTACTGAAAAAGATTGAAAAGAGTAGGTACGCTTCGATGGTTTGGTCAATAAAGGGCGACTACCAAAACGGCGAACGGGACTTTTGAAGTGAAAACTTCTTTAGCGGCGTTGCACACTTTTTGTAATGGGGAAAAAATGTTAAACTCGCGTCAGGACACGTGACCGTCAGGAGAGATTTCCCCCCCCCCCACCCCTCTTTCTACGGCGGCGCCAACCGAAGTGAACCAAGTGAGACACGATAATGGATGGATGGATGGATAGACGGACGGACGGACGGTGACGGTGACGGTGACGGTGACGGTGACTGTGACGGTGACGGTGACGGTGACGGTAACGGTGACTGTGACGGTGACGATGACGGTGACGGTGACGGTGACGGTGACGGTGACGGTGTCGGCGACGGTGACGGTGTCGGTGACGGTGACGGTGACGGTGACGGTGACGGTGACGGTGACGGTGTCGGTGACGGTGACGGTGACGGTGACGGTGACGGTGACGGTGACGGTGTGACGGTGATGACGGTGACGGTGACGGTGACGGTGACGGTGACGGTGTGACGGTGATGACGGTGACGGTGACGGCGACGGTGACGGTGACGGTGACGGTGACGGTGACGGTGACGGTGACGGTGACGGTGACGGTGACGGTGACGGTGACGGTGACGGTGACGGTGACGGTGACGGTGACGGTGACGGTGACGGTGACGGCGACGGTGACGGTGACGGTGACGGTGACGGTGACGGTTTCGGTGACGGTGACGGTGACGGTGACGGTGACGGTGACGGTGACGGTGACGGTGACGGTGACGGTGACGGTGACGGGGACGGTGACGGTGACGGTGACGGTGACGGTAACGGTGACGGTGATGGTGGACGTGGATGTGGATGGATGGATGGACAGCTGATGGCTCGACCGTCTGTGTAGCCACACTGCTGTGTATTCGTAAAATTCGTGTATATAAAGTGTTTCAAATATGGAAAATGAACAAAGTGCATCGATTAATGAAAAAAGTGACGCAGAAATAGTGAAAAAAAATTAGTTATATTAATTCAATTCATAATTGATTTATTTCAACGTTAATATTCAAGTTTTCACTTCTGCCGGCACTCCCGGAGTGCAACCCGTCTTTTTTTGTTTTCGATTAAGCCCGATCAGTAATACCTACTCCTGTCATCCACAGTGTTGACGAACTGAACTATCTTTTCCCGATCGTTCATATATGCTCAGTTCAAAGGTCAACGGTGTAGAAAAGTGGAGTTCAATTAAAGACTGGTTGTCAGAATTTCGAGCTTCAGAGGACCCGTAACGACAGTCAAAGATCTACGAATGACAGCCGGGACCAACGGCTTTACGTGCTTTCCGAGGCACGGAGGGTCTTGGTATGTAAAGATGGTCACCCATCCACGGACCAACCGCGGCAAGCGTAGCTTAACTTGATCGATCGACCCATGCGGCTGTTATAACTTAGTCACAAGCCCCTCTATTACCAAAATAAGTATATAGGCATGTTATTATTACATACTTTAAAATAACAAGGACACACCTTCAGAGCTCATTAAACTTGCTTTTATGAATGTGGTTTTTTATTAATAAATAGTCCGGTCAAGTTAGCTTCAAAAATAGGGGTAAGGTTACATTAATTCGCATAAAGCTGAAAATTGGTATAAATGTTAGGAACACCATTACAAATAATTTGTCAAAAGTCCCCGTCGATCCGATGTGTGCAAAATAAAAATATTCAAGGTCAAATGTTGCAAAAATTGGTTTTTCGTATTTTTTAGCTAAACAGTAAGTGTTATCATAAAAATAGGTGAAACAAAATTGTTTATACTGCAATTATCTACAAATATTGTATTTACACTTTTTTCCTAAGAATCACCATTTCGGAGATATAGCGATGCAAAAAGTTGAAAAAGTTGTGTTCTTCGTATTATGCACGTTTCCGCGCCACCACCGCCACGGTAGTAAACTTGGCGCATTTTTTTAACGTGGTTTCCCCGGTAGGCCCATTCTACGATCTATTGTGGTCCTGTCGAGTTAAAATATTGTATCAAATAAAAAATAGTAATATTGGAAATGATGAAAGCGGTGTAAGTTATGAGTAATTTGGGAAAATTTGTCGTCTGATTGATAATCATCTAATGGAACTTCAAGCATACTGTCTTCTTCTTCTTCATCCTGCTGGGTACAAGTAAATTGTTCAAAGAAAAGTTTATGTTCAAAGAAAGTTTATATTCTAAGAATTATATAATATGTATTTATACGCCACGAAAACTAATATTTTACTTGTATTACGGCTCTGTAACGTATATAGGTAATTGACATACATATGTATTATGAAGAACACAACTTTTTCAACTTTTTGCATCTATATCTCCGAAATGGTGATTCTTAGGAAAAAAGTGTAAAAGCAATTTTTATAGATAATTGCATGATGAACAATTTTGTCTACCTACTTTTATGATAAAACTTACCATTTAGCTGAAAAATGCAAAAAACCGAGTTTTGCAACATTTGACCTTGAATATTTTTTTTTGCACACGTTGGATCGATGGGGACTTTTGACAATTTATTTTTAATGGTATTCCTAATATTTATGCAAAATTTCAGCTTTATGCGAATTAAAGTAACCTTGAATGTCTATTTTGACTGGGCTATAAAGAATTATTTTAGACATGTTTATCTATCATGTTTTTCTAATGATGCTTCATTAAAACTTTATTTATGTATGAAAAACTACGTTGCGACGAGTAGGTATTGTATAAGCGGTACCTAAGTATCGCGACGTTTTTTGCTCATCTGTACTAATCTGTCGGTATACCTATACAACATATTTTTTATTATCAAACGGTTTTTTAAACGGTTTTATTTAACTAACCCTGTTTGTTATTTATTTATTTGGGTCTAATTTAGTACTTGAAATTTTACCCCCTTCCTGTTGGCAGATTGATCTGATATTTAGTACACACCTTTAGTTTTGATGACAATAGAATTTAATTTAATCACATTGTAAATCTAAGATGGCCACCGCTACAAAATGACGGTTTATATATTTTTTCACAACCCTTTCAATATGGGTATCAAATGAAAGGGCTTGACTAGTAGAATATTGTACACTATGAAAAATTTCAAATCTAAGATGGCCGCCGACACGAAATGCCAGGTTTCATATTAGTTTCAATATTCCTAATTCATATTATTTGTTTCAATATGGGCAATGGGTATCATATGAAAGGGCTTTAAAAGTAGAATAGTGCATGGCGGATCATAGAGTTTAAATTAAAACTAAAAACTTGAAAATAAAATAAGGAAAAATTTTTTTTTAAGTTAAACGGTTTTAATGAAAATAATGATGTAGATAATGTATTCAAAGCTAAAAAATAATTCGGTAGGTCCTAGGTACAGTCAGCATCAAAAGTCGATTAACACTATCATTTTTACATGTTATTAAATTAACAACAACTTTTTTCAATAAACTGATTTTTAGCTTTTCACATATTAGACAAGAGTATATATTCTAAATAAAATTCTTCTGCTGCAATTTTGAACAAATATTTTGCTCAATAACTAAGATTAAAAAAAACTGAAGTGTTAATCAACTTTTGATGCTGACCGTACTAGTCATCACACCACTTTCCTCATCGATCTAAGGCATTGATAAGACAAAAAAAAAATTGTACATAATAAATATGCTTTTAATGGGGAAAAAGGTGTGTAAAGAAAAGATTAAGTGACGATCTATTCTCTCTGCTATTTGATAGATAACTTTTGTTTAGCAAGGAAAAATACTTTATTATTATGGTGGAACACTTTTCTTATTTTCCGCACTAAGTGAAAAAGCCCAAAAAAATGTACTAATCACACTTCACACTAATATTATAAAGGCGAAAGTTTGTGAGTGTGTGTGTGTGTTTATATGTTTGTTACTTCTTCACGCTTAAACCGCTGAAACGATTTAGATGAAATTTGGTATAGAGATAGTTTGAGTCCCGGGAAAGGATATAGGCTACTTTTTATCCCGATATTCCCACGGGATCGAAACTTATGCGGGTGAAACCGCGGGGCGCAGCTAGTAATATATAAATAATATATCAAGTAATTTAATCGAATCGGGGGCGTCGGCCATAGGTGCCTCGACCACTAGGGGCCTAAGCCACGGGCCCATTTTATTAACTTTATGATTCTTTTTCCTCTTTCCTTATACCTACCATTTTTTACCATATTCGGCAATTTAAAGTTCAAATTTGATTGCAGTGGATATACCTGATTCCCACCTTTTATTAAAATTGCAAGCAATCTATCATATAATTATATTAATATTGTTGTTAAATATTTAAATTTAAGAAATACCCATTCGTAGTGAATTGGTGTATTTTTCAGAAATGACTATTTTTAACCCCCGACGCAAAAACGACGGGGTATTATATTAAAAAAATCTTAGAGAATATAATGTTATACTTAATGACTTATTAGAGGTATCTTCATGATTTTTTTCTATCATATCAACATAGTTGTATTATGTTTTCAACACACTATCTAACTAGCATATATCCACAAACTAAAATATATATAAACTATATACAAATGATAATAATAATAAAAAAAAGACAGGAGTTCATTGGGCATCGAAAAATTCGTCCGCATCGCTGTCAATGGGATAAGTGCCCAAAAGGCTGGCAGCATTGCCACGTTGGATGGCAATGCTTATTCTTTGGGCTAAAAATAGGCCAGCCCTCTGGTCACGCGAAGAGTCAACCAAACGCTTGGCGATATCGCGAAATATGCGATGAGCACTCGGACCCCAAGGCCCTAGAGTTTCAACCCCAAACGGCTCAAACATATAGCTCCCAATAAGGTTGTTATATTTGCGCCGTTTGAGGTTTTCTGCTCCTGCAGCAGCCGCCCCAGCACCGCCCGCCGTGCTAGGAAGATGGGATGGCGCGAGGGTGTCGACACAGGTTGCATCCCACACCAAAGGCCTACCCAACTTCCAAGGCATTATGGTCATTCCATCTGGCCTCTTCCCATCGTCACGTGCCAAGCCATTGGGTTCTAAAACAGCTGGCACTCCGGCGGTGACAAGAGCCCGACGGATGATGTCGTTAATGCTGGCGTGCCGTGCCATCCGACCAGCGCTCTTGCTGCAGGATAGGCCATGGTGTCCGAGGCAGTCGACTGCTTCACCGCATTGACAGCGATGTGGAGCTCCGCAAGGAGCGCCCAGACGCAAACATGTAACGAGCCGGAATGTGGTGTCACCCAGCATAGTGCCTATGTTGGGTGACGGTAGTGCCTGAAGCCAGAGGCCCGACTCCCATTCACCCACAGCCAGCAGGCGGGCACGCTCAGCAGTATTGGTGGACGTATTAATAAGTTTATTCCGTACCAACCTGCAGAGCGGCTCGTCCCACTGTCTCTGGGAAGACGGGTTCTCGGGCTGAACCGTGTCCGGGCAAGCCACTTTCCAGGCGTTCACCGCATCGGTCAAACACGGCACTTCAGAGTCAACCTGAGCAGGAATCAAGATTCGTGTGGTTAACTTTTCTGTGCTGTGGACCGAGGATAGGAACGCCGGTAGGCTTACACTAGAAATTTTTCGGACGCCGGACGACGGATGACTTATTTAAATATAATTTGTCTAACTTAGTCAAATAACCCGCCCCTAACTGTTCCCGGCGCAAAGGTGCCCAAAACACTTGCTGCATTGCTACGTCGAATGGGGATGGCCAACGTTTGCAGCAAGAATAAACCGGAGCGACAGTCACCCGTTTTCATCCCTATCGCACTAATGAAAAAATATTTATTTTACAGTTAATTTCATTAAGGGCTGATTTGTCAACCGACAGATAATTTTTATTCGTGGAATAAAATTGACGTCTGACAGACTTTGTATGGAAGAACCGTCAACAATTCAAAATTACTCCTCGTATAAATTTTTCTAGCGTTGAAAAAATC
Source organism: Amphipoea lucens (assembly GCA_947508005.1). Classification (NCBI taxonomy): domain Eukaryota; kingdom Metazoa; phylum Arthropoda; class Insecta; order Lepidoptera; family Noctuidae; genus Amphipoea; species Amphipoea lucens. The sequence goes on along the minus strand of OX382376.1, from coordinate 3,639,902 downwards.
AGCCCTAAAATTACAAAAAAAAATCCTATTAATGGCTACAAGAAACTTTTGACGCTTTAATTACATTAACACGATGTTGGTAAATATTTATAAAATTGTTTTGTGAAATCAAGATGGCGGCATTGGTCCGGAACCAATGGCCGCCATTTAGTTCCTTATACAGCTATAGTAATCGTTTTACTGCTGCGTCCACGAAACTTTACTATTATACCAAACCGAACCCCATCACTCGCAGAAACTACGAATACACCAAAACAATAGAAGATACATAAACATAGATATAACAGACACAATTCACTACCAAGAATGACCCTTGCCGGTTGGGCGTGCCGTTCATGAGTTATGACCGGACCAGAAGCATAGATTAAGATAACTTAACTATAGAAGTGAACATACTTACCACTCCTCTCAAAACGGTAAAAGAAAAAAACATCGTGAGGAAACTTGGTAGATGTCACATCGCACCCTTAAAACATAAGAGGACTATACAAAAAAAAAAAAAAAAATGTATTGCTTCTCCGTTGAAAATTAATCAATAATTTTATTGTATGGCACTGAATACTGAAACAGCGTTAGTTAAACTATTATTTTAAGCCGATCACAAAGCTTTATTTAATTTTTTTTAGTTCCATATCGCCCACACAACACTTAAAAATACTTAAAACGGCCATACCGTAAAATGAACATTTTCGTATAGAGCCATTTTAGTTCTAAGGGTGCGACATGTCTTCGAATTTTTTGGTTCCAGGACGTCCCGGTTTCCTCAAGATATTTTTCTTCACCGTTTTGAAAGCAGTGGTTATGAAATAACACAAAGTAAAGCGTCTGCCCAGCATTGTGTCATCGCGCTTCTCTTTCTTTTCTATGCAGTCCAACAAAGACCGCGCTTTAGGTCATGCAGTCGCCGTAATAGACGGTTTTTACGAGTAATGCCCCGAAATTGCAGCATTTATGTAGACTGCTGTTGCAGCGAAGTGTCGCTTCTGTAACTTCATACTTATTCTATGGTTATGGCCTGAGCAGAGGTCAGATACGACCCTATTGTCCAGCGATTAGCAATTGATCCCACATCTCGGCGCCCATTGTATTCGATGAGTGTGGATGAATTTAGAGAATTATGTATCGTACTATTAATGTAGGGGTATTGATTATGTGACATTTTGTGTAAAATCTGTTGGTATCTGTTGGTTTAGTGTGGGGATTTTTTGTCGTGGATGGGTGTGGGTGGGGATCAGGTTATCACATTTATTGAAACCACGTATTCTGCATTACGTATTTTATACTCATTTTTTTTTTCTTTTTTTATCTGATGTATCTGGTGCAATGTGTGTCTTTTAGTCTGTACTAAATAAATGTATTTTCTTTCTTTATTTCTTTTCTTTATATATACATAATTAAAATAATTAATAACAATTTATTAACATAGGAGGAGGGGAAGGGGAGGGGGGGAGGGGTGTGGTTTTTTATGTTTGTTAGCTCAGAACTCCGTTATTTATAAGCTATTTTGCATTTTTTTTTCTTATTTGAAAGGACGTACTTTTAGTTTGTTCGTATAGAAATTTCATCAAAATCGGTTCAGTAGTTTGGTTTTTAAACCAAAATTACTGGTCAAAATTCAAGTAAACGAAATTGCGTCGTTTGATTTTCTTTGACTCTCATGGGATGCATCGTGGTTATAAGTGCCGTATCTTTGCATAATTAACCGACTTCAAAAAGGAGGAGGTTCTCAATTTGACTGTTTTTGTTTTGTATTATAAACTTTGCTTGAAGAGCAGTGGTGGCCAAGTGGTAACGGCCGCGACTTGCGAGTTGTAGGTCATAGGTTCGAACCCAGACAGGCGCTTTACTTTGTGTAAATTATTTCATCACCACTGCTCTCAAAACGATGAAGGAAAACATCGTAAGAAAACCGGCATGTCCTAGAACAAAAAATTCGAAGACATGTGACATCCGCCTACCCGCACTGGGTCCCCGTGGTCGATTACAGCCCACTCCCTCTCACAGAGAGCAGGCCTGTGTCCCAGCAGTGGGAACATTATAGGCTTATTATGCTTTATGCTACATGCATAAACATATTTCTGAATACTTGTGATTATTCAATCAATCAATCAATAATGTTTATTTGTCAGAATATGGTACAATAGATATTACAATTTTGGTTCCAGCATATCCTGCCATACTATGGCGTACAAATATTTATTTACGAATGAAGGCTCATTTATTAACCTATTAATTATTAAATACGAATCAATTAATTAAATATAAATATTATTGTAATAAAAATTGGAATTGTATTGAATTAATAAAAGTCATGTCATTAATCTTGAATAATTATGTCATTGTTGGGTATGGTATAGGGTATATTCGTAGTGACAATCTTCTTTTATTTTTATATTTTTTTTAGAAATAAACTGAGTGGATGGCTTTACACGGGACATTCTACCCGCATTCGAGATTACAAGGTTACACTGCAAAAGTATAGTAAGTACGTAGAGCATACACTATATAGTTCAGCAAGACGTCTATTTTTAATTTAGCTTATTGTAAACTGCCTTTTGCCCGCGGCATCGTTCACGTGGAGGTCAGAAATTATATTACGGGAACGTACTACCGGGCTAAAAGGATCACAATATTAGGTATATGGTTATTCATTTACCTAATATTCATTCATCTAGGCAGACATGTGACATCTGCTAACCCGCACTGGGCCCGCGTGGTGGATTACGGCCCACTCCCTCTCACCGAGAGGAGGACTATGTCCCAACAGTGGGAACTTTATAGGCTGACTATGTATACTTTGCTGACCTTCCTATTATTTTGTTCTAAGCCATGGGAATTCACGATTTAAATCTAGAAAGAGGCAGCTGAATTTACATGGAACAACTGTTTATTATGGCCTCCACAACCATAACCCTTGGTAAGACTGACTGTCCGAGTTTTTGGGCTTCTGTCTACCCGTAACTACTATCACAGATAAACCAAACAGACAGACACAATAAAGAATCCTAATAACCTTCTGATAAATTTTTATTTTTTGTTATAGAATGTTCATTAATCTGCATAGTTATGTAATAGCTCTGGTTTCAAATGACTGATTATTTATATAAAGACCTGTTATGTTATATTAGGCGATTTGATTAGTTATAAATAAGTTTTTTTCATTGATATTATTATATAACACATTTGACAAGCTAGTTAGTGCGTTTATCCACCGCAGCCGTCACTGGGTCGTCACCGAGAACGAGATGACGTGACGGTGCCGAAGTAGCGATACATATATTTACTCTGGCCGCGTGTCTACCGCACGTTTGTCACCCCAGCGCCGTCATTCCGGCTGCCAAAATTTCAAGTAGTTCAGCGCAACCGCTAGAACTTGGCCCGAAATTATGATGGGCCGATGTGCCGACAACACAAAACACGTTTGATCTTGTCCACACACTGGCGCCGCACAGAAGCCGTTCGCCCAGCTATTGTTTTGTCTATCATAACCAGTGATCGGAATAGGCTGAGTATATTTACCTAAACTTCGGAGAACAGAAACAGAAAGTGGAGACTTCCTTACGACGACATTTTTTTTCCCGGAATTGGGGAAAAATCTTAAATAAGTTGAAAATATGCTTTATTTAATATGGGTAAAGGCTATTTTTAACTAAACTTGCGTTTACCAAATTTTCGGGATTTTCACGTAAAATCCCGAAATAAATAGTCGAACTTTAATTCACGTATTCCAATTATATGTAATGTATGATATAACGGTTAATTTAAGGATAGTAAATATAATTCGAATACATGAATCAAAGTTAGACTATTTATTTCGGGATTTTACGTGAAAATCCCGAAAATTTGGTAAACGCAAGTTTAGTTAAAAATAGCCTTTACCCATCTTAAATAAAGCTTATTTTCAACTTGTTTCAGATTTTTCCCGAACTCCGGGAAAAAAAATGTCGTCGTTAGGAAGTCTCCACTTTCTGTCTCTGTTGTCCGAAGTTTAGGTAAATATACTCAGCCTATTCCGATCACTGATCATAACATACTGAACCGCCGAGTTTGGTCGTGGTGGACAAACTATGGTGGATTACCGTCACCAGGACGTCATTTTCGGTTCAAATAATCTCGTTTCTAGCTGACATCCCGGTGACGTCTGCGGTGGACAAACACCCTTAGACTGGTTATAAACACAGGTTTTGGAATCAACTGTTTTTTTTTTATATTGGTGCTTTTTCTCCTTACTAACGAACTCAAAAATATTCATTTTTTTTTTTTTTTTTTAATGGGCCTGCACTTGACCTCGACTCTTGATCTAGACTTGAATGACGTCGTGTATGGTATTACTGTGCGAAGATTTCGGGATCCCTTCTTTTCGCATAATGTTCTTTTTCCTAATATACTTTGGCATAACTATTTTGACATAATTTGTTTTCTTATAATAATAGGTACTTTGCCATTTTTTTTTTGGCATACAGTTTATGTTGGCATAATTATCTTGAAGGCTAATGTGTTTTGGCATAAATTTAATTCGCATAATACTAAACGACTTCAGGGGCACCCCGAGGTTCGGTTTGGTTAAGTTCCTTTAAGCCCCGCAGACAGAAATAGGAGCCCCGCGCAGCGGGGCTCCGTCGACCTGACGTCGTTAGAGATAAAACGAGCATGCTAAATGTATGCTTTAGAATGTTATGCTTAATCATTATTATGATTAGAGAAATTATGCTTAAAAAAATTATGCGTAAGCTGTTATGCGTAAATAATGTTATGAGAAAATATAATTAGGAGAAATAAAAGTATGCCAAGTTATATTAGGTCTTAAAATTTTATGTAAATGGATAGGGAACCGAAGATTTCACATCTACCAACCGGCACTGGGCCTGCGTGCTGGATTACCGCCCACTTCCTCTCACAGAGAAGAGGCCTGTGTCCTACCTGTGGAAACATTATAGGTTGATCAAAAATTATAAGTTGATTATGCCAATTTTTATCAACAGTTTTGTGCTTCTATAAATGGCGATGCAGTGATGCACTAAGAACAACACATTAATTAAATATTTATTTATAGTCTGTTTACTGACTACAACATTTATTACTATAAATAATTATAATTTTTTAATCGTTTTTGCAAGTTAAATTAGTAGTTTCTGGTTTTTGTCAGTCTCGTCAAGATTACCTATACCTACTTTTTTATTTTTATATTTTTCACGACACGGAAATTTTATTGAAGTCATTTTGACCGCAGATACGTCAAAAATAGGCTTTGTTATTATCTGTAATACCAACTAGTTTATCCTGATTAACCTTTACAATAAGTTAAAGAGTGTACTTAAGGGGGTACCCCGACCAAAACCGCGTTTTTCTTCGTTATTCAGAGGCAATTAACTCAATAATTATGAGAAATAAACTACATCTGAAAGCACATTATGTTCGATATCCTATCATCACATTTCACGTTATTATTTGTTTTTATTGTTACTAATACATTAATTAAAATTTCCTTTTAAAAAAGTGACTAAAATGATTGATTGTATGCATCTTTTGCTAAATTTGACGTTCTATTCATTTGAGGATTTCACCAAAGAATAGATAATTTAAAAATCTAAATAATCCATGTTTTAATTGAAAAGATCGCTATTCTTTTTTTATTAAAATAATTCCAAAAATTGTGCGAGGTTTTTAATAAAGGGGCGTGCGCAGGGTGCGCTGCATCCCTTTCGTACGAGGAAGTCGTGTCGTTCTCTGTCTCTGTCACAATGGTCAAGGTTATTTGGTCGGGGTACCGCCTTAAACTAGCTTCTGCCGGCAACTTCGCCCGCGTGAAATTTCTTGTTCTCGTGGTCCACCCCGTCGAATTGAAAGAAAGAAAAAGTATTTATTGCGATTTGTACAGGAAGATCGCAAACTCGTGTTATTGACCCGAAGTTAATCCCAGAGCAAGCTGGTTTCAGACCCGTCAAGTCTTGCTGCAACCAGACCCTCAAACTCGTTCAACACATTGAGGATGGTTTCGAAATAGGAATGGTCACAGGCGCGGTTTTTGTAGATCTGTCAGCAGCCTATGATACAGTCAACCTCAAACGGTTGCTGTGGAAGGTGGAGACATTGATAGGCGATCAGAACTTTGTCCGAATACTCCGAGAACTTCTCCACAATCGTCGGTTTCAGGTCCACCTTCTCTCGGAAAGAAGTCGTTGGAGAGCGCAGAAAAACGGCCTACCTCAAGGTAGTGTCCTGGCACCGCTTCTTTTTAATATTTACACCAACGACCAGCCGTCCAGCCCCAACACGTCCCGCTTCCTCTATGCAGATGACCTTGCCCTCACGTCCCAAGCCACCACCTTTGAGGAGGTTGAGGCCCACTTGTCAGACGCTCTTGGTGATTTAGCCACATACTACTTCACTAACTCACTTAAGCCCAATCCAAGCAAAACCCAGTCTTGCGTATTTCATCTCCGCAATAGAGAGGCGGGCCGCAAACTTAACATCGTTTGGGGTGGGGTGTCTATCGAGCACAGCAACTCCCCTAAATACCTTGGTGTTACTCTGGACAGGTCTTTAACATTTAGCAAAAACTGCAAGAACATCAAGAAGAAGGTGCACACTCGCAACAGTCTTCTTCGCCGACTGGTCTCATCGAAGTGGGGTGCTTCGCCTGACGTTATGCGGACTACTGGACTGGCGCTGTCCTTTTCTGCGGGAGAATTCGCGTGCCCCGTGTGGAGTCGTTCTGCCCATGCAAAGCTAGTGGATACAGCTTTGAATGAAACGTGCCGGATCATCACTGGTTGCCTAAAACCGACCCCGGTACAAATGCTGTATCCGCTAGCAGGAATAGCGCCACCAGTGGTTCGCAGAGTGGTGGCAAGCTCCAGCGAAAGGGCCAAAATGGTCTCCGACACACGACACCCTTTGCACGACAACACCCTTGTGCCACAAAGGCTGAAAAGCCGAAATAGTTTCTTAAAGTGTGTCGTCCCACTCACTGGCGAACTACCACAAGAAAGACTGAGGCTGTGGCGAGACAGTGCTTCCTTACCCAAACCGTTCGTTCCACCCGCTGAGGACCTCCCACCTGGACATGAGTTACCTTGGGTAAACTGGAAGTCTTTAAACAGACTCCGGACCCAGGTTGGCCGAAGCAAGGAAAACCTGTTCAGGTGGAAATTTATAGACGACTCTGCCTTGGAGTGTAAATGTGGTGCTGTTCCACAAACGATGGGACACTTAATATCGTGCCCTGCGTGTCCTGTCAGCTGCACGTTACAGGAACTGATGGACGCTAGTGATGGCGCCAAACAAGTGGCCGAATTCTGGGCCGAGTACATTTAGATTGCCATCGACACGCTAAGAAGAAGATCGCAAACTAAACTAAACACAGTTAAAAATAAAAAACCAAGTTATATTTACAAAAAAACCGGCCAAGTGCGAGTCGGACTCGCAAACGAAGGGTTCCGTACCACAAGGAAAAAAAATTGCCACTCCTTTGCGTCGCGCAGTCGGGTAAAAAAAAAGGTCCCACGGCTAGAATGTTGATAATATTATTGTTATTAATATTTTAATTGTGTTTGTTTAAAATACGTTAAGTAGAATACGTGGTTTTAATTAATTTGATAACCTAATTACCACTACGTATATCGTAATAGCGGAAATATTCGGTTCGACAGCAGATGCGTCACAACAAGACACTGTCTAATAATACGGTTAATATCTACCTACTAGTTTATCCTTACTATTTTTTCACCCGAGATTAAATATTTTTCATTAACCTTTTAACCGCTTATGTCGGATTAATCCGACAAATATTTTCGTGTCCATTCCGCCAGAATAACACAGATCGTTTAATCTGTATTATTATTACATAATCACAGCTCGTTTCATCGGTATTTATTTTTCGTTTTTTTTTTTTCGGGCGCTGGGGCCACGATAACTGATATAAAGTCGGGCGGTTAAAAGGTTAAACTGATTTCAATGAACTGATTTCATATTTTTATTTATTTATCATAATATACGGATCCATGGTACTAATATTTACAAAATTGAAAAAATACTACTAAATTATACAAAACTATAGTTTGCAATGTATTTGAGAGACGAATAAAATTTTACTACTAAAAATAAAGGAAATGAAAAATATCTATTGAAGTATTAAACAATTACAACTATATTGAATATAAATAAACGATAAACATTAAGTTCGTAATGTCACAAAAAAAATAGGAAGCATCTCTTCCAAATATTAAAATTTTAACTAGTGAGCCCAATTAAGTGCCTGTGGAGCAGGACCAGCATTAAGCCAAGCATTTTTATGTACGATACTAGCAGCGCCCCGCGGTTTCACCAGAATAAGTTTCGATCCCGTAGGAATATCAGGATAAAAATTCTATGTGTTAATCCTAGTTATAAACTATCTGTGTGTCAAATTTCATCCAAATCCGCTTAGGGGTTTTTGCGTGAAAGAGTCACAAACATACATCCATCCTCACAAACTTTCGCATTTATAATATTATATAATATACTAGCTTCTGCCCGCGACTTCGTCCGCGTGAAATTCGTACTTTCCTCTAAAAGTTTCGAAAATGTATGTTGGTATGATCTTTATAATTAACTTAAATAAATAAGTATTCGGGCCAATTTTTAAGTTTATAGAACAAAGGAATCAGATTTTTCAAAGAAACTATCCCCGCTTTTCACCCCCACAGGGGTAGAATTTTGAAAAATCGTTTAAGATGTGTTCATAACTTGACTCAAAGTTTATTTATACCAATTTTCGAGCTAATCAAGCCACGCAGTAAAATCCTCCCCTTTAAAATTAACTACCTCTTTTCATACAGTTAGGGGTAGATTTTTGAAAAACCCTGATACATGTTATTAATTATTTTTAGTCCTTAGTATAAATACTGAGTTTCAAGTTAATCGGACAGGGCGTTAAAATTCTTCCATACAAATTTTAACACCCCCCCATTACCTCTTTAGGGGGTATTTTAGAAAAACGAAAAATTTCATACTTCATAATTTACTTAGATAAGTATTCGTGCCAAGTTTCAAGGTTATTAACTCAATAAATGAGATTTTTCATACAAACAAAATCCCCCCTTTTCACCCTCTTAAAGGTTGAATTTCCAAAAACCCCTTCTTATTCGATACCTACTCTGCACAAAGAACATAACCTCCAAAGCTCATGTCCCTAGGACCGGCGGTTTAGACTGTGCGTTGATATTTCAGTCAGTTCGTTCATCCCCCTTTGGGGGAGAAATTATCAAAAACGCTGAGACACGTATAAATTAATTTTCAATCGTTAGCCTAAATACAAAATTTGAAGACCCTAACTTTTAAACTGACGGACTTTCATACACAACTTCATCCACCTTTTTAACCCTTTGGGGTTGGAATTATCAAAAACGCTGAGACACGTATATATTAATTTTTAGTCGTCAGCCTAAACACAAAATTTGAAGATCCTAACTTTAAAACTGACGGACTTTCATACAAACTTTCATCCCCTATTTAACTCCCTTAGGGGTTGAATTCAAAAAAATCCTTCCTAATTCCTTGTCTACATTAGAAAAGGAATAATTGTGTAAAATTTCAAAATAAATACCTATAACTACTTTAATTAATAAAAGTACCTACGCTTAATAATTTGTAATTTGAACGAATATTTAAACACTACCAAAACAACTAATACGTGGTCCTAACTTTAGCTACCTTACACTTAAAATCTAAGTGACTATTTAAACTAAAATATTCTTATAGAATTATAACCAGAAATATATACAACTCACAACAAAAAAGAAATGAAAATAAAGCTGAAACGCCTGTGCAATACTATCTACCTATACCTACTTCACTTAAAAATAAATACTTATAACTACTTTAATTAATAAAAGTACCTACGATTAATAATTTTTAATTTCAACGAATATTTAAACACTACCAAAACAACTCATACCTATTTTACAAAATAACAACAAAAGAAATTCAAATAAACTATTTAAAGACTAAAAGTCGCGCTGATAAGCACGGTTTCTCAATATCAATTATTGTCTGTCAATAAGGTCGAACGCTCTGAACGCATCAACAGCCAAATATTGAATGAAGCTCGCTCTCGAACTCGGACTTCCCCCCGCCTTTTTATACCCTACCGGGCTACCGCCGCCGCGACCCGTGTCGAGCGCGGCAACCGTTACACAAAAATAATCCTTATAGCATGAATCAGTATTCACGATGGCGATGCGCGATGGCTTATTTCATGTATATGTTTGGTGTTTCTATACCGATTTCTATGATTCTTTTTTTATTGAATAGGTAATAATGTTAACTTTTTTAAATTAGGGATGAGTGAGAGTATTATAAACGTAAGAGTAAACAAATATAATCAGAATGCTCCGAACTGCCAAGCTATCAGGAGTTACACGTGTTATTGTGAGACAACCATAAAAGATAGACATATGCTGTTGCAGGATATTTTTTAGACAATTTTATGTAGAATATTTCCGTCATACATGATTTCTATGTAACTTTAACCATTACGGTTGCACACGCGACGGAAGCTTAAAAAATGGAGTAACTTCTCCCGTTTTCCCAACATTTCCCTTCACTACTCTGCTCCTATTGATTGTAGCGTGATGAAAAGTATACTATAACCTGCCCAGGAGTATGAAAAATAATTGTACCAAGTTTCGTTAAAATCTGTCCAGTAGTTTTTGTTTCTATAAGGAACATACAGACCGACAGACAGACAGACAGACAGACAGACAAAAATTTTACTGATTGCATTTTTGGCATCAGTATCGATCACTAATCACCCCCTGATAGTTATTTTAAAAATATATTTCATGTACAGAATTGACCTCTCTACAGATTTATTATAAGTATAGATATAGGTGTATGTACTTCAACCAGATGTTCAGACCATGGAAATAAGCATTTTTCATTATGGACACATTAATGAATTATTATTTTTTATTTTTTGTTAATTTTCATATAAACTAAATACCTTGACGTAAATCGCCCGATAAGCATGCCTCTTTACCCGAATTGGCAACGATGACCTATTTTCATTAATAAAATTTGGCGGGCTGCAACTTGTCAAAACTGAGTTAAGACCCTTTCTTACTGCATGCTCAATTAAATTTCACTAAATGAAATTACAAATATCTTTGTAACGAAGCCTTTTTAAGTACTACTTCCTTTGTTAGATTTAATTTGTAAAAGCTATAGAAGCCTTTGACAAAGTTTATGGATATCGTAAAGAACACGGTGTTTAGTAGGATTAGTAGGAAGTAGGATAGGATTGTAGGATAATCATCCAATTTATAATTTATGTTTATATGCATAGTGTGCGTTTAATGCAACTTTAAAATTTCTTCTCATTTGGTTGAAGAATATCGAGTGGTATTTTATCTGATCTGGCAGTTTGAGTAATTTACGCGGCCTACCCAAATGTCCTTTCTTTGGTATTGTTCGTCGAATTGTTGAGCTCCTCGAGTTCCGAGTTAAACAGCACGATTTTTGACAAATGCGTGCACTAACTGGACAGATCCGCTCAATCTGTGTGGTTCTTTCCTCAAAAGAACATTTCAGACACCAATCTACATGGTCTTCACATGATCTGACCAAGATTTTGTCTGGACTTTAAAAAAGACTGTAACCTCTGAGTTTGTTTCGGCCTTTCTTCTCAGAGTAGTCAGATAGGAAACGCCGACCTCATCTAGCTTTAAAAAAATATGATTGACGTGTAAAAGTGTTTGTACAAACCTATTTACAGAATCATTTATAAGAAGTTTCAGGATATTCGCTTAGATCTAATGCCGACTAATAGTGCTTGCCGTCAACTAATTAATGGCAAGACTTATTACCTATTATATACTAATTAATTGACAAACTGCAGTTACCGTAGCATCACTAATTAGTTTGCGTATGATAGATTGGCTAATAGATACCGTTTATCTTGTGAGGGTCGTTACCACCACGATGAAGGTAAGTTTGGAGAATTTGTGTGGTAAAGCAGTAAAGTCATTATTTTGGCCTTTAGGTCATCATCATCTGCCTAGCCTTTTCCCACCTATGTTGAGGTCAGCTTCTTGTCTAACCGGATACAGCTGAATACATGTATTTTACATGGAGCGACTGCCTAGGTATCTGACCTCCACAACCCAGTTACTGGATACGATACCCCTTGGTAAGACTGGTTTGACAACCACTGTCAAAGATCCACGAATGAGAGCCGGGACCAACGGCTTAACGTGCTTTCCGAGTCACGGAGGGGTCTCGGTATGTAAAAATTGTCACCCATCCACAGACCAACCGTGGCAAGCGTAGCTTGACCTGATCGATTGACCTGTGCGGCTGTTATTATTTAGCCACGGGCCGTTTAAAAATATTATAAACAAATAATTTGCATTAGCAACTGTTCTTTTTTGCTCTAGTTTTTAATATACTGGTAACATTGAGTAGTGAGTTTGAGTGGTGTATTATGAACGGTTAGCTATTTTGGAAACACTGCGACCTAATTGTGTAGGTAACACACTTGCAATAACAATCTGAATCATACTAATCCATTTCTTCATAATAACGATCGAAAAATTTATCTTCTCAACAACGTAAATAACGCAATGAATGTTGTTGAACTGTCAAAATGAAAACCATTGCAGTCTGTTAGGTACACTATTGATTTTTAATGAGATGTTTTAGTTTGTTAATTCTTTTACTTATTTTAAAACTTCCAGCAGAAGTATTATGTTAAACAAAATGTACTAACAGTTGTTCAATCTAATTCTCATTGTAACTGACTGCAACACTATCAGCTACAAGATCCACTATAATACACGTCAAAGCTTTTCCTTATCTGCTGCACAAAACATTGCACTATCACCCTTATCTCACCTTTCTTAAAGTCCATTTTCACACCAATATCGTTCACAAACAATAAAATATATTTTGCAGTCCTCATAACCCTTAAACTTACTGAACATAGAGTTAGTTCTTGCTTGGTGAAGGTGAAGAGTAAATTGGTAAAGTTCCAGTGACATCGCTAAACATTGCAATTGGATACCCATAGTCTAATGGACATTTGGAAACGCATTGAGAATGGAAGCACTAATCTGATTGCCTCTCGCGCCGTTCAGTGGTAGACTAAACAGGACCATTTATCTTTATGGTCTTGTGGATGCATATTGTTATAAGCCTGCTCGGTTATAAGGGTGTTAAAAGGGGGCTTTCCTGCTTTTGTTTTTAGGGTTCCGTACCTCGAAAAGAAAAAAACGGAACCCTTATAGGATCACTTTATTGTCCGTCCGTCCGTCTGTCTGTCTGTCAAGACCCTTTTTCTCAAGAACGCGTGGAGGTATCAAACTGGAATTTATATCGTATACTCAGGTCTACTGTCCCTTGGAGCTGTGTAAAAATCAAACTTCTAAGCCGACGCAATCAAAAGATACAGCCGTTTATGCCGCAAATTTCCGCTTTTCGACACTCGCAAGGAAATCAAAACCTACAGGGTACCTACTTCCCGTGAACTCAGTATCATGAACTTTGGTACGAAGCAACGTCTTACAGCACAGATAAAGGAAAAATTGCAAAAACCGTAAATTTTAGTTACATCATATAATAAAAATATACTTTTACTTATATACCTACAGGTTTGTACGGAACCCTCGGTTCGCGAGTCCGACTCGCACTTGCCCGGCTTTATATACAATGAAAACTGACTTTCTTTACTGCTTCTCTTCTTGTAAGCAATGTAGAGCAAAATAAGGGGATTACCTATTTACTTCATCATCGTCACCCTCCTGAGCTTATTACCAATAAAAAAAAAAAATTATAGCTGAGTGGACACGCTCTTGACCTCGATCACGCCTGATGGAAAGCAATGGATGAGGTCTATAATAGAACGAGCGTGCCCAGAAGATACCTAAGGCACTGGTACTCCCACGCATCGAGGAAACACAGCAGGCTGCTTGACGCCGAACTCCGGCGGGAGGGTGGTCGCAAACCAGACGGGCGTTTGCATTTGCGATAGACAGTTGACATTTCACGTCTTCTTCCATACTTAGAACTCTATTAGTTTCTTCTTTGTGTCCCTGTAATGACTGTATTTTAGATCTTGTTGGCCCAAAACATTACTACTTCCACTGCGTCGTCCGAGGCAGCGCAGAGGAAATCTTTATTAGCTGACATGTAAGGAACATTGTCAGTAGTCATATCACCTTTCACGCAATCCGCTCAACGTTTATATAGAAGCCTTTTATATTTTTTCTTGTCAAATTAAAATCACACTTCACACTAATCACACTTCACACTAATCACACTTATAATCACACTAATATTATAAAGGCGAAAGTTTGTGTGTGTGTGTGTGTTTATAGGTTTGTTACTTCTTCACGATCAAACGGCTGGACCAATTTTGATAAAATTTTGTATGGAGGTAGCTGACACCCTGGATTAACATATGGGCTACTTTTTATCCCGATATTTCCATGGTATCGACATTTACGCGGGTGAAACCGCGGGGCGCAGCTAGTAATTTATAATTTTTTCCATTATTCTTGTAAGATATGATAGTAGACTTTGTCAGTTGACGTTTATTTCTTTTAACGGGCTCCCCTAATAATCCCTCCTTTTTCATTCCAAAATTATTTAACGAAACAGAATTTAGTTTATACTTTTTGTTTATTAAGCTGAAACAACGATGGGTCACTGCGTTATTTTCCTCGAAACTCTCTTACAATTTTGTGATAAATACCGAGAAACGAATAATTCAAACCCAAAATAGTTAGGTAAAGTGTATCTTTTAACTAAAATAAATTATTTACAACGGTCTGAGCCGTACTAAAATCCATAAACACTATTCTAACTCGTATTTAACAGACCCCAGCGGTTACTGACCAAGAGAATTTCTAATTCGGAACCCAAATTAACTAGACATTGGCATATTTAGGGGAGGGTCTCAAAGCTAGTGTAATGAACTTGCTTCAGCGGTTATTACCAAAATATTCTGGCAATAGCAAATGGTTGTTAATTCGGAATGGATGGTCGTATTGTGAGGTACTGTTTTGATGTTGGGATGAGCTCTATTTGATTAATAGTTGAACTGAAATGTTTTAGAGCCATTGCTGTGAATTCAGACGATTTCGATTCCTTAGGTACAAAATCCTGGTCCCTCGGCTTTTTAGTACCCGGTAGATATTGTTTGTTTTGAACTATGTATGTGTCAACGTATGTAAGATAATACAATTCTTCTTACTTATTCATGATGGAATCTTTACTAGGCACACAAAGGTTTGAAGAGAATTTATTCCTCATAAGAACTTTAACCGGTCAAGCGGCGCGGTTCGCCGATCGGCGACGAAACAATAGAAAATCAATTGTGTCTCATTAGCGGAGCTTGACAGATTAATAACAGTTCACTTAAAATGAGATACAAAGTGCTTACAACTAAAGAATCACACTAATATTATAAAGGCGAAAGTTTGTGAGTGTGTGTGTGTGTGTGTGTGTGTTTATAAGTTTGTTACTTCTTCACGCTTAAATCGCTGAACCGATTTAGATGAGGTATAGAGATAGTTTGAGTCCCGGAAAAGGACATAGGATACTTTTTATCCCGATATTTCCACGGGATCGAGACTTATGCGGGTGAAGCCGCGGGGCGCAGCTAGTAATATCATAGTTACACACACACCATAGCCATTTTTATCGTCTTTAATTACAATTAATGTGTCTTATACATAGGTAGGTCTGTCATCTGGAAAAGTACTGAACAGAAAAGGCCAAACATTTAAATATCCATAAAGCCCAGCGTCTCAAACACCACAGCTACCAGAGGCATAATAAATACCCATTTACGCCAAAGCCCATCGTTTTAAATTCCCATTTTGACTAAGTATATATTATTATTTGCGGAACGTGAAGTGTCGTCGTTTTCATCTTACCGCGGTACAAATTGTGTTTGCTATCCAATTTCATACTGGAGAGTCGTGTGACGTGAAAAATTTTCCGCGTTAGGTCTCGTGTGAGGTTTTATTATATGTATTTGTAACACTTATCAGCAGTAGATTAGTTGGTCCTTTAGTAAGGTAGCCATTTTGTATTCTTGCTTTTTTAAGAAGTATTTAAAGTATGGTGGATCGAGGGAGTTTTCTCTTTGTGTTTTTAACGGTTTATCTAGGCTGATTTTAAGGATGATGAAGGATTAATGGTTATAAGCTTATTTCATTTTTAAGGTTTACGGAGCATAGTTTTCATAAAGAGACAGTTTTAATAATAAAGTCAACATATTTTCTTAGCTAAATTAATTTATTTTCTTTTATTTTCGAGTTCTTAATTTTTATTTATATGTCCTTGTCTGTTAGACAAGCTTATTAATTAATATCATTTAAGACACTTTTACACAACAATGTTTTCGTGAATATCTTAAAACTAGATGGCGCTGGATTAGTCTGGTCCTAGTAGGGCCATTATATTAAAAAAAAACATTTATCATTCATTCAGTGGTGTTAAATTTCACATAGCATCAATTCCTTCCTCCACTTTGCTATTACTTTTGCAGCAGGCGCTATCTTCGAATTAGGGTTCGCGTTCGGCTTCTCACACTTGGGTCCATTTCATTCTATCCGGTCTTGTGCGTGACCAATCTATCATTCAAAGGAAAACATTCAAAGCAAAGAGCATATAAATTATTCGTTGATCCTCCAAGATCATCTATTTGAATAAATTTACCTATAGGACACTGCGGGGAAAAAGATTTTGGGGGTCACGTATTTTTAGGAAACCGTTGTAGCGGTATCTACAAACGCCACATACGAACTACGCGTCATACTGACGTCACACATAATCCTGCATCTCGCAAACAGAGTTTACCGCGCAACTAGCATATATGTAACGGCCCAACATGAATCATTGATCCTCCCTTTTCTATGGAGTATGAGTGAACTTTACATCGTATTCCTCATACCTCTAATAATATAATATATAACATACCTTTTATATCTATAGCTTTTGCTCGCGACTTCGTTCGCGTAGAAGTCGTAAGTTACACAATATACTAAAATAACAGCCACATTGTTATAAACCACCCTCTGTCTCCGACCTACCTCGTCGCATCGCATCGTCCGTTCGTTTTCACTTTTTGCACAGCTCCTTAGGGTGGTAGCGTGATGTTAAAGCCTACCTCAAGAAATGGGCAATAAAATGAAAAAAAAAAAACACAAATCCGACTGGTAGTTTCAGAGATTAGTGCTTGTTTTTTTGCGCTTTCACACTAAAACGGCTGAATGGATTTGAATGAAATTTGGCACATGGGTAAACTATGACCTGGATGCAGAAATAATATGACAACCTTTTATTCCTAAATTCTCACCGGATCGAGACTTATGCGGGTGAAACCGCGGGGCGCAGCTATAGTATATGTCGGCGCCAAGCCAGGCCCGGAACCACAGTAGCCAAAACAATGCCTGCAATTATTTAAACATGATTGTTACTCACATGCTATCGGCTTTATAAAATTGATTAATATTAAATTAAGAGTAAACATGTCATCATAAATCTCATAACGCTATCTTGGTTAAGTTTTATCAATTACCTAGTTAAAATGGTGAACCGATAATTTGTTCCTTTCTCACAGCACTTCATAAACTAGTCATAAGTCTAACATCTTTATACCTGTCATGTTGTTTTTGTTAGCTTTATTATAGTTTTTAGAAATACTTAGGGACGAGGGACGGGAAGTAGGGCCCTAGGCTCAAAGGAGAAGGGTTGGACATTCTATTTTTGGCAAGTGAACCAAGCTAGGCGAACTATTAGCTCACACAGAAGTTTCCCGATTTCCCGAGCCCCGTGAACTCGTGAACATTTGGACATAACTTAAAGTTAGTGTGTTAATTCATGTAAGACCTTATGGGGCCGGCGGAGCATGCGTAGTTCATACAAACGTAATACGAAAATAATTTGTAAGTAAATCAAACATATTCTTAATGTAGTGTGTATATATTCCGATTGGATTGCAGAATATCTAGATTCCCAAATATATGTATATTTTGAATGGAAACTGATTTAAAGACGAGTTCTGAGAAAAATAAGTTTTCTATAGAAATTTGAAATTCCTCATATCTCGTCTTTATATCAGCGAGTCCTTTCAAAATATATATTTGGGAACCTAGATATTCTGTAATCCAATCGGAATAAATACACACTACCTTAAGAATATTATTACACATTACAAAACAAAAACATTTACATATTACAAATTATAAACACAACATTTACAAATTATTTTGGTATTACGTTTGCACGAACAATTTAGATGCAATGCCCAATTCACCTACACAAATGTCTTCCCTGACAACCTGATTTCTGACAGTGAAAATTCGTAGAAAACAGCATAAGCCATCATCCATTACGACATATACATATGTATAATGGATTGGTAAATGAATTGGCAGTTACTTAAGCCATTTATATAATAAACAGGTAGATATTTTACATTAGGTCGGATAGCAAATTTGTTCTCAAAATTTAATATTTACAATTTCAATATTTGTACCAAAAGACCAGAATATTTACATACAAAATGTACCTAATACTCTCTCAAAGAGATTTCAACATTTTCAATATATAAATTAGGTATGAAGTAAAATGTTCACAGAAAATGGATAATATGGGTAAAAGCAAAATGTGTGGTCCGTAATTCATACAAGAATATGCATTTTGAAAAGCAACGCTTTCTATGCAAATCTTGTTATTTTCAGTCGCTTTGTACTGTCTACTTCGTAATGGTTGTAATTTTTTATCTATGTGGACCTGTGCAGTTTGTATTTCGTAACGTAAATGTGGAATATGCACAGTGATGTCATACGAGCTGCTCAATGCCATTTTATTTCTGCAGCCCAGAACTACTGGGATAATATTTTAAGTCAGACCTGGTGCCGTATTATGACGTTTAAATGCCATCATGATGCTAGTGCAAGGGAGAGACGGAGCTATGCATGTTCGATAGCACCATCCTTTTTTTCGGGCTGGATTCATGATGGCATTAATCCATACTTAATATTATAAATGCGAAAGTGTGTCTGGCTATCGGTTTGTCTGTCTGTTACCTCTTTACGCGTAAACCGCTGAACCGATTTAGATGAAATTTGGTATGGAAATAGTTTGAGTCCTAGGAAACGACATATCATAATTTTTATCCCGATATTCCCACGGGATCAAAACTTTTGCGGGTGAAACCGCGGGGCGCAGCTAGTCCTTCATAATACGGCCCCAAGGTGACCAAAATATTAACAAAATCTAAAACGGGTCAATTTAAAACACTTGTACACTTCAATCAAAACAAAAAATTATATAATACAGAATGCTCGAATTCGTATCATCGCCTGAATGACATTGCCAGGGGGAGATGTTGGTACAACATACATACATACATAATCAGCCTATAATGTTCCTACTGCTAGGATACAGGCCTCCTCTCTAAGAGAGCGAGTGGGCCGTAATCCACCACGCTGGCTCAGTGCGTGTTGGTAGAAGTCACATCTCTTCGAGTTATTGGTTCTAGGACATGCCGGTTTCCTTACGATGTTTTCTTTAACCGTTTTGAGAGCAGTGGTGATGAAATAATTTACACACAGTAAAACGCCTGAGTTCGATCCTACGACCTACAACTTGTAAGTCGCGGCCTTTCCCACTGGACCACCACCGCTCAAGATCCACACCACAGGGTGACAAAAATATTGATAAATTCTCAAGTAGGCTTGAAACAAAACGAAAATATTCTAGAATATAGGGCTCCAATTCATATCACACATATACATAACTAATGCCTCAAGCCACCGACTTTACATATAGATCACTAGCAGTGCCCCACGGTTTATTTATTTAAACTTTTCGCACAAAAAGGTACAAAGGCGGACTTAATGCCTTAGGCATTCTCTACCAGTCAACCATAAGTCTCGATCCCGTGGGAATATCAGGATAAAAAGCACCTATGTCCTTTCCCGGGACTCAAACTATCTCTATACCAAATTTCATCTTAATCGGTTCAGCGGCTTTAGCGTGAAGAGGTTACAGACTGACAGACACATTTTCGCATTTATACTCGTAATATTACTAGCTGCTGCCCGCGACTTCGTCCGCGTGAAATCCTATCCTAACTAAAAGTAAGTTTGTTTGTTACCTTTTCACGTCTAAACCACTAAACCGATCATCCCGAAATTTTGCATATACACGTGGCGCTCTATTATCATAATAACGTTATTGTTGTTTTCCTCGGGAACAGCACTTTTTTTCGGGATGAAAGGTACCCTATGTCCGTCTGTTTACTCCTGACAATGTATATGCAAATTTTTAGGATGACCGGTTCAGTTGTTTAGGCGTGAAAAGGTAACAAACAAACTTACTTTCGCATCTATAATATCAGTCAGGAAGTTAGGATAGTATATACTATAGATTTTCACAGTTGACACCCGAAAAATAAACATTCTGACAGATTCAATTTATTCGTGAACTGCAAAGACACGAAAAACCGAGCTTGTAAAATATTTACGTGTCTTTTGCCCCTTTCGCCCACATAATGTATTCAAAAGTTCCCGGGGATGTTGTGTGTAAAAATATTTAATGCTGAATATTTTTGGGGCGCTTATTAGTATTGTTGCTTGGGGATTGTATGTCATAATTTTTTTGGACTTTTTCTGTGACGATGGATTCATTTCAGGATAATGAGATTAGGGGATGAATGTTTACTGGGTTAAAGATACTTCGACAGTGACATTTTTTTGTTTTATTTATGTTGTTTAAGCTTATTACTACTTGGTTCCAATCCACGATTCATCATCATCATCATTTCAGCCGAAAGACGTCCACTGCTGGACATAGGCCTCCCCCACTTCGACCGGTTTTGAGCTTCTCGCATCCAACGAATTCCTGCGGCTTTCACCAGGTCGTCGGTCCACCTTGTGGGAGACAAGGATTATACGTATTTATATTTGAGTCACGAAAATTAGCCTTCACTTGATTTAGCACCAGTGGAGGTTTTCTATGTATAGTATGATAAACATAATTATAATATCTACCTACATTTAACAAATAACTTAATACTCACGATTATACAATAGTATTTATAGTTGAGTTTCACGAAAATTAGCCTTCACTTGATTTAGTACCAGTGGTGGTTTTCTATGTAGGCACCTATAGTATGATAAACATATAATATCTACCTACAAACCTTGAATGAAAACTATAAAAAAAACACACAAAATTACCAACAAAATTCCCAAAACATCCCAAAATACAACTACAAAATTTCTTATCTTATATAAATTATCATTATTTTAAAAACAATTAATTATATCTCTTGAGAACTCAGAATAATAGCAACATAATAACAATAGCTAGGAATATTCCGACAAAATTTAACAAACAACTTGAAACTTACAAGTAAAAAAATTACACTAAAAAGTAGAAACCAAGAAAATATAATTATCTGAAATTGTTATGTATAGACTATTCAATATTTATCGTCTATTAAATAAGCAAGACACACTTAATATATTTTAATGTATTTAATATATAATTATTCATATGATAGTGATGACGATGATGATGAGTCAGCGTGACTATCACTTAGGCGAGTTTGGTAAAGCAAAAGGAACAAAAACAAAACATACTCCTTTTGCTTCGATGACTGATCGGATCATAGCAGGAGACGTAGTTTTTGCCCCATGGGAAAAATGCGTGAGTTTATGTATAAATGTAATCATCAGAAGTAGTATGGAGGCTCCGACTTTCCTTAAACATACAGACAGAAGCCGATCCCCTACATTACTATTTTATCAAACCAGTTTAAGAGGATTACAGAACCTAAACGCAAAAAACGCAAGTTTTAGAAGCACTAAAAGTATATGATCGACTACAGTAAACAAATCAGAAAAATTTAATTATGATATTCTTCAGTATATATGCTAGGTAGATAGTGTTCTGAAAACATAATACAACTAATTTGATACGATAGAAAAAAAATCATGATTATACCTCTGAAAACTTTCTTTTTACAGTTAAAACCATACTAATAGAATCATTCTGATTTTTTGTCAGATCACTCTACAAACAACATGCTAAAACACTAGTCCTTTAATTTTTTAGTCCAAACAATAGATTGTTTGTAAATAGATATTGCTACATATTTTGCAATAAATTACCGGCGTTGTGTCATCGCGCTTCTCTTTCTTTTCTATGCACTCCGACAGTGACCGCGCTTTAGGTCATGTCCCTCAAACAAAACTATTCAAGCCCCGTTCAATTTGGGTGCAAAATAAAACATAGACGAGAAACGACGTGACCTCAAAACAGACGCGACAAATGGTTTATGCATGAGTGGAGTGCCTCACTTTGTGCCTACATCTGGCGATCTCTCTCAGGAGTTCAACGTGATGCTTCTTGTTTTTGTCACTGGTGTCGTTTGAAAGTTTTCTTTTAGGTTTTAGTTTACATAAATTTGAGAGTTTTTTGTGGTTAGACAGCTCAAAGACGGCCCGTCAGGTGGGTTGATGAAATGTCTCACTGATGGTGGCACGTGTGTTGGATCATTCCGTTCCCTACAAAATGTTTGAGCTGAATAGTGTTAGTGAACGGGCGCCGTCGGTTGAGACTTGTCATCTCTTAACTTTCAATGATCTATTTTGAATTGTTTCTTCTTTTAAATTTTTGTAAATCGCTGTCACATATAGAAACAACAAGAACAATGTACCCAGGATTTTGTAATATTTTGATTTAAAACAGTGTCCTTACAGTTTTTTGCCTATTCTTCGCTATAGATATCTACGTAGCTTCATTTTTCCGACTTAAGGGCGCTACGCACGGCTAAGATACTATAATATTTTATCTTAAGGTACAATATTGCTCGTCATACAATTCAATGGACCATTTCACACGACGAAGATAATATTTATTTCATAGTCCATAGTGCGTGATTTGCTGGGGTGATTAATTTGTACGTGAAATTATAATCTGATTTGAACTGCAAA
Organism: Amphipoea lucens; assembly: GCA_947508005.1. Taxonomy (NCBI): domain Eukaryota; kingdom Metazoa; phylum Arthropoda; class Insecta; order Lepidoptera; family Noctuidae; genus Amphipoea; species Amphipoea lucens. The sequence continues at coordinate 3,616,905 of OX382376.1, read as the reverse complement.
CGGTATTTCTATTGCGCAATAACCAACACTACCCACAGTACGCCCACAGTAGTTAAAATATGGCTAATGATAACGACATACATTTACCTTCTCCCTCAAATATATCATCCTCAAGAATACATACCCAAGTAACTACTCGTTAAATCATACATTGTCTCAAATTGCAAACTCCCACGCAAACCGCTATGAATAGCAAGCCATAAATTAGTAAAATGCCTACATTCTACGTGTCTTCAAGAATTTAACAGGTATACCGACAGAATAAAGGAAGCTCGTATTTCTGTAAAAAAATAGCCCTTTAAATAACTATATATGAAAATGGTGGTTGCTAAAAAAGTTTAGAAGACTTAGAAAGAAAGATAGAAAAAAAAACATTACAAAGTCAAAAATAACTTTAATTTCGGAAGTTGGTTCCGCATTTTCGTTTTTTGACACCGACTTCCGAAATTAAAGTTATTTTTGACTTTGTAGTGTTTTTATTAAAGTCGGTTGTTTTATTTGTTAAAAAGTTTTTATTTTTAACTTTTTAGTTGTACCTACCCCACACAAATTTAATTAACACTAGTGCATTGAAGAATTGAAGACAGCGACTAGAAGAATCATGAAAATTCGCATAGAAATGCCGGAGACGTAGTACATTTATGCATATAACTTCGTACATAAGAATAATTACCTAATGTATTATATACAAAAACCTTTCTGAAAGTATGTAGATCACATTAGAGACAGAATTATCAAAATCGCTCCATTAGTTGTTGAGAAAATTGCGGACATATGCATACATACGGGTCGAATACAGAACCTCCTTTTTTAAAGTCGGTTACCCACTTTGGTCCGGTTAGTCGTTTAGTTACTTGCGGCAAACGACGCATAAAAAAAAAACCACAAACAAAAAAAAAAACAAAATAACAATTTGGCAGAAAACATTTTCATAGATTTTAGGGCTTTTGACTACCCGTAACGACTGTCAAAGATCTATAAATGACAGCCAGGACCAATGGCGTTCCGAGGCACAGAGGGGTCTCGATATGTAATGGATAGTCACCCATCCACGGACCGACCGCGGCAAGCGTAGCTTAACCTTCAATCGATCTGTGCAACTGTTATTATTTTGCTACGAACTCCTTGCAAGTATAATCGCTCCTACTTCCAAAAAATCAATACCCAGTTCAGTAGAGCAACAAAATAATCTAACCCAGCTAAACGGTAGTCGTGGTTGAAACTTAGCAACCGTTCTAAAGTATAAAGGTGTACGGCCGGACTGGCGCTAGGAGTCAGAGGCCACAGTAATCCTCTATATTCTGGCTAGCGCACGGACTTGGCTCAAAATATGGAAAGGATTATCCTGGAATGGTGAGAGTACACGGGTAGGATTTGTGTGTAGACCCGCTTTTTTTTTGGATGGTAAATTAGCAAACGACCCCTCCCGCTCTGGGTGGAGCGGAAGGGAGTGTCAGACTCTTACTGACTAAAACCCATCCGTGTTCTTTCCTTAGCCCTTTATGTTCCAGGGCAGCAGTAACCCTTTCGGACAATCCCGCACCCCCGGCAGGCTTCGGCCCTGCCAGGCCCCTTCCTTTTTTGACATCTCTTTGAGGCGCACGTGGAACACGTACGCCGGGCCTGGTCCTGATCGGACGGTGAGCTACCCATTACTCTCCGTCCGCAGGCCGTGTGGACCCGCTTAAGGTACGATTTCCTACAAGAGCGGTAAGCGCCGCATAGCATCTCCAATTTACTGGCGAATGACGTCACTAAAACTTTATGAAAGTAAGTTAGTGTGTTTTCTAGACAACGTTTTTTGACATCGTAAAGTCACACCCCGCTGTTATCATTTTTACAACAGTTGTCACTGCAGCCGTTCATCACAATTTGTACAAGAAAAGATTAGACGGTGACTCCCAAACTAGGAATTTGTCTGTATCTTGGGAGACAGAGTTGCGACATTTTCAAAGTTTGGTAGGTGTGGTTGTCATCAGCGTGAGGTCAAACAAGTTACAAGATATTTTAGAGTTGCAGGTTTTTTTCATTATCATCAGCATCTACCAGCACAATTCGTGTCCCTATGTTTCCAACTCTATGTATAGTTTCATTACGTACATTGTTAATGAAAAAATGTTTAACTAAAAACATTTTGTTTGTTAACTTTTAATACGAGAATTTCATGCATTTGTGAAAAGGTTCTTTGTATGCCTTTTAGTTCACTGAGGATAATCTCAAAATAATCTGAAAAAGATTTTGCTTAAAAAGAAATTGTTAAAAGGGAGCATTATTTTTTGTTTGCTCGTAGGTAGGTTGTCTTTGTTTTTATAGAAAAACAAAAGAACTACAGTTAGTGGCTATAGGTACAACAAATAAATGTACCATCGCGGACACTGGCGGTGGACCATTGTTCAACCTTATTTATGTTAAGTACTAATTTAAACACTTCTAGGTTACACTTATAGGTTTTATTTAGACACAAAGCTGATCCGTCCCGAGAGAGCGGAAACCTAGATACGAGTAGAAGTAGAATTATCATCGTTGGCGGCATTGTTCCATCTACTGTTGATATTAGTATTGCTTCCTTCCCTTTTGTGCCATGTGAGGGTCTGTGCGAGTCTCATCCAGGTCATTCCCGCAATCTTCTGTAAATTGAAGTAGAATAGTAACGCCAAAAATGTATGTGGAGATGTACTAATTAATACTACTAATTACTATTATAATTTGAGCTGTTGTTTGAGTTCTCATATTTAAAAAAAAATTTAGTTGTACCTACCCCACACAAATTCAATTAACACTAGTGCATTGAAGAATTGAAGACACAGACTAGAAGAATCGTCAAAATTCGCATAGAAATGCCGGAGATGCAGTACATTTATGCATATAGCTTCGTACATAAGAATAATTACCTAATGTATTATATACTAAAACCTTCCTGAAAGTATGTAGATCACATTAGTAATAAAAAAATTATCAAAATTGGTTTATTAGTTTTTGAGGAAATCGCGAACATACAAACATACATACATAAGGGCCGAATACAGAACCTCCTTTTTTGAAGTCGGTTAAAAATAAATAGACTATTCTTCATTGTTACCTGAAATTAACAAAAAAAAAATGAACAATAAATCTAGGTGGTTTAAACATGGCTATTACTCACAGACAGAAAAATGGACTAAAATAAATTTTGCACAATTTATTGAGCAAGAAGTATAATAAAATTATTAGATTACTCGGGGCATGGAGCCTGATTGCGCGTCTTCTTTTTAATAAATAAACAAATAATTGAAATTCTCAATTGCCCTTTGGGCTCTCCATTGCCTTTTGGGTGACTTTTAGCCTTCTAATAAGGCCCATTGTGAGCGACCAGGTTTCAGTGCCATATGTCATCACTGGCAATATGCACTGGTCAAAGACTTTCGTCGTGAGACACTGCGGTACATGGCACGAGAAGATATTGCGCAGCTTCCCGAACGCTGCCCAGCTGAGTCGGATTTGACGATTCGACATACCTAATTAGACAGTTTGTCCTAGATAAACATACTCGTCAACGACGGTTACGTAACGTTCTACGATAAATAAGTATTATTTCTTGTTTAATTTTTCTCAGTGTACCACTCAACTTTAGCTATAAAGATGTCTACGAGTACCTTACATCGCCTTGTCAAATCTCAACTTGGCAAAACTCAGAGACATAAAAATGTTTCCTACACAAAAACTGTATTAAAAAGTTAAAATAATAGTCTTTATTAGGATTTTTGCTTCAAACATTGTTTATGAGTTCCTAAATTCGTATTTCATACTTTTGTGGTGTTAAAATAATGTGACAGCAATTTTATGGAGATAAGAACGAGTCTACCTTATTCAGTCTAGTGGTTGCAAGCGCTATTGCAGAGCATGATGTCCTGGGTTCAAATCCAAGGTCAAGCAAAGCCAATGGATCACTCTTAACTTGAATAAGAGGCGGTCACAATACTGAAGGTGGTGACGGAAGAAATTTTGTGCGAAGACTGATTTGGTGTTAGTAAGTTTTAGTAACAACGTAGTAACAACTAAAACATACTAACGGTATTTGAAGTGCAAATTCTTTACTAACAATTTATAGATCTCTTGTCTGAAATAAAACAATTTTATTTATTTATTCTGTTTAGACATTGCTCGCAGAACAGATGGCCGATGGGGCCGAAAGGTTCTGGAGTGGCGACCGCGTACCGGAAGGCGTAGCGTTGGAAGGCCTCCCATAAGGTGGACCGACGACCTTGTGAAGGCCGCAGGAACTAGTTGGATGCGAGGAGCACAAAACCGGTCGAAGTGGAGGTGCTTGGAGGAGGCCTATGTCCAGCAGTGGACATCTTTCGGCTGAAATGATGATTCTGTTTAGGGCTGATTTCTCAACCGACGTATAATTTTTATTCGTGGAATAAAATTTACGTCTGACATTTTTTGTATAGAAGACCTGTCAAAAATTCAAACATATTCCAGCGATAAAGTTATCTGGCGTTGGAAAAATCAGCCCATATACGTGTTTCCTTTTCAAAAATACAAAAATTAATGCGACGAACAATTGACACAGTCCACATATTTTACAGAAAAAAGCAACAAAAAGGGTTTTAAAGAACAAACGGTGAAAGGACAGCTTGTTGCTTCCCATGTCATAATTAACACCGGTTTATTTAGGACCATTTGTTATTATGTTTGTTTGGTGTTAGGGCTGTGGATATAAGGGGAAAGAGTAAAATAATTTATTACAAAGTCATCATCATCTGCCTAGCCTTTTCCCAACTATGTTGGGGTCGGTTTCCAGTCTAACCACATACAGCTAAATGCCAGTATTTTACATGGAGCTACTGCCTATCTGACCTCCACAACCCAGTTCCTGGGTAATACGATACCCCTTGGAAAGACTGGTTGTCAGATTTTCGGGCTACTGACGGCCCGTAACGACTGTCAAAGATCCACGAATGATAGCCGGGACCAACGGCTTAACGTGCTTTCCGAGGCACGCAGGGATTTTGGTATGTAAAGATGGTCACCCATCCACGGACCAACCGCGGCAAGCGTAGCTTAACCTGATCGATCGACCCGTGCGGCTGTAATTACTTAGCCACTAGCCCTTCCAAGCCAAAACCAAGCACCGTTGATATGCTTGAGCTTAAATGATTCTCTTTTGTAATCTAATTTTCTTTCTACCGATACAAAGCTATCTCTTTAGATGTACTGTAAGGTGTTTATTTACCAGTTACTGTTACTGATAGACTGTACTATCCCACTGCTGGGCAAACATGACTTTCAGCTCTTTCGGTCTGGGGCTAAAGTTGACCACTGGTCGTTTGTTTTCGCCAGCTGTCCGCTATCTTCAACGGGGTATACGACGCTTTCTAGCTGTCCCAGGGCTCCACGTTGTAGTTATTTTGGCCCACAATACATTGGGCATACAGCAGACGTGACGACATTATAATCGGATTAAACAAAAATGTTAATAGACAACAACAAAATCACAGTACTAACAAAGCTAACAGAATTTGAATTCAGAGTTAATTCTACCGTCAAAGAAAAACAGCAATACTTTGATAAAAATCTTCATTACCTACCAGAAAATGTAAGGCACTGCTTAGACGTTGTCACTTTGTGTTGCCGATTTGGGATACGTGGGAAAAAGATGGAGCAATACATCCTGTATAGCTCCATCTCTTTCCTATTCTGAATGAAGAAAGATTAAAATAATAAATACTGCTATACGATGTGGAAAACGTTCAAAATCTAGTCCCAATCTCATCTCAGCGACAATCAATGTCAAAAACTTCTCAAATCCATACTATACAGGATGTTACGGAAAGGGTATATCAATACAAACGGGTTGAAGAGTGTATCTGGTCTAGAATCTCTGTACAAAATTTCATGAAAATGCTAATATTTTTTTATTTCGACATCACGGCGCTGCACTGGCGCGCGGCGGCATGATGTGCGTGTACTAGGCGCACAGACACACTACAGATAATGGATAATGACCCTCGTAGTGCGATGACACGTCTGTTATGATTTCAATTTAATAAACTATCGAAATAAAAAAATATTAAGCATTTTCAAAGTTACTGCTTTTGAGCTGAAATTTTGTACAGAGATTCTAGACCAGATACACTCTTCAACCCGTTTGTATTGATATACCCTTTCTGTAACACCCTGTATATGTACTTATATAATATTATAAATTCGAAAGTAACTCTGTCTGTCTGTATCTGTATGTTACCTTTTCACGCCTAAACCACTGAACGGATTTCGATAAAAATTGGCAGAGGATAGATTGCATCCCGGGAAGGACATGACAGTTTTTATCCCGATGTTCCCACGGGATCGACACTTCTGCGGGTGAAACCGCGGGGCGCAGCTAGTATATTATATATTATTTCTACACTAAAAATAAGTTTTTATTCGTATGGCAAAAAACTTGTTTACTGGAATACAGCTAGTATACCTATAATAAGTGTAAGGAGATTAGATTTGACAGATTGAGACTGAGATCAGACTGTGAACGTTCTTAAAATTACTAGAATTGCCCCTCAGATCTTTTCCCAAAATCGCTGTTGCTAGTTGCTTCTATCTGACGCAATCCAAAAGTGTCCACCTTTGCGGAGACCCTTAACCGTGGACTGAAATATAGGCCATTTTTTAGTCTGTGCGGAAATAAAAAAAAAAAACAAACTAAAAGAAAAAGGAATAAAGGAAACTCAAAGCTAGTGTCTGTATTGAGGATATCTCCATTCAAGTGTTACGAAAAGAACTCGCAGAATTTTTGAATTGGAAATTTTGTCGCCATGATAGGTACGGGCAAAAATGTAGTGATTTCATTTAGCTTTCTAAAGTGGAAGTATGGAAGTATTCGGGGTATTTTTAAGGAAGTGGGATTTTTCTGCAAAAATATCGGAGCGTTGACGTGCTGTTTGGAGTGGTAGCCCTTAGGCCAGACATGGGTAAAGAGTCTGACTAATTCCCATTTCCACCAACTCCATATTGATTTGAATATTTTATTCAAATCGGTTCCACTTCGATTTTACTATAGTAATTGTATAGTCGACCAGATAGTGGTGCCGATTCTGTTGTTCACAAACTAAACTAAATTGAAGTTCAGTGCATCTTTGTCTTTCTATTTCATTAAGAAAAGGACAGAAGATAAATTTTTGTTCAGTCCTGTCAAGCTCCGCTAATGAGACACAATTGATTTTCTATTGTTTCGTCGCCGATCGGCGAACCGCGCCGCTTGACCGGTTAATTGGCTTTTGCTGCATCCGGTTAGACTGGAAGCCGACTCCAACATAGTTGGGAAAAGGCTAGGCAGATGATGATGTGCATCAAAATCTAATTTTTTAATTTCACTTAAACTTACATGACCACTTATGAAACGCCAGAAGCTAGGTGCACGGTTCCAATTGGTCGTTTCCTATGAAGAAGAGCCAGGGCAAGAAACTCCACGGTTATTCTTTTAATCTGTAAGTACATCTCCATTTATAAAAACAAACACAAAAATGTACTTAAAAAAATAAAATCCAAGCATTGTTCCGAACTAAACTTCGCTAATTCAATTCTAATGTTACTTTTGTATCTGTGAAAGAAAAAAGTTTTATCGCGCCCCGCGTTGAAAAAAAACAAAAGGATTGCCAGCGAAAATTATTATTGTTTCGTGTTTTTTTTCGTATAGCCTACAATAAGCGAGTATAGGCTAGTAAGGGTGATTGCATAAAGACTTTTTTTTTTTTTTTTATAAATGTAGATTCTACAAGACCATCTGGACATGAACAGGAACGCTTTTCACAAATAGGGCCGAATGCTGACAAAGGTTATGAAGCGGTTAATTTTTTTTTTTTTTTTTTTTTTGCGTTGTGGTGGAGCAGCCAGTGCTGCGCCTTCCACTTATAGAAGGTGGTTCCTCTTCAGCCTTTTCACCACCGCTGTCGGGTTTAACAGTTCAGTAACTAGTGGGTTTGGATGCAAGGTTAGGCGTGTCTTGTGTTGTTCCTTGTACCGCTCGATTTCATAGTTCACTGTTGGCATTTGTAGATAGTCGGGGATTTCGTCATTCCTAGCCTTTAGCAAACCAAGGTGCGTTTACTATGGATCTTAGGATACCATTTTGGACTCTTTGTAGGCAGAGTATGTTAGTTTTGCTGGCAACACCCCACAGTTGGATCCCGTAGGTCCATGATGGCTTAAGGACTGAGTTGTAGATGAGGAGTTTGTTGTCTACAGAGAGCACAGAGTTTCTTCCCATGAGCCAATTCAGGTTGCGGAACTTGGGGTATAATATCTCGTCCCTTTTATTTTTGATATGATGCTTCCATGTTAGGCGCCTGTCTAAGTGGAAGCCAAGCGGTTAAATATGAAATGATACTTTGTATGGAAGTTTGAAATTCGGGCACACGGCTTAAGAAAAACGAGAAAAGTTATGTCTATGTTTATTTCCTTTAAAAAGTTACAATAAATTATTTTTAATAAACCAAGTTTTGAATCGACATAGTCTGAATAATTGCCAAACTTAAGTGGCAGTGGGCAGGGCACATTGCTCGCAGAACAGATGGCCGATGGAGCCGAAAGGTTCTGGAGTGGCGACCGCGTACCGAAAGACGTAGCGTTGGAAGGACTCCCACAAGGTGGACCGACGACCTTGTGAAGGCCGCAGGAACCCGTTGGATGCGAGAAGCATAGAACCGGTCGAAGTGAAGCTGCTTGGGGGAGGCCTATGTCCAGCAGTGGACGTCTTTCTGCTGAAATGATGATGATGAAGTTTTGAACCCCACATCATCATCATCTGCTTAGCCTTTTCCCAAATATGTTGGGGCCCGCTTCCAGTCAAACTCAAACTCAAAGCATTTATTTCAATTAAACCAATTACAGGCACTTTTGAATTGTCAAGGGATCAAGTCTACCCGGATGCAGCTGAATACGTGTATTTTCCATAGAGCGACTGCCTATCTGACCTCCACAAAGTTTTGAACCCCACAATATTATCACACTAATATTTTAAAGGCGAAATTTGTGAGTGTGTTTGTATGTTTGTTACTTCTTCACGCACAAACGGCTAAATGGATTTGGATGAAATTTGGCACACAGATAGTTTATGACCAGGATTAACACATAGGATACTTTTTATCCCGATATTTCTACGGGATCGACACTTATGCGGGTGAAACCGCGGGACGCAGCTAATTATAAATAAGTAGAATTATTTTCCTAAGCACGACATTTTCCAACACCTCCATCTTACAGCCGAAAACATAATGAAAATCAATTTAATTTCCTCTGAAAACTTAATCATTATAAAACAGCCCTAAGGCAGAATTTACACCTCCTTACTAATTAAGATAATGTTCCGTAATAAAGATTCGTTGGAAAACATTTCTGTAGGTACCCGAATAAAAAGGGTTTTGAATTTGTGAAGAACAAAATTTATTATTGTTTGAAATTTTTTAGGAGCTCTTCATTATTGTGTTTGTTTTTTTTTTTATTGTTTTGATGTTCATTTGGCAATAAGTTTTCGACCGTTTTTAAAATTGATGTTGTAACGTTGATGATAACAATAAACTTTACAGTTTTGAGGCTTTTAGATTTTGAGTTTTCTATAGAAAATTTAATAATCTTCAATGCCAATTTTCAGTTCCTATTTTTTATTATAGGGCAGGTTAGTTATACATACGCATCCGATTTTGAACACGCATTGAATTTTGTCTTCACACATTGGCTTCCACCATTTTTCTTTTTAGTTTGAATGCTGATGTCATCAGAGGCACATGAGAAATAATAGTTTCGTATATGGAACGTTAACGAATCTGTATTGCCTCTGGTATTGCAGATGTCTATAGGCACCACATTACTTACAGTATCATGGTGACCACTTTATTTATAGAGCCTTGGATTACAATAACAACCTCATCATTTCAGCTCGAAGACGGTCCACTGCTGGACGTAGGCCTCCCCCAAACGTGGCCACATCGACTGGTCCTATGTTTTTCGCATCCAGCGGAATCCCGCGACCTTCACCAGGGCATCGGTCCACCTCGTGGAAGAATGTAACGCTTGTTTTGTTTTAATAGCTTCCTAATTTTTAAACGACTTCAAAAAAGGGAGGAGGTTCTGTTTGTCGGAATCTTTTTTTTGTGTATGTTCCCCGATTACTCGAAGACGGCTAGACAAATTACTTTTTTTTTTTGTAAGGGTATACTTTCCAGGTGGTCCAATTGTTCAAAAGGATCTGATGATGGGATCCTGGAGAAATCGAAGGATCTCTTCAAATATTATAGGCATACCTATAGCGATTTGGGTATTTTTTATAGTAACTCATGCATTTGCTCTCGGAAAGCACCATTTGGTGAAGTGGATAGTACTGTAGCAGGGGTGGGTAGTTCTTCAGGGACAAAATTTTCGATGTCTATGGGTATATTTCTGTAACCAACTAACAAAACGGCATGTAAATTTTTTATTGTACAGTTTAGCTTTATGCCTTACTAGTACAAATGATATTTTTTAAATAATTGCTGTCTAGGTACAAAATAAAAATATTAGAAGTGTGTTCTTCTGATTCATATAACGCGTCCGTTTGCCATTTTCCGGAACAAAATGGTCGATGTCGCATTTTCCCTTTGATAAATCAATATAAATTATAATTATATTGAAAGGAAATGAGTTGTCCTCTTACAAAAAAAATGTGTATTGGTTATAACTACGTTAGTTTGTTTATAAATAAGTAAATAAGGAGTGTCCGGCGTATAATACTGATTAATGTGGCGTAAGCTTCACTTGACCGTACTTGGTCGGGTAATAATAATGAGAGTCTGGCTTCCCGCGCGGGGGGAAGCCGGTCGTGCAACGGACGAGCTAGAAGGTGGACCTGCGGCTGGTTGGCTTAGATCCCGGTGTTACGAAGGAAAATGTCTTATTCACCTGTGTTTGGTTCAGGTGGCATTATGATTACAATGCCTACTTTATAAAATTTATTTTATTGTTTTAAAACTTCAATCTGTGTTTCGTGTGATGCTTTTGGGTTATGGAATCGTGTAGAAAAATGTCAATAATGAAGTCTGTATGTATGATGAGTTACGCATGATTGTAGGCAAAATTCTGATTCAACTGTGCCTGATTCGTATGGTCAAAACCCCCAAATGACTAATGAAATAAATTAGATTTCCCCACTCCAGCACGAAAGGAGTGCTTTTGTTGCATTGCATGTCCAATGTTTGACCGTGTACAAGTCAGTAGTTCTAGTCTTATTTATTATTATTTACTTAGCTACTTATAACCTTTTGAATAATTAAAAAGTGACAGGAGTATAAAACTGTTCTAAATATGACACTTTTGATATGTCTAAGTCTGAGTTAAGAATGAATAATTATTATTTAGAATTATCAATCAAAACTAACGGTGTATGTATAACTTTTTATTTCTGTTTCTGATTCATCTGGGCAAAAAATATTCGAACGTCGATATCTTGAAAACTACTTTATAAAAACGAGTCCCTCATACAAACATATGTTATATGGTAGGTCTATTTTCATATGAACATGTGTTACAGAGCTGAAAGTGAAATTAAATTTTGGCCATATGGATCAGTCGAAGAATCAAATTTCGAAGAACTACCCGGGTATATTTGGGGGGAGGGGTATATTTTCTGCGTTTATTCCAAGTAACGTCTTTATATCACCCCAGGAATACTCCGTTATACAACATTATTTTAAGTATATGCGAAACCTGAATATAGTTTGTTCAGAATAAGTAACTGAATCGATTCCAATAATTTTTACCCCATGTTATATTTTGGCCCAAAAATATTTAAAAAAGGTTAAAAGTTGGACACCCCGAGGAGCGACTAAGTAGGTAGTTATCTACCATACGCGCACAATGGCGCGGCGCGGGCGCACAGCGAGCGGGGCGACCGGGGCGGGGGTGCAGCAACCCCTTCAGTCGCCCGGGTACTACAGGTTGGCGCGCACGCGTTCCCGTCCAACTGCATAATCGCGAGCGCGCGGCCGCCGCGGGCCTTACAGTTGTGTTTCGGTTGATCGTGTACTTACCTATCGTATGTAAAAAGTGTCGTGTAACCATGACTTTCTCATACACAAACGTCCAGTACACAGAAACGGTACCTACACTAGCGGTTCGTGGTGATAACACATCCCTGGCAGTGCGGCGGTACGAGGAGCAATGAGAGTATCGTGGAACACAATGCTTTGCCGTGATGATTAACATTTTTAAACACGCCAAGATGGTTAATTGTAGAAAGTTTTTATTTGTACCTACAGCCTGCTGTGGTTAAGTAATGCGATGTTTAACACTTTTCATCCACTTTGAACTTTAAGTGGTTGACATAAGGTGCAACAAATCGCATTGACTACATTGTATCACTTACGGCTTACGAATAAGTAATTACTTATTCGTAGCTTATGGCTGCATTTATTAACGAATAAAGTACATTATAATAACTACCTACACTTGACCAATACGACAGTCCAAAGCCTGCAAGTGTGATGGAAAATGTTATCACCAGTTAATTACAATACAATCGCCGCGCCGTACGTTTAGGCACGCGGTGCGGATGAGCATGTTTTTGTACGGACAAACAGGTAACATAACAAGCTTATAACTTTGTGATTATTCATGATACAGTTTTGAAATTTTGTACATAGATTCTTTACATAAAAATACTAGACACGTGTTTCGGGTTTCGCATATACTAAAAATAATGTTGTATATCACTCTTTCGTCCAAACAAAAATCTAATAAAAAAAATTTAATGCTCATTCTAACCTAGTTTGACTGTTCGAATGCAACCGTTTTTTAACCGACTTTAAAAAGGGAGGTTCTGTATTCGACCCGTATGTATGTATGTATGTATGTTTGTATGTCCGCGATTATCTCGAAAACTACTGAACCGATTTTGATTATTCTTTCATTAGTGTGATCTACATACTTTCAGGAAGGTTTTAGTATATAAAACATTAGGTAATTATTCTTATGTACGAAGTTATATGCATAAATGTACTGCATCTCCGGCATTTCTATGCGAATTTTGATGATTCTTCGAGTTGTGTCTTCAATTCTTCAATGCACTAGTGTTAATTGAATTTATGTAGGGTAGGTACAACTAAAAAGTGAAAAATAAAAACTTTTTTACAAAAAAAACAACCGACTTCCGAAATTGAAGTTATTTTTCACTTTGTAGTGTTTTTTTTTTGAAGTCGGTTGTTTTTTTTGTAAAAACGTTTTTTTTATAGCCAGCTTGAACTACATAAGGTCGATTTTAGCAGACAACCTTTACAGGAACTAATAGAGAGCAAAGGTTCAATCCTAACTTAAGACGATCTCTAGCCAACAAACCCCTAACTATGATCACAAAACTAAGTTCAAGTTAACTAAGCTAGTTAAGTAAAGTGCTTGCTTAATTTATGGCGGAATAACAAGTGGTATCCCATGGAATGATGTTATGGTAATATTGTGGTTACTAGTATCGGAGCTTATAAAGGGGCCCGTGGCTAAATATTAACAGCCGCACAGGTCGATCGATCAGGTTAAGCTACGCTTGCCGCGGTTGGTCTGTGGATGGGTGACCATCTTTACATACCGAGACCCCTCTGTGCCTCAGAAAGCACGTTAAGCTGTTGGTCCCGGCTGTCGGGTGTGCGGGAGGTGTGATAGTTGTCGCAAGTTGACAAATCACTGAGGTCTCGCATCACATCACCACACCCCTCCCGCACCGCGCTGCTACCTCAGGTAACGTCTCAGTTAAAAAGTTGGCATGAAGTCAGTTGAAATATTTACAGAATAGTTTTTGAAGTGAAAACTTCTTTAGCGGCGTTGCACACTTTTTGTAATGGGTAAAAAAAGTTAAACTCGCGTCAGGACATCGCGTCAGGACACGTGACCGTCAGGAGAGATTCCCCCCCCCCCCCTCTCTTTCTACGGCGGCGCCAATCGAAGTGACATTGCTGTGTATTCGTAAAATTCGTGTATATAAAGTGTTTAAAATATGGAAATTGAACAAAGTGCATCTATTAATGAAAAAAGTGACGCAGAAATAGTGAAATAAAATGAGTTAAATTAATTCAATTAATAATTGATTTATTTCAACGTCAATATTCAAGTTTTCACTTCTGCCGGCACTCCCGGAGTGCAACCCGTCTTTTTTGTTATTAATTGTTTGCAACGGAGCTAGAACGTTCAGATGTTATGTTCAAGAACCGGTTGAAGCAAACGGTGATGGACCGCAGCGCGACGCCTCGTCCGGCGGCGGCCAACTTTACGAGCCCCTTTACAGACCAGCGACACAGCGCGTATGCATTATTTATAAACCCCCTTACTATTAAACGTATTATATCAGATGAATAGTTACACACCGTTTTCTCTCTTTCAGTCGTAAGTACCCATTACTAATAAACGTTGTATGTACAGAGTGTTACAGAAAGGGTATATCAATACAAACGGGTTGAAGAGTGTATGTGGTCTAGAATCTCTGTACAAAACTTCAGCTCAAAAGCATTGACTTTGAAAATGCTTAATATTTTTTTATTTCGACATCACGGCGCTGCACTGGCGCGCGGCGGCGTGATGTGCGTGTACTAGGCGCACAGACACACTACAGATAATGGATAATGACCCTCGTAGTGCGGTGACACGTTTTTTATGATTTCAATTTAATAAACTATCGAAAGAAAAAAATATTAAACATTTTCAAAGTTACTGCTTTTGAGCTGAAACTTTGTACAGAGATTCTAGACCAGATACTCTCTTCAACCCGTTTGTATTGATATACCCTTTCCGTAACACCCTGTATATCGTCTGTATAAGTTACACAACACTTTGTCTTCTTCTTTCGAAAGTCAAATTAATGACGACAGAATGAGAGAAATCGGTGTGTAACTATTCATCTGCTATTTTATTGAAGTGAAATATTCATCTGCTATTTTATTGAAGTGAAATATTCATCTGCTATTTTATTGAAGTGAAATATTCATCTGCTATTTTATTGAAGTGAAATATTCAGCTGCTAATTTATTGAAGTGAAAACTTCTTTAAGCGCGTTGGGCATTTTTTGAGATGGGAAAAAACCATTGAATTCGCGCCACTGTTACCGTAACAACACCGCTTTGGATGTGTTCGGCTGTCCTCGGGATGTACTCGGTTTTAATGTATATCCGATATGTCAATGAGTGAGTGCAAAGTATTTTGTTTGTGTTTTGTTTTCACTTCTGTCGGCACTCCCGGAATACCACTGTTTTTTTTTTATTAGATCCTTTATTAGTAAGGGGATATTATTTTCCTCTATGGTAAGGAGGCAAGAGTAAAGAGTTGGTACGGGTTTATGCAATACTCTTATCACACAAACTGCATGGGATCAATGGCTAAAAGAACCAAGCAAGACCAGGAAATTAGCATAGTAGACGTTAACGTCTATTAAAATATAACGTTATATTATTGTCTGGCGATAAAATTAACGCCTCATCCCTTTGCTTAATGAGGCACTAAAAGGTACATTTTATTATTCCCATAATGAAATAACAGCATTTCATTAACCGACTGAAAGAGGAGTTTCAGATAATTTCAGTTGTTTTAATGCTTTACTTATCTTTAAAAGTTATATAACAGGAAATACCGAATCAGTCCTCGTGTTCGAGGATAAAAGATTTATTACCGTTGGATCCCGTTTTTGAATCCCATTTTAATATTTTTGGCGTTGGATCCCGCAAAACATTATTATGTATTTCCGTTGGATCCCGAATTTAAAAAATGCAAGATAATTACGTTTTATTGTCGTTGAATCCCGAAAAGTATTTCCGTTGGATCCCGAATGCTTAAAAAAATATGAATGCGGGTACTTTCAACAACAAAATTGTTTATAATAAAATGAGGGGTTCACTAATGTTTCACCAAAACTCCATTGACAAATTTTTAGTTTACAACCAACGTTTCGTATACTATTTATTTCACAAACAACTCATTTTCTATATAATCTAGTCGTTTCTGGCACTCGCCGGCCGCTGCCGCGGCACCGCTCGCTTCGCTCGCTCGGCTCGTGCGTAGGGGTCACAGTTTTAACCTAACCTAACCTAGCATTGTTTTTTTTTTTTAATAATTAACCTAATCTAACTAGTTCGGTTCCGGGTAACCCACTAAAAATAATCTCTTTTTAGTGTTTGATAAAGGTAAATCACTTTTCTTCTGAAATGTACACATGTTGTTATAATATGGGATTCAACGGAAATAGCAAACGGGATCCATCGGTAATACCTAAAAAACGGGATCAAAAAACGGGATCCAACGGTAATAAACGGGATAAAATGATTAATTTTGTATTCACAATAAGAGCGCTGAAGGTCTTGTGGTTAAGTAATAACAGCCTCACGGGTCGATCCATCAGGTTATGCTACGCTTGCCGTGGTTGGTCCGTGGAGGGGTGACCGTCTTTACATACCAAGACCCCTCGGTGCATCGGAAAGCACGTTAAACCATTGGTCCCGGTTGTCATTCGTGGATTAAGTCCTTTGACGACTTATCAACTGAATTTGAATTTTTTTTTTTGAAAAGGGGTTTTAAGGTTTTGGCCCTAAAATCAGCCGCCATTTTGATTTTTTTTCAGAATCGCGGTGCACAACAAAAGTTATATATTTAGATAGAGGACACTTATACAAACAAACAATGTAATTAACATAATATCCTAAAGCGTCAGGTTTCGGAGTTATTCACCGAAATATAAGTCGAAAACTACTAAGATTTTTTTGTTTTTTTTTCCTTCCAGGTAAGCATATTGAACTATTGAGGTAATAGAAACGTTATGAAACCTTTATGGAGAAGAAATAAATGAAGAATAGACATTTTTTAAATAAATTATTAAACACGGCAATTTATAGTTCGTTTTTTTAATCCCAGAGACTAATCTGACAAGTGTAATGTCAAACTTCTATACTAAAAAAAAACGAAAACATAAAAGACTAAAATGTCAGATTAGTCTCTGGGATTAAAAAAAGGATCAATAAATTGCCGTGTTTAATTATTTATTAAAAAAATATCCATTCTTCATTTGTTTCTTCTCCATAAAGGTTTTATAACGTTTCTATTACCTCAATAGTTCAATATGGTTACCTGTAGGGGAAAAAAATAAAAAAAATCCTTGTTGTTTTCGACTTATATTTCGGTGAATAACTCCGAAACCTGACGCTTTAGGATATTATGTTATATAACATTTTTTGTTTGTATAAGTGTCCTCTATCTAAATATATAACTTTTGTTGTGCACCGCGATTCTGAAAAAAAATCAAAATGGCGGCCGACCTTAGAGCCACCCTCCATACAAAAATCTTCAAACCCCTTTATCCAGGGAATAAAGTTGTCAAAGTTGATCATATCATAGATCAGAAAACATAGACAAAGAAAACATAAAAAAAAATCTCCAAAAATGTAACCTCTGTATCTTACCGATTTTGCTTCTTTTTTACAATATTTCCTCGAATTCTAATTACAAACTACCAAAACATACGTTTCATTCGAAAACAACATGGCAGCCAAGCGACATTTTCTTAGACATAGCCAAGAAAAAAATCAAAGCAAAATTATAAAGTATAAACTTTTTATGCTAATTACGAGTCGAAACACCGTGAAGGGATAAAAAATTGTAATAAATTCGGGTCTCAAGTGTTAAACGGTAGAAAAAAAGTTTATGACTGTATCTCCCTTAAAAGGAGGGTTGAGACTATTAATTATTTTGTTTAAAGTTTAATCGGCCGGTGGACATGAAACAAGGTAATTTAATGTAAGTTTGTGTTAAAATGTTTCGATAAAACGGAAGGTCTTTTTGTTTTTTTTTTTAAATATTATGTTTTAGGAAAAGGAGTATAATAATTTAATTATGTAAGGATGTAGCAGGTGGCGTTGTGTAGTTTCTGCCTACTACCTATATGTGAAAAGGCGTGAGGTAATGTAGCGATGGGTGAGGTCTATGATGGAACGAGTGTGCCCAAAAGATGCATAAGGCACTGGAACTCCCACGTATCGACGAAACATAGCAGGCTGCTTGACGCCGGACTCTGGTGGGAAGGTGGTCGCAAACCAGGCGGGCGTTAGCCCTACTACTGCAATAGAAGAATTGACCAGTCAAATAAGGTATTGGGTGTGACTGTCCAGGATGCGCCGAGCGCTCGGTTCAATTGAGTAACTGGCGGAACAAACTACGCTACACGAGGAGGCTTCTTTACGCATCCCAAAAATTATTCATATCCATGTGTGATACTGTTAAGTACGCGGGTGCCGGGAGAGGGTGACACAAGTGAAACGACCGCTGGCTAGCAACGCACTGATTTATTCGGGAGTTGGGACTCGCCGTACAATAGATGGCGCGCGGGGGCGCGCGCCTTGCACTCATACATAACAATTCCTCCCTCTAGTCCAAAAACACCGAATAAATTTTAACAACCTTAGTAGGTATCTATAACATAATATAAGCTAGTACTACAACATAACATCTTACTCTAGAAATACTTTTTAAAACAAATAACGGGGCGATTACGTAACGATCTCTTTGGTGTTACCAGTGTTGACTCATTGCGTTGTGAGGTCTGGGTATCGAGTTCAGTCCCTGCTTTGTGACCAACATCCTCGGAGGTCGAATGTCTCTCCGGCCTTTCAACATCTTTGTCGTTCGTACCAGCTTGATGTTCATCATCATGGGCCTGTTGTGGGTCCTTCTCAGACTCGTCCTCTCTTGACGACGAAGAAGTACTTTGTGCGCACAATTCTGCTCTCCTCCCTCTGGCCGAACTACCCGGCAAGGGATCTGGTAAGTAAGGTTCCGGCTGGAGTATGTGCGTTTCAGGTGTAGCTGGCGACGGGGAAGGCGACGCTGATGACGGAGGCGACGACGACGGCGAGTGAGGCGGTGATGGTTGCGGTGCAGGAGGACAAGATGACCCAGGTATGTTCTCTGTCGAATTTTGTACATTATCCTCATCCTTGTCACCGCCATCCACCTGTACGTAATTCACTTTTGGACACATTTTACGCAAGTGGCCTTTTACGTGACACTTTTTACAAACATAATTTGCGAATCTACAGTCAGCCGATTTATGATTCGTATAACCACATACACTACATTTCACCTTCACTACACTCTTGCCACTTTTTCCTTTATCCGCTATCTTGAACAGCTGCTGGTCTGCCACAGACGCCTGTGCCAGCGCTCCCGCACTGGCCGCGGCAGCAGCTTGCGAGCCTCGAAGGTTTTCTGCCATCTCCACGACCTTGGCCAGCGTGAGGTCGGCCAGGTCTTGCGAATACAGCTTCTCCTTCTCTCGTCCTGGCTGCATCCCCATAATAAACTTGTCGCGGAGGGCCTCCTCCACGTTGAGAAAGGCGCATTTTTCAGTCAGCCCTCGCAATCTTGCTGCCCATTGTGAATGAGTTTCCCCGACTTGTTGAGACGCCGCGTAGAAGTTGTGACGCTCACCAAACCCGACGCATTTGGGGGTAAAATGGTTGTCCAGTAGTGATAAAAGGTCTTCGCAGGGCACGTCTTCAACGGCTTTAGGTAAAACCAAATCCGTTGTTAGTTTGTAGGTACCGTCAGTGAGTGCGCTGAGCAAGATGGCCTTTCGTTTTTCACCCGCGGAATCCGTATTCTCGTTGACGCCATTTGCCACGAAATATTGTTTTATACGCCCTTTCTACGTTTTCCATGTCTGTGTGTTATGGTCGAACGTATGTAAAATTCCAAATTGCACAGAACTAGACATTTTCAACACGTGGTAGGTACAATTATTCTCGTCGCCACTGTTAAGTACGCGGGTGCCGGGAGAGGGTGACACAAGTGAAACGACCGCTGGCTAGCAACGCACTGATTTATTCGGGAGTTGGGACTCGCCGTACAATAGATGGCGCGCGGGGGCGCGCGCCTTGCACTCATACATAACAGATACTAATGGTTCTTGTTATATAGTTGTATTTTCGATTCAGAATTCGTTCGAATTTACGTTGCGTCTACGTCACGCGTTCTGGTACCTAACGAGGCATTGCAGAGATTACTGCTTAACATCTGAAAGGCACCAGCCAATTCCATTAAATAATAAATAAATAATTCCATCTAACCGTAAGCAAATTCCTTAATTAAAAACATATTACATCAAAATTCATCAGCAAATGTACCAAGAATTTCGACAAACAATTTACTGAAACTCGCATACCTGTCCTTTGAGTTCACGACAAAGCGCTGGCCATCTATAATTAGAGCATCGTACTCAATATGCTGATGAAGTTACTCCCAAGTTTCTGGTCTTAAATTAATTTCACACTCGGTAAGTCGTCTGCCTCGACTTGAAATTTACTGCTTCCTCTGTTTTCTTGTTTTGGTCCGTTTGGAATTATTACAGCGGCGGACATATTGTTTTTTGGTGAGACGATGATAATTTATGGAGGGAAGTGCTGTGGTGATTGTGTTTACCCGTTCATCTCCATAGGAATCTACTACGCTTTGTAATGGACAACTAGCTTCATCTTTCCGAATGACCGAGTCAATTGAAAATTCAAAAGTGGAAAGAAAAAAGAAAGAAAAAAAATGTATATTCTGCACAAACAAAACGCATATATAAAAAAAAATACCAAAAATATTCACATACAAACTATCCAAAAGCCTCGTACTCCAATATTCCCGCAACAAAAGGTTGACAATTTTGTCCATTGCTTGATGTCAGGGCCAAGGACCAAAGACAATACACATATAAATGGTTTAATTGAAATAAATGGGTCAGTGGGTGAACCCAGGATTTTCTAATAACATAACATAATCAGCCTATAATGTTCCCACTTCTGTGGAGTGGGCCATAATCCACCACGTGGGCCCAGTGTGGGATGGCAGATGTCACATGTCTTCGAATTTCAGGTTCTAGGACATGCCGGTTTCCTCACGATATTTTCCTTCACCGTTTTGAGAGCAGTGATGATAAAATAATTTACACAATTTAAAGCGCGTTTCTGGGTTCGAACCTATAACCTACAACTCGTAAGTCGTGACTACTCAGGGGCATAGCTACCGCCGTATCTGCCGTATCAATTATACGGGGCCCCCGGGCCACGGGGGCCCCCAACGTACGTAAGCAAAAATTTATAAAAACTTCCCAATTTCTTTTTTATTTCACAAATGACAAAAGTCAAAAAAAGCAAATCAGCTATAAATCTATATATATAATATGTATAAAAATGAAACCCGTTTTTCGTTGTCACGACATAACATGAAAACGGCTGGACCGATTTCGATGAAATTTGGTATAGAGATAGTTTGAGTCCCGGGAAAGGACATAGGATAGTTTTTATCCCGATATTCCCACGGGATCGACATTTACGCGGGTGAAACCGCGGGGCGCAGCTAGTGATTTAATAAATCAGTTTGCCAAAAAAAAGGCAAGCAGAGTGTATATTTAATTTGAATTGTTTGTAAAAATTTTGGAAAAAGTGACAGATAGATAATTATGATGAATAAATATTTCTTTTAATTTTATGCAAACATTTTTTTTTCTTTTATGAAAAATCTTTACCCTTCCTAAGGGCCCCCAAACAAATTTTTATACGGGGCCCTGCCAACGCACGCTACGCCACTGTGACTACTGCTCATTTTGTAATATCTTGATTTAAAAGAGTGTCCTTGGAATTTCTTATCCGTTTTTCTCTATAGAGATCTACACTTTGGAATGCGCACCTAGCGTGGTCCTTCTGAATGACCGACCCCTTTTACAATTTAAAAGTGCTTGTAAATGGTTTAATTGAAATAAATGCTTTTACTTTGACCTAATTAAGTACGACTGTTTATTTTTTCTTACTGCCTACCTTTTCTTATGTTATTATCATTCAGATTAAAGTTTGAGACACATTTTTAAATAGTATCTTTCAATCAGTCAGCCTGCCTAGCCTTTTCACAACTATGTTGGGGTCGGCTTCCAGTCTAACCGGATGCAGCTGAATACCAGTATTTTAAATGGAGCGACTGCCTATCTGACCTCCACAACCCAGTGAAAAAAAAGCCAGGCCAGCCCTGTTAAATAGTATCTTTGTATGATGATAAACATTTAACACTTATTCTTAATTTAGAAATTTAACTGGATGAATTTATTTATTTATTTAATAAAACTTTATGCAAAATTAAAAAAAAAAATAATACTGTACAAAGGTTTGTAATTTAGCGTAACGTTTCGATCCCGTGGGAATATCGTGACTAAAAGTAGCCTATATGTTAATCCAGGAAATGGTATATCTATGTGCCAATTTTCATCCAAATATGTTCTACGATTTACGCGTGATTGAGTAACAAACTTCCAAATCCAAACATCTTCATAAACATTCACATTTATAATATTAGTAGGATAGTAGGATTATATAATTATTCTGAAAAAATATACAGTCTCTTATTGCAAATTGTTCTCATAAAGCAATACAAATAAAGTGGATATATATTTAATACAAAGAAACTGAACAAGAACTTATAAACAAAACCAATCATCCTCAGTACTATCTTCTCTTCTATCAAAAACGAACAAAACTCAAGATATTGAATTCCTTTCAAAATAACTCTTTAGAGTTTAAACTTCGTCATTGGGACAAGTTTGGAGCGAAACGATATGAATCAATAGTTTCCAAGTGTCCTTTCTGAACGTAGTCCGTTCTTGTTGTTTCAAATATTGTTACAGGGTTATTTTCTTCGTCTTAAGTATTTTCTTATGAATTCTTAGAAGGGTCAAAAAACTCTTACTTACACACATGGAAAGTGTTTAAGGATCAAGGTATTAAAATAAATGTTTTTTTGCATGTCCACATCGATTATACAAATAAAATGTTTTCGTATGTGTATATCGACGAAGTACCTAGTCTCTGCTTCTTCTACCTGATTTTTAGTAACTAGTACGAGTAAAAACGTGTTTGATCCCTAGGAACTTTTAATAATGTGTATATCAAAATCATTGTTCATTTTCTATGACGTGTCTAGGATATTTTTAGCAACTGTAGTAGCCGACTTTAATATAATATTTTAATATTCATCGTTGTATATTTGACACAATGTGTCGTCAACACTTGCATCTGTATGAAGGGTCTGAGAGCAGGGTCTAGGGACATTTGAAATTGTGAAAGTTACTTATAAGTGCTTATTATTGCAGTCACTTCAGTTTTTTTTTTTTACCTTTGAGACAGCTAGCTATAATATGTATATGTCACCATTATGATTGTGAACACCGTTACTATATGTATATATCTCGCGAGATAGTAAACTGACGATAAATTGTAAACTGCTTACAATATAATGTATTAATTTTCGATATTTCAAAATCTATCCATGTCAAACCGACAAATTGAGAACAAACCTGCACTTACGGCGGGGTTCACAATCTGTCCGATTTATCACTCATAAAATTGTGAACCGTCCCTGGTTTGTCTGTTTTGGCGATAGCCGAATGGTCGCAGTAACTAAGCCAGGACACGCCAACCAAATGGGTTAGGTTAGATTAGGTTAGAGCGGCGCCACCGCGGCAGGTGGTCCGACATATTTAACATGGATCGACTGCCCACCTAATCTCCACATCCCAGTTACCTGGTAAGACTGTTTGTCAGACTTCTGACTACCCGTAACGACTGTCAAAGATCTACGAATGACAACCGGGACCAACCACGGCAAACATAGATTCGATTGACCCATGCGGCTGTTATCAGCCATGAGCCCCGCTAATATTGTTTCATATGCATCTTTTCTTACCCATCCATGTTTCAAAGAGTGTAAGATCATATTATCCATGACTCAGCTAACGAAAGTTTAATAATGAAATGTTATACTCGTAAGGTATAAGCTCGCGACCTATATCCAAAGTCACCTAGACAGTATACGAAGAAAATTATAACAACTCTAGAGAGCAAAACTCATGTATTCAGTTACAAATTCTTCATACTTTCGCATCGCACCGTCTACCCATAATTAACGCTGATGTTTATTAGAAAATATAATTTTCTCACATCCCCCCAGCATTCGAGACACGTAATACAATTATTATGACTATAGACTTTAAATTACTTGGAGCTCCGAGGCCCAAGATGTGTCTCGCTGTATGGATATTAAAAACAGCTTTCTCGTCCATGAAAAATACACCTTAACGTTCCAAAGATAGGGTTGAATTTTAAAGGTCGTGTTAAAAGCGATATATATTCGAGAAGATGCTGAAGTAGGTTACATAAACTCGGCTTATTTGAGTGTTTAGGTATAAGTGATATGTTTGCACGCTTATCTTGGGATTGTAGAAAAAGTGGATTGTGTTGTGGTTTAGGTTATAGGTAAGTACTTTGTTATATTTTCTGATTGTCGTATTAGCTGGGTTGGGCAATGTCTTATAGGACTTTCTCTTATTTATTTTTGAAATGAAAACTTCTTTAGGCGCTATAGGCATTTTTTAAGATGGGAAAAAACTATTGAACTCGCGCCACTGTTACCGTAACCTACACCGCTTTGGATGTGTTCGGCTGTCCTCGGGATGTACTCGGTTTTAATGTATTTCCGATAATTATGTCAGTGAGTGATGGCAAAGTATTCCGTTTGTGTTTTGTTTTCACTTCTGTCGGCATTCCCGGAGTGCCACTGTTTTTTTTATGGCTGAATGGGCCTTTGATCTCGATCACGCCTGATGGAAAGCTGTGGATGAGGTCTATGATGGAACGAGCGTGGTCAGAAGATGTCTTGCTTTGAAGGCAGACAGGTTAAATATGAATGTGAACTTAGACGCTGGCAGAGAGTTCCACACTTTGGCCATGTGCGTAATAAATGTGGATGGGAAGTCTGTCGCTTCTCGAAGTCTGGCTATCATTACGAAGGGCCTTGTAATGGCCATAGGATGGGACTTATGAAGTTTATTGGGAACTTTTGATATTTCCTCTCGAATAGTGAATTTTCCAACCCGCACTGGGCCCGCGTGGTGGATTACGGCCCACTCCCTCTCACAGAGAGGAGGCCTGTGTCCCAGCAGTGGGAACATTATAGGCTGATGATGATGATGATGATGATGAGTGAATTTTGTAAGTCTTACCAAAGGGTATCGTGTTACCCATGAACTGGATGACAGACGTCAGATAGGTAGTCGCTCTATGTAAAATACTGGTACTCAACTGGTCCGTAGATGAGTGACCATCTTTATATATCAAAACCCCCCGAAACCACGTTAAGCCGTTGGTC
Source organism: Amphipoea lucens (assembly GCA_947508005.1). Classification (NCBI taxonomy): domain Eukaryota; kingdom Metazoa; phylum Arthropoda; class Insecta; order Lepidoptera; family Noctuidae; genus Amphipoea; species Amphipoea lucens. Next base: position 3,591,705 of record OX382376.1, on the reverse strand, counting down.
CCGGCTGTCATTCTTGGATCTTTGGCAGTCGTTACGAGTCGTCAGAAGCCAAAAAGTCTGACAACCAGTTTTACCAAGGGGTATTATAATATTACCCAGTAACTGGGTTGTGGAAGTCAGTCGTCATGTAAAATACTGTTGTTTAGCTGCATCCGGTTAGGATGGAAACCAACCCAAACATAGCTGGGTAAATGCTAGGCAGATGAAGGAATTTTCAGTTCTTTGTGAATTATTCCGATGTTAAAAGTTTATTTTCAATGTAAAAAAGGCTCTAAACGCGCTCTAAACGAAACCATTTCCTAAAAGTACAGTCATGCAGAAAAACTCTGCGTACAGCGATTTCAAATGTTTTTTCGACTCTTGACCCTCCTTCCAAGCAAGACTCTCATTATTCTGCAGAGGAGAACTCTTATCTTCGTACAACGGCAGTGCTTGGCAGTAATTATTATTTTTCAAGTGTTGAAGGAACGAACAAAACCTTTTCCTACGACATTATACTCGAGGTGATTGAGTGCGTGGAACACTTTGTCATGTCGGGGACTTGCGCCCTTTTGGCGTGACACGGCTATAATGAAGCTACAGGTTTTTAAATGCTTTCGTTGGCGTTTAAAATGTTTCTGAAAATTTCGATACATTTTTTTCTGTAAAACGTCTTTCTTTTTCTTTACGAAAATTGTTCTTCAAGTTATATTGTTCTTCAATCTCTCGTAAAATATAAGAAATGTTTAAAAAAATTATTGTGAATGCTTTTTTTTTTCTTTTTTATGTTAATGTTAGTTATTTTATTCTTCTATGTTTCAATTTTTTATAGAATTTATTGTGTTTTTTATGTTCTACTGTCAAAATGTTTTCTTCTATTATGTATTAGGTATTTAATTTGTTAGCTTAGTTGTTCATTTTATTGTGCATGCTGTGGTCTCCTGTAATTGAAAGAGTACACCTACCAAATACTTTGTCGTCAATTAACCACATAATGTTTTGTGTATATCTTTTGTTGGAGATCCTAAAATAAATAAATATTACGCCTGTATTCTTCAAAGGGTGGACTGAAGTGTAAAGCCAAGCCTAAATTGCAGCTATAACGGGCCGTAGCGCATTTGAATACAAAAAAACGGCCAAGTGCGAGTCGGACTCGCAGAAGAAGGGTTCCGTACCACAAGGCAAAAAATGCCGAAAAAAACATGTTTCTTGTATGGAAACCCCCAAATTTTTATCTTGGTGATATTTTTATTAAATATTTGTTGTTATAGCGGCAATAGAAATACACACTCTGCGAAAATTTCAACTGTCTACTGATTGAATTTACAGACAGACAGACAGAAAGACGTACGGGCGGACAGTGGAAGCTTAGTAATAGGGTCCCGTTGGCACCCTTTGGTATTCAGCTGCATCCGGTTAGACTGGAAGCTGACCCCAACATAGTTGGGAAAAGGCTAGGCAGATGATGAATATCTCCCGCATTGCTAGTATAGCTGTTAAGATTGGCTGGCATGCCCGAAATTCGGTCTGGAAGTCTATTAAAGATCTTAAAGGATCCTAAGATATTATATAAAGTACGATAAAAAAAAAACAATCTTCTTTCTTTAACAAACAAAAAACCATTAACAATATTACGTTTGAAATTGTTTCATAAACAATAAATAAAGCTTTTTAGCTGAAAATATTTTCGAAATCAACTCCGTTGTCCCCAATAAAACTTTCAAAGTAGTTTCAGAACTTATTTAAAGACGTATATTAAGTACAAATATTTCGAATATATAAATGAGTATTGTAACTAGGGTTGGGTGACGTAATAAATTGTTTTCTGTTGCACTATAATAAATAGATTGGCTTACACATATTATATTCAGAGAATAAATAAATGAGTTACAATATAATTAATAACTATAACTGTTATAAAAAACAGATAGAAAGGAAAAATAAAATGTACAAGTATATAAAAAGGGAGGGAAAATAATCAAAGGGCATCAAAAAATTCGTCCGCATTACTGTAAACGGGAAACGTGCCCAAAAGGCTGGCAGCATTGCCACGTTGTATGGCAATGCTGATTCTTTGGCCAAAAAATAGGCCAGCCCTCTGGTCACGTGATGAGTCGACCAAAAATAAAATAATTAATTTATAGGTTATAAGGAAAATCGTAAAAGCGCTCTTCTTATCTCCTACTTATTTAAAACTAGCTGCACCCCGCGGTTTCACCCGCATAAGTCTCGATCCCGTGAGAATATCGGGATAAAAAGTATCCTATGTCCTTTCGAGGGACTCAAACTATCTCTATACCAGATTTCATCTAAATCGGTTCAGCGGTTTAGGCGTGAAAAGGTAACATACAGACAGACAGACAGACAGACATAGTTACTTTCGAATTTATAATATTTGTATGGATAAGGAAAATCATAAAAACGCTCATCCTCTCTGCTACTTTTTTAAAATTTTGCTGTGCCCGACAAGGTCCATAAATTGATTCTATTGATTACCACACACGTTATTGCATTAAATATTAATTGAATTGAATACATAGAATGACATTTGTGTACTTCAAATCTTGAGGAAGAGACATAATTTAATAAATAATAGTGACATACATAAATCGAATAAAATAATAAATATAATTTGTGTAGCTTTTTTATACTGCCTTAAAAAAAATTGGTAGGTATGTAAAATAACAAGACACCTTGACATCCGCTGAAAACAAATCAAGTTTGTTTAATAATTAAAAAAAAAATAAAAACACGACTGCCCTGCCAAAAACGAACTAACAAGTAAAAAAAAAGTTGTATTCCCCGACTAAACAGATAAATAAAATTGTCAATGCAGTCGGGGGACCATTCTGTGGAACACTTTTAAATCTAAAATGTCCATCTGTTCAGGCATTTAAAAGTTATGGTACAATAAAAAACATACATCAACCCTGAACACATTACACTCCTTTTTGGGCAGTCGTGTAAAAAGAGGTAAACTAAATGGCTTTGTAGATAATATAGGACACGTGCTTTACTTGTGGTAACTAAATGCAAACGCTGTGATGTGTACGTTAAGACGACTAGCGTCCGCACATTGCACACACGCACACACACACGCTATTGTCTCGGACTCTACCGAACGCTCCTGCGCTTACACTCGTATTCATGGCGTGTTAGTAGACTTGGTAACCACAAGTAAAGCGCGTATCACTTCGTGAGATAAAAATAATATACGTGTGGTTAATATACTTCGTGGCTAAACATCATAATCATCATTTTTGGGACGCGCGAAGAAGCCTCCTCGTGTAGCGCAGATTGTTCCACCAGTTACTCAACTGAACCGAGCGCTCGGTGCATCCTGGACAGTCACACCCAACACCTTATTTGACTGGCCAATTCTTCCTTTGCGGTGGTAGGGCTAACGCCCGCCTGGTTTACGACACCGAAGACTGGCGTCAAGCAGCCTGCTGTGCTTCGTCGATGCGTGGGAGTTCCAGTGCCTTAAGCATGTTCTGGGCACGCTCGTTCCATCATTGACCTCATCCATCGCTTTCCATCAGGCGTTATCGAGTTCAAGAGTGGGCCCATTCTGCAATAAAAAAATAAAAAAAGTTGTCTGCACATTACGTATTTCTGAATTCCTTGAAAATACTACCATTTTAACCAACTTAATAAAAAGCCCTAAAAAGGTTGACAACCCTTATTCTGACTTCCCAGATCCCGTGTCAAACTGTCTACGATGAAGGCGCTTTATTAAACCGGGAAGTTTTCACATATCTTATTTATAAAACTTCGCATCTGTCGATATTTTGCAGAAATTATTTTGAAGGGAAGGTAAATAAATAAACTCTCTCTATGTGCTTCAATTCGTTATTTGCTCCTACTCCTCATTCCTGTTTACTTGGCTAAGAGGCTTACCTTCTTATAGTTAACCAGCGGCCCGCTCCAGCTCCGCACGGGTGCAATTTTTTTGGGAACTATATTTTCTATCACCAAAATTTATATTTGTCATCAAGTTGTATCACCTAATAAATAGATCTATCGCCACGAAATATTTTCGTTCTCAGATAGCGGGGCTCCGTCGACATAGGATGCAAGAACGAGCGAAGGGCACCCCGAGGTTCGGTTTGGTTAGGTTACTTTAAACCCTTTACACAGAAATAGGGGCCCCGCGAAGCGGGGCTCCGTCGACATAGGATGCAAGAGCGAGCGAAGGGCACCCCGAGGTTCGGTTTGGTTAGGTCACTTGCATTGTTTGGTGACTACATTTTGGTGACAGATCTACTATTTGGAGGACAAACCCTATTATTTAAGAAACACAAAACTAATCAAATTGGTGATAGCTTAAATGATACCCAATTTTTTTTTTCGAATTTCCGAAACTTTGTCCTGGAAATACAGAACATAACAAAAAAGAATCATCCAATTTAGTGCAGTCGTTCGGAAGTTTTGCGCGTACAGACATTTCGGCGAGTCATTTTTATTTATAAAATATAGATTACTAGCTTTTGCCCACGGCTTCGCCCGCGTGGTGGTCGGAAATTATCCCACGGGAACGTACTATCGGGATAAAAAGTATCCTATGTTCTATAACAATATGCAAAGTAATTTTAATAAAACTGGAATAAAACTTTTTTGTAAACACCATTTTTGTTTTAACATTCTTGCCTAGAACATGAACATTTTGTTGGCTGGATACTCGTGAGCACGCCACATAACTACAATTGCCCATGGGAAAACAGGTTTTTTCTAAATGTACATCATCCTAGATTGTTATTGATTGTGCCTAGTTTGGGACACGCTGTTGAATCGGTTAAAAGTCTTCTGTTAGTGTTTTAAACTGTAACTTGTATGATTAAGAACTGTATTGTATTTTAATCAGCCTATAATGTCTTCACTGCTGGGATACAGGCCTCGTGTCTTCGAGAGGGAGGGGGCTATAATCTACTACGCGGACCCAGTGCAGTGGTAGTTGTCACATGTTACCGAATTTTTAGTTCTAGGACAGTTCCCTCACAAAGTTTTCCTTTTCCGTTTTAAGAGCAGTGGTGATGTAATAATTTATGCAAATAAAACCGCCTGACTGAGTTCAAACCTACGACCTACAACTCGTAAGTCGCGGCCGTTGTCACTGGGCTACCACCTTTCTTAAGAACTGTGTGTAAGTTAACACTGAAAAAAAAAAGTAGTTGCAACAATCAAGATTTTGTTCAGATTGACTAAGTAACTTATTTGCATCTGAGCCTAGCACAATGATTACAGCTACTACTTTTATTTGATTGAGGTTTGAAACGGGATCTTGATTGGAGTTATCACAAAACCTATTTACAGCAATCAAGTTGATCAAGTTGCTTGATTGACACAACTAACTTACTTTGTTATTTTAACTCTTCTACAATGATGTTATGTTAAGGGTAATCGAGAAACTTGTTTGAGCGTTCAATCATTTGAACTAGTATTGCTGCAATCATGTCGTGATGGTCAACTTGACTAAGATTTTGATTAATCTAAGCAAGATAATATCGTCAATCAAGCTAAAAAGTCATTTGATAGGAGTGCATTTTTTTCAGTGAAATGAATTTGATTTGAATTTGATACGATGACCAACGCCACCATCATCCACCGCCATGAACCAGCACTGGTGCTCTGTCTCGTAATGCTAAGACCTTAGTCTTAGCATTATGCTGAGCGACGGCCGTTTTGCGTGGATGTGACCCATGTTTTCTCCTAATTTATTATTTTGTTTTCTTTGTGTATTTTTAATTGAAAGAGTCCGCATATAAAAAAGCCTACTTGTACCTTGTCCTACATCCTAACTGAAAATATATAACACAAAAATTTCAAACGGCTAAATGTGCCTGCAAATTAATGACGTCATATTTCGAAAATATTATTTCCCGTGGGTATTGTTTTCCAAAACCCTGTCAAAATTTCGCTAAAATGAAACACCTTAATACCAAACGTAGGTCCTTTATTAAATTAATTAACTCAACAATTTTGTAGCAACAAAATATCCATCTTAATTTGAATCTCAATTTTAAACCACGGTAGCTATATTAGATGCCCAGTTTAATACTAAAGTACTTAAACGTCTTTTTGCCCGTTTTACCCATCTGACAAAGTTATCTCGTTAAATGCACCGAGAGTTTGCAAGACAAGAGGCCAACTTCGAAAACTTCAACCGTTGTAAGAAGACCCCTAGAAACTCCAGCAGTTGTATTAGAAAAGTTCTGAATGTAAGGACTGCGAAGGTCTATGTAATTTGGTCGTTTAAACCATCGCAGAATTTGAGGGGTTCATATTTGTCTTGGGTAGAAGAAAAATTTAATGTTTGAGCATTTCTCAGTGTTGGTGAATAAGTACCTAATGGCAGTTAGTAATTTGTTAATGGTGGGCGCAAACTCAAAGCATTTACTTCAAATAAACCAATTACAGGCACTTTTTACCCGACTACGGCGAAGCAAAAAGGAGGGTTATGATTTTGACCGGTCTGTATGTATGTATGTATGAATGTATGTTCATCTGTTCCCTCATAACTTCTAAACTACTTGTAATAATTGGACAAATAAGGCATCGTTGGAAGCGTCTTGGTCGTCCGCTGGTTATAGGCTATGTGACGTCACATTAAATTGAATATGGCGCCCTCTAGCGGACATAAAGTCATGATCTAAAAAAAAAAAAAATTATAATGCCTTGTTTTGTATCAAATGAAAGGGCTTAATTAGCACATTTCAAAAATATAAATATTACTTAAATAAGCTCTAAAAGAATAAAAGAAAAGAAATAAGTTTAAAAACTAAAACCCGACTACCTACTGAAAAGGATGAAACAAGAAAGTACATACCTTCCCGTGGTCGCATGCTACCATAGCTTACAGCGGCATGCGACCACGGGAAGGTACTTTCTTGTTTCATCCTTTTCTGTAGTCAGGTTAACTTATTTTATTGCTGTATGAAGCCCGCTCTTGACCTCGATCATGCCTGATAGACAGCGATGGATGAGGTCTATGATGGGACGAGCGTGCCCAGAAGATTTCAAAGGCACTGGAACTCCCACGCATCGACGAAACACAGCAGGCTGCTCGACACCGGACTCTGGTGGGAGGGGGGTAGTCGCAAACCAGGCGGGCGTTAAACCTACTACCGCAAGGAAAGAATTGGCCAGTAAAATAAGGTGTTGGGTGTGACGGTCGAGGATGCGCCGAGCGCTCGGTTCAGTTGAGTAACTGGCGGAACCACAGATATAGATATATCTAGATAACGCAAGAGCACCTACTTCGCGTGCCAAAAATCGCATCAGTTTACGATCGAAAATCATAAGCCGCCACTTTTGCGCTCAGTCCTGCGTAATGCTGGCTGGGTGAGCGTGAGCGAGAGAGCGCGAGCTTGTGACGTCATAGTAGGTAGTCAAAAAGTGGCACGCTTAGTTTTCATACAGTTCGTGATACTTGCTTTATCTAGGTAGGTATAATTATCTATATCTGTGGGCGGAACAAACTGCGCTACACAGGGAGGCTTCTTCATGCATCTTCCAGGTCCATAAAATGAATGAAAATACGTGCACGTTATAACTTTATCGTGGATGGAAATTGAAAAGTGTCTTCCTATATTTCCATACATTTTACTTCCCTGTGCAAACTTGATGCCGTGGACGACCACAACAATATCGTCATGTTTGAAGTTATAAAAACGCCCAATTATTATAAATGTTATAAGAAACATCATTAATTATTTGCTGCTTTTTCCACCTCTTCGAAAACATTCAAACGAAACTTTTTTATTCAATACCCCCTCTTTTCTCCCCGTTTGATGGCGATTCTTTTAAGGGTCAGTTCACACCGCGACGCGACGCGCAGTTTTCAAGATAGCAATACAACTATAGACCTTACCTGCTACACAAAAAAGTACATAATTCTGTGTGTTTACTACGTCGAGTTACGCCGTGCGGCGTCGCGCTGCGCCGCGCGGCCCTCCTCACTGATGTGTACCTTTTTGTGTAGTAGATAAGGTCTATAATTGTATTGCTATCTTGATAACTGCGCGTCGCGTCGCGTCGCGGTGTGAACTGACCCTAACGAGAGTCTAATCTTTAAGTTCAAAAGTTCGTTAAAAGAAATTCCCTGTAATATGAACGGCTAAGCAAAAGATTCTAAAGAAATAATCTTTTAAAACATAATCTGAGCTTATACTTACTTTTACTTAGCGAAGTTCAAACGGAGTGCTAAGTAGCTGGGGATTTAAGTTTATAAATGTTATTCTCAAATTTTTGCTAACATCGGTATTGTTTTTACCAAAAATTGTGCCTGTTGACGTAAGGTCTGTATATCTTACTAGTACCCACGGCTACACATCAAGCTATACATAACCAGTACCTATAAGCTGACTTCTGATTGTACGAAAAACCTATACCTACAATGCGAGGTCTGAGTGCTAAGGCCGTCCGCTGCGTTAAACGGGTCCACGGAGCAGCCACCCGCGCGGCGTGCTGTTTTCTATTATCATCCTTAGAGCAGCGCTGCGTGAGGCGGGTCTCCCGTCGCACGCGGCATAAACATGCCGCGCGGGCGCCCGCTCCGTGCAACCGCTTAACCGCCTGGCCACGACTTTTGGCTTAGCGGCAAGCGGCGCGTTTTCTTTTGTCTAGCATTGATGCTGCGAGCGGTGCGTCGTAGCTTGGTTCATACATTTTGGTAAAAAAGTGCAATTTTTGTTAACTAAATTTTATTTAAACAATAAACAGGGTTCTAGAATCATGTATCGAATCCACGGTAACATGTTGTACAGACGCCAGCAGCCAGAAGCTACCCGAAACTGTCAAATTTTCCCAATCAATTTTGAACCTTATATTTTAGCGATAAAGTTGAAAATCTATTGAAGAAAGTCAGATGGTAGTAGCTTGATGTGCTGAAGCCTGTACGTCGGTGTCCCTACCAACCTATATAATAGGTCGCTACATATTTCTGAAAAGCAGCATTACTGTGTTTTCACTTCATGGACCGGCCCTTCCTCAAAGAATTCTATAAGTTATTTTCAGTTGAGTATCAAGAGATAAAACCACCAACCAACCAACCAGTCTTACCAAGGGGTACCGTATTACCCAATAACTAGATTATGGAGGTCAGATGCCTATCTGACCTCCATAATCTAGTTATTGGGTAATAGCTGAATGCAGTGACTGTGCCTAGTCACTCTATGTAAAATACTGGTATTCAGCTGCATCCGGTTAGACTGGGACACAACCCCGACATAGTTGGGAAAAGGCTAGGCAGATGAGAGCAATGGTGGCCAAGTGGTAACGGCCGCGACTTACGAGTTGTAGGTCGTAGGTTTGAACTCAGACAGGCGCTTTACTTTGTGTAAATTATTTCATCACCACTGCTCTCAAAACGGTGAAGGAAAACATCGTGAGGAAACCGGCATGTCCTAGAACCAAAAATTCGAAGACATGTGACATCTGCCAACCCGCACTGGGCCCGCGTGGTGAATTACGGCCTACTCCCTCTCACTGAGAGGAGGCCTGTGTCCCAGCTGTGGGAACATTATAGGCTGATTATGTAGGCAGATGATGATGATTGCATCAAGAGCTAAAAACATAGTCTCAGAAACCATTACGTATGTACTACATCACATACCCAAATAAAACACCAAGAAAGAAAGAAAGAAAAAGTATTTATTGCGACTCGTGTAGGTTGATCACAAACTAAACTAAACAAAGTAAAAAAAAAAAAAATCCAAGTCCAAGACAAAGTTCCACTGATATTTGTCAAGGAGTGTGTTTTTACCAGTGTAGGTATGCATTGTCAACAGTTTACGAATCACAACGGCTGTGGGTAGGGTGACCAACTAAGATTTTTTGTTCTTTTTTTTATTGCTGAATGGGCGCTCTTGACCTCGATAACGCCTGATGGAAATCGATGGATGAGGTCTATGATGGAACGAGCGTGCCGACAAGATGCCTAAGGTACTGGAACTCCCACGCATCGACGAAACACAGCAGGCTGCTTGACGCCGGACTCCGGTGGAAGGGGTGGTCGCAAACCAGGCGGGCGTTAGCCGTACCACCGCAAGGGAAGGTATGGCCAGTCAAGTAAGGGTCTGTCTGTACTGTACAGGATCCGCCGAGCCCTCGGTTCAGTTGAGTAACTGGCGGAACAAACTGCACTACACGAGGAGGCTTCTTCATGCATCCTGAAAATTATAAGTAGAGTATTTGGGACATTTCTTTAACTTACTGAAGGACAACGAGATATATCTCCATTCTCCTGCCCTTAGGGTCAGCGCAACATGTCTTTTTCTTCCATACTTCTCTATTAGTCGTCATCTCGGTAGTCATCCCCAATTTTTTTTTATTGTGGAAGTCCTCATGGATGTCTTGGGGTGAGTGGAGGGGTCTGTCAGACTCTTACTGACTAAAACCACACGGTGTCGTGCTGCTACCTTTAGCCAGGGTGCTGGAGTGCTTACGCATTTCGTCACGCTCCCCAGTCAGGTGTTGGCCCGTCCCCCTCAGGGCCGCAAACGGCCATCATTCCTCTAGAGAGTCTCGAGCCTTTCACTGTTCAGGCAACAAACTCCCCAAGTCTGTTGCCTGCAGGCCTCACCCTGAGGCGGCCGGCCCCCTTTTTAACCATATCATTATTGACGCGATACAATAGAAGTTTTACTGTTATTACGTCTGGAGGCGTTTAGTGTCCTACACTGTCCTGGTGATACTGGTCCTAAGAACCATGATGTGTAGCGGTATACGGGCTGACTCATCATCATCTGCCTAGCCTTTTCCTAACTATGGTGGGGTCAGCTTCCAGTCTAACTGGATGCAGCTGAATATACAGGGTGAAATTGAATTCATGGGCATCCTTTTAAGGGGTCATTGTAATCATCATTATGAACAACTTTTACTATGGAACGAAAACTGAAATCGCGAAAAAAAAATCAGCTCTTCCCTACATTTTCACGAGTTATCACACCAATATTATAAAGGCGAAAGTTTGTGAGTGTGTGTGTGTGTGTGTGTGTTTATATGTTTGTTACTTCTTCACGCTCAAACGGCTGGAACAATTTTGATGAAATTTGCTATAGAGATAGCTTGAGTCCCGGGAAAGGACATAGGGTACTTTTTATCCCGATATTCCCACGGGATCGAGACTTATGCGGGTAAAACCGCGGGGCGCAGCTAGTGTGAACATAAATGCAAGGAACAGCTGATTTTTTTTTCGCGATTTTAGGTTTAGTCCCATAGTAAAAGTTGTTCATAATGATGAGTACAATGACCCCTTAAAAGGATGCCCATGAATTTAATTTCACCCTGTATACGGGCCGGATATTGAAACAATATGTCCGAAAACTTCGTTTATTGTTAGGTCACCCTACAGTTGGGGGTGAGTTCCGGATGTTTTTACACCTCCATCCCTTATTGGATTTCTTTCAATGTCATCTATAAGTGGTAATAAACTCCAGACAAAAAACAGGTTGAACGCCTTTCTGCTCCTGAATTGATTTTTTTGCGTGGCTACATTATTTAGTTTCAGAAATATAATAATAATATAATAATTTCTTTATTTCGCAAAAAAGTGAACAATAACACTAGTCTAAACTATGATACGCTACGAGCTGTGTTACCAGAATTTTTCCAAAACTAGCGTAATTTGAACTCTGGTACTCAAAGTAAGATCTAACTTGTGTTATGAGTATCAGTTTTCCAACAAAAGTTATTACACAAAGGTAAACAGGTTCCCACGAGGGACAGCAGGGGTATTAGTGCAGTTTCATTGTCACAGAGAAATGAAGTAAAAATATAAAACAGTAAAAATTATACAGAAAATAAAGTGGACAACGTATGTAAGTGTGTGGGGGTGAGTGAATGTTTAGGGATGTGTAATGTATGTATATGTAATTTATGTATGTGTAATGTCGTAAGTTTAAAATAATTACACTTGAATGAGAAATCGTGTATAAGTTACAGTGAGTGACTAAGTAGATATCTTAAGCAGATGTTCGGTGTCTTCGTAATTAAGTTTTTGTAGCCATCCTTGAACACTTTTCTTACATTCGAACCTAGTCATTGGATAAATGTTGCAGTTTTTGTTTACGATATTGTACAGGTGATTGCTTATAATACGAGTATTGTAGTGACGTTAAGTTTAAATATGTAGAAAATGCAACTTAAATTAATATACTTACTCAAAGACATTTTCTCTCTTTATTATTTTTATACAACATCAAAATTGTTTAGCACATCTCACTTAAGTGCAAGTAGTCTTTATACCAGCGTCAACGCCCACTTAATACTCCAATATAAATACAACTAACTTTTAATACAACACTAAAGTAAACTAAGTAGAGAAGACGACGGTTAAACTGCACTAAACATGGCTAAATTTAGTCACTATTTACTGCTAAGAGGTGATTGTGTTCATAAAAGAGAATGGTCTATTCAAGTTTTAGTGTTCAAGCATTTTGTTTGTAGTTTTAATATAAAGATAGTTTTGGCTCCTGTAAAAATGTTCTTAAATCTAGTTGAATCTTTTACAGCTTATAACAAAAAAAAATGTGGTCTAGGGATGTGGTATAGGCTATCAAACTGAACACCTTTCTCTATGGGACCAACATACAATGTAATTTATTGTTTCTGTTGACTTCTATGGTTATTCTTTAATTATTAATTTATTTTATTTGAATTTTTTAGAAATTAGTTTGTATTCTTTTTGACGTGATAACGTCTTATAAATCGATGAACGCCAGCTGCACGCACAAAAAAGCATGACTCATTGTCACGTTCCGCCTGAGCCGAGTGTGGAAGCGAGAGCGCGGAACAAGCGATAGAGAAGCACGATCAGATGTTTTCTTATGACGTTGTCATGTAAAATTTACTTTACAGACAACCAATGTTTTTTATTTTTAATTTTGTACCCATACTGTCTTGCTGTAGCTTTGCTTTTAATTTTGTTTTCCTTTCTCTAATTTTCGTGTCTTGTATTGTAATATATTTTGATGTATTCATCCTTGTCAAACTTTTTGTACCTACCTAGATATTAAGTGAATGATGTGGTCGCCTATAATTGGAAGCGCACACTTGTATTTGTCCCTGTTCATGTTAACATGCATGTAACTATGTAGCCTCTTTCGCGATCAAATAAATAAATAAACAACGTAATCGCAAAAAAAAATATCAGCCGTCCGTGTATCCGTATGTGGATTAGAATTAAAAACAATTTGCGCCTCAATGCCGTCCAGCACACTAATTGGGTAAAACACTAACTATCTCAATCTGTATCATTTTGATGGATATAGCTAATCCATTGCTTCATATGTTCGAAAAAGTGTCTGCTCAACAACGTAAATAACGCAATGAATCTTGTTGAACTGTCAAAATGAAACCCATTGCTACTGATAGTGTGTTACGCAATTACCCCGCTGTATACGCAGCAATACAGGGTAGCATTGACGCGCAACCTGTTACCATAGACTCAGTACATGATTTTAAACCCCTCTGCGTTGAAATTTTTCAAAGGTTTCTGTCTGCGTGTCGATATTCCTGCCACCCTGTATAATCTCAAATATTAAAATGATTTTCACGGAAGAATGTAAAAAATGAAAAAAAAAAAAAACAGCGGCACTCCGAAAGTGCCGACAGAAGTAAAAACAAAACACAAACAGAATACTTTGCCATCACTCACTGACATATAGGATATACATTAAAACCGAGTACATCCCTAGGACAGCCGAACACATCCAAAGCGGTGTCGGTTACGGTAACAGTGGCGCGAATTCAATGGTTTTTCCAATTTCAAAAAATGCCCAACGCGCCTCTAGAAGTTTTCACTTAAAAAACATCGTAATTTGGGAGCAGTTAGTAAACACCTACATCATTTTGCCGTTAACAGTTACTAAAGAAGCCATGTATGTAGAGAAGGAATTATTGCCAACTAGCTGCGCCTGCGGTTTCACCCACGTAAGTGTCGACCCCGTGGGAGTATCCGAATAAAAAGTAGCCTATATGTTAATCCAGGGTGTCAGCTACCTCCATACAAAATTTTATCAAAATTTTTAATAATAATAATATAATAATATTCCACAACTATCACACAATGCCATCTAGTCCCAAGCTAAGCAGAGCTTGTGTTATGGGTACTAGACAACTGATAAACATACTTATATATTTCTAAATACATACATATTATAGATAAATTACACCCAGACACAGAACAAATGATCGTGCTCATCACACAAACATTTGTCCTGGGTGGGAATCGAACCCACGACCTCCGGCATAGCAGTCAGGGTCACTAACCACTAGACCATCAGGCCTGTCAGTTTGGCAAATTGGTCCAGTTGTTTGAGCGTGAAGAAGTAAGGAACATATAAACACACACACACACACTCACAAATTTTCGCCTTTATAATATTAGTGTGACTAGCGGCCCGCGCCAGCTTTGCACGGGTGCATTTTTTTTTCGAATTTCCAATATTTTCTTTTCTTTCTTTCGAAACCTTGTCCTGGCAATACCGAACTCAACAAAAAAAGAATTATCCAATTTCGTGTAGTCATTCGGAAGTTATGCGGGTACAGACATTTCGGCGACTTTGTTACTCTTAGGTATATACTATGTAAGAATTTCCCCGTTATCAATGTAGTCTTTTTAAGATTGTAAGACCAATTCCCTACATTCTCCCATACAAACCATCTTCAAAAAACGTTAAACAGAAACTCAAAACTATTAGTAGGACACACATCTTTACTTGGTAGCGCTTCGGGCCGTTGTAATTTCCCAAGGGAAGGTATACACAGAATATGCTACAGGTACAGAAGGCCAGCTTTATACAACGAGCTATATCAAACGCACGCAGCGGCCACATGAAGGTTTTTTTATAATTAAATGCAGCACAGCACCTCACGTCATTTCACCGTCACGATACCATAGCAAGGAAAATGCACGAAATTACAATGCCTCGCCTTTATAGGCAAGTCATTATCACACTATCACACTATAATATTATTATAAAGGCGAAAGTTTGTGAGTGTGTGTGTGTGTGTGTAGGGGGGGGGGTGTGTTTATATGTTTGTTACTTCTTCACGCTCAAACGGCTGGACCAATTTTGATAAAATTTTGTATGGAGGTAGCTGACACCCTGGATTAACATATAGGCTACTTTTTTATCCTGATATTCCCACGGGATCGACATTTGCGCGGGTGAAACCGCGGGGCGCAGCTAGTAATACCATACGTTTTCCAGTCGTACACTATCGTCCCGACTGCTGGAACACAGGCCTCCAGGTTAAATATTTTACAGCTATTTATGACGTTGCCAACTTTCAGAATACTCCGTCTTAAACACGTCCATAACTGGTGAACCAATCCAGAACTGGAGTTACCGACATAGCTTGCAGGGTAAGCAACTCCTAGAGCCCTAGAGTGGAGACCGCGTATCGGCAAGCGTAGCTCCCCCAGCTAGATGGATCGACGATCTTACGAATGTGGGGCAGACTGGATGTGAAAGCATGAGGACAGGGTGTTGTGGCGCAGGTCTATGTCCAGCAGTGGACTGCAATAGACTGAGTTAAAACGCGTCCATAGCCAAGTACGCACGGTGAACTCAAACTAACTTACTAATCCATATGCATACATACTCGTAGTATAAAACAAAGTCGCCGAAATGTCTGTACGCGCATAACTTCCGTACGACTGCAACAAATTGGATAATTCTTTTTTTATTGTGTTCGGCATTGCCAGGACAAGGTTTGTATGAAAGAAAATTTTGGAAATTCGAAAAAAAAGAATGCACCCGTGCAAAGCTGGGGCGGGCCCCAAATGAAATTAAGAATTTGGCGAGATTGTACGCTTGCACTCGCTGTATATAACTACGTAGACGCGTGTCTATGTGTGCGTGCGTCTCTCTCGTTGTATTGAGCTGATCTTCTGTACCTACCTATCTACTCTGTGGTCGAAGTCCCCCGATCCGGTAGGGCTGTTTAATCAACGCTCTGCTTATGTTCCGGTTTGAGATTACTCTGTAACTTGATACCTTGATGTCGGTTACGGCTTTTTGGGGTAATTTGAAATTGGTTTTGGATGAGGTAAGGTAAAATTTTGATTGAATTTTGAGTGATTTGAGTGCTTTTAGTTGGTGGATGGATCGACTCTTGACAATGCAAGGCTGTTAAAATTACAATTTAATGTTTCAGGCCTACTTGATCAGAAGTGGTTATTGGAACGAAGTTTTTATGCGGCTTAGCAGACAGAGCGAAAAAGCGTTAACAAGCGACACAGAAAGAGATAGTTTCCATGGTTTTCGAGGGTGCTAAAGCCAAGGCCAAAATTAAAATCCAAGATGGCGACAAGTTTATGAGAGTTTCCAAAAACTTACACTAGATCGCTCTGTATTAAAAACGCAAAAACGCTTATTAAACAATTTCTTTCTCTCTCTCTCTCTCTATATTATATACGAGTGTGCGTGCAAGTATCACTTACGGAACTCCGTTCCTAAAGGGGGTCCCCCGACCGCATACGTGTTTTGGATGACACCAGGGATCTCCAACGTAGTTGATTTTAGACAAAACTTTTAAAAGTCTGCTAACCTGTAACTTTACAGACACTCATAATAACCATAAAAATTTCTCGGTCCATAGGTAATAATTTCTAGTGTCCTTTACCACAAGGATCCAGAAGGCTTTTCGGAATCGACGTACGTTTCAATATCATAGTTATTTATGCAACTGTTGTATAATAAGGGGTATTAAAACACGAATGCGGGTTTCACACATGAGCGTGTTAATACCTAATTATGTACAGTTGCATACAAAACTTTATCTACACCCATGATATCGATCCTCTGTAAAAGGTTTTGAAACAGTTTTTTGCAATAGGTACTAATATCGAACAAAAATGGCGGCCGGCGAAATACGACGTAAATTCGAATAACCCATAAGTTCTCTTTTTTTAATTACGGCGCTGTGGTAGTGAAATGCGCGTGCATGACAATGTTCTTTTTTTGAGAAGGAGTTGCATAATGAAATTTAGTACAACAATATAACACTCGTTTGGATGATATTATGGTTATTATGACACTGGTTGTTTTAATGTTGGCAATAAGCTAACTGTTTCAGAAACTTTTATAGAGGATTTATAGCATGGGTGTAGATAAAGTAAATACTTTTCTCAAGCATCATAAATAAACAAACTGTTTACACATTTTTTATCAACGTCGTCGTAAGACGCTATAGGGGAAGCTCAAGCGACATCGTTGAAAAGGGTCAAGTGTGTAGCGGAAAAACGTGTTTACACGTGAACATGCGTAAAGAAATTTTATATAGGAATGTTTTTAGTAGGAAGACTATTTTTTGCGTTTTGTGTGAAAACTATTTCGTTATAATATTTAACATAATTATTGTTTGGCATTGCCATACAACGTGGTAATGCCGCCAGTCTCTTGGGTACATTACCAGTCGACAGCGATGCGGATGAATTTTTCGACGCTATATTTTAGTTTTTGTATAGTTTTAGTTAAGTTAGGTTTTAATTTTCCTATGTATTATGACATGAAATAATATCTATAATAAGTCTGTTGAGCGATTATTGTTTATTTCGGACTACAAGTGCTCACAATCCATATGATAGGTATTGGTAAAAATTACTTAAAAACTATGTCAGTAAACTTTTACAAACTAAAACAACTTAAACGACGTGGCCCAACAAACGACGTCCCTTGGTACATAATGCCTTTAGTCCTTAGTCTTAGATCCGGACACTATCCATCAGCAAAGTTTACTTTCTTAATGAAAAAGTCTGATTCTCCAAATTGTTTAATTTGTAATAAAATCGAAGTTGTTCAGCATTTGCAGATGGAGTGTATCCGGAATAAAGATGAACGCAAATTGCTTCTAAACGAATTAAAGTTAAATAGGCTGGATGTAGGTCTGATTCACAGCATTTTAGCAAACCCTATATTGTAGGCAGCTACAAAATTGTATTAGTCGTTCAACAATGAGCAGCAGCTTTTTTAGTAGTACTATTATGTAAGTTTTTTTTACCTTGTGTATAAGAAGTGAATTAACTTTGTTATAAGGTATGACCCATCACATCTTATAACAAAGTAAATTCACTCAACCTCAGTTGACATACCCTTAATGGACAAAAACCCCTTTATTTATAAAAAAATAAAGATTAAAAAAAAAAACATAGTGCCTTATTGTTGCATGTACACGTTTCTAAAAAACTTCTACAGTCTCTTAAACTAAGAAAAAACCTTTCTTTTATCAAACAGTTCTACTCTAATTTGTATACAGAAAGGAATACCAAACTGCCTATAAATTAAACAAACAGGTGAAATTTTAATATACTAAAAAGGCATGTGTGTCAAAAATTATAATTATATTTTTGTCGTTTTGAAATTGCAGCCGCCCTCTTGGATTTTCGTTTTGATCTTAATATCGGCTGCGGCTAAATAATAACAGCCGCACAGGTCGATCGATCAGGTTAAGCGGTTGGTCTGTGGATGGGTGACATCTTTACATACCGAGATCCTTCCGTGTCTCGGAAAGCACGTTAAGCCGTTGGTCCTGGCTGTCATTCGTGGATCTTTTCCAGTCGTTACGGGTAATCAGAAGCCCGAAAATCTGACAACCAGTCTTACCAATTGATATCGTATTATCCAGTAACTGGGTTGTGGAAGTCAGGTAGGCACTCGCTCTATGTAAAATACTGGTATTTTGTCTTACCGCCCCGGGGCCCTGACAGGCTTAGTCCGCCACTGTGATTATGTAACTACTGTATTTGCCTTGCGGACATGGGATCTTTAAAAATCAGGATTTTAGGTCTCCAATGAAAAACGAAAACTTAGGTTAATTTTTCAATTCCATTTATTTAAATCAATAATTCGTAATATTATGTTTTTCGTTTCCTATTTCATTCTTTATTTTCTATTTGTTGAGTCTTACCTTGACTTTTACATATACTTCTAGGCGTTTCAGAAGTTGCCCTATTTCATCATCTTCATTCGATTCTGAGCTGTCTGAGTCTCCTCCTCCTTCTTCCTCTTCGTCCTCTTCCTTTTCTTCAGAGTCCTCTGGTACTTGTGTTACAGAGTCATCTGGTTGTGCAGTAGTATCACCTTCAGAAGAAGAATCATCTGGTTCCTGTGTTACAGAGTCATCTGGTTGTGCAGTAGCATCTTCTTCAGGAGAAGAATCGTCTGGTTCCTGTGTAACAGAGTCATCTGGTTGTGCAGTAAAATCCTCTTCGGGTGACGAATCATCTGGTTCCTGTGTTACAGGGTCATCTGGTTGTGCAGAAGTATCCTCTTCGGGGGATGAATTATCTGGTTCCTGTACCGCCGAGTCCGTGGTGGTTGTGGAGGGTGTGCTGGTTATTGTAGTAGTGATGGTGGTAGTGGAGGTGGTGGTGGTGGTAGTAGAGGTAGTGGTGGTATCTATCACTCCATCTTCTCGTAGATTTTCAAAGTCAATACCTGTTACTTGTTGGAACCATGATAAGTAAGGACCCGGACGCGTAAAACCTGTTAGGAATAAATCATTTTTTCAGATATTTTGATGACAGGAATCATACACATGCCTATTATTCTCGATATGGAACTACCTTTTAGAAGGGGCGCCCTAAATCAATTGTATTTTCTTTTAAATTTTGACGTTCAAAAATACTGTTTAATGGCAATAAATGATTTGACTTTGAAATAAATGATTTCTAAACGATGGCTGCGAATAATCAATCAATAAATTATGAAACAAGTGAAAATATTACCAGTGGGATAGCCACCGTGGCAGGCGTTGTTTCCTGATCTCATGAAGGAGGAGACGCCGATGAGAGTTGGAACACCGTTGGAGGTAACAAACACTAGTGGGCCACCACCATCGCCCTGGTACCAAGTAGAAAACTTATTAAGCAAAATTCTAAATCCCAAAGTGATTCTGTAACAGTAAAATAGTTATGTAACAAGACAGGCCAGGGCACATTGGTCGCAGAACAGATGGCAAATGGGGCCGAAAGGTTCTGGAGTGGCGACCGCGTACCGGAAGACGTAGCGTTGGAAGACCTCCTACAAGGTGGACCGATGACATGTAACATTCTGCTGGAATCTGCTGGATGCAAGAAGCATAGAACCGTTCGAAACTTCTAAATCAAAATTCTAAATCTCAACGAGATTCTGTGACAGTTGGTAGGACAGGGCATATTGGTTCCAGAACAGATGGTCAATGGGGCCGAAAGGTTCTGGAGTGGCGAACGCATACAGGACTGCGTAGTGTTGAAAGGTCTCCCACAAATTGGACCGATGACATGTTGAAGTCCGCAGAAATCCGCTGGATGCAAGAACCACAGATCCGGTCGAAATGGCGATGCTTGGGGTCGGTTTGTGTCCAGTAATGGACGTCATTCATCTGAAATGATGATGATCTTCTTGGATCAGGTGATCTTCAGGATCTTCTTGGGGTTAAAAATTTTCAGAATCACGAGTTTGCATTTTTTTAAGTGTAACGACAGCTTGACCTGTTAAATTCTAAACTTAGTTTAAGTGAGATGGTTTAAAGCACTTTATAAACTTACATGGCAAATAGACTGTGAGGTAACGTTGTAGGGTCGGGCGCAGATGGTGGTGTTAACGATGATACCGGTCATGTATGACCAAAAGCACGTCATGTTGGAGATTGCTTGTAGATATACCCATCTCAGCACCTCAGTTGGGGAACCTAAAACATAAGGAGAAATGTAATTCTGATGACAATAAACATGGTGGTTTTAGAAATGGGGGTGAAGTTTCCGATTTATTAATATGAAGATTTGATAAGTCTTTATGGTTAACAAAAAAAAACAACCGACTTAAAAAAAAAAACTACAAAGTGATAAATAATTCAATTAACACTAGTGCATGAATTGAAGACACTGACTAGAACAATTAACAAAATTCGCATAGAAATGCCGGAGATTCAGTACATTCATGCATATAACTTCGTACATAAGAATAATTACCTAATGTATTATATACTAAAATCTTACTGAAACTGTGTAGATCACATTAATGAAAGAATTATCAAAATCGGTTCATCAGTTTTTGAGAAAATCGTGGACATACAAACATACATACGGGTCGAATACAGAACCTCCTTTTTTGAAGTCGGTTAAAAATTAAATCAAATAAATAAAGTGATGGAATGTGCTGTTCTGCTTGCAATCTTTACTACCCTCAGTCTATAAATTATCTTGATATTTACAATCTGACGTGTAGGTGATTCAATCCAGAGTACCCATTTTATTTTCATACTATCATTCCTAATCAGATGTTTAATAGCAATCTTACGAAGTTCTTCCTACACGAATTGTAATAAAAAAATCGTGTGAGATATTATCTTTGTTAAGTAGTCTCTGATTAATTTATAATAATAGATATTTATAATAGATTAATGATGTAGGTAGGTACCTTCCCTCCCCTATGTGTTGAAATAATTCATAACAAAAAAATAATTAGTTGAAAAGCGAATTAATTATCCGTAGATGGCCTTTTCAATTATAACGGGTGTAAAAAGACACTTCAAAAAGCTGAGAGCCAATTGTATTCCCCGTCATCATTGTAATAATTTTTGAAGTGAAAACTTATTTAGGCGGGTTGGGCATTTTTTGAGATGGGAAAATACCATTGAATTCGCGCCACTATTACCGTAACCGACACCGCTTCGGATGTATTCGGCTGTCCTCGGGATGTACTCGGTTTTAAATTTTAATGTATTTCCGATATGTCAATGAGTAATCGCAAAGTATTTTTTTTTGTGTTTTTTTGTTATATGACGATTAAAAAAATACACACGTAATTGTTCAAGTCTTCACTTCTTTTGGCACTCTCGGAGTGCTACTTTAATTTTGTTCTTGATCATACCTGGGTACTTTTTGGTTATGGAGATATTGAAACTTTTACTGACGTTTTTTTACGAAAACAAGTTTTTTATGTTATAATAACTCAACTTGAAATACCCCCACGACCCCTGTACCGTTAAATGCCCCCATAAACTAATTTTTTTGCTTTTGTTACACCGTGCACTACCATCAAATTTTCGCTCCAAAAATAAAAGTCGTTTCCCAGCAATCATTTTTGTGCAATGTTACTTAGTTTGATGTGCTGTTGACGCCGTATCCGAACGCATCAACCGACGCGGCGCTGGCAACACCGACAACGGTTTTGCGGAGCCACCGCCAATAGCGGCCACACTATGGCTGTCACTATGGCTTGCTCCCGCCAACTACTTACAATGCAGTTTTGTGCTCCTTTTTAGGGTTCCGTAGCCAAATGGCAAAAAACGGAACCCTTATGGATTCGTCATGTCTGTCTGTCTGTCTGTCTGTCTGTCCATCCGTCCGTATGTCACAGCCACTTTTTTCCGAAACTATAAGAACTATACTGTTGAAACTTGGTAAGTAGATGTATTCTGTGAACCGCAGTAAGATTTTCATACAAAAATAGAAAAAAAACAATAAATTTTGGGGTTCCCCATACTTACAACTGAAACTCCAAAAATTTTTTTTCATCAAACCTGTACGTGTGGGGTATCTATAGATAGGTCTTCAAAAATGATATTGATGTTTCTAATATAATTTTTTTCTGAACTGAATAGTTTGCGCGAGAGACACTTCCAAAGTGGTAAAATGTGTGTGTCCCCCCCTCTAACTTCTAAAATAAGAGAATGATAAAATTAAAAAAAATATATATAATGTACATTACCATGTAAACTTCCACAGAAAATTGGTTTGAACGAGATCTAGTAAGTAGTTTTTTTTTAATACGTCATAAATCGAAAACCGCAATTTACCTTTCACAAAGTTACAACGAACTACAAGAACTTTTATATTATGTTACTTGCTGCTACGGAACCCTTCATGGGCGATTCCGACTCGCACTTGGCCGGTTTTTTATATTTATGAGCCTATACTACCTCAGCAAAAATTCACTCTTTATCTCGCTCATACGATACTGCTCGCGGACTGAGTGAGAGCGAGACAGAGTGCGGTGCTGGGCGGCAGGCAGCGCCAATAGTTTAGGTATTTGCTTTTTACAGTGAAAATAATGGTAATTATAAAAAATAAATAACATTAGACCTGCTTTAAAGTAAGTTCAGTTAGTATGCAAAGTTTCGTGATCTAATTTGAAGTATTTTTTGAATACCAGCGGTTTATTGTTCGGGCTTAGAGGTAACTTTAAATTTTTTTCTGTCGAGAAAATTTTATGGTATCGTGTTTTCGTCTAACATAGGACTTAGCATTAATATTTAACTTTACCAATATTTATTTCAAAATTAATGGTGCAGTATTTTCGACATAACGGAGGATCACGCTAAGCCATTTGAGGTAGTACAGGCTCTTAAAACTAACTAAACTAAGTCCTAATTTGTAAAAATATATTGTAAAAAATACCGTTTTAATGCAAATTAAACCCATCTCAAGAATTACTCGAGTATTATTTAAAGTTTTGGTCCCTATATCGAACACATATTATATGGTACCTTCCATCACAGAAAATATTATATTAGACAAGATAAATATACAGGGTGTTACAGAAAGGGTATATCAATACAAACGGGTTGAAGAGTATATCTGGTCTAGAATCTCTGTACAAAATTTCAGCTCAAAAGCAGTAACTTTTAAAATGCTTAATATTTTTTTTTTCGATAGTTTATTAAATTGAAATCATAACAAACGTGTCACCGCACTACGAAGGTCATTATCCATTATCTGTAGTGTGTCTGTGCGCCTAGTACACGCACATCACGCCGCCGCGCGCCAGTGCAGCGCCGTGATGTCGAAATAAAAAAATATTTAGCATTTTCAAAGTTAATGTTTTTGAGCTGAAATTTTGTACGGAGATTCTAGACCAGATACACTCTTCAAACCGTTTGTATTGATATACCCTTTCTGTAACACCCTGTAGATGACTGTGTGTATAATATTATAATAGAAACTGACCTGAGGTCCACGTATTGCCATGTCCGCTAGCAGTGACACGCAGGCCGTGGTAGTTGGCGTACGCGTTAGCACGCGATTGCACCCGTATAGCTCTCAGCAACTCTGTAAAGACGGCCCATCAGATAAACATAGCAAGTTTCTAGTTACGGTAGAATCACAACAACATCATATGGCAGCATCATCCACAATGGCTGCATATTCTACAATGAATGCACTTATCTATCATCATTTCAGCCGAAAGACGTCCACTGCTAGACATAGGCCTTCCCCAAGCGCCTCCACTTCGACCGGTTCTGTGCTTCTCGTATCCAACGGGTTCCTGCTAGCCAAGGTTAGGCAGGCCGCCAGGTACTAGGGGCCAAGTGTTTTTTGTGCTTTTCATTCTTGGCGGGGCTTGCCATAATTGCCACGCTTGGCAGGCGGGTTGACGATCGCAGTATGGTTGTGAAATGCATAGCACTTGTCTATACATATTATTACAAAATATTATAAATCGATTTTTTCACAACATGTCTTGAACATATTGAAGGACATGGCAATTTTTGAACACAAGTCTACTACACTAGGTATTTAAGATTTAAAATAACATGCAATAACAATAAGACATAATCAACGGAGCCCCGCTTCTTGAGGCCCCTATTTCTGTCGTAGGGAACCTGACACGATGGGATGACGGGGGCTCAAGTGAGAGAGCAAAGCGAGCGAACGAGCCCCTAATCTGTCCGAGTTAGGGTGCCCCAAGTCCCGAGCTCGCTTCGCTCGCTCTTGCATCCTAAGTTCTCATTGTTGCTTATTATTACCTACTCAAGTATGTAGTAATGTTTATGCCATTGACGTGATGCTGTTTTAATTCTGCGCACTGGTTATTTTTTTTCCCGTGTAATTTATTTATGTCTATGGTTTTATCTGTAGAAAAAAAAATCCTCACTGGTATAAACAACAGGTCGCTGCAGCTTCACAAGTGAGATGTCGTTTGGCTGCGGATTTGTATTGCGGTCGTTGAATCTAGGATGGTTGTACCACTCCGTGGTCTCGAAGATATACTCTGGGTTAGTATAATTCACCACTCCTGCGCGGACCACCAAAGTTATACGACTGAGAGGGAAATAAAAGTCTTATTAGTTCACACATTAATACATGGTGTAATTATACTTATCACATAGCCGTCAAATATGCATTCTGTACATAAAACTACGTAACATTGCACAAAAATATTTGCTGGGAACGACTTTTATTTTTGGTGTGAAAAAATGTATGTTTGCGCTAATGCGCAACGTAACGCACGCAAAACGTTGTGCTTATAGGTGCATGCAACGCTACACGCCCTGGGGCTATTTAAAGTTGTGTTTTAACATTAAAATATTTGTATTCGTAAAAAAAAAACGTCAGTAAAAGTTGGAATTTTTACCTTCAATATCTCCGTTAGAAGGTTGCGAGGTATGGTCCAGTACAAAGAAAATATATAACAATGACAGGGAGTACAAATGACTCTTGGCTTCGTTAAGTGCCTTTTTACAGACGTTATATAAAGATAATGGTTCTTCATTTTATATAAGCTTTATGGTCCAACGACTTACAGAGCAGTGCAGTGCGCTGCAGTGATGACCCATTCCCTTGACACAATAGCGCCTCCACAGCGGCCAACCAAACCAGTGGCCGATACCATACGAAGGGCTGCATGATGAGGAAATTGGCCCGGCTGAGCCTCCCACCCCGATACTATTCGCGATGATGTCGATGATGACGCCGCAGATTCTGGGTGACCAAGGCATCATAATTGAAATATGAGTTTGGCGATATTTCGTTTACTTATTAGATAATCTGCATTCGCGATTTGTTTGCCAATAATGTAAACAAATAATTAAATTATGGAAAAAATAACTTTAAATCCTACACCATAAAATTCAGTTTACGCTACATCTTCCAACATTTTTAATATAGAGTAGTCACTCTGAAATCAATTTAATAGCCATTAAAATGAAGTTGATATTTTTGTTTAACTTGAAATAATATTAATTTGAAACATATACTTTAGGGCCTACATCTAAAGCTGCGTCTACGCTAGACGAGTCGAGCACGAGCCGAGCATGAGTGGAGCACAAGCGGAGCACGAATTCATATGACGAGGCGTGCTCGTTCGAGGCTCGTAAGTCGGTCCACACTACACGAATTTGTGCCCGGCTCGTGCTCGGTTCGTCTAGCGTAGACGCAGCTTTAAGGATGATTCACGCTACACCGTGTTGCGACCGGACCGTGCCCCGGCCGGGGCACGGTCAAACATTATAGTATGACATTTCAACGCCGTGCCCCGGCCGAGACCCGGCGGCGCACGGCCGAGCCACGGTCAGGCATGAATCACTTCATACAAAAAGTATACCATAATGTTTGACCGTGCCCCGGCCGGGGCACGGCCCGGTCGCAACACGGTGTAGCGTGAATCATCCTTAATACTGAATATTATGCAGGGTGGCTGGGACATCTACGCGGAACTTGTTATATACAGAATCCATGTCCAGTGAAAAAATTACAACGTTCAAATTTTTCATATTAGGTTATTGAAAAAAAAAAAATAGATGTTCTATATATTATGACCGCGTAGGTGTTGCACTATTTTGTAAGAAATAGTCGGTTATTTTTTTAATAACTGACCAAAATTTTGCCTCAATGCCACCCCATGTCAATGCAATATTAATTTATGTTACATTGCACGCTAGTGGAATGTGTTTTTTTCACTTACCGCCCTCGATTTCATCCTCAAGGAATCCTGGGTATTGCACTACGCTTTTGTATCGTGCGGATACCTGCAGAATGTGATTGGTCACTTAGATAAAGCAGTTGTTAATATAAATATTGACAAACTGACTTGCAATTGACAAAAAAAAAACAGAAATAACTTGGGACTAGATTGGATACAAGTTGAATGAATTATCAACTAATGGCTGGCGTACACTTACGACGGATTGGATGTACACGAGCCGTATGCTGCGTGTATGTGCTCATACACACGAGCGATTCGCGTTGACGACAGAGACATGACACCTGCCGACGACGGCTTTTTTTTTATGGATGGGAAATCATCAAATGATTCCTCCCGCTCTGGGTGGAGCGGAAGGGAGTGTCAGACTCTTACTGACTAAAACCCATCCGTGTTCCTTCCTTAGCCCTTTAGGTGTCGGGGTAGCGATAATCCTTTCGGGCAATCCCGCACCCCCGGCAGGCTTCGGCCCTGACCTGCCGACGACGGCTGCAGTTGCCTTTGTAGTCGACACTAAGGGGCCGTCCCCACAAGCGAGAGAATCGCGGCGATATTATCGTCGTGCCACATATTTCTATACACTCTCATGGAACGTGTCTCCACACGGCGATATCATCGCGGCGAAAATTTTATGGCACGGCGAGACTATCGCCGCGATTCTCTCGCTCGTGGAGACAGCTTCTAAGGCTAATCCAGCGTGTGATGGGTTTATACTACGGCTAATAGTAATTACTTTACCTGAAGAACAGTCAGGAGGAACAGAAACAAGCCCGATTTCATTAACATATTTAATACTACTAACAATTTTTTACAACTTGCATTTGAATTTATTAGAAGCTCCAACTACTGTAATCACTAAAATTAAATATTAATCTACAAGATAAGATAAACTAAATGTATTTTTTTATGTTAGTGTTAAAATGCAACTGCGATATCTTCGATTGTTATCTTAATTTTATTTCAACGATTTGAGAATGCTCTCATTAGTAACAAAGAATAAATAAATAATATAGGTACCTACTAGGTACAGAAGCCGGGACCCGTGGTTAAATAATAACAGCCGCACAGGTTGATCGATCAGGATCTTGCCGCGGTTGGTCTGTGGAGGGGGGGCACCCCTCCACAGACCAACCGCGGCATCTTTACAATATCGATCTTGTACACGGAGGGCTCTAGGGACCCCTCCGTGCTTCGTAAAGGACGTTTAGCCGTTGGTTCCGGCTGTCATTCGTGGGTCTCTGACAGTCGGTACGGGAAGTCAGAAGCCCGAAAGTCTGACAACCAGTCTTACCATTCTTCCTTTGATCTTGATCAAAGCCGCAGGCTATCACATAATAAATTGGACTTAAGGGGCCGGCGAACTACGTTTGCGTTGTTCATACAAACGTAATACCAAAATAATTTGTAAATCAAACATATTTTTAAGGTAATGTGTATTTATTCCGATTGGATTACAGATTATCTAGGTTCCCAAATATATATTTTGAAAGGGCACTGATATAAACATGAGATATAATTTAAAATTTCTATAGAAAACTTATTTTTCTCATAACTCGTCTTTAAATCAGTGTCTGATATAAAAACGAGATATGAGGAGTTTAAAATTTCTATAGAAAACTTATTTTTCTCATAACTCGTCTTTAAATCAGTGTCCATTCAAAATATTATATTAAATATTTGGGAACCTAGATATTCTGTAATCCAATCGGAATAAATACACACTACATGAAGAATATGTTTGATTTACAAAATAATTTTGGTATTACGTTTGTATGAACTACGCATGCTTCGCCAGCCTCTTAATCTCCACGTCTGAAAGTTGCTATTACTTTGTGTTCTTGGTCGTCCGTAAGATACCTTTGGTGCTACGGCCGAGTACTTACTTTTCGAATTAAGCACAGGGATCAAAATGTAGTCATTTATGTATTTATGCTTATAATCGCCACTGTGGCAGTGGGCAGGGCACATTACTCGCAGAACAGATGGCCGATGGGGCTGAAAGATTATGGAGTGGCGACCAAGTACTGAAAGACGTAGCGTTGGAAGGCCTCCCACAAGGTGGACCGATGACCTCGTGAAGGCCGCAGGAATCCGCTGGACTCTGAAAGCACGGAACCGGTCGAAGTGGAGGTGCTTGGGGGAGGCCTATATCCAGCAGTGGACGTCTTTCGGCTGAAATGATGATGATCGCCGCGAGATGAAAGCGGAGGTAGAATCAGAGTGCATTTTTCTTCACTATACACGTGCTACTTGTGGGCTCATTATACACAAAGATCATTCAGCGCCCTACGTGTCCAATATAACAATGCGTTCAGGGCGTTGTTGGGGGCCATGTGCATGAGCACTTAGACTGAGTTCTTCAGTCATCAAAAATACAATATTTAAGGATTTCCTTTTAAAAGCACCAAATACAATATTTAAGGATTTCCTTTTAAAAGCACCTCTCCTATCATTGCACCAATACTCAGCCACATTATCAATAGTAGCATTGAGACAGGAATTTTCCCAGAAAAATTGAAAATCTCGGTAATTAAACCAATACATAAAAAAGGCGATAAGCAAGATCCCAGCAACTACAGACCAATCGCGCTTATTCCAGTATTCTCAAAAATTTTTGAAAAAGTAATACAAAACAGTATACATTCATTTCTAGAATCTAACAAAATCTTGGTTAGTGAACAATATGGGTTCAGAAAAAATAAAAACATTGACTCTGCTATTTACAAACTAGTAGAACATGTTCTAACTAACGTTGACAACAGAACTCCTGTAGTTGCATTATTTATGGATATGTCAAAGGCATTTGACTATGTTAACCATAAAATACTGATAAACAAGCTGGAAAAATATGGAATTAGAGGCAATATCCTTGAACTTATCAAATCATATCTGAGTAATCGAGAACAAATTACATACATAAATAAAATCTGCCCCTATACAAAAACTGAAAAGACTTATGTCTCTACACATAGACAATGCATATATGGCGTGCCGCAGGGCAGTGTTCTTGCTCCATTATTATTCATTATATATATTAATGACATGCCTAAAACTATTAATAATCCAATGATTTTATTTGCTGACGACAGCACAATACTAATCCAAAGTAAAGATGATGTGTCATTCGAAAAAGAAATAAACGACAACTTAAATGATATAATAATTTGGCTAACTAAAAACAACCTAAAAATAAATCTTGAAAAAACAAAATACGTTTCATTTGAACAACAAACACACAATAAAAAACCGGATATACGTTACGATAACAAAATTATCAGTGAAGCAGAACACACTAAATTCTTAGGTATTTGGATAAATAAAAATATGAGCTGGAAAACACATGTCGAAAACACATGCAAAAAGCTTAGCCAGTATTCTTATGCACTCCATAACCTAAGAAAAGTGTCAAATCGTGCAACCTTACTAATGGCGTATCACGGGTATGTTGCTTCTACTTTACGATACGGACTTATATTTTGGGGCAACTCGCCAGACAGAGAAATGGCGTTCAAAGCCCAGAAACAATGCATAAGGGCAATGTGTGGCATACAAAGTACAGAAAGCTGTAAGCCACATTTTCAACAATTGAAGTTACTAACATTTCCGTGTCTTTATATATATGAAATGGCGATCTTTGTCAAAGCGAATCTACATCTTTATACTCACCTACGCAGCGCACGACACAAAAATAAAATATGCGTAAGACGTCATAAAAAAGCAGTATTTAATAAAAACATTTTGGGCATGGCACCAAAAGTATACAATAAGTTGCCAAAAAGTATCACAGACCTACACAAAATGAACCAATTCAAAGTATGCTTGCACGAATTCTTAGTTACAAAATGTTACTATTCAATTAATGATTATTTAAATGAAAGATGAGTCGATTTTATCTGAAATGGCACCACAAATTAAACTTTTATTGAAATTTTGATCTGACATGTATAACAATATGACATTTTTTAATTTGACAATCTATTGCTTAATGTACCTAACTCAATTTAAAATTTATTTTGTACCTACCTAATATATTAATTTGCACACCTCAGTAGGTTATAATACAATGTACTTTTTATATTTGTAACACCTTTTTAACATGTATTATGCAAATAAATGCTTTGATTTGATTTGATGATTTGATTTAAGATCAAAATCTTCTAAAAATAATCTACTGCTGGACCGAACGGTGTCCTTCACTATATTGATAGATATATTGAATAAATAAAAGCATCCATTAATTTTAAGAACGTCCAGTCTCAATCTGTAAAAAATACCTCTAAAATTCTTAAATTTTTGGCAATTTTTTGAGATTGTTGCTGAGATGAGATTGCGACTATATTTTGAACGTTTTTATAATTACGGGAATTGGCCTTCAATTCTTTTGTCGTGACTGTGACCAAAAATAAACAAATTTTGCTCTCGAAAACAAATTGACAACACATTTCACTACACCTGTTTACTCTTGCATTAATATTAGAAGCCTACTTTTATACTTAGATGATTCCGGTCACTATCCGTCCCATATTTACCCCTATTTCCCCAAAGGTAGGACGGGAATATCGAACACAAAATCGGGGGAGCCGAACCAATGTAAGAATTTCGTATTGAATGTTTTCCTATATGTTCTATGAATGTTAAAGCAGTGGAGAATTGTTGGGGGATTCCGTTCAGACCGTGTTGGGGAATATCAAACGATTTGTGAGGATATAAGTGTGAAGATTATTGTATCGTGTGGTCTCTGGTAAAACAGGTAAGGTAGGTAAAACAGGTAGGACAGGTAAAACACAATATGTTTTTTGGAAAACGACTATAATAGGATAGCATTTCGTGTATTAGGACTTTTAAAAGAAACTATCAACGAGCTGCATAGAAATAATTTATTTATTTTATTGTTAATGAACAAACAATTTATGAAGAACATCTAAAATTTTATTTTTATTTATTACAAATTTAATTTATAATTATGTCATCGAGAGGAGGCCTGTGTCCCAGCAGTGGGAACATTATAAGCTGATTATGCTTATGCCTATACAATATGTTTCAGAGGGATGTGACCAAACTTGGGGGTGTGGTACAGGCCATCAAACTGAACAACTTTTACCCGGGGACCAACATCGTAATCGTGAAAAAAAAATCATTCGTCACATACATTTGGTCAAGTAGGTATTGAAGTTTTGTATGGGACGACTGATATCTTTTTCAAGATTACGATGTTGGTCCCCGGGAAAAAGTTGTTCAATTTGATGGCCCGTACCACACCCCCAAGTTTGGTCACACCCCGCTGAAACACATTGTATAAATAATTCGTTTTTCAGCTTTACTTTATTAAATCAATGCTTCGCAACAATTTCGTTTCCTACTGCATTTGTCAAATTGTATTTGTCGAATCTGACCTTGACTTTGACAAGCACTTGGAGGCGTTTGATGAGTTGCCCCAACTCATCATTTTCATTAGATTCTAAGCAGTCTGAGTCATCTTCTGTATCTTCAGAGTCCTCTGGTGGTGCAACAGTATTATCATCGGGAGTAACACCATCTGGTTCCTGTTCCTCAGAGTCAGTGGTGGTTGTGGTGGTAGTAGAGGTAGTGGTGGTCTCTCGGTCGAAGTTAATACCCGTTACTTCTTGGAACCACGGTAAGAAATGTCCCGGACGGATGAAACCTGGTAGAAATTATATTGTATATATTGGTTGTAGGAACTATAATAATGATTATTTGACAATTGAATTAAAGTAATGCAAATATTACCTTCAGGCAAGTCAGTAGCGCAGCCAACGCTATAGTATAAGGAGACTCCTATGAGAGTTGGAATGCCGTCGGAGTCAACGTGCACCAGTGGCCCACCATTGTCACCCTGAAATGAAGCTTGTGTAAATACGGGCAAAGTAACGAGTATAATGCTTCACTACATCAACTTTAGCAACGCCTAATTAGGTAACCGCCTAGGACCGCGTATTGGCAAGCGTACCCCAGCTAGATGGACCAACCTTAAAAAAGGTGGCTGAGATAGATTTGATACGGAAGGCGGAGGACAAGGTGTTGTGGCGCAGCCTGGGAGAGGCCTATGTCCAGCAGTGGACTGTGATAGGCTGAGTTGATTGAAATATTACTGAAAACGGGCTTCAGAGTCTATGAATTGGAATTCAGTATTTCAAAATAGAAAGAGTATACCACATATTTTGCACTTTTCCAAGTGGAACCACAGCTTTTTTCCTTACATTCCAAACTGAATTCAAATGGAGACGTTAAGACTCAAAGCTTACAAAGCAAGTAGCCTGTGAGGGGAAGTCGAAGTATTGCACGCAGATGGTGGTGTTCAAGACGCCGTTCGAATATAATCTGGAACACTCATTGTTGGAGATCGCCCGCAGGTATACCCATCTCAGTGGTTCGTATTCGGAACCTGCAACATTAAAAGATAATATTACAGTGAAGACAAGAAATATTGTTAAAAAAAAAAAAACCTACTGATCAATACTATAATAATAAGAAAGGAAAAAAAAAAGACGGGAGTATATTGGGCATCAAAAAATTCGTCCGCATCGCTGTCAATGGGAATTAAGTTAATGGTTACCTTTTTTATTTGTATTGCTTAAGTACTCCTGGAGGGATTTATTTATTTATTGACACTTCAACGACTTATTCACTAACAGCTGAACCTCATAAGTTATGAGGTTCAGCTAAATAGGTTATGAGTCATAACCTATTTTCAGTTAAGGACAGATCGCTACTGATGGTAGCCAGTATAATAATAATAAAGTCAGAAGAAAACATTTTTTTTATGGTTCTATCGTTGTTTAGTTCGTTGGTTATGTATTTAAATCCTGTGTGTACCTGAAGAAACCTCATAAATATTGGTTGTAAAAGAAGTACTGACCCGTGTGCCCTGAATGGCCATTTCCAATAGCGATCACCTGCTGGCCATCGTAGTCGCGGTTCGCATCAGCACTCGACTGTATGCGGATCGGTTGCACGAACCCTGGATGGAGTCGTCACGTCAGATTTAACATAAATAGAAGTAAAACATGAACAAGCATACGCATAATCGGACTATAATGTTCCCACGGCTGGAACACAGGCCTGCTCTCTCGGAGAGGGTGTGGGCCATAACCACAGACCTCTATGTACTTGTATAATATGGCTTAGTGGCCAAAAACCACCACACTAACCAACTGCGGGCTTTTTGATGTTACAGTTATGTCTTTAAAATTGGACACATAGTGTTCAAGGACATGTCAGTTTCCTTGCGATGTTTACCTGCACCATTTTACAGTTATGTCTTTGAAATTGGACACATAGTGTTCAAGGACATGTCAGATCCCTTGTTATGTTTACCTGCACCATTTGAAGAGCACTGATGATGAAATAAATTGCACAAAGTGAAGTGCCTGCCTGGGTTAGACCCCATGACCACCTGACCCACAAGAATCTTAGCTGTTTTTGTGAGGAATACGAATAATGTACCAAAAACATGTGCAAAAATCATTATGACCAGATATTTAGCACATAAATATATTGAGCAGAACATACTTACTGGTATACCAGAGGGGCCTATGGTTCAATAATAACAGCCGCACAGGTCGATGGCGGTTGGTTTGTGGATGGGTGACCATCTTTACATACCGAGACCTCTTCGTGTCTCGGAAAGCACGTTAAACCGTTGGTCCTTGCTGTTTTTTATGGATCTTTGACAGTCGTTACGGGTAATCTTATGCCCGAAAGTATGACAAACAGTCTCACCAAGGGGTGTCGTATTACCCAGTAACTGGGTTTTGAAGGTCAGTTAGGCAGTCGCTCCATGTAAAATACTGGTACTATGCGTGCCACAAAAGATGAGACTTGACACACCACGTGGTTTGACTTGCGCAGTACACGATTTTAGATCTCCTTAGCTGTATTAGGTCTGAGTGCAGGACGGGACCCCACGTCATAGAGGCGACAAAAGGAGCACGGAAGGCGGAGTCAAGTCTCATCTTTTGTGGCGCTAACTATATTCAGCTGCATCCGGTTATACTGGAAACCGACCCCAACATAGTAGGGAAAAGGCTAGGCAGATAAAAAAAAAAACTTACTGGTATAAACAACAGGCTGTTGCAACTTTACAAGTGAGATGTCGTTCGCCTGCAGCTCAGGACTCAAGCGTTGGAAAAGAGGATGATTGTACCATTCCGTGGTTATGGCCGCGTACTCCGATTCGTGAGAGATCAAACCGCCAGCGTGAACCACTGCACGAGTGAAGTTATATGTAGTGTTGTCGCTGAAGAGAAAATAAAAGTTAACATAGACAGCATTTCTTCTCAGGGATCAGTCAGCTATGAAATGCCGACGCCACCTAGTTTTAAAATACGAGACGCAACCTACTTTACATTAAATGTTTTTAGTGGGTAATATATTCATCGTACGGAACCCTCTCTACGCGAGTTCAACTCGCACATGTCCGGGTTTTTTTCAACACAATTTCACAAAGATTACTAACAACGCCTTCCCGGCAATATCATAAAAGTGCCAAAAAATCCACGTAGCAATTTAAGTACTTTTTAATCACATCTATTCAAAAATAGCTAGTGCATTTTTCGTAAACAGGGACCTAAATAGCTCTTTAATCCCTAGGAACTAAAAGTGATTTGAATTTAGAATGTGGGTATTGCTAATAAACGTTCTAAATACAGTCCAGTCCAGTTCGGTCCAGTTCCAGTCAATCTCATCTTTAGTTGCAACATCCGGGCTCTGCCAGGTCTACTTTCTGTGCTCACGTTTTCTGAAGAAGGAATTCATCAGAAAGAAGCCTTCCTTCTCCATAAACCTAGCCAGTCGGTGGCCCCGGTGGTTCAGTCGTCCAACTCTAAATTGCCCCACTCACAGCACATTATCGTTTCGTTTGCCCAGTTTCGCATTAAAGTCCCCCATGACAACGGTGAAGTGAGTTTTAGAGCCATGCTTAGCTCTGGAAATATCCTCAAACATGGTCTCCACCTCATAGTCGGGGCGTGACGATGTCGGGGCGTAAACCTGTACGACCTTCAGCGAATACTTTGTGGATATTCTTAGCATAAAGTACGCCACCCTGGTCAGCACACTCTCGATCTTCACCACGTTGCTCACAAGGGACTTGTGGACGATAAACCCGACACCACCTTGGGACTGCTGTTTGCCGTACCAAAGAACAATGTCAGATTTCGGCTCACACAACTTTTAAAACTAAATTCTCACGGACACGAAGTTTTTACCTACAACAATTTAAATATAAAATTCCAACTTCTAAAAAAATATTTATTTCTTTTCGAGAACTGTTCGAAAAGAAAATCATTTTAATAAGTAATCATTTTACTAATCATGTTCTTGAATTCCAGGTTTTACTTTTTTTTAAATAAAAGTGTCAGGTAGTTACCTATTCTGCCACTGTAATCGATTATTCTAAATAATTAAAGCGATTTACTCTTTAGTTTTTATTTACCACCTCACAATTGTCTTTTATTATTATTATTTTTTATCTAAATAATACGTTCGTCGTGTTTATTAAAATACATTTATTATTTTTTATAGAATATTAGAACGAAATTCAAGAAATCGATTTTCCTGATCTGTATTCGATAACTTAATCGCCTTGTAATGGCAACCAGCAGTTCGCCATTAAAAAAAAAAACTTGCAGTTCTGTCGAAATCGCGCGCGCCAGTTCAAACATGTTGTTGTTGTCGGTGTTTTTCTATGTGATTGTGTACGTTTGGTTCCTTCTCGAATTCATCTGCGTTTGCTTTATAGACTTATTGTGTTATATTCATACCACACATTTTGTGACAATGTACCATTAGACAACTAAGTTGTATTAATTGTAGTATAAATGTGTTCCGGATGGAACGGCATTTACTTGAATCTGACGATGTCCATTCATTGTTACGGCAATGGACTTCACTTTCTGAGGTAAAGTACGATTTTTATTAATAGAATGTCAACTGTTTTAACTAAGCTAAATGTTAATTTGCAACACAACCGTATTTTGTTGGTTTTAGATTCCAAATGTCAGTGTTGTTTGTCATTACTGTTGGTTATTTATTAAACAAACAAGTAATCCAACAAGTAGCAATGCGCCAACTGAATCAATTGTGCATCGAAATCTTTGTATTGGTTGCGGTCATTCATTGCATCGTGTAAAGTCTCACGCCTTAAATAACAGTTCAGAAAGAGAAGATGCTATCAGACGCGTGATCTATCACGCGTCTGATAGCAAAAATAACCTCCAATTTAAAATGTCTGAATAACTTCTTCTTTAGAAGTTCAGTGTAAAAGTGGATATTACAGAAAAGCTTTTCACATTAAACTACACAAAAAAACGTAAGAATTTTCACTGTCCATGACAAATTAATATTGAGCCAAAGTTACTATGGACATCTGACATTGTTCTTTGAGGATAATCGAGTCCTCCCCCTCTCTTAGTACTTCAGTTAACCCCACTCCATCGTAACCTGCTCAATTCTTCCTCGAGTTCGGTGATCTTCTCGTCAGTCCGGAGTGTACGCGAGTTATATATTGCCAGGTCAGGTCAGTTTTCGGTGATTGTGGTACCCGGATAATTATCTTCCGGGGAGAGGCTTCTACTCCGTTCACCTAAAAAAAGTCAGCAGTAAAATTGACTTTTAGGTTCAATGATTGGTTACTTACCTACAAAACGCAGAAGTGACAACCCATTCGTTGGAAATAATTGCGCCTCCACAAAATCGCACAATTACCCCGTGATCGTCAAATGCGTCAAAACGAAGAGATGCATGGTAAGGGAATTGACCCGGCTCTGCCAGCCAGCCCGACATTATACGTGACGACGATGATAGCAACGGTTCTGTGTGAACAAGGCATAATAGTTGGGTCCGGACCCGTGCTTCATCTAGTTTCTCCACCTGGGTGAAGCACGGGGACTACCGTTACGGTTCCGTGATTGGGTCCCGTGATCCAAGTTCATTTGAAGAAATGTAGCCCAAACTGATATTTATTCGTGAGCATTAAATTTGTTTTTACAAAAATACATAATACCATTTGTTTACATGATTGAAAACTAAATGTCTTGAGAAAAGTTTTGAGTAGGAATGTCATGGCTATTAGAGCATAGGAAGCCCCAGCGCAGCGCTAAGCGGGGTCCGTCGACCTGACGTCGTTAGAAAACGAGCGCGCAGTATTATTAAGCTGTAGGCGAGTCGCCCATTAAGTATTTCATACATAGTTGAATTATCTAATATCTTAAGGCGCAGATATACGACTTCTAATGATTTTAAATTCAACATCACGTCTAATCGACCGGACTGATTTCTTTGAAAAAAATAAATGTTATACTAGACCATTTCCTTCGTAATTTAATATGTGAATATTTGCAATTATATTTTTTTAACATAGTGTAATTAATTTGTAAAGTAATGTCTACCGCGGACATAAAAACGATAATCACGCAAACACTATCGGGTGTATTTTCATAAAACTTTCACCATCTAAAAGACAATTTGATTCCCCGAATTTTAGTATACGGTTTTTATTTGTTTGGTGTTTGAGAGTTTTTGTAAATAGATAATTGCTTCATATTTGCAATAAATTACCACCGTTGTGTCATCGCGCTTCTCTTTCTTTTCTATGCAGTCCGACAGTGACCGCGCTTTAGGTCGTGTAGTCGCCTTAAAAAAATCATTAGATTAATCGTTCGTTAGCGAAACTTATTTTAGTTTAATCAAAATTAAGTAAGTAAAACAGTAGTTCAGTCGACCAGTAATTATGTGTTATGAACATAATAATATGTGAATCAATCGTATTATATCGAAAATAGTTAGAATAACTTTAGATATTGTAATACGTAATCTTTAAATCACAAGTGGCTGACGTGGAAAAATATCAACTAACTTTTGGAGGTCACTGTATATTTTACCAAGTTCATGATTAAGTTTCCGATTAAGTAAACAAATAAATAAGGTTTTCTAATTTTCCCACTTATTTTCGGACCTATTTTAAATAAGTATTGAATATTATAATATTCTTGTGAGCTTCATTCCGTGCTAATGAAATGCGATTTTTTTCACTTACCGGAGATGATTTCATTCTCAATGAAGTCTGGTTCCACGCTTTTGTATCGCGCCGTTACCTGTAAAGTGCGAAAGTTTTGTTAGATGAGGTCCTCTAATACCTATATGTATAAGTATACTATGGTGGCAGGGAGATCGAAGCACAACCCATACCCCTTGGAATCAGTACAAATGATTCCGGACGCCCCTGATTTG
Organism: Amphipoea lucens; assembly: GCA_947508005.1. Taxonomy (NCBI): domain Eukaryota; kingdom Metazoa; phylum Arthropoda; class Insecta; order Lepidoptera; family Noctuidae; genus Amphipoea; species Amphipoea lucens. Next base: position 3,552,784 of record OX382376.1, on the reverse strand, counting down.
GTATTTGTCGTTGGTTAAAAAAAAAAGCTGTTCCATACGTTTTGACCGCGTAGGTATTGCACTTTTGTAGGAAACAGCATTATTTTTTACCAAAAACAACCCATATGGTACCAAAATCATAAATACTATGTAGTAACCTAGGCTTGGGAAGAAGCATTTAACAACAAAGCTTCTTAAGAATGCAGGATGGTATGTTTGGACCTCTAAAAACATAACACAACACAAGATCTCGCCTGAACCCATCCAACCACCCTACTCATTCGAACCTATAAACGATACATATGCATAATCAGACTATAATGTTCGCACTGCTGGGACACAGGCCCCCTCCTTCTATGAGAGGGTGTGGGCCTTAATCCACCACGCGGGCCCAGTGTGGGTTGGTAGATGTCACATGTCTTTGAAATGGAGCCACTTTGTTAAAATAATTTACAGAAAATGTAGTGAAAAAAAAACGAATTAATTTTATTTTTAAATAATTTTATAGTGATTACTTTACCTGAAGAACAGTCAGCAGGAACAGAAACAAGCCCGATTTAACTGACATCTTGTATGCTAATGATAGTTATTCTGAAAAATAGCAATCTTTTATACCACCTTCCATTAATACGGTTAGATAGTGAGATTAAAATCAAAAACGTATCACGATAAAATGCATTATAACCTGACGCCAAGGACGTGCTAAAAGTAGCGACGACAATTTATTTATTTGACTATTCGGAACGCCAGAGCCATCTGGCGGCGCTTGACAGAGTCTAGCCTGAGTTCGTAGGGGGTCGACGACAGTGCGACAGAACGACTCTTGGACATTAGACATCGTACGGACAACATGTGCTCAAAAACATTTATAATCTGATTTGATCTGCAAGCGGTTTTTCGATTGCGCCATAACCAACACTACCCATAGTACGCCCACAGTAATTAAAATATGCCTGATAATAACGAGACACACATGCCTTCTTCGTTATATTTATTGAGTATCTCCATCAAAGGAGGTGCAAAAAAGCAATTTGTGCTGTTGACCGTTTAGGAGTTGCCTCGTCTGGAGCCATTTCTGGGTGCAGCAGCCAGGTCATGGCAGACTTTAGAAAGGAATATCATAATTAAAAGCATATAAAATTTTGTGTGTCTGCTGTTGACCGCTGAGGAGTTTCCTCGTCTGGGACCAATCTTGGGTGCGGCAGCCAGACGAATTGCCGTGCCATTGGACTATGAGAGAGAGGGAACAGAGCACCTGTATTTGCGCTTACACTTTTGCACTAAAATATTTCCCGCGTACTTAGCTAATCTTCATTGAGATTGGCCGCCGTGACCGAAATTCGGTCAGGAGGATAATTATCAATATCGGTTCGTTTGTATCAGTAAAGGATGGCTATCTTATTTTTTATTTTATGAACGATTTACACATTTGCAATTGCATATACGTACCTGAATTCCAACTGATAATTCGACAACAAAGAAAAGCTATAGTCCGCGCGGAACTAGTTGGCCGCGACTTAGGTTTGTGAGCGGTGGGACGGAGGGGCGGGAGCGCATTAATCAGTACGTGCGTTGCGAACCGCCGTCTCAACCCTGTCCCCTTCTCAGCGGCCAACTAGTCTCACGCGGACTATAACAATACGAGCAGTTAACATAATTAAATAGATATGAATCAATATAGATAAAAACTTTTAAGTGTAAATACACTTAAGTTTTATTGCAATAATATCTGTAACAGATAAAATCTTTAGTATTATGCTTACTTCAGGTGTCAGCAAGTGAAGGTTTTCACCATCAGGTATTGCGTGGCTGCAATTCGCTCACCGCCCGCCTACTCACTTGAGTAAACTTTTTTTTGTTTTTTTTTTTCATGTTTGTTCATGTTTAGTCCTTTTGCAATCGGTCGTTGGACCATATGCGAATTCGTTTCATGACAAATGGTGTTGTGGTAGAGCAGCCAGTGCTGCGCCTCCCACTTATAGACAGTGGTTCCTCTACAGTCTTTTCACCACCTCTGTCGGGTTTAGCAGTTCAGTAACTTGTGGATTTAGAGGTAAGGCGTGGTTTGTGTTGTCTTTTGTACCGTTCCTAGAAATTCAAGGTGCATTTGCTATTGATCTTCATATGTCACACAGTGGGACGTTATTACGTCATTGGAGAGGAAGTTGCTGAAAATCAACGCCGTTGACGATAGGTTCGTCCGAAGTAACAGCATTTTGTTAACCTATTCTTGCACAGATGCGACGCACGGCTTAATTGATCTTATTATTGTTGTTTGTTTGTTACGAAAGTAGTTATTTATTCACTAAGCAACTGGCATTTTGTTTCTGTTTTGATTGTTGTTGTTTTATTTTTAAATCTGCCAACGAAAATTCAATATTTAAGGAATTAGTTTTAAAATTACCACTTTTAAGATCAAAATTTAGTAAAAATAAACTACTTCTGGACCGAACGGTGTCCTTCACTATATTTTATAAATAAAAGGATCCATATCTGAGGGGCAATTCTCCTAATTTTAAGAACGTTCTCAGTCTCAATCTGTCAAATTTTTTTTCTAAAATTCCTACATTTTTGACAAGATTTTGAGATTGTTGCTGAGTATCGAACACAAAATCGGGGGAGCCGAACCAATGTAAGAATTTCGTATTGAATGTTTTCCTATATGTTCTATGAATGTTAAGGCAGTGGAGAATTGTTGGGGGATTCTGTTCAGACCGTGTTGGGGAATATCAAACGATTTGTAAGGATAGTGTGAAGATTATTATATCGTGTGGTCTTTGCGATGACAGGTAAAATACAATATGTTTTTTGGAAAACGACTATAATACATAGGATAGCATTTTGTGTAGTAGGACTTTTAAATAAAAGAAACTATCAATGAGCTGCATACAAATAATTTATTTATTTATTATTTATTTATCTATTTATATATTCAATTACATTTTTAAATATTTCTTAAAATATAAAAAATAAGTATAAAAAACATTTAAAAATATAAAAAAATAGTAGTCCGCCGGTGTCGGGAGCAGGGTCCAAACTACCGGTGGTTAGGGCTCCAAAGACAGGAACCTCCTCACAATGCGAGTCGTATCGAGGAGTACTGCCTTCTGAATCAGGCCATTGTTCCAACCGCCTAACGAAAGCCTCGATAGATGTTGATCGAGGCTTTCGGCCATAAGGCCATTGGCCGATACGACAATCGGCACAATGATAGCCGAGTTCACATTTCACATGTCAACAACCTTGTGTACTAAGTCAAGGTATTTAATTTGTTTCTCTTTCTCAGCTTTCACGAGGTTCCCGTCAAGTGGAATGGTAACATCGACAATCATTGTGCGGCGCGCTAATCGATCTTTCACCATTATATCAGGCTTATTGGCGACAATGGTCCTGTCAGTAATGATAGACCGATCCCAGTCCAACGTGATATGGTAATTTTCAAGAACTGGGTCCGGCACATACTTGTAATACGGTACCTCAGAATCCACAAGTTTATATTTCAAAGCATGTTGCTGGTGAATAATCCTGGCTACTTGGTTAAGCCTGGTTATTTTATTGTTAATGAACACAAATTTATGAAGTATCTATACATCTAAAATTTTATTTTTATTTATTACAAATTTAATTTATAATTATGTCATCGAGAGGAGGCCTGTGTCCCAGCAGTGGCAACATTATAAGCTGATTATGATTATGCTTATGCCTATATAAATAATTAGTTTTTCAGTTTTACTTTATTAAATCAATGCTTCGCAACAATTTCGTTTCCTACTGCATTTGTCAAATTGTATTTGTCGATTCTGACCTTGACTTTGACAAGCACTTGGAGGCGTTTCATGAGTTGCCCCATTTCATCATTTTCATTAGATTCTGAGCAATCTGACTCATATTCTTTGTCCTCTTCTTTATCTTCAGAGTCCTCTGGTGGTGCAACAGTATTATCTTCGGGAGTAACACCATCTGGTTCCTGTTCCTCAGAGTCAGTTGGTGGTGCAGTAGTACTCTTTACGGGAGTAGAATTATCTGGGTCATCCGGCTTCTCAGAATCAGTGGTGGTTGTTGTGGATGTGGTGGTACTGGAAGTAGAGGTAGTGGTGGTATCCTCTCGGTCGAAGTTAATACCCGTTACTTCTTGAAACCACGGTAAAAAATGTCCCGGACGGATGAAACCTGGTAGAAAGATTTTTTTTAATACTTATGGTTGTAGGAACTATAATACGAGTAATGATAGATTGACAATTGATTTAAAGTAATGCAAATATTACCTGAAGGCAATTTAATATCGCAGCCGACGCTAAAGAATAAGGCTACTCCTATGAGGGTTGGAACGCCGTCGGAGTCAACGTGCACTAGTGGCCCACCATGGTCACCCTGAAATTAAGCTTGGGTAAATAGGGGTAAAGTGAGTATAATGTTTCACTACATCAACTTTAGCAACGCCTAATCAGGTAGTGATTCACACAGGTCTCTTCTGTTTGACTGTTTGTTTCTCAGTAGACAACTCGTTAACTTTGAAATCTATATTTTCGACACATATCTGTGTTTTTTAAAAACAAATTCAGTGTTTATGCCTTGCCTAACAACAATTTCGTAAGAGTTACACCTCGGCGAATCGGTTCATTAAAAAAACTTTTTTACAAAAAAAACAACCGACTTCAAAAAAAACACTACAAAGTGATAAATAACTTTAATTTCGGAAGTCGGTGTCGTTGATTCCGCATTTTCGTTTTTTGACACCGACTTCCGAAATTAAAGTTATTTATCACTTTGTAGTGTTTTTTTTGAAGTCGGTTGTTTTTTTTATAAAAAAGTTTTTATTTTTCACTTTTTAGTTGTACCTACCCCACAAAAAAGTAAACAAAAAGATCGTTAATGTAGACAATGTAGATAAATTTTTAGATTTTTTTTGATTTTTCAAAAACCGCTCATCCGATTTCGATAAAATTTTCATGGGACCATTTGGGAAGTATACCCTTTCTAACAAAAAAAAAAAAATTTCAAATCGGTTGGGAAACGACGGAATTATGCGCGAACAAACACAAAAAAAAAAAAAAAAAAAATAATACAAACATTCGAATTGAGAACCTCCTCCTTTTTTAGAAGTCGGTTAAAAAAATAGTTGCACGTTGGTTGCTGAAATGATTTTTGTGCTATTTGACTGCCCAGAGATTACATTTAGATGTCGCTTAGTGTTAGTATCGGCTGGCCATGTTTGTCGAAGGACCGATGGTCGGTGGAGCAGATGAGTCCTAGAGTAGAGACCGCGTATTGGCAAACGTACTGTGGGATGACCCGGTAGCTGGGATAGATTTGATTTGAAAGGTGGAGGACAAGGTGATGTGGCGTAGCCTGGGAGAGGCCTATGTCCAGCAGTGGACTGTGATATGCAGTGTTAATTGAAATGTTAGTGAAAACGAGCTTAAGTGTCTAAGGATCGGAATTCAGTCTTTCAAACTAAAAAGACTATACCACATATTTTGCACTTTTCCAAGTGGAATCACAGCTTTTTTCCTTACATTCCAAACTGAATTCAATTGAGGACCTTAAGACTCAATGCTTACATAGCAAGTAGCCTGTGAGGTGACGTTGAAGTATTGCGCGCAGATGGTGGTGTCCATGACGCCGTTCGAATATAATCTGGAACACTCATTGTTGGAGATCGCTCGTAAGTATACCCATCTCAGTGGTTCGTATTCGGAACCTGCAACATCAAAAGATAATATTACAGTGATGACAAAAAAATATTGTTGAAAAAAAAACTACTGATCAATACTATAATAATAAGAAAGGAAAAAAAAAAGACAGGAGTTTATTGGGCATCAAAAAATTCGTCCGCATCGCTGTCAATGGGAATTAAGTTAATGGTTACCTTTTTTACTTGTATTGCTAAATTACTCCCGGAGGGATTTATTTATTTATTGACACCTCAACGACTTATTCACTAACAGCAGTGGTTAACAAAATTTTAACTTTTTTTTGTCACATGAAAACTTACATCAAATTTTGAATGTACTAGGGCCAGCAAACAAAAATATGTGAATGAAAAAAAATTGACACGTCAGGTTAAAATAACCATGATCCTTTGGTTCGGTCCAAATCATTGGTTTAGCAAATGGCATATGTCTGGGTTCCAGTTTATCCCAACCTTATAGCAGTCTCACACACGTTACACAACATTTTTGTGGAACCCAGGATTTATCTTGATTTCTGACAGGAAATCCAAAATAGTTTAAATAGCACTGTTTCAATTAGTGATGTGAAATTTCGACGCTGAGATGTAAAAGTTAATTCTCCACACACATAACAAAAACTGTCGGGGTTGTTACAACACTTTCGTGGCATGTTTACGATGTAACAAACGTATATAAGATGTAAGTTGAATGCAATAGTTATACAGTCGTCTAAATTAAGTTATTCAAAAAAAGACACTTATATGAGGTCAGAAATGAATATGTAGCTGTCACAAAAAAACTGGACGTAATTGAAACAAAATTAGGTATTATATATTGTTAATGAGGACACACTAACATTAACAAAAATCATCACAAAGTTCGTGTGACAAAAACAGTGTTTACCAGTGTAACCTATTTTCAGTTAAGGACAGATCGCTACTGATGGTAGCCAGTATAATATGTAATAATACAGTTACAAGAAAAATATTTTTTATGGTTCTTTCGTTATTTGGTTCGTTGGTTATGCATTTAATTCCTGTGTGTAGCTGAAGAAAACTCATAAATGTTGGTTGTAAAAGAAGTACTGACCCGAGTAGCCTGTATTGCCATTTCCAGTAGCGATCACCTGCTGGCCATCGTAGTTGCGGTTCGCATCAGCCCTCGACTGTATGCGGATCGGTTGCACGAACCCTTGATGGAGATGTCACGTCGGATTTAACATAAGTACAAGTCAAACATGAACAAGAAAACGCATAATCGGACTATAATGTTCCCACAGCTGGAACACAGGCCTACTCTCTGTGAGAGGGAGTGGGCCATAACCATAGATCTCTATGTGCTTGTTTAATCTAGCTCAGTGGCCATAAACCACCACACTAACCAACTGCGGGCTTTTTGATGTCACAATTATGTCTTTGAATTTGGACACATAGTGTTCAAGGACATGTATCGTATTACCCAGTAACTGGGTTGTGAAGGTCAGTTAGGCAGTCGCTCTATACAACGTGTAACGTTAAATGCGCAAAACCTGAAAATAGTTTGATTAGAATGACGAGCAGAATCAATTGAACCACTTTTTAATATAGGTCACATTTTTCAAAAAATCTTCATTAAAAACGTTGCCGTGTCTATTTATTAATAGGTCAAGCAATCACATACGCAAACCCGCCAAAATACGAGTAGGTAAACAAACACAAGTTGTTGTCGACCAATTTACATTTTCTCATACGCAGGATAATAATAGCTCTTATTTCAATGCTAATACGAATCTTCCGTACAGTAAGTACCATGAATAAGACAATTTGAAGTAAACAATAATGCTATCTATCTCTTTTTAACTTAAACTTAACCTAAGGGTTAGAAAGAGAAATGACGATCTGCACGGGAGCGGGGCGAGGCGTGTGAGATACGTAACAGTGGCCATGTTTACTTCAGTCTGAGCGGCGCCGGCACATGCGTCACAGGTGTAATTGTTCTATCCCCCGGCGAGGCGGCGCGTGCGCGCGAATTTCGCGACTATGGCGTTTTTGTACACAAACATTCAATATTGTGAAATAGTGAGAATGTTGGCGCGTTGTAATGACAACGTTAATTTGGCCAAAGCCTGGAAAAGTGTGATGGAAACATTTAAATCCCTGTTCAAAGATAACCTAAGTTTTTTAGGAGCGTAGATAGTAAATAATAATTTCAGCGCGGCGCGGAGCGGCCCGGTGACGACTCCTCCCTCAATAGAGCGTTGTCGCAGACGCAAGAAACGATTAGAATTGCCAGTAAAACTAAAACAGCACATAAAACCTTTACAATTATTTTAATGATTTTTTTTCTTTCTGAAATAGGTCAATTGAATTAAAAATCAGTTGGGGTGTCTGAGGTTTTGCGCATTTAACGTTACACGTTGTATAAAATACTAGCACAATGCGGGCCACGAAAGATGAGACTTGACGCACCACGTGGTTTGACTTGCGCAGTACACGATTTTGGGTCTCTTTAGCGGTATTAGGTCTGAGCGCGGGACGGGACCGGACGTCATAGTGGCGGCGGAAAGAGCGCGGTAGGCGGAGTCAAAGCTCATCTTTCGTGGCGCTAACTATATTCAGCTGCATTCGGTTATACTGCAAGCCGACCCCATAATAGTTGGGAAAAAGCTAGGCAGATAAAAAAAAACTTACTGGTATATACAACAGGCTGTTGCAACTTCACAAGTGAGATGTCGTTTGACTGCAGCTCAGGCCTCGTGTGTTGGAAAAGAGGATGATTGTACCATTCCGTGGTTATGGTGAAGTACTCCGAGTCGGTAGAGATGACCCCGCCAGCGTAAACAAGTGCACGAGTGAAGCTAAATGTAGTGCTATAGCTGAAGAGAAAATCAGGATTAGGATGGGCAAATTAGGAAGGTTTAGACTTATGACTTTTGTTTCGGCATTTCTTCTCAGGAATTGGTCAATTAGGAAATGCCGGCGCCATCCAGTTTTACATTTAGTGTTTTTAGTGGGTAACATATTCATCGTACGGAAAACTCCCACGCGAGTTCAACTCGCACATGTCCGGATTTTTTTCAACACAATTTCACAAAGATCTCTAATGACTCCTTCCCGGCAACATCATAAAAGTGCCAAAAACTCCAAGTAGCCATTTATGTACTTTTTAATCACGTCTATTCAAAAATAGCTACTGTAACATATTTTTCGTAAACAGGGATTAAAATAGCTCTTTAATCCCTAGGAACTAAAAGTGATTTGAATTTAGAATGTGGGCTTTGCTAATAAACGTTCCAAGTACAGTCCAGTCCAGTTCGGTCCAGTTCCAGTCAATCTCATCTTTAGTTGCAACATCCGGGCTCTGCCAGGTCTCCTTTCTAAGCTCACGTTTTCTAAAGAAGGAATTCATCAGAAAGAGGCCTTCCTTCTCCATATAACTAGCCAGTAGATGGCCCCGGTGGTTCAATCGTCCAACTCCAAATTGCCCCACTCACAGCACATTATCGTTTCGTTTGCCCAGTTTCGCGTTAAAGTCCCCCATGACAACGGTGAAGTGAGTTTTAGAGCCATGCTTAGCTCTGGAGATATCCTTAAACTTGGTGTTTTATTTTATTTTACGACCATAAGGTCGGGGCGTAAACCTGTACGACCTTCAGCGAATACCTTGTGGATATTCTTAGTACGCCACCCTGGTCAGCACAATCTCGATCTTCACCACGTTGCTCACAAGGAACTTATGGACGATAAACCCGACACCGCCTTGGGACTGCTGGTCGCCGTACCAGATTTGAGGATAATCGAGTCCTCCCCCTCTCTTCGGACTTCAGATAACCCCACTCCATTGTAACCTGCTCAATTCTTCGTCGAGTTCGGTGATCTTCTCGTAAGTCCGGAGTGTACGCGAGTTATATATTGCCAGGTCAGGTCAGTTTTCGGTGATTGTGGTAGCCGGATCTCTCCCGTGTATAGGCTTCTACTCTGTTCCCCTAAATAAAGTCAGCCCGTATACATGTATAAAATTGACTTTTAGGCTCAATGATTGGTTACTTACGTACAAAACGCAGAAGTGACAACCCATTCGTTGGAAACAATTGAGCCTCCACAATATCGCACAGTTCGCCCATGATCGTTAAATGCGTCAAAACGAAGAGATGCATGGTAAGGGAATTGACCCCGCTCTGCCAGCCAGCCCGACACTATACGTGACGACGATGATAGCAACGGTTCTGTGTGAACAAGTCATAATAGTTCAGGTTCTTGTTTTCAAGTGGTGTTATTTCTAGTGAAACGGAAACCAAGTTATATCAGTGTAAGTTAAGTTCATATGAAGAAATGTAGCCCAAACTGAACTTTATTCGTGAGTATTAAACTTGTTTTTACAAAAATACATAATAACATTGGTTTACATGATTGGAAACTTTCGAAAACTTTTCTCACGATATTTAGTTTAAATGTCGTGAGAAAAGTTTTGAGTACGAATGTCTCAAATCTCAAATCGTTTATTGCAATCCATCCAATTATTTCATTATATTCAATATTGCTCATTTCTTTACTCGCTTATTTGTTCATTATTATTAATGTAGTATAATTAGTTAGTATTACGTTATTTTTTTTTTTATTATCAGCCATTTCTGTCCCACTGCAGGGCAAAGGCCTCAGCGAGCAATGGAGCGCAGTATCCTTGGAGTTAAACTTACTGATCGTATTACGTTATAATTTATTTTGTATATTATTTATTTAATTATGTTTAATATTGCTTATGTCATGGCTATTAGAGAATGGGAAGCCCCAGTTGACCTGACGTCGTTAGAAAACGAGCGCGCCGTATTAATAAGCTGTAGGCGAGTCGTCAATATCTTAAAAAATCATTAATTAGATCAATCGTTCGTTAGCGCAATTAATTTTAGTTTAATCAAAATTAAGTAAGGAAAACAGTAGTTCAGTCGACCAATGTGTTATGAACATAATAATATGTGAATCAATCGTAGTTATATCGAAAATAATTAAAAAATATCAACTAACTTTTGAAGGTCACTGTATATTTTACCGAGTTCGTGATTAAGTTTCCGATCATGTAAACGAATAAATAAGGTAACCCCCCTATTTCCTGCTTATTTTCTAGGAAGGACCTATTTTCAAAATCAAATATTATATTTCATATCAACCTACATGGGCACTTATGAAACGTCAGAAGCTAGGTGCGCGGTTCCAATTAGTCGTTTCCTATGGAGAAGAACCGGCAAGAAACTCCACGGTTATTCTTTTAAAAATAATTGGCTTTTACTATGTTTTAAAATGACAGTTGGACCTTACCGTGGACGATTTCGTTCTCAATGAAGTCTGGTTCCACGCTTTTGTATCGCGCGTATACCTGTACAGTGCGAAAGTTTTATTAGATGAGGTTCTGGAGATTGATGCACAACCAGGAACCTTGGATTAAATGTCATGATTCTGGATGCCCCTAAGTTGAAATTTTTCGTTGGTTTAAAAAAAAGCTGTTCCATACGTTTTGACCGCGTAGGTATTGCACTTATGTAGGAAACAGCATTTTTTTTTTTTAACCAAAAACAACCAACCAACCTAGGCTTGAGAAGAAGCGCACAACGCTTCTTAAGAATGAAGGATGGTATGGTTGAACCTCTAAAAACATAACACAACACAAGATCTCGCCTGAACCCAACCAACCACCCACACATAATAAATAATAGACATGCAAAATCTACCACACGGGCCCAGTGCAGGTCAGGATGTCACAAGTCTTTGAAATTTTGGTTCTAGAACATGCCGGTTTCCTCACAACGTTTTTATTCAGCGTTTTGAGAGCAGTGGTGTTGAAATAATTTACACAAAATGAAATAAGGGAAAAAAATAACGAATTAATTTTAAATACTGTTATAGTGATTACTATACCTGAAGTACGGTCAGCAGGAACAGAAACAAGCCCGATTTAACTAACATCTTGTATTCTAATGATAGTTATTCTGAAAACAAGCAATCTTTTATACCACCTTCCATTAATACGGTTAGATAGTGAGATTAAAATCAAAAACATATCATGATAAAATACATTAGCTAACCTGACGCCAAGGACGTGCTAAAAGTAGCGTCGACAATTTATTTATTTGTCGCATCCGGTCATTCGTTTGACTATTTGTAACGCCAGCGCTATCTGGCGGCGCTTGACAGAGACTAGTCTGAGTTCGTGGGGGTTGACTACAGCGCGACAGAACGATGTGGAGCTCTCTTGGACATTGGACATCGTACGGACAACATGCGTTCCGTATCTGATTGTGTCGTGTACCTACAGCGTGCGATTCGCTGATTTGATTAATTTTGTGAAATAATTACTGATTTGAACTGCAAAAGGTTTTTCTATTGCGCAATAACCAACACTACCCATAGTACGCCCACAGTAATTAAAATATGCCTGATAATAACGAGACACACATGCCTTCTCCGTTATATTTATTGAGTACCTAAAACAAAACAGGTGCAAAAACAGCAATTTTTCAACATATCGAGTATTAATCTAGATTCATCAATTCTATGCCTATGCGGTTGACTGCTAAGGAGGTCTCTTAGGAGCCAATCTAACTAGTTGGCCGCGCCTTACGTATGTGAGCGGTGGGACGGAGGGGCGCATTACTCAGTACGTGTGTTGCGAACCACGGCCTCACCCCTGTCCCCACCTCAGCGGCCAACTAGTTCCACGCGGACTTTAACAAGACGAGCAGTTAACATAATTAAATAGATATGAATCAATATAGATAAAAAACTTGTAAGTGTAAATACACTTAAGTTTTATTGTAATAATATCTGTAACAGATAACATCTTTAGTATTATGCTTACTTCAGGGGTCATCAGCAAGAGAATGTTTTTACTATTAGGTATCGCGGAGCTACGATTTGCTCACCGCGCACGCTACTCACTTTTTTTCTATTAAAAAGTAGCCTTTTTTTCGTGTTTTTTTTTCATGTTCTTTCATGTTCAGTCAGTCCTTTTTATTCCTACATTTTTGACAAGTTTTTGACATTGATTGTTGCTGAGATGAGATTGCGACTAGATTTTAAACGTTTTTAATTACGGGACTTCGATTGTTTTGCAGTGACCGTGACCAAAAATTGCCAACTTCTGCTCCCAAAAACAAATTGGTAACATATTTCACTTCTCCCGTTCACTCTTGCATTAATATTCGAAGCCCACTTTTCTACTTAGATGACTTCGGTCACTATCCACCCCATATTCACCCCTATTGCCCCAAAGGTAGGACGGGAATATCGAACCCAAAATCGGGGGAGCCGAACCAATGTAAGAAGTTCATATTGAATGTTTTCCTATATGTTCTATGAATGTTAAAGCAGTGGAGAATTGTTGGGGGATTCCGTTCAGACCGTGTTGGGGAATATCAAACGATTTGTGAGGATAGTGTGAAGATTATTGTTTCGTGTGGTCTCTGTGATGACAGGTAAATCATAATATATTTTTTTGGAAAAAAAAAACAACATATTCACAAGCTGCGTAAAAAATATTTATTTACTGTATTATTAATGTTCATTATCATCACACAATTTATAAAGTATATATCAAAAAATTTATTTTTATTTATTTCAAATTTAATTTACTATGTCACCGAGAGGAGGCCTGTGTCCCAGCAGTAGGAACATTATAGGCTGATTGTACTTATGCTTACGCATATTTATAATGAGCTTTTCAAATTTATTTTATTAAATCAATGATTCGCAACAATTTCTTTTTCTACTGCGTTTGTCAAATTGTATTTTTCGAATCTGACCTTGACTTTGACATCCACTTGGAGGCGTTTGATGAGTTGCCCCAATTCATCATTTTCATTAGATTCTAAGCAGTCTGAGTCATCTTCTGTGTCCTCTTCATTATCTTCAGAGTCCTCTGGTGGTGCAACAGTATTATCTTCAGGGGTAGTGGTGGTTGTGGTACTTGTGGTAGTTGTGGTGGGAGTGGTGGTTGTGGTAGTTGTGGTGGGAGTGGTGGTTGTGGTAGTTGTGGTGGGAGTGGTAGTTGTGGTGGGAGTGGTAGTTGTGGTGGGAGTGGTGGTTGTGGTAGTTGTGGTGGGAGTGGTGGTTGTTGTGGTTGTGGTGGTAGTAGAGGTAGTGGTGGTCTCTCGGTCGAAGTTAATACCCGTTACTTCTTGGAACCACGGTAAGAAATGTCCCGGACGAATGAAACCTGGTAGAAAGATTTTTTTTTATATTATGAATAATATTAGCTGTAGGAACTACAGGGTGAAATTAAATTCATGGGCATCCTTTTAAGGGGTCATTGTAATCATCATTATGAACAACTTTTACTATGGGACCAAACCTGAAATTGCGAAAAAAAAACGGCTCTTCCCTACATTTTGACGAATTATGTGAACATAAATGCAAGGAACAGCTGATTTTTTTTCGCTATTTTAGGTTTACTCCCATAGTAAAAGTTGTTCATAATGATGAGTACAATGTCCCCTTAAGAGGGTGCCCATAAATTTAATTTCACCCTGTATAATAATGATTAATTGACAATTGATTTAAAGTAATGCAAATATTACCTGAAGGCAAGCTACTATCGCAGCCGTCGCTAAAGAATAACGAGAGTCCTATGAGGGTTGGAATGCCATCGGACTCAACATGCACTAGTGGCCCGCCATTGTCGCCCTGAAATGAAGCTTAGGTAAGTAGGGGCAAAGTAACGAATATAATGTTTCACTACATCAACTTTAGCAACGCCTTATTACTGTGGGACCCCCCCCCTCCCCCAGCTAGATGGACCAACTTTAAAAAAGGTGGCTGAGAGATAGATTGGAGGCGGAAGGCGGAGGAGAAGGTGTTGTGGCGCAGCCTGGGAGAGGCCTATGTCTAGCAGTGGACTGTGATAGGCTGAGTTGATTGAAATATCAATGAAAACGGGCTTAAGTGTCTATGAATTGGAATTCAGTCTTTCAAAATAAAAAAAGTACACCACATTTGCACTTTTCCAAGTGGAACCACTGCTTTTTCCCTTACATTCCAAACTGAATTCAAATGGGGACGTTAAGACTCAAAGCTTACAAAGCAAGTAGCCTGTGAGGTGACGTTGAAGTATATTGCGCATATGGTGGTGTGCCAGATGCTTGTTGCATATAATCTGGAACACTCAACGTTGGAGATCGCCCGTAGAAATACCCATCTCAGTACATCAGATAAGGGACCTGCAATGTTAAAGAAATAATATTACAGCGATGCCAAAAAATGTTGTTAAAAAAAAAATACGGTTTGCACTCCGGGAGTGCCGGCAGAAGTGAAAACTTGAATATTAACGTTGAAATAAATCAATTATTAATTGATTAATATTAGGTCCTTACATATGAAATTGGCGTTTTTCGTACTGGCTACTTTAATCACGAATTTCTCCTCTTTGGTAAGGAATTCCAAATTCAAATTTGTACAGCTATTTACTCATGTATTTGTGCTTCGATGACCGTCATTCATTTGTTTTTTTTCTTCTGTTTTTTCTGTTTGCGTCACTCATTTTACAAAATGGAAAATTTAAAATATCGCATTATTTACGAGTACGAGTTCCGCCGTGGCACTAGTGCTGCGGAAACGACTCGAAGGGTGAATGATGTGTATGGCGGTCATGTTGCAAAAGAAAACACAGTTCGTTTTTGGTTCCAACGTTTTCGTTCTGGAAATTTCGACCTGCAGAACAAGCCCCGTGGACGGCCTGAGACCCAAGTTGATAATGGAGAATTGAAGGCTATTGTGGAAGCGGACCCATCGCAAACCACGTCCGAGTTAGCTGCAGGCTTCGATGTTAGTGATAAAACTGTTTTAATTCACTTGAAGCAAATTGGGAAGATTAAAAAGCTTGAAAGGTGGGTACCTCACGAATTGACTGAAGCAAACCGGCAAACGCGCGTCGACTGCTGCGTTACATTACTTGAATTGGAATGTCTTAGACATCCTCCGTACTCCCCGGACCTTGCTCCAACAGATTACCATTTTTTTCGCAATTTGGATAACTTTTTGCAAGGGAAAAAATTCAACTCCGATGGGGCAGTCCAAATCGCCTTCAAAGATTTTATTGATTCCCGTCCGACTGGTTTTTTTAGTAAAGGGATCAATGAACTACCTATAAGATGGCAAAAGTGCATTGAAAACAATGGTTCATACTTTGATTAATTAAATATATTATATTAAAAAATATTCGACTTTTTGTTCCTTCCATACAAAACGCCAATTTCATATGTAAGGACCTAATATAACTCATTTTTTTCACTATTTCTGCGTCACTTTTTTTATTAATAGATGCACTTTGTTCAATTTCTATATTTTAAACACTATATACACGAATTTTACGAATACACAGCAGTGTAGGTACTACACAGACGGTCGAGCCATCAGCTGTCCATCCATCCATCCATACACCCACACCCACACCCACACCCACACCCACACCCACACCCACACCCACACCCACACCCACACCCACACCCACACCCACACCCATCCATCCATCCATCCATCCATCCATTGTCGTGTGTCACTTGGTTCACTTCGGTTGGCGCCGCCATAGTAGTCTCTCCTGACGGTCACGTGTCCTTACGCGATGTCCTGACGCGAGTTTAACATTTTTTACCCATTACAAAAAAGTGTACAACGCCGCTAAAGAAGTTTACACTTCAAAAAAAAACTACTGATCAATTAAGTTAATGGTTACCTTTATTTATATTGCTAAAAGACTCCAGCATAGCTATTCACAAACACTCGATACGCTTCCGTATCATATCGAACATTAATCATTGTTATCGTAGGAGTCTTCTAAACATTGTTCACAAGTCCAAAACCCGAAAATTTTGTCAGTTTAAATCAAATAGACGCCCGCTATTCTTCCAACAGCTATTTGCTGTTTTGGGCAAGTCAAATCAGGTTATCGAAATGTCAGGTTTTCGATACGATAGCCTGTCGTATGGTTATGAATCAGGGCTCTGGAGTGATTTATTTATTTATTAACACTTTATCGACTTATTCACTAACGGCCGAACATATTTCTGCCGAGAATTATTAATATATTTTACAATAAAAATTTGGAATCACACGACAACGTTCCACTATTTGTAACTACGGTTTAAAACCAAAAATTTCGTATGAAAACGGCATGTGATCCCAAAATTATAGTCTAATATCGTACTGCAGATCATCACCATGTAAACGGCAAATGTGAACCTCACCACGACATGAGTCTGTTGTTCCTGGAGTTCGTGCCAATACGTCAGAAGAAAAAGATTTTTTTATGGTTCCTTCGTTACTTACTAATCCTGGGTCGGATAATATGCATTTAATTCCTGTGTACCTATACCTACCTGGAGAAAACTCATACAGGGTGAAATTTAATTCATGGGCATCCTTTTAAGGGGCCATTGTAATCATCATTATGAATAACTTTTACTATGGGACCAAACCTGAAATCGCGAAAAAAAATCAGCTCTTCCCTACATTTTGACGAGTTATGTGAACATAAATGCAAGGAACAGCTGATTTTTTTCGCGATTTCAGGTTTGGTCCCATAGTAAAAGTTATTCATAATGATGATTACAATGGCCCCTTAAAAGGATGCCCATGAATTTAATTTCACCCTGTATATTGGTTGTAAAAAAAATACTGACCTGAGTTCGCTGTATTGCCATTTCCAGTAGCGACCACCTGCTGGCCATCGTAGTTGCGGTTCGCATCAGCACTCGTCTGTATGCGGATCGGTTGTATGATACCTGGATGGAGACGTCGCGTCAGATTTAACATAAATACAAGTCAAACATGAACAAGCATACATACGCATAATCGGACAATAAAATTCCCACTGCTGGGACACAGGCCTACTCTCTGTGAGAGGGAGTGGGCCATAACCACTGACCTCTATTTTACAAGTACACTGGACTTAACACTACAAAATGACAGTTGTTTTTTGTGCCGTTTCAAAGCACCCCCGCTCGAGCGTCTCAGGAACTAAAATTGACACATTGTCGCAAATGGCCATTGCGTTGTTTTGGTACATCTCTGATGATTTAGGTCTAAATCGTGGAATAAGACATATTTGTGTATTTTCTGTTTACTACGAGATATTTAGAACATTCTAACTAGGTACTAACATTTTCTCATGAGAGTATGCGCATTTTGTAAAACTCGCTATCAAAAAATTTAGTTCCACGGACGCTCACGTTGTTATCAGCGCCAAAATGGCGAAAATCAAATGTCTCCGTTTTATTTCAGTGACCATAAACCACCACTCTAACCAACTGCGGGTTTTTTGATGTCACAGTCATGTCTTTGAATTTGGACTTTGGTTGTTCAAGGACATGCCGGTTTCCTTATGATGTTTACCTTCACCATTTTAAGAGCGCTGGTGATGAAACAAATTACACAAAGTGAAGTATCTGATTGGATTAGACATTATGACCATCTAACTTACAGCAAACTTAAGCGATTTTTGTGAGGAATTTGGAGTTCAATAATATAATTTTGCTATAGACGTACCTTCTGAAGTAACAAATCATCTACAACACACGTTTAGATAAAAATACAACAAGTTACAATCATTTTCGTTAAAGTGACAGTCTACAGTTTTTTTTTTTTTTTATGACACCAATAGTCTAGGACCCTATGTTTCAAAAACATGTGCAAAAGCCATTATAAAGTCTTTAGGTACAATCAACAAAAGAGATCAGTATACAGGATAGTCGGATATAGTTGAAGTTTAGTAAGAAACCGATGGATGTTGTCGACTAAAATTTAATTTGATAAATGAGCTGTTTGTTTTCTTTTAATAAAATTAAATTTTATTCGAGAACATCCATCGGTTTCTTACTAAACTTCAACTATATCCGACGATCCTGCATACTTATCTCTTTTGTTGACTACCGCAGTGTCTCAAGACGAAAGTCTTTGACCAGTGCGTGTTGCCAGTGATGACATATGGCACTGAAACGTGGTCGCTGACAATGGGCCTTATTAGAAGGCTGAAAGTCACCTAAAGGGCAATGAAGAGGGCTATGCTTGGAATTTCCCTGCGCGATCGAATCAGAAGTGAAGAGATCCGCAGGAAAACTAAGGTAACCGCCATAGCCCGAAGAATTGCCAAACTTAAGTGGCAGTGAGCAGGGCACATTGCTCGCAGAACAGATGGCCGATGGGGCCGAAAGGTTCTGGAGTGGCGACCGCGTACTGGAAGACGTAGCGTTGGAAGGCCTCCCACAAGGTGGACCGACGACCTTGTGAAGGCCGCAGGAACTCGTTGGATGCGAGAAGCACAAAACCGGTCGACTGTAGATACAATTTAGCAGAATATACTTACTGGTAAAAACAATAGGCTGTGGTAACTTCACAAGTGTGATGTCGTTCTGCTCAGGCCTCGCTTGGAAATTTGGATGATTGTACCATTCCGTGGTCCCGGCGAAGTACTGCATGGCAGTAAAGATCACCCCGCCAGCATGAACCACGGCACGAACACGGCTGAAGAGAAAACGAGGGTTATGATGGGAAAATTAGAAAGTAAGTTTGGACTTTTGGCTTTTATTTCGGCATTTCTTCTCAGGGATCAGTCAGCTATGAAATGCCAGCGCCATCTTGTTTTAAAATATTGACGCAGCCTACTTTACATTAAATGTTTTAGTGGGTAACATATTCATCGTACGGAACCCTCTTTACGCGAGTTCAACTTGCACATGTCCGGGTCTTTTCGATACAATTTCACAAATGATTACAAACAGCACCTTCCTGGCAATGTCATGCAACTGCCAAATAATTCACGTATTAGTTTTATTTTAAGTACCTACTTTTTTTGACGCTGGCAGAATGTTCGACATCGGCTCAGTTGCCAAAGAAGAAGAAAAAAAAATAGTACATTACTGCAGCGGCCAGCAAAAGTGGCATTGACGGCGAACGTGTAAATGTGGGCCGAGGCACACATACGTAAGTCCTCATACCTAGGCAGAACTTTTTTGTCAAATACTATTACTTTTCAGAATCAATGATGAACAACAATATTTATTCCAGCGTTAAAGTGTTCATTTGTATTTTTTTTTTTCAATAAACAGCTTTCTATGTGCAAGCCAGTTCGATATTTAAATAAAACCTTTGATAAGTTACCTCCTTGGTTGCCATGTTTCGGAGCAAAAGATCGTTCTATTTTTAAATTACACGACAGATATGAGTTTACCATGTAATTTATTTGGTCGCTAAACCACGACAGATATGGATTTTCATACTACTTTTGCTGGCCGCTGCTCGCATGTATTTGGCCAGTAAAGCAACTTCGATTTACCTCGAAGAAGGTTCTCAAAATAATGCTCAAATTTCCAAGCATGTTTGAGAAAAATTACTTATTTGACAAGCGCGTTTTCTCTATAAAATTTTAATAATTCAAATAATATTAATACATTAATTTGAATTCTGTTAACTTACGTAAATATTATAAAAATAATACAAAAATACTGTTTTTAAAAGGGTCACAAAAACCTACCAACCCCTAAAGTTTCTAATTCTAAATAAGTATTAGAAAACGCAAATAAAAATGTACAGATTTTTCTTTTCAATCAAACGTAGTTTCGGCCGGTTTACAGTGTTGACTGAGACATAATATTATATCTAAAGGCTGACTTTTTTACAGTCTGGAAAAAAATAGATACCCTATTTTTTTCCAGAAAAGGTCAACGGAGTAGAAGCACAGAGATCTATTATTGAAAAAAACTCTTTTTTTACGAATTCATCGATAATTTACCCACGTGTAAAGTAAGTTTAATTTTTATATTATTGCCGATATTTTGTTTTAGTCTGAAAAGTTCAGTTCAAATATGACGGTAATTTTTGTAAGGGTAATTTAATTTTAGGTTAAAAAAACAGATATCAGTGCCGTAGGCTTCTACTTCGTTCATTAAAAAAAAGTCAGCCGGTATACATGTTTAAAATTGCCTTTGTGCTCACCAGTTCCTTTAGTAGTTCCTTTGAAGGAACTACTGAGATATTTTGGATCAGTAGTTCCTTTGCAAAAGCTAAAGGAACTACTGAGACTAGATAGTTCCCTTAGCAGTTCCTTTGGAGGAACTATTGAAAACTTTTGGATCAGTAGTTCCTTTGCAAAAGCTAAAGGAACTACTGAGACTAGATAGTTCCTTTAGCAGTTCCGTTGAAGGAAACAAAAATATACGGGGTGAAATTGAATTCATGGGCATCCTTTTAAAGGGTCATTGCAATCATCATAATGAACAACTTTTACTATGGGACCAAACCTGAAATCGCGAAAAAAAATCAGCTCTTCCCTACACTTTGACGAGTTATGTGAACACAAATGCCAGGAACAGCTGATTTTTTTTCTCGATTTTAGGTTTAGTCCCATAGTAAAAGTTGTTCATAATGATGAGTACAACGACCCCTTAAAAGGATGCCCATGAATTTAATTTCACCCTGTATAATGCTGCTCGCTAGATTCAATGATTGGTTACTTACTTGACAGTACAAGACGCAGCACTGACAATCCATTCGTTGGAAATAATTGCGCCTCCACACTGTAGCACTTGAGCGTTAGATGCCACAAAACGAAGAGATGCATGGTAAGGGAATTGACCCCGCTCTGCCAGCCAGCCCGACACTATACGTGACGACGATGGTAGCAACGGTTCTGTGGGAACAAGGCTTAATAGTTAAAGTCTACCAGGTACTTGTTTACAAGTGGTGTTATTTCTAGTTAAACGGAAATCAAGTTTATGCCAGTGTAAATTAAGTTCATTTGAGGTTGACTACTATTGAAAAATTCTTACAAATGGTTGAAGTTGTAGCACAAATGCAAGCTGTACTTTATTCGCGAGTATTCAATTTGTTTTTACAAAAATACATAATAATATTTGTTTACATGATTGGAAACTAAATTTCGTGAGGAAAGTTTTGAGTATGAACGTCATGGCTATAAGAGGAGGGGTAGACTAAAAAAACGATGGATGGACTGTGTGAATGATGATAATATATGGATAGAAAGAGAGTTACCACCGAGCTGGCGACTAATAATGAAGTATGGAAAAAAAGACATGTTGTAACGATCCCAAATAAACTAGGATAAGGGCAGGAGAGGTGCGATTTGAGTATTGCGACAGAGATAGAGAGCGACACGATTTCCTCGTACGAAAGGGATGCAGTGCCCCCTGCGCACGCCCCTTTATCATAGAACTTGCACAATTTTTGGAATTATTTTAATAAAAAAAGAATAGCGATCTTTTTAAATAAATTAAAACATGGATTATTTAGGTTTTTAAATTATCTATCCATTGGTGAAATCCTCAAATTAATAGAACTAGAAAAAGATGCATTCAATCAATAATTTAAGTCACTTTTTTAAAAGGAGATTTTAAATGTATTAGTAATATACAAAAACAAATAATAACGTGCAATGTGATGATAGGATATCGAACATTAATAATGTGCTTTCAGATGTAGTTTATTTCTCATAATTATTGAGTTAAAAGCCTTTAAATAACGAAGAAAAACGCGGTTTTGGTCGGGGTACCGCCTTAAATCGCGAACGCCACACAGTGGCCTCCAAAAGTTACTTGAC
This sequence comes from Amphipoea lucens, assembly GCA_947508005.1. Lineage (NCBI taxonomy): Eukaryota > Metazoa > Arthropoda > Insecta > Lepidoptera > Noctuidae > Amphipoea > Amphipoea lucens. The sequence continues at coordinate 3,530,561 of OX382376.1, read as the reverse complement.
ATTTTTCCACTTTGGCTGTGACACCATGTCTTTATTATTTAAAATTCTAGTTCCAAATGTTTGAACTGCTATAAGTAAAGTTTTTTAGTGGCTAATTTAATTTTTAATTTTTTTTTATTTTTAGCTTAGAAAAAAAAACAAGTACCTAGGTAATCCCTTAGGAGTACCTGTTTATTTTTTTTTTTTTTATTCACAAGTGGCTGACGTGGAAAAATGTCATCTATCTTATGGAGGCCACTGTATATTTTACTGAGTTTGTGATTAAGTTTCCAATCATGTAAACAAATAAATAAGGAAACCCCCCCTATTTCCGCCTTATTTTATAGGCAGAAACTATTTTCAATAATATTTTCTATTGAGCTTCATCCGTGCTAATGAAATGCGATTTTTTTCACTTACCGGGGATGATTTCATTCTCAACTAAGTCTGGTTCAACGCTTTTGTATCGCGCAGTTACCTGTAAAGTGCGAAAGTTTTGTTAAATAGGTTTAAAGAATCTTTATTTCTCATAAGAACATGATACAGTTCACTTAAATGAGATTTAACTTTTAACATAAATAAATAATCGTCGTCTAATGACGGAGCATGCAGATGTAGAATATGTAAAACTATAACAACAACGTACGAGATCAACAGCAAACAAGGTAAAAGTGAAGGTAGTTACATATAAAACAAGTTCGTACTGCTGGCCAATTTGACACCAAGGTACCCTCATATACTGATTATTCACTTTGTGAGGAACACAAACAACGATTAAGTAGTGAACTACTGCGTTAATGTGTTTGTGTGCTAGCATAGTGCGTGCACGCGTTTATTTGCTTGTGTGCGACCAGTATAGTCTCGGAGATAGGTAATCATTTTTAATTTTGATTATTACGTGTGAGTTCTTGTTTTATGTGTTCTTATTTTGTATTATTTAAGTGTATTTTTTTGTTTTTATTTTTATGTAAGTATTTTATATTGTGTTGTCACGGTATTTAGGTAGAAATTATAATAGAAATAGTATTATTTAAGTGTAGGTATATTTTGTTTTTATTTTTATGTAAGTATTTTATATTGTGTTGTCACGGTATTTAGGTAGAGATTATAATAGAAATAGTATTATTTAAGTGTATTTTTCGTTTTTATTTTTATGTATGTATTTTATATTGTGTTGTCACGGTATTTAGGTAGAAATTACTTTTTGCATAATATAATCCTTTAGTTTTCTTTTGTAAATATGAATACTTTTGCACTCTTTAATTTCATTTGGCAAGTTATTATATAATTGGACCCCTTCATATAAAAAATTCTTTTTTCCATATTTTACTGTTCTAGGAAAACGCAGAACTACTTCGTTTCTATTTCTTAGGTTGTGTGAGTATGTCTTTTTTGTAAGTTTAATGTTGGTTTGTGTAGTGTTATCTAAAAATTTTTTTACTAATATGCAGGTATTGTAGTTGTATAGTTGACGGAGATTGAAAAGTTTAGTTTTTTCGTATAGTTGTTTAGTAGGTGTTAGAAAGTCATAACAATATAACCGTTTTATAATTTTGTTTTGGGTTCTCTGTATGTAATTGAGGTTAGTCTTGGATGCTGATCCCCAAATCTCAATCAGGTATTCTAAATTAGGTTTTACTAATGAGCTGTAGATAGTGCGTTTTATCTTAGGTGGTAAGCAGTTTCCCATTTTGCGAAGAGCTCCAGAAAGTGACACAAGCTTGGCTCTTACGTGCTCGATATGGGGTTTCCAGGACAGTTTGTCGTCTAATAGTAGTCCAAGATACTTTTCTGTACTGGACTGCTTGATAGTTAGGTTATTAATAATCAAAGGGGCGTGGGGTGGAATCTTTTTGTTTTTTGCTGCAAATATCATGTAGGATGTCTTCGAAGTATTAATGGTAAGTAAGTTATGTAGAAACCATTCATTTATTACATTTAAATCGTTTTGCGCCTCACTAATGATATCGTGTATGGATTGACCGAAGTAGAATATACTAGTATCATCTGCGTAAAGTGTTAGATACCCTGTTAACCCTATTTGATTAATGTTGTTGACATAAATTAGGAATAACGGTGGTCCTAGAATAGATCCTTGTGGAACTCCACACGTGATTTTTTGGGGAATACTCTTGTAGTTACCAATTTTAACAACCTGGTATCTGTTTGATAAATATGATTCGAATAAATTGTAAGCAGTTCCAGTGATACCTAGGTTAATTAATTTTTGTAATAGTTTTGCATGAGAAACAGTATCAAACGCTTTTTTCAAATCAATAAAAATGCCTAAGCCTATATTTGTTTTATCTATATTTGTTTTAATATTCGTTACTAGGTCAATGGTTGCTGACAAGGTGTTTGATTTTGATCTGAAACCATATTGTTGGTCAATTAGGAAGTTTTTTTCATTTAAATATTCAATTAAGCGGTTGTATATAATTTTCTCGAAGATTTTAGATATCACCGGTAGCACAGAAATTGGCCTGTAATTGCTTGGGTCCGTTTTCGTACCCGACTTGAAGATAGGAGAAACTTTTGCCAACTTCAGGCTATCAGGAAACGTACCATGGTTAAGACATTTGTTTACGCAACTAACTAAGGGTGAAATTATAACATTCTTAATACATTTTAATGCTTTTGTGCTAATTCCGTCCACGCCTGTGCTAGTATCAGCATCCAAATTATCGATAAGTTTAGTAACTTCTTCGATTGTACAAGGTCTAAATTGTGTAAGCGTTTTTGTGTGTTCATGCCCGTCTTTGTACATAAGTGTGTTACCTGAGTTTAAATGGTATCCCGATGGTATCCCATTAGCCAGCTCTGTACCAATAGTGGCGAAATAAACATTCAGTATATCACAGATTTTTTCGCCTTCTGTTACAATTTGTGAATTTACTTTTAGCTTTGGAGGTAAAATATTCATTTTGGTCTTATTCATAGCTAGAGAATTAATAGTTTTCCACATCTTCTTCGGATTATTGTTACATTTTTGGAATTTGTTGTAGTAGTAGCTGTTTTTATCATTATTTATCTTCTTGCTTACTTTGTTTCGTTGTGCTAAAAACTTCCTTTTCAAGATTATGTTTGCTTCTTCACTTTTTAACTGTTGCCACAAAGTATTTCTGTTATCGATCATCTTAATAACTTCTTTATTAATCCAGTCGTCCTTTGGTAAGTTCATTACTTTTGATTTTTGCTTCTTGTTTTGTAGTATGTGTGACGTAACGAAGGCTTCCAGACATTTGTAATCATCATCTATGCCTATGCATGAAGCTTTGCTAATACTTTTGTATAAGTTTTCATAGTCTATGGCCTCATATTGGATCTTTTGTTTAATTTTTGGCTTGTATTTAAACATTTCCAGATAAATCTGTTTATGGTCAGACATAGCAGACTCCAGAATAGCAAAATGGAAGGACTGCTTTTGTAGGTCTGTTGCAACATGATCCAAGATGGTGTTTGTTGTTTGAGTTTGCCTCGTGGAGTATTCCTTATCAATTTTATTTAAGATGTCGTAGCCACTTTCTTCGAGTTCTGATAGGTATTGAGTGACACATGTGTTTGGATTCAGTAGGTCTAAGTTAAAATCACCAAACACGATTGATCTCTTTCTAGCTTCCAGTTGCAAGGTATATCTTTCGAGAAAGTCTTTAATGTTCGAATGACCTGGTTTGTAGATACCTCCAATATGCAGCGCATATTTGGGAAGATATATCCATAGGTAGTGGTTGCTATCCTTGTAGGTGTCCTCTGTTACTTCAAAGGGAATACCTTCATGAATGTAGATAGATACGCCCCCTCCCTTACTGTCATGTCTATAATTGTAAATATGTTTGTAGTTAGGAAGATCGTATAATTTTGCATCTTGTTCTGATGTTATCCAAGTTTCAGTTAGAATTACGACATGTACTATAGAAGGAATTGCTTTTAGGATGCACTGTAGTTCTTCAAGTTTTCCTGGTGTGCGGATACTTCTTACATTAGCATAGAAGGTTTTGAGGAATGACGACTTTGAGGGCAAATCTTTATACTTGTGAATTATTTGGTATGTAATATTTCCTGGGTTAACATTATTGGAACAACAGGTGTTAGATCCGGTTAGTTTTTTGAATTGTAGTTGTTTTTGGTTATAGTAGGTACTCCTTTAATATATTTAATTATTAGATTTGTTTCCCCTTTCTGCTCACGCTCTTTGAGTTCAGTTTGGAGATTTTGTATATAAGTCCTTTGAGCTGGTGTTTGGTCCGAATATATTTTTATAGTCTTGGGCAGTTTCGAGCGATTCTTCAGTAAGTATTTTGGTGTATCAGGAGAATCAAACACAATTTTAATGGGGCGGGGTTTATCTGCATTATATTTGCCCAATCTGTTGGATATTAAGGGCTTAGGACAATCTTGATAGGCTTGTGTTAGGATCTTGTGAACTTCTTCAGAGTCACAATTGTTGCCTGTGGAGAGATCGTTGACATCTTGCTCATTCAAACCCACCAATATTATGTTCTTGTCTCTTTGAAGTCTGCCTTGCATTTCGACAAAAATCTCGTGCTGTGCTCCAAAACTTAATTCGGGTTTTCGGTTTTCACTTTTAAGCTGATTTAGCTCATCCTCGATAGCTATAATTTTATTTTGAGTAATTTTATGTTCGGTTGTAATATTTTCCACGGATTTATGCAGTTTCTTATATTCTTCTGTTAGGTTATCCGTTGTTAATTTCAGATCTTGAATATCTTGCCTAATTTCATTCCGCATTTGTGTTATATTTTCAATTTGTTCGTTCATCGCTTCCTTTATACAACCCATTATTTCGCTACGGAATTGGGCTAAATCTCTTTTGAAATCATATTCCAGAGTGTGTGGTCTTCTCTTTCTTGAGTCTTTGTTAACTCGACCTTCATCATCCTCTAAATTTGACAAATTAGAGGTGGATCCACCACTCATACTTCCGCCAAACATTTGTGTCTTTGTTGGAGTTCGCGGTAAATTCATAATATCTAGCTCTCGAACTAGGCTCACAGAACCGGTTTCGGCTTCTTATCTTTCTCGACCGTATGTAATCTGTTTTGTGCTCTAATTAGTTTTTTTAAAATACACTTTATTTGTAGCAACACAGAAGTTGATTTAGTATAGCTTTAGTTTTAATATTTTATACTTTGACGATATTTTAAGTTTTAAACACGCGTCCGCACACTCCGACGCTCGACGAGCAAAAAAGAGCAAAAAAAATGAGGTTCTTTACCTATATGTATAGGTATACATTAGATTATATGACTCAGAGAAAATATTTTTTTTTTATTTAGTCAATACCTGAAGAGAAAAAAAAAGAAAAAACATCAAATACAATAAAATCAATAAATAGTCATAGTAATTATTATCAAAAGGTACAAATGCATCATTCTATAATTGGTCGTTCAAAAATTCGTCTACAGTATAATGACATTTGTCAATTAATAATTTAGTAAGGGCTTTTTTAATCTGTCAAGCTCCGCTAATGAGACACAATTGATTTTCTATTGTTTCATCGCCGATCGGCGAACCGCGCCGCTTGACCGGTTAAACTTATATAATGTCATGTTTTTTATGTCATCACGAATTTTATTAAACACTAGGTGCCATACCAAAAAAAAAAACATGCCATACCAAAAAAAAAACATGCCATAGGTACCAAAAACAAACATATAAATGAGAGACATGCATAATCAGCCTATAATGTTCCCACTGCTGGGAAACAGGCCTCCTCCTCTTTCTATGAAAGAGAGTGCAGGTTAGGATGTCACAAGTCTTTGAAAATTTGGTTCTAGGACATGCCGGTTTCCCCACGATGTTTTTATTCACCGTTTTGAGAGCAATGGTGTAGAAATAATTTTTATACAAAAACAAGCGAGAAAAAAAATAATTAAATACTGTTATAGTGATTACTTTACCTGAAGTACAGTCAGCAGAAACAGAAACAAGCCCGATTTAACTAACATCTTGTATGCTAATGATAATTATTCTGAAAACAAGCAATCTTTTATACCACCTTCCATTAATACGGTTACATAGTGAGATTAAAATCAAATACTTATCATGATGCATTACATTAACTAACCCGCGCGCTAAGGACGTGCTAAAAGTGACACCGCCTATTTATTTATTGAGGACTTTCATCAAAAGAGGTGCAAAAAAAAGCAATTTTTAGACATCTCAAGTTTTAGTCTAGCACCTTCTGGCGCGGTAACGGCTGTAACCGTATTTTAAAAGGGTGTGTAATGTTCGGTATAATAACAAATGCACTAATTTCACTTAAAATAACGTTCGTATAATATAATTTTCATATGCTATAATATCAAATAACCCAAACTCATATGACCTAATGTTTATTTTCCTTTAATATAATATAGTCCTCTTCACCGTATCCGGCGACAGCGACCCCGACTACTTCTCTTTCCTTTCATGAGCTCTTTGATGACTAGCAAAACCAAATTTGGTCTTGAAAACCCGGTCACACCGTGTACAGAAGAGCTGATCAGCATCGTTGTATGTATATGCATAGGAAGGCTTTGGGCGGCTTTTGCGTATTTGGCGTTCCTTGTCCAGGTCTTCTAGACGATTTGTTTCAAAACATTCAGTTGCTTTGCAGATTGAAGTGCGCCACCTCTCTCGGTTTCGAGCAAGCTCTTGCCACCGATCAAAGGGAATGCCACAGGTCGTAAGGTGACGTTTGAGGACATCTTTGTAGCGCAGGTATTGCCCGCCCTGTGCACGTTTTCCTTGGGCGAGTTCTGAGTAGAAAGCGGTTTTAGGTAGTCTACTGGTATCCATGCGCTGCACATGACCACACCATCTCAGTTGGATCTTCATCAAAATTGCCTCCATGCCCATCATTCCAGTGCGCCTTAGCACCTCCGAGTTGGGAACACGATCCTGCCATTTTATTCGAAGGATAGACCGAAGACACCGCATGTGAAAAGTGTCAAATCTTTTGATATCACCTCTATAGAGACACCAGGTTTCTGCGGCGTAGGTGAGTATTGGCAGAACTAAGGCCCTATAAACGCTTATCTTAGTTTGCAGTTTCAGGTCGTGAGAGGTCCACACACGCCTGCCAAGTTTCCCAAAGGTGGAAGCTGCTTTAGCAATCCGTGCCGGGATCTCAAACGCCAGCTTATTGTCGTTGCAGACTTGACTACCAAGATATTTAAAGCGTGATACCTCCTCCAGTGGCTCAGAATGGAGCTTAACGGTTGAGCTGTCAGCATCACATCCCCTTGGTGGCTGCTTTAGGATTTGGGTCTTTTTCACGCTAATTACTAGTCCAAATCTACAACACGAGGCTTGAAGATCATTCATATAGACCTGGAGTGTCTCCATACAGTCAGCCAACAGGCACACGTCATCGGCATAGAGTACGTCAAGTACGGGAACCTTAGACGTCTTAGTCCTCGCTCTGAAGCGTGAAATGTCGAAGACACTTTTATCAGTACGGACGTTTAGTTCAATCTGTCCATCACTATGCTTTAGTGCATCATTCAACACAGCCGAGAAATAAAGTGCAAATAACGTGGGAGCCATTACACAGCCTTGCTTCACACCACTGGTTACGTGAAATGGGTCTGAAAAATCGTTCTCATGTTGAACACGCGCCATCATACCGTCGTGAAACTGACGAATCATGTTGACGAATTTCTCAGGACATCCAGCCTTTTTCAACACTATCCAAAGAGCAGCGCGTGGCACGCGGTCAAAGGCCTTTTCTAAGTCAACAAAACACATGTACAGAGGACGGTTTTGTTCGAGGCTTTTCTCCTGAATTTGCTTCACTATGAAAATGCCATCAACGGTTCCTCTGCCAGGTCTAAAACCACACTGCGACTCTGGAAGTATCTGCTCAGCAAGACTTGCCAAGCGGCGATTGATGATATGCGCCAGTACCTTCCCAGCAGAAGACAGGAGGGAGATGCCCCTGTAGGAACCACAGTCCGATAGTTCACCTTTGCCCTTATAAAGTTTGCAAATGGAGGCATCCTTCCAGTCTTGAGGTACCACTTCGGTTTCCCATACCTTGAGCACTAAATTGAAGAGTCTGCTTTGTATATGTGGACCACCATACTTGTAGACCTCCGATGGTAGACAATCAGTGCCTGGTGTTTTGGCATTCTTCAATCTTTTGACGGCTGACATGAACTCATCAAAGGTTGGTGGATCAGCTAGGTCTTCCTTAACGGGACGGCATTCAAGATCTTCAACATACGATAAATCAGTTGTCTGTGAGCAGGGATTCAGGACGTCATTGAAATGTTCTGCCCACCTATCAAGGATTTGCTTATGATCTGTCAGTCTACAGTCCCTGTCACGAGAATATATTGGTACCGTTTTTCTCGATTTAGGTCCGAAAATTTCTTTCAGGCCCTCGAAAAACCTGCCCGTCTGGTTTGTGTCAGCAAAAAGTTGCAGATCTTTTGATCGATCTAGCCACCATCGATTTTTGAGGTCACGGATTTTAATATAATAACATTTAGTATAACGTTCGTTTTATATAATTTTCAATATATATAATGTTCTTATTATATAACGTTCATTTGACCTAATGTTCTTTTGACCTAATTTTCAGGTTTAATGGTCACAGTTCTAACCTAACTCAAATGGCACCAAAACCAAACCTTAAAATATTCTATGCATGGCCGAGGGTGGGCTTGATCGACGGAGCCCCGCTTCGCGGGGCTCCTACTTCTGGGTGGTTTATAAAAAAATAACCACGAAGGGGATGAATGCCCTTCTAACCTAACCTGTCCGAGTCGGGGTGCCCTAAAGTCCAGATTGCATCCAATTTCTCCTGGTAACAATAGTTGAGGGTGGCAGGTGTATAGCGAATAAAAAAGAAACTTAAATTATATTAAAAGTTTCTTAGAGATTATGAATAATATACTAAATAAATATTATGTCAAATGAGCATTATAGGAAAAGTTCATTATATCATAAGAAATTAGGTAAAATGAAATTATATCAACAATTTATTAGCTCAAGTGATCGTTATATTAAACATAAGTACATTAACTAATATTAGGTCAAGTGAACGTTAGATATTTTGTTATTATATCAACCAATACACACCCCTCTGACATTTACGGGTGTCGTTCGTGGGGCGGCCGCACTGGTGCAGATCGTCAGGTATGTTCACGGACGCATACTGTGGTGTTCACTATAATCTACTATTAGAGGCTTACCCCCTTATTCATAAAACTTATCAAACCTATTTTAGTTAAAATGGGGTTTGTCTCTTTCTTACACACAGAAATGTCAACGTGACAGATAAAGACAAACGTTCTATAAACCTATTTTAGCTAAAATAGAGATAAAATAGGATTATGAATAAGGGGGTTAGGATTTAGAAATAAAACGGCCGAATTATCAGTAAGTACATAACAACCCAAAGGGCACGTCCAGTCGCCACGTAGGCTAAAGCGTGACTCCTGACAGTGTTGCCAGTGAGTTGGATGCTACATTTAATAGTACATCATACATGTACGTTGACGGCTTCCACGCCGTGCTCGACAAGCGATGCGCCGTGGCACTCAGTAGATTGCGTTCCAGCACCATCAGTATCCTGGCTGTTATTGCGGCTAGGCTGGACACGCGTTACGTCGAGCACTGGATTAGTACCAACATTAGAAAATACAGATAGATTATTTATTTATCTAAAACATAAGTATAAACAAACATGACATGCAAGATGTTACATAAAATTATAGCACAGTCATGTTTTACCTTAACGGCGTACAAATATAAACAGAAGGCCAATTCTCGTAATTTAAAACGGCGGGTGCCCTGTCAGTTCACCCAAAATTAATTTACAAATTTTTACTTGACAAACAACGATTGGCAAAAACATGATTTGTCATTTCATCATTATACAACAACAAGTTTGCCAAACAATTCACTTTACAAAATAATCACCCTATAAACTTTTGTTTAATAACGTGTTATTTGACAAACAATTCATTTTTTATTCATTTTATCTCATAAAACAACGTTTGGAATAAAAACGTTTTACATATTGACTTATCATTACGCAATTTCTTAAAAATGAAACTCATTCTTTCATCGACTTGCGCTAATAGAAAATAAGAGATTATTTTTAGTGGGCTACCCGGAACCGAACTAGTTAGATTAGGTTAATTATTAAAAAAAAATGGTTCGGTTAGGTTAGGTTAAATCTGTGACCCCCTACGCACGAGCCGAGCGAGCGAAGCGAGCGTTGCCGCGGCAGCGGCCGGCGAGTGCCAGAAACGACTAGATTATATAGAAAAAAATACTTGCCTGAAAATTATTTGACCCAAATGGAGAATACCGTCATGATCACTTTGTGACTGGTTTAGAAAATCTTTACATAGTATAAAACAGTCACCCCCGCTGTCTGTAAGCTTAGATCTTTTAAACTACGCAACGGATTTTAATGCAGTCGCTAGTGTAGATATTATAAAATGATATTTTGTATAAACTTTATTTTTCCAAAAGAATCTAAATATTAAATGAAAAATGTATAAATGATTAAATATCATCCGTAACATTTGTAAAGAGAAGCATTTGCCAAATAAATGTTTGTAAAGTGAGTGTTTATAAAATAAAACATTTGCGGAATGAGTTGTTTGTGAAATAAATAGTATACGAAACGTTGGTTGTAAACTAAGTCAATGGAGTTTTGGTGAAACATTAGTGAACCCATCTCAGCGACTAACAAATGTCAAAAACTTGTCAAAATGTAGGGAAAATTATAGGTATTTTTGACAGATTGAGACTGAGATCAGACTGTGAACGTTCTTAAAATTACGAGAATTGCCCCCCAGGTAAGGTCCGCCCGCGCTAAATTTGCCAAAGATGTAAACAACAATGGCCGCTCAAAGTTGAATAAGTAACCAGGGTCGTCGGATATAGTTAAAGTTTAATAAGAAACCGATGGGTATCTTCGAATTAAATTTAATTTAATTAATAGAAAACAAACAGTTAATTTATCAAATTAAATTTCATTCGAAAACATCAATCGTTTTCTTACTAAACTTCAACTATATCCGGCGACCCTGGTTACTTATCTCCTTTGATGACGAACATAAATAAATAAATAGTTCTGCTTACGTTTTTTATTTATTTAACATAACTTATCACCACGGCTATATTTACTGAAGATTAAGGCAGACCTGTAGTGTGCCGACATTTCTTCAGTTATGTATTAGTTCGATGTAATAGGATCAGTAGTGGCCAAGGGGTAACGGTCGCGACTTACGAGTTGTAGGTCGTAGGTTCGAAGTTTCGAACCAGACAGGCGTTTTACTTTATGTAAATTATTTCTTCATCACTGCTCTCAAAACGGTGAAGGAAAACACCGTGAGGAAACCGGCATGTCCTAGAACCAAAAAAAGTTCGAAGACATATGACATCTGCCAACCTGCACTGGGCCCGCGTGTTGGATTACGGCCCACTCCCTCTCACCGAGAGGAGGCATAGGCCTTTTGCTGCCTACTGCTGGGACATAGGTCCCAGCAGTGGGAACATTATAGGCTGATTATAATGATATGATGATGATGAATATGGGGATAAGCATATTGCCATCAATCGGGCACAAATTTAGCCTAAAAAACTCTAAATAACTATTAAATGTAATCTGATTATCTGACCTTCAATTTTTTTTATATAACATTACAAGATGCATCGATAACGCAATCAATTAAAAGCATTATAGATAATATAGCAGATTGTTGCATCGAGCGCAATGTGGATTAATTTTTTTTTCAACTACCAATTTACCAACAGTGATAAAATATACCTTCTCAAAATAAAAACTCAAGGTAATGAAAACAAAGTTTAATTTGTTCATCTTCTCCTCAAACATTTACAACTTACAATGATTAAATGTGCAGTTATTAAAAGTGAAAACTGCAATTTTACTTGGAACGGGTTCCTGCGGCCTTCACAAGGTCGTCGGTCCACCTTGTGGAAGGCCTTCCAACGCTACGTCTTCCGATACGCGGTCGCCACTCCAGAACCTTTCGGCCCCATCGGCCATCTGTTCTGCGAGCAATGTGCCCTGCCCACTGCCACCTAAGTTTGGCAATTCTTCGGGCAAGTAATCACTTAGTAGTGGGTAATTAGTGATTATCGTCAAAACTAAAACACGTGCTGAATTACCTAACGATAACCACTAACGATTAGGAAGAGACTTGGGCGCGTCTTCGTGGATGGCACTGTCTGTAACATGAAGCTATCACATTAAAAATAAAAGCGATGAGATAAACCATAAATGCAGTATTGGCTCACTGGAAGACACAACAAACTCCTCATCTACAACTCGGTCCTTAGAATAGAATAGAATACTCTTCATGAAACTGGAGCAAAGAAAATATAATGGTGATGTTTAAGGAAAGAGTAAGTATTTTTTTTTATCATAATTTTAAAAATGGACGAAGATTGAGCACGGCTTATTAACATGTACAAGTTATTCCATAACCGTACTGCTTGAACAGTAAAAGATTTGTCATAGAAACTGGTGGAATGCATCGGCATCTCTAGTCTCAGGTCAGGTTAATCCATTATGTACTTACGAGATCCAATTCTTGGGCGCGGCGTTGCCAGCAAAACTAACATACTGTGCCTACAAAGAGTCCAAACTGTTATCCTAAGATCAATAGCAAATGCACCTTGAACTGCTAGAAACGGTACAAAACACACAAGACACACCTTACCTCCAAACCCACTAGTTTCTGAACTGCTAAACCCGACAGAGGTGGTTAAAAGACTAATGAGACCACCTTCTATAAGTAGGAGGCGCAGCACTGGCTGCTCTACCATAACACCATTTATCATGAAACGAATTCGCTTATGGTCCAACGACCGATTGCAAAAGGACTAAACATAAATAAACATGAAAAAAAAAAAAAACGAGAATAGTTTACTTAAAGAACTACATGACCAAAAGCGCGGTCACTGTCGGATTGCATAGAAAAGAAAGAGAAGCGCGATGACACAACGCTGGTAATTTATTGCAAAATATGAAGCAATTATCTATTTACGAAAAATCTATTGTTTCGACTAAAAAATTAAAACACTAGAGTTTTAGTATGTTGCTTGTAGAATAATCTGACAAAAAAAATATAATTATTGTATGTATACAGGGTGTTACGGAAAGGGTATATCAATACAAACGGGTTGAAGAGTGTATCTGGTCTAGAATCTCTGTACAAAATTTCAGCTCAAAAGCATTAACTTTGAAAATGCTTAATATTTTTTTATTTCGACATCACGGTGCTGCATTGGCGCGCGGCGGCGTGATGTGCGTGTACTAAGCGCACAGATACACTACAGATAATGGATAATGACCCTCGTAGTGCGGTGACACGTTTGTTATGATTTCAATGTAATAAACTATCGAAATAAAAAAATATTAAGCATTTTCAAAGTTACTGCTTTTGAGCTGAAATTTTGTACAGAGATTCTAGACCAGATACACTCTTCAACCCGTTTGTATTGATATACCCTTTCCGTAACACCCTGTATTTGGATGGTTTTTATTGTAAAAAGAAAGTCTTTAGACGTATCTTCACGATTTTTTCTATCGTACCAAATAAGTTGAATTATGTTTTCAACACACTATCTATCTAGCATATATCCTGAAGAATATCATATATTTTTTGATTTTGTTTACTGTAGTCGATCATATAATACTTTATTGTTTCTAAAACTTGCGTTTTTTTGCGTTTAGGTCCTGTAAGCCCCTTAAGTGAGTAGGCGGTGAGCGAATTGCAGCCACGCAATACCTAATGGCTTTTACCCGAAGGGGGTCCGCACACTAATATTATTTTATTTTTTTAATCACAATTATTTTATTTTAACTGAAATTAATCAATTAATTTATCTAAATGCATGATTTAATCTTAATTCAATAATTTTTAAGTACTTAAGTTATTTGATATCAGGATAAAATTTAATTTTTGAATTTATTTATATTCAACGTTATTTGTAATTTTTATTGTTTTTGAATTGTGTGGAATGAATAAAGCTTTATTATTATTATTATCTCCTTTATTTCACTATATACATATAAATTATATTTTTAAATATTAGTATAAAAAATATATAAAAACATTTAAAAATATAAAAAATAGTAGCCCACCGGTATCGGGAACAGGGTCCAAGCTACCGGCGGTCAGGGCTCCAGAGAGAGGAACCTCCTGACAATGCGAGCCGTGTCCAGAAGTACCGCTTTCTGAATCAAGCCCTTGATCCAGCTGCCCAACGTGAGCCTCCTCAGGTGTTGGTCGAGGCTCTTGGCAATCAATCCATTGGCTGTGACGACTATCGGCACAATGATTGCTGAGTCAACATCCCACATGTCGACAACCTCGCGAGCCAAGTCAAGATACTTGATTTGTTTATCTTTCTCAGCTTTCACGAGGTTCTCATCATGCGGGACGGTTATGTCAATAATCATTGCGCGCCGCTCTAATCGATCCATCACCACTATATCAGGCTTATTGGCAACAATAGTCCTGTCAGTGATGATGGATCGATCCCAGTACAATGTGATATTTCCATTTTCGAGAACTGGGTCGGGCACATACCTGTAGTACGGCACCTCCGATTCCACAAGGCTGTATTTCAGAGCAAGTTGCTGATGGATTATCCTGGCTACAAGGTTGTGTCTATGCAAGTATTCTCCGTTAGCTAGACGAGAACACCCGGAGATAATATGCCTGATTGATTCTCCCGGTCGGTGGCATGCCCGACAGATGTCAACCGTGCCGTCTTTCACAATAAATCTCCGGTAATTGTTCGTCATCACAACTTCGTCCATAATTGCACAAATAAAACCTTCGGTTTCTCCAAAGAGATCACCGCAACGTAGCCAGGCTACGGACGCTAGTAGGTCTACATCCGGTCCATGAAGGGCCCGGAAAAAGCGTCCGTGAAGCTCCTTACTCTGCCATACCTCCATGCGATCATTAGTGTCAAGCACTACTGGTTTGCGCCAGTTCTCTTTAGCCAAGGAGAGCGGGGTGAGGCCCTTGTCCACTATGACTACATCTCGATGCATCCCCACGTCGGTTTCCTGGAAGTATTCCCTGAGATTGCATATCTCGCGATTGTGGAGGGTCTTAGCGTTTAAAAACCCTCGACCCCCACACTTTCGCGGGATATACAACCTCATTACCGATGACCGTGGGTGATGCATTCGATTTGCAGTCAGCAGTGTACGGACCCTCCTATCCAGGGCGTCTAGTTCGGTTTGAGTCCATTTGAGTATGCCAAAAGAGTACATCAAAACCGGCATGACCCAACCGTTGAAGGCGCGCACCTTGTTTCCGCCTGATAGAAGACTATTAAGTACTTTTTTCAGGCGGCCAAAGAAGCGCTCCTTCAACGATTGCTTCATATCAGTAACATTGATGCCTAACGCTTCCGACATACCCAAATACTTATAGGTTTCGAATGCGGAGAGGGCTCTTAGGTTTGTGGAATCCGAGAGTTGAGTTCCCACGGATTCCACAATCTCCCCTCGTTTTACATGCATGACCGCACATTTGTCCACACCAAATTCCATCCTAATAGCGTTACTGAAAGTTTGAGTTACTTTCAGTAGCTCCATCAGTTGCAAATTGTTGGGGGCAAAGAGTTTTAGGTCATCCATGTAGAGGAGGTGCGATATAACCTGACCACCTCTCCTCAACCGATAGCCTAGACCTGAATCCTCCAGCAGTGTGCTAAGAGGATTCAAGGCTAAGCAGAACCAAAGCGGACTCAAACTATCACCCTGAAATATGCCTCGCTCGATCCTTATCGGTTCGCTATTCCTCTGAATATTTCGACATCCTGGATAGCGAAGGACCGTCCTCCATTGCCCCATACACGACATCAGGAAGGTGCGCAGAGTTGTATCTACTTTATACAATTCCAACACCCTCATGAGCCATGTATGTGGCACCGAGTCATAGGCCTTCTTATAATCTATCCAACATGTCGACAGATCCTTTCGGAAGCGACGAACCTGTTGGCTAATGGCCATATCAATGAGGAGTAGCTCCTTAGTACCGCGGGATCCATTCCTACATCCATTCTGAGAGGTAGACATGATGGCGTTGGTGTCTATATGTTTGTTAATTTTAGCTCTCAAAATGGATGTAAGAACTTTATAAACCGTCGGTAAACACGTGATCGGCCTATAATTCTTGGGTTCCGCGGTGCTACCTGATTTATGGAGCAGGTGGGTAATTCCTGTCGTTAGGAACTGGGGTAGCGAACCAGATTCCAAAGCGATCTGGAACTGAGATGCCAGGCGAGCGTGCGACCTTGTAAACCATTTTATCCAAAAGTTCTGCAGCCCGTCCGGCCCTGGAGACTTCCAGTTGGGCAGTGGACGGACTGCACGAGCTACATCTTGGGGGCAGATGGTTATAGCCCCCATTTCTGGTATTGGATCGCAGGCTCGCTCGACCTCTCGAGCCCAATCACCTTCGGTGTGACTGACAGGCACCGACCAGATACTGCGCCAGAAGGAACACATGGCATCATCATCCGGCAGGCGCGTGTCAGCCACACCTTGGTCCGGTCGTTCCCAACCCCTATAAACCCACCTTTCATCACTCTGGAAGGTGCGATTCTGAGTGTATCGCTCTACTCGCCGCTTATACCGACGGATACGGTTCGCCCATGCATACACTTTCTGCTTCAGGAAGTCGATGCGCTCTGTGACACAGGGCATATAGTCTTGAGGGCTGATATCAGTCCCCGAGAATGCCCGCCTCACAAAGCGCATCACTCTAGGGCGAGTATTGCCCTCCCTGAAACAGATTAGTTTGCCGATGAGCGTTCTGGCCCCACCAATACGACGTTCAATTCTGCACTGCCAAGCTGGTACGGCTGGTTTATTATTATTATTATTATAATACCTAATGGTGACAACCTTCTCTTGCTGACCCCCGCGCACAGATCGAGTTCAATCTTTCGACACAGGTCGACGACGAAAGTGGCAGCTTCTGAAAAGCCCAAACTTAACGAGCAAACATTTTCAAAATATTGTTTTTTTTTCGATGAGATTTCCAGGGTTAACAAGAGCCTAAAACGAAATCCATATATGTGTGTGTGTGGGTGTAAAAAGTAAGCATACTTAATACTAAAGATGTTATCTGTTACAGATATTATTATTAAAAAAAATTAAGTGTATTTAACAGTTAAAAGTTTTTATCTATATTGATTAATATCTATTTAATTATGCTAACTGCTCGTATTGTTAGCTCTTCCTTGTTGTCGAGTTAGTTAGAATTTCAGGTACGTTTATGCAATCGTTCCTAAAATAAAAATAAGATAGCGATCCTTAACCGATACAAATCAACCGATGATAAAAATTATCCTCCTGACCGAGTTTCGGTCACGGTGCGGTGGCGAATCTCAATAACGAACAACGAAGTACGCGGGAGATTTCAAAAGCCAGGAGTAATTCTCTTATTGCAAAAAACAAGACAGACAGAATATACAACCGATACCTACATTAGCACTAGACTCTATTTATCGAAAGCGATCTTCCATTATCAACTTTGTCCCTCCGCACCGGATTCTGCGAAGATTTTTCTCATATTGTCACATTTTCCTCATATTGTCAGATGTTCCTCATATTGTCACATTTTCCTCATATTGTCGCTTACGTGGTAATAAACTTAGTTGCTCTTTGTCCCTGATCGACTTCGGTAACTTTTAGTAGTTCAAGTGTGTATCGTTTCGTAGAAGTTACACTTATCTTGGCAGGAAAGGGATGGGGTGTGGTTAATTCAAGTTCAACGTTTGATATTAGAAAGATATGAGATTTATTTATTTAATTTTGAACCTTATACGATGCATAATCAGCCTATAATATTTCCCACGGCTGGGACACAGGTTTCCTCTCTGTGAGTGGGCCGTAATCCACCACGCGAACACAGTGCGGGTATATATGTCACATGTCTTCGAATTTTTGGTTCTAGGACGTGCCGGTTTCCTCACGATGTCATACGACGCATAAAATCCATTCTAATATTATAAATACGAAAGTGTGTCTGTCTGTTCCCTCCACACGCTAAAACTGCTGAACCGATTTAGATGAAATTTGGCATAGAGATAGTTTGAGTTCCGGGAAAGGACATAGGACAGTTTTTATTCCGAAATTCTCATGGGATCGAAACTTATGCGGGTGAAACCGCGAGGTGCTGCTAGTTATAAATAAGTTCCAAAAAATAAACAAATGGCGTTATATGTCAGCGCAAAACGGCCTTCGCTCAGCATAATGTTGTTGCACTATGCGAGATAGACCTACAGCACTGGTTTTCAACGACAGTCGGCGTTGACGTGTTGACGTCGATCAATGCATAGAAATAACCTAAGTTAAATTTAATGTAAGGTTTCGGAATTAATTATGAATTTTAATGCAAAGAATAATTTATTACAGACATGACAAATTAACTTTGCCATTCCTCTAAGCTTATCTTGAACATTGTATTTTTTATAGTTTTAACATTAGTATTTATATTGCTTGACATTTGTAATTTTTCGTACTTTGACATTTGTAATTTTCATAGTTTGACATTTGTAATTTTTCATAGTTTGGCATGTGTAATATTCATAGTTTGACATTTGTATTTTAATTTCATGATATTTTCCCATTGTGACATATTTAAATGCAATTTATTATTTAATTAATTAAAACTATGGAACAACCTAAAGCATGCTGAATTTAGTAGGCGGAATATGAAGTACTATTTATTGTATTATGAGATCTGTAAGCACCATATTTCATGCAAATAAACGATATTATTATTATTAATACTTTAACAGCGAATTTCAACAAACTTTTACACCTAGAATAAATCTTGAATTTTGACAGTTTTTCCATATTAGAAATGTCAGACGTCAATTTTATTCCACGGATGAAAGATATCTGACTGGTAAAATCTTCCTCATGTTGAAAACGAATTTAATATTCATTGCGCAGTTTAAAAGAAAAACACAGACACACAGACAGATACGAAAAGCGACTTTCTTTTATGAGATGTTTCGATTAGGCTTCATCTAAGATTGTTAAAACAATGACTTTACTGCGCCCATTCAACTACTCCGACGCGTGGGGTGTATCGACAGGCAGGCGGGCAAACGTGTGGGAGGTTAAAAAAGATGGGTACAGCGCAGTACCACATCCCTTAGCCCCAAGAAGCTTATACCTAGGTAAAAATGGAAACAATACTCTAAATACCTAAGTGAAACCGACTGTGGTCGGACGCTCTCTTTCTAAATACATACATATGACAAAGAAAACATATATCACTGTCTTGTTCTTATGTATGTATTAAGAAAGAGAGTGTCCAACCACAGTCGGTTTCACTTAGGTATTCAGAGTGTTGCTTCCACTTTTATCTATAAGCTTCTTGCCTTAGCCCCATTGACGCGTTTTGTTACTGCGCAGCAAGTCGCCTCGTCTAAAGCCCGAAAGTCTGACAACCAGTCTTACCAAGAGGTTTCGTATTACCCAGTAACTGGGTTGTGGAGGTCAGATAAGCAGTCGCTCCATGTAAAATACTGGTACTTAGCTGCATCCGGTTAGACTGAAGCCGACCTCAACATAGTTGGGAAAAGGCTAGGCAGATGATAAAACAAATTAATGTTTGTCTCTTATTTGTGCCATCTATTTATAACGGACTCGCAGAGGTTGCATGCTACAAGCATGCCAAGTTACAAGCCTACAGTAACCTACAAAATTTTCCGATAAATAATAATAATAATGCCCTTCACTATTTATTTATTTATTAAGGTACACCAACACTTTCTATGTATAATATACGTATAAGGTGCTATAAAAATATCTGCCACGGCTTCAATGCGAGACAGTATTCTGTATATAGATTACAATAGTAAAGATACATTATTGATCTTACGAGTATGTCATACATTTTTTCATGCAAGAATATGTGCTTATAAATTTGAATTGATTTAGTTGCATGAAACCGTCCCGTAGTTATTAGCTGTTGCCGCACCGTCATTTAATTTCGCAAAATGTGACGAAGCGACACATCGCGCGGAGTTTGTGAACCACGTTATGCAGAATAGAGTAGATGTTTATTTAATTTCTTGATTTCTCAAATTGATTTAACTATTCCGGGGTACATTTCTTCACTCCTGTAATCTATATACAAAATACTGTCTCCCATTGAAGCCGTGGCAGATATTTTTATAGCACCTTACATATATTAAGTACTATAATTATGTAGAACACAATAGTCTCGGTCTTACACAGTCGCCAATTAAAGGTATACACACATACACACGTGTGTGTTTGTACATTCTTTCGCCATAATACGAGTATGCCTTCAAAGTTTGCTACTAAATATTTTATTTTCTAATACAAAATACCTCTTTTCCCCTACTTTACCGGGCGTGCCGTAATAATTTTCAATCGGCCCAAAATATGTTCCTTAGTATACTTTCATGAATAAAAATGAGCATTTTATATTTATCGTCGTGTTAAAGGAAAAGGTTTTTCGTATAGGCTATATAACAATCGGTTTTATGTCTCAGTTTTATAATAATATAGGTGTTATAATATTACGAAAGTGCTTCGATTTATTTTGTGGTAAATATTATTGAGGAAAATATTAATATTATTGATTTTAGATTGTGTTTGTTTAGAAAATATTAAGAAGAATTTTATGGAACTCAATTCTGTAGTAATAATTTTTTCACTTCTCATGCTCTAAAAGTCCGTCTTTATGTTGTGCTTAGGCGACATAAAATCGCTTTTTATGTTCTAGTGCATAAAGTAAAATTTTTTTCTAAGACTAAAGTAATCAGGCCCAACAGCCGCACAATAAAACTTCGCAGATTAAAGTCGTGATTTATTTCATTTTCTTTAATTTATACCACTTCCGTGTTTTCTATCGTTAATTTAATAAAATCAGGTAAAATAGTTGTCATTTATTATTTAAAAAGGCAACGAAACGTTTTCATTTTTTGGCAGTATGAAGTACCCAAGTCGAATGACAAATGTTGAAAATTAAAAAAAAAAAACTTTTAAAAAGTTTCGTGGCGGTATTATCTGTGGTGGCGGGAATTAGCTATGGATGCAACATTTTCGATTAATTATGTACTGTATACTTTATGCCTGTTTCATTTTCTCGCAATCGAAGTGAAAAGCAGAGTGTATAACTCAGGCATAAACGAGCCATTTTACCCCTCGACTTAACTATCCACCCTCGCCTGCGGCTCGGGTGGATATAAACGTCTCGGGGTAAAATAGCTTCTTTTATGCCTTAGTTGTACAATCTACTATAATGATCATCATCTTTTTGTTCTTGATCCATGTCAATCCTGATTTACACATAGGCAAGAGGCAGATGTGGATACGGAGGCCAGGATCTGTTACAACCCTAATAAGTACAGACGCCAACATATTAAGCTACAGACTACAATCTGTCAAATTTCTTTAATAGATTTTCAACTTTATCACTAAATTATAAGGTTCAAAGTTGATTGGCAAAATTTTACAGTTTCGGGTAGCTTGATGTGCTTGCGTCTGTACATACTTGTATAAGTGGTTAGTCTGTCATCTTCGTGTGCTTATAGTAAAATTGTGGGAAGATCAGCCATTTTGCATGATAACTTTACCTTTCCGTGTTCAGTCATTCATTACAAATTCTGCCTTTCTGCCTAAAAATAACATGGATACAATATCTTATACAACAAATACCAGCCATCTCCAATATAACGGGTTGTAGTCAAAGAGATCGTATCGTAGTCTGAGAGCTGATATCTATTATGATTACAATATGCACGCTTCATCTCACATTGGGTCTAACAAAATGCCTTTTCAATATTGCTCTGAAATTTTCTATTTATTTCGTTAGAGATGGGTTTCAGAATATATTATTATTTACGTTATAGATTATGTTTCACTGGCTAGGATGATAAGCATTGTGTTTTTATCTTATAGGTTGATGTTATTGATGTTATTTACAGACAAATTGCGTTGCGGTTTTAAAGAAAATGTATTGACAATTTTTTTTAAAAAGGATCAGTATTCTTTGTATGAAACTCCCTACTGCAACGCACACTAATCGGAATCGTAACGTAATCACCTCAACTCGGGACAAGCTCACGAACCGCGGTGCGGTGCGTTAAGGCTCATCGTCCCCGCGCTTACGGCTCGTCGTCCCCGCGCTTACGTCTCTCCCAGCGGTCAGCGAGCCGTAAGCGCGGCGTCGCCTAGCCGTAGCCGAGTCGACGTATCGGAGCTTCTGATCTGCTTTAGTTACGTGCTTACGTTAGGTTGACGCCTGTTTGATGGCGAGGCGATAGGCGATACGGTGCCGATCCTTTTCCGATTTGATACCTTAAATGGTTTGGTAATGTTGAGAGGATGGATTAAAAGGGGACTAACAAAAGGTATTTACAAGGCAGATGTGAGTGGAAACGCCAGGAGGAGACGCCCTAAAAAGACATAAATATAGTGACTTTATTGGTGTTCTTTAGAAAGGTTAGGTGCGCAGGAGAACCAAGGTAACCGACATAGCCCGAAGAATTGCCAAATTTAAGTGGCAGTGGGCAGGGCACATTGCTCGCAGAACAGATAGCCGATGGGGCCGAAAGGTTCTGGAGTGGCGACCGCGTACCGGAAGACGTAGCGTTGGAAGGCTTCCCACAAGGTTGACCGACGACTTTGTGAAGGCCGCAGGAACCCGTTAGATGCGAGAAGCACAGAACTGATCGAAGTAGAGGTGCTTGGGGGAGGCCTATGTCCAGCAGTGGACGTCTTTCGGCTGAAATGATGATGATGATGACGTGCCTAGTACTCGCAACCGTGTGTATGATCAAAGGGGTAATTGCGTCACACACTAACAGTTATTAGGTCAGAGGCGTACAGAAGGCCAATTCTCGTAATTTAAAACGTTCAAAATCTAGTCACAGTCTCATCTCGGCGACAAACAAACGTCAAAAACTTGTCAAAATTTAGGGAAATTAGAGTTATTTTTGACGGATTGAGACTGAGATCAGACTGTGAACGTTCATAAAATTACGAGAATTGCCCTTCAGATATGTGAACGTAACCGTTACATCATACTCTTTTCAATTTTTGTCACTACATCGTCAAAAGATGGTGGTGAATATTGCATTACTAGATAGGTAAAATTGCCATCATCACCGCACTTTAGCAAAAATAATGGCACTTAAAGGCGACTTCTATGTCAAATGAACGATTTAAAGCCTGATATGACATAATCAAACCACTCACGTTCATTTCACACGATTAAAGCATCGCTAACGGACGTGACAATCAAAAATATATCCTTCGAAGCCTTAAAACGACAGTTTTGATCCCGTAAACTGTTCATATGAACAGTTACGTACATCATAAAATGCCTCCATTGTGTGCTATTAATCGCTAATTTATACCCAAACTTGAAAACAATGGGTATTTGATTTTCATTATTCGCAGTTCTAGCTTGAGTTTATTGTTTCATAGTAATAAATACAGGCCATTGTTGTAAATACCTTCCTTTAATGGATAGATTGTATTGTGTCTAGAATGTGGATGGGTCGTTTGTTTGCTATTGTGAAGCTCTCTAGATCGATACGCGTTCCATATTTGTAGGAAAAACCTTTGTCCTCGAAAAAAATACAGGTTGACATATTTTTTTTGATATCATAATAAATTAAAACTCGTCAAATTAAATGTGCAATTACTGTAACTTAAATAAAGCTGGCGATAGGCTTCTTTGCAAACTTTCCCATTGTCTTTTTAATTAGTTTTTAAGTGATAATTTAATGTGATGGCTGGAACCAAACAATGGGATTTATTTATGCGAGTAATATAATATTTTAGGCTTTATATGGGGTGTTAAATTGAGCTGGGGAGTTTTGAATTTTTGTCCCGTTTTATAGTTCTACCTCCGTTGGTATTTACTTTTGCCCCTTTATTTATTAACGTTGTTATTATCTCCTTTATTTCATTATTTACTTACATATAAATTACATGTTTAAATATTAGAATATAAAAACATTTAAAAATAGTAGCCCACCGGTATCGGGAACAGGGTCCAAGCTACCGGCGGTCAGGGCTCCAGAGAGAGGGACCTCCTAACAATGCGGGCCGTGTCCAGAAGTACCGCTTACTGAATCAAGCCCTTGATCCAGCTGCCCAACGAGAGCCTCCTCAGGTGTTGGTCGAGGCTCTTGGCTATTAAACCATTATTTATTTATTCATTTATTTCAGGTGACGCAGGCCCATAGATAAATACCATATTTTTATTATTAAATTAGTAAATCACTTCACTAGCTAGTTCTTGTACTGCTCTGTGGTACTTGTCCGCGGAAGCGACGGAACACCACGTCCTGCGGCCAGAAGTCTTCTTCCATGACGACGGGCTGATAACAATTTGGTACGCGCACCACGAACGCCTTGAAGTTGACGTTGCGGTGCGACTCCAGTAACTATTTTCCGGATGCATTTATGATTTCTTACATGTAGTAGCGGCAAACTATTGGGTATGGCAATAAGACAACAAAAACTATCTCAAACACTGTATATTAATAAACTAATACACTGTATATTAATAAAATAAGTTTAACCTTACCATAAACAAATTATTGCCAGCCAGCTAATATTTTAGTAAAGAGAGCAAAGGTCGTGGGGGGTTGGAGATAAACCCCGTACTGTTCCGTTTTAGAAGGAGTTTAAGGTAAAAATTATTAAAGATTTCAATACTAAGGTGAAAGTAACCTTCCAGTTATTGTTTATGTTAATATCTAGTAAATGGGCGCCAGGGGCTTTGAGAGTCCCGGATCCCGGAGCCGACGAAGGTGTCCAATATGTTTCTGGATTGAGGTAGGATGTCGAACCCGAGATCTTTGAATTAAACTATGTTGAAGGCCGGTTTCCAGTATCGAAAACCGGACCAAGACAATCAACTGGTTCCTACGGGAACCGTATTAAAGTAAAAATAAAGATAAGGTATGTAAAAGAAAAAACCGTCCCGCCTGCGCTATCAATAGACGGGCTCCGCCAGCCGTACAGTCGTCTCCTCAAGAGGCTTTGCCGTGCTCGAGGAACGGGTCTCGCGTCCAGGCCCCAGACGCTCCTCTAGGTCCTGGCGGCGAGACGAATCTCTCGAGGTGCCTCTCCTGGAATCGACAATACGGAGGCCTAATAATATAAGGGGAATACCTCAACGATGTTCTCCGCCTTAGTGGTGTAGTGTAGGCGGGAGATGTACACCGGTGTATTCGGCTTTGCGGCACGCAAGCTGACTTCAGGCTCCGTAGGAGCTTTGCCGCAGCGGTTCTTGCTCGGTCGCGACCGGCGCTTCCTCCTTTGCACCGTCACGAAGCCCTCATCATCAGCCTTATTCAGCTTAGCGTGCACGACATTAGCATTAGCACGGCATTAGCTGTCACGACTATCGGCACAATGATCGCTGAGTGTTAATATGATAATTATCATACTAACGACACAATTTATTGACCGTATCCTTTACTTTCCTGAAAAAACTTCTACTACCTATTCTTAGTTCATCGTACTAAACCCCTTTCCTGCTATAAGTAAACATTATTTAATAGAGTATCAGCTACCGGCTAACGCAAACACCTGGAGGCTACAATAATATCTAAAGGGTTTACTTTGAGGCTAACGGCTAGACGATCGATTAGACAGCGCGGTGTCAGTGTAGCCACTGTTGTTCGTAGCAAAACGAGGGGTTGGCTTAATCGATTGTTTAATCAACGATACCTGGAAACTAGATACTAGGAAAACCGCCAGGGCCTTAGAATATCCAGGTCTGTTGTAAAGTCAGGGAAATTATTTGTAAAACAAATAGACTAGGGGCCATCTTTAATTGTCTGTTTAATCAAATCAAGACTGTCATCCTTCGACAGTTATATGAAATGGCTATAACATGGCAAATTAACGTAGGGTGTCACTTTGCAATTATTTTTCCCTGAATGTACAGACGCCAGCACATCAAGCTACTCAAAACTGTCAAGCTTTCCCAATCAACTTTGAACCTTATATTTCAGCGATAAAGTTGAAAATCTATTAAAGAAATTTGACAGATTGTAGTAGATTGTTGTGCTGATTTATTCCAGATGGATCCCCTGAGCCCCCCCCCCCCTCCCCCCATCTCCTGGATCCCCTGCTAGTTCTTCTTCTCTTTTAATCTCTGGCATACGCCGCATAAGTGGATACCCACTTTATGCTAGGTTACTCTTTTTGACTGGTAAGTACAGTCAAGAGAAAATAAACGTTTTGGCGTCTGTACAAAATCGATTGACACTTCACTTTTTTTTTTCTTCTTGTTCATTGTATTTGCAGTCAGTTGTCGGACCATAAACGAATTCGTTCCATAACAAATGGCGATGTGGAAAAGCACTCAGTGCTGCGCCTCCTACTTATAGGCGGCCCGTACACAGTCAATCTCGATCGCGATCCGCGATCAAAATCAATGATCGCGATCCAGATTGGTAATGTACGAATAAGATTGACGGATTGATGCATCTGATCACAAAATATCTAGATATTTTGAAATCCAGATTGCGATCCGCTGATCATGATCAAGACTGAACGTGTAAGCGCAAGATCGCGTCAGTACACGCTGTGCGCTCTTTGAAAATGGACGATGATGACACGCGCCCCTCGTCTAATAGTAATAATAAAATCTTCAAAAAATCTTTATATATATTTAAATGTTTTTATGTATTTTTGATATCCTAATATTTAAAAATATAATTTATATGTAAATAATGAAATCTTCAATATTTCTTCCAGTAGCAAGATAACGTAATGTTACTGCAAGTTTTTCTTCAGGTGTTATACTTTTCCTCATACAAGTATCTTGTATTGTTATATAGGGTGTCCCTGGAAGTATGGATCAAATCGAATAGGGGCGTGGGCAAGGTCATTTCCAAACTTTTTAACCCTGAGAATGTCGGTGAATTTTTTTACGGTTCAAAAGTTATGACCAATTTTTATTTTATTTTCAATCACTTCGCATAGTGCTCAAAGAAAATAATCATAAAAAAATACTATCAGGGCTATCTTAAAAATTATCCATACTTCCAGGGACATCCTGCATAAATGGAGTTATCATTTGTAGTAACTCATCGAAACATTTTTTCCCCCATCCTGAAGTAGTTTTTATAATCGTCAACTTCAGCAGTTACATGGATTTCATTTAATAGATTTTTTTTTTTTTTTTTTTTTTGACTTTACTACAAAGATTTTCATATTCAATTGGGAAAAGTATCTAACCACTGTTTAACCCAGCGCCTTTTTCGAATCCCTTTCTTGACCGTTAAGGCCAAAACAAGGGACACTACTGCTTTAACTTTATTTAAATCCATGACGACAGATGTTAACGCGGCAGTTACGATACACGGACTGAAGAAATCAAGATTGACTGTGTAATGTTGTGACGAGATCCTGTGATCCGAGATCACGATCAAAGCTTAACGATCACGATCGAGATTGACTGTGTACGGGCCGCCATAGAAGATGGTTCCTCGTGAACTTTTCATCACCGCTGTCAGGTTTAACCACAGATATAGATACACCTAGATAACGCAAGAGCAACTACTTCGCGTGCCAAAAATTGCACCAGCTTAGCTTAAAATTGCAGTAGTCCTGTGTACTGCTGGCTGGGTGAGCGTGAGCGCTGGCGCTGCCGCACGCGGCGGCGTCTTTGAATCGATTTGATTTTCCCAACACTAAATAGTGCTTGTAACGTCATAGTAGGTAGTCAAAAAATGGCACGCTTGGTTTTCATACAGATCGTGATACTTGCGTTATCTAGGTCTATCTATATCTGTGGGTTTAACAGTTCAGTAACTTGTATCTTGTGTTGTGTTGTCTTTTGTACCGCTCGATTTCAGAGTTTACTGATGGTATTTGTAGATAGTCGTGGATTTTGTCGTTCCTAGCAAACCAAGGTGCATTTGCATTGGTCTTAGGATACCATTTTGGACTCTTTGTAGATTGAGTTTGTTGGTTTGCTGGCGAGGCGTTGCCAGCAAAACCAATATAGCTTCACTTTATGTCAAACATTTGGAATAGTACACTTCGTTCTAAAACACAAATCGCAGACGTGGGCAACACAGCCGCCAAACTAAAGTGGAATTGGGCAGGCCACATCTGCCGCATGTCGCAACAGAATTGAGCAAAAGTAGCCACTGACTGGATTCCGAATAACAGGAATCGGCAACGCGGTAGGCCCAGAAAGAGATAGCGTGACGAATTGGACGCCTATCTAAAGGATTGGCTAGATGTGGCAAGAGACAGGAGAAAATGGAAAGATGGAAGGGAGGCCTTTGCCTTGCAGTAGGACATAACAGGCTCATAGGGAAAAAAAATGAGTGCATGATAACCTTACAGATGTATGAATAATGTACCCAGGATTTTGTGATATCTTGATTTAAAACAGTGTCCTTGGAGTTTTATGCCCGTTCTTCTTCATAGAGATCTACGTTTTGGAATGGGCAGCTAGCTTCAACTTTCTGACTAACTGACCGACTCTTTGACCATGCAAAAATGCATGTAAATGGTTTTATTGAAATAAATACTTTGAGTTTGAGTATGAACATTCTTTTCATCAGGCGTGATCGGGGTCAAGAGCGGGCCCATTAAGCATTAAAAAAACATATAAATAACGTGGGCGAAGACGACGAACATTTAAGAATCATAGCTGTATTATGTTTATAAAATAGTGAAAAGAAAGCCATACGAAGCGACTTAGAGGGGCCCGTGGCTAAATAATAACAGCGCACAGGTCGATCGATCAGGTTAAGCTACGCTTGCCGCGGTTGGTCTGTGGATGGGTGACCAACTTTACATACCGAGACCTCTCCGTGCCTCGGAAAGCACGTTAAGCCGTTGGTCCCGGCTGTCATTCGTGGATCTTTGACAGTCGTTACGGGTAGTCAGAAGCCCGAAGGTCTGACAACCAGTCTTACCAAGGAGTATCGTGTTATCCAGTAACTGGGTTGTGGAGGTCAGATAGGCAGTCGCTCCATGTAAAATACTGGTATTCAGCTGCATCCGGTTAGACTGGAAGCCGACCCCAACATAGTTGGGAAAAGGCTAGGCAGATGATATGATGACGAAGCGAGTTAGTCTTGTTGACTAAGCTTCTTAAATAAAGATACCTATAAAAAAGGTACTTGTTAAAAAAAAACTGTTACTTTCACTATTACATATTCAACACGCTAATTCATTCTATTCGAAAACAATATCTAGAAAAAAAACACACCTTGCCTTCGGCAGAACTCTTCTATTATAAATAAACATGGGTATTTTTCGCGACTACCTGACGTTTGATATCGTCTAGACAGTTTATTTTCATCCCTGTCACCTCCATATGTCGACAACAGCCCGGTGATATATTTGTTTTTCATATTCTACGCTGATATTACTTGCTGGACTCAGGTTTTGGATCGAGAGATTTTGGGGAGCAGGTTTTACGATACTTATGTGCACGATTGAATGGGAATATTTTGGTGATCTTGCCTATAAAGTATAAAATATAACATGAGAATACTAAACAGTACTTCAGAAGGTGGCTGGGAAAGACTGGATTTGGAAGACGTAGGATGGAAGATAAGCCGAGTTGATTGAAACTGTACTAGTTAGCTCTTAATACTTAAGAGCGTTTACGACGTACGGCATTTCATACAAACTTTCAAGCCCTTGTTTTTCGAAATGAAAAAACCGATTTTAATGTAACTTTATACGCATAAGCAGGATACAAGGTCTAAAAAGTTAGTAAAGAACATTTTCGAAATGTCTTATTTAAAAAAGATAGATGGCGAGATGACCTGGACGCGTACCGTGAGTGCTGGTTCGAGGTGGCGCGGGAAAAGAATTCCTGGAAGGATTTGGGGAAGGCCTTTGCCCAGCAGTGGGACAGCACTAGGCTAACAAACAAAAAAACAACTGGAAATCTCTGTTTCTATGAAAAATTTAAAATCGGTCTAATTTGGCTGTAGGTAACACTATTTTTTTGAAAATGTTCTTAACTAACTTTTTAGACCTTTGTATCCTGCTTATGCGTACAAAGTTTAATTAAAATCAGTTCATTCGTTTCGAAAAACAAGGGCTTGAGAGTACTTACGTCATAAATGGTCTTAATCCTGTGATAGTCTTTATGGAAAAGCTCAAAACTTTTGCTTTAGCAGTTAGCTTTTTTTGCTAGTCTACATTGTGTCACATTGCTGAGTAAATGTCTTCCCTTTTTCCATCCAAACCTCTCAGTTTTGTGCGATCTCTGGACATGTTGGCCCCGCAAACCTCAGTATTTTCTGCACCCACACCGTCAGTAATTGTAGGTTTTATTGTCGACTACACTGAAAGCGTACAAAAATTCGTAGATATCGTCGCTCGTATGACTAAAAGTCCTATCTCATTTTTCTAATTTTTAGCTGATTTGAGTTTGGACAACTACATTTTTCTTCTCGTGGTTTTTTACATTTTCTTGCTTTTCGAAATGCCAAAAATTTTTTTTTTACAGTTTGTAAAAAATGTAAAGAACCACGAATAGAAAAATGTAGTTGTCCTAACTCAAATCAGCAAAAAAATTAGATAGGACTATTAGTCATGCGAGCAACGATATGTGATGGGTTTTTATACACCCTGAAAGAAAGAAACAAACAAAGAAATAAAATAATTTTATTTGGGACACGCAAACAGTAAACGAAGAGCATTTGAAACTAACAAATTTAACTGTGCGAGGCCCGAGGCCAGAAAGGTTCCAATCTCAGCATAATGCAAGTTGCTCACTCCTAATAAAAAACTGAAATACAGTCACCTCTCTACATTGAAAACCATCCCAAAGTACCGGACTATTTCCAAATAGTAATTACATAGCAGCCTCATAGGAAATCCCACGAAAAGCACTCAACTGCTAACTCCAAAGCAGGTGTCATAAATACAGAAACTTCATCAACCACCTTAAATATTTCGCTTAACTCATCCCTTGGGATATAAGACAGTTTGTATTCATCCCTTCAATTAAGGAGAAGTTACATTTCGCCGTCAAATAAATACATTCTTAATTTATCACAACCAACTTTCACATCTTCAGTCATTTTTTTTTGCGACAAGGCGTGAACTTTTCGACTGATGACGTCACACATAAAAAATGGCGTCGCTCGCGAATTTCTTGATAAATTAATATTGTTAAGGAACGAAGGTGGAAATGTGATATTTATACGAAATGTGAAATGAAAAATTCGCTTGAGTATTTCAACTGTAACTAATGAGACACAATTTACTTTTTCTATTGTTACCGATCTTAAGGAGATTCCGCGACATCGGAGCGGTTATTTGGATCCTGTGTCACTAAGTCGTTTTTCATAGGAATCATCGACGAATTTATGTTAGAACTAATAGCATTTACTGTTTCTTTAGTAAAATCGAAAATAGATTTTATAAGCTCGACTTACGAAACCTTGTTAATTTGTAAAAACATTTAGGTAGGTTCAAGTAATATCGCCTCCAGTGTTTTGAAAGGACTACGACTCAACGATGACTATACATAATAATGTAAGTAAAATATAATCTTTTGATCACAGAAAAGAGGTGCTCAATTTATTAAACTGGAATACGACAAACTGGAATACGACAAGATTTTATTTCGACACTATGGAACTTCGACACGTCTTCATTTCGACAATACTTTAGTTCAAAATACCTTAAGACCTAAATACCTCAAATTCAGTTGGTAAGTCATACATGACCAAAGAGAGAGCCCGGGTCTGGCATTAAGTTTCGGGTGCTCAAGTAACTTAATAATAATCCTCTAGACTGAATTTCAGTCATGGCGGCCAATCTCGGCGGAGACTAGCCGGGATATATTATAGTGCACAAGTGTATATGCAGACACAGGTGCCTGCTCTCTTTCCACACTCGCTTATATTAATTAAATATATATAAAATAGTTATCTGTTATTAATAACTCTATTCCAATGTATTCTAATTTCTATCTAATTTTGTCTGATTTTATCTAATACTAGCTTCAACCCGCGTCTTCGTACGCGTGAAATTTCACCCTCCCGCCATTCACCCTCTTAGGGGTGGAATTCCGAAAAACCCTTTCTTAGTGGATACCTACTCTTCACAAAGAACACACCCTCCAAATTGCATGTCTCTAGGAGCAGCGGTTTAGACTGTGCGTTGATATATCAGTCAGTCAGTCAGGACTTTGAATTTTATATATATAGATTATCTAACTTTTATCTAGATAAAAGTAAGATAATCTATATATTATTATATAAAAAGAATATAAAGAATGTAAAAATATTAAATGAAAATGATGAATTTCATTTTATCTTTTTATTATGTGATTTAACCTAATTTTATGATTGTATGACATGTGTAATTACTAATATTGACTAATTTAACTTGTATGTGTGGCGCAAACTGTTAATAGAATTTGGTTATTAATAAATAAAATAACTCGTATAATCCGAAGGGGCGGCAATCCGACACGACCTGAGAGAGATCAGGCGCAGGAACAACGGCTTTAACTTTCCGAAGCACGAGGTATCACACCGCAGAAACAAACTCCGGGCTGTTTCTAAGAAATTCCTAATAGAAAAACCTAATAACACTTTGCCCGGCCTGGGAATCGAACCCACGAGACCAACGGGACAGTTAACCAACTAACAGAATAAATTATCATTATTTTAACAAACTTTTGAAAAGGAGAAAACTTTTAAAAGTCATACAAATACAAAGCATGAAATGGATTTTTGAGCTTCATGAAGAAGCCTCCTCGTGTAGCGCAGTTTGTTCCGCCAGTTACTCAACTGAACCGAGTGCTCGGCGCATCCTGGACAGTCACATCCAATACCTTATTTTACTGGCCAATTCTTTCCTTGCGCTGGTAGGGCTAACGCCCGCCTTGTTTGCGACCACCGCACCGGAGTCCGGCGTCAAGCAGCCTGCTGCATTTCATCGATGCGTGGGAGTTCCAGTGCCTCAGGCATCTTCTGGGCACGCTCGTTCCTTCATAGACCTCATCCATCGCTTTCCATCAGGCGTGATCGAGGTCAAGAGCGGGCCCATTCAGCAATAAAAAAAAAACGGAACTCCAGATGGTCCCCAACATACATATTTCTATCCCTTGACAACAACTCAGAAAAACGCTACCACAAACAAAAAGCTAAACCAAAAAGAAAATCTAGCAAGAACAGAAAAAGGGCTAACGAGAAATATCCACACTTATGTAAAATAACATAGAATGTACAAGCCGTTCTAACAAGGCTCCGCGGGCTAGATTCAATCTTAACCAAACATATTGAATCTCTTCGGTTAGCAGACTCAGACAAAATGGCGGTGCCAAGTGTGTACTAGAAAATGTAAGCAAAATACTAGTACCGGGGAAAAGTTTCTTGGAGAAAATCTACGTATTTTATATGTATTTCTTACGTTTTTCTCCTGTTTTATTAAGACTTTCAATATCGAATGCAAATGTGGTGAGTATTAAGCATCAGGTGTGGTTTCAAGGAGAATATAGACCACGCCTTTTTCTAATAATGCATTTTGCAGGGGTTCGAGGCTAAATAAAAAATAAAAAATCCGCACTGGTCAATCTTCAACGCTTGCCGGGGTCGGTCAGTAGATGGGTGACTATCCGTAACATACCAAGACCCCTCCGTGCTTTGAAAAAGCAAGTTCAGCAGTATTGGTCCCGGCTATAATTCATAGATCTTTGATAGACGGGTACGGAGAAGCCCGATTGTTTGGCTATCAGTCTGCCAAGGGGTATCGTGTTACCCAGTAACTGGGTTGTGGAGCTCAGATAGGCAGTCGCTCTCGCAGTCGCAAATTCTAATCTGTTTTGAAATAATGGACTGATCCTAAATTAACAAAAGCTCCGCAGATTACTAAAACATTTGGCAAGGGAGTCGATGGTTGGATCCTACACAGGTGGATCATAAAGGCACGTACTTTCTTGGCACGGAACCTTGGTTACCAAATCGATAGTCGGGGAGTAATAAAAATAAATGCTAGCATACCAGATAGTCGCCAAAGGGTTGAAGTCGAATGTGAGGAAGACAAATAGCGAACTATATTGAAATATATCACTCCTTTTTTGTGTCTTTTTCATTCGGTTTATCCACAGATATAGATACACCTAGATAAAGCAAGAGCATCTACTTCGCGTGCCAAAAATCGCACCAGCTTATGTTCGAAAATCATATGCCGCCACTTTCGCGTGTCACCGCACTACGAGGGTCATTATCCATTATCTATATTGTGTCTGTGCGCCTAGTACACGCACATCACGCCGCCGCGCGCCAGTGCAGCGCCGTGATGTCGAAATAAAAAAATATTAAGCATTTTCAAAGTTACTGCTTTTGAGCTGAAATTTTGTACAGACATTCTAGACCAGATACACTCTTCAACCCGTTTGTATTGTTATACCCTTTCCGTAACACTCTGTATAAGTATTATTGATCGTTTCTCCTTTTCATACTATCCTCCAGAGTGCTTTTAAGATAAGACTCTAATATACGATACCTACTTAATTGGTTGCATTAAAATAGCGTCTACTGATTTACATTGGTGTCAAAAAAAGTTATAATCAAATTCTAAACAGTAATCGAGCTTGAAATAATACAGAAAGAAATAATAATATTACCAGCGAACGTAATTTTTTTTATATAAAAGCTGTAAAAGCTGAGAGCTGACTGTCATCCCTTGATCGCCTTTTACACCTACGCGTACGAACTAACTATACCTATTTATGTATCATTGAATTCTCTTGAGAGAAACTCGGCCAAGTTAATTTCTTTGTAAGTTAAAATAATTATTATTATGCTCATTTGGTGACAGCAAAAATATTTATGAGATCCGTTATTTTTATTTATGACTAGCTGCACCCCGCGGTTTCACTCGCGTAAATGTCGATCCCGTAGGAATATCGGGATAAAAAGTAGCTTATATGTTAATCCAGGATGTCAGCTACCTCCTGGCTACTATTGGCGCAGCCGTTTGAGCGTGAAGAAGGAACAAATATACAGGGTGTTACGGAAAGGGTATATCAATACAAACGGGTTGAAGAGTGTATCTGGTGTAGAATCTCTGTACAAAATTTCAGCTCAAAAGCATTAACTTTGAAAATGCTTCATATTTTTTTATTTCGACATCACGGCGCTGCACTGGCGCGTGGCGGCGTGATGTGTGTGTACTAGGCGCACAGACACACTACAGATAATGGATAATGACCCTCGTAGTGCGGTGACACGTTTGTTATGATTTCAATTTAATAAACTATCGAAATAAAAAAATATTAAGCATTTTCAAAGTTACTGCTTTTGAGCTGAAATTTTGTACAGAGATTCTAGACCAGATACACTCTTCAACCCGTTTGTATTGATATACCCTTTTTGTAACACCCTGTATAAACACACACATACACACACTCACAAACTTTCGCCTTTATAATATTAGTGTGATGTGATGGTATTATTTTTCCTGTTCATATACTAACTTCATCTAATTCTTTTTCTGTACCTTCAATCAACCAATCAACTCAGGCTATCGCAGTCCGCTGCTGGACATAGGCCTCTCCCATGCTGCAAAACATCACCCTGTCCTCCGTCTTTCGTTTTCTGTATCTTACCATTGCGATACTTACTTTTTCAATTAATTCTTAATTCTTGATTACGTAGACGTGCAGGTTCCAACGTTGCTCTGCAATCGCCAAAAGTTGTGCTATTTTTGGGACATGTCTTATGATGTACTGGAGATTTTACTTGATATCTTTTTTATGTTATTGTCTCAGTAAAGATAAAATTATTCATTTCATGACTTTCGTCATCTATCATGTAAAATTTGGATCGTATAGACGTCCAAATATTGATTTTATTTCAATAGTGGTTGGCACTCAATCGCTGGGCATAGACCTCTTCCAAAATTTAATTGAATGTAGTTATGTAGGTATCGTACATACTTGTATTTTAACATGAACTACTGTAGAATTTCAAATCGAGCTCATGTTTTTGTTTGTTGTTTGGTAGTTGTTTTTGAGCAAGCATATGTTTATACAGGGTGTCCCTGGAAGTATGGATCAAATCGAATAGGGACGTGGGCAAGGTCATTTCCAAACGTTTTAGCAAAAAAAAAATACTAAAAAAAAACTAAAGAAAAAAATACTAAAAAAAAAGAGAAGAAAGATCGAATTCGTGAAAACTATCAGGGCTATCATTTTTTTTTTTTAGATAGCCCTGATAGTATTTTTTTATGATTAAGTTTCTTTGAACACTAAGCGAAGTGATTGAAAAAAAAATTACCTAAAATCGGTCATAACTTTTGAACCGTAAAAAAATTCACTGACATTCTCAGGGTTAAAAAGTTTGGAAATGACCTTGCCCACGCCCTTATTCGATTTAATCCATACTTCTAGGGACACCCTGTATATTCCCAGTAAGCAACAAGATGTACCCAAATTAAAAAAATATGGATGTCATGTGATCAACTTTGAACGTTAATATTTCGGAAACGTGACACTTAAATGAGGTTTAGTCTTAGTATGTTTTCTGTTCGCATTGATGTCAGTTATCGATCTATATAGATTTCATGCATGGTCGCCATTTGAAAGAAAAAAAAAACAAAATGGCGGACAGGTATACCATGAACCTTCAAATATATTTTCAGTGTTCTCTAATCATGCCGCACCTATTCAGCTATCAACTTTTCGCCCTACATATGCTTGCTCAAAAACCCTCTGGGCTCCTACCGTACAATAAAAGTCAACAAAATAGTTTTCCATATTTTTTTATTAAACTCATATTTTTTTACAAAGAAACTATTCACATGAAAATCATTACATTTACCTTGATATTAACAGTTGACAAATAGATCCGATAAAAGATGTCAGACATCAGTTTCTATCACTAATTAATTACAATATTTACAACACTATTTACATAATTACAGTTGAAAAAGTAAATTCGACAAAGACCATTATGATATTTCATAAAATTGTATAAACTAAGAATTATTATTCACAGCCAGAACAAAAAAAAGAATAGAAAATAAAATTAATCGAAAACCTCAAGTCTTTTTAGATTATGTGTTAACATGTTCCAACATTTCTGGTAACGCATTGTATGCTACCATATTACCAAAACCTTTAGGCTCTTTCTTGGTTACTATTGCAACAATCTCTTCTTCTGGTGGCGGGGGTGGGAACTCTGCATTAGGGTCCGCGGCCGCAGATATATCATCTACACTAAGGACTACTTCTCTATTGTCAATTTCGATTCTGTTACGCTCTAAAGAACTATCTTCCATAATGCTGTACAGATTTTCTGACTTACTCTTACTATACATTTGTCAGGAGTTCATATAAAATGGATCGTTTATATTGACTCCATCATTGACTGTGTTTCCCTTTTGAGACCATTGTTTTTGTTGATGCTTTATCCTATATATAATTTCGTCGTGTATTACGCCGAAACACATGGCTGTTAGTGCCAAACCGGTTAAGGTGTATGCAGAACAGAACCACAGAGTTGTTGATTTGATGGTGTAGTATCTAACACCATTTATTGTAGTATATGTCATACCAGGAACAATATTACCGAACCCAATAGTGCTTAATGCCATGAAACAGAAATAGAAACCATCTATGATACCCAAATTGTCTATTTTGAAGAGAACTACTGCTCCGATTACTATGTATATAAATATTGCTGCTAAACATAAAAGTACTGGAGCTAGTATGCTGAGACCATGCATAGAGAGCTTTGAGTCTGTGTCAGGCCAACTGATGATATCATCTTTGGCAGTACTGGTCGTCGGTCTTTCCGAAAGCGACAAGTCTTTCTGACTGTCAGGTTTTAGAACGTAGCATTCTTCTGTGGGAGTTTTGCTCGTATTTTGACTGTTTAGAATTTCTTCTTGTTGTCTTTTCATCTTCATTCTCCGTTCTTTCTCTGCCATTCTTCGTTCGTCATAGCAGCAGTAGCCGCAGTTTGAACAGAGGCAGCAGCAAAGCGCTCGGCTGAAGACGCTTCTCGCCATTTTTGAGAGCAGGGACCCAACGCTCGATAGGTAGACCAGGGTAAGTGGTATACCTATCAAAGCGTAGATTATTGTTACGCCTTTCCCGAGGATTGTTCTCGGTGCGATGTTGCCGTAACCTGTTAAAGAAAAAGAATGAGCTATAATACTTTCTTGGTGACAAAAAGGTACAGTATTTAATTATACTTTTTAAATGGCATCAATGACAAAAGTCTTAAGAGTGAACTTGAGACATCAGTTTTCTTACATCAATAGATCTTGGGTTTCAAGAGACCAATTTAATTTTTTTTTTTATTTGTTAAAACGTTGCATATGTTTATTTTATTCAGTATTCGTCGATCCACACTCAGTGATTTTAATTTATTTCAAACAATCGTTGAATATTTGTTGTAATTTGCCGGATTTATGCCACAGCAAAACAGCAGTAAACACTACCGGTCATTTACTCCCTGCAGAACAGAAGTGCTTACACTAAACTGAAATTACTTCTACAATTTTAAAACAAAGTGCGAAAAATTCTCACCTATAGTAGTTAAAACAGTGAGCGAGTAGAAAAACGCAAGCGCCAAATTCCATTCGTGCTCTTCATAATGGTTCGTGAGGTCGCTCCCGAATTCACCGAGCGCCATCTCTCGGTAACTGACGCCATACTGCGACGCCATTTCTGTAGTGACCCTTTGTACAAGCTCGTTTTGAAACTTCAGAATCTCCTGTGCAGCCAACCGTGTCCAATTCTCTCTATACAAAATATTTAGAGACACTGTTATCTCCCAAATATTTTCAACCGCTCGGCTTCTGGCGTCCCAAAAGTAATTTGCTGACAATGTTAGATTCCCATAGTCATATTCCTCGTCTGTCTTTTTGTGTGTACTATTTGTATCTTTATGGCTAAGTTTCTGTCTATCTGGAAGTATTCTGGGCCTGGCTGGGACTTCTGCACCGCCTTCTATAGCCAGAAAAATGAAGGATCCCAAAAACGTGTAGGCTAAAAGTACGACGAATATTACAACGTTGGTTAGGGAGCCGATGATGAATTGTTTTCTTCTATACTTAGTAGTTTTGAGGCAAAAGCAGCAAACAACTTTTTGCCGCGATGTTTGTGCTCTTTTTCTGCTATTTGATACCATGGAGTCGGCATCTTGGCATCGGTCCAAAGGGATCCCTCCGTTTAGCGAGGGTTTTGCCAATGTGTACTGTTCAAAACGACTGATTGCTTCTTTGTCCAATACTACATGATCTATATCCATTTTGGTGTGTTACGTTCTACCTTCGTGTGACGTCATTATATCGGCTCATCTGTAACAAGAGATAATGCGATTATGTATCGAATATAGGGTACCTATTATCGGGGGTAAGATTAGGAGAGGAACAAAAAATATATTGTACATTCAAAAGTACCCTTTCGTACTTATCCGGGTACCTTTTTTCTCATCAAAATCGGCTTAGTTAGTTCAGCCGTGGGAATTTTCTAAACAGAGGGAGAGATACAATTTCGAATTTATAGTGGCTTGTATGTTAGGCACCTATCTGAATTTTTAATAATACTGGAACCGTGTGTGTCAGTCGCAAACAAAATTAATTGAACGTCAATCAACTTCAAATGATAACTGGCGATGACAGGTACCATCATTTGCTATCAAAGCACCGCGTCTAGTTACCAAAATCGCTTGTCAGTCAATATAAAATGTTCAATATTAAATCCTAACTAACCATTTTGTGAAGCTCATGAGTGAGTGAGTGGGAAAAAACGGGTGACTCCCGCTCCGGCTCGTTCTTGGTGCAAAGGTTAGCCATTGCCATTCAACGTGGCAATGCAGCAAGTGTTTTGGGCACCTTTGCGCCGGGAACAGTTAGGGGCGGGTTATTTGACTAATATAGACGTGTTTCTGAATTTATGGTTTATTAATTAATGACATTTGTGACTACATTTATAATATGTTATTTTTTATCATTATTAATTGAATTAATAAACTAAATTCTTACTAATATTATAAATGCGAAAGTATGTTTGTTACCTTTTCACGCCTAAACCACTGAACCGATCATCCCATATACGTTGTCAGGTGTACAGAAACGGACATAGGGTACCTTTCATCCCGAAAAAAGTGCTGTTCCCGAGGAAAACAACAATAACGTTATTATGGTGGATAGCGTCACGTGTCTATTGAACTTTGTCACATTATTTAATTCTCAGGCGGCTCGAAGGTCGCCGTGTCAGCTAGTGTAAATATATTTATTATTGAAAATTTGCATAGATTTATGTCAAATATAAGTAGTAAAAAAAAAAGTAGTAGTAGTAAAATTTAAAATATCTATACTAATATTAAATTAAATAAAAATTGATCAAGTGCGAGTCGGACTCGCGCACCGAGGGTTTTGTACATACCTGTAGGTATATAAGTAAAAAAATTTAAAATATATATACTTTAAAATTTTCAAAAATATTTTTTATTATATGATGTAACTTAAAATTTACGGTTTTCGCAATTTTTCCTTTATCTGTACTATAAGACGTTACTTCGTACCAAATTTCAAGATTCTATGTTCACGGGAAGTAAGTACCCTGTTGGTTTTGATTCCCGTGCGAGTTTCGAAAATTTGCGGCATAAACGGCTGTATCTTTTGATTGCTTTGGCTTAGAAGTTTGATTTTTTCACAGCTCCAAGGGAAAGTAGACCTGAGTATTAGATATAAATTTCAGTTTGATACCTCCACGCGTTCCTGACAAAAACGGTCTTGACAGACGGACGGACGGACGGACAACAAAGTGATCTTATAAGGGTTCCGTTTTTTCCTTTTGAGGTACGGAACCCTAAAAAGAGCTAACATTTAGGAGTTTGCATTTCGGGGGTAATCTTCGCAATTGTTGATCCAATTCCGAAAATTCCTTCATTAAGGGGAATCCACAGTATTACCGAGTGTCAAAGGATAAATAAGTTAAAACAAGGAATTTCACGCGGACGAAGTGTAAGATAAAATAAACAACGACACGAACAATATTGTTGAACATTAAAAAGGACTCACTACGAAAACCTGGATCAGTTCACTCTAAACTAATAATAAGCCGGCTTATCGAACCATATCTGCTCTAAAATTGGTAATTCTAAGAACTGAGGCCAAATCATATGAAATCTTTGAGATAGACATCGCGATTTACAAAATATTAACTTCAAAAGACGTCGTCTGCTGAAAATACATAGGCATGTATAAGTATATTATTATGTTACCATTAGAATACGGAATACGTTAATATGCGCATTATAACTAGGTAATCTGCAAATTACCGGGTACAATCCGTTAAAGTGTGAAATATGTTACCGGCCAAACCCGCAGGGCAATTGCGTAACACATTATCAATCGGAATCGGTTTCATTTTGACAGTTCAACAACATTTATTGCGTTATTTACGGGTTGAGCAGACATATTTTTCGAACTTATGAAGCAATGGATTAGCAATTTGCTTCAAAATGATTCTGATTCCGATTGATACTTAGTGTGTTACGCAATTAGGGTGCCGATATTAGGATGAACTAGTTTCGACTAGGCCAAACCAGTTCTCATTCGCTCGCTCTTGCATCCTATGTCGAAAGCAGGGCTTCTTTTTCTGCGTAATGGGTTTAAAGTGACCTAACCAAACCTAACCTCTGGGTGCCCTTCGCTCGCTCTTGTAGCCTACGTCGCCGATCAACCGACCGCAACTATGCAACCCGTGTAGAGAGAACCGGGTTTGGCCTAGGCGAAAACATTGTTTTTCCACTTTAACGGACTCAACCAGATAATCTGCAGATTAACTAGTTAATATGCACTCTAACTGATTTACGGACATTAGCGGTAACATATATATGGATATCACTTTCTGTCGAACAATACCTTATCACCATAAGCTTTACATGCTATTCTATTCGTTTTATGATTATAATATCTATGACTCGTGAAGGAACATTACTTATTATGATTTTACTCTCGTAGCTGTAATAATCTGTATGCGTACTATATAAGCAACGAAAATTAGTAATTTTTTTTCATTGCCTATGGATGGGTGACCATCTTTATGTACCGAGACCTCTCCGTGCCTGAACCATTGGTACCGGCTGTCATTCGTGGATCTTTGACAGTCGTTACGGGTAGTCAGAAGCTCGAAATTCTGACAGCCAGTCTTACCAAGGGATATAGTATTACCTACCCAGTAACTTGGTTGTGGAGGTCAGATAGGCAGTTGCTCCACGTAAAATACTGGTATTCCGCTGCATCCAGTTAGACTGGAAGCCGACCTCAA
This sequence comes from Amphipoea lucens, assembly GCA_947508005.1. NCBI lineage: Eukaryota > Metazoa > Arthropoda > Insecta > Lepidoptera > Noctuidae > Amphipoea > Amphipoea lucens. The sequence continues at coordinate 3,488,247 of OX382376.1, read as the reverse complement.
AATAGTAGGGAAGAGGCTAGGCAGATGATGATATATTTCGTATGTATGTATATATTTTATCTATGTATCTATTTATTATAGTGTATTGCATCTATATATGTACTTATTATTTATTACGCATCAATGAAAACCCCATTTTTATGTCAACGCAATCATTGTCCATTCCAAGTTTGCCTGGAAAAGATCGCAGAAATTGATAAGGCCGCCCATTGTATGTTTGTAGTTTTAAATGTATTTTTGTTATGTATTATCTGATGTACAATAAAGTATATATAAATCATTTCAAACTCGACAGAATACACTCTTCTCCAAATCAAATGTAGTATTTCAACATTTTCTTTATTATTACTGGCATATTTCAAGAGTTTTTAGAATATAAAAAAGTGTCTTCAAAAGTGCTTTTCATGTGCCTGTTTCAAACAAATGATTTGACTCGACGTGACTCGACTGATACATATTAATTTACTAGCTTCTGCCCGCGACTTTGTCCGCGTAAAATTTGTTTTTCCCCTGACCCAATCGCATCGCTTGCCCAGGCTATTTATTACCTACTTCGTTTTTTCCTTAGCGTTCTTTCTGATTTTTTTTTGTTTTTGCTCGGCTCCTAAGGGTCGTAGCGTGATGATAAATAGCTTATACCCTTTATCAGATATTAGGCTATCAAATGTAAAAATAATTTTTCAAATCCAACTGGTAGTTTCAGAGATTAACGCGTTCAAACAAACAAACAACAATATAAACAAACTTGAAATTCGAAACTCAATCTTTATTATTTGTATAGATTTACACAAATCTATTTCTGCCTCCCATAACTTTTCTATTTAATACTTCGAATCGCAATACGGGAACATTTAAGCCGATAACCACCCCGACTACTTAAGTGGGTAGTCATTTTTCAAAGTCTCTCAGAGGAGAGAGGGGAATAGGTGACAAATGAAGAAGTATAGACTTAGAGGCATGATTAATGACCGCTCGATATCCTCTTGTGTGGGTATCGCGAAACAACTTATCTGACGTTATGCGAAGGGATTTTTGTAGGAAATTGGTGTTATTAAATACGGTTTGTTTTTTTAAGGATTGAGTAGGTATTTATTAAAGTAAAAACTTTTTCAGGCGCGTTGGACATTTTTTGAGATGGGAAAAAACCATTGAATTCGCGCCACTGTTACCGTAACCGACACCGCTTTGAATGTGTTCGGCTGTCCTCGGGATGTACTCGGTTTTAATGTTTTTCCGATATATCAGTGAGTGATGGCAAAGTATTCTGTTTGTTATTTTTTTTTATTACGACGATTAAAAAATACACACGTAATTGTTCAAGTTTTCACTTCTGTCGGCACTCCAGGAGTACCACGTTTTTGTCTTTGCGATTGGGTTTTGATCCACTACATAGTAATTGTTGTGTGTGTACATAATGATGTAATTTAGAAACGCGGCCATGTGTTTATGGGCATTCAATCCACCTCTCTCTGTTAACACCTCTTTAATATTTTTTGTCACAACCTCACGGTAGAGAATAACTAAAAAAATAAAAAAAAATATATAAATCTGTATGTCTGTTTTTAAAATTTAAGAAATAGTTAAAGGAATAGTTTTATTAACTTGTATGTGAAAAAGTGTCATTATAATATGATAATATTTACAAAAAAAAAGGAGCTACGTCTGCCAAAAAACTGCTTTGCAGTTTGGCAGAGGTAATATGTCATCTTTAAAATTATTTATGTGAATAAACACTTTTTCATTTTTTTTTTTTTTTTACTAACATATTTCTTTGTTTCCTCCCTGGTTCATGATACCAGTCTAAATATTTTGTTACGATATAATGTACCACTGCTATTGTGTTTTGTTTTTTGGCGCAATTACATCAGTTTCAGAAAAAAATACGCCTACGTGACGTGTTCCCTCTTATCTTCCTGTTTGCTTTGTTTTCTATGTTCCTTACCTATGATCATGTTTGCACCACGTACAGACGCCAGCACGTCAACCTACCCGAAACTGTCAAATTTTCCCAATCAACTTTGAACCTTATTCTTTAGTAATAAAGTTGAAAATCTATTAAAGAAATCTGACAGATTGTAGTAGGTTGATGTGCTGGCGTCTGTACATTTGAACTCTCTTAGGTATTTAGTCAATTTTATTAAAGAAACTACCAATACTCAGATCAACCTTTATACAGAGTGTTACGGAAAGGGTATATCAATACAAACGGGTTGAAGAGTGTATCTGGTCTAGAATCTCTGTACAAAACAGCTCAAAAGCATTAACTTTCAAAATGCTTAATATTTTTTTATTTCGACATCACGGCGCTGCACTGGCGCGCGGCGGCGTGATGTGCGTGTATTAGGCGCACAGACACACTACAGATAATGGATAATGACCCTCGTAGTGCGGTGACACATTTGATATGATTTTAATTTAATAAACTATCGAAATAAAAAAATATTAAGCATTTTCAAAGTTACTGCTTTTGAGCTGAAATTTTGTACAGAGATTCTAGACCAGATACACTCTTCAACCCGTTTGTATTGATATACCCTTTCCGTAACACCCTGTATATATTTCTGCTGAGTATATTCTTAAACAGACACTGCAGTCTTCAAATACCCATCAAAAGCCTTTGTTTGAAGCGCCCAGCTAAAAAGCTCAACTAAAAAGATGTGGACATCCCCATAATGGGTCCGTCTACCACCGCCCTTAAAATAACGACGGACTTTGCAAAGATCGTAAAAACAAGCTTCCGTCAGGGTAAACCTCAAAAGTGAGCCGATGAAGTAAATTAGACGAATTTGTGACATATTAATTAGGTAGACTGAATCTTTGGGAACTTTGACGTTTTTATTTGGTTAGTTAGCCATTTCTGTCTAAATCAGGGATGTTAATTTGTTTTCTGTAAGGTTTAGGTTAAGGAGAACAAAAATACCTACGTACGGCAATATCCATACTTCCATACTAATATTATAAATTCGAAAGCAACTCTGTCTGTCTGTCTGTATGTTACCTTTTCACGCCTAATCCGCTGAACTGATTTAGATGAAATTTGGTATAGAGATAGTTTGAGTCCCGGGAAAGGACATAGGATACTTTTTATCCCGATATTCCCACGGGATCGAGACTTATGCAGGTTAAACCGCAGGGCGCAGCTAGTTTTAAATAAAGGAATATGTTTTTGCTGTCCCGTTTTACCCTTTATGAAGGGTAAAACAAAAGGTCGTTCGATCAATTGATGTTAGTGCGTACGTTGGATCTGAATAATGAAAGAATCCATTTTATTATTACGATGTGAAAGCTAAAGCTGAATAATAAAATTGTACATTGTCTAAAAAATTCTTCGAGAAAGAAAATATTAAGAAATCAAAATTCGAAGAAATCCAAGACAAATAAAGCAGTCCTTTTCTCAAAATACTTCTAATAGTCTAACTAAAATATTGGACGATATTTTAAAAAGGAGGTTCTGTTTAGAAAATAATAAAGTGATAGTCTTTGTAATACCCTTAAAGGTACTATAACTTTTTCATTTACAAAGGGCCGGGCTACGAAATCTTTTGAAAACTTTTGGCTTCCATTTTTAGAGAATGGTAAACTTTTTGGTGGAGAGGTTGATTTTTTGGTTATTGTATTTTTATTTTAGACTTTAAAGTAACAGATGAAAAAATGTTTTCTGGCGTTTTCTATTTTTGACGTGATAACGTCTTCTAAATCGATGAACGCCGGCTGCATGCACGAAAAAAAAAGCATGACTCATTGTCACGTTCCGCCTGAGCCGATCATGCAAGCGAGAGCGCGGAACAAGCGATAGAGAGGCATGTTTTCTTATGACGTTATCACGTAAAATTATCGTCCGTAAACCGACTTTACAGACAACCAATTTTTATAATTACTTTTTTTTCAACTCAAGTGGCAGTGGCCATTGCTCGCAGAACAGATGGCCGATGGGGCCAAACGGTTCTGGAGTGGCAACCGCCTACCGGAAGATGTAGCGTTGGAAGGCCTCCCACAAGGTGAATTGATGACCTGGTGAAGGCCGTAGGAATACGCTGCATGCGAGAAGCACAGAACCGATTGAAGTGACGGTGTTTGGGGGAGGTCTATGTCCAGCAGTGGACGTTTTTCGGCTGAAATGATGATGATGTTTATTTTAAAGATTTCTTAATTAATGTTGTGGACTTTAGTGTAAACTACCTACAGATTATTAGCAAAAATTAAAAAAAATATATATATTTTGTAAGTAGGTTTGCACAAACACTTTTACACGTCTATCATATTTTAAAAAACTAGATTAGGTTGGCGTTTCCTATGTGACTAGTCTGAGAAGAAAGGCCGAAACAAACGCAGACGCCATCGCCACAGTCTCTTTTAAAGTCCAGACATAATCTTGGTCAGATCACATAAGACCACGTGGATCGATGTCTGAGATGGTCTTTTGAGGAAAGAACCACACAGATCGAGAGGACCTGTCCAGTCAGTACACGCATTTGTCAGAAATCTTGCAGCTCAACTTAAAACATAACTTGTTACATTATTATTCTACACTTCTAATATAAATTTCTATTAGGCCTTCCTTTCGTTTTTTTATTTCAAATGGAATGTTATCTCCAAAACCGTACCTACTGAAAATATTTACTGAAAAAACACTTTATTCTTGTTTTTTAGATTAAATGAGACCACAGGGGATTTGTAATCAAAGTAAGTATGATTAATTAAGTTTTATCAGAGTTGGTTCAAAAATACTTGTGATAATAATAAATCATAAAGTTTTGGTTCACAAACAGATGTTAATCACTTTGAAAGTTAGTTATTTATAACATTGGGACAATTTAATTTATTCGCGTTCTATATTGCTATTTTAATAGGATAACCCAAAAAAATAAATAAAATTGGAACTTCGTTTGTGTTTTCCACTTTACAGATTTTTGTATTTTGCTTTCCTTTAAAGAAATGTTTCGTAGTTATTCAATGTTACCTTTGGACATTCGACTCAGCACTCGGCCCGGCTCACGCGCGCATTCTTCTGTATTTAACTGTGTAGGCACATATCCATACTAATATTATAAATTCGAAAGTAACTCTGTCTGTCTGTATGTTACCTTTTCACGTCTAAACCGCTGAACCGATTTAGATGAATATTGGTATAGAGATAGTTTGAGCCCCAGGAAAGGACGTAGGATACTTTTTATCCCGATATTCCCACGGGATCGAGACTTATGCGGGTGAAACCGCGGGGCGCAGCTAGTTTATAATAATGCAAGTTATGTCCAATACTATTGCATTCTAAGAGGTTTGCACATCTTTTTGAAACCGATGCAGTAATTAATATTTTGTCGTCGCTTGTCTTGTAGGATAGTTTTGGTGTTTTTCGATGTCACATATTTCTGTTGAGACTTGTATTTATGCTTTCTACAAATGACCACATATATTTGCCGTCATCTCGACAACAGATATTAATGCATGAATCGTGGAATCAGATAATGTTGCCGAGCTGTCCATATTTATGCTCGTGACATATTAAAGATTATCCTATTCTATGTTTCGAATTAATTGTTTTAACAAACAGTTAAGTTAAAATTCGCATCGAAATGGAGTCCGTAACAGAAAAAATAGTGCGATAATACCGTAGTTATTTAGATGAAAACCATTACTTATATCAACCGAGCCACCTACTAGCATTATGACCAAAAAAACTTTCCACGTCTTTTATCAAAAATAGGTGCTACAGTCAGATCCTCTTCTTTGATATGCACCTACCTAAATTACAAGGACATGGAGAATATAAATTGTTTATAAATGTCAAATTCTTTAGACAAAGGAGTCCGTCCAAGCCAGCCGGTTAGAATAAAACCAAAAAATATAAATAATAAAACGTTCGATATTTTCGATATCCATATATTTGAACCGAAGGTAAACATATGCACATAATTCACATAAGTTTCAAACGTTTCTGTGCTGATAGATGAAAACCGCAAGTTTTTGTTTATAATAAATTTTCTTTCAGACCACGTACGTTCCATTGGACGAGGGATGTATTTGTTGGGTGAATTGGAACGGTTTCGCGAATAAAACGTGCAACGTTTTTGTTTGAGTTTGTGTTTTTTTTGACGTCATTAATTCATGACCAAAGCGAAGATTATTTATTTATAGAAAATGAAGGGACCAGCTTTACCCCTTTTGAAAGGACTGGTCTGACGCGAACAGAATATAGTGTGTAGAAAACGAAGAGAGAAGACATATTAATTTGTTCTGCGGCGACACAAAATTAATAATTAGATCCACTTATTGCCGCGGGACTTCTTTCGTGAGACGGATTTTAGGTTAAAATGCATGTTTATTTCAATATCGAAAGATTTAGGTATATGAAACCAGGAAAAAGATTTCTCACACGGTTTCACCCAACGCAAGTCATAATAAACCCACCTACAAACATGAATATTTAGATATTTTTCCCCTCAAACTGTTTCACACATTTTCACCTTGAGAACGAGGCCTAAATTATTGGTGAATCGATAGGGTATTTCCGCACTGCTTGGGGAAATGCCGCATTGGTGCAAGGTGCGAAAAATATTCCTGTTTTTATATATTGGAATAGATCCATTCACAATTATTGTGAATTCAGCCAGAAGGCTAAAAGGCTTAAGCCCCAAATTTTTCAAGTAGTAGTAAGCTATATTATTTGTTTTTGTTATTTTATTATTTATACCTATTAGTTCTAACTTTAATTTAAGCGGTGTGTTTTTTGTTTTTGTGCTCACACCATAAATACTAATTATAAGTCTATACGTGAGGATTTTTAATTGGCTTTCGGGTGACTATGGTTTCCTTTTTTGTTTGTTTTTATTAGCTGTAAGTCCTCCATGTACTAAAATAAATAAATAAATAATTAGGCATAAAATCTGGCGAAATGTGGGCGCACTATAGACACACCTCTGCCTAACCCATCTTGGATTATAGGCGTGATGTTATGAGTATATATATATCTATATAGTATATATATATAATCCAAGATGGGTGTGGGACTTGATTTTCTTATGGTTTAGCACGGGCAAGTATGGTTTTGTACAAGGAACCAAGGGACAGTAGACCTGAGTATTTAATATAAATTCCAGCTTGATACCTCCACGCGTTCCTGAGAAAAAGGGTCTTGACGGACAGACAGACGGACGGACGGACAACAAAGTGATCCTATAACGGTTTCGTTTTTTTCCTTTCGGGGTACGGAACCCTAAAAAGGAGTTTTCAATTAGAAAGCATGTAAGGGTTTATTTATAAACGATGATAACAACCACACGGTCAACCGATTAGGTTAAGTTACGCTTGTTGTATTGGGTCTGTGAATGGGTGCTCCCCACTCCCCACGCCGCTGCCGCCGCCGCGCGCCGCGCCCGCTGACTTCGTGTCCGTAGCCTTACCACTCGGCCACGACTTTTGGCTTAGCGGAAAGCAGCAGGGCAAGCGGCCCGGTTTCTTGTGTCTAGCGTTGACGCTGCGAGCGGTGCGTCGTGGCATGGTCCATATATTTTGGTATATTTGTTTTTACCGCTCGTCTCCCCGCGCTAAGCTGTCGCTGATAGCGGCGAGGTCGTGGCCAGCCCCTGCACTCTCGACATTAGACAGCGACAAAAATCAGTCGCTAAGTCGTATCGTGGTCAAAATCCTTTAATAGATTTTCAACTTTATTTCGAAAGCCTAAGGTTGAAAATGTATTAAAAAAATTTGACATCGATTAGACTTAACGACCGATTTTTGTCATTATATTTGTCGAGACTGCAGGGCCAGGCCGTTAATGTTGCTACAAAATAGTCGAATCAATTGTCAACCACTACCCTAATTGCGTAACACACTATCAATCTCAATTCGAATCATTTTGTAGGACATTGCTAATCCATTGCTTCATATGTTCGAAAAATGTGTCTAATCAACAACGTAAATAACGCAATGAATGTTGTTGAACTGTCAAAACTTTTTTACAAAAAAAACAACCGACAGCAAAAAAAAACACTACTTACAAAGTGAAAAATAACTTTAATTTTGGAAGTCGGTGTCGTTGGTTCCGCATTTTAGTTTTTTGACACCGACTTCCGAAATTAAAGTTATTTTTCACTTTGTAAGTAGTTTTTTTTTTTAATCGGTTGTTTTTTTTTTGTAAAAAAGTATTTATTTTTCAGTTTTTAGTTGTACCTACCCCACACAAATTCAATTGCATTGAAGAATTGAAGACACGACTCGAAGAATCATCAAAATTCCCATAGAAATGCCGGAGATGCAGTACATTTGTGCATATAACTTCGTACATAAGAATAATTACCTAATGTATTATATACTAAAACCTTCCTGAAAGTATGTAGATCACACTAATGAAATGAATTATCAAAATCGGTTTAGCAGTTTTTGAGATAATCGCGGACATACAAACATACATACATACGGGTCGAATACAGAACTTCCTTTTTTGAAGTCGGTTAAAAATGAAACCCATTGCTACTGATAGTGTGTTTCGCAATTCCCAACTGGTCACTGTAAAGTGCAATTTTATTAGCTTTTAAACCACTACGTTTATAGCAAGTGGAGGCAGGAGATTGTATTTAATTGTCGACATTTACAGGCTTGTATCAACGGATTGTAACTCTTGGCAACAAATTCACCTCAATTGCTTTTACAATCTACAGAAACTATTAGATAAGGAATTATCCGGAAAAAAACCGGAGTTACCGACATAGCTTGCAGAGTAAGCAAACTGGAGTGGCAGTGGGCTGGCCATGTCTGTCGAGGGACCGATGGCCGGTGGAGCAGACGAGTTATGGAGTGGAGACCGCGTATCGGCAAGCGTAGTGTGGGACCCCAACCAGGTGGACGGACGACCTAAAGAAGGTGGCTGGGGTAGACTGGATGCGGAAGGCGGAGGATAGGGTGCTGTGGTGCAGTCTGGGAGAGGAATATGTCCAGCAGTGGACTGCGATAGGCTGAGTTGATTAGATAAGGCTTCGGAAAACCAGAGTCCTTGGTGTATAGCTATACACCGAGTACTTTGGTTTAGAAACTTCCAAAAGAATTAATTAAAATTGTGCGTAAGTATGTGTTTCTACATCGTGATCAGTGTTTTCCCCGTGAGAGTACTTTAATTATGAAATCAGATATTCTTGAATGCTATTATAACCACAGCGGTCACAACAACTTCTTTAGTGATCATGCCAACATTTCTCACACAATTCTTACTTCATTCTTTCATTAATATTACCTTATGCAACGATCTTTGTAATTCTGTACAAATATACAATTTCTTCGCGAACAGAAATACTTTTCTTCATTAACTTGCGAAACGAAAAAGAAATTCAATATGAAACTTCCAAAGCTACAACTATTAAAACAACCATTCAAACGAAACGGAAACTTTGAATTCCGAAATTGACAATAAAGATTTAACAGGGCGCAGGTGTGAAACTAGTTAAAACCAGTTTAAACTAGTGAAAACCTGTGAAATCCGGCGCGAACTGGTGTTTTAACGACTGGCCGCGAGTGTGCAGTCAATTGTAGCCTGGGAACAATATGTGCGGCTCATTAAAGGCCAATGTATACTAACGACTTGTTGGCACGAAAGCCGCTAGTCTGTAAACAGCCTATGGACTGGGTTGGCGAAATTATTGAAGCTAGTGGTTGAATGGTATTAATGTTTCCCTAACATAATTATAATTCGCAAAACCTTCACTATTTTGGTCCGCTACTGCACCTATCACTCGATAGGTAAACACCTATCAGAGGGGCAATTCTCGTAATTTTAAAAACGTTCTTTTTAAATTATGAGAATTTGCCTTCTAATTTATGCACTACTAGCTGCGCCCCGCGGTTCCACCTGCATAAGTGTCGATCCCGTGGGAGTATCAGGATAAAAAGTAGCCAATATGTTAATTCAGGGAGTCAGCTACCTCCATACAAAAATTTATCAAAATTGGTCCAGCCGTTTGAGCGTGAACAAGTAACAAACATATAAACACACACTCACAAACTTTCGCCTTTATAATATTAGTGTGATATCATTAATTACATCGAGAATTAATGTAATTTTTAACCGACTTTAAAAAAGGAGGTTCTGTATTCGACCCGTATGTACGAGTATGTATGTATGTATGTATGTATGTATGTTTGTATGTCCGCGATTATCTCAAAAACTACTGAACCGATTTTGATAATTCTTTCATTAGTGTGATCTACATACTTTCAGGAAGGTTTTAGTATATAATACATTAGGTAATTATTCTTATGTACGAAGTTATATGCATAAATGTACTGCATCTCCGGCATTTCTATGCGAATTTTGATGATTCTTCGAGTTGTGTCTTCAATTCTTCAATGCACTAGTGTTAATTGAATTTATGTGGGGTAGATACAACTAAAAAGTGAAAAATAAAAACTTTTTTACAAAAAAAACAACCGACTTAAAAAAAAAAACACTACAAAGTGAAAAATAACTTTAATTTCGGAAGTCGGTGTCAAAAAACGAAAATGCGGAAACAAAGACACCGACTTCCGAAATTAAAGTTATTTTTCACTTTGTAGTGTTTTTTTTTAAGTCGGTTGTTTTTTTTATCATCATAGGAACCCTACGCTTTGGAATGGGCAACTAGCTTCATCTTTCTGACTGACCGACTTCTTGGCAATACAAATGTACCTAACTTTTTACTTATCTGTAACCTCAACAGTAATAGAAAGATATCTTCAACAAATCCAATACTTATTTTCAACAACAAAAAAGCCGCTTACAGCTCCGATATTTTTTTCACAAAAAATCTTTGATATGTTGATATTTCGGCTAGTGTTATTTCCTTTCTACTGCTGTCGAAATCCTGAGAAGGGTCCGCGCTTATTAGGTTATTTACTATGGTAGCTCTACTAGTAATAAGTGGTAAATGTTATCAACACAGCTTGGTAAATAAAACCTTTGTATAGGTTTAGGGATATGACGATTTACTAGATTTTTTTGGCTTTCTTGTATTTAGGAGGGTTTCAAATAAATATAACGGCGCAGGATACCCTTTGCCAGAAGTGTTCATCGTAGTATTGGTTCAACCACAGAATACTTAAAGTACTACCACACCCCGGACACTCCATACAACGCTCGCAAAATAATTACCTACTACTACTACATTAAAAAATGACGTTTGTATACGTATGAATGTGTGCGTGAGGTACTTGTGTTTGCGAGCGCTCTTGTTAAAGAACGGGCGACGAACATGCCGAAGTGCGGGGTGAGGTGCGGTAACTGATGTTAGTGCGGGGAAGGGAGTGTCCTTTCTGTACGTAGTACTTTAAGTATTCTGTGGTACTACGTACAGAAAGGCCACTCCCTTCCCCGCACTAACATCAGTTACCGCACCTCACCCCGCACTTCGATGTGTTCGTCGCCTGCTCTTTAACAATGGCGCTCGCATACACAAGAACCGCAGCGCTGTACCTACCTACTGCTGACACGAACACATTATTTTTTTAAAGTTTTATAATGGTTGTATTTTGTGCATTATTTGGATGCTTATCTTCATCGAGGAACGATAGAGACAGGAGTTTCTTTCGGTTCCCGAAACATGAAAGAAGGTAAGGAACAGCAACTCAAATATCCTTTAAACCCATAAAAAATGAAAGCTAGTATATTACAGACAAACAAGTTAAGCCAGTGTTGTGATAATTTATTTTCATAATTTTCTCTATTATTCATTTATTTTCCAAGTTTTCTTCGTTTTAGAACAATTAAAACTTCCGTAATATTAACATACCAACTATTAAATTATTGCTCTCTCAATTTATTGTCTTAGTTATGTATCTTTCTTTCAGGTTCTATTCGTTCTTCGACTTGAAAAGTAGTACAATAGAAATGTTATTAATTAGATTTCTGTGAGTACCTAGTGTCGCGGCGCGCGGCGCCCCATTGTTGCATACGTTCGGGCAGCGCCGCCGCCTACGCACTACTGCCGAGTACTGCCAGCCAGCCCTACTAGATTTCACGCACACATTTACACGTATACAAACATCATTTGTCAATGTAGTGGTAGTAGGTAATTATTTTGCGAGCGTTGTATGGAGTGTCCGGGGTGTGGTTCAACAGTTTCAATATCGTCAGGATTGTGCCGGAATATAGACGTTGTACTATAGAGAGCAGTGGCGGCCCCGTGTTAACGGCCACCACTTACGAGTTGTAGGTCTTGGGTTCGTACCCAGACAGGCGCTTTACTTTGTGTAAATTATTTCATCACCACTGCTCTCAAAACGGTGAAGGAAAACATCGAGAGGAAACCCGCATGTCCTAGAACCAAAGATTCAAAGACGTGACATCTACCAACCCAGTGTGGGTTGGTAATCTACCGATTATAGCCCACTCCCTCTCGAAGAGAGGAGGTCACTGTGTCGCAGCAGTGGGAACAATAATAATATATAGGCTAATTATGTTATGAATGAATTGTCTGAAAACTTTTCTTTATTAATGAATCAATCCTTTTTCATTAATGTAAATAAATTGAAAATATATAATATAATCATTGTTTTCGACAGCACATTGAGACAGACTTCTGATAACAAAGTTAATTATTTAAAGAATTTATCCTGTGAAAATCATTTTAAAAGTTATTAATTACTTAGTGTTGTTCATGAAAATAACAGATAGCCTGAATAAATTGAATCGGTTTTACCCACAAATCTAGATACACCTAGATAACGCAAGAGCAACTACTTCGCGTGCCAAAAATCGCACCAGCTTACGTTCGAAAATCGTAAGCCGCCACTTTCGCGCTCAGTCCTGCATACTGCTGGCTGCGTGAGCGTGAGCGAGAGACCGCGAGCTTGTGACGTCATAGTAGGTAGTCAAAAAGTGGCACGCTTAGTTTTCATACAGTTCGTGATACTTGCGTTATCTAGGTATATCTATATCTGTGGTTTTACCTGTAATTTCAAAACTCATCACGGAAAATTGCTTTTGCTATTATATCGCTACACCCACACACATTCTACAATTTTATTAATGAATGACACCAAAACAAATTTAAATAAAATTTATAATATTTATGTAGATTTCCAGCTATTGGCTCCACTCGCATTTATAGGAAAATTACTACATTTCATCATCTGCCTAGCCTTTTTCCCAACTATGTTGGTGTCGGCTTCTGGTCTAACTGGATGCATCTGAATACCAGTGTTTTACATGGAGTGACTGCCCACCTATCTGATCTCCACAACCCAGTTACTGGGTAATACGATACCCTTGATAAGACTGCACCGGTTGCAGCTAAATACTAATATTTTACATGAACCCACACAACTGGATAATACAATGTCCCTTGGTAAGACTGGTTGTCAGACTTTCAGGCTTCTGACGACCCGTAACGACAAAGATCCACGAATAACAGCTGGGATCAACTGCTTAGCGTGCTTTCCGAGGCATGAAGGATATGATAATGTAAACACACGGCGGCGACTTTGAATCGATTTGATTTTCCCATCACTAACAATTGCTTGTGACGTCATAGTAGGTAGTCAAAAAAAAATGGCAAACCTGAGGGGCAATACTCGTTATTTTAAGAACGTTAACAGTCTGATCTCAGTCTCAATCTGTCAAAAAATACTTCTAATTTCCGTACATTTTGACAAGTTTTTGACATTTGTTTGTTGCCGAGATGAGACTGTGACTAGATTTTGAACGTTTTAAATTACGAGAATTGGCCTTCTAGTTTTCATATAGATCGTGATACTTGCGTTATCTAGGTCTATCTATATCTGTGATTTCCACCTACCACATAAAGGCCCATTTACAAAACAAAACGTTAATTAGTTTCAACATAACACATAGATTAATCCTGCTGTGTTAGTGACAAATATCCGTACATTAGCCGTTCGCCGAGTTATCATCTTTTAGCAAACAAAAGGGATCCATTTACAGACACATTTCGGTCTCCTTTGTACACCAATCTTAGGTTTAAAGCGTTTGTAGCTAATGTTCGTCGGTTGCGGTATTTTGTTTGTGTAACAATATTATGTTGCTGTTTTTGACTCTATCCGTTGCCTAGATGAAAAAAAAGCAACTGAATTGTCATTATCGGTGCGTGTGATTAGGAAACGCGTTGCTCTCAACGTAACGTAACTTTTCACGTAAACGTCCTCTTTCTTCTAAGCATGAAAAGTCATAAAATAGATTTGTACGACGCACATTTCATCTGCCTAGCCTTTTTCCAAATATTTTATTCAGATGTTACAATGTTTTACAGTGTTAATAGGACAGTGAAAGATGATACACCTAGGCTGCCCTAGTGTAGGATTATTGTATAACCACAAAACTACATTCTACTCCAAAATCACACAAGAAAATATCCTACTAAATTACATAATAATGCCAACCAAACCCAAGTGTCTCACTAAACAAAGTTATATTAATATCAGCGCGCCCCCAGGCTTCTCCCACCATTTATCAAGCGCGTGCAGTATTACACGTCATCTAATTTTATGCTAATTATTCGAATAAATCTGCAAGCTTCATTAGTAAGTCGGAGATTTTTCGAAGAGCTCATCGTATTATGCGAGTTCGTATAATTTTGGGTAATTTTGACAAGGGTCTTTGTTGGGTATGTCTTTTTGGGGAAAGGTAGCTTTTGATTGAAATCCTGAATAACAGACAGTTTCAAGTTGTTGAAATATGTCTCGAGTGTTTTGTTTTTCTTAGAATTAGATGATTGCCTCTTTTTAGATTTGTAGGCTCATGCGCTACCTGCTAAGCGTGAGGCTAGGTTCGATACAGCAGGTCGGGCAGATTGGGTTTACACACAAACGGGGCAAATAAAGTACAGACGCCAGCACATCAACCTACCCGAAACTGTAGAATTTTCCCAATCAACTTTGAACCGTATGCTTTAGTGATAAAGTTGAAAATCTATTAAATAAATTTGACAGATTGTAGTGGGTTGATGTGCTGGCGTCTGTACATCACCAAACATTTTTCCAAGCTTTGTTTTTTCTCCACAGTGTGTTGCAACGAGTCTAACAACCAGCCTTACCTAGGGTATCGTGTTACCCAGTAACTAGGCTCTGGAAGTCGGGTAGGTAGACGAACAATTGTTACCATGCACCTAGCTTCTGAAATTTCATAAGTGCCCATGTAGGTTTATGTGAAATAAAATATTGGAATTTTTTATTGGGAAAAAGCTATGCAGAGTGAGAACATGCTGATGGATTTAGTTAGTGACAAAAGACGATCATAATTCTGTCAGTTTTCCCTGAATAAGTTTTAGTTTTGTTTTATATTTACTTGTCGCCACACACACACACGACTGACATCCACACATGACTGTCACATGACTATTTTCCAACAAACTTTAAAGAGTTTTTGCCGTGATATCGTCTTATAAATAGATGAACGCCGCGCCGCGCGCCGGTTGGACGCACGAAAAAGCATGACTCATTGTCATCTTCTGGGCACGCTCGTGCGTGGGAGTTCCAGTGAACTCCCACGCATCGACGAAACACAGCAGGCTGCCTAACAGTGGGAGGGTGGTCGCAAACCAGACGGGCGTTAGCCCTACCACCGCAAGGGAAGAATTGGCCAGTCAAATAAGGTGTTGGGTGTGACTGTCCAGGATGCATCGTGCGCTCGGTTCAGTTGAGTAACTGGCGGAACAAACTGCGCTACACGAGAGGGCTTCTTTATGCATCCCAACTTATAACTTCGAAAAGGTGCATCCTACTTATAGGAAAAAAAATCTGTGCAGTGCCATTTTTTGCGACCTATTGTGTCTTAACCACTAATATTCTCACTGATTTTCCCGTACATTTAAATCCCAACGTTATTATTCCCGTTTAATAAGCTAAAGCAACTCGATTCCAATAACCTAAACACGAACATTTCGAGACTAGAAAGGAAACAAAGCGCGAACCCCAATCTCCGATCTCCCATTTTCTAAATGGCGGACAAAATGGCGGTAACAGAAAACCGGAAAGGACGCCATTGTATTGAAACGAAAATATATCGAGAATGATTGATGGATCAACAAATGGACTATGGTTAATTATACGTAATTCGTTAAAATGGAGTCTTTGTGCGCGCGAAAATGGTGATCGTATATCATGGGACGGACAATGTGGAAGTAGCCTTTCATATGAAATATGTTTACTTTACTTATGTGAAACCAAATCATCAGCAATTAGTATAGGTATCTACTACCACTAAGCGCTCACACACGAGTGTCACGCGTCATCAGCAGAGTCAACTGCAGTCGTCGGCGAGTGTCGACAGCTACCGTCGACAACATGCCGATTTTGTAAATACACGAGCGGCACGTTTTCGACAGCAGCCACCGGCGCGTCGACGGGGGGCGTCGAGACTCGTCGATAACTGCAGTTGACTCTGCCGTTGACGCGTTTCGTTCGTATTACTGACTATACAATTAAACCAAAAAGGTATTTAATTAAATGGTAAAATTACGTTTGCGTAACATGTACAGTCAGTTATGGCAATTAGGTGACCCACCTTTGCATAAATGGTTGAGATTACTTTGCTCCAATCACAGACATAGATACACCTAGATAACGCAAGAGCAACTACTTCGCGTGCCAAAAATCGTACCAGCTTACGTTCCAAAATCGTAAGCCCCCACTTTCGCGCTCAGTCCTGTGTACTGCAGCTGGCTGGGTGAGCGTGAGCGCGAGCTTGTGACGTCATAGTATGTAGTCAAAAAATGGCACGCTAGTTTTCATACAGTTCGTGATACTTTCGTTATGTAGGTCTATCTATATCTGTGGCTCCAATAAATAAATAAAATATAAAAGGATTATAAAATTCTATCGATTCGTATTTTAACACTCAGCAGTCGCGCTTGCGACCACAAGACCAACTGTGCAGTCATAACTACCTACTGAAACGTTAGAAGTATATAATTAAGTAACACCCAAGCTAAACCAAGTCGAAGTGACTCGTAAACTGCTTGGGGACCATCGTAAAAGCAAGTCTTTACAGCTATTAAGTAAACGGTTATACCTTGGTGTACCTAAATTATATTGTTACCCAAGTCCTTAGAAAACATCGTAAAATGGACAGAGTTGTTCTAAAATGGTTGGTCTCTTAGGGCTTTTAAAAAAAAAGAATATAATACAGGGTAGCCAACTCGGAGATAACTTAAGGAGGTAGCCAACATTTTTGCCATTATTTAGAGGGAGAAGGTTTGAGTAGGCTTTATCTCAATTTATTTGGGGTCAGCACAACATGTCTTTTTCTTCCATACTTCTCTATTAATCGTGCCTCGGAAAGCACGTTAAGCTGTTGGTCCCGGCTGTCATTCGTGGATCTTTGACAGTCGTCACGGGTAGTCAGAAGCCCGAAAGTCTGACAACCAGTCTTACCAAGGGGTATCGTGCTACCCAGTAACTGGGTTGTAGAGGTCATATAGGCAGTTGGTCCATGTAAAATACTGGTATTTAGCTGTCAGGCTAGACTGGAAGCCGACCCCAACATAATTGGGAAAAGGCTAAACAGATGATTATGAGATTAACAGAAACTAAAAAATAAATCACATTAATGAAAGAATTATCAAAGTTGCTTTATACGATTTTGAGAAAATCGCGGACATACAAACATATGGGTCGAATACAGAACCTCCTTTTTTTTTAAGTCGGTTAATAAGTAAAAAAGGGTGAGGTCGAATTGTGCGTTCAGCATTACCTATGGTAAGTTTGTGTGGCTAATATTGTCCTACAAGTAATGTATGATATTATTACCTAACTTATACAGCCTTATAACGGCAACCTTAAAACTTTAACAAAACTTGAACCACACATCTGTTTGTCATATTTTCCAGTAAAGTAACCCCTTTTTGCAGCACATAACCACTTCATACGTAGGTACCACATTTACTTACTAAACTCTAACGTGAAAGGTCTATCAAAAGGCAAATTTTCTTCGAAACTTTGTCACACGTAGGGAATTTGCGGAATCCCGGACTGTTGCGGTCAAAGTGCCAAAACTTGTGAACTGTTGGAGTAGAAGTGTTACGCTTTTACTAACTTTTAGGAGATCTGCCGTTTGTGTTAGTTTTAGTGCTGGGAAATGTGGGTTTGCGGCGTAAAATGGCTGAGAATTTACTTTGATTTTTTTTTTCCATCAGTATTTTTTTTATAAATTCCGTATTTCAACGAAACAGACTGGGTTAGGAATATTAAAATTCTCTGGAAAGGATTACCTAGTTGGTTAAGAGCTTTGGATTGGAGTGACACAGATCGAAAATTGGTTGTTCGATATTCGATCGTTTACCACAACTTATAGATGTCAATAGGTACTGATTTAACTGTATAGGTAAACGTGTTAATATAGTACAAAATCGAACAATAGTAAAAAGATCTTCATATTTTCATAAACCTTAGTGTGCATACACACAAGCAACACGCGTCGATGACTGACGGGTGTCGTGTCTGGCGGGCAACTGCCCAATGTTTCATGTCGGGCCGTGGTATATATGCTAGTTGCGCGGTAAACTCTGCTTGCGAGATGCAGGATTTTGCGTGACGTCAGTGTGACGCGTTGTTCGCATGTGGCGTTGTAGATTCCGCTACAGCTGCATTCGGTTGCACTTGCTTCTCGTTAACGTGTGTCGCTTATATGCACCCTTAAGATTCCATATCCTCATTCTCCCGCCCTTATCCCAATTTATTTGGAGTCAGCGCATCTTCTCTTTTTCTACCATACTTCTCTATTAGTCGTGGGGCTTGTGGCTAAGTAATAACAGCCGCACGGGACGATCGATCAGGTTAAGCAACCCTTGCCGCGGTTGGTCCGTGGATGGGTGACACTGACCATCTTCACATACCAAGACCCCTCCGTGCCTCGGATAGCACGTTAAACCGTTGGTCCCGGCTGTCATTTGTGGATCTTTGACAGTCGTTACGGGTCATTTACCAAGGGGTATCGTATTACCCAGTACCTGGGTTGTAGAGGTCGGATAGGCAGTCGCTCCATGTAGAATACTGGTATTCAGCTGCATACGGTTAGACTGGAAGCTGACCCTAAAATAATTGGGAAAAAGCTAGACAGATGATGACTTCTCTATTAGTCGTAATCTCGGTGGTCATCTCCAGTCTAGTCATATCATCGTTCACACAGTCCATCCATCGTTCCTTTGGTCTTCTCCTACTCTCATAGCTATCCACATATGAACACAAAACTTTCCTCATGACATTTTCACACGTAAAAATACGCCCGACGATAAAAATATTATTAGGTATTATTTATTTATATTTCAGACAACATGATCCATTTTGTTAGTAAAAAAATAATGCTTAAAACTATGTTAGTTCACACATAAACGCATACAATTTTTGAAGAACGGACAGTCAAACCTGTCCGCTATCACACTCAGGATGCTGTTGCTACTCACACGCACTCTGTGCAGCAGTGACGCCGCTTTCTTGCGTAAAATCGCCGCGAAACCATCTGTGCGAGCCTCCATGAACATGGCGGACGCGCTGCAAAACGGAGGGAGCCTCAGCATTATTGTATTGGACCCGCAGAGCATTGACAGCCCTTTGCGTATATACTGTCCACAGACTGCTGGAGTAAAACGTCTGAAAAAAGGATTTAAATAACAAAATCTTTACCTCTCTTGAACAGCGGGCAATTCTGCGGGCCAGCATATTAGCCCTGACCGTCAACGCTCTGCGTTCCCTTTCCATATCACATTCGTCGTTCAAAGAGTCCGTGACTATATGCCCCAGATATTTGCATTCACAGACTCTGGTCTGGAATATGATCGCTTTTTTAAAACTTTTCATGAAAGAAAAACCAATAAAGTCTTTATCTAACCTCGACACTTTCCTTCCATATTTTCCCTAAGGAGAATTTTAATCGCCCGTTTTTATTCCCCTGCATGCAACGAACAAAGTAAAACAAGTAAATTCATTTTTCTCACAGGTATCGCTGCAAGTTTAGTGGTAATAAAACTTCACGACGTTACTGGGTGAGCAGAATTTATGGTGCATCGTTTGTATTGGGAGGTGCTTATAAATCATAGTATCGAAGGAAACAGTGTTCGAGTGATAAACGGTTCGGTTAGAGATGCTGACTTTCTTCATGCCAGGTATGTATAGGCAGGGAACTTGATTGTTGAGCGGATTGACTCACTAATGAGCGTTTTCATGCGAATAAAAAAGGCTGACAGTTGTGATTTTAATAAAAAAAAAAAAAGTGGCACTCCGGGAGTGCCGACAGAAGTGAAAACGTGTGTATTTTTTGAATCGTCATATAAACAAAACACATTCAGAATACTTTGCTATCACTCACCGACATATCGGAAATACATTAAAACCGAGTACATCCCGAGGACAGCCGAACACATCCGAATGTAGCGCGGTGTTGGTAACAGTGTCGCGAGTTCAATGGTTTTTACCCATCTTAAAAAATGCTAAACGCGCCTAAAGAAGTTTTCACTTCAATAACGGACGCATTGATAGTCATGTTTTCAATACACTATCTAACTAGCATACCTGAAGAATATCATATATTTTTCTGATTTTATGTATTGTAGTCAATCATATACTTTTAGGCATTATAAAACTTGCGTTTAGGTCCCTACTGCATGGCCTGCGGACGGAAAGTAATGGGTAGCTCACCGTCCGATCAGGACCAGGCCCGTGCCGGACGGCGCGTACGTGTTCCACGCGCGCCTCAAAGAGATGTCAGCAAAAAGGAAGGGGCCTGCCAGGGCCGAAGCCTGCCGGGGGTGCGGGATTGTCCGAAAGGGTTACCGCTACCCCGGAACATAAAGGGCTAAGGAAGGAACACGGATGGGTTTTAGTCAGTAAGAGTCTGACACTCCCTTCCGCTCCACCCAGAGCGGGAGGGGTCATTTGATGATTTCCCATACATAAAAAAAAGGTCCCTACCGCATTAGGAATTTCCTGTATTAGTAGCAGTGTTTGTGATAAATAAATAAATAAAAATATTTTGTCAATAACACCAATCGTATCAGGTGGATTGATCGTACATTTGCCTTTTTAACCGACTTTAAAAAAGGAGGTTCTGTATTCGACCCGTATGTATGTATGTTTGTATGTCCGCGATTATCTCAAAAACTACTAAACCGATTTTGATAATTCTTTCATTAGTGTGATCAACATACTTTCAGGAAGGTTTTAGTATACAATACATTAGGTAATTATTCTTATGTACGAAGTTGTATGCATAAATGTACTGCATCTCCGACATTTCTATGCGAATTTTGATGATTCTTCGAGTCGTGTCTTCAATTCTTCAAAGCACTAGTGTTAATTGAATTTGTGTGGGGTAGGTACAACTAAAAAGTGAAAAATAAAAACTTTTTTACAAAAAAAACAACCGACTTCAAAAAAAAAACACTGCAAAGTGAAAAATAACTTTAATTTCGGAAATCGGTGTCAAAAAACGAAAATGCGGAACCAACGACACCGACTTCCGAAATTAAAGTTATTTTTCACTTTGCAGTGTTTTTAAGTAAAACAAAAGACGTTTATACATATTTCCAATAATTTTGAAATTATCATTTACTGGTTTATGTCAGCGGCTTTGCCCGCGTGGTTCTCACTATTCCACGGGAACATACTACCGGGATAAAAGGTTCTATGTGTTAATCTAGGTCATAAACAATCTGTGTGCCAGATTTCATCCAAATCCGTTCAGTCGTTTTTGCGTGATTGCTGATTAACAAACATCCAAACAAACAGTGACATTCATAATATTAGTAGGATTTGATTATGTGTAGATGATACCATAGAGAGAAAAAGATAGGATAATCATTGGTGTAACTAATCATAAAACTTCACGGCGTTACTGGGTGAGCAGGATTTATGGTGCATCGTTTGTATTGGGAGGTGCTTATAAATAAATCATCGTATCGAAGGAAACGTGTTCGAGTGATAAATGGTTTGGTTAGAGATGTTTGTTTGTTTCTAAGAGGGTACAATCGGCAAAATAATCACACTAATATTATAAGGCGAAAGTTTGTGTGTGTGTGTGTGTTTATATGTTTGTTACTTCTTCACGCTCAAACTGTTGGACAAATTTTTATACAATTTTGTATGGAGGTAGCTGATACCCTGGATTAACATATAGGCTACTTTTTATCCTGATATTCCCACGGGATCGACGTTTATGCGGATGAAACCATGGGGCGCAGCTAGTTTGGTACCTATAAAGGCAACTATTAGGTACCGGGTTTACGTTTACCGCTGACTCGATTTTTTTACCATATTCTTTCTTACGCAGAGAAATGTGTTGTTTTATAATTAAAGATTCTTAATTGTAGTTAATAATAATACAATAAAATAAGGACAAAAATAAATAAAAAAAAACACAACCGACTTCAAAAAAAAAACACTAAAAAATGATATAAGTAACTTTAATTTCGGAAGTCGGTGTCATTGGTTCCACATTTTCTTTTTTTGACACCGACTTCCGAAATTAAAATTATTTATCATTTTGTACATACATACATACGGGTCGAATACAGAACCTCCTTTCTTCAAAGTCGGTTAAAAATAATCGCCATCCCATAAAGTCACCTCGTTTTTTAAGCCGTTTGTCCACCGCCCCGTCAACGGGATGTCAACGAGAACGAGATGACGGTGTCGAAGTAGTGATACATACATTAACTACGGCCGCTTGTCCACCACTCAACGTCAACGGGACGCAGTGGCGTGCATTGGTTTTCAGAATAGGTAGGCACTAGGCCGGGTCTAGTCTAGGCAAACGCGGTCACTAATCAGAAAAAAAAGTGAGTTCAAAAGTGTGGTTATTTGAGTAGGCATGCCTACTTAAGGGTGATAAATTTCGAAGGTCGAACGTCATGGTATTACGCGTGAGAGGTACGGATTTTTAATTTTGTCGTATTATCTTGAACGAGTAAAGTTAAGACCAATGACAATGTGCGAATAGTACAGCCTACTGCCGCGCGTGTTTGTATGAAGATTTTGTTTTTTGTTAGGTATGATAATTTTGTGAGTTTCTTAATTGTGGGGCACACACACTAAAATGTAATTGACAGGCTTATGTTGATATATCGAGGTAGGCACTGCTTATATACCTGCCGGGGGTGTGGGATTGTCCGAAAGGGTTACCGCTACCCCGGAACATAAAGGGCTAAGGAAGGAACACGGATGGGTTTTAGTCAGTAAGAGTCTGACCCTCCCTTCCGCTCCACCCAGAGCGGGAGGGGTCATTTGATGATTTCACATCCATAAAAAAAGCACTGCTTACATGCCTTTATGCAATGCACGCCACTGACGGGACGTCACGTTCGGTTCGAATAATCCCGTTTCTCGTTGACGTCCCTTTGACGTTGTGCGGTGGACAAACAGTGTTAATGTGACCTCTATCCAATATTCACATAGTGGAATGAAAGAAAGAAAAAGAAAGAAATAAAATAACTGACTAACAATAACAACAACTACCTAATAGTAACTAATTTGAAGTTTTCTGTCGTTTTGGAGTTTTACCTATAGTTATGGCGAAACGGATTAAGTGTTCATTTAATGTCAACCTACAAGCGAAATACCCATTTAGTTACCCAGGAAATTTGATTTAATAAGAATGGTGAACTGCATGGTGATTGATTTTTATTTTTCACAATTTGTTCGAATTTATTTATAACATTTCTAATTGTAATAAAATCAACTATTTATTTTGAGTTTCTACGTTGAATGACTATTTATTAGAATAAAAATAATTATAACTAATCTGAATTATAGTATAGTGAAGAACACATTGTGTTAAGTTACGCTTTTTCTTAATAAAGAAAATTAAAAAGTTGTGTTTATTTTCCCCTAAAAAGGAACCATTATTAAGGGTGCCTTTTTACAAGAAGTTTGCATAGAGAATAATCTAAAATTATTCCATGTGATAGAAGTTTATGTAAAGATTACAGTAAAAATAAAGCGATGTCTCTAAACAGCACGATTTTTCAGAAATCAACAAAAAATACATTAGCTCCACTATCGGTCAAGAGATGGCGCTGACCTAAAACTACAACATTCTACACCGTAGTGCTAAAATTCTCTGACGAATATAGGCCTCGCTGATGAAAATTTAAAAACATTTCACGTTTTAAGATACGGATCCCTCGGCGCGTGGGTCCGACTCGCTCTTGACCCGTTTTGTTTGGCTTGTGTTAGGCTCAGTGGTGTAGTAGGTTCGCAGAGATGTTGTTTCTCGTTGCATACTACGTTCTTGCTCTTCTTCCAATTCCGCTTCCATTAAAACCTGAGCTATTTTCATTTTAGTTATAATTTTACGTCGCTCCGAAAAACTGTCAATTGTTTTTGCATATCCAAGCATAACATGTTCAGTCGACGATAATTTATCTGCTTTTGTGTTCAAGTACGTAATCACTTTATCGACAGGATGTTCGTTAACAGAAGTCCTTTTTCTGGAACTCGAACGTGAAGTGTAACGTTCGGATGATGCTCCTGAACTTCTCCGTTGTGTTGAATTTTTATTATTAGATTCAGGTTCAGTAATATTTTGGGTATCAGATACGCTTTCTTCTTCTCTTGCCATATTAGCGTCAGTTGGAGCATATCCTATGTAATCTTTTAAAAATTCCATTGAAGATGCCCACTGCCATTTGCTGTAACGACTGTAAGATTTATACGCACTTTGTCCTGTAGTGGTTTTTGTAGTTTTTAAATATTTACTATAAGTGTCACGTAGATTTTTCCATTTCACTTTGGCTTCATCGCCTGTAACAATATATTTTATTTATAATCTATTCAATTACTTTTATACACTACATTGCACTACATTTGTTACACTTAGACTAGTTTATAGCCCTGAATTTGTTAAGGTTAGTAAGGTGATAAATACTGAGGAATCTTAGAAACCAAACTTATAGTAAAAAAATGGCTTAGACCTTGAGTAAAAAAGTTTATAATTTTTTTTGCAGATTTTTAGCAAGTGCAGATTTATTTTGCAGTATTGCAATCAGTTATTAGATTGGGTTGCTCAACTGTCGCAGAAATTGTTGATGAAACTTGTGATGCTATTTGGACTATATTACAACCCATATACATGAAACCTCCAACAGAAGAAATGTGGAACTTAGCATCTGGTGAGTTTTATAATTTGTGGCAATTCCCCAATTGCCCCGGCAGTATTTATGGAAAACATGTCCTCCTAATTCAGGCAGCAATTATTTTTGCTACCTCAAAAACATTTCTGTCGTCCTTATGGCATTGGCAATAGTAGGACCTCAATTTTTGAAGTGAAAACTTCTTTAGCGGCGTTGCACACTTCTTTGTAATGGGTAAAAAATGTTCAAACTCGCGTCAAGACATCGCGTCAGGACACGTGACCGTCAGGAGAGACTACACAGGGGAGAACTACTACTCCTAACTACTAAGTATCCCCCTCTCTTTCTACGGCGGCGCCAACCGAAGTGAACCAAGTGGCACACGACAATGGATGGATGGATGTGGATGTGGATGTGGATGGATGGACAGCTGATGGCTCGACCGTCTGTGTAGTAGCCACACTGCTGTGTATTCGTAAAATTGGTGTATATAAAGTGTTTAAAATATGGAAATTGAACAAAGTGCATCTATTGATGAAAAAAGTGACGCAGAAATAGTGAAAAAAAAAATTTCAAGTTTTCACTTCTGCCGGCACTCCCGGAGTGCAACCCGTCTTTTTTTTATGTTGGAGGTTTTGGAAAAAATAGCGACGATAGAATTTTAGAAAACTGTCATGGGAAGGATGTTTAATAATGGGACTTTGAATGTTCCAAGACTTAAACTATTGCCGAGACCTAATGACATCGCACCTCATGTGTTAATAGGAGATGAGCCATTCCGATTGCAAGCACAGGTAGGTAATGACAGCACCTCAAAGAGATGTCAGCAAAAAGAAAGGGGCCTGCCAGGGCCAAAGCCTGCCGGGGGTGCGGGATTGTCCGAAAGGGTTACCGCTACCCCGGAACATAAAGGGCTAAGGAAGGAACACAGATGGGTTTTAGTCAGTAAGAGTCTGACATTTCCTTCCGCTCGACCCAGAGCGAAAGGGGTCATTTCATGATTTCCCATCCATAAAAAAAAGGTAGGTAATGAAACGATTAAATCAAAGAGTTTCTAGGGTTGATAGAAGAAAGGAAAAATACAATAAGCGCCTGCCAAGCTAGACGTAACTTTTTTTTCAACAACTTGAAAACGCATTTGGATTTCTGGCTCAAAAATGGCGAATATATTTCAAACCCATGCACCCAAAACAGCTGTCTACAGCTAAAAAAGTGATAAAAGCAACATGCGTACTCCATAATTATTTACGCTCTAAAACTTGCAATACCCCGTCCTTGCAAAATATGTATTTTACTACTGAACTAAATAATAAAATGGACAATGGCGCCGATTCCCTTGTTCACAAACTAAACTAAATTTAAGTTCAGTGCATCTTTTTCTTTCTATTTCATTAAGAAAAGGACAGAAGATAAATATTAGTTTAGACCTGCCAAATTAGTCAGTGCCTGACGTAAATTGACGTATTTTTAATAGCCAATTTTTTAATCGTCAAAATTTTCTATGGAGTTTAGTTTGTGAACAAGAGAATCGGCGCCAATGAAAATCAAAATTTAGAGACTTTGCTTCTTCCAGGCCGTACGCAGGCACGTACCTATACAATTTGTCAACTTCTTTAATGGCGGTAGTCGTATAGAACCCAATGAAAAGATGTAAGTGTAATATATTAAAATTAAAAACTTACCACTTATGTTACATTTTTCTCCAATCCCATCCCATAGCTTATTTTTTAAAAATATATTTTTGTAATCCGTATTTGACATGTCATATAAAACTGGATTGCACTTCACCATCTCAATAAATGAATCGTTTTTCGTTCGTTTCAATGCCATGTTGCAAACGCGTCCTTTCGCTAAGGAATATCATGCGGAACTGTTGTCGTGTTAACCCCGCTTGCGGAGTGAGGGGCGGGATGCATACCGCTGCTCCCGCGCCGCGTCGACTGGCGGAATCTATTTCACCCAACAAGCGAAACAATACCTATGCGGTACTATGCGCCAACTATTCCGCTCTAACCGCGGAACTTGATACTGAATACCAGTACCCCTACCATGAGTTGTTATCGAAAACTTACTCGCTAGCATATTAACGTGGATCGAATAGATTTCGATAATGCTTGCAACATGAGTTTTACGGAGTCTTACGCAGACGCTAAGGTAAACTCGATAGATCGTGTCGTCTAGGTAACGTCACTCCTTAAATTTTGTTTCTTTCTTTCTCAGTAATAAGAAGAGAGAACGGCATATATGCTCAAAATTTAGTGCTATGGCCTATGGTAAAAATGTTATGATAATCCGACTAAATAGAAAGGTTGGCGGTTATTGAACTTCTTAAGGTATTTGAGTCATCGAATGTCGTTTTCATCATCATCATCTGCCTAGCCTTTTCCCAACTATGTTGGGGTTGGCTTCCAGTCTAACCGGATGCAGCTGAGTACCAGTATTTTACATGGAGCGACTGCCAACGAGTGTCGTTTTCAATTTGTAATTTTGTTGACATTTATTTATTTATTATTTATTTATATATACATTGTGTGGTTCGTGTCGTTTTTTAATTAAATTTACCAATAAAGACGATAATATAATGAGGACCAGTGTGGCACAATTTCCAGAAACTGCACCAATCCTGTCACTTCTGCGCTAAGAGTTGCCGGTTCATTTCTCGCATGGAGCAAAAATTTCATAATCCACTCTTCCAAAGATATCTACTTGTCCCGGGTCTGGGTGTTTGTGCATGTGAGATTTGTGTTTGTAAATGCACCCACAATACAGAGGGAAATCCTAGTGTCCAATGTTTAAGGAAAAAAAATTGTAGCTAGTAGGTACTAAGTATGTGTTTTTATGTACATTTTTGTGTTCCTTATTTTGTGATATATGCTGCATGTTTCCCATATAATAATTAAATAAATAAAAAGGTTCTTTAAATAATTTTTTTTTTAAATTTAAATTTAAGTTAATATATTTATCACAGAAAGCCTCCTAGCTAGCTGCGTAATGCCTTGCCCTGTAAGATAGAAGTTTAATTTTCCTGTAATTTTGGCATGAAATTCACGTTGTTCACGTCGTTGGACTTCAAATTCAGCGGCCGCTAACATATTCCATGCTAAATAATCTCTTCTAGACTATACTCCATTTATTATAACATTAGAAAAAAGAGGCTCGCAGAAGCAGGAGTACGAAACCTTTTATTTTCTAGTTAAGTTCAAACAATTTTAATAAATAATGTATGTGCTTGTTTCGTAAGTAACAATGTATGGCATACAATAAAGCATATTCTATCTACCTACTCGTCACGATGCTTGGATAGGTACATGAAATGAAACAATTTTTAGTAACTATCAGTTTATTAAAAACAACTTTATATAAACCGACAAAATTAAAAAAACACGTGCTGCCACAACTTATGAAGGGAATAGGTAACATTTTAGATTTGGTAGAGTTATAGTGACATGAAAAACGTTCCCGGTACTGTCCGCCCCTGTTTCTTTTAGATTTTAAACATTGACACGACAATATTTTATGTAAAAACTAAATAATATTAAATAAAAGCCTTGTAATTTCAGAAGGTAGATAGGTTAAATAAGTACAATTAAGTGTGACTGTCGTTATTTAAATTGATTATATTTAACTCCACATCAATCTTGACTGTAATAATGTTTGTTGTACTTTTATTATAAAGTGTGCCCCTAAAAGAGCCTTTTTTAACTTCTGTCTAATGCTATAGTAAATGGACTATAGACATTATTTTGATTCAAAATACTCAAAAACGTATATAATTTTAAAGTAAACATATTATTATGTTTCACACGTCAAAATGCTAATGAGCTACTTAACTACTATCGTAAGCGTATTTTTCGATAGCGTCTGTCAAATTAGTGACTCATGGTGCCGTTTTGTATGGCGACAGCTGAAAAACGTTAGTGACTATCGAAAAGATTACATTAGGTTTCTTACCTATCGAAATCTATAGTGCTCATGGTACGAATTTTAATACTTTCCGTGGCCGCTTGGGGCGAGACGCTAGCGAGTTTTGGCTGTGCAAACTCATAGTAGCGCTACTGAGCGAAACCCGCGCGGTATGTACTTACCTCTACCCACAGCGGCAGCGAATACCTACCGCTTAGGTTTGAATAGGCCTACTAACAACTAGATGTAGGCAAACTACTAAGCCACGTACTAACATTTATATTACGTAAAGTGTCATTATATACTATGTAAGGTATGGAAGTAATAAATGTTTCATTATTATTAAACCAGATACATACATCAGATAAAAACATATAAAAGATCAAATAAAAAGAATGAATGAATTAATGTTTTAACGGAGTTTTTCATTTAAAATTAATAATATGCCAACTGATGTCTTTAGATTTTTTCTGAAATCAGTATGTTCAGGTGTTATGGATTTGACCAAACGTAAGTTTGGTCAAATCCATAACACCTGAACATACGCCTTCGTTTTCCCTAAATATGGAAGGAGCTGTGTACAGACGCCAGCAGATCAAGCTACTACAATCTGTCAAATTTCTTTAATAGATTTTCAACTTTATCGCTTAAGTGTAAGGTTCAAAGTTGATTGGGATAATTTGACAGTTTCGGGTAGCTTGATAAGCTGGCGTCTCACACGTTTTTCTTGCCGTGAAAACCTACGTTGTATTCGCCGTGTGTAGCCACGGTCGTCAGTGTTGTATGGATTACTATGGAAGCTAGTTGACGGACACGTTTTTTCTACGGCGCGGTTTATACGCCATACCATAAAGAAACCGAGTCATGTACAAAGAGCCTTAGTGCCAGTCCACACGGTGCGTTGCGTCGTCGCAACGCGTGAATTTTAAAGCATTGCCGGCCACACGGGTGCTGCGTCAACGCAGCGTTATTAGGACGCAGTCGTAACGTTCCGTTGACGCAGTTTCGGTTTCAGTTCGCAGTTCCGCGTGTCTCCTGTTTATCAATGTAAATGAGCGGTGACGCTCCGGCATCGCAGGTAATTACACCCCTCCCGCTTCGTCTCGGGGGCTGCTGTCCGTCACGTGTGCGTTGCGACGACGCAGCGCGCCTTGTGTACACTATGGTTATTTGTATGTAAAACAACGCAACGGCAGCGCTGCGTTGACGCAACGCTGACGCAACGCGCCGTGTGGACTGGCTCTTAGGCAGATATGTACCTCTATTACAGACATCGACAGCGATCAAGTCCATAATGTTACCGAGTATATAACAAATGCTATCTCCCCAACTGTCATAGGAGACACATAGCCTCGGAGCCAGTATACAGGATTATTTCTTATCTTAGACTGCAGCTGCGTAATCTTCGACGTCACACGGGTTGTATCGTGGCGATATCTTGTGGGGAGGTTCGCTTTTGGTAATAAAGTGATGTTTCTTTTTCGGTCAAAATCATGACCCTCCTTTTTGTTTCGCCGTAGAAATAAAGAATTATTGAAAAAAATCAAAGCCATTTAAAGTTACGAAACAAGTTGCGTTATGTACCCTGGTCTGTCCACTTGAAGAAACAGCCATTAGTGTAACAGCGGTGCATAGAATTTTTTTTGTCTTCGAGTCGTGTATAAGTGGCCTTTTGTGGTTTTTCTATTGGAGTAATGGTTTTCGGTTTGATGTAACACTTTCATGCTGGATTATATTCGAACGCAACGTAGGAATTAAAGTTATTTTTCCATTATTTTTTTATTTTTTATTACTGAATGGGCCCGCTCTTGACCTCGATCACGCCTGATGGAAAGCGATGGATAAGGTCTATGATGGAACGAGCGTGCCCAGAAAATGCCTAAGGCACTGGAACTCCCACGCATCGACGAAACACAGCAGGCTGCTTGACGCCGGACTCCGGTGGGAGGGTGGTCGCAAACCAGGCGGGCGTTAGCCCTACCACCGCAAGGGAAGAATTGGCCAGTCAAATAAGGTGTTGGGTGTGACTGTCCAGGATGCGCCGAGCGCTCGGTTCAGTTGAGTAACTGGTGGAACACACTGCGCTACACGAGGAGGCTTCTTCATGCATCCCAAATCCCAATTCATATTTCTAGACTCGGAAGCCTTAAGCACTTAAGTCAAATCTTTTTGCATGCGAAAATGACTTAAGTTCTTATGGTTTGCACTTAAGTCAAGTCTTTTTGCATGCCAAAAATATTTGACTTAAGTGCTTATGGCTTCCGAGTCTAGATTTGTTTACATTTTTGGCAAATAAATTGCGAACGCAGACTAGGTAAGTTATCACAATTCGTAGAAAGTTAAGTGGCCCACTCACTCACAATGTTTCTCAAAACAAGGAAATAACGAATTCCGTATTTAAATGCAACTTTCCTTCCCATTATTTATCTTCTTTCCCAACTAAAATAAAACCGCACTGGACTGCATAAAATGTTACAAATAAGTAAGGATTTAATTAACTAATGTGATTCCGCTGTGGTGGAGTGAGGGCGGGGTTACATTACTAGAGGAATTTATAATTTGTGGCTTTTTATCTGGTGACTACTTTGCTGGACCAGTGGCAGCAAGCGAGTTGGCTGAGATTTGAGAAGTTATAACTCTATTGAATGACTATTTGATGAAATATCTTTATTATTATTATTTCAATAGGGTTTTATGAATGTCTTTGTAGTAGCCCTAGGTGGAAGAAGGAATGTCCCCGGACTATTTATCTAACTGGCTAAAGGAGATGTTTCAAACTGCATGGAGCCTGGGCCAGTTCCTTATACACTATAATTAAAAATAAGGGAAATTCATTTAAACAGTTCTCAACTACCCAATTGCTTTTAAATGGCTTGGTTTGCTGGTGTTGCAACACAAGAAATTACACTTGAAATTGCAACACACAACAAAATCCCGTCATGGCGGTAAGCTGTCATTTTGATTGATTAATGACGTTTGACATTTATGTTTATTTCTGAAGTGAAGTGACACTGTTGTGACAGCTAACAGTTCTCTTTCTATGATCAACCGTCAATCTATGGTTTACTGTCATTGTTTTTAAGCACAGAGTAACTAAATCAGTGAGACGCCATGATGAAAGTCGCTAAAAATAATTGATAAATATCAATTCACTCCCACAACAGTATAAATTTAATAGAATTATCTGTATTTTTCCCGAATTCTACGGATTTTTCTCTTTTTTTTTTGAGTTACTGTACACAGACCTGGCCCATTTTGAAACATCTCCTTTGGGTCTAGTTTGTTGGCTTTCAAAAGTTGAACTAATGACCGGTCGTATTTCGTGATACTTGGCGGAGACCTACGTTTGTTTAGCAGTAGATATCTTTTGGCAGAATGTTGATAATGAAGATGCTGTGTAGATGACGCGATAGCAGAAGATAAACAACTCTGTCTAACTTTTCGGTTATCTTTTAATCAACACCATGAGACCTTTTTGTGTTGATCTTTTATTCTGTCCAGTGGAACCACACCTTATGGTCGGGTAATATTTAAACTGTCTTCCACAATATATCACTTTAGCAAATATGCGCTGAACTGTACGCTACACGAACGGTTTGCGTTGGTGCTCTTTTGATCATATCGAGTGATGCCTGTTGAATTTAATTCCGATAGATCGACATTAGAATTGTGACGTTTCGTACTTTTGAGTTCGGTTTAATTAAACTAAAAGGTAAAATTGGGTGTCCATTTTGGTGAAGTAAGTGGAAATTAGGGCCGGGCTCCAAAATCAATCATCCAGTTTTACCTTTTAGTTTAATTAAACCGAACTCAAAAGTACGAAACGTCATAATTCTAATGTCGATCTATCGGAATTAAATTCAAGAGTAAGCACCCAGGAATAGTGTTACATTATCGTGACATTGAAGATTTTTGGCGCGAAGAAATGTAGAAAGGTTATTTAGGTTATTTTATTTAAAAAAAACTGATGATTTCTTAACACTTTTGTATTACCATTGCTTGATCAATTCATTTTCGTTCTTTTACGACACGAAATACGATCATCAATCATTCTTCAACTTCGCAATTTTTCAATACCAACAATATTTTTCAGTGTCAATACAAAAACATTCATAATAATAAAAACATAAAAATCACGAAAACTCACTCACAGATCTCCTCAACAAATCATCTATAAAGGCTTCATTCAAATGTAGTACAAAAATAAAGAAAGGAAAAGCTTCTAAACATATTATCCTCAGACATTTATAAAAGAAATAAGTTACAATAGAAAAGATATAAGTTATACTGTAACCAGATAAGTAAGATACGTTTCTTTTTGAAGAGTATCTCTTCACATTGTATCCACGACAGTTACCAACTCGAAATTGTTGGTGGTTGAATATATTTTTTGAAGTGGATACTTCTTTAGCGGCGTTGCACACTTTTTGTAATTGGTAAAAAATGTTAAACTCGCGTCAGGGCATTGCGTCAGGACACGTGACCGTCAGGAGAGATTCCCCCCCCTCCCCTCTCTTTCTACGGCGGCGCCAACCGAAGTGAACCAAGTGAGACACGATAATGGATGGATGGATGGATGGGTGGATGGTGAAGTGGATGGGGATGGTGATGGTGATGGAGATGGTGGTGATGGTGGTGATGGTGGTGGTGGTGGTGGTGGTGGTGGTGGTGATGTGATGTGATGTGATGCAGAAATAGTGAAAAAAACTTAGTTATATTAATTCAGTTAATAATTGATTTATTTCAACGTTAATATTCAAGTTTTCACTTCTGCCGGCACTCCCGGAGTGCAACCCGTCTTTTTTTTTTATTGGATTGCCAAAAGAGGCTACACAGTTACATTCATGTAAACATGAAGAGGGACAAATAAAAGTATGCGCTTCCAAATATAGGCGACCATATCATTCACTTAACATCTAGGTAGGTACATTAAGTTTTACAAGGACGAACACATTAAAATAAATCACAATACAATACACGAAAATTATAGAAAGAAAAACAACCGACTTCAAAAAAAAAACAATACAAAGTGATAAATAACTTTAATTTCGGAAGCCGGTGTCGTTGGTTCCGCATTTTCGTTTTTTGACACCGACTTCCGAAATTAAAGTTATTTATCACTTTGTATTGTTTTTTTTTTTGAAGTCGGTTGTTTTTTTTTTTGTAAAAAAGTTTTTATTTTCCACTTTTCCCCACAAAAATGTAAACGAAAAAACCGTTAATGTAGACAATGAAGATAAATTTTTAGATTTTCGATGATTTTTCAAAAACCGCTGTTTCGATTTCAATAAAATTTTCATGGGACCATTTGAGAAGTATATCCTTTCCAACAAAAAAATAATTTTTCAAATCGGTTGGTAAGCGACAGAGTTATGCGCGAGCAAACATAAAAAAAAAAATAAAAAAAATACAAACATCCGAATTGAGAACCTCCTCCTTTTTAGAAGTCGGTTAAAAACAAAATTAAAAGCCAAAGCAAAACAGTGCGGGTACAAAATAAAATAATACAAACTAATTTCAAACAAGTTCAAATAAAATAAACGAAAATTAAAGAATAACCATAGATCAACAGAAATAAAAAAAATATGATTATTTGGATACTACGACTTTTTTAAACTTTGATAATTTGCATGTAATATCCAATTCGTTATGCTTCGATACCTTATTATATTTATAATATTAGGTCCTTACATATGAAATTGGCGTTTTGTATGGAAGGAACAAAAAGTCGAATATTTTTTAATATAATATATTTAATTAATCAAAGTATGAACCATTGTTTTCAATGCACTTTTGCCATCTTATAGGTAGTTCATTGATCCCTTTACTAAAAAAACCAGTCGGACGGGAATCAATAAAATCTTTGAAGGCGATTTGGACTGCCCCATCGGAGTTGAATTTTTTCCCTTGCAAAAAGTTATCCAAATTGCGAAAAAAATGGTAATCTGTTGGAGCAAGGTCCGGGGAGTACGGAGGATGTCTAAGACATTCCAATTCAAGCTCTTCTAATTTGGTAGCCGTCTGTTGCGCAGTGTGTGGTCTGGCGTTGTCGTGAAGCAGCAGTGGCGTGGAGCGATTGACCAGCCTTGGTTGTTTAGCCGCTAACTTTTCCATCATGGTTTGTAATTGCTGACAATAGACATCAGCTGTAATAGTCTGGCCAGATTTGAGAAAACTGTAATGAACAATACCGGCACTAGTCCACCAAACGCTTACAAGTAACTTTTTTGGGGTTAATTTTCGCTTGGGGCAGGATTTGGCTGGCTGGCCAGGATCCAACCATTGCGCTGAGCGCTTCCGATTATCGTAAAGAATCCATTTTTCATCACAGGTAATGATTCGGTTTAAAATACCTTCATTGTTGTGCCGGTTCAGTAATGTAACGCAGCAGTCGACGCGCGTTTGCCGGTTTGCTTCAATCAATTCGTGAGGTACCCACCTTTCAAGCTTTTTAATCTTCCCAATTTGCTTCAAGTGAATTAAAACAGTTTTATCACTAACATCGAAGCCTGCAGCTAACTCGGACGTGGTTTGCGATGGGTCCGCTTCCACAATAGCCTTCAATTCTCCATTATCAACTTGGGTCTCAGGCCGTCCACGGGGCTTGTTCTGCAGGTCGAAATTTCCAGAACGAAAACGTTGGAACCAAAAACGAACTGTGTTTTCTTTTGCAACATGACCGCCATACACATCATTCACCCTTCGAGTCGTTTCCGCAGCACTAGTGCCACGGCGGAACTCGTACTCGTAAATAATGCGATATTTTAAATTTTCCATTTTGTAAAATGAGTGACGCAAACAGAAAAAACAGAAGAAAAAAAACAAATGAATGACGGTCATCGAAGCACAAATACATGAGTAAATAGCTGTACAAATTTGAATTTGGAATTCCTTACCAAAGAGGAGAAATTCGTGATTAAAGTGGCCAGTACGAAAAACGCCAATTTCATATGTAAGGACCATATGTTTAGTATGTTGTCCCACTACAGGGTAAAAGCCTCCCTTTCTCCATTCCACCCTTGCTAGTGTGGACGTCCGGCGACATCGTGACACAAGCCAGAAGGCCAAAAATCTGATATCAAGTCTTACCAAGGGGAATCGTGTTATTGAGTAACTGGGTCATGGAGCTCAGATAGGCAGGACCCCAACATAGTTAGGAAGAGGCAAGGCAGATTGAGATTATAATAACATCCTGTTGTATATTCATATTTATTAGGTGTGTAGAGAGCAGTGGTGGCCAAGTGATAACGGCCGCGACTTACCGAGGTGTAGGTCGTAAGTTCGAACCCATACAGGCGCTTTACTTTGTGTAAATTATTTCATCACCACTGCTCTCAAAACGGTGAAGGAAAACATCGTGAGGAAACCGGTATGTCCTAGAACCAAAAATTCTAAGACATTTGTGACGTCTGCTAACCCGCACTGGGCCCGCGTGGTGGATTACGGCCCACTCCCTCTCACCGAGAGGAGGCCTGTGTCCCAGCAGTGGGAACATTATAGGCTGATTATGTAAGTGTGTACCTATGTACAAAAAGTTATGGTTTGTACACTTTATTGTTGTCACCTTGTTATTTTTTCTATTGAAAAGCTGTATTGAATTTTCTTTTAACAAACTTATTCTTTCAACATATCTACCAGAAGGTAATGCCATATAACTACCCTAGGCAGACGATTTGGTGATTGCTGTACCTACACCCGTCGAAATAATTTTATAAAATCCTGAATTTGAATACATATTTTAACACCCGGAATAAAAACCATTCTACATGACTGTATTTATTTTGTATTTAATCCTAAAAACAGGTTTAATCAAAAACAAAACAGAATGAAATCGTAAAAAGCGGTTTGCGGGAACATTATATTAAATTAAGTTGAGAGCAATGCGTTTCCTACAAACGATGAATAATGAATACGGAAAAATCGGCTGGATGAGATTAAAATATATTTTGGTGGTGTCTAAGTGATTATTATTGAAAAAATGGATGGGTTAGTGTTCTTTTTCGGGTTGTCACGGGCTACATGATATTTTTTTATATGCATCTTAACACTTTCAAAGCGGATCACGATATCAGCTCGGCATTCATATTTTTCTCTTATTCGCGAATCACGAGTAGCACTTGTGATCGCCTTTTATACTGTTTATTAGAAAAACACGACGTCTTATCGTGATCCGCGTTGTACGCGTTTGTAGCTGAGTTAATATGCTACACACACATATGCAATGTTTGTATGTAGTTAGAACGCGAGAGCTACAGTTCGCGATCGCCGTTATTTTTCTATGATGTTAACAATTATGCAGAAAATCGCCCGCGTACCGTATCAAGCGGCGCTCTAAACGCTCCGCTGTCAAAGTGTTAAAAAGATAAGCCAAACTTGGTAACTGGGATGACCATCCAAAGTGCGCTGGAAATATATGCAACTAAACCCATAGGTAAAGATCTATTTTACATGGGTGACAGTCACCAGTCTGTCATCGAGGACCTGAGGGAGGTGGTCACTGGGAATATTGAATTTCCAACTCTGCCTCTGCGATCTACAACTTTGAAATCTACATAGTGTAAGGTTTTAAATAATAAAAAGGAATTAAAAGGTTGGCTACACTACGTAGAGTATTATATTATCTGTGGCTACACTGACCGGACAGATGAGGTAAGCGGGGTTTTTGGTTGGAAAAAAAGAAAAAGGGCGGGAAGCGAACGGAGACAAGTTTTGGTTCGCAATAAGTTTAGTTTTAATTGCTACAATAAGTTTTGTTTTAAAGGCTACAATAAGTTTTGTTTTAAAGGCTACAATAAGTTTTGAAATTGGATGATTGTCTCGTCAATAAGTTTGGTTGCTAATAGTTTTGGTGCAATTATTGTTACACTTACAATAAACACATTGTATACAATATTGGTTTGTGCTTCATTTCTGACGTTGATTAAAATAGAGATGCAGTTGCAATTGTCTGCAAGCGGCAGTAACCTAATTCCATCAGGTGGCCCGTCAGCATATATACCAGCATAAATTATAATATATAAATAAATTATAATTATATTTAAATTATTGTATGCCTAAAGGCGGGTCATAGATGTACTTCACTTTATAAACTGTACCACATTTTACCTGTGTACCACAATAAACAATTTGACTTTGACTTAAAAATCAACCTCAAAACTAATAAAATTAATTGCTTTATAATAAGTAACTAACTATATACACTAGATACTAAAATAAATTACTAACTAACTTACAATACAAATATATAAAAGTAAAAAAACAAAGGACACTTAGGCGTCGAAGTATTCATCCGCATCGCTGTCATCCGGAAACGTGCCCAGAAGACTGGCAGCATTGCCACGTTGAATGGCAATGCTAATTCTTTGGCTAAAGAACGACCCAGCCGTCTGGTCACGTGAAGTATCGACTAGCCGGCGAGAAATTTCCTTAAAAAGGAGACGCGCGCTCGGGCCCCATGACCCGAGCGTTTCGACCCCAAACGGCTCAAAGCTATAGTTGCCCATAAGGTTACAGTATTTGCGCCGCTTGAGGGTCTCAGCAGCTGCAGCAGCGGCGCCAGCACAGCCCGCAGTGCTAGGAACATGAGATGGCGCAAGGGTATCGACACATGTTGCGTCCCACACCAGAGGCATACCCACCTTCCAAGGCAACAACGTCATGCCGTCTGGTCTCTTCCCATCATCACGTACCAAGCCGTTTGGTTCTAACACCGCTGGTACGCCGGCGGTGACAAGGGCTCGACGAATAATATCGTTGATGCTGGCATGCCGTGCTATGCGACCTGCGCTCCTGCAGCAGGACAGGCCATGTCATTTATTTTAGTATCTAGTGTATAAAATTAATTCAGCACAACCATTTTACGCACTAAAAAAATGGTAGCTCCGAAAACAACGCGTAATATTTTCACGCACCAAAAAGATGTTATAGACAAAGCAAAACAAGTCAGGCCACAAACAGTTGGTCGACAATAGCAGGTGTAGCTCATACCAACCAACCATTGTTCGGTTAGCGCGATAAATTTGTACCAACCTAAATGTCGCGACCAAGACATATATTTTTTCATTGTCCTTTACACGAGCGACCATTGTAATTAATTGTTTTATTCTGTCCTATACTCTTTTATTGTGAAGTTGTGCTTTTTGTGGTTTCTGCTTTTTGTTTTCTGATTCTCTGGTGTGAATAAACGGCAGCGAAATTTTCGTGGACGGTGCAGCAGCATTTTATTATCTTGTGTGAGTTTTCAATTCATGCATGGCTCATTCCAGTACCGATTTCGGTGAAGTTTGTGACTGAAATATTTCTTATCGAGGAGTGTTGGGATCTTTGATATCGTGGTTGGAGAAGTTTGTGAATAAAATTCCAGTGTTCAGTATAAAAGTCTTTTGACTGATAACCATGAATAATAAGCTCAGTGACGCCTTTAGCCCTGCGCTGGGACAACATCTGAATACCAGTATTTTACATGAAGCGACTGCTTATCTGACCTCAACAACCTAGTTACTGGGTAATACGATACCCCTTGGTAAGACTGATTGTCAGACTTTCGGACTTCTGACGACTCCGTAACGACTGTCAAAGATCCACGAATGACAGTCGTTACGGGTAGTCGTTACTTTAAGCCGTTGGGCTTAAAGTGCTTTCGGAGGCACGGAGGGATCTCGGTATGTAAAGATGATTACCCATCCACAGACCA
Source organism: Amphipoea lucens (assembly GCA_947508005.1). Classification (NCBI taxonomy): domain Eukaryota; kingdom Metazoa; phylum Arthropoda; class Insecta; order Lepidoptera; family Noctuidae; genus Amphipoea; species Amphipoea lucens. The sequence continues at coordinate 3,448,611 of OX382376.1, read as the reverse complement.
ACCGCGGCAAGCGTAGCTTAACCAGATCGATCGGCCTGTGCGGCTGTTATCACCTAGTCACTGGCACCCCCAAAAACAAAAAAAAAAAAAAATCTAATAAATATTTATAATTAGTTAGTGATAAATTAATTTTATATTTATCACCAGCAACAATAAGCTTTCCATCCAAAGAAAAAGATATAGATGAATAAGTATCATAAGATGGTAACGGTTGAATGGACAGCTTCTCCGTAACATTGGGTAAAGGCCAATCGTAAAATAAAAATGTTGCTGTTACGACGTATCCTTGTAAACTGTTTATCTTCGATAAAAACTTCCGAATACCGTTTCTAGTATTTATACGGAGCTTTGGAATAGTTTGCTGTTTATTTCGTTCGCCCGTTTATTTTGTCGTGATATTGGGAATGGATTGTTTATGGTTCTCGGTGAGGAATTGGCTACATTCTCTTTTCTTATTAATGGTAAGATGTGTCTTGATTATACCTTGATGATTGATATCATGTAGAAAACCATGTGTCTGAATATGTCTGGTAGTACTGCTGAAATAGACTTTTTTGGCGCAGCCGCGAGGCACACACTATGATTTTTAAAGCATTATATTTTTTTTTTTGTGTACCCTTTTCCAATAACTGTTGCCAGATAAATGATATTGTTGCTTTCAATCGTTTTGGGTTTTTTTTTAATTGGGGTTTTGTTAAGATCTATTTCTAGACAAGAAAGTCCCCATTCTTTGCCTTTTTCGTCCTCTCCACTTCACTTCATCAAGAAATATGACAGGAGCTAGTATTTTTAGATCAGGTCTAACCGTGAAGTTTTTGGCCTTTTTTTATGGGTGGGAAATCATCAAATGACCCCTCCCGCTCTGAGTGGAGCGAAAGGGAGTGTCAGACTCTTACATACTAAAACCCATCCGTGTTCCATCCTTAGCCCTTTATGTTCCGGGGTAGCGGTAACCCTTTCGGACAATCCCGCATCCCGGCAGGCTTCGGCCCTGGCAGGCCCCTTCCTTTTTGCTGACATCTCTTTGAGGCGCGCATGGAACACGTACGCGCCGTCCGGCACGGGATGTTTTTGGTCTGTCATTGTTTCTGGGCCCTTGGATATTCATATTAACTGGTCTGATCCCTTTTTAGTCAGCCGTTTTTCTCCTCTCATCTCCAAAAGTTAAGTAATAATGAAAATAGTAAGTCAAGTCAAGTCTCCTGAACACTATATATTTAACATGGCACATGAGGAATGGACTAGAAATTTTCTTCCGTATTACAGTAAAGTTATTCTGGCAATATGCCAAAATCTAGACATTTGGAAAAAGACACGTTATTAACGAGCTTTTACTATAAAAGTTAATATCTTTAGCTTTGTGCCTGAAAAGTAGTTAAGATATTTAATAAAAGAAAGATAAAAGCTCTATAACATCGTTCTAAATTAAATGCTAATTTATAAAGACATTAGTCGTAAACTCCTTGTTAGAAAATTCGTTCGGGAAAGTTCTACCGCCACCTATTACTGCCAAACAACATTATCCTGTCCCTAATTGCATTACAATCACAATCTGAATCGATTTGAAGTATATTATTAATCCATTGCTCCATAAAAAAAAAATTGTCTGTTCAACATCATAAATAACGCAATGAATGTTATTGAACTGTCAAATTGGAAGCCAGTGCTACTGTGTGTTATTCAATTACCTACCCCGCAGTTTTAAAGAATATGTGTAGGTACTATAGGCCGACCGTTTAACTGAGACGTTGCCTGAGGTAGCAGCGCGGTGCGGGAGGGGTGTGGTGACGTGATGCGAGAGCTCAGTTTTTTATTCTTTTTTTTTACATTTATTACTCACACCCTGACTTATTACTTGTATTTTGTTTTTTAATTAAAATCGTTTTGCTTGTACCATGTTTGTAAATATGTGAGCACCATGTATCTATCAGATAATTAATTTATATGTCATGGTTTCGTTTTTAATTCTTTTACCTATTGTGGTATAGTAATTTTATTGTAGGTGCATCGTCCTCACATGTTATTATATAATTAATGTACCCATGCAAAATATTGTACCTAAACATTTTAAAAGAGTAACGGTGGAGATTCTTGCCCGTTCTTCTCGATACGAAAACTACCTTTTGGAATGGGCGACTAGAATCAATTCTATTTTACGATAATTTTTGACGTTCAAAAGTGCCTTTTATGTGCCTATTTGAAATAAATGCTTTGACTTTGACTTTGACAGTGATTCGTCAACTTCTGACAACTATTACCCCTTCCGCACCGCGCAGCTACCTCAGGCAACGTCTCGGTTAAGCAGTGGGCCTATAGTAAAGTAGACACCGAAGGGCCGAAATGTTCTAGTGCGGCGACCGCGTACCGGTACGCACAACGTTGAAAGGTCTCCCGCAAAGTGGATTGAAAACTTTGTGGATGCGCAGGAATCCGCTGGATGCTAGAAGCTCAGGGCTGTTTGATGTTGGAACTCTTGTCCAGCAGTGAACGTCTTTCCGCTGAAGTGACGATTACGAAACCAGACACAAAGGATTTTTTGGTTCAATGTCCTTTAGATAATGAACACGTACTGGCAGGAAACTTACATAAAATTAAGTCGAATTTTCTTATTTCCAGATAGGGTTGCCAGGTCTTAAAACCGAAAAGCCGGACAGACCAGCCAGTTTAGCCGGACATTTGGGTAAAAAAGCAGGAATCCCTTAATTTTTTAGTCTTAGTATAACACGACAATTTTTTTTAAGTAAAACTGGTCTTTTTTATAGTGGGGTGGTGATGAAGAGTGACGGTGAGGGGGGCGCGCCGTGCACGCTTTGGTCAAATTTAAAAAGCCTAACAAAAGCCGGACAGGCCGGATACCGTCTGATTTGGCTGGACACGCAACCAAAAAGCCTGACTGTGTCCGGCTTTATCCGGACGCCTGGCAACTCTTTTTCCAGGAATGGACAATAGTGATGCATTTAAAAACAACAAAAACGTACATTTTAATAATAAAAACGCTGTGTTTGTGTATAAGTATGTATGTCACATTCTCAAATCCTCCAGGATTTGTAGTTAAAATACTTTCTGTTTTAAAATAAAAAAAACCGTGGTTTTTTTTTTGTGAATTCCACGGATTCCAATTTAAGCTGGGCTCTTTGATCTATTTGCAAACTCATTTCACGTTCGTAATCTCTCTTTACATATTCATGCAACCGATTAGGATGGCTACTGGCTGAATTACCTCGTAACAAAGTTAAGCAAATTTAGATTTTTGTTTATGGGGGCCCGTGGCTAAATAATAACAGCCGCACAGGTCGATCGAGCAGGTTAAGCTACACTTGCCGCGGTTGTTCTGTGGATGAGTGACCATCTTTACATACCGAAACCTCTCCGTGCCTCGGAAAGCACGTTAAGCCGTTAGTCGCGGCTGTCATTCGTGAATCTTTGACAGTCGTTACGGGTAGTCAGAAGCCCGAAAGTCTGATAACCAGTCTTAAAAAAGGAGTACCTATCGTATTACCCAGTAACTGAGTTGTGGAGGTCAGATAGGCAGTCGTTCCATGTAGAATACTGGTATTCAGCTGCATTCGGTTAGACTGGAAGCCGACCCCACCATAGTTGAGAAAAGGCTAGGCAGATGATGATGATTTATTTATTTTTAGATTATGTATTTATGTATCGGTGTCATACGTAGACGCTCAATAATTCCATCAACAACTTCCTCACTAATGTTCTTTAAAAACGACGTGCCGTAACGTGGACGTTCACGGCCACGATAAAATCGTCACGTTAAAAATCATAAAACCGCACAATGGTTATTGAATTGCTTCACAATTAAAACTTGAAAACAAACTACATTGACAGGCCTGATGGTCTAGTGGTTAGTGACCCTGACTGCTATGCCGGAGGTCGTGGGTTCGATTCCCACCCAGGACAAATGTTTGTGTGATGAGCACGATCATTTGTTCTGTGTCTGGGTGTAATTTATCTATAATATGTATGTATTTAGAAATATATAAGTATGTTTATCAGTTTTCTAGTACCCATAACACAAGCTCTGCTTAGCTTGGGACTAGATGGCGTTGTGTGATAGTTGTGGAATATTATTATTTTATTTTATTATTAAAAAAGTGTATCACTTTACCAATGATTAAACATCATCATAAAATCCACAACAAAACAGCCGTTCCGAAATAAATTCGAACCATTTTACAAAAAAAAAAAACGCGCCATTTATTACTTATCTGATACAGAAACGATAAAAAATATAGGTACAGCGTTGCTGTGAGGGGCGCCATAAACGTCGAACATTAAAAATATTACGTCGGCTACATTGTAAGGGGTAGTGTACAAGAATGATTTGCATTGCGATATAACGATGAACTTTAAAGCTGAAATACATAGTGGGGCTGAACTTTGTATCCATCGTTGGCAATAAAACTAGCTGATTATCGTCGATACTGTTTATTAATATCCTGTTTACGAATGCTAAGTGCAGAAAAGTTCAATTATTGTTTCTGTCGAGTGCGGAAAAGTCAACTTCTTCTCTCTTTTCAGCATAATCAATCAGCATATAATTGTAATGATATATGCAAGGAATGTGATTTTAATCCATTCACAATTAGTGTGAATTCGGCCAGAAGGTGTTTAAGCCTCAAATTTTTCCAGTAGGTAGCGGTAGGTTATATTATTTGTTTTTGTTATTTTCTCTTTTGTTTTAGTCATATAATTGCAAACCAAGAGTTTATTAATTTATTTATTAAAAAAAAAAACACACACTATCATCAGAGGCCTACCTAATACAATAGGGTACCTAGTTTATAACAGCTTTTTTTATTATTTATTTAATCCATAATATTACACTTTTGTATTAACATAACACCTGCCAAACTGCAAAGCAATTTGTCGGCAGTAGGTCCTCGTGGATTTTGCACGACTTTTTGCTTGACTAATATTTACGAAAATTAAATCTAAGTTACGACTAGGACTAAAACCATGGTTCTGTCGGCCAAGATTTCGTATTTGAATACAGAGTATGATAATTACCCACAAAATCATAGCTTCTATAATCACAGCTACTACACTCAGCGGCATCAGCCAACAAACGTCATGAGACGATCCCATAGTACCCATTCGCGATTCATTCGCCAAAAATGCTAACAAATATGAGTTTATGAAATAACGACTTTAAATCCCACATAACAAAGCTCAGTTTACGCTACAACTTCAAACATTTACAACTTTTAGCTTACACATAGACTTAAAATTATAGAGAATTATCATCTCAAAAAGTAGTTTTAAAAATTAGTAAAATTAGTCTTATTTAATTTAGTTATTTATTTTTATTTATATTGCTTCTTACTTTAAATTAAGCGACGTGTTGTTTGTTTTTGTGCTCACACCATAGATTATTATTATAACCCCCTTATTCATAAAACTTATCAAACCTATTTTAGTTAAAATGGGGTTTGTCTCTTTCTTACACACAGAAATGACAACGTGACAGATAAAGACAAATGTTCTATAAACCTATTTTAGCTAAAATAGAGATAAAATAGGATTATGAATAAGGGGGATGTCTATACCTGACGATTTGTAATTAGCTTTCGGGTGACTATGGTTTCCTTTTGTTTGTTTTTATTACCTGTAAGTCCTCCATGTACTAAAATAAATAAAAATAAAATAATGTCAAAGAGAGGTAGCCTGTGTCCCAGCAGTGGGAACACAGGCCTCTTTTCTTCGAGAGAGAGTGGGCTAAGATCTACCACGCGGGCCCAGTGCGGGTTGGTAGATGTCACATGTCTTCGATTTTTTTGGTTCTGGAACATGCCGGTTTCCTCTCGATGTTTTCTTTCACCGTTTTGAGAGCAGTAGTGATGAAATTATTTACATAAAGTACAGCGCCTACTTCGGTTCGAACCAACGACCTACAACTCTTATGTCGCAGCCTTTACCGCTTGGCCACCACTGCTCTCACTTTTCAGCACGAACTATAAAAGAATGGATTATGTCGTGCTAATGAAGAAAGATGATAGCAGGTCATGACCCCATTGACGTCAAACATAGGTTTGGCTGATCAAATAATTTAATACGATCTGTATCTGCCTAGCCTTTTCCCAAATATATTGGAGTCGGCTTCCAGTCAAACCAGATGCAGCTGAATACCAGTATTTTACATGGAGCGACTGCCTATCCGACCTCCACAACTCAGTTACTAGGTAACACGATCCCCTTGGTAAGACTGGTTGTCAGACTTTTGGGCTTCTTACTACCAGTAAAGACTCTCAAAGAATTATGAATGACAGCCGGAACCCCAACGGGTTAGCGAGCTTTCCGAGGCACGGAGGGCTCTCGGTTTGTAATGCATGGTCACCCATCTTGATTCAACCGCGTTAAGCGTAGATTAACCATCGATCGACCCGTGCGGCTGATATTATTTATCCATGAACCAGTATAGCACTGCTATATTATTATTTTAAAGCCATGTATTCATTCGCTGAACAACAACTGACGCGAACACGTGACGTCAACATGTTTGGCAACGATGCATAATTCCGTGTGACATTGACAGATGGAGCACAACTTGACAGGTGTCTCCTTGTTGGACGACGTTGGAGAAAACATTGCTAAACAAAAGTTGGATATTGTAGTAAAGTCGTAAGTCAAGTTTTTTTGAAGTGAAAACTTCTTTAGCGGCGTTGCACACTTTTTGTATGGGGAAAAAATGTTAAACTCGCGTCAGGACATCGCGTCAGGACACGTGACCGTCAGGAGAGATTCCCCCCCCCCCTCTTTCTACGGCGGCGGCGCCAACCGAAGTGAACCAAGTGAGACACGATAATGGACGGACGGACGGACGGACGGACGGACGGTGACGGTGACGGTGACGGTGACGGTGACGGTGACGTGACGGTGACGGTGACGGTGACGGTGACGGTGACGGTGACGGTGACGGTGACGGTTACGGTGACGGTGACGGTGACGGTGTCGGTGACGGTGATGGTGACAGTGACGGTGACGGTGACGGTGACGGAGACGGTGACAGTGACGGTGACGGTTACGGTGACGGTGACGGTGACGGTGATGGTGACGGTGTCGGTGACGGTGACGGTGACGGTGACGGGGACGGTGACGGTGACGGTGTCGGTGTCGGTGACGGTGACGGTGACGGTGACGGTGTCGGTGACGGTTACGGTTACGGTGACGGTGACGGTGACGGTGTCGGTGACGGTGATGGTGACGGTGACGGTATATTAATTCAATTCATAATTGATTTATTTCAACGTTAATATTCAAGTTTTCACTTCTGCCGGCACTCCCGGAGTGCAACCCGTCTTTTTTTTTTTATTATTATTATCATTTGTATATAGTATATTTTGTAGTTTGTGTGTACATATGTAAGTAATTATAAGTCAAGTTGATAAGCAATACTAATACATGTCGCGCTTTGTTTGAGTAATTACCAACATACCTTTCACGTTTCCGGATGACAGCGATGCGGACGAATACTTCGACGCCTAAGTGTCCTTTGTTTTATTTTTTTTATATATTTGTATTGTTAGTTAGTCATTTATTTTAGTATCTAGTGTCCTATATGGTCAGTTACTTATTATGAAGCTATCAATAAATTGATGAATTGTCTTGACTGTGAGATATTGCAATTAAATGAAAGAAAACATACCTATAACATACGCATATCATGGCGCCTGTATTCCCAGAAAGGTTAGGCAGAGGTATACTATTTGTATTTGAATTTTACACAAAATAAATTAAAAATTACATAACACACAAAACAAACTACAATTATTTTTTTGTCTCTATTTATTTGAAAGTGTTTTGTCACATAGTGATAACTTCACTCCCGTAACAGAAAACATCCAACGACTTAAAACTAAACAATGAGTAATAAACAGCTGTTATTATTATAATTATGACCTTCTTAATAGTGTTGTCCCTATTCGTTTTGGTAGATAACAAACAACAGTCGGCACAACATCCTAGCCTCCTCCGACAAAGGGACGCTAGGATGCTGTTACATGCCCTCACTTCAAATCCCACACCAAGCGAATATTGTCAATCATGTATGTTTCGGTCACATTCCATTAGCACGTGGTAAATATCCTCTATACCCCACAAGCTTCGCAGTTTAGTGAAGTTTGTGGGGTGATTGAGGATAAATGATACCAAACCACACCACATAAGGAAACCACAATAATTATACGTAATGAATGCAGATACAAAAACTATTATTTTATTATTATCAGCTTTTTCTGTCCCACTGCAGAACAAAGGCCTCCCTTCCCTCCTTCCACTTATCCCTATCCAGTGCTGTTACACGCCAATCTTTGTGGAAAGAGTCGAGATCGTCCCGCCATCTCATTCTGGGCCTGCCGCGTTGCCGTTTGCTGCTGTTTGGGACCCATAGTGTGGTTACTTTAGCCCATAGCTCCTCCGCCATGCGACAGATGTGACCAGCCCAGTTCCATTTTAGCTTGGCAGCCGTGTGACCTACATCGGCAATTTGAGTTTTAGAACAAAAACTATATAATCATTTAAATCAGATAGGAAATACAAATCTTCAAAGGCTACCTAGACATTTTGTTCAACAATTTTTGAGTTTTGTTTTAAAAGAACTAGCGTGAACCGTGCTTAAGTAAATAAAAAATAAGCGATATATTTTGATTCCACTGTCGACAAGTAAAACTCAATGTAATCCCTGAATAAAAACCCAACAGAATTCACTTCAATTGAATACATTAAACGGATTTGACGATTGTTCGACACATCAAACGTTTGTTGACAAAAATAACGATAAAAAAACGTTGACAAATAATACGAATGATTTCAATGAAAATCGAGTTTTTGAATGGATTTCGACGCTTTGTGTGGGGCGTTAATTTATTTATATTATTTTGTGTAAATGTTTACTTTTGTTAGTATGTAACGTCGCGTTAATGGAAATGGTTTAGTAAATATTCAAACGCAATTAGCAAAGTGTGCTGATCAAATAACACCAATTGTGTTTTTGGATATCAATTTTTTATGGCTTATGTTTAACTTATCACCAGATAAAGTAAAATATAACATCAAAAAAACACTTTTTACTGCCAAAAATAGTAAATGATCACCAAAATTAAAACTCCATTTTACTGTAAAATACCTAGGTAAAGGTATTTGTATTCTCATATGCTCGCTCTTGCATCCTATGTCGACGGTGCCCCGCGTAAAGGGTTTAAAGCAACCTAACCAAACCTAACCTCGGGGTACCCAGCTGGAACTATTGTAATTTTAGACTTCATTTTTTGGTGTTCAATATATTTTTTTGGTGATCATTATAGGTATTTAACCCCATTTTTTATGATCATGGCTATACTTTTGGTGACTTCGATTTTCCTATGAATCTAAAGTCAAGCGCACATTACAGCCGTAACGCAACGCATTTTCATGCAAAAAAAGTGCGGTGCGGTTTAGTCACCTGACCACCTGTCACCTGTAGTGTGTGTTGATTCATAGAAAAGGCGCCCGCCCCAATCTGCACTAGCCTTAAGTATCATACAACACAACTCAATATACGAAAGATATAGATAATTATGTAATTATGTAGTAGATAATTATGCAGTTGAATGATATGAAAACTTAACTTTGTGACTGAATGAGTTTTGCCGCAATGCGAAAATCGTCTGTCTCTATGTATATGGCAATTCGGCTAGGCCGCAGGTGACCAAAATCACAAGTACCAAAGTAGAAGAGGTTTCGACTTTTGATGTGCGGCAAAAGTTCGCATGCGACGGGTGACTAAAATCGACCCGACCGTGAAAATGTTCAGTCGCAAGCGATCGCCAGCAATGGTGGCCCAGTGGTATCAGCTGCGACTTACGAGTTGTTGTAGGTCGTAGGTTCGAACCCAGACAGGCGCTTTACTTCGTGTAAATTATTTCATCACCACTGCTCTCAAAACGGTGAAGGAAAACATCGTGAGGAAACCGGCATGTCCTAGAACCAAAAATTCGAAGACATGTGACATCTACCAACCCACACTGGGCCCGCGTGGAGGATTACGGCCCACTCCCTCTCACTGAGAGGAGGCCTGTGTCCCAGCAGTGGGAAAATTATAGGCTGATTATTATGTTATGTTATGTAAGCGATTGCCCGCCGCATGAAGGTCAACAATTTTATGAAAAATGATCTAATCACCTGCGATTTTTATCGACCTGTGTAAATCGTACTAAAAATTCGAAGACATGTGACATCTACCAACCCGCACTGGGCCCGCGTGGCGGATTACGCCCCCGTCTCCCTCTCACCGGGAGGAGGTCTGTGTACCAGCAATGGGAAATTTATAGGCTGATTATTATGTGTAAATGGGGTGGCGGTTACGCTTGTGAGGAGATTTGGGAAATGACCAGCCCCACGGCGAAAATCGACCGCGTTTGAATCCCCCATTAGAGAACGTAGAATTTCAATAAGAAAAAATACTTCGAAACTCCCACACGCCTGAACGCTTCAAATAGCGCCCAGCCGCCGTGGGAGACGCTCCGGGCGTCGGGAGCCGCGTGACGACTCCCGGCCACCGTAGGCGCGGGCCTGCGGACGGAGAGTAAGTAATGGGTAGCTCACCGTCCGATCAGGACCAGGCCCGTGCCGGACGGCGCGTACGTGTTCCACGCGCGCCTCAAAGAGATGTCAGCAAAAAGGAGGGGGCCTGCCAGGGCCGAAACATGCCGGGGGTCCGAAAGGGTTACCGCTACCCCGGAACATAAAGGGCTAAGGAAGGAATACGGATGGGTTTTAGTCAGTAAGAGTCTGATACTCCCTTCCGCTCCACCCAGAGCGGGCCTCATTTGATGATTTCCCATCCATAAAAAGAAAGCTTAAAGTTTTCAGGCAAACAAAGTCCTTGACAACTACAGTACTAGTGAGTAATTCATTTATTCATGTTACATGACATTACGCTCTTCTTGCAGTGAAAATAATTTACGAAGTAAAATGTCACAATATTCTTACAGTATCATTTTATATCTTTCACATTATATAAATAAAATTTTCTTTCATTCATATTTACTCGTATCATCTTTGACCTTTTCAATCCTTGAACAAAATGTCACCGATAATGTTGTTTACTACCTAAAGTGTTCAAATGATCAAATAAAAATACTCCATTTGTAAGCAGCGTTTTCTGATCCATTTGTTTATATTTTCGTTAGATACTTTTCGAAAAGACCATACATTTGTTTTTCATCCTATTAGGCTGGTTTCACAACTGTCCGGGAGACCCGTATGGGCCGACCGTACACGGGAGACCCGTACGGGTAGTACCCGCAGTACTCTGAAACGATGATTCAGTACGATACGGTTGCTAGCAGGAGACAGATGCGCTGTACGGGCTCAACCCGGAGCGGGTCGTGTACGGATCAAGCCGCGTTGCTGTGAAACGATGTTCTAGCGCCTAACATGTGCTCCCGCTCCGGGCGCCCGTACTGACAGCCCGTACGGGTCTACCGGATAGCTGTGAAGCCAGCCTTACATTCTGTCCACTAGGTTAACCGTTTTTTGACAGATGGAACTAGTTATTGCAGCAACAATAATGCAATTATTGTTATTGCAATGTAATTTAATACGCATAACAATTATATATTTTTTGTCAAAACTGATACACGTACGGTATTATAAAGTCTATCATACATAACATAAGTCATAAATAATTCAGATAGGTAAGGCAGTTTATATATTTACTTTATTACGCATTTTAAAGTTAACTTTTACGTAATTTGAAATAGTTACCTACGTTCCAAGGCAGCTATCCGTCGACAGAGTGTATATATTTGCCCAACCATGTAGGGGTCGACAAAATACGACTGAATCTACTTAAAAAGTGGAAAAAATCGCAAATACCAAAAGTTCTTCGCTTTTAACTCTTTCATTGCGTTTTAAAAAAATACTCGTAGGAAAATAAAATAGGACAAAAAATAGAAGTTTTGAAGCGCCTGGGTACAACTTTGTTTCTGCATTTGTGACATACTGCCGTTGTGTTTGCAGCGAATATTGTTCTAATGTATTTGCAATGTATGCAGTCAGAACTTCTATATTATGCTTGCAAACAGGGTAACGAGAGCAGCGGTGGCCCAGTGGTAAGGGCCACCACTTAGGAGGTGTAGGTCGGTAGGTTCGAACCCAGACAGACGCTTTACTTTGTATAAATTATTTCATCACCACTGCTCTCAAAACGGTGAAGGGAAACAACGTGAGGAAACCAGCATGTCCTAGAAAGAAAAATTCGAAGATATGTGACATCTACCAACCTGCACTTGGCCCGCGTGGTAGATTATAGCCCTCCCCTCACGAAGAGAGGAGGCCTGTGTCCCGGCAGTGGAAACAATATAGGCTGATTATGATTATGAAACAGGGTAACGGGACACCTGAAGTCAAATGGGTACCACGACCTCAAGACACCTCTAACAGCAAGGTGCCGAATTTGGTAAGTGCCTAAATAATCATTTTCGTCAACGGCAGTTCATACCCTCTAGCTGAAAAATAAGAAAATATTTGGGGGCAACACTAAACATCGTAGAAGTAGAGTATAAGTTGTATATCCTCTCCAAACCACTAACCTACTCGTAACTATCTTTAAACAAACTTGCCAACTGTGGCGAACACTGGTAATAAAACTACATAAATAAGAAACTGTACAGCGGACTGTATTTAAATAATTATGGTATGCACAAAGTACCGCTAGCGCATCAAGCTACTCGAAACTGTCAAATTATCCCTATCAACTTTGAACCTTATACTTTAGCGGTAAAGTTGAAAATCTATTGAAACAATTTGACAGATTGTAGTAGCCTGATGTGTTGGCGTCTGTACATTAAAGAAAATAGCTATACGTGTTACACTGGCAGGTTGCAAATGATGACTGACATAGGTTTGTTCACTTGAACGGAACGAGTGAAGTTATTATGCATGCTTCATACACCAACGTTGTAATTATTTATGAACAATAAAAATTGGTTGTCTGTAAAGTCGGTTTACGGACGATAATTTTATGTGATAACGTCATAAGCAAACAATACGTCACAAGCCGAACGCTTAGGCCGATCGTGCCTCTCTATCGCTTGTTCCGCGCTCTCGCTTACACGTCAAAAAACTAAGGGGAATTTACACTGCATTTTATATATATGTATGTTAGTTATTTCATTAAAGTGTGTCATAGCCAATGGTACCTTCAAACATGTACTTTCCTCTTTTTTGTATATTAGCACCTTGCCATGTCTTTTGTGTACACAAAATAAAGTCCACCCCAAATCGTCACAACACTACACTGTAATTCTAAATTCAAAAACAAGCTCAATACGTCACGTCCGCCATCGAATCAAACGTAAGGATAGATTCCGGAGTCACGTTACGTCCAATGACAGGCTGTGAGGGGACTCGCTAAACCGATTTGCTGTAGTGACTGGACCGAGCTCAAAGCCAAAGCAGCCTTTGGACGTGTTAAGATCTGTTTACGTTTGGAACTAGGGTTTCATGCGAGTGTGTGGGTAGACGGCTTAGGTGACCGGTGACGTGCAATGCAATTATTTTTGTGTCGTTAGCTGGGTTGGTCGGGTTTTGTTTGATTTTTGAGGTGATAACAAATTACTGTAGGTACAAGTTTCAATGATATCCTTATCACTATTGTTTTTGTGTAGTTGACATTAGGGTTTTTATGTATTGATGGAAAATTGTTCCTTTTTTTAAGTACATTTATATGACTTGCTTAAAAGTTAATTGAAGATGCTGCGTTAACAAATCTCAAGGTTGCTTGCGCAAAATAATTAATAGGTACTAGTTCAGTAATGAAATATTTACAACATCAAGATTATTAAACCAATTCCAACCACTTCTTGTGGATTTTCAAGACATTTTCAACAAATTGTTTGTGCCCCAAAACATGCAGCCAAAGTGACTACTGCGCTGCCACCGATAACGCCGTAGAAATGGCGAAGTTTTGAGCCAGTAAAATTATAATAAATGTCGTGTTAGCGAAACGAAAAAGAAGAAGAAAAAAAAAACTCAAATTCAGTGTATGTAATTCGTATTAATTTAAATCTAGTAGCAAAACATCATCATCTGCCTAGCCTCTTTCCAACCATGTCGAGGTCGGCTTCCAGTCCAACCAGATACAGCTGAATACCAGTATTTTACATGGAGCGACTGCCCATCTGACCTCCACAACCCAGTTACTGGGTAATACGATACCACTTGGTAAGACTGGTTATCAGACTTTCAGGCTCCTGACTACCCGTAACGACTGTCAAAAATCCACGAATGACAGCTGGGACCAACGGCTTAACGTGCTTTCCGAGGCACGGAGGGGTCTCAGTATGTAAACATGGTCATCTATAAACAGACCTACCGCGGCGAGCGTAGCTTAACCTGATCGATCGCCCTGTGCGGCTATTATTATTTAGCCACGGGCCCAAAAAAAAGCGTAGCAAGAAAATCGGTTGTCTGTAAAGTCGGTTTACTGACGATAGTTGAACGTGACAACGTCATAAGAAAATACGAAAACATGTAAATGTATTATTTTATAGCAGCTGTCCACGCGGACGAGAGAGAGACAGATGTCGAACGCTGCCGAACGCGGAGGCCGATTATGCCTCTTTGTCGCTCGTTCCGCGCTCTCGCTTGCACTTCAAGCCTTAAATGGAACGCCTCAGAGCGAGGTAACGCCGCATGAGTCATGTTTTTTCGTGCGTGCAGCCGGCTCCATCGAATTATAAGACGTTGTCACGTCGAAAATTATTATTAAATAAGTATAACCAAAAAGAAAATTTGTCAGACAAACTAACCAACAGTATGCCCCCCGGCCATAAACGTATCGTCACAAAGAACTGTTGGACCGAAGTCCGTCTGATTGGTGGCTAAGTGGAAAACTTGTCCGATGGCACAGAGCAGTTGCGTTCAAACGAGTTCAGTACAATCGTGTATTGTGCAGCTGTTGTCTGCGACATTTTCCACTCTTTGATTGGAAATTATTTCGCACTGTGTCTTTTTTGTTTTTGAGAAACTTCAATTGTTTGAAATTGAAATTAAAAATATATATTTCAGATCAGCACACTATTTGAAATACAAGTCCATATTATGTTAGTATAGATACTTATAGCTGTTAGTATAATTTAAAAAAATATTATTATTTTGGACATGTATGAGCGACCAATGCCTCAGGATTTGGCTGTCCACTCTGTCCGACACCACGCTCAGAAGCGTGTTGGTACTAACCCTTACCCGAGACCAAAGGGAGGCCGACCTTTTGCGCAGCACCGCCTGGAAGCCGTCCGTGCTGTGTTCGGCGAACATGCCGGAGGCACTGCACCGCCATAGGAGCCCCAACAAACCCCTGAACGCGTTGTTATACTGGACGCGCAGAGCATTGCAAGCTTTTTTAGTGTGATTGCTCCACAGGTTGCACGTGTATAAAGTTTGGCAATAGCTTTTAAAAAGTGTGACTTTAACGTCACGTGAGCATCGCGCAAACCTGCGAGAAAGCATATTACCCCTTACCGACAATGCTCTGCGCTCCCTATCCATGTTCATATCATCATTCAGTTTCTCATTGACCCAGTGACCCAAGTACTTTAATTTGGACACTTGCTGTAGGACGGTTCCATTTAGTGTGATCGGAGGAACAGGGTATTTGAACAAACCTTATAAGCGTTTATTGCATTGTATTTGTTTATTGGTTTATAACATAACACTAAAACTCAAGCCCCCCCCCCCCCCCACGCCCCCCAGCTAGATGGACGGACGACCTTAAGAAGGTGGCTAGGGTAGACTGGATGCGGAAGGCGGAGGACATGGGTGCTGTGGAGCAGTCTGGGAGAGGCCTATGTCCAGCAGTGGACTGCGATAGGCTGAGTTGACTAAAACTCAAGGCTGATTTCCGACCCAAAAGACCGTAACTAAATTATAATAGAAAAAAAAACGAACACTAAACAACACTACCTCGTCCACCACCATTTCATTCCGGCCATACCAATATATCACGTGACATATTAAATGTTGCGACTAACGAAACATCTCGAATGTTTCGTAGCCATCGCTCAGAGAGCCTTTGTACTTGTAATACAACAGTGAAAAAGAATAATGACTCGGGAAATGGAGTTGCGAAACTTTTACACCAATTTCCACTCTATTACACTAATGCTAGGGGATAGTTTTCCTCGAAAGGTAAAGGCGTTAAATAAACTTATAGCGGGATGGAAGTATATTTTGTTGGCGATCTTCTAGATATATCGTGGGGGCTTATTGCAATTTTTATTCATGTTCTAATATACGATTTTGAAGGCTTTTTTGTTCTTAAACTGTGGCGTTTTATGTGAATTTATTGAGGTTTGAAGTTACTGCAGTGTCTGGCTCCAAACTGCAATATGCCAGCATATTTTCCCGTTGTCATACGGAGCTACATATAAAGCAACGTATATTCAATGTTTATGATAAAAGAGAAAATCGCAATATTGTGTTTATAAGCGTTGATTATGATATTGGAATAACAAAGGTTATTTGTCTTTTATATCACACCATAGACAAAACCCGTGTCAATGGCGGTCATGCTACGGTGCTGGCAATCAAAGAAGTAAGTAGACAGTTTCCCACTTGATCTAAGAGGCAGTTTTGGACTTACAGACAGACTTTTAGAAGTATACTAAAAATAACACAAATAATTTAATTGCTTAATAGTTAAAACCAGAACTAAACAAACAAAACCATCGTCCAGATTAATAAGATAAAATAGACAACAAGACGTAACACTTGTTGCAGTAGAAGCAGTTTGCGCTATATATCTCTCCGTCACGGGATCCAGCAATAACTTACTGTCGACACAGTCATGTAGGTACAATGTACACACAACTGGGGCTAGGCTATCCATTCTCTCACTAATATTTGTTGATATCCATTATCTGTGTCCATTCCTTGTGCATATGGGTCTTGAGATTCAATTTCTAAATTTTTCATCATTCAGTTACTAAACCGTACAAAAATTTATTCAACAAATTATTTTACTCCTTTATAGCTTTCCCTCTCCTTTTTATTTTTATACTCTTATAGTTAGTTGCGTAGGGCTACATAATAATATCATCAAATTCAATATTGTCGTCAGGAGTAAAATTTTCAGTTTTTTTTGGATATATTGCACCTTCGGTGCAACAAAGTCACAAACAGCCAAAACTGCAAAATTGAGGTAAGTATGCCAAATTGTCTCTGAACCATGCCTACAAAAATTAAAAGTCCTCTCCTGTAAAATTAAAAAATGAGCTGTTGTGACTTTGTTGAATCGAAGTTGCGATATGTATATTTTTGGTTTTTCTGAAAAAATATTTTATCATGTTGTAACGTATGAGTATAAATCTTTTCAAACTAGATCAAATATGTCGATACCTAACTCACCACAGCACAATCGAAAGGCAAACATTTTTCCATGAATATTTTACTTTTCCTTTTCGGGTCGACATATTCAATATTTAGATTTATATCGCGGTAAGCATCGAGATTACCTATTTGATTTATGGTAATAAATCCTGGTTAAACCCTTTATTTCTAGGGTCACGGTCAACTGTTGGATGGAAACGAAATGGTATTAAAATTGGCAGTTACGTGTTGGATTTGGATATTATAATAAATTATTGCTTCTGTATGTTTTAATAAAATTTGGGTTCTGTTCAACGTATTGATAATATACAGGGTGTCCCTGGAAGTATGGATCAAATCGAATAGGGGCGTGGGCAATGACATTTCAAAACTTTTTAACCCTGAGAATGTTGGTGAATTTTCTTACGGTTCAAAAGTTATGACCAATTTTTATTTTTTTTTGAATCACTTCGCATAGTGCTCAAAGTAAAAAATCATTAATAAAAAACTATCAGGGTTACTAAAAAATTAAATTGATAGTCCTGATAGTTTTTTTTTCTAAAGATTTTTTACTTTGCGCACTAAATAAAACTTGGTCATAACTTTTGAACCGTAAAAAAAATCACCGACATTCTCAGGGTTAAAAAGTTTGCAAATGACCTTGCCCACGCCCCTATTCGATTTGATCCATACTTCCAGGGACACCCTGTATAGCACAGGCAGTTCCTTCTTCGATGTCTAATTAAGGTTGCTAAAATTAATGCCATCATTATGTCCCTCCTTTATCCTAATTTGTTTAGGGTTGGCGCGGCATAATATTCTTCTTCCATTCATCTTATCTCTCATCATCTGTGTAGCCCTTTCCTAACTGTGTAAGGGTCGGCTTCCAGTCTAACCGGATGCAGCTGAATACCAGTTTTTTTACACAAAACGACTGCGTGCTTTCCGAGGCATGGGAGAGTTTCGGTATTTAAAGATGGTCACCCATCCACGGACTGACCGCGGCCAGCGTGGCTTAACCTGATCGATCGACCCGTACGGCTGTTATTACTTAGCCACGAGCCCCTCATCCCATTCATCTTATCTCTATCAAACATAATCTTTTACGTAATCCATCCATAGTTTCGTTGGTCTTCCCACACTCTTATAGCTATCCTAATTCATCTTCAAAACGTTTAACATCACTGTAAAAAATGTTATTAAAATGAGAAGCATAAGCAATCCATACTATACTATCCATACTAATATTATAAATACGAAAAGTAACTCTGTCTGTCAGTATGTTACCATTTCACACCTGAACCACTGAACCAATTTAGATGAAATTTGGTATACAATAGTTTGAGTCCCGGGAAAGGACATAGGATAGTTTTTATCCCGATATTCCCACGGGATCGAAACTTATGCGGGTGAAACCACGGGGTGCAGCTAGTTGCTTATAATCCTACGGAGCACTTAGACCATGAGTGGTTCTACCCTAGTTTTAGACAATGAAAACGCCAAGAACGAAAACTTTCATTCCCAAACTGAACTCAGAGTTTACACAGGCGACGACAGTCGGAGAAAAATCGACTTCAAAAGAAACCTCATGCAATGCAAATAAAGAAACTTAATTCACAGTGTTCACAACTTATTCAGTACATTAGGACCCTTGCAACACTGAACAAAGGTAGCAACTCTGAAACATTCCAACTGGAGCAAACTACGTCTTTCTTCCACATAATTGGTTTTCAAACTCTGTACAAAATTGATGGATTGGCACCGAAGTTGGTCTTGCAAATTGTTAATTATGAAAATTCCCGCGTCCTCAATTTAATGGCAGCTGAACAAAAGTTACCTGTTCGGAACAAATTTGTTTTGTGGCGTTTTTAAAGTTGTTTAACAAGGTTTAAGGAATGGCCTTTTCGAATTTGGTTTTGTGAATAATGTTTTTTGATTATTTGCTGTTGGCTGGTGAGGAGTTTTATAATGAATTCGCAGCGGGTTTATTAATGGTGGAGTTTTGAATTTGTGTAGACAGACTTTTGTTTGATGTTAAATATGTTGATGGACATTTTAGGATTTTTTGTTTTCAAGTTTTTTCGCGATATATACAACGTACGTATTTGTTTCTAAATACTTTAGCTACGGGATCGAATCAGAAATGAAGAGATCCGCAGGAGAACCAAGGTAACCGACATAGCCCGAAGAATTGCCAAACTTAAGGGCCGAAAGGTTCTGGAGTGGCGACCGCGTACCGGAAAGCGTAGCGTTGGAAGGCCTCCCACAAGGTGGACCGACGACCTTGTGAAGGCCGCAGGAACTCGTTGGATGCGAGAAGCACAAAACCGGTCGAAGTGGAGGTGCTTGGGGGAGGCCTATGTCCAGCAGTGGACGTCTTTCGGCTGAAATGATGATGATAATGATGACTTTAGCTATGATTCGTGTCTGTTGTTGTTCTGTAAATAGAAATCAATAAATCACTCATCAGAATAAATTTTAACTTTTTATTTACCTTCAAAGGAAAACATCACGAGTATCTTCGAAGAATCCATGTTCATAATCATTATCTGCTCTATTAGCAACATCTTTTCCATTCCAACGATCAGGTAAAAAACTCCATGATTACTTTATGATAACAAACGCTTTACTTTTTTATCGTTTAAGCCTGCTTCTTTGTTCTGCACAATTTTTTTCATGAATGATTACATTAAACATAAATAAAATATTTAACGAGTTTATGGATATAAGATGACTAGAAGAGATACCTACTGTTCTGTATAAAATTGGGCAAAAGTAATATGATTTGTTCAAAACCGTGAAGGAAAACATTGTGAGGAAACCGGCATGTCCAGCATCTACCAACCCGCACTGAGCCCGTGTGGTAGATTACGGCCCAATCGCTCTCACCGAGAGGAGGCCTGTATCCCAGCAGTGGGAACATTAAGGGCATATTATGCTAATAATTATGATTTGTACAGTAAACGTTCAACAACTTTTCTTACAATAACTAATAAGAGTAGTGCATTTAGAAAGTTGGCTGAAGTTGGATTAACTGATCAATATTACTAAACGAAATTATGAAATATCGCTCTTTAGTGCACTTAAGTATTGATTATGAATTGAAATAATTAATATCAATACACTTCTTATGAAAAGAAAATAAAAGTACACGTACCTACACATACCTACCAACAAGGTATATCTAGAACAAAACATGAGCCCTAGTAGTTTATCCACCTACATGGTTAACAAACCATGCACGTATGCACGGTTTAATCGAAGGGGTGCATAAAAATGGCCATTATTCGTGGAGGCTATTTTAACCCCTTCAGCCGAAAGGGACTGGTCATGTACTTCGATGACAATTAACCCTGTCGTGAAAAAGTGCCTTTCTATGGCTACAAAGAAGACGGGAAGAGAAAGGCCTCAAACCACATGGATAACAAAGGTCCAGAACATGAGGAATATGGGACTTATGGAACATGACGCACAAAACCGAAATAAATGGCGTCGCGTGATTGGGAAAGCCGACCCCGCGTAACGGTAAAAGGCGCGGCCAAAGAAGAAGAAGCCGAAAAAGGCTGATAGATACGAGATGACATAAAAAATCACGAGTATGACACTAAAAGCGGCTCAAATTATACGCAAAAATAAATAAAATCAACTCAACGTCACATCCAGCATTCTTACGTCCAGAGTAGGCAGTAAATAAGAGAACCCTGTCCCGATAAGACCGGGGAGATGCCAGATATTAATCATCTCCTTTAGCATCGGATTTATTATTTTTTTCTTACCCTTTGCACAAGTATCATTGAATTTAATCGCGAAGGAATTTCTTTTTTCTTTTGCTGTTTATTTTTATTGCTTGTTAATTGCGATGGTGCCTTTGAGGTCATAAAATTTAATTAAATGTTGTTCTTTTGAATTAATTGTTTATTAAGAACTATTTGATTGTAGTTTTCTTCGATTTGTTTAAATTGTTACATTTAGAGTAATCCTTGTCTCTTCCTTTCTGCTATAAATGTGGATTCACTTTTATCTCTCAATGTTTGGGTTATGCAAAAGGTATGTTATTAGTGAGCAGTTAATCATTAAGGCGCCGCCTAGTTCGATCGCTGTTAATCTGTTTAGTAAAAAATAGAACATGTTACCGATACCCAAGTAAGTACTCGTATGTTAAGTATCGTTCAAAATGCCTGTAACAATGGTTTCGTAAAATTCGTTTTTAAGGAAAATCATCAACTTTTCACTATTATCTACCTATTGCTCAACTCAAACAGGCCTTTCGTATAAAAATAACCAAGAAAGTGACATTTTCTTTCAGTTTTTTTTTTTGCAACTCCGTAGCGTCAGAATACAAAATTGTAAAAATTACTGTCACATCTACGTCTTTTAAGACACCAACCTACGCATTTTTATTACTTCTCCTAAAACATCTAACAGAACAAATTAAGAATACAAAGACATTAATAAAGACAAGTATTATAAAGATTTCCTTCCAATTTTCTCTCTCTTTAAATCTTTAAACTAAAAATACTCCAGGTAAGAATACCCGGAGTCTGTAAATCTCAACTGTTAGCGATTCTCAATAGGAAGGTATAATTTACTGTCGCGAAAAGCAGTTTGTTATAGGAAAAATAAAGTTTTCTCCATCAATAATAAGTTGCTGGTTTGTTGAAACTGTTTTCGTTGTTGAAACCCATTTAGGTACTGATAATAATTCTGAGTTCTCCTTTCACACCTTTACGTGTTTGTTCTTTGTTGAACGTTTTAGCTTTTCAATTATTTTGGTTTTAATAACCTGGGGGGTAATTGCGTAACACATTAATTGTAGCAATGGCTTTAATTTTGACAGTTCAAAAACATTAATTGCATTATTTAGGCTATTGAGTAGACAAATTTTTCTAACATAATATGAAGCAGTGGATTTGCAATATTCTTTAAATTATTCAGATTGCGATTGATATTATGTTACATGGAGGGGCCCGTGGCTAAAAAATAACAGATGCACAAGTCGATCGATCCGTTTAAGCAACGCTTGCCGCGGCTGGTCTGTGGATGGGTGACCATCTTTACATACCGAGACACCTCGATGCCTCGGAAAGCACGATAAGCTGTTGGTCCCGGCTGTTATTTGTGGTTCTTTGACAATGAGTTACGGGTAGTTAGAAGCCCGAAAGTCTGAGAACCAGTAACTGGGTATCGTATTACCCAGTAACGGTTGTGGAGGTCAGATAGGCGCAGTCGCTCCATGTAAAATACTAGTATTCAGCTGCATCCCGTTAGACTGGAAGCCGAACCCAACATAGTTGGGAAAAGGCTAGGCAGATGATGAGTGTGTTACGCAATTAGGGTGCCAATAGTCGTAGCAAGTAGTCTTTCTACAATTTCTACCATATCCATTCCTCTAGCCTCAAAGGGCAAAATGCATCGATATATATGTATATGCCAAAATGGGACTTTTCAGGAGACGCAAATACAAAAATTATTTTAATTCTGTAATGACAAACTGCCCTACTGCTCTACTGACATAGATTTTTTACGACCATAAAATTACTGCAAAATGATTTTTTTTTTATTGCTAAATGGACGTGCTCTTGACCCCAATCACGCCTGATGGAAAGCGATAGATGAGGTCTATGATGGAACAAGCGTGCCCAGAAGTTGCCTGTTCACTCTTGATTTGAAGGCAGACGGACACATTCTTCTTCTTCTTAGCGTGTCGATAGCAATCTAAATGTCAATCAATCAATCAACTCAGCCTATCGCAGTCCACTGCTGGACATAGGCCTCTCCCAGCTAGATGGACAGACGACCTAAAGAAGGTGGCTGGAGTAGACTGGATGCGGAAGGTGGAGGACAGGGTGCTGTGGCGCAATCTAAATGTACTCGGCACAAAATTCGGCTAAATGTTTGGCGCCATCACTAGCGTCCATCAGTTCCTGTAACGTGCAGCTGACAGGACACGCAGGACACGATATTAAGACAACGAATAACAATGAATGACATTAACACGAGGAGAGTGCTGACCCAGTGATAACAGCCGCGACTAACGAGATAAAGGTTCGAACCCACGCTTTACTTTGTGTAAAGTATTTCATCACCACTGCTCCCAAAACGGTCGTAGAAAATATCGTGGGGGAAGACATGTGACATCTACCAACACGCACTGGGCCTGTGTGGTGGATGGATGAAAATCTCACCGAGAGGAGGCCTGTGTCTCAGCAGTAGGAACATCATATGCTGATAATGATGATGATAACCCGTACGCCCTTCAAATATTCATGCTATATACATATGTATATCAGTACGTAAATCTACTCTATTACAAAACATTGTACAGATGCCAGCACATCAAGCTACTACAATCTGTCAAATTTTTTTAATAGATTTTCAACTTTATCGCTAATGCTTAAGGTTCAAAAATGATTGGGAAGATTTGACAGTTTCAGGTAGCTTGATGTGCTGGCGTCTGTACAAAAGCCAAGGAAGTAATGGATGAATGTAATCTTTTTTTGGGTCATATAGGATTACCCTAGGGTATTCCATAAGGATAATTGAGTAGGCTTGTACCTAGATATGGATTATCTACCCCAGTTTAATCAAAAAGCAATATTCTGACTGTATACAGGGTGAAATTACATTCATGGGCATCCTTTTAAGGGGTCTTTGTACTCATCATTATGAACAACTTTTACTATGGGACTAAACCTAAAATCGCGAAAAAAAATCAGCTGTTCCTTGCATTTGTGTTCACATAACTCGTCAAAATGTAGGGAAGAGCTTTTTTTTTTTCGCGATTTTAGGTTTGATCCCATAGTTAAAGTTGTTCATAATGATGATTGCAATCAATGACCCCTTAAAAGGATGTCCATGAATTCAATTTCACCCTGTATAGTAGTTTTATTTCACAAAGCGACACGGGCTTTACATATGGTAACCAAATTGTACAAATATGCTGTGAATAGACGAGTAGCGTCAGTACGTAACACACATTCGCCATTGTCTCGGGCGGTACTGAAAGATCGACGTGCATTTTGCTTGTGGTTACTAAGTAGTAACCACAAGTAAAGCGCGCGGCGTTTCTTACGAAGCGACACGCGTTATGACCGTATTTCAAATTACTGAACAATAAATAAAATGGAAGATAAAAGTTGAGGCGAAAAAAACAGAATTTCAGACTAAAGTTTGGAGGTACTTTTTACCATGGCAAAAGAAAAAAAACTTAGTTTCCGAACAAAACCGGTTAAGAGTACATTACTTTTAGTTATAACTTATAAAAGATATTAGAGGTGCCTATTTTCTGGCAAAATGCCAACTTTTGTACAATATTGAGTTTAATTTTGAGCTATGAAATTGGAGGTATACTATTAGTTTTGCTCGGTTGAAATGATGAAAGAGTATCTATTATAGGAACTGTAACTGTCTCAGATCTAATTTTATTTCATTCTATTATTTATATGCAAGTATAATAATATATCAGTATTTAATTTTAGCTGCTCCGTTGCGGATCGGTTTTGGTATGTAAGCTAACACATTCCTTAACTCCCAGATCAGGCTGGAATCCAATTACAAAATACATTCTGCATTCAAAATCCTTTCTCAAAGCTTTGTGCTTGAGCACGAATATTTTAAGGCAAAGAGCATGAGTACAAGAAAATTAATTACTTACAGCCAAAAATACTTTAAGCAAGTAGAAATCCCTTTATTCAACTAAACACATATAAACTATATTTTTAAATATTAGAATATAAAAACATTCAAAAATATAAAAAATAGTAGCCTACCGGTATCGGGAACAGGGTCGAAGCTACCGGCGGTCAGGGCTCCAGAGAGAGGAACCTCCTAACAATGCTATGACCAATGTTTTGAGTTGACATTTAATATTTTTTACGTAATATATTGTATTTTTTCTCTTTTGCTTTAAATTGACATTTAATAATTTTAGCCATGTATATTTCTTAATTAATTTTTTTTTTTTAGTAATTAATGGTTTATATTTATAATTACTAAAAATTAGTAGAAATTAATTTAGTTTTTTTTTATTATTTTATCGTCTGAAATAAAATTATTTATTCTGTAAATAGGATACCGTGCGAATCACTTTTACACGTCATATTATAAAATACTAGCAGCGCCCCGCGGTTTCACCCGCATAAGTTTACTGACATATAGGTACTTTTTAAGGACTAACATAGTTTTTAAGTCATTGTTACTAATACTGTATGGATTGTGAGTACTTGTAGTCCGAAATATATAGTACTAGCTGTGCCCCGCGGTTTCACCCGCATATTTGTCGATCCCGTGAGAATATCGGGATAAAAACTATCCTATGTCCTTCCCCGGGATACAATCTATGTCTCTGCCAAATTTTATCGAAATCCGTTCAGTGGTTTAGGCGTGAAAAGGTAACATACAGACAGAAAGACAGATAGAGTTCGTTTTCGAATTTGTAATATTACTATGGATTTTTTCTTTTATTTTAATAAGCTTGACGAGGTTGGCGTTTCCTATCTGACTACGCTGAGAAGAAAGGCCGAAATAAACTCAGAAGTCACGGTCTCGTTTAAAGTCCAGACATAATCTTGGTCACATCATGTGAAGACCGATGTCATGTGTAGACAGTGGCGTGCATTGCATATAGGCATATAAGCAGTGTCTACCTCGATATATCAACATAAGCCTGTCAATTACATTTTAGTGTGTGTGCCCCACAATTAAGAAACTCACTAAATTATCATACCTAACAAAAAACAAAATCTTCATACAAACACGCGCGGCAGTAGGCAGTCGCCGGACGGCCTACTCGGCTCCCGTACTATTCGTACATTGTCATTGGTCTTTACTCGTTCAAGTTAATACGACAAAATTAAAAATAATTATGTACGTCTCACGCGTAATACCATGACGTTCGACCTTCGCAATTTATCACCCTTGAGTAGGCATGCCTACTCAAATAACCATACTTTTGACCTCACTTTTTTTTCTGATTAGTGACTGCGCTTGCCTAAACTAGACCCTGCCTAGTGCCTACCTATTCTGAAAACCAATGCACGCCACTGCGTGTAGATTGATGTCTGAAGCGGTCTTTTAAAGAAAGTACCACACAGATTTGAGTGGACTAGTCCAGTCAGTGCAAGTATTTGTTAGTTATCGTGTAGCTCAACTCAGAACTCGAGGAGCTCAACGTCTGGTGTCCTTAAGGGGGAAGCGCTAAGGTAGCCCGCGAAATTCAAATTTTCTTAAGTTTTTTGCAATTTTCTGGTCAGTATTAAGTTGTACGTTGATTAAAATACGATTTGCGACTGTAACATATCATTATCATTTCAGCAGAAAGATTTCCACAGCTGGACATAGGCCTCCCCCAAGCACCTCCATTTCGACCGGTTTTCTGCTTCTCGCATCCAACGAGTTCCTGCGGCCTTCACAAGGTCGTCGGTCCACCTTGTGAGAGGCCTTCCAACGCTACGTCTTCCAGTACGCGGTCGCCACTCCAGAACCTTTCGGCCCCATTGGCCATCTGTTCTGCGAGCAATGTGCCCTGCCCACTGCCACTTAAGTTTGGCAATTCTTCGGGCTATGCCGGGCTACCGTAACATATGTATTTATAGAATTATAATCATTAGAATCAGTTATGAATCAGTAATACAACTTCTTAAGTTAGTATAATCCTAAAATTTTAAGATTTCATTGAATACTCATTCAGTAGGATTACATGATAATAGAGTTGTGTTGATGACTTTAATGATTAAAATTCTGTAAATACCTACATATTTGTTGTCGGTCGCGAATCATATTTTAATTAACGTACAACTTAATCCAAACGGTAAGGTAAGGTTAAGGTATACTTAAAGAAAATTGATTTCTTATACAGCAGGAAGGAAACAGAATATTATAATTATAGGTAAAGTCAGGAAAATTATTTTTAGCAAATTGATTGTCAACTTAAATTGACCGTACATTCAAATCACAACTATCCTTCTTTTATTTTACAGTTGTATGCACGGCAAATTATTGACATAGGGTGTCTAGTTAGCGGCGGTGACCTCTCGCGTCCAGCCCTGGTTCAAGGTATGGTCCGGGGCGAGAGGGAGTGGGAGGCAGTCACCTCCTTCTGCGAAGCAGTCATGGTAGCGAAGGAGGTGGCGGGATGGCTGAGGTCGTCGTCCCAGCCGCCGCGGGAGAGACTCCAGGCGTCGGGAGCCGCGTGACGACTCCCGGCCACCGTAGGCGCGGGCCTGCGGACGGAGAGTAATGGGTAGCTCATCGTCCGATCAGGACCAGGCCCGTGCCCTGTTCCACGCGCGCCTCAAAGATATGTCAGCAAAAAGGAAGGGGCCTGCCAGGGCCGAAGCAGCTGGGGGTGCGGGATTGTCCAAAAGGGTTACCGCTATCCCGGAACATAAAAGGCTAAGGAAGAAACACGGATGGGTTTTAGTCAGTAAGAGTCTGACACTCCCTTCCGCTCCACCCAGAGTGGGAGGGGTCATTTGATGATTTCCCATCCATAAAAAAGGGTGTCTAGTTTTACAAAACTACTGTTTCTTGACAATACAAGAAAAAAATACTCCTATGAAGAACAGTAAAAAAAAACTGCAGAATTATCATCCCCAATTATTACTCCTAAGTGCACTTTGCACCCTTTCTGAAACGAAACTGAACCGTCACGGTCGGGTCGGTGACGCTGAATCGGGTATACTCGGCTCCAGTCGGTCGGTGACGCTGAATCGCGTATAATCGGCTCTAGTAGTAAGTTTTCACCTCTGTCTTGTGGTCATAACCACATTTTTTTTTAACTAGCCTGCGCTGTCTCACACCTGGGCAAAGGCCTCCCCCCACTCTACACTAGACCAAAACAGTAACGTGCTATTGATTATTTGCCAACATAACATACTCGTAAACTACCCACAACTGTAAATGCGTATGGTATGAGAACGTGAGAATATATATTACCTGATATAACTGTGAATAAAATTCCTAAATCTGTGCAGTCCAGTATTATCACTAGTACATATAAAAAATGTAAATCTACCTTAAAAAAATATTATATTGCTGGTGATATTAAATCTTAAGTTGTTAAATACATATTTTTGAGTAATGTGTTGTGAGTGAGCTTGCTTCCTCCACTTTGTCACATAAACCTTCACAGGTTTTTAGACAGGTGTATGCGTGTATAATTAATTAGTGTAACTTAATGTACCGTATTGGAAAACAAATAAAAAAAATAAAAAAGCTCCTTCCATCTTTCGCGAGCCCGCGCGTCCTCCCTCCAGTTTTGACGGAACCTATCCAGCTCGTTCCGCCATCTCCTACGTGATCTGCCGCGACCCCGCCTCACTGTTTCAGGGCACCAATTCTGCGCTATTTGGGCCCACAATCACATACCCTTCTTTTTGTTTTTTACAGTTCTAGTATTAAAAACCAACAACTAAAACAAAATATGCCTAGCTACCGATACAATTACACCATCTTGTAACGGAGTACGAAGTATAAAATATTATTTTATTTTATTATGTATGCCATGTTATTGACACGTACGTATCATTTTCAGGAAATTAATGTAACATCCTCAAGAAAATGAGATGAATTTTTCTTTGAATATCATAAGCCTATATCGGAGGGCATGTGAAGTGATTTGTATGTATTTTTCATAGCTTTATTCGTGCACAAATTATCGTGGCCTACATACTTGAAAAACCTTAAATATTAAATAAACTCAAAGCATTTATTTCAATTAAACCATGGCACTTTTGAATTGTCAAAATTAAATAGTCGGTCAGTTAGTCAGAAAGTTGAAGCTAGTTGCTAGACGACTGTCAAAGATCTACGAATGACAGCCGGGACCAACAGTTTAACGTGCTTTCTAAGGCTCAGAGTAGTTTCGGTACGTAATGGTCACCCATCCACGGACCGACCTCGGCAAGCGAAGCTTAACATTCGATCGACCCGTGCGGCTGTTATTACTTAGCTTCCAACTACGCCCTAAAAATTATGTTGACTTAAACATATCAAAATACCGTCATACCACTTCGAAATTGACGGCGGAAAACATCTCAACAACCAGTCAATCGGGCATGTAAATATAGGAAGGGATTCGATTAGCTTGTCAATAACATAAGTGGGCGTATATTTGAACGTCATCCACCATCTTGGAATCCCGTTTTTATTATGACAGCGAAGTTCTCGCACGATTTATTGGAAAAACGCAAATTGAAACGAAAATGGAACGTACACGTCTTTGTTTTTATTCAATTTGAAAACAAAATTGAAAATCAAGTTCGTAAATATAGGTACTTACACAGTATGTTTTTGTTATTTAGAGAGATACGAGGCTACCGGAGCAGCCTATGTAGAATTTGACTAAAACAATATAGAACAACCTGTATTTTATATTACCTTGCAATATACTTTACTAGCTGCGCCCCGCGGTTTCACCCGCGTAAATGTCGATCCCGTGGGAATATCGGGATAAAAAGTAGCCTGTATGTTAATCCAGGGTGTCAGCTACCTCCATTCAAAATTTTATCAAAATTGGTCCAGCCGTTTGAGCATGAAGAAGTAACAAACATATAAACACACGTGTAATATTATAATAGTGTTATTCGGACTTTTACCGGTGAGACTTATTAAATCTTAGGATTTACCGCAGTTCGGGCTTTTATAGTTACATTAGACACCAAAAAGAAAAAAAAAATGTAATATGAACAACAAAAGTTTTTTTAACTAGTCTGATATTAATAATAGGTACCTACATTACTGATTTGTAAAATTTTCGGCTGAAATGCTCATAATCAGCAAGATGTTTCGATTTTTTGCGTCTTATTACAAAACCTCCTCCCACAGAGAGGAGGCCTGTGTCCCAGCAGTGGGAACATTATAGGCTGACGATGATGATTACAAAATAAGGTTTGACTTCAGACCCAAAATCATGGAGCCATTTTATAATTTCGAACTTTATTCCAAGTACGGTAAAGTTTGTAATACAAAACTGACAACTTAGAACCGGAATAAGTTGTCAGTTTTGTATTTAGAACGGTATTTGAATCACAGGAACGATCTTATTGCAAAAAACTGGCTCGATTCTTTAAACAATGTCAAAAGAAAAAAAAAACGTATTTCATAAAAAAAAACCGTTTATTATTTAGTATGAACAGACGCCAGCACATCAAGCTACCCGAAACTGTCAAATTTTCCCAATCAACTTTGAACATTATGGTTTAGTGATAAAGTTGAAAATCCATTAAATAAATTTGACAGATTGTAGTACCTTGATGTGCTGGCGTCTGTACTTCATTGTATGATTTTTTTCAACCTATGTATCTTGAAAAAATCATACAACCTGAACTTAGTAAAATGTTGACAAAAGACGGCTGTAATAATAAACGATTATATTTCTTTAAGTAGAGTTGTACAAACACATAAATAATCATTTTTTAAAAACTAGACGAGGTCGGCGTTTCCTATCTGACTACTCTGAGAAAAAAGGCCGAAACAAACTCAGAGGTCACAGTCTCTTTTTAAAGTCCAGTAATAATCTTGGTCAGATCATGTAAAGACCATGTAGATTGTAGATTGATATCTGAAGTGGTCTCTTGAGGAAAGAACAAAACAGATTTGAGTGGACCTGTCCAGTCAGTGCACGTATTTGTCATTAACCGTGTAGCTCAGAACTTAAGGAGCTCAACGACTCGACGAACAATATCAAAGAAAGGACATTTATATAGGCCGCATAAAGTGTACTCAAACAAATGAAAAAACACAAACGTAAACAAGCCACTCATCAACAGACATGACAAAGGCAAAAATAACATTGACTTTCCGAACACACCGACATTCAACACATAAATTCACAACATACTTCCATGGAAATTAAATCCCTTATATTAAATCCTTAATCTCCCCTGTAAGCGTACCTTTCTCTACCCTCGTCAAGAGACAAACTGTCCGCAGATATTCAGCCATTGCATTCTTGCAGTGGTTTAATGAATGTATTATTCAGAGAAATATTTTATTGGAATTACATTAGGATCGATTTCAGGATGGAGATTAATTAGCTTAAGGGGCCGGCGAACTACGCATGCTAATGCGTTGTTCATACAAACGTAATACCAAAATAATTTGTTAATCAAACATATTCTTAAGGTAGTGTGTATTTATTCCGATTGGATTACAGATTATCTAGGTTCCCAAATGTATATTTTGAAAGAACTCTGATATGAAGACGAGATATGAGGAATCTGAAATTTCTATAGAAAACTTATTTTTCTCATAACTCGTCTTTAAATCAGTGTCCATTCAAAATATATATTTAAATATATATCTATAATCCAATCGGAATAACTACACACTACATTAAGAATATGTTTGATTTACAAATTATTTTGGTATAACGTTTGTATGAACAACGCATATTTCGCCGGCCTCTTAAGTGATTAAATCGTTATGTTTAAATTTGTTGCTGTCAAAAGTGAGAGAAATAAGGAATTTAATTAAGAGATCATCAGCAATTAATGTAGAGGAATCTGAAATTGGCGGAAAAGACTTGGACTCCTTTTATAAATATTGGTCCTTGGCAGCTCTGAACAGAGAGATGGAAAGAGAGTAGGGAGGCGTTTGCCCATTAGTGGGGAACTAAACTAATAAAAAAAAAAATTAACATTCACAGTCACATCCAAAATATGCTGTCAATACCACAGAATGACAAACAGCCATCTTCTTATTTATTTTATTATTTATGTACACACAGTAAAATACATAAGGATATGATATAATTATAATTTGAATTTGTACTCAAATTATAATTATATCATATCCTTATGTAGGTCCTGCTTATTTCTTCAGAAATTTCTTCCAGGAGACCTGCGAAAGGCGAAGTAAAAAAAGAAATGTAGACAATAGTGTGTGAGAACAAGAAGAGAAAAATATGAATGTGTGAAATCTAAAACACAAAAATATTAAATAAACCTACACATATAATGCAAAAAATAAAAATAATATAAGTATACTTAAATAAATACATAATGCTAAAATATATAAACATAAATATATACACTCACAGTATAGAGGAAAGGTAATGCTCTTTTAATCGACATTTATATAGAGAAATAGTTCTTTTTTTTTCTTTGGTAACCGAGCCGATGTCGAGTATTCTGCCAGCGTCATGTGGTGAAGGCAAAGCCATCCTCTTTACATGTTCAGCCCAAAATAAACATATGACACTGACATGCATATACCGTGGGCCCTGGCACAGGCAACTGAAGGAACACGGGTGGGTTTTAGTCAGTAAAAGTCTGATACGCCCTCCCGCTCCGCCCAGAGCGGGGGAAGTTATTTGATAATTTCCCACAAAAAAAAAATACTGACATGCTCTGACAATATTTAAGGAATCAGTCAACTAGGAAATGCCAGAGCCATCTTGTTTTAAAATATTGACCTGTAAAAGTGTCTTAAAAGATCTACTTACAGAAATAAACATTTAATTTCCTTTAATTTCATGTCATCTGAGTATCTTTGTTATAAATTTATAAGGAGATAAATGATTCAGTTTGAGTTAGTTGAAGTATTCAATTGACCTCGCCACAGATCAGCTTATAATTTTCTAATTATACGCTGATCTGTGGCGAGGTCAATTCAAGTCCAAAGAATGTTGGATTATGGGGCAATTCCAAAACATATAAATGAGTTTTTTACTGAATAAATATAAAAAGTGTTTTACGAAAAGGACGATAAAAATACTTTTTCTGTATTTCAATTTGTTATCAATCATCTTGATGTTAAGTAGCTCATTGGCATTTCCAATGAGTTTTTTTTTTTTAAATAAACTTAAGAAGTGTTTTACGAAAGTGACGATAAAAACACATTTTCTTTATTTCAATTTTTTGTCAATCATTTTGATGTTAAGTAGCTGTCATTGGCATTTCCAATTGAATTTAGTCATTTAACAAAAAATGCCTTAGCAATTACTCCTGAATTTATTGAACTATGGTTTAATGATCTCTTTTCTTGTTATAGACTGGCAAACAGGGTCTCTAGGCCGTCGGATAAAGACATTAAATTCACAAAGCGTGATATAGTTCTGCATTTTTGGTATGTTGTATGGGTCTGTTAGGGTAGTGTGAATTCAAATTTATATATTCAAAAAACCTTTGAAAACTGAGAAAATCGAGAAAAACTTCAAAATTTTGGGACTTTTTTCACTATTTGCTCTCCAGGGCCAAAACTATGCATTTTTTTTGCAAACAATGTTTTGTACACTTACAAACTGTATTAAATCATCTACAATTTGAGCTTAATTTCAGCTCTATTGACTCCACAAAAGCCAAGCTATGGCACTTCGAAGATGACCAATTTTTCTCGAAAACTAAAATTTTCAGGTTTCACTCACTTATTTCGCGAAATATTGTCAAAATTCGCGTTCCGACCGTTTGTATGAAGATAGAATACTGCATAGATAATATTACCGTGTTGTTTGCTATTACAGTTTGGTATCTACCTACCAACTTTACAATATTAGGTAGGTAGATATGCATCCGATTCTATAGTCAGAAAAACACAATATTCCGGAACCGCGGCATTTTTACGATCGATACAAAAGTGCATTCCATATAAGCCAACATCTCAACTTTAGGTGAATATGCATCCGAATATCCGATCTCTACTTATTACTTTTGGAATATCAACACTAGAGCTGTTTTCCAACGCGTTGACAATACCTTACAAAGAAAGTGGAAATATTTGATTTGTGCCTGGCAGCAGTAATAATCAAACCTTTTATAGTTTCTAAGAATGAAAAGCTCTTAGACTAGTAGCTCACTAAAATATAGACATTTTAAGAGAATCAATAAATGAAGTCTTTTGTTCTGGAATTGCTAACAAGCTCACTGGGGAACGAATTCAATACCGTCCGAACCTCGGAGTATGAACGAATGAATGAATGGTTCTCTTACTGAAGGTACATTTCATAATAGATGAATGAAATGTATCGGTTATTCTGGGAATCTGTTATTCAATTGCGGTAATTGGATACCCAAACTTCAATATTTTCATATAGTTTCGTTTTTCACGAAAATTGGGTAAAAGTTAAAGTAGAAAATTCGGTTGGAAAAAAAAACCGAGTGTGCTTATGACCACACGACTGAAGTGAAATTTCAAACGTATTTGGTTATGAGAGGAAGAGAGAAAGAAAATGTGCACGCGCACTGCTTTCTCTTGCTCATATCCCCCACTCAACTCCCGTTCGCCTCGCCCGATCACACTTTTCGTAACGCTTACGTCACGCGTTCGCCAGCTTACTCCCCAAGTCAAGCATGTGAAAAGAAGTTTCACTTCAAAAAAGAGAACCGTTACTACCGGGCCACGACTGCACCAATCTCTTTAAGATACACACGTAATTACAAACCACTGTTTATATTGATGCTGTATCTTGAGGCAATTTGACGACAAACGTCTAGCGTAACATTACTTGATTGCCAGATATTAATATCTGTTCACTATATTATAGATATGTATGGAATTTAATAGGGCCAGGAGGTCACAGGTCATGATGAGTAATAAGATTTTAGAGGTAATCGATCTTTGTCTATGGCAGTCGAGTACCTAGTCCTTCGCAATCTATTGCAGGATATGACTGCGTTGGATAGCAAAGACCATAAAGTAGATAATAAATAACCTCCTTTTTTATGTCGGTAAAAGGTGATCCATAATCACCCGGTTCCTGAATTGAAAATTTGAAGTTGGAGACTGTCAAACACTGTTTTGGAATAACTTAAGGTGTTTTTCAATTTAGCCCGCGAAAAGATAGATTTTTTGTAAAATTGAATTTTGCGGGCTTTCCATCTTAAGAAGTATGTAATAACGGGAGTTTGACAAGTTCCCAACTTCAGATTCAACATTTTTTTTTTTTCGGACAATATTTTCCTGACGAAAATCCGACTCCTTTACTTAAAACAGGTCTAAATCCCCTTCCAATAAACAAAAATCGAGGAAAAGCCTCTATAACCCCCTAAATTCTCTTCCGTATACGTTAAAAGCGTAATAATGCATTTGTACTCACAAACCGACAATCCCACCTTATGATTACGTATGCAAATCCGGCTTTTTATTGGGGAAGCAATCATTCGACGGGTTAAAGCCAAACGGTTAAAATCACAGAACTCATGTTAAAATGTTAGAGTACATTTTAGATTTTTAGCATGTTATTATTTTATGTTTGTTTTGTAAATGTTAATTGATTTTGTGTTTTGCTTTTAAAGCGGTTAACGTTAAATGTCCTGTTCAATCCATGTTTCTGTTATATTTCAACATTATTTTGACAGACTCGCGTTTGATCATTATCTCACCTGATGGTAAGTTTTGATATGATCGACGATTGTGCACATTTACCTTAAAGTCGACCGCTTAACTAACTTGTTGCCTGAGGTAGCAGCGCGGTGCGGGAGGGGAACGGTGACGTGATGCGCGTGCTCAGTGAATCGTCAACTTGTGACAACTATCACCCCTCCCGCACCGCACAGCTACCTCAAGCAACGTCTCAATTAAGCGGTCGGCCTATAGAAGTTAACTTTTCTTTAAATTTTTTAACGTTGTGTGCAATTTGCAGGTCAATGTCAGGTTGTATGTTGTTTAAAATATAATTCGCGACGGTATCAAATATGAATACAGAATTATTAGTTTACTATTCAGGTGACAGGTGTAATGTCAAACTTCTATACTAAAAAAAAAAACGAAAACACAAAAGACTTAAATGTCAGATTAGTCTCTGGGATTAAAACACGAACTATAAATTGCCGTGTTTAATTATTTATTTAAAAAATGTCTATTCTTCATTTGTTACTTCTCCATAATGGTTTCATAACGTTTCTATTACCTCAATAGTTCAATATGCTTACCTGAAGGAAAAAAAACAAAAAAATATTTGTTGTTTTCGACTTATATTTCGGGGAATAACTCCGAAACCTGACGCTTTAGGATATTATGTTATATTACATTTTTGTTTGTATAAGTGTCCTCTATCTAAATATATAACTTTTGTTGTGCACCGCGATTCTGAAAAAAAATCAAAATGGTGGCTGATTTTAGGGCCAAAACCTTCAAACCCCTTTAGTATAGAGATAGTTTGAGTCCCGGGGAAGGAC
This sequence comes from Amphipoea lucens, assembly GCA_947508005.1. NCBI lineage: Eukaryota > Metazoa > Arthropoda > Insecta > Lepidoptera > Noctuidae > Amphipoea > Amphipoea lucens. The sequence continues at coordinate 3,412,132 of OX382376.1, read as the reverse complement.
ATATGATAGTTTTTATCCCGATATTCTCACGGAATCGACACTTATGCGGGTAGAAACCGCGGGGCGCAGCTAGTTTTTCATAATCAATCATTAAACCAGCAGACATTACCTCAAAGTATCTAAAAAGAAATATCCACCAAAATCTATTTACACCCAACCGGAAATATAAATCTTTCGAACCAGTATTTCATATCCAAATCATCGTTTAAAAGGAAAAACGCTTTGAAAATTCAGTAAAACACATATATCTTGTTGGAAAAGCATTTTCCGGATTAAAGAAGTGTATTCGGTGTATTTTTACGACTTTCTGCGTAGTTAAAACGGGCCGAAATGAAAGATCTATTATGGAACGATAAAAATTCGAATGGAAAGCGGGAAATGCAATCGGGTTTATATGAGATGTTGGAATAAAATGGTTTTTATATAAAATGAGCGATTTTTTCAGGATTAGGAGTTTTGGCTGAGTTTGCTGTTTGTTATGTTTTGCGGTCGCCAGCAACCAGAACCGTTACTTATGTCTTGGACCTCTTACACATCTGCGACACTGTGCCACGGCCCACGACAGCTGTCGCCGACGCTCTATCGCGGCACTCTATCCAGCAGTCGGCAGCGCATGGACTGAGAGACAGGACGTATTTTTTTTCGCAAAAATGAACGACTTGGACATCGATTTATTGATAGCTTCAGTTAAAAAATATGAGTGTTTATGGAATTATAAAAGTAAGGAATAAAACCCTTGAATCTTAGCTCCTATTCATTAGGAACCATCTGGTATATATGTGCTGGTCGCGGGCAGCCGCGGCGATCGTGTGACGGTCGGGGACCGTCGTCGCCGACATGCGTCGGCCACCGCTCGCGACAGCTGTCGCGGCACGGTGTCGCAGATCTGTGATCTGTGTGGTCTGATCTGTGATCTGTCCGCTTCGTACACAAAGCTACTCAAATCTTAGATACTCAACGATTTTAGTCTTCAAGCGACTGCCGCCACACAAATCCATTGAAGTTCGTACACGAGTCACGTCGCCGACATTCGTCCTGCTTCTTCTTCTTCACTTCAACTTCAATGGATTTGTATGGCGGCAGTCGCTTGAAGACTAAAATCGTTGAGTATCTAAGATTTGAGTAGCCTTGTGTACGAAGGGGCTTAGTTTAGTGTGTGAGTATGTTTTAATGACTCTCCCATCAACTGCCTAGCCTTTTCCCTACTACGTTGAGGTCGGCTTTCAATCGGTTGTCATGGTAAGGTTATGTGATACGAAGGAATGAGGAAAATGTCGAGAGGAGAGTTTAGAGTATGAATGTCGGGAGGCTATAAGAGTAGCGAAAGGCCAAATAAAAGATGAGTGGACTTTGGAATGATGATAGCTTAGTATTGAAATCAAGAGGCTATTTGGTTTGAACATATTAATTAACCCGAAAATCTATAGCGGTATCACATGCGAACAACGCGTCATACTGACGTCACGCAAATCCTGCATCTCGCAAGCAAAGTTTACCGCGCAACTAGCATAGATACAACAGCCCGACATGAATCATCGGGCAGTTGCCCGCCAGACACATCACCCGTCTGGTCGGAGGATCCTCCCTTTTCTATACAGTATGAGTGAACTTTACACCCTGTTCCTCATACTTCTATAAATCAATATTGACGACTTATTCTCTTTGATGGAACAGTTTGTAGTGACTAATTCTAAACAGTTTAACTCGAATCGTAAAACACTGTCTTGTTCACAACCCCCATCACTTAGTAGACACAATCATAACATACGAATTTAATATCAAATCCTAAGCAACATATAACATCCAACTCAAATTAAATAATTTACCGAGCAAAATCCAATCGGAATCAATCCTGCGGTTGCCGAGCTCACCCCACACAGAGACACATATATTATAGCCATGTTATCTGTAAGCTCTCCAGAACAATATTTGCTCATAAGGTTTGCTCAATTTCGCGGTTTCATTTCGGCATCCTTTTGATCTCAATCTTCAAGGTAATAAAGAATGTAACTTAAAATTGTACTTTGAGAGTGTGAAACAATATACTTTTCACTTCTCATGCTCTAAAAGTTCGTCTTTATGTTGTGCTTAGGCGACATAAAATCGCTTTTTATGTTCTAGTGCATAAAGTAAAATTTTTTTCTAAGACTAAAGTAATCAGGCCCAACAGCCACACGCACAATAAAACTTTGCAGATTAAAGTCGTGATTTATTTCATTTTCTTTAATTTATACCACTTTCGTGTTTTCTATCGTTAATTTAATAAAATCAGGTGAAATGGTTGTCATTTATTATTTAAAAAGGCAAAGAAACGTTTTCATTTTTTGGCAGTATGATGTATGTACCCAAGTCGAATGACAAATGTTGAAAATTAAAAAGTTTCGTGGCGGTATTATCTGTGGTGGCGGGAATTAGCTATGGATGCAACATATTTTAGTAATTATGTACTGTATACTTTATGCCTGTTTCATTTTCTCGCAATCGAAGTGAAAAGTAGAGTGTATAACTCAGGCATAAACGAGCCATTTTACCCCTCGACTTAACTATCCACCCTCGCCTGCGGCTCGGGTGGATATAAACGTCTCGGGGTAAAATAGCTTCTTTTATGCCTTAGTTGTACAATCTACTATTAATTTGTACTACTTTGTCTATACTAATATTATAAAGAGGTAAAAGTTTGTAAGTTTGTATGTAGGGGTAATCTCTAGAACTACCAGTCGGATTTGAAAAATTCTTCTTGCATTTGATAGCCCAATTCTTGAGGAAGGCTATAGGCTATTTAACATCACGCTATGACCCTTAGGAGCCGAGCAAAAAGAAAAAAAGTAAAAAAGAACGTTAAGTGATAGCGCGGGCGGGTGATGCGATACGACGGGGTGGCTCGGGGGAAACAAGAAGTTTCACGCGAACGAAGTCGCGGGCTGAAGCTAGTAAGTTATATCTTTCTTCTTTGGTGGCTGTTTAAACTATATGGTTCGATGAATATTTCATTTTCTCGATAATTGCATTTGGAGGCGAGTGACAAATAGAATTTTGTGGTGTTTTAATTGATAACATTAATAGCACGAACTCTGGAAAGTAAGTTCGTTATAATTTACCTTGCTGATCACTCAAAACGGTGAAGGGAAACATCGTGAGATAACCGGCATGTCCTAGAACCAAAAATTCGAAGACATGTGACTTCCCGCGCCCGCGTGGTGGATTACGGCCCACTCCCTCTCACAGAGAGGAAGCCTGTGTCCCAGCAGAGCAAACATTATAGGCTTATTATGCATAAGCTTTCATTGATAACATTAAATTCGTAAATCGCGTTAAAATTAGTTAGTTATAATTTATCTTGTCGATCACTGAGGATTTTTAGATAGCAGCTCAGACAATTAGTGTTTAGTAATAATGGCAATGTGCTTGGCTATTTATTACCTCGCACTTAAATATTTCTAATATTTATGGGCGCATTTTACACTACAATATCATTGTAGTCGACATTAGATGATTTTTGATAATTAATGAATTGTAATACATTTCATACTTAAATAATTAAGTTGACAAATTGATAATTTATGTTCTTTTTTGTATTGTATGTGGGTCTTTACCTGAAATAAATGTTTTTATTTTATTTAATATAGCTCTGTCGTCCCTTCGGGAAATAAAGGCAATCAAAGCAAAAGATTGGTAGCTTCTCTTTACGAATCCGTCTTCCCAAACACATTTATTCTTTGTTTCAAATTGATATTATTTCATGTTAAACAAATATCAACTTTATTTTAATGATAACTAAGTTGATTTCAGAGTGACTAGCACTATTGAAAAAGTTATAAAAATGTTTGAAGTTGTAGACTAAACTGAACTTTATTACGTAGGATTTAAAGTTATTTTTCCATAAACTCATATTTGTTCACATTTTTGGCAAATAAATGGCGAATGCAGATTAGTTACAAAATTGTTGCAATCAGCAAATTTAAAGAAGACATTCCCACAAATTCCTCTCAAAATATTCTTGTTGACCCTTCATAATACATGCATAACGTGTAAATATTTATAGATATTAATGGTGTAGTTAATTCATTTAACACATCCGTGTACGAGAATATTAGTCTCGTGCGCCAGTGAGCCCCTGGCCATTTTCATAACGCATAGACTTAGGAACGTGTACAGCCACCTCTATAACATATTTAAAAAAAAATATCATCTAGTAAAATAATAACAGCCGCACGGGTCGATCGATCAGGTTAAGCTACGCTTGCCGCGGTTGGTCCGTGGATGGGTGACCATCTTTACATATCAAGACCCCTCCGTGCCTCGGAAAGCACGTTAAGCCGTTGGTCCCGGCTGTTATTCGTGGATCTTTGACAGTTGATACGGGTCGTCAGAAGCCCGAAAGACTAACAGTCTCACAAAGGGGTATCGTATTACCCAGTAACTGGGTTGTGAAGGTCAGATTGGCAATCGCTCCATGTAAAATAGTGGTATTCAGCTGCATCCGGTTAGACTGGAAGCCGACCCCAACATAGTTGGGAAAAGGCTAGGCAGATGATGATCATCTAGTAAAATAAATCTGTTCACAAAACTTGACGATAAATAAACTACCGTTTTTAGGGTTCCGTAGCCAAATGGCAAAAAACGGAACCCTTATGGATTCGTCATGTCTGTCTGTCTGTCTGTCCGTCCGTCCGTATGTCACAGCCACTTTTTTCCGAAACTATAAGAACTATACTGTTGAAACTTGGTAAGTAGATGTATTCTGTGAACCGCAGTAAGATTTTCACACAAAAATAGAAAAAAAACAATAAATTTTGGGGTTCCCCATACTTACAACTGAAACTCCAAAAATTTTTTTTCATCAAACCTGTACGTGTAATCGTGTAATCTATGGATAGGTCTTCAAAAATGATATTGAGGTTTCTAATATCATTTTTTTCTGAACTGAATAGTTTGCGCGAGAGACACTTCCAAAGTGGTAAAATGTGTGTCCCCCCCCTCTAACTTCTAAAATAAGAGAATGATAAAATTAAAAAAATATATATAATGTACATTACCATGTAAACTTCCACCGAAAATTGGTTTGAACGAGATCTAGTAAGTAGTTTTTTTTTAATACGTCATAAATCGAAAACCGCAATTTACCTTTCACAAAGTTACAACGAACTACAAGAACTTTTATATTATGTTACTTGCTGCTACGGAACCCTTCATGGGCGAGTCCGACTCGCACTTGGCCGGTTTTTTAGATGTCAGAATTGCTTAATTTTGTATAGGTACATCATAAGTATCCATTTTACGATTAGTTATTATTTATTTATTTTTTCACCCTAGTTCTGTAATTATGTTCCTGCCCTTATCCTAATTTAATTGAGGTCGACGCAGTTCGTTTCAAATTCTTCTGTAGGTACCTACATCTCTATTAGTTTTCATCTCAGTGTCCACTGCCTTCCCAGTATTATTATTATTATATTTCACATATTTTACGCACCTTTTCTTTGACCACTTTCCCCCACATCACTGTCCTTGTTACAAAACTTGTCTATAAAAAACAACCGACTTCAAACTACAAAGTAAAAATTAAAGTGGTTTTTTTTTAAGTAAGTACCTAAATGTTTTTTTTTATTTTATGTAAAAAAGTTTTTATTTTTCACTTTTAGTTGTACCTACCCACTGTCCTTGTTACAAAACTTGTCTATAAAAAACAACCGACTTCAAACTACAAAGTAAAAATTAAAGTGGTTTTTTTTTAAGTAAGTACCTAAATGTTTTTTTTTTATGTAAAAGAGTTTTTTATTTTTCACTTTTAGTTGTACCTACCCCACAAAAATGCATATAACACTACTTGCTATGTAAATATTAGTAAAAGGAAGCTATTAAAACATCATCAAGATAAACTAAGTGGAAAAAAATCGTATTATTGAAGCTAACTCAAAAACTGTCCGAGAAAAGTTAATAAAATTTATACCACCCTTGAGGAATACCTTGTCCATTAAAAATAATTTTGCAAAACCTTTTATATACTTATAACGGAGTTATAACTGGGGTCGGATCCGTGCTTCACCTAACCGAACATACATTAAAAAAAAATAAACATCCAAATTGAGAACCCCTTCCTTTTCAGCAGTCAAAAACAAAAAAAAAGCAGTCAAAAACGGCCTCTACCTCAGCCTTTGCCTCTCAAACTACTCTGTATCAAATCTCATAATTCTCGTGTCCATAGTATTTCCCCTGGCCATACAAAACTTCCCATAGCCATATAAAATTTTCCCTGTCTATTCCCCACTAGGTCTACATCCGGCTATCAGGGTAGCAATTTGCCAGCGGCGGCCGCGGACCGCCCTTTGACAAGTAAATTGCGACTTAGACTTGCAGATTAAACGTAGATTACATTTGTTGGCTAGCTATAAGCTGGACGTTTTCAGTTTTTTAGGGAACAGCTTTTTTGAGGTGTGAATTTTTAGCTGGGTAGTATTTGGTATAGTCTAGTTTAAGAGCGCTATCACAATTTTTCTTGTTTGACTCGAGTTTTGATGTCGGATTATGGTTATACTAAAGGCACAATAGTGAAACAAATACATGCCCGAGAAAGTTTAATTCCTTCTTTTGGGAGTGTATTAAATAAATATTTCAGTTTGTTTAAATAAATCAGTAAAAACCTTGTTTCTGCAAAGGATGTTTCATAAAATTTTACTTTTTGGCATCTTCCGATGCTTTGTTACATCGAAGATATAATAGTTTATTAATTTTTAAAAATATCCATGGTACAATTGTATCTTCTACTTTCGTATGCATAAATCAATTTTTATGTTTCATACAGTAATACACCAAAAATAATTCCGTAAAACAGGGAGTTAATGATAATCTTTCGAGACTTTTTAAAACAATGGTGCCGATTCTGTTCTTCAAAAACTAAACTAAACTTAAGCTCAGTGCATCTTTTTCATTCTATTTCATTAAGAAAAGGACAGAAGATAAATTTTAGTTTAGTCCTGTCAAATTAATCAGCGCCTGACGTCATCATTTCAGCCGAAAGAAGTCCACTGCTGGACTAGCGCCTGACGTAAATTGACGTAATTTTAGTAGGCAAATTTTTAATCACGTCTAAACTTGTATGGAGTAGTGTCAGGCGCTGATTAATTTGACAGGACTAAACTAAAATTTATCGTCTGTCCTTTTCTTAATGAAATAGAAAGAAAAAGATGTATTGAACTTAAATTTAGTTTAGTTTGTGAACAAGGGTATCGGCACCAATTTAATGTTAATTATAAAGTTACATTTACTGACGGAGTGTGTCAGATTTCAGCCTGCAAGACAGAGCTCAAGGTAAATATGAACGATGTTTGTATGTTCCATCATATTTTGTCGACACCTAACTCCGGAGCTGCTTATATGTAGTTTAGTTAAGTTTGTATTATTACGTTTTACGTTATAAGGATCAATAAGTTAGTTTTTTTTTTATTTTACATATCTCGGGACCATGGGGTCCCGGTCCTTTGGAAGGCGTACGAGGGGCCGAAGCCAACTCGCAGAGGCCCCTTAGGAAATTTTCATGAAAATTGGCACCATCCGACGATTATCCCTGTATGCACTATGCAAGTGCACCCAAGGACAACCCCCGGTTGGTGTAGGACTATTGCATGATATGGAAAAATAAAAAGTTGGACTATAGGTTTGGGTGGCTAAAGTGGACTGGTTACCAATAACTATGGAAGAACTACGACCCCTGCCTAATCAATGTTTTATATACACACGGATAAAATAGCAGGAGGTGACTTGCACACTCAATAATGGGCTCCCGGAAACGGTCGCTAGCACATAGTAACGTAGCGACAAGGGGGCAACATGTCCTGAAGTGCTTAAGAGGAGTGGAGAGGTATTCCACGGCTATCAGGACAATCCCGGAAGTACGGTCAAGAGTAGCTTGATGTGCCGGCGGCGTCTGTACTTATAGGACAAAAAAAAAAACAGAAAAATAAATGCAGTAGCACATGTAACGCTCTAATCGCTAAAAAAAATTTCTAAAATGGGCGTTGAAATAAGATTATCAACTCTTCTGTTGACCCTAAAAACAGTAACAAACTTCCCAAACATAAAATTGTAACATCAACGTTTCTTCCAGAAGAGTTAACATCGGAACTTTGCTAAGTAAAAAACCGGTTTATTGATTCAAGAAACACAAAGTCATTGTGAGTCGACATTTTTGCTCGCCCTTTAATATCTCTTAATACCCGGTCCTGGCCACCCGGTTTTTATGAAAGACTTTGCTAATCGAGTATTTTATATATTACTTATATCTTTGCACTGTTTTTCTTTGAATGGGAGGAAGATTTTTAGATGGATCGTCTTTTGTTTGTGCTTTCATCAAATCAGTCTTAAAAGGGTCTTGATTTTAGACTCTGACGGTCGTATTTGAGATTTACGAGTATCATTTGAATTAGAATGACATAATCTACTCATTTCAATGTCTTTTAATGAGTTGATTGCAATATGTGGTTAGCTAGCGACCTCTACGAATGATCATATTATTATTCTTGCTTGAGCAACCGGCAGCAAGTTCGTCATGCTCCCTTAGATGTCATTGCTTGCGGTAGCGTCGGGGGTCGGGTTGCCTCCTTCCCTCAAATATGGCGAGGGGGGTAATGGCTGATCTTTGCGTTATGCTCGTGAACGGGTGCTGCTTGTGGTGACTGGTCGTCTTGCTGACCATGGTTTTATTGTTGTTATTAGTAGTAATAACTTGTTTATTTATTTTACTTCGATGGTCCTAGTTTATCATTTGTGACTTCAAGTGACAGCTATGTAAACAGAACCCAGCATTGCATATATATGTAAGCTGTCACGCCCTTTATACCTGGAGGCTTTTATTTGGTCAGTAAGTTTTTTTTTTTGGTTATATTTTTAATTTTTTTTTTTGCTTGAGTACGTATAGTGTTTATTGTATTTGTTGGTATATTGGCGTGGCTAGTTAACCTATGGCAAATAATTTAATATAAGGTTCTGTGTCCTGTAATGTTAATTACTTTGCATACATAGTATTGTATAAAATTAGTTCTTTTCTAACTGAACAGACAGCTGTGCTGCTGGGGAGTTTGTTCCGCCACTTCTTCTCCCCAGCGAAAGCACTAGGAAGTGGCGAAGGGCGGGCGTTTTGGGGGACTGTCTTTTGTAATTTTGACGTTCGAAAAGTGCTGATTCTCAGCCTAGTTTGAATAAATGACTTTTGATTTTGATTTTGATTTTGAATGAAAGAAAGAAAATTTGCTGGATTTCCAAAAACAAGACGCACATTACACTACACATTACATTACTTTTTGACAGGTAAGTACAGTCAAGAAAAAATAAACGTTGCATGTTTTATTAAACTGAAAGTAAGACAACCGATTTCAAAAAAAAAACACTACAAAGTAAAAAATAACTTTAATTTCGGAAGTCGGTGTGGTTGGTTCCGCGTTTTCGTTTTTTGACACCGACTTCCGAAATTAAAGTTATTTTTCACTTTTTAGTGTTTTTTTTTTGAAGTCGGTTGTTTTTTTTTTGTAAAAAGGTTTTTTTTTCACTTTTTAGTTGTACCTACCCTACACAAATTTAATTAACACTAGTGCATTGAAGAATTGAAGACACCGACTCAAAGAATCATCAAAATCCCCATAGAAATGCCCGAGATGCAGTAAATTTATGCATATAACTTCGTACATAAGAATAATTACCTAATGTATTATATACTAAAACCTTCCTGAAAGTATGTAGATCACATTAATGAAAGAATTATCAAAATCGGTTCATTAGTTTTTGAGATAATCGCGGACATACAAACATACATACATACATACGGGTCGAATACAGAACCTCCTTTTTTAAAGTCGGTTAAAAAACTATATGTTAGATTCAGAATTTACCACACCATTAAAAGAAACAATAAATTTTTAAAAAACAAAAATTGTAAAAAGAAAATTATTAGAGTAAGCAATTTGTAAATCATACTGAATAATAAAACTATTTATCAACAAGACTATTTAGAAATGCCGGAGACGCAGTACATTTAGGCATATAACTTCGTACATAAGAATAATTATCTAATGTATACTTATACTAAAACCTTCCTGAAAGTATGTAGATCATAATCAGCCTATAATGTTCCCACTGCTGGGACACAGGCCTCCTCTCTGTGAGAGGGAGTGGGCTGTAATCCACCACGCGGGCCCAGTGCGGGTTGGTAGATGTCACATGTCTTCGAATTTTTGGTTCTAGGACATGCCGGTTTCCTCACGATGTTTTCCTTCACCGTTATGAGAGCAGTGGTGATGAAATAATTTACACAAAGTAAAGCGCCTGTCTGGGTTCGAACCTACGACCTACAACACGTAAGTCGCGGCCAGTACCACTGGGCCACCACTGCCCATATGTAGATCACATTAGTGAAAAAAGTATCAAAATCGGTTCATTAGTTTTTGAGAAAATCGCGGACATACAAACATACATACATACATACGGGTCGAATACAGAATACTTTTTTAAATTCGGTTAAAAAATGAAAGAAATTGCGATTAATTGTCATTTTATGTGTGTGGTTAATTACCCTACTCCAGGATGCTCTTCTTGCTCTCAAAGGCAAAACCATAATTAATTTTAACAACAGATACAAATATCATTAATTCTCACTGAAATTGTCCCAATAAACGAATCCAATTCATTAATATTACTACATTTAAAGTCAGTCCGGACTGCGGATGACAACAGGTTGTAAAATGACATCACGTTTGCGGTGCCAGGGGGTTTAACTGACCACAGAGTAAACAGAAATGAGATTTATATCAAAATATTATGTTTAACACTTTTGCGTAGTTTACGCCTATAAATTGAGTTTTGTAGTGTAGGAGCTAGCAAGTTTAGCATAATATGTAGGGATCAGGGGAAGAACCACTTTTGTCACCTAATGAACAAACTGAGATATTACTAATTAAAAGATAAGATCTTAATAAAATAGTGTCATTTATACCCAAGGCACATTAACTGTAATATATAAAATGGTGTAGGGGTAGGGGTAGGTATAGCTGTCACAGTCGACCACGGACAACGGTTGTTTTTTCCTGAACGGTCCGGACATTGTATTGTTGTAAAACGGTCTATTGACGCAGTAAGGAAGCTTTGTTTCAATAACGACATCATCGCACTTCAAGAAACTTGGTTATTACCAGAGGATCTTGCGTACCTACATTGTATCAGCGATGAGTTTGGCTGCACCGGTACGTCAGCGGTGGATACGACGGCGGGCATTCTTCGAGGGCGACCGTATGGAGGCCTAGCTTTGCTTTGGAGGAAAAGTGCGTTCAACAATGTGTCGGTGGTTCAGTGTAACAACCCGCGAGTGTGCGCTATTAAAATAGTGTTAAACGAAAGGTCAATATTAGTGTTTAATGTTTACATGCCCACGGACGTGGCAAGTAACTTAGTGGAATTCACGGATTGCCTTAGTGTGGTGAGTGCCATTATAGATAGTTCAAATATTGAAAACTGTTATATGCTTGGTGATTTCAATGCTCACCCAACAGAACGATTTTTTACGGAACTAATAGGCTTTTGTCAGGAATTTGAGTGGAAATGTGTGGATACGGAGATATTGGGGTTAGATTCAGATACCTATACCTTTGTGAGCGACGCACACGGCTCACGGAGGTGGCTTGATCACTGTGTGGTTACTAAAGCGGCCTGTGAGTCTGTAGTGTCTGCGAGTGTTATATACGATACGTTATGGTCGGACCACTACCCGCTTGTTTTAGAATGTTTATTTGACAATGTTTGTATGAAACAATGTGATTTTAATTATGTGGAAAATTTTGTTATTTGGGGAGATAGAAGTCTTGAGCAGTCTGAGTCTTACACCAAGGCATGTCATGAAAGACTTAGACTTATTGATTTCCCTGATGACTTCAGAGTCTGTAGTGGCAAAAGTTGTAAACAAGTATGTCATCGCGCTGTTATAGATAATATGTATAAAGATATAGTTAGTGCTTTATCTGAGTCAGCTGTGGTGGGTCGAAGGCCCAACAAGCGGGGGAAAAAGAAAGTAGTGGTAGGTTGGAATGCGCATGTTGGTGAGGCTTACAGGGACGCCAGGCAGAAGTTTTGCCTGTGGGAAGACCTTGGGAAGCCTTCTGCTGGTCCCATATTTTGTGATATGCGTGAAGCTAAGAGAATATTTAAGTCTCGCTTGAAATGGTGTCAAAATAATGAAGATCAAATAAAAATGGATATTTTGGCTTCACAACATTCAAGCAATGATTTTCGCTCGTTTTGGAAACACACGAACAGGCTGAGCAGTAAGCCTGGCCTCCCTGTATCGGTCAGTGCCGAGAGCGATCCCGTAGGCATTGCTGACCTCTTTAAGGAACATTTTAGGATTAAGTCACCACTGGGCACCTGCGTGTTTGAGCCTGATGTGGTTGACCATGGTGACCTTGGAACAAGATTCACAGCCAAAGACGTTAGACGTGTTGTCAACAGTATGTCCAGAGGCAAGTCTCCAGGTCACGATGGTCTGAGCATCGAGCACCTCAAGTTTGCGGGCCCTCATTTACCAAGAGTGTTAGCAATGTTTTACAACTTTTGTGTGAGTCATGCGTATTTGCCTTGCCCTATGACTAAAACGATTGTAGTACCCATTATTAAAAATAAAACGGGTGACAGCGCGGACTTGAATAATTACAGGCCCATTTCTCTTGCTACGGTGATCGCAAAAGTATTTGACAGCCTGCTTAACAGACAACTTAATAGCTTTGTTCAGCTGCACGATAATCAGTTCGGATTTCGATCTGGACTGTCTACTGAGAGTGCCATCTTGTGTCTAAAGTGGGCTGTGAGGTACTATTCAGTTAGGAAAACACCTACGTATGCTTGTTTCCTCGACCTATCCAGGGCATTTGATCTGGTCTCATACAGTATCCTCTGGAGGAAGTTAGAGGAAGCTGGAGTGCCTCCAGAGTTGATAAGCACTTTTAAAAGCTGGTATGGAGGCCAGATCAATCAGGTGCGCTGGGCAGGGGCTTTTTCGGAGCCGTATAGGTTGGAGTGCGGGGTGAGGCAGGGGGGGTTGACTTCACCCACGCTCTTCAATCTATATGTCAATGAGCTGATCGAGGCGCTTAGCAGAGAGCGTGCCGGCTGTTACATTGACAATGTGTGTGTTAACAACATTAGTTACGCCGATGATATGGCGCTGCTGAGCGCCTCGGTTTGTGGGCTTAGGAGGTTGGTAGCCATCTGTGAAAAGTATGCATTGGATCATGGATTGGTATACAACGTCACTAAAAGTGAAGTCATGGTCTTTGGCGTCAGCGGTCGATGTTCTGATACTATGCCCCGGTCAAGTTGAATGGGGTATCGCTTAGTAGGGCATATAGGGTGAAATACTTGGGACATATCTTGACCGCTGACCTCAAAGATGATGATGATATTGAAAGAGAAAGAAGGGCGCTGTCGGTGAGAGCTAATATGATCGCTCGCAGGTTTGCACGTTGTTCTAGAATAGTTAAAAAAACCCTATTTCGTGCATATTGTACATCGTTTTACACGTGCAGCCTGTGGGTAGATTACACTCAAAAATCGTACAGCGCCCTTCGCATTCAATATAATAATGCGTTCCGGGTGTTGATGGGGCTGTTCCGCTTCTGTAGCGCTTCAGGGATGTTTGCTGAAGCTCGTGTCGATTGCTTCTACGCTACGATGCGAAAAAGATGCGCTTCCCTGGTGCGCCGGGTGCGGGCCAGCCCTAACATTATATTGCGGTGTGTCGCGAGCAGACTGGACTGCTTATATGTGAATCGCTGCTGCAAGCTTTCCACATCAGTGTTGAGCTTGTAGCGGGGATTTGCATTAACCAGTATTGCAGTGTTAGGTTAAGTGTGTAGGTTAAGTTTACTAACGTAGTTTGTAAGAAATATTGTTACTAACATTTTTTGAGTCCTTGTTACTTGTTTTTGAATATAAATAAATAAATAAATTGTATGTTTTTTCCCTGTATCGATATTTTAAAAGCATGAAAGCTCGGAGACTATGGATGTTATTGCCTTGTTGTTTTTGACAGAAAATAGCGACAGGTATATTCAGACTGCATTGCCAGATGAAAAAATTAAAAAATGTGACAAAAGTTGTTCTTCCCCTATCCCTTCATATATTACCATTGTCGGTATGGTTGGCATCAGGAGTCTCCTGCCTTTAGATCAATTTATTTCTAGTCTTGTAATACGTTTTTTCTCTAGACCTACATGACTATTACAAATATTATTTACTAGCTCTGCCCTGGCGAACTTCGTACCGCTATGGAAATCAGTCAATCCGTTTTCGAGAGATTCTACTAATATTATAAACGCGAAAGTTTGTGAGGATGGATTGCTAAATGGATGGATGGATGTTTGTTACTCAATCACGCAAAAACTACTAAACGGATTTGGAAGAAATTTGGCACACATACATATAGGTAGATTATAACCGGGTTTAACACAGGATATTTTTTGTCCCGATATTCCCTCAGAATCGACACTAACGCAGGTGAAACTGCGGGGCGCTGCTAGTACCTACATAAAAAAGCCGCTCCATACAAAATGTATGAGAAAAGGTTTTTTTGTTGTGATTTTTTTCCATGTTTTAATAGTTATATAGATAAATCAAACAAATCAAAGATCATGTAAATCGGTCCAGCCGTTCTTGAGTTATAAATGGTGTAAGTGTAACTAACCCGACTTTGTTTTCTTTATACAGGGTGAAATTGAATTCATGGGCATCCTTTTAAGGGGTCATTGTAATCATCATTATGAACAACTTTTACTATGGGACCAAGACTGAAATCGCGAAAAAAAATCAGCTCTTCCATACATTTTGACGAGTTATATGAACATAAATGCAAGGAACAGCTGATTTTTTTCAATGCACAGCTTACTAATACAGAATTAATACTTAATATAAAAAGTTGTATGCAACCTAAGCTATCATTTTCTTCTCTAACCACTTGATATCAATCCATTTTAAACCACAAAACTTTCCTCATATCTAACAAAGATTCTCTATTAGAAGACCAAAACTGATACAATATACCTACATAGATAAGTAAATATAACAGACACAACGAAAGCGAAAACGACCATCGAAGGACGAGCTTCTTCATATCAGAACACAGTGTTATTGTGTGTCGCAGATGGTCGCCGCATTATCGTGGTTATGAGTTAAATGTACCGACCCGAGACACAGTGCCACCTAATTGGAAAACTTGAAAAGGTGTGAGCTACCGCTAACAATTGAATTTTCCCTTTCATCGGACGTGTTGTGTTTGTGTTCCTAAATATTTTGGGGAGATACTTTCGAGTTTGTTGTGTGATTTGATGTTGAGACAAGTAAGTTGGCTCGGAGTATAAGTAACGTAAAATCGAACAATGTTAACATTTAAAATTCTGGTTTCGCACACAATACTTAAGTACTGCAATTTCATTAAAAACAGTGAAATAATTCCCGAAACTTTCAATGTATAATACTAGTGTATAATATTTACATAATTTACAAGCTGACAGACTTAAACTTTGGGTCTATTTAAAATGGAGTATTCCCGTTTGAGCACCTATTCTTTGAGCACCAAAGGTATTCCCATTTGAGCACCAATCAATATTTTGACCCACTGACCCGATACTCAAAGCCGAACTCACAGAGCACTTTATAATATTGGCCGAACCATTACTAGAACAATATGTGTCATATTTACAGCCGCCATACTGCTCATTATCATAATAAATCATAATGTCAGCCGAAAGACGTCCACTGTTGGGCATAGGTATCCCCCAAGGGTCGCCTCATCGAGTGATCCTGTGCTTATTGTATCGCGCCAAGTCATCGGTCATCGGGTATGTATACTGGAATACATGTGGGTAGAAACCTGGTCTGATTACATAGGTATAGTTCAATTGAAGGAAAAACTGACTAGTCCTACTTAAACGGACATATACCTCATCATTTGCCATCATCTCCTTAGCCTTTTCCCAACTATGTTTGGGTCGGTTTCCAGTCTAACCGGATGCAGCTGAATACCATTATTTTAAATGGATCGACTGCCTATATGACCTCCACAACCCAGTTACCGGGTAATACGATACCCCTTGGTTAGACTGGTTGTCAGACTTTTGGGCTTCTGACTACTCGTAACGACTGTCAAAGATCCACGAATGACAGCCGGGACCAAAGGCTTAACGTGCTTTCCGAGGCACCGAGGGGTCTCGGTATGTAAAGATGGTCACCCATCCACAGACTAACCGCGGCAAGCGTAGCTTAACCTGATCGATCAACCTGTGCGGCTGATATCATTTAGCCACAGGCCACATTTCAACAAAAAAAAAATATTTCTTTAACTTCGTGATGCCCGTGGAATAGATTACCATGCAAACAAAACTTCAAGTTTCATACAAAAGCCGAGACTGCAATCATAGTTCATAAAAACTCGGGCCAAATCTGCATTTCATACTCTTTGAGATGGCGCGCTGTGTTTTCGAATAATTTATTTTTATACCACAGTCTGGTCTGAACTTGGTGAGTTTATTCGAGTCGGCCATTCACTCGAAAACTTTTGGTCAAACGGGGTATGATAAATAAACAAAAAAATACGATCTCTCGAACTACTTGTTTGTTCTTTGACTTGGGTTTTGTAAGACATAAAATATGCAGAACTAGAAGATTTAATGGCAAACTTGAAGACGGGCTCGTTGACTATTTTGGTTTGTTTGCACTAGTTTTTTTTTTACTTGGTAACTTAGGGAACTAATCAAGCCTTTGGTCTTTAGCTTGCAATTTGGTGAACTACTGGTATTTCTTGAAACGACATTTGAATTCGGAATCCATTTTGAAATCAGCTAGTTCATCTGAGAAATCGGGATAAAAAAAAAATGTTTGAAATTGAAAAATAGCGATTATGTTATGGGATCCCTTTTTTTCTTATAATGTTCTTTTTCATAATATACTTTGGCATAACTATTTTGGCATAAAAATACTTTGCCATATATTTTTTTGGCATACAGTTTATGTTGGCATAATTATCTTAAAGGCATTTTTTTTTGTTTTGGCATAAATTTAATTCGTATAATACTAAACGACGTCAGAGGCACCCCGAGATTCGGTTTGGTTAGGTTTCTTTAAATCCTGCAGACAGAAATAGGAGCCCCGAGAAGGAACTAAACATATTAATATTGTACTGCTCTCAAAACGGTGAAGGAAATCATCGCGAGGAAACCGACATGTCCTAGAACCAAAAATTCGAAGACATGTGGTATCCGACCCGCACTGGCCCCGCGTGGTGGATTACGGCCCACTCCCTTTCACAGAGAGGAGGCCTGTATTTCAATAGTGAGAACATTACAGGCTTATGCTTAAATATGCTATGTTATTGTAAGTTGGGCTCTTTTCAGCATTTAATTCAAGTTTAAATGTTTAAAATTAAGGATTTCCGTATATTTCGTTTAGTCAGTCACAGCACTGTTTAAAATAATGACCCTTCAATATTTTTACACACTTCATTAATCAAAGAAACACTTAAGTCTAAAAAAACCGCACCCCAACACTATTGATTTAAAAAAGTATCGATAAATCAACTCGATTAAAAACAGGAATCGAATGGAATGAAGAAATCTCTGATAAGATTGATGTCCAGATTCCGAATGGTTCATTATCGTGACCGGATAGCTGACGTAACTGATGGCGCCTTCTACTTCGGAATCTTCCGGGTATCTTGATTGTTAAGTTCAATATTAAGTTCGTTATTTTGGGGACTGGGGACCTCTCTCCCTTAATCGATAGAATTATCATTAATAACTCTTTTGAACTGAGGTGTCCTCTTAATACCACTTTGAAATTCGAACGGTGTCTATTTTCGATTGTTTTATTTTAAAAACAAGTGAAGTATATTTTGAATTCCATCTTCCTGGTAATCTAATTCGAAGTTTGAATTTACCTGACAGTTCAATTAATGGCGAGAACTGTTACCTTTAAGTAAAATAGGTTTTCAAATAGTCGTTATGAAAATTTTTCAAGATTCATGAATTCTTCAGGGGTTAATTGTTTTCATTTCTAAATGCTGTTGATTTCTGGGAACGACCCCTAAGTTACTGTAGTAATTGTTAGAAAGTGTCCCAGTCACCCGAATAGACTAATTCAATAAATCTTATACTATTTTGATAATGTCTACTTGTTTCTAGAGTTCCGTACTTAAAAGGAAAAACGAAAACCTTACATTAAGATCACTTTGTTGTCCGTCTGTCAGGACCTTTTTTCTCAGGAACACGTGGAGTTATCAAATTGAAATTAATATCAAATACTCAGGGCTGCAACCCCTTGAAGCATTGAATAAATCGAACTTCTAAGTTAACGCAATCTTTTTTTTTTATTAGTCATCTGTCGCGAATCCGAAACAGCTATTGCCACGATTATATTTAAACTTGTAATATTATATAGTTGTATGAGAGGAAATATAATTTTCACCGGGTCTTCTGCTGCCCCCAATAGTCAACCCCTGAAAGTCTCAAACGCCCACGAGGGGGCGTTGTCGCCCACGTTGAGAACCTATGCTGTAGACAAACGACATGAGAGTAACATCAAAAAGCTTTAAAAATTCAAAAACAGAATTCATTTCTCAGTGCGGTGTTTTCAACATGAATCAACGGTCGAACCACAGTTTTCCGTTGCTCTACCGTCAGCCACATTCGATTTATGAACACAACATGATTGTTGAACGTGTGAAACGCGTTATATTTTTGTTTTTAAGTAAAAACTTTTTTGTATTTTTTTTTATCAGTGTGTGTTGGTTTTTTTAGGATTCCATACACAAAGAGTGCCAACGGAACCGTATTACTAAGACTGCTGAGCTTGGGTTCCTGGATTTGATTCCCAGGTCGGGCGTAGGCGCGGGCTTGCGGATGGCGAGCAATGGGCAGCTCGCCGTCCGGTAAGGACCAGGCCCGGGTCGACGGCGCGTTGTGTTCCAAGCGCGCCTCAAAGAGATGTCAGCACTAACTGACGGGGTCTACCAGGACCGGAGCCTGCCGGGGTCTCGGGTTGTTCGAAAGAGATACCGTGGCCCCTGGCACAGGCAACTGAAGGAACACGGGTGGGTTTTAGTCAGTAAAAGTCTGACACGCCCTCTCGCTCCGCCCAGAGCGGGAAAAGTTATTTGATAATTACCCATCCAAAAAAAAAAAAGATCGGGCAAAGTGTTATTGTATTTTTCCACTGCAATTTTTAGTAACAGCCCGGAGTTTAGAAGTTGGTGGTGTGATACCCTCGTGCCTCGGAAATCACGTTAAGCCGTTGGTCCTGCGCCTGATCTCTCTCCGGTCGTGTCGGATAACCGTCACATCGGACTATGAGAGTGAGGGAAGAGAGAGTGCACCCGTGTTTGCGTACACACTTGTGCACTATAATATCCCGCGCCAAAGGCTTGTCTCCATTGTGATTGGCATCCATTGCCGAAATACGACCTGGTGGAGTATTCTTATTACTAAGGCTCTACCGTCCTTCACAGGGCGTCTACTCTCATCATCATGCGTGGAGTTGCGGACACCAGCCCGTATTACCTACCTACCTACTCTCATCATCTGCCTAGCCTTTTCCCAACTATGACGTGGTCGGCTTCCAGTCTAACCGGATGCAGCTGAATACCAGTATTTTACATGGAGCGACTGCCTATCAGACCTCCACAACCCAGTAACTTAGTAATACGATACCCGTTGGTAAGGACTGGTTGTCAGATTTTCGAGCTACTGACGGCCCGTAACAACTGTCAAAGATCCATAAATGACAGCCGGGAACAACGGCTTAACGTGCTTTCCGAGGCAAGGAGGGGTCAAGGTATGTTAAGATGGTCACCCATCCACAGACCAACCACGGCAACATTAGCTTAATCTGTTCGACCGACCTGTGCGGCTGTTATTATTTAGCCACGGACTCCACAAGGGCCTTACTCTTTATGCACGAATTCCGTAAATTCAACCAAAGTTACTAGCGTTTTTTTTTTCACCCCCGATACCTTTTATTTCGACTTGAATTTTTAATCGTGGGTAAGACAAGAATTGCGATACTTCTTCAGCGTAAAATGACGCTTCTGATCCTTGATCACATAATACTCTAAACAACTGCGGCATCCCATCATACGAGGTTGTTCTTACTATGGCATTAGCTAATAACCGGTCAAGCGGCGCGGTTCGCCGATCGGCGACGAAACAATAGAAAATCAATTGTGTCTCATTAGCGGAGCTTGACAGATTAAAGTTGTATTTTTAGCGTTGATTATGATTATTTGAAGTGGAAGAACATCGTGCATAAAGCCACGAAGGCCTTTCTGGGACAAGACTTTCTGTATTGAAGTACGCGACCAAGAAAAGAGATAATTTTTTGGTGATGAAACCCTTAAGCCGGATTTACATTACGAAACAAGTGTCATGCATGATAAAACTAGTTTCATGAAACTAATTTTAGCACATGTGAAACTTCTTTCGTTTAAATTATAGTGTCGTGAAATTATCAGTATCGCGGAGATAATGGCCCTGTCAAAATCAAAGCTGTATTTTATGATGCAAAACGTCGTTGTAGAAATGATAAAATATAAAAAAAAAGGTTATCTCGGAAGAAAAGACGTTGGTGGATTCGAGGATGGGTTGAAAAAAAGCATCCGGGTGCAACACAATTATCTAATCTCTGAATTGGCAGATGAAGATCCTGAAAGCTATGCAAACTACTTTCGAATGAGTGAAAATCATTTTAATTTCTTATTAACTAAAGTGTCCAACAAAATCTGCAATCCAACAAAAAACCACACGTCCACTCTGCGCAGGTGCTGTCGCGACACTAGTTTTGCGTCGCATTTACATGATGAAATTAGTTGCATGACATTAGTTTTACAAAACATATGCGCATAGCACGAAACTACTCCAGTGTCACAAAAGTAATGCATGCATTGTAAAACTGAACGTTTACACGTGAAATTACTGGTCAAATTAGTGTTGTAAAACTAACTTCAAGCCACTAATTTCGTAATGTAAATCCGGCTTTAGTGTAGGAGTGCGATTCGAATTTAGCCTGTTTTTTAAGTAAAAACTATTGCAATTTTTTTGGGTGCTGTCATTGACCGCTGTTTTTTGTTATCACCTTGTTGACATACGACCGGGGAGTCCATTGAATTTAAATATTCATAGTATACAAGCGATAAAACGGTTGGTAGCAGAGTTAATGGATTTTTGATGGATTGGCCAAAAATTGAATTTTTAGTTTCGAAAATGGATTGAATTTGGGTAAGTGTTATAATGTTTTCGAATTAAACAGTTTGAAAATGTTTTTTTCATAAATTATGTTATAAATTTTTACTCACATAACATACATAATCAGCCTTTAATGTTCCCACTGCTGGGACACAGACCTTCTCTTTGTAAGAGGAAGTGGGCCGTATTATTATACCACGCGGGCCCAGTGCGGTTTGGTAGATGTCACAATATTTTCGAATTTTTGGTTCTAGGACATGCCGCTTTATTCACGATGTTTTCTTTCACCGTTTTGAGAGCAGTGGTGATGAAATAATTTACATAAAGTAAAGCGCCTGTCTGGGTTCGAACCCACGACCTTACTGCCCTACTACTGCATATTTTACTCATAATATTATCCCTCGACACGATTTCTTTTAAACAACATTAAATTGGTATGTATCTTTTCAAAAACAAAAGTTATTTATTCAAACTAGGTTGAGAATCAGCACTTTTCGAACGTCATTCGAAGATTACAAAAGACAGTCCCCCAAAACGCCCGCACTCGATCACTTCCTAGTGCTTTCGCTGGGGAGAAGAAGTGGCGCAAACTCCCCAGCAGCACGGCTGTCTGTTCAGTTAGAAAATACTTGATTGTATAATCTCTATTAACGAACAGTGATTTATTGCTTACTCAAATTAAAATTAATCCGATATTCGTCACATAAAACGCCAAAATATCGTTAAAATAAACGAAAACTCGTCGCCCGACATAATTATATTTAATTTCTCCTTCTTAAATGTTTAAGAAAACGGCTCGGCGATACGACGTGCTCTAAGTAACCCAATTTATTTGACATCATTAAGAATAAATAGCGCATTAATAATTCCCAAGAAATCTATTAAATAAATTACTGGCACAATTTGTTAGCGCAAACAGATTTCGTTTACAATGAACATTAATTTTACTGTTTACAGTGTCCATAAAACCAATAAAATGGTTTTGAGTTTCTGGATAAGAGTTTTTGTCCGCCATTTTGTATAATGATACCTATTCTTCTTCTTTATTATATCGTGTTGGCACAAGCGATATGAGATCAGCCTGGCAGCAAGCTGTGGGCCTTACTATCCAGGGTCTATTATGAGTACAAATATCGGCAAATCATCATCTTCTGTCTTACCTTTACGCAACTATATTGGAGTCAGCTTCTAGTCTATCCGAATGCAGCTAAACAGCAGTATTTTACATGAAGCGATTGCCGTTCTGTGACTTTTAGCCTTCTAATGGGCTTATATGGTACGCAAATGCGTCAAATGCTTCCGAATAAAAGCTGAGGCTGCTAAACAGTTGATGGGCTCCCTTCTACAGGAAAGAATTACAACGTCCAGGCTATTTCAGCATGTCGGCGTTGACTTCTGTGGAGTGTGGAACCTTTCATATGAAAGTAACCAGGGTTAGAAGGCACGAAGGAAGGAGGCTAGGCTTAAATGTTCCCTACGTGATCGAATTAGAAATGAAGAGATCCGCAGGACCGAAGAATTGCCAAACTTAAGTGGCAGTGGGCAGGGCACATTGCTCGCAGAACAGGTGGTCCATGGGGCTGAAACTGCTGAAAGGTTCTGGAGTGGCGACCGCGTTTGGAAGACGTAGCGTTGGAAGGCCTCCCACAAGGTGGACCTATAGAGGTATGAGGAACAGGGTGTAAAGTTCACTCAAACTCTATAGAAAAGGGAGGATCCTCCGACCAGACGAGTGTTGTTCTGGTGGACAACTGCCCGATGATTCGCGCTAGTTGCGCGGTAAACTCTGCTTGCGAGATGCAGGATTTTGCGTGATGTCAGTATGACGCGTTGTTCGCATGTGGCGTTGTAGATACCGCTACAGACCGATGACCTTGTGAACTTTGTTCCACTATGTAAATAAATATCGGCAAATAGCAAGCGTAGAATTACTCGTGATTGGGTGAAAGTATAGTACACATATTTTGCCGTTGCTACTGAAGTCCCATGTAATGGGGAGCGATCCTATTAATTCCGATCCAATCTGTCCCTTGCTGCCCTCCCCCAGCGACGCCCTAAGCCGAAGTCCGTACCCCACAAGGGGTGCCTTTAGCGTGTAGTCGCATAACTTTTAAGTTTTTTAAGCCCTGGCTGGAGGCCTTTATTTATTGACGCATCCACAGGCAAGCCCGGTTAAGCAGAAGATGACCTCATAGGTTGAATTGCGAGATGCCATTTTAAAAAAAGGGGCAATCTTATTGTTGTCAACCTAGCACAAAACTTGACTCGAAGCAGCCACTGAAAAATCCCTAATTGGAAAAAATAATTATAAAAAATTACCAGCCTCGGAGATCGATCCATTATTATTTCACAATACGTTTATTCTCTATACTAATAACAAAGCTGAAAAGTTTGTTTGCTTGAACGCGTTAAGCGAAAACGAAATAGCAGTAGATGCGATGCGACGTTTATGAGTCGGAGAACAAGTTTCACGTGGACGATGTCACGGGCAGAAGCTAGTGACTACGTAATTTTTTCTTCATAACAATTACTCCAGAAAAAATATTGCCTTCGCAACGAAAGCCTGAGTGCTTGGCCAGACTGCACACGCGGGCGCGAGGCGGGCGCGGGGCGGCGTACTGAAACGTCATAAGAACTTCATTTGATAGCCCATAGTGGGCACGCGGGCGCGGTGAGCGACGCGGGCTGCTTGGCGCGAGGAGCGCACGGGCAACTCACGCCATAGCTCGTTCATACAAATGGCCACAGTGAATGCGCGGGCGGCCCGCGCAAGGACCGGCGTTCTCAAACTAGCTCGAACTTTTTTTCTAGTAAAAATAAGTCTTCTTCATCCATGTTACCTATATTTTGATTAACACTGGACACGACAACACTTCGAACGAAGCCGCGCTCAACTGCGGACAGGCAGATCGCGCGCGTTCCCGCACCCGCGCCGCTCGCCGCCCTACGCTGCCAGTCTGGCCAAGCATTTATGCTACGTACCTTATAACACAACTTTAAGCAGGGTAGCAGGGGGGCGGAAGAAAAAAGGTTTCCCTTGTTATTCAAATCAGTGACAAACTCGGCGAACTGCGCAAAGATCCGAGCTTTTGCACTCGCAACTTCAGGAGTTTTTTCTCAACGGTATTTTCAATATTTCGTTCATATCCTGTCATTATGAAAGGCAATACTTCGCAACTTTGCCGTGGGTAAAGTTAGCTGATTTTGAACATAATTTTGTGAAACGTGTGACTTGTTTCGATGTTGTTATTAGGATATATAAGTGTACGCGAGATCAGTATTGTATGTTTAAAGAAAAATGTTTTGTTGGTAATCTTGCCGAGGACTTTGGGCATACCGTTTTTTCGGCATCAATCCCGGACGAGTCCCCAATTTGTGGGATCTGCCCCCTTATTCACAAACACTCGATATGCTTCCGTATCGTATCGAACATTAATCATTGTTATCGTAGGAGTCTTCTCAACGCTGTTCACAAGTCCAAAACCCGAAAATTTTGTCAGCTTAAATCAAATAGACGCCCGCTATTCTTCCAACAGCTATTTGCTGTTGAGGGGAAGTCAAATCAGGTTATCGAAATGTCAGGTTTTCGATACGATAGCCTGTCGTATGGTTGTGAATCAGGGCTCTGAAGACCTATTCCCGTAACATAAAACGTTCAAAATCTAATCGCAATCTAATCTCAGCGACAATCAATGTCAAAAATTTTGAGAAATTAGAGGTAATTTTGACAGATTGACACCAAGATCAGACTGAATGTTCTTGAAATTACGAGAATTGCCCCTCAGAAATGTAGATATGTTTGAGAAAAAATGGATTGATGGGATATCTGGCTGGGGACTTGGGGCATATCGTTTTTTCGACACAAATCTTGGACGCGCCCCTAATTTGTGGGATCTGGTTAGTAAAAATATTTGTGTTACTAGAAAACTTATCTTTTTTTAATTTCGTCTAACCTGCTGATTCTTCTTGCCGTCGATCGTCATCTGTTACTCATAATTCCACACAGTGCTTGGTCAGACTGAGATCTCAACATTCCTAAACGGAGTCAATACCTCATGGGCAATTCTCGTAATTTTAAGAATGTTCACAGTCTGATCTCAGTCTCAATCTGTCAAAAATACCTCTAATTTCCCTATATTTTGACAAGTTTTTGACATTTGTTTGTCGCCGAGATGAGACTGCGACTAGATTTTGAACGTGTTAAATTATGAGAATTGACCTTTTGATGATACATTTCGAATTAAAATAAAGGTTTAACCTCTGACATATAACTAACCAAAACCCAGAAGTTAAAATCATATATCTACTTAAATCTACCGCAAAAAATCATTAATTTCCTTCAGTCGAACCAAATTTAACGAAAAAGGGCTTCCTTTTATCCGCATGAGACCTTAATGTTGATCAACCACCGAACCCTTTCAAGTCGGAAAAAAAATGGCCGCCAATCGTCCTTGACTGGTCTCGGCGGTGGGTGTCAGATAAAGATGCAATCGATACTGTTATTTTTGGGAGCCAGACAAAAGGGATGAAAGTTTTCCTTACCCCTTTAGAGGTCTGCTGTCAATCTGAAACAAATATAGATCAAATATTAGTATTATGATAGTTAAGGTGTAGTGTGAAATTGGTGTTTGGGCAAAGGACATCACAAAGGATATTTTTTTTTGGCGGCCATCAATAATCACACTTCACATCACACTAATATTGTAAAGGCGAAAGTTTGTGAGTGAGGGTGTGTGTGTGTGTTTATATGTTTCTTACTTCTTCACGCTCAAACGGCTGGACCAATTTTGATAAAAAATTTGTATGGGGGTAACTGACAGCCTGGATTAACATAAAAGCTACTTTTTATCCCGATATTCCCACGGGATTGACACTTATGTGGGTGAAACTGCGGGGTGCAATTAGTATTTACATATTTTTAAAGCGCACATATAACTTATTAATTTTTACTAAGGCGTCAAAGTCGAGAACAATTTGCATTCGGAGATATATTATAAATATTTGGAGGCGGATCCAAAGATAAGATTGTTGTATATCTTTGTTCTCAAATTCATTACAGCGTTGTCGCCATACAAATAAATGTTTCTACTATCGGCGAATACGAAGAAAGGGTTAGGCAGAGGATATACCTTCTCATTTTTTTAGTTATGTTTAAGTCCCACGAAACAGGAGGCGAGCCGATTCCGATATCTAATATCCAATTTAAACGATTTCATTTAATTTCCTATTGCCATAAACCGGGCACAAATTCAGACTCCGGATATTCCAGATGAAAAAACCCAATATTAATTTGCCCGACCCGCGAATCGATCCCAGAATCTTATGCTCAGCAGTAGAGCTGGCGACCACTAGACGAACGAGGCAGACGAAGCGGAATATAATATAGTGTAACCCCCTTAGAGCTCTTTCAGACGACACGCGCCCGCTAAGCGCACGCCACGCGCGTCAGCAACTGCGTCTAAGGCCCGGACTCCACTGAAGCGGAGCTGTGCGGAGCGGAGCGGAGACGTGGAGGAATCGTCCAATCACAGATGAGACGAGTGACGCGATGAGGATTTCAACCATTGTGTTTGGTCGATTCCTGTGGTTTGTGTTTGCGAGTTAGGCCCGGTATCCACCAAAATGGAGAAGAGAGGAGACGAAAGGAGATGTGTTTTGAGTAACCAATCAGATTTTGTTATTTCCACATCTCCTCTCCGCTTAGCTTCGGTGGAAATGGACCAAGCGGAGAGGAGAGGAGATGTCTCATATTTCTATAGAATTTTATGCCGCGAGCAAGCCTCTCGCGCGCCCGAAGTGTCTTCCCATCACACATCTCCACTATGCACAGCTCACATCTCCTCTCCGCTACGCGTCTCTTCACCGCTTAGGTGGAAATAACCTGCCAGCTTCGCAGCACATCTCCTCTCCTCTCCCCTTTGCTGGATACCGGGCCTAACTCGCTTTGAAATTTGTTGTATATAATTTGAGTCATATGACACACCAATATATCTCAAATTGCATTTATCAAAATCCAACCGCACACGCCACGTGCCCGTCTCGCGCCTGCCTCGCGCCCGCCTCATGCTGAAGTAGAATGAAAGAAGTAGTTCAGTCACTAGTAGTATAAGCGGGTACGAAGCGTGCGCGATGCGTGCGCTGATTTTGCGCGTGGTGAGCACGGGTGTAAGGCGGGCACAACGCATGTGCGGGTCCTGTGCGTAATCGGCACGGGTTATCTGAATACGCCCTTACTAATAAACGTATTATATCAGATGAATTGTTACACACCGATTTCTCTCTTTCAGTAAGCAGTAATTTTACTTTAAAAGAAGAAGACAAAGCGTTGTGTAACTATACAGACGCTATACAACGTTTATTAGTAAGAGGCAAATTGACATACAAAATAACTCCAAGCTAGAAATTCTCCACATAATAACATAGTCAGCGCAAAAACACTAGACACGTACTTGCCGACGAAGGGCGGACACAAAAAAGGGTCCTAGACCTCACAGCTACTCCATTTCAGCAAGTGTGTTATTTCGAAATTTACTCAGAAAACCAGTGAAAGCTACACAATAAAACATATGGATCGTAGCAAATTGTTATTGTATTCACAAACGGGTATGGAAACGAGGGAATAAAAATAATCGAATAGGGAATTATTTTGCGGACGGTTGGTTTTGGAGCTCAGTAAAGATGTTTGGGGAAGATTTTAAAGGGAATGCTGGTTGTACGGACAAACGTACATTTATTTTATACAGGGTGAATTTTCCAAGTGGGCGTGGATGGCAAAATTCTAAACTATGAGGAATAGCGAAAAGTACTCAAAGGAGCCGCGGGCTCGATTTTGATGAAAACTAAAACTGCATCATTGGATTTTTGAAAAATCAATATTTCTAGTCAGGAATCGAACCTGTTGATTTTGAAAAAAAAAACATACACACTGTATTATTACACCATTCGATAGTGTCCCTAATAAGGATCAAATTCTAGGAAGTAATGAAGTACGGCAAACTAATTAATAAATACGGCAATTAATTTTAGATGACATAGCATAGCGTATCATGCGCGACCTACATTTAATATTTCATCATTTCATGTAAATCGTGTATGATCACGATCAGTGAATGAAAGACACTCGCTAGTAAAGGGTACGTTTCTCTTGACATAGAAAATACGTTTATTTGCGGTGAAAATGACGCAAAAAAGAACATAAACACAAAAAATAAAATAAAAAGGTAGGGGGAAACATGCGTCACATCCACGCAAAACGGCTATCGCTCAGCAGGACAAAGCCCCAGCGCTGGTTTTCAGCGACATCTTCCACCTCTGACTAGCAGACATCATCTTCTCTCAACATTGACATTACTTGTATCGTGGTCACACAACCCAAATCAGTTCGGTTTTGATTTTGGGTGGCCACACAGCTATAGTAAGTTGTATAGTCGTCCTTGTAATTTAATTTTTTAGCTACACTTCCTCGTTGGTAGTAACAGCCGCACGGGTCGATCGATCAGGTTAAGCTACGCTTGCCGCGGTTGGTCCGTGGATGGGTCACCGTTTTTACATACCAGAACCCCTCCGTGTCTCGGAAAGCATAAGCCGTTGGTCCCGGCTGTCATACGTGGATCTTTGACAGCCGTTACGGGTCGTTAGAAGCCTGAAAGTCTGACAACCAGTTTTACCAAGGGGTTTCGTATTACCCAGTAACTGGGTTGTGGAGGTCAGATAGACAGTCACTCCATGTAAAATACTGGTACTCAGCTGCATTCGGTTAGACTGGAAGTCGACCCCAACATAGTTGGGAAAAGGCTAGGCTGATAACTTCCTCGTTGGTCTAGTAGTCGCAAGCGCTGCATGAGGTCCTGGGGTCGATTCCCAGGTCGAGCAGTGTTATTGGGTTTTTCTATCTGAAATTTCTCAGCCCGGAGTCTGGATTTGTACCCAGTTGACAGCAATAGGCTCGCCCGCTATTACTTCGGACTATTTGTATGTGTTTTGGTCGTTGTTCGTTTGTTGTCATTATCTCAACACATATTAATGTGTATTGTCTTTGGTTCCTGGCCCTGACCTCAAGCAATGGACTGAATTGTCAACTTTTTATTATATACTTGAAGTAAGTAAGTAAGTGAATTTTATTTGTTTAAACATGGTGTACATGATAAATTGCATGCAGGATAATAATGGGGTACATAAAAGTTCAAACATGTTCAGCCGCATATCGTGGCGTACAAATTTGCAGGAAGAGATGGTGCATAAACCGTGATAATACCTAAAGTAGACTGGTAGAAAATGCCTAAGGCATTAAGTCCGCCTTTGTACAGTTTTTACTTGTGCATAAAGTTTTAATAAATAAATAAATAAATAATATAGGTATTCATCAAAATTACATTTCATCATTATTCATTATAAAAATTAAAGTAGTCATTAAATAAATTAGTTAATAAAATTATAAATTACTGTCATTAAAAATTTCAATTCCAGATTAAAAATTAAAAGGATTACAATAATATGTCAAAAATACAACATTGTCATCTTAAAAACGAAGAAAGTTGTCCTCTTTCATAAATTCTGCTATACTGTAATATGCTCTTTCAGTTAGTAAACTCTTCAATTTAATTTTAAGAGCAGATATATTTAATTCTTTCCATGATTTTGGCAATTTATTAAAAATGGTCGGAGCCATGCAGAAGATGCTCTTACTCATAAGGGCTGTTTTGAATACGAAGCTTTTGGCTACTTTGTATGTATTTTTTTTTCTTGCAGTGTGCGTTTTGTTAGTACAGACGCCAGCACATCAAGCTACCCGAAACTGTCAAATTTTCCCAATCAACCATGAGCCTTAAGCTGTAGTGATAAAGTTGAAAATCTATTTAAGAGATTTGTCAGATTTTAGTAACTTGATGTCAGCTGGCCTCTGTATCTGCGGAATAAACTTTTTTTTCTTTCTTTCGACGTCTCTGACGTCTCTTTTAAGCCTAAAAGTTAAAAATCTTCCATTTTTTCTTAATTTTAATACACTTAAGCT
Source organism: Amphipoea lucens (assembly GCA_947508005.1). Classification (NCBI taxonomy): domain Eukaryota; kingdom Metazoa; phylum Arthropoda; class Insecta; order Lepidoptera; family Noctuidae; genus Amphipoea; species Amphipoea lucens. Next base: position 3,381,865 of record OX382376.1, on the reverse strand, counting down.
TCGGTACTACTGTTTCAGGGAATTCTCTACATTGTTTTCACATCATTTAAGCCTATAAAAGCCTAGTTTTAAAGAGAGGCCCTGAACATTATGAGTTTGATTCTTTAGTTAAGAATTTCTTCTGAGAATTCGTCAGGCAGTAAACAACAGTCTTACCTTGACATTTTCTGAGAAAAAGTTTTATGAATTACAAAATTTACTTAAGACTTGTGAATTACTTTCAAAGAAATATTATAATATAAATTTATTCATGTTTCAAAAATAACTTGGATAATTTTAAGGGCACAAGTAACTTGTCATCAATTATTTATTGAGTAACTAGCAGCGCCCCGCGGTTTCACCCGCATAAATTTCGATGCCGTGGAAATATCAGGATAAAAAGAATCCTGGTTATAAACTATCTGTGTGCCAAATTTCATCCAAATCCGTTCAGTAGTTTTTGCGTGAAAGAGTAAGAAAAATTCATGCATCCACACAAACTTTCACAATCATAATAGACTAGCAACGCCCCGCGGTTTCGCAAGAATAAGATTTTGATCCCGTGGGAATATAGGGATAAAATTAATCCTTTGTGTAAATCTTGGTTATAAACTACCTGTGTGCCAATGGCGCCGATTCCCTTGTTCACAAACTAAACTAAATTTAAGTTCAGTGCATCTTATTCTTTCATTTCATTAAGAAAAGGACAGAACATAAATATTACCAAGATACTTACTCCATAGACAAGTTTAGACGTGATTAAAAAATTGGCTACTAAAAATACGTCAATTTATGTCAGGAGCCGACTAATTTGACAGGACTAAACAAATTTTTATGTTCTGTCCTTTTCTTAATGAAATAGAAAGAAAAAGATGCACTGAACGTAAATTTAGTTTAGTTTGTGAACAAGGGAATCGGCGCCATTGTTGATCCAAATCCGTTCAGTAGTTTTTGCGTTAAAAAGTAAAAAAAACATCCATCCATCCTCATAAACTTTCGCGTTTATTAGTAGGAAATTAGTAGGAAGTAGGAAACCTATACTTATATTATAAACGTGAAAGTTTACTTATTATTTTATTTACTGTCCTTCGAGTGTCAAAGGAAAGTTATAACCGCAAGAAATTTTAATAAAAAAGGGGAAAATGTAAAGAAACACAATTTTAAAGTTCCCCCGTTCTATGCTCGTCACTAAACGACAAGGCAAAAGTTTGATCACTGACATATCGTATTACATAGCAAGGGTTTTTATGAATAAATTAGAACGAGGAAAGGCGGGATAAAAAAAAAAAGTGTTGAAAATGGAGCTGCAAATAATATTGCAAACATAACTACATTTAATTTGATGTCCATGTTTTCTTCTGCTGCCGTTACAAATGAAGGAAATGACAAAACTTTCTGGCATATTCTTGAATTTCCAATTTTGCACTATTTTTGAAAATTGGAATTTTTTCCTTCACTTGATGTTTTCCTTCACCGTTTTGAACACTAAATCGTAACTACAAAAATAATACAAATTGTATCTGACATGGCATCTCAAGAAACCAGCCCTGGTATTTTAGATAAGCTCAGTGTTTACCAAGTAAAAGAAGTCACGAGTCTTTCGTACAATATAACAATATCTTATAGAAGAACTACAAGAAAAATGAAAAACAATTTGCGAAAATTAATCTGAGAAAAAGACTTTAGCAAAAAATAATATGCAGCCGTTTTTCTGGTGTCCGAGTTATAGAAGATAGCGATTATAATAAAATTATTTTTGCAACCGAAATACTGCTTCATTAAATTTTTACTAGCTGTGCCCCGCGGTTTCACCTCCTTAAAGGATGATTTCTGGGATAAAAACCATCCTATGTCCTTCTCCGGAATGCAGTCTATCTCTCTGCCAAATTTCATTTAAATCCGTTCAGTGGTTTAGGCGCGAAAAGGTAACATACAGACAGACAGAGTTACTTTCGAATTTATAATATTAGTATGGATAATTATACTGGTACTCAGCCACCTACATATGTACTCAGCTGTGTGTATCTGTGTGTATGTCTGCGCCATCGTAGCTCCCAAAGGGCTGAACTTATTTCGATATTTTTTTTTGTTTAGGTTTCCAAAACCGAAAATTACCTCTCTCTCTCTAAAGTACTGACATTATTTTTATTTCTCACAGCCTATGACTTACGCCTCCAGCCCTCCCCAGATTTTCCGGGACACGAAATCCGGGCCGAGGCGGCTTGTCAACACGCTCGTCCGTCCGTCCGTCGGAACTAAGAATTTTTAAATTAAACCAAAAATAAATGTTAACATCTAAAATTTTTCCATTCTGCTGAATCTTTATTTGAAGGCCGTACAGAAGCGTAAGATGTTGGCTCTTATTATTTTTACTTCAAAATTAGAACGAAGTCTCTGAGAAAAAATGGTTTTCAGGTAATTGGCCTCGTAAATCTAGCCCACATCAGGGTATTAAAAAAAAAGAAGAAAAATAGCTCACCGTCCGATCAGTAGCTCACCGTCCGATCAGGACCAGGCTCGTGCCGGACGACGTGTACATGTTCCACGCGCGCCTCATAGAGAGGTCAGCATACAGGAAGGTGCCTGTTAGGGCCGAAGCCTGCCGGCGGTGCGGGATTGTCCGAAAGGGTTACCACTACCCCGGAACATAAAGGGCTAAGGAAGGAACACGGATGGGTTTTAGCCAGTAAGAGTCTGACACTCCCTTCCGCTCCACCCAGAGCGGGAGGAGTCATTTGTTGATTTTCCATCCATAAAAAAGGGTATTAAAAAAAAAGAAGAAAAAAAAAACAAAAAATTCTCCTGCGCTCGTCCCAATTTATTTGTGGTCAGCGCAACATGTCCTTTTCATCCATACTTCTTAATTAATCGTCATCCTGTTAGTCACCCCCTTTCTAACCATATCATCATTCACACAGTCCATCCATCATTTCTTTGGTCTTCCCCCACTCTTATAGCCATCGCCATTCATACTCAAAACTTTCAATTTATATTTATTTTATTGCTGAATGGGCCCGCTTTTGACCTCGATCACGCCTGATGGAAAGCGATGGATGAGGTCTATGATGGAACGTGCATACCCAGAATATGCACTGGAACTCCCACGCATCGACGAAACACAGCAGGCTGCTTGACGCCGGACTCCGGTGGGAGGGTGGTCGCAAACCAGGCGAGTGTTAGCCCTACCACCGCAAGGGAAGAATTGGACAGTCAAATAAGGTGTTGGTTGTGACTGCCCAGGGTGCGCCGAGTGCTCGGTTCAGTTGAGTAACTGGCGGAACAAACTGCGCTACACTAGGAGACTTCTTCGTGCATCCCAACGCGACACGACACACGTCTTCACGACATTATCCTCATTCTTCCGTTTCACTTGCCCATACCATGACAACCGATTTTCACACAACTTTTCAGTTACCGGTGCCATTTTCAGACTACCTCAATATGCATGTACTCAGTTCTTAATCTATATATTCGTGTAACACCACACATCCCTCTTAGCATTCTCATCGCAGCTGCATGCAATTGCCTTTTATTCATCCTTTTTGTGGCCCAATCCTTCTGATTCATACAAAGCTGCAGATCTCCCTTCTTCTTCTTCGAAGCACTCTTGTCAGAGCGGTCGTGGTCCTCATGTAGTTTCTTGTCTAAGGGCTGATGTGATTCGCCTCACGATTTCTCGCCACCTATTCCGATTTCTGGAATTTTTTGTGCACTCATACAAGGGATCACCCACTGCAGATTTAATTTGGTCAGTCCATCTCATGGGTGAGCGTCCGCCGCAGGTCTAGCCATGGTTTAAAAATAATAAATCATTATTTTCTGAGACAGTGAGGCGGAGTCGCAGCAGACCCATAGAAGATGGTGGGACGAGCTGGATATGTTTCGTCAAAACTGGAAGGAGGTCGAGCAGGCTCGCGAAAGATGGAAGGTGTGGAGGGAGGCCTTTGCCCAGGAGTGGAACAGCGTAGGCTAGTAAAAAAAAAACAATGGCACTCCTGGAGTGCCGACAGAAGTGAAAACAAAACACAAACAGAATACTTTGCCATCACTCACTGACATATCGGATATACATTAAAACCGAGTACATCCCGAGGACAGCCGAACACATCCGAAGCGGAGTCGATTACGGTAACAGTGGCGCGAGTTCAATAGGTTTTTCCCATTTCAAAAAATGCCCGACGCGCCTACAGAAGTTTTCACTTCAAAAACATATTATCTGTAAATATTATTAGCACTAGACTAATCCACCTTAGACTCCCAGGTACGGTCAAACAATTTTGATAAAATTCCCAAAGTACTTTACGAAACTATTAAGTACCAATTTTGTTTGAAACTTTTCTGGGGATTACAAGAAAAAATAGACATTTTAGATTCTATTAAACCTAGGTTACATACCTATTTTAGTACTTAAACTTTTAAACCGAAACATTTAGGAGAGAATTTACAGAAAATAATTTATCATCGTGATTGAAAATGGTGTCCTAAAGACTGCCTTAATATTTTCTTTTTCAATTTATTCGAACTTTCTGAGTTTATAATGGACATTACTGACATCGGTAAAGGAAAACATTGGGAGGAAACCTGAACTTATAGTTAATCCTAACTAATATTATAAATGCGAAAGTAAGTTGTTTGTTTGTTACCTTTCACACCCAAACTACTGAACCAACCATCCTGAAATGTTGCATATACGTTGTCAGACGAAAAAAAGTGCTGTTCCCGAGGAAAACAATAATAACGTTATTATGATAATAGATGGCGCCACGTGTCTATTGAACTTTGTCACATTATATAAGGTGTAAAAAAATTAACCTTAAAAACTTTAAGAGGTGCTTTAGACCATCGAATTGAACAACTTTCACTATGGGACCAACTCTGAAATCACGAAAAAAAAAAATGAGCTGTTTCATACATTTTCGCCGAGTAGGTATTGAACTTTTGTATGAATCAGCTGATTTTTTTTTCGTGATTTCGGAGTTGGTCCCATAGTGAAAGTTGTTCAGTTCGATGGTCTAAAGCACCTCTTGAAGTTTTTAAGGTTAATTTTTTTACACTTTGTATAATTCTGAGGTGGTACGAACTTCGCCGGGTCAGCTAGTATTTATTATTAGTTGTATCAAGCGTGGTAATCAATGCTTGTGCTTTATCTGTATGAGAAAAAGCGGCCCTTTGCAGTGCTGCTATTATTATAGAAATACATTTTCAAAACAGACAGGACAACGTATAGCTCATTGCCTTTATTTAGGTACAAACGCCAGCACATCAAGCTACTATAATCTGTCAAATTTCTTTAATAGATTTTCAACTTTATCGCCAAATCATAAGGTTCAAAGTTGATTGGGAAAATTTGACAGTTTCGGGTAGCTTGATGTGCTTGGCGTCTGTACTAGGCCTATTATGTTCTACAAAGAAAAATAATATACTTTTCCTAGTTTAGGAGTCAGGGTTCAACTTTTCATCATTTCAGCCGAAAGACGTCCACTGTTGGACATAGGCCTCCCCCAAGCAACTCCACTTCCACCATTTTTGTGCTTCTCGCATCCAACGAGTTCCTGCGGCCTTCACAAGGTCGTCGGTCCACCTTGTGGAAGGCCTTCCAACGTTACGTCTTCCGTTACGCGGTCGCCACTCCAGAATCTTACGGCCCCATCGGCCATCTGTTCTTCGAGCAATGTGCGCAACTTTTGTGCGTCTCAATTATTGTGAACTTTAGCTAGATATTAAGCATATTGTAAGGACGTGTATCAATAAAGTATATTATTATTATATATTATTAATATCAGTAATCTTTTGATAATCCGAACACATGCTACAAAACGGATATTGCTTCTATATTAATTTTCCTATCCGAAAAGCAACCTTATTTAAGACAATCTTCCTCGTATATGATTTAAAAATCGGAAATTCATTTCTTTGAGGGTGTTCCTTACGCGTGAGTTGATCCTCAAGGAGATCGGAAATCTTAAGTACATAATATAAAGAGTATGGATTTCAATTTTGATATAGGGGAAAAATGGTTTTTGTTAGAAATATGTCTTAAAATCGGTCGAAGTGGCGGTGCTCGGAGGAGGCCTATGTCTAGCAATGGACGTTTTTCGGCTGAAATGATGATGATAATGTTTTACATCTATCGATACAACTGTCGTGAGGATAATTTTGAATATGAAAGTGGCTGTAAGAGTAGGGGAAGGCCGAAGATACGATGGATGGACTGTGAGAAAGGTGATGTAGTTAGAAAGGGGGTGACTAACGAGATGACTACTAATAGAGAGGTATGGAATAAAGACATGTTGCCGACCCCAAAAATTATCAATACTATTGCATTGCGTTCGTGAATGGGCGCCGTCGGTTGAGACTGGTCATCTCTTAACTGCCAAGGCTTATTTTTAATCAATTTTTTTTAATTGTTTCTTCATTTGTGTTTTTTTTTTTACATTGTTCTCACACATGGAAGCAACAAGAATAATGTGCCCAGGATTTTGTAATATCTTGATTTAAAAGAGTGTCCATGGAGTTTCTAGCCCGTTCTTCTCCATAGAGATCTACGTTTTGGAATGGGCAACTAGCTTCAACTTTCCTAACTGACCGAATATTTAATTTTGACAATTCAAAAGTGCCTGTACATGGTTTAATTGAAATAAATGCTTTGAGTTTGAGTTTATTGTGTGATAGATTTTATTTTCGTATCAGGATCGATTCCTGTGTTGTCCTCGCATTGAACAATGTAAAACTAAACTATTGTGCATTTAATGGTTATACTGGTTATTTATCAGGTTAATACAGAGTTTCCCGGATGTATTTTAATATCGTTACAAGTACATAGTAGGTACCTAAGGACCACGCCACGGACTTCTCGGATTATTGTGAATGTGAAGACTATGTGGGTCATTTTTTTTCTCTCTCCTGTAAGTTTTTGCCATACTCGTAATCTGGCAGTTTGAGTAATTTATGTGGCTTAACCAAATGTCCTTTCTTCGGTATTGTTCGTTGAATCGTTGAGTTCCTTAAGTTTTGAGTTGAGCTGCACGATTTCTGACAAATGCGTGCACTGACTGGACAGGTCCACTCAATCTGTTGAATTCTTTCCTCTAAGGACCATTTCAGACATCGAACTACGTGGTCTTCACATGATCTAACCATGATTAAATGTCGTAGCATCATGCTGAGATAGGCCTTTTGACCTCGTACAGGTCTTTCTGTTTTATTTTAATTTTTTTAAATTATTTTTTTTTTCTTTTTGTGTTTCATGGATTGTGTCATTCTATTTAGTTAGAATTTCACCAATGAACGCGATCAGCTCATCTAAACTGTGTTCAAGATCTGTCAGTGTCAATATTCCACAGAAAATAAGGACACTGACAGCCCTTGAGACGCCCAGACGTGGTTTACCTATGTGCTAATCGCGTTCAGTTTCATTGGTGAAATTCGCCCTTAGTTTGTAAACTTCTTGTGCGAGTTCGACAAATACTTTTTCTTTCTTTCATTCAAAATCTTTGAAACAAACGGATCAAAGACAACAGCAGTCTTCTGGAAGGTTACTGTTTAAGATAAGTAATAAAATCCATTAAATTCCATCATTAGATAATAATCCACCTGTCAATACCAGTAAATAATGTTTTAAATTAAAATATTCCAGAAAGGGCACGTTTGAAATCTCATTTCCTCCCCGAAGATGAGGTCCTGGTACTTTGTAATCTGTCGCTGTAATTTTATCGAAGTTCTGTGATCGGGACTTCGTTGTTCACATAGTAACAAATGCGGGGTAAGTACGGATTGTTTAATTAGGATTTTAGGGATCACAACGTTTTCAGAGTTTCGCAAATTAAAGCGAAGAAGGAATTACTTTATCATAAAACGCTTTGATTACAGGATATAGTCTAAAAACTTGACTCATATTCATAATAATAATAATATTATGTGAGAAAGATAAACAAATCAAGTATCTTGACTTGGCTCGCGAGGTTGTCGACATGTGGGATGTTGACTCAGCAATCATTGTGCCGATAGTCGTTACAGCCAATGGATTGATAGCCAAGAGCCTCGACCAACACCTGAGGAGGCTCTCGTTGGGCAGCTGGATCAAGGGCTTGATTCAGAAAGCAGTACTTCTGGACACGGCACGGTAGCTTGGACCCTATTCCCGATACCGGTGGGCTACTATTTTTTATATTTTTAAATGTTTTTAAATCTTTTTTATATTCTATTATTTAAAAATATAATTTATATGGTATTTAATTGAATAAATAAGATTATATTATGTTACTGACACGAAGCAATTGTTGAAGGAACGCTTTTTAGCCGCCTGAAAAAAGTACTTAATAGTCTTCTTTCAGGCGGAAACAAGGTGCGCGCCTTCAACGGTTGGGTCATGCCGGTTTTGATGTACTCTTTCGGTATACTCAAAGAGAGGAGGCGTATGTCCCAGCAGTGGGAAAATTATAGGCTGATTATGTGAAATAAATAACAACCTAGTACTTGAACAGAAACTAAGATTTTCTCTGACTTCGTTTCCAGCACTTACTACGTCGTCGAGAGTATAAAAAACTCACTTAGGTACTTAAGAGACTTTCAACGGTCTTGATTTTAAACTTTTAAATGTTTAAAATTCTCTAAATGGGCATTTGAACGGTTTATGTTGGCTTTACGCCATTACACTGGGGGAAAGGCAGAGGGGATAGGATATGTTAAGCAGTTAAGTACTTCAATTTGTTTTAGAATTTAGAGGCATTTGATCTCAGCATAACTCAAACTCAAAGCATTTATTTCAATTAAACCATTTACAGGCACTTTTGAATTTTCAAGAGGTCGGTCAGTCAGAAAGATGGAGATAGTTGCTAGCATACCTAATGCTGGCATATGTACAAATAAATACTGCAGCTCAGAGAGGCAATTCTAGTAATTTTAAGAACGTTCACAGTCTGATCTCAGTCTCGATCTGTCAAAAATACCACTAAGTTTTCCTATATTTTGACAAGTTTTAGACATTTGTTTGTCGCTGAGATGAGACTGCGACTAGATTTTGAACGTTTTAAATTACGAGAATTGGCCTTCTTGTATTCAGATAGTGCTCTTTGTAATGCGGTTATGAGGGGCACACGTATGCCTTTGAATGATTAATTGATTATGTGTAAAATATCAGATTTGTAAATTCTTTAATACTTGGTTTCTGAGGTCCCTATCAACTCCCAATAGTTGGGTATTCACTGGGACAAAGTTATAAATTTATTACCCTAACTGAGTATTCAGAAAAAATTTGATGTTGAACCTCGTAATTAATGATATGACGAAAATACTTCGAAAGAGGGTTGCTTAATAATAAACAAAAGAGAACATTTTTTTGAAGTGAAACATCTTTACGCACGCTTGACTTGGGGAGTAAGCTGGCGAACGCGTGACGTAAGCGTTACGAAAAGTGTGACCGGGCGAGGCGAACGGGAGTTGAGTGGGGGATATAAGCAAGAGAAAGCAGTGCGCGCGCACATTTTCTTTCTCTCTTCCTCTCATAGCCAAATACGTTTGAAATTTCACGTCATTCGTGTGGCCATAAGCACACTCGGTTTTTTTTCCTACCTTTCATAGCCCTAGATTTCTATTCCACCACTTACAAAATTGTTTAAAAGAAAAATAACTTAGATTTCGAGGCGAAAGGAGTATGTATAAATCGTAGCAGGTGGCGTTATGTTGTTTCTGCTTACCCCCATTGGAAGAAGGTGTGAGTTTATGTATGTATCTTATATGTCAGCCAAAGCTACTACAAAACATAATAAGAGATGAAGTCTTGTAAGCTAAAAAAACTAAAACCACTGAAATGGATGAAACAAGAAAGTACCTTCCCTTGGTCGCATGCTGCTGTACTAAAATACTTATAAGCTATGGTAGCATGCGACCACGGGAAGGTACTTTCTTGTTTCCATCCTTTTCAGTAGTCGGGTTATAGTTTTAATTCTTTTTTATATTTAATTATTTTGGGGCATGTTTCAGTAATATTTATATTTTTGAAATGTGTTCATTATAAGCCCTTTCATTTGATACCCCACAAGGCACCATCCAAAAACATTTATTTTTAAATTCATCACTTTATGCCCTCTAGAGGGCGCCATATTGAATTTAGTGTGACATCACATAGCTTATAACCAGCGTATGGTCAAGACGCTTCTAACGATACCTCACTTGTCAAATTATTATAAGTACTTTTGAAGTAATGAGGGAACCGATGAACATACATACATACAAACGTACCGGTCAAAATCATAACCCTTTTTGCGTTTATTACCGTTGGATCCCGTTTTTTGATCCCGTTTTTTAGGTATTACCGATGGATCCCGTTTGCTATTTCCGTTGAATCCCATATTATAACAACATGTGTACATTTCAGAAGAAAAGTGATTTACCTTTATCAAACACTAAAAAGAGATTATTTTTAGTGGGTTACCCGGAACCGAACTAGTTAGATTAGGTTAATTATTAAAAAAAAAACAATGCTAGGTTAGGTTAGGTTAAAACTGTGACCCCTACGCACGAGCCGAGCGAGCGAAGCGAGCGGTGCCGCGGCAGCGGCCGGCGAGTGCCAGAAACGACTAGATTATATTATAGAAAATGAGTTGTTTGTGAAATAAATAGTATACGAAACGTTGGTTGTAAACTAAAAATTTGTCAATGGAGTTTTGGTGAAACATTAGTGAACCCCTCATTTTATTATAAACAATTTTGTTGTTGAAAGTACCCGCATTCATATTTTTTTAAGCATTCGGGATCCAACGGAAATACTTTTCGGGATTCAACGACAATAAAACGTAATTATCTTGCATTTTTTTAATTCGGGATCCAACGGAAATACATAATAATTTTTTGCGGGATCCAACGCCAAAAATATTAAAATGGGATTCAAAAACGGGATCCCACGGTAATAAATCCCTTTTTGCTTCGCCGTAGTCGGGTAAAAAGAACTGAGTTTTAACAATCACAATAAATAATTCACATAATTATTTTTGCAACGGCAGCTGTCATAAGAAGAATTGTCCTGCATTCAACAAATAAATTCGGCTTTTCCACTGTTGAACTTTTCACATAATTAATCATTTTATTAAAATATCATAAACAGCCAGTTTTATCGGACAGACAAATAGCTTGAACGACTTTCATATAAAGCTCGCTTTGTTTACAACCGATAAATTTTATTGTGACGCTCAAAATGTCTGCCTACAATAAATATTCTGAGGTGCTGATTATTTTTTTGTTTCTGTAAAAGATATTAAGTTTTTTACAGTGGAAATAAAATAAATAGATCATTTTCACAGAATTTGTAACAGAAATATTGGAATGTATAGTCGACCTTGTAATTGCTTTATCACCATATGATGAATATTAGTTCTCTCCATCATCAGTTCTACACCCACTGATGGGTATGTACAGACGCCAGCACATCAAGCTACTACAAACTGTCATTTTTTTAAAATAGGTTTTCAACTTTGTTACTAAAGCATAAGGTTCAAAGTTGATTGGGAAATTTGACAGTTTCTGGTAGCTTGACGTGCTGACGCCTGTACCCTTTCTTCTGCCATAGACGCACGTCGCACGTCGCCGTGCGTCTCTCGTCCAAGTGTTTCCCGCAACCTTTGACGGTATCGTCAACCCAAACCGCTTTTAGAAGGCCCCTTTTAATGACACTTGCACGTCATAATACGACTACGTCCATTTGTCTATCTGACAGTTTTTTTTATTTCTCAAATAGCTGTTACCGGCGACTTCGTCCGCGTGGATTTTTTTCGTGGGACCCAATTTTTCGTTCTATAATAAAAGTAGCCTAAGTTACTCGTTCTTACATCAGCTATCTGCCAGTGAAAGTTGTGTCAAAATCGGTCCGGCCGTTTCAGAGATTAGCAGGAACAAACAGACACAAAATTGTAAAAATTGTTATTTTGGTATATGTACCGTGTATACATCCATATGCATTTAGTAAAAAGCGGTTATTAATTTTAATATTACAAACAGACACTCCAATTTTATTTATTTGTATAGATAAGCCTGCTCTTGACCTCGATCACGCCTGATGGAAAGCGATGGATGAGGTCTATGATGGAGCGTTACTTTTTATTTTAACGAGTTTTAACTTTGTGGGAATAGGGTAGTTTCCTGGGTAAAAAAATAATAATTCTAATTAGTCCGTCAGTTAGATTATCGAAAAATAATGGACCCTTATTTTTTCTTTTGTCAATCAAACAAAAAATGACAAAGATAAAGCGCGTCAAAATTTGGGATTGGGGGGTCGTGACGTCACGCCGTGCGACACGGGTCCATTATTTTTCGATAATCTAACTGACGGACTAATTAGAATTTTTTAGGAAACTAGCCTATTATTGCCAAAAGTCAGAAATCTATTACGAGATTGACTATACTTACGATTGGTTTTGGAAAACATATTCTTATTAGTTGTACTACACAATCTTTATCCCATTATGTTTTCCTTGAGGAAATTGATCAACCAGGAAAATTAAATTACTTCCAAATACATGTTCAAACAGTCTATCCATCAAGCTAAAAGCAATCACTCAAGTTTTAAGTATGGGAAATAAACCAATGAAAAGGACAAATATTTTCTCCAGGCCATCCCCCAAGGTGGAACGATGACCTAGTGAAGATCGCAGGAATCCGCCGAATGTGAATGATCACATAATCAGTATTTTTAAGCTATTGCATAGCTTTTATCGCGGGATTTGAGCGCGGCGACCGAATCAAGAAATTCCGTAACGAAAATAAACCTAACACCCGCCACTCCGACCGGCACAGCGGTGCGGCGTTGAAAGTCGTGCAACGTCTAACGTCGTTTCAGTTCGGCAGACTTCGGCACGGTGTTTGTGTACGTGCGACTAGATGTAGGTATGCGTGTAGATTGTACGAAGCTCACACGAGACGAGCTGCTTACTGTAACTTGAATTAATATCAAAGAAAAAACTTGAGTTAATAACAAAGAAAACAAAATATTGCATAAATATTATAATTGCATAAGTTGATAAAAAATGCTATGCAATAGCTTTACCGCGGCAGTTCCCGAGTGCCACACGTATTTTTATTTATTATAACTGAGTTCAGACATATTGCTTTTCTCTTAGTGCGAAGCGTCTTTAAATACCGTCGCATTTTTGACCTCGAGCTTCTAAACTAGGTCGCAGCTAAACCGCATAATCCTGTGGCTTTGAATCGGAGTGACTGGCTCTTGAACTAATACTCTCTTAATGTGTCATGCCGGAGTATTTAAAAATAATTAGGTATTTTAATGAAAGCTTGCAAGTTTATTTAAAAGTGAGAAAATATATTTAAAATTTACGACTAAATGTGACGTATATTGTACATCATTTTGTCGTGTTAAAACTATTTCATGAAACTGACAAAGAATATATAACATAATCAGCCTATAGTCTTCCCACTGCTGGAATACAGGCCTTCGGGCACACAGATCACATGTCTTCGATTTGTTTGGTTCTAGGACATGCTTGTTTTCTCACGATGTTTTCCTTCGCTTGTCTTTTGAGAGCAGTAGTGATTAAATTAAATACACAAAGTCCCAAAAAAAGCCCGCCTGGGTTCGAAGTCACGGCCTATAACTCGTAAGTCGGGGCCAATACATTGCTCACTGATTTGAAAATTTAAGTTGCAGTCCATTTTTTACCCGAATGCGCCAGAAGGAGGGGTCCCAGACACCTTCTTAAGGTGCGCCCCACGGTTTCACCCGCGTAAATGTCGATCCCGTGAGAATATCGGGATAAAAAGTAGCCTATATGTTAATCTAGGGTGTCAGCTACCTCCATACAAAATTTTATCAAAATTGGTCCAGCCGTTTGAGCGTGAACAAGTAACAAACATATAAACACACACACACACACACTCACAAACTTTCGCCTTTATAATTTTAGTGTGATTGCAGTACTAATATGAAAAAGAAAATCAAAAACAGGTCTGTTGCTGTAGCGTTTGAAGCGGAGCTGTTTTCGCTTTACTCTTTTAGCAAAGGCGTTTATCCGGAACAGAACAAGCAACACACCTTTTTCTACTGTCATCTATCTGTCACTGTCACTATCCGAACTAGACAACTGGACTGGGTTGTCCAGTTACGATAGTAAAAGTCTCACAAAACTTAAAGGCACATGAGACTGTTTATCTTTGTCTGTAAAACTTAGGTCCCCAGTGACTTACACGTGTCCGAAGATAGCGAAAACCACTTCTGTTTGCAAAATACACAATCTTGCATCCTACATCTTTATAACGGTAACCTACCCACCCCTTTATTCTGCACCGACTTGTAATACATCCCTCATTAAAAAGCTCCGTACCCAGCACAAGCACCGTGCACATAAAATCAAATCACCAATCCAATTTGTATCTTATATCCGCGTAATAAGATTTATTATTATACACTCAAGAACATTGTTGCAAGTAGCAACTAAGATGGTGGAAAATGTACTTAAGTGACTTGTTTTATCCAATGAACTTTTTATCTTAATACTTTGACATTAGATTGGTTTTGGATAGACGAAGTTTTAATGCAAGCGGAATGGAAGATTGCCCGAGTAAACAGGGTTTCGGAAAGTTTACAGTTTAAATGTTGTTGCTTATTATTTCAGGAGCATGATGAGATCAAAGATTATGAGATATTTTATCTTAAAGTTGTTATTTTTTTATGGGAGAATTTCAGTTTTAATGTTTGATTGATTTTAAAAACTTATCCCGAAGCGAAGTTATATTTAATAACTGACAGTCGATGAATAAGGGATGAACTTATAATAACTTGTGGTCGTTTCAGTTACGTTTTCCTGAAACTTGAAGTAGTTCCTGAAGCTTCTTTGAAGTATTTGGGTTGCCAGATTTCTGGTAGGTTCAAGAGGTATTGTTTCCTTAATCATATTACATTTTTTAATAATATAAAATACGATATATATTACTTTGTTTGACTACAAGTGTTTGAATCCTATTTATTAATTGACTGCCGAGTTGCGTATCTGTCGAGACGCGCATCTGTCAAGTTGCGTGTTTGTCGAGCTGCGTCTTTCATGTGGTGCAAATCGGACGAGATGCGTTCCTGTTAACATTCGTTTTCTGGCGACATGTTTGTAATCCTTATAATGTTATGCTCAATTCTGTGCCTTGGTCGAATTTTATTTTCTCTCTTCCAATTCCATACCTCCTGCTTGTTTTGAAGTTGGTTTAAAAAGGATTCAGCTCTTAAAAGATTTGCAGATCAAATTCGATGTACGTTGGAAGGCTACAAGATCGGATATTCGGATCGGCATGATTCGGCACAGCCCGGCGCCAAAATCGAATATGATTCAGCAAAAGTAGATGCCGAACGGAGTTTGCCGATGGGCGTGAGCTGCGAGGCGCGCGAAGCTGGTCTAGGCACCAATAAAGTCCACAAATATGTCATTAGATAGGTATTTTATTATAATAAAATAACTGCTATGGCGGCTCATTTGAAATCGTTGTGTGAAAAAAGTTATAGCGATACTTCGTAGGAATGACCCGGATGCTAGATAACGGAACCCTTTTAAGTCATTTATTTCTTAACAAAATACATTGTGTAGAAAGATATTGATAGTAAAAATAAAGAAAAAAAAATTATAACAATAAAATTAATAGTCGTTTAGTAAGAAATATAATGTCAAAAGATGAAAATAATAAAATTTATTGTTACTTAATTGGAAATACAGAATAGAATGTAAATGATTAACACAATAAAAAATAAAAAAAAAACATTAATACATTATATATGCAGGTACATTATTGTCATTTGTCAACTCATGAACTCTTCAATACTATATAGCCCTTCTGCAATAAATATGTCCTTAATTTATTTTTAAATAAATTTTTACTAGTTATGATTTTAAATTCTAACGGCAACTTGTTGTATAACAAGACGCAGACGGATTGATATCTGGGACTATATCGAACCACTTTCAATTTTGATTGAATTGTATAGGGCAAGTCTTTCAAAGTTGGTTAGCAACACAAGAATGTATAGACATGTCACTGTTAGAGTTTTTAATCTTTTGAAGTGTTCTTCGCACGATTCTGCCTGTCTCATGCGAAGCATTGTCCTTCAAGCTCTTTTTTGAATTACAAATGCTGACTAGATATTGTATCTGTAACTGTTGCCCCAAAATTCAATACTATATCTGAGCCTAGAGTCAACCAAAGCGAAACAAACCCTCCTAAGTCGAGGTAAAGTTAGTTCTTCCCTCAGGGTTCTGAATCACTTGTAATAGTCCATAGTTAATCACTTCTAATGGTCTACGTTTTAATATTTGCAAATAAGGCAACATTATCCACTAAATGCAAAGTATTAAAACCTTAAACAAATAACCATAAATTCACAACCATGCTGATCTGTAAACTCTGTAAACCAACAATTAAAATGTGATTTTCATTTAAATTCGACGACATTTTAATCCCAACTGATTTCAAGCGGCTTACATTTATTTAAATTCATATCCTATTTTACAGAAAGCTGTACTTATTACGAGTAACTCAGTTTTGTATTGTGGTTCTGCAGTTTTATTTAACTAAGTATAGAAGGATATACATGTCTTCAGGATGCATCGGGATATATGGGTCAATGACGTCACGCAGTGGGTTCCAGAAGGCGAGCGTCGTCGCCGGGAAGGCCTAGGAAAAGTAGAAAACGCTGGCGTGACGCGTTTATGGGAGGCTAGCAGCGCCCCGCGGTTTCAACCGCATAAGTTTCCCATGGGAATATCGGGATAAAATATCCTATGTCCTTTCCCGATCTCTATACCCATCTAAAAAGGTTTAGCGGTTTAAGCGTGAAGAGGTAACAGATAGTCATACTTTCGCATTTATAATATTAGTATGGAAGTATGGATTGACTGGAAGAGATAACGCATATTCACAGACATATCAGACATATTCTGCAGAAGTTGGCCGTAACATCCCAGCGCTGATTTGCTGGATTCGTTTTCTCCTCTACCGATCATTTTTTCCCCTGAGAGTTCATTTGGTTTATATGTACGTATGTATGTATCTGTGTATATATTATATTCATTTCCTAGCTAGTTCTCCTCTATGTTGCACCTGCCATGTTTTGTCTCTGCATCACCCTAAGGTTGACTGCTAGAAAATGCCTCAGGCATTAAGTCCGCCTTTGTACAGTATTATTTTTTTTTACTTGTTCATAAAGTTTTAATAAATAAATAAATAATAACGCATAGGGAACAATGGAATACTATGCTATGTATGTGGAAACTTTTGACCAGCAGTGCGACTATACCTACGGGATAAAAAGCGTACATTATTGTAATTGGTTGTCTCTGACAACCAGTCTTACCAAGGGGTTTCGTATTACCCAGTAACTGGGTTGTGGAGGTCAGAAAGGCTGTCGCTCCATGTAAAATACTGATACTCAGCTGCATCCAGTTAGACTAGAAGCCGACCCCAACATAGTTGGGAAAAGGCTAGGCAGATGATTATGTTACGAGTATTGTGGTTCTTTCAGGTAAATACAAACAAAAGACGGCTTGATCGAATGCTTTTGCCCGGCTTTGTCCGCATAGAGCTCGATAACTATCCCACGAGAACGGACTATCGGGAGGTGCTCGTGGCTAAATAATAACAATCGCACAGGTCGATCGATCAGGTTATGCTACGCTTGCCATGGTTGGTCTGTGGATGGGTGACAATCATTACATACCGAGAACCCTCCGTGCCTCAGAAAGCACGTTAAGCCGTTGATCCCGGCTGTCATTCGTGGATCTTTGACAATCGTTACGGGTTGTCGGAAGCTCGAAAGTCTGAAACCTCTCTCGAAACCTTAAATTTTTATACGGAACCCTCGGTGCGCGAGTCCGACTCGCACTTGGCCGATATTTTTATTATAAAGTTCTCCAGATTTTTCCGTCACATGGGCATGCATAGGTTTACAATTCCAAATAAAAAATTCAAAAATAAGTGGCAGATCATTGGAATTACAAATATAATTATAATTATGTATTAGTAAAAAAAAAAATGTCAGCATGGTTAAAAAAATAGAATAAAATAAAAATAAGACAATGATTCAAATCGTTGTTTAGTTTAGTTTGTGATCTTCCTGTACAAGTCACAATAAATACCATTTCTTTCTTTCAAATCCGTTCATCCATTAAGAGCCATGACGGTACTGAGCGCGTATTTAGCACATCATCCTATAAATTTGTCGTCTGGTTAACTGGACTCTGTGGATGCCTCTATAAATTAAGGACTCCAGCCCGGGCGAGCGCGCATCGCCGGCGCAGTGAAATATATAGTACTTTTATTTTATTTGAAAAATCAAAGTATCAATTTTTCTTTTTAAATTGATATTGTTTAAACAATTTATTGGAGACTATTTTGGTATAAATACTATGTGAAAACGATGTAGAAGTTCGGAGATAAATATTTAGGCTTGTTTCCAGTAGAAAATTGAATTAGGTCCAGTCATTTATTCTTTATTTACAAGGCACATAGGTAACAAAAAATTATTATAATTGTATTATTATAAAAGTATATGATATTTTTAATATTAGGAAAATTTTTTTGATGGATTATATTCAACAGAATCTGCAAATTAGAGCTCTCATACAGCTTTCCATGAGTTTTTTCCTAAGCATGCAACGATTATTGCTAAATAAATACATAAATAATTAAAAAATCACCTTATTATTATTGTAGAAGAGAAAACGAACTATTTTTAACAATTAATTGTTATTTATACCAACCAACGACTAGTATTCAATTTCAAGGAGGAAATCATGCATCTACACGCATTTTTGTAATACTCCTCGTAACAGATAAGCAAAGATACTTTCGCATTTATGATGTTGGTATGGAAGTATTTTGGAAAAGAAAAAGAATAACGTTAGAAAAAACATTAAAGACTCCTTTGGCACTCAAATCTCCATAAAAGCAAACGCTGCAATTGCCAACGTCTTCTAAAATAGCCACAAGTAGCCCCAAAATTAAGTAGTCAGTTCACGACCACGATTTAATCGTTAGGTGCGTGCCACCCTCATCGTTCGTTGGGGAGTTTAATTGCTAATCGACTGAAAACGACAGAATACCTGATTAGGTTACGTCGTCGTTTATATTATGAGGCTTGGAAACCCAGCAGTGGTGGTCCATTGGTAACGACCGCGACTTACGAGATAAAGGTCGTAAGTTCGAACCCTGACAGGCACTTTCATCGTCATCATCATTTCAGCCGAAAGACGTCCACTGCTGGACATAGACGCCCCGAAGCACCTCCACTTCGACCGGTTCTGTGCCTCTCGCATCCAACGAGTTCCTGCGGCCTTCACAAGGTCGTTGGGACCGCGTACCGGAAGACGTAGCGTTGGAAGGCCTCACACAAGGTGGACCGACGACCTTGTGAAGGCTGCAGGAACCCGTTGGATGCGAGAAGCACAGAACCGGTTGAAGTTGAGGTGCTTGGGGGAGGCCTATGTCCAGCAAATGACGTCTTTCGGCTGAAATGATGATGATGTCTTTTTTGTTACGCTTTACGCTAAAACGGCTGACTGTATTTTGGATAAAATTAGATATATGGGTAGGCCACGACCTGGATTAGAATAAAGGTTACAATTTTCTCCGATATTTACACGAGATCAAGATTTATGCGGGTGAAACAGCAGGGCATCAATCAATCAACTCAGCCTATCGCAGTCCACTGCTGGACATAGGCCTCTCCCAGACTACGCCACAGCACCCTGTCCTCCGCCTTCCGCATCCAGTCTACCCTAGCCACCTTCTTTAGGTCGTCCGTCCATCTAGCGGGGGGGCGTCCTACACTACGCTTGCAGGGCATAGCAAAAAAAAATTGCATGGCTATTTAAATTATTACACACTAACTGTAGCGGAGCGAACTTTCTAGAATGCACCGAAAATCCATAGTTTAATCATTGCCATTCGTATTAAGGCTACATTATCATGCCTAATATGTTGTAATATTAGGGTTGGCTTTCAGTCTAACGACAACTGCCTATCTGACCTCCACACCGCAGTTACTGGATAATACGAATTCTTAAAGATTACACTGAGTTTAAATAAATCGGTCTGATAAGAATCAACCTTAAGACGACTGACGACGCGTCGGCAGCTGTCGCCGACAAGTGTCGACGCCTGCAGTTGCCTGTCCTCGACGCGTGCCGTGCGTGTGTGTGCACACTTAACATCCACTTTAAAGGAAAGAATTCTACGTGTTTATTGAAACAAAGACCGTAGAAAAATATTTTCCGTGTAAAATAAATATTTAAAAAAATACCTGAAAGCCGTATATTTATTACGATATTATAAAACGAGATATCTGAAGCATCGAAATTGTTTGGTTATAAAGCAAAAATTCAGGCTTTATTGAATATACGTACCTGTCTGTACGTTAAAACTGTTGTTTTTATTTATTTATTTTATTATTTATGTACACACAGTAAAATACATAAGGAAATGTTATAATTACAATTTGAGTACAAAGGTACTGCTTATTTCTTAAGAAATTTCTTCCAGCAGACCTGCGAAAGGAGAAGTAAAAAAAAGAAATGTAGACAATAGTGTGTGAAAACAAGAAGAGAGAAATATGAATGTGTGAAGCCTAAAACTAAAATATTAAATAAACCTACACATATAATGCAAAATAAAATAAAAATAACATAAGTATACTTAAATAATTTTATTTAAATAATACAATTGTTAACTACATGGAAAGTCGATAATTTTAACGCAGAATATTTATTATGTCGGATGTGTAGTATGTTAATGTGCTGCCAGCCTTTTGGGCACGTTTCCCGTTGACAGTGATGCGGACGAATTTTTAGATGCCCTTTGATTATTTTCCCTCCCTTTTTATATACTTGTACATATTATTATTTTAAGATTGTTAGCTTTTTAAATTATGTAAATATACAAAGAATAACAAAAGAAAAAAAAAAGACGGGTTGTACTCCGGGAGTGCCGGCAGAAGTGAAAACTTGAATATTAACGTTGAAATAAATCAATTATTAATTTAATTAATATTACTCATTTTTTTTCAATATTTCTGCGTCACTTTTTTCATTAATAGATGCACTTTGTTCAATTTCCATATTTTAAACACTTTCGGTCTTATTCATAAAAAAGCCTATTGAAGGTTTAAACCATTCATTACTTAAAATGCTCAATAGGCCTTTAAAACATTCGATAAAATTTTGTATTCATAAACGCTTCATAAACTTTCTATAACTAGAATGTCCTACAACTTCTAAATGTTGCCATTATAATGAAGTCATCCAACAAATTGGCCAACACATTAAATCGGCATACGAGAATATCTGTCTACGAACCGAATATTTGTGTCCATAGACATTATTACGTATGAAAAACTAATTTATTGTCTACAGTTTCAACAGTTTTGACGCGACAACGTCATGGTCGTCATGGAAACAATATGAATATGTCAATGAATGAATTTGATATTGTATGTGTCAAACTAAAAAACTTGTGAATATTTTTTTTGTATTTAAAATAAATGAAATTAAGACCGGAGACTAGTTGCAATAAAGGGCAAAGAATTGAATATTGGTTGGAGGAGGATAAGGTGTGTACCTACTGTTACAGCTAAAATGTGTTCAAAGTAAGTTATGTTTTGTAAACATTCTCAATTTCTTATACTTATGCTTGCTTTTGCTTCTAATCCTTAGATTTTTTGGAAGAATTGGTCAGGGAGAGGTCTCCATAATAGAAAATAAAAACACTGACACAATCACTAACGCTAAACAGGGGCAGCCTAGCATGAATTACGAATTAGGTGCCTATCCAATTTACAATTTTACGAAGAACTTCGTTTGCCTGTACAAAACTCATTGTAACAAAAAAAAAAACCCGCCATAAGAATAATAATGACTGTTATTTTGATGCCGCTACTGATTAATTAAATCAGTATAAATAAGATAATGAAGAGAAAGAATTTATAACATTAGTTTTGTATTTCAGGTCAATAGGACTAGTAAGGATGGTGCTTCACTACGAATAGCAGAAAATGAAACGGCCTACAGAAGAGATGGCACAGATGGCAAAAGGAAAGGCAAACATTTTAAAAATGTTGTTCTGCTTGCACAAGTTTTAGAAGCCAAATTAGAGTTTAGAGTATTGTTCAGCCGTGAACAGGCAAGAATTACATACGCCAGCGTCAGCATCAAGAGCGACATACATTCGTTCCACATAAATTAGTAATTAGTAAATGAATAAATTAGTCATCAAGCTGGAGTAGAGTTTGATTCATCTTCCATAATTCCTCTCACTATGGCCAAGACACCTTTAGCCATCACCAGTTCTATGAGTCTGTGGGACCGGCAATGACAAAACTATTTCCTGTGTACACATTGCACGACGTACACAAACCCCTATTCCTACCCAAATTCTGTCTGTTCCCGTAGGTCTCCCGTAGGCTTGTATGATAGGTTAGGGTGTTAGGATAACTAGGGTGTTAAGTAGTTGCTGTAGGTTTATAATCAGTAGGGTGAGGTAACCATAGATACCAGGCTCAATTGTTACAAACTTAGCCACACTGTATGCATTTAGAATAACAGCCGTACTAAGCTGTAAGTCCCGGTGCGTACAAGTATTATAAAAATAAACTGATATTTGTATACAAGCTTTTTATTAATGAACTACTCCCTAAATTTCTTCTCTTTTACTTTAGATCTTGTTGGCTCAAAATATTGCCACTTCCACGTTGTCGTCGGTGGCAGCGCAGAGGTCACTTTGACTGCATATTTTGGGTAGGACAAATAAGGCAGGATAGGAAGTGGAGCATGTTTTGCAACATAGCTTCACAGCCACACCCTACTGGAGCATCTCCCTGCAGGGTGTAAACTTCCGTGGTCGACACGGAAGCATTGTTTTCACACAAAAGCAGCAATGTCTCACAGTATTTCTTGTTGCTATAATGTGCTTCGTTATATTTTTCGTCGCTTCTATTTTGTATTGTAGGTAGGTATATAATAATAAACTAAATTGGTTAAACAGAAGTTCAAAATAAATTAAATACAACTGCGGCTCCTCGAAGTACTATTGTTTACGAAACTGACTTTTCAAACATTTGTACGTCAAATGTCATATTCTTCGGCCATCTTTGTCGTGTCTCACTTGGTTCACTTCGGTTGGCGCCGCCGTAGAAAGAGATGGGGGGGGGGGGAAATCTCTCCTGACGGTCACGTGTCCTGACGCGATGCCCTGACGCGAGTTTAACATTTTTTACCCATTACAAAAAGTGTTCAACGCCGCTAAAGAAGTTTTCACTTCAAAAAATATGTCGGATTTTATCTTAAATTCCTTACAACAATGTATGTATGCCATATGAAAATTATGAAACAATATTCAATATTTTTGGAGCAGTGTTGGCCAAGTGGTAACGGCCGCGACTTACGAGTTGTAGGTCGTAGGTTCGAATCCAGACAGGCGCTTTACTTTGTGTAAATTATTTCATCACCACTGCTCTCAAAACACTGAAGGAAAATATCGTGAGGAAACCGGCATGTCCTAGAACCAAAAATTCAAAGACATGTGACATCCACCAACCTGCACTGGGCCTGCATGGTGGATTACGGCCCACTCGCTCCCTCACTGAAAGGAGGCCTTTGTCCCAGCAGTGGGAACATTATAGGCTGATTATGATAGGATAATGATGATTATACAAGCGCTACTGCTGTGCATGAGGTCCTGGGTTCGATTCCCAGGTCGGGCAAAGTAAAGAAAGAAAGAAAATACGTTTATTTGCGGTGAACACAACACAAAAAAAAAAGAAGGTAAGGGAAACACGCGTCACATCCACGCAAAACGGCTATCGCTCAGCATAATGCTGCGACCCTATGCAAGACAGAGCCCCAGCGCTGGTCTTCAGCGACAGCCGGCGCCGGTGTTATTGGGTTTCTCCGCCAGGAATTTCATAGAAGCTAGCCTGTATTTGTGCCCGGTTGACTGTAATATAACGCTTTTGGGGCGCTGTTGGGGCTTCCGCGGTTCTGTAGCGCATCGGGCATGTTTGCAAAAGCTGGATTGTATTTTTGTGTCCAAAATAAAAAGTAGGTAGTAATCAACCAAAACGCTTTATCACCCTAGGGTTAAATTTCACTTGCACGTCATAAAACGACAAGGTTTATTTGTCTTTGTGACAGTTAGATCCTTTCAATTTACTGGAAATTGTTTTGTTGTCAAAAACGGAAAAGCAATTTGTGAGGCAACTATACTACTACAAGCTGGTGTTATGTCCTCGGTTGCAAACGTTTGCACAGCGACCTCTATTTCTTTTCTACCAAGATATACATTCGCATATAAATTCTACATTACTTAGAATAAGTAAGTGCAGAGGAAGTTTTGCACATTTATGATTTTAAACTATGCATTCCATGACAGAGATTGTGACGGCATGGCTTGCGCCTTTCACGCTGCTGCATTTAAAGAGATTTACTTTCTTGAAACATTCTCGTAATATCTACTGCGAAGGAAATGGGCACTGAAATATAAATTATGTCGTGTATGTAGTGTCTTTCTGGAAGGTTCGTTTACAGAAACATGAAAATTTCAGTAACGTAAATGGCGAGAATTAACATCAAAATCGACAACTTAAGAAATTACCCTAAAAAATTAAAGAATAAGCATTTCCATCCAAGGTGGTAATGCTGCCAGCCTTTTGGGCACTTATCCCATTGACAGCGATGCGGATGAATTTTTTGATGCCCAATGAGCTCCTGTCTTTTTTTTTTCCTTTCTTTATATTATGTTCTTGTATATAATTTTATTTTATTTTATTTATTTGGGAAAATAAACGGTTACACATTACAAAATTACATAAAATATGTGCTACAGATGTGATTAAATGTATAACCCACGACATTTTCCACATATTATAATATCTATTATTATTTTAAATGTTACCCTAAAACATTGGCACGCTCTTTTTAGCTAGATATAAAAATAAGACTGGCGACGACTGATGTAATAATGTATAGTGTTTATTGTATTTGTTGGTATATTGGCGTGGCTAGCTAACCTATGGCAAATAATTTAATTTAAGGTTCTGGTGTCCTGTAATGTTAATTACTTCGCATACTTAGTATTGTATAAAATTCATTATTTTCTAACTGAACAGACAGCTGTGCTGCTGGGGAGTTTGTTCCGCCACTTCTTCTCCTCAGCGAAAGCACTAGGAAGTGGCGAAGGGCGGGCGTTTTGGGGGACTGTCTTTTGTAATTTTGACGTTCGAAAAGTGCTGATTCTCAGCCTAGTTTGAATAAATGATTTTTGATTTTGATTTTTGAATATTATGGATTGGCAGAAGCATCTTCCATGTTCTAGGTCATCGAAGACGAGGCACAGCAAACATAGCCTAGTAATAATAAATTCTTGCTAATAAGTAAGTAAATAATACCCCTCCGTGCCTCGGAAAGCACGTTAAGCCCTTGGTCCCGGCTGTCATTCGTGGATCTTTGACAGTCGTTACGGGTGTTAGGAGCCCGAAAGTCTGACAACCAGTCTTGCTAAGGAGTATCGTCTTACCCAGTAACTGGGTTGTGGAAATCAGATAGGCAGTCGCTCCATGTAAAATACTGGTATTGAAATGCATCCGGTTAGACTGGAAGCCGACCCCAACATAGTTGGGAAAAGGTTAGGCAGGTGATAATGTGTCATTTGTAGATCTTTAATCTTCAAAGTCTGACAACCAGTTTTACCAAGGGGTATCATGTTACCCAGTTACTGAATTGTGGAGGTCAGACAGTCAGCCAACTCCAACATACATAGTTAGGAAAAGGCATGACAGATTGATTCGAAATAAGTAAATAAGTTTGCAAGAGGTATCTAATGGAAAAACGAAATAGATTTAATCTTATTGTAGTAAACTAATAATATTATATTTCGTATCTGAAACCGTCCTAAAATAATCAACTGGCAACATGGACTAGCAGTAATAATCAAAACTTTTTTGGAACCGAACCCAGTGACGTCACTAGGCAGCAATGACGTAGCGCTTACAAGTTTTTAATGAAAATAAAAACTTTGCCGACGTCATGTTTTTATTTCTTTGTTAAAAGATCGTTTCAAGGTCTTCTTATTATTTTAATTTTGTGCTGTCATACTGAAAATGATCGAAGAAATATTACAGAAGGACAATTCTCGTAATTTAAAACGTTCAAAATCTAGTCGCCTTCTCATCTCGGCGACAATCAAATGTCAAAAAGTTGTCAAAATGTAGGGAAATTAGAGTTATTTTTGACAGATTGAGACTGTGATCAGACTGTGAGCGTTCTTAAAATTACGAGAATTGCCCCTCTGGTAGCTTGCTAAATTAAAAATTACATAGGAAATTATGACAGGTATATTCCTGTTCCTGGTTTGAAAGTGCCACCGGTAACTGAAAAGTTGTGTGGAAATAGGTTGTCATGGTATGGGCATGTGATACGAGAGAATGAGGAAAATGTCGTGAGAAGAGTTTTGAGTATGAATGTCGATGGCTATAAGAGTAAGGGAAGACCAAAGTAACGATGGATGGACTGTGTGAATGGTGATATGGTTAGAAAGGAAGTATCTACCAAGATGACGACTAATAGAGAAGTAT
This sequence comes from Amphipoea lucens, assembly GCA_947508005.1. Classification (NCBI taxonomy): domain Eukaryota; kingdom Metazoa; phylum Arthropoda; class Insecta; order Lepidoptera; family Noctuidae; genus Amphipoea; species Amphipoea lucens. Next base: position 3,355,284 of record OX382376.1, on the reverse strand, counting down.
GGAAAGAAAAGACATGTTGCGCCGACCCGAAATAAACTGGAATAAGGACAGGAATAAATATCATCGTATTCCTTTTCCTAGAGTCATGGACGTACGCAGGAGGGGGGGGGGGGGGGGGGGCAGTTGCCCCTCCCAGGAAATCTCGCAGAACATGTTTGTACTCGCCTAATTACTAATCAAAGTGTAAACGGGGCCTTATGCTTTAACTTTTAAATAAACAACCTGCGCAAAAACAGCGCGCGCGACGATGGCGGACGAAGATTACCGAATCTAGCCGAGCGTAGGGAGTTGCGAGCTGAGGTTGCGAGCGACTAGTATTTATTTTATTTGACATGTTATTGTTTTGAAGGATCTAAATCAAACGTAGGTGATTAAAAAAATATTCATTCAGTGTCTATATCAAAGTATAGAAATTTGTCTGATTGATATTGTGTTGAGATTGTGACACGATACATTCTGCTGAGCAATAATAAAGGTAGATAATGGACATTCGTTTTTTTTTTTAGAAGTGACTTTTACTTGACCCCCCCCCCCCCCCCTAGGTCAGAAGCTGGGTACGCCCATGCCTGGAGTGGAGACCGCGTATCGGCAAGCGTAGTGTTGACTACCCCCAGCTAGATGGACCGAGTACGGTACCCATCGTGTGCGAGTTCTACTTGCACATGGCCGCTTTTTCACAGGAAACAGCGGTTTCAAACCTTACTAATACAATTTAGCTTGGAAATATTCAGCCATAAGTAATAAAGTTTAAAGATAACAATAATCCTGCTGAACATAAAATTTCGGATCGAAGTTAAACTGGCAAAAAAGGAACAAAAGATATGCGAGCTCACCCTTGCCATTCGATTTGGCATACATCCAATAAACATTAGTGGCACTATATTCAGTTAAATTTAAAATTTTCGTAGGAAGACAGCATGAACAGTAGCTTAGCATACGGCTTTTCCCGTTTCCATCAAAGCCTGTTCAATCGTTTTACATTTTAATGGACATGTCGCAGTTATTTTGCTAAATCGTTCTTTGGCAAACTTTTTTTTATTGCTGAAAAAGCCCGCTCTTGACCTCGAGCCCAGAAGATGCCTAAGGCACTGGAACTCCCACGCATCGATGAAACACAGCAGGGTGCTTGACGCTAGACTCCGGTGGGAGGGTGGTCCCAAACCAGGCAAGCGTTAGCCCTGTCCGAAAGGGTTACCGCTACCCCGGAACATAAAGGGCTAAGGAAGGAACATGGGTGGGTTTTAGTCAATAAGAGTCTGACACTCCCTTCCGCTCCACCCATAGCGGGAGGGGTCATTTGTTGATTTCACATGCACAAAAAAAAAGTCCTACCACCGCAAGAGAAGAATTGGCCAGTCCAGTAACTTGCGGAACAAACTTAATTACACGAGGAGGCTTCTTCATGCATCCCAAAAGCTTTGTTTTACTATTAATATATAAGTAAATTAAGGACCTGTTTCCGAAAAGGTACAGATTTTATTTTTATTTTCACTATATAAATATACTGTACGTATCCGAAGGTGATGCAAGGCTGCAAACAAATAAAATGAATGGTTCAAAATGTTATTAATGAAACCATTTTCGTTTAATCATTTCGACGTCGGCTAGTCAAATTATTTACTCAATTCGCGAAATCTGTAATTTGGTAAACGTGCTGGAAAATTGTCCGTACTAACTTACAGTCCATTTCATAATTATCCTATTAATTAATATTGTTAATTAAATTATTGGGATTAGCGTAACCACAGATATAGATAGACCTAGATAACGCAAGTATCACGAACTGTATGAAAACTAAGCGTGCCATTTTTTGACTACCTACTATGACGTCACAAGCTCGCGCTCTCTCGCTCACGCTCACCCAGCCAGCAGTACGCAGGACTGATCGTGAAAGTGGCGGCTTATGATTTTCGAACGTAAGCTGGTGCGATTTTTGGCACGTGAAGTAGTTGCGCTTGCGTTATCTAGGTGTATATCTGTGGGCGTAACTGTTTATTTATTTAGTTTTATTTAAATAAAAACTTCTTCAGGCGCATTTTATGTTTTTTCTGAACAGTGAACGAAGCTAAACCGTCACGCTCCGGTATACCCGGCTCCAGTCAAAATTCACACAACCTCTCTCTTTTTGTTAAAGCAATTTCGACTGTGTTTCTATGAAAAGATTAAGTTGACCTCTGCATTACATGCTTATTTTTATTTTATAATATTTTTAAGTACAGACGCCAGCACATCAACCTACCCGAAACTGTCACATTTTCCCAATCAACTTTGAACCTTATGCTTTAGTGTTAAAGTTGAAAATCTATTAAAGAAATTTGACAGATTGTAGTAGATTGATGTGCTGGCGTCTGTACCTACCAGTGGTGAAGGTACCATACAACTCGATTCCCACCGGCTTCCCTTCGAAAATTCAGGACATAACCACACTATAGTCAATTCATAATTGAAATTTTTTTGGCATTTTTTTTTTGCTCCGGCTTACCTCTGTCATAAATTCACCCTTCGCCACTGGTACCTTTTCGTTATAGGTACAGGGTTAGTCTTTAAAGACCAGCCAAATTTAAGGGTGTGGTACAGACCATCAAACTGAACTACTTTCTGCATGGGACCATCATCGTAGTAGCCACTTTTCTATCCATATCATCATTCACACAGTCCATCCAACGTTTCTTTGGTCCCTACTCTTAAAGGAAAATTTTAAGTACAAATTTTGTACTTAAAATTTTCCTCACGACACTTTCCTCATTTCTTTGCATCACATGTTACTTATTCATGCAATCGTAACACTCCTTGATCATACAAACTTAAACCAAGATTTAAAAACATAGCTGTTACAATGTTCTACTTCTAAAACATGTCGTCAAGGCGTTAGATTAAAAGACACTTCACTTTAACTGCCAGAACGAAAGAGATTACATTTGGTTTTATTTCTCTTTCGCTCGTAACGTCCATTTTGTAATCGGCTTTTGCATTAACTAAGCATTTGCAGTCGGTTATAGATCTTGTGAATATTTATCGAGAATCTGAGGGGCAATTCTCGTAATTTTAACCGGTCAAGCAGCGCGCGTCGCCCATTGGCGACGAAACAATTGAAAAACAATTGTCTCATTAGCGGAGCTTGACAGATTAAGAACGTTCACAGTCTGATCTACGGAGATCAGACTGTAACCTAATTTAGGTACTACCACAGAATACTTAAAGTACTACGTACAGAAAGGCCACTCCCTTCCCCGCACTAACATCAGTTACCGCACCTCACCCCGCACTTCGAGGTTACCGTCGCAGTTCTTTAACAAGAGCGCTCGCAAACACAAGTACCTCACGCACACATTCATAAGTATACAAACGTCATTTTTTAATGTAGTAGTAGTAGGTAATTACTTTGGGAGCGTTGTATGGAGTGTCCGGGGTGTGATACTACGTACGTATTACGTACGTAGGTATTTTTCACAGATTGAGCAGTCTCAATCTGTCAAAAATACCTCTAATTTCCCTACATTTATATCGCTGAAATGAGACTGCGACTAGATTTTGAATATTTTTAATTACAGGAATTGGTCGTCTGGTCTTCATAACGTGATGATAAACTACGACCAATTTATATCTAAACTAGCTGCGCCCCGCGGTTTTACCCGCATAAGTTTCGATCTCGTGGGAAAATCGGGATAAAATGTATCCTATGTCCTTTCCCGGGACTCAAACTATCTCTATACCAACTTTCATCTAAATCGGTTCAGTGGTTTAGGCGTGAAAAGGTAACATACAGACAGACAGAGTTACTTAAATTTCGAATTTATAATATTAGTATGGATTACAGTAGGGTGTAGATATTAATAATATTTGAAGGATATTATAAATTGCTCAATAGCATAATCATAATCAGCCTACAATGTTCCCACTGCTGGGACACAGGCCTCCTCTCTTCGAGAGGGAGTGGGCTATAATCTACCACGCGGGCCCAGTGTGGGTTGGTAGATGTCACATGTTTTCGACTTTTTAACCGACGAAAAAAAACGGAGGAGGTTCTCAATTCGACGCGTATATTTTTTTTTTTTTTTTTTTTTTTTTTTTTTTTTTTATGTATGATCACGCATAACTTTTTACAGAGCAGTCCGATTTTGATAATTCTTTTTTTATTAGAAAGGGTATACCCTGAAGTTGGTCCCATATAAATTTGGAAAAAAAATTCCAACCCTAAGGGTTAGAAAACAGGGGATGATTGATTGTTCACTCACTGATTGTAATGTATGACCACGCTTAACTTTTTACAGAGTAGTCCGATTTTGATAGTTCTTCTTTTGTTGGATAGGACATACTTCGAAGTTGGTCCCATGTAAATTTGGAAAAAAAAAACCTACCCTAAGGGTGGGAAAATAGGGGTGACTTATTGTTCATTCACAGATTTTAATGCTGAGCTGTGTATTACAATTAAAATAAAAGGCCTATCTATGTTGGTATATAAAGCCTGTTTTTTTTAAGTATTACATTATGTTATTTAGTATTATATTACACAAAAAATAATAGTTAAAGTAGGATTATATAACAGTTAATGTCTAAAGTAAGGTAGGTATTTTAAAAGTAATCAAACATTAAGCATGTAGTAATTAGTAAATTATAGCCTCAAAAAATTATAAAATAAAAACTTTTTAACAAAAAATTAAACCTCCGAAAAAACTGAAAAGCAAAAAATAATAAACTTTTTTTTATTTAACCTTAATAAATAAGTCTAATGCAAGTATACCTAAGTAATTTTGAGTCGGCGCCAAACAATCAATGAACAAAGATTACTAAATTACCGTAAATTTAAAGAAATAAGCAACGTGAAATCTATAGCGATAAACATTAACATTTCAAACAAAAAATGCGCTCTCCGCACGACCACTCGCAACGAATTAATTTGCTTGTTTGGCGCCGACTCTAAATTACTTAGGTATACTTGCATTAGACTTATTTATTAAGGTTAAATAAAAAAAAGTTTATTATTTTTTGCTTTTCAGTTTTTTCGGAGGTTTAATTTTTTGTTAAAAAGTTTTTTTGGTTCTAACATATGCTAATTTCCTCACGATATTGTCCTTCACCGTTTTAGAAGTAGTGGTGATGAAATTTTTGACACAAAGTAAAGCGCCTGCCTATGCAATATGCCCTAAAAAGAGTTATTTTTACTTCCTTAGTACATCGAGCGAACCTATGGGCCAGCATGCGGCAGCAGCGGGCAGTATTATATATGTTTGTTTCTTTCAAAGGATCTGCTAAAGAACCTACCTAGTCTCAGTAGTTCCTTTAGCTTTTGCAAAGGAGCTACTGATCCAAAAATTGTCACGCGTTTTTCAAAGGAACTACTAAAGCAACTAGAGGGCACGAAGGCTGGATTTGAAGCCACGACCTACAATCTGTAAGTCGATGCCTTTACCACTGGGCCACCACTACTCTGCGATATAAATTGCCCCTTGCGAGTAATTAATTATCTTTATTTTTTAGCGCTTTTTCATCTGCTCTAGATGGAAAACGCAAAATTATTGCATCCCTGAATTTAATCTAGCCAAAAAATATTTATTAGGTATTATTAAACTCACACACGCTATCTTTACAGCATGACCCCAATACAATAGTGGTTTGCAAACACACACCAAATAAAGGACATGGCCAGTTTTTGTAAGGACGTCGGCATAGTTATCGAATTTATTGTACACCTATGATTTTTGGTGTTTTATATTCGTGAATATTTGCTCATTAAATTGCTACAAATAAAAAACTCAGAGAACTTGTCAGTACAACAAACTAGACAAAAAACAGTTTCATTAAACATTTTAATCAGATCGCTAGCAATAAGGTGCATAGATTATAATTTTGCTATTAAAACACTTAAAGGCGCTTTAAAATAGCGCACAGTTGTGAATTATATTATTACGTATAACTGATATGGTTTTAATATTATTAAGCATTTAAACAAAGTGATGGCCACCTAAATGGAGGATTTTAAACTGCATATTGATTAACATTTTTATGAAACTGGGTGATAGTCTCAAAAAATGTGACAATAATAACAAACATAACATAACATCGCGCCTATATATTCCTCGAAGGGTTGGTCAGAGGTGTAGTACAACCACATTTCACCAGTTATTTTGAGTCCCATGGGCGAGCTGATTGCCATTAAGCGCACAAGTCCAGACTCCGGGCTACTACTGAGAAATTCCTGATGAAAAAATTAAGAGAGAGATATGGGGTTTATATCTCTTTGTTCGACCTGGGAATCGAACTCAGGACCTCATGCTCAGCAGTAGCGTTTGCGACCACTAGACCAACGAGGCAGTCATAATAACAATTAACAAAGTATATTCGAAATTAATGGTTTTCTTTAATGTACATTTTTACAGATTACCGTTATATTTTTTTAAATAGGTAGTTCAATATACTATAAAAAAGAGACGCACAAAATAAAGCAAAAGAGTAAAAATAATTATTTATTTATTAGAGAAAATAATAAAAATATTTTGCTACCTATATTATAATTATTGTATCTTAAATGTCTACCTAAATAACATAAATTGCAGCGATAGTGTTAATGAAGATACCGAGTGAGGTCAATCAACCAGCTTGTATAAAATAGAGAATTTTTATTTCACAAATACAGTAACCTGGATTAAGTGTAAGTATAGGGATTTAGTAATTACATAAATAGCTGCTTTAAACATAACCAGACATGTTAAAAAATACAAGCATATTTATATATTATTGTTTTACAATTGTAAATTATGGTTTTCAAGAAAGATTAGCCTTTTGTTAGATTGTTTTAATATTCTTGAATTGTTAATAATATGTTGTCTAAAAATACAGCTGGAACTTGGATATTGTTTTGGTGTCTTGCCCAACCAAGGTACCAGATAATTGTCATAACGTGAGAACAACAACTAACGGTCCTGTTTCCTACAAGGAAACTACAATAGTACCCTAAAATAACTTCCAACAGACAGCTTCCTCGGTTTGAGCATTGGTTATCCAACGCGAAACTCTTGTTTGATGGTGTGCAGAAAGCGAGCATATGAGATGCCTCTGCAACCTTTGCATGGCTATTCCGCAGTTGATGCACCTCATATTGATCCACAAAACAAATCCGAAACGCAATGCAAATCAGAGTCCAGTGTTAATAGCAAGGTAATTGAGTGGTAGAAGGTATCAGTCCGTAGGAATAAGCAGGGGACAAATAGGAATATTCGCAAAAACATAAACACAGTAGGTACGCAATGAAGAATATGCAATAACATTAATTCCAATCAAAAAGTACTTTGTGATTATTTCATTACATTGACATTCGACATAGACAACGCACATTGTCATTGTCAAATAAGTAAACGCGTTCCGTTTTAAGATTTTTTTTGTGTGTGAAATATAAAAAAAAACTATCTTACGCATCAATATTATGAAAAGATAATTTTATTAAATGCAACAAATACCAAAGAAGATAGTTTCGTAAGAATAAAATGTTCCTAATATGAGCATTTTGTCGTCTACGTCACATGTCTACAAGTAGTATGCATGGTATGGAACGCCCATTAATATATTTATCTTTCTCTATGGTCCACTATGGCGGAAGTTGACAAACGGTACTTTGAATTCATCATGCATTACTAAATATTTTGAAATAAACACTGACGAGTTCAGAGAGGTTAAAAACAACGTATTAATTCATTTTTCTATTTTTAATATACAATATTATTTACTATGCATGTGTACTTGGAATGTACTTTTTGTCCATGTCTTTTAAAAATCAACTTACGGCTAATATTGAAATATCTAAACTTTAAAAATATAATAATAATAAAATTTATTTAGAAACATTTTGATGACATGCTAAGCATAACAAACAAAAGATAGTAAAATAAAAAATAAAAAAATTAAATACATATATAGTGCAAAAAAGTAGCGCTAGACCCCACACTAGGATACCCTGTGTCGGGGGATCTCGTAGTTATTACGGCGTTAATGACACATTGTAACTGCACTAGTGGGTAGTTCAGTGATCGTATGGTTACTGAGTCTAAACAATATTTAAACTTACTTAACTAAATAATAATGCAACACTGAACTCTATTAAAAACTTTGTGACTTTGGATTTTTTACGATGAGTCTATGCAGGATTTGCCCTGCCTATTTTCACCACTCTGCACACCAAAACTTTGACATTCATCTTGAATGAACTCCCAAAAAAAAGGCCCATCCAAAAAATACAGTTAACAACAAAAGGGCATAACCAACAAAAAAGCTCTCATTAACAGTCACGCGATTCTCGCCTTTATTAACTTCACAATGGTGCACATATTCGTAACAACGGTACATCTGTAAGTTGTATGAATAGATTTTGTACAAAAGAAACGAGTTTCAGGTGTATAAGGCATTCTGTTATATAAACCAGGGCAACGCATTGTTACAAGACAATGGTAGTTTAACAGAATGTTGGTTTGTTTCTTTTTATTATCTAATTTTGTTGTGTAGGTTTTTAGGTTATATTATTGTGTGTATGTGCTCTCAAAACGGTCAAGGAAAACATCATGAGGAAACCGACGTGTTCTAGAACTAAAAATTCGAAGACATGACGTGTCGTCTGCCAATTCGCACTGGGCCCGCGTGGTGGATTACAGCCCATTCTCTCTCACTGAGAGGAGGCCTGTGTCCCAGCAGTGGGAACATTATAGGCAGTATGAGAAAAGTTTTTGCCATAAACTACTTTATCCAACCAAAAAATAATACAACCTTTTTAATTTCATGAAACAACAGAAAGAGTTTCCTGAAAATAATATTGTGTTCTGAAAACTGTTTACAGATAATACGAATTCACACTCGCGATCAGTGGATTAATTAATCGCGTTTCAATCATCGCAAGTGTTTGACATTCCATTTATCGCTGATGCGATGGTAAGGACTCAGGTATGCCGATTAATTTTTAATGGATGACTTGTTGTTGTTTAAAAATATATTGCGTTTTTATACCCATTCAGAACACCATATTGCGCTCCAAAATGGGTATAATAAAAAGAATTAAAATAGTTTATTTGCATTTTCAAGTACAAAATATGGATCCAATAAAAATTGGCCTAAGGCTTAAAGTCGTATGTTAGAGTTGAATCCAATACCTAATCTAAGATAACATAATATCTTGTATTTATAGGTAACTAGCTGCGTCCCGCGGTTTCACCCGCGTAAATGTCGATTCCTTGGAAATATCGGGATAAAAGTAGCCTATATGTTAATCCAGGGTGTCAGCTATCTCCATACAAAATTTTATCAAAATTGGCCCAGCCGTTTGAGTGAGAAGAAGTAGGTAACAAACATATAAACACACACACATACACTCACAAACTTTCGCCTTTACCTATAATATTAGCGTGATGATAAATGATTTTATTTTGTAAGTAGGCTTGCACTAACATTTTTAAATTAAATTAAAATTAAATATTTGTTTATTTATGGCAACATTAACATTGTTCTTAAAAACTATTGTTAGGAAACAACACACAGTACTGAACAGCACCTCCACAGCGTGCGACAACCAGCACCCTAATTGCGTAACACACTATCAATCAGAATCTGAATCATTTTTAAGCAAATTGCTAATCCATTGCTTCGCAAGTTCCAAAAATTTGTCTGCTCAACACGTAAATAACGCAATGTATGTTGTTAAACTGTCAAAATGAAACCGACTCCTATTGATAATGTGTACGCAATTGCCCCGCAGGGTGCGTCGTACTTCTCCATCAACATACTTAGGATGCCGTTAGAACTAGACCGCGCTCTTTACAAGATGGAATTTGTTTTTTTGCGCATTATGGCGTAAAAATCATCGGTATGCGCAAATACGAACATACCGGACGCACTGCAATAGCACGTTTACACATCAATAATTATTTAAAAAAACCGAGTGTGCTTATGACCACACGACTGAAGTGAAACTTCAAACGTATTTGGCTATGAGAGGAAGAGAGAAAGAAAATGTGCGCGCGCACTGCTTTTACCCCACTCAACTCCCGTTCGCCTCGCCCGATCGCACTTTTCGTAACGCTTACGTCACGCGTTCGCCAGCTTACTCCCCAAGTCAAGCGTGCGTAAAGAAGTTTCACTTCAAAAAGACGAGGTCGGCGTTTCCTATCTGACTACTCTGAGAAGAAAGGCCGGAACAAACTCAGAGATCACAGTCTCTTTTATAACGTTCAAAAATCAAAACTTATGTCGAAAAGACTAACATCGCTAAATCCAAAAGCTTTTATCGACTTCGGTTGATATATAAAA